>CM060412.1:107764686-109014686 GCA_030545235.1 Helianthus tuberosus | reverse complement strand
CTAGTTTTGCATATAATAATAATTATTATTGTATGAATATATATATTTAATAGATTAAACAATAACTATATATAGTAGACTCGTAAGTCAACCCGGGCTCGTTTATCAGACAAGATTATTTTTAGGAACGAATTCATTTTAGCTCGACCAGATGCCTGATTGGAAATGTCACACCCTCAAAATACCACATGCGAAAACCCCCGCGAGACATGTAACGTACCAGGATCTAGCCACTATTCACATTGAATTACAGTAATATAATCAAATGAAAATCCTATTCAATGTAAAAAGTGTAATCCAAAACTTTAGTTTAAAACATGTTTACGTTCAGCGGAAGC
The DNA here is from genome assembly GCA_030545235.1 of Helianthus tuberosus. Taxonomy (NCBI): domain Eukaryota; kingdom Viridiplantae; phylum Streptophyta; class Magnoliopsida; order Asterales; family Asteraceae; genus Helianthus; species Helianthus tuberosus. The sequence goes on along the minus strand of CM060412.1, from coordinate 109,014,348 downwards.
ATAAATTATTGTTCAAGCGATCTAACACCATAATGTTTAAAGCAATCCAATATTCAACATCTTTCCAAGCATCACGACCCATGACCACTCCAGCATCCCAGACTGCAAGTCCCAAATCACATATCTATCGACCTGTAAACATGCAGAAAAAGTGTATCAGCATAAAGCTGGCGAGTCCACAGTTTTGTTAAAAATTTAGTTGTCAAGTGTTTAGTTTAAAGACATGTTGATAATAACTCGATACCGCAAAACGGCTGTTTATTTGCCCTTCCCCAATGCCTATCAACATTGGTCATGTGGTTAAGGTCATTAGTTCACGCACGTCCTATCCAGGTACGTAAGATGGGACTTAACTGATAGAGGTAAGTAGATTATCCAACATCGAATTTAAACTCTAGTTTGTAACATATTGTAGATTCGAATCCTGGATCGATTCCTTGACCGTTAAATGCGTACGAACATGTGAGTTGTGCAGAATCCAATCACATGTGTGGATAAGAACACAAAGATGTAATTATAAGTTGTTTTCTATTACTGATTTGACAAACACAAAACCGTAAAAACAAACGGGCAGAGCTTCGCCTCAAAGTTAGTAAAAGTTATCAAATGACAAGACCCTACACTTCTATTTATAGGCAGACTCCATCTGAACCAAACAACCTAGCTGATGGCCTCCATCCGGACAGATGGACTCTTACGACTAAAACAGCTTTCCGGATGAACAGATCATGCATCTGTCTGAATAGACCTTATATCCATCCGTTCGGATGGACTCTAAAACACATCAACCTTATGTTTAGCTCAGTTTAGCACCGGTCTTGTATCATCTGATAAAGCTACGATACGTGATTCACGGAAGTGATAGATATTATGCACTCACAGACTCCCCCTTAGATATTACTGCAGTCAATCTCCTAGCTTTCTGTCTCTCTCTGAGTCTTCTAGAAATATTGACATTTTCAGCAATACAAACTCTCCCTTTACTCTAACAGACTCCCCTTGGATCTGACTACTGCATTAACTGCTCCCCTTTTCAATTAACTCGATCTCCAGGCTCCCCTTTTCGTTAAGCTTTCGTGCTTTTCAGGATCGACACATGGCTTTTCGATTACAAGCTCCCCTTGCGTCGAGCTAGTCTTCAGACTCCCCCTTAGTCTAAGCTATCGGGATCGTAATCTGGCTTTTTCTTCTGAAAATCACAAGTATATAACAGTGAAAGCTATTTGAATGATAACCTATCTCTAAACAAAGATGTAACAATATGTAGACTTCCTGAATTATCTGATTCTACAACCCCTATCAAACAACTATATATATCTAATAGTTTGAACATCCAAAACCTCACAGATAATCATCCAAGTTCAATTTAATGACCTTGGAGATTTTCACAAACTGTTTTTGATTGATTTTTTTATGTAAAACTTCAAGTTTGAAATTAATAAACTTGTTTTATTTTCAGAAACATGTTCAGCATACTTAGACTTTGAAACTCAGCTTTCAGACATCGGTTTTCGAAAATAAAGTAGAAACAAAATCTTTTTGTATTTTTCAAAGTTTATGGTAAAACACACCGAAAATCTTTTTGTGATTTTTCTGAAATATAAAGTAGTAAAGAAATATTTACAGACATATTTTTGTTTGAGTTCGCATCAGAGGATTATATCAGTTTATGACAAATCACTAGCACCGTTGAGCTATAACCACTTTAAGTTTTAAACGATTCACTTAGATTGTCAGTACACTGATCCATTTAAATTCTCACACAAAGTTCAACTGATTCGAGATACGAGATTTAGTGTTTTAAGAACTTAAACTTATTCGTGTGTCCCATCTCAGAATATACTTCCGTATCAAGATTCCCTAGATTGGCCTTAATCTGACCCGACGGTTAAAACGATTAAAATTGGGTTTTTGGTCGCATAAAACCATTGTATGCGGATTGGCTATTAAATTATTAATTCGCATTTTGGGTTCATATTAGTGGGTGTTTGAAGATCCACTTTTAAAATAATTATGTCATGTTGTGATATTGGAAAATCAAAATCGTATGATTATTTAAAAAAAATGTAATAAAATAGGTTGTTACGGATATTTACAAACTTTCTTAATTTTTCCCATATTTCATGTTATCAGATCCACACTGTTTTTTTTTTCTTTTTTTTACTTTGATTTGAATTTGTGCTCTTTAAATCATATTGACCTGTCTTTCAAACTTAGATTATTGTTTCTATCTTCAATAAGTTGTATTTAAACTTGGTATTTTAAACAAATCTCTACTTTTTAGTTTATTCTTCTGTTGTAATCAACGGTGTTTGTAAAATTATGTTTTAACAGATTGTGCATTAGTGTGAGGGTAAGACATGAAGTAAAAAGATGATAACCCTGAAAGACATTCAGAGATGGTACCCATAGGAGTAATCTAAGTGGAGCTATGCGGAAGTACAACTGCTACCAACAAAGCTGGTGAGTCTTTTTCTGGTAAGAACCCAACACTAACAAGATTAATCAAACTATACCCTCAATCGATTCATAGAACTGATTCTCGTCTTCTTCACCACATTAAAATCAAGAGTCATCACAGAGTCGTATTCTGGTAAAAAAAAATCATTTCCTTACATGGTTCTTTTGTGCTATATTTGATCATCTTTCAATAACCCAAACAAATTTTCTTCTTTTTTGATATCAGAACGCCGTAACATCTTCAATCGAGCTTTGTATTATTGTTGAATTGGATTTTCTACCGAGCTATGCAGGTTTAGGGTTTTATCTGGCGCATATATCCGGCCAAGGTTAATCAATCTTATCTATATGTTTTTTTTTTGCCTTTTACTTGTTTTGTGTGGTTTATTTGTGGTGTGAATTGCTATGTTTATATTTAGAGTATACTTTCAATTTGGTTTTGTTGGACTCTGTATGCCCAAGACACATATTAAATTGATGTGGCTAATACGTTATGATCCAAGTCGAGTCATACCCAAATACAAGCTAGACAAACACTTATAATATTTAGAAATTGGTTTTCTAAATAATTGCACTTGACAAACAAATAAATTATATGGATAATTTATTTTGAGAGAATTTTTTTTTATTTAATGGGTTAAATAACATTTTAAAAGGTTGCATAAGTCTTACAACATGTGATGTTATATTTTATAAAAGTTATAAAATATAAATAAGACTTAAAGTGTTTAAAAGAAAATTTGAATTTTTTTATATAAAAATAAAAGGTGCCCCCCCTCTCTTCCCAAGACCATTTTTGGTCCAATAGAAATACATCATTTTGTCATGTTAGATGGGTTTTGATTGGGCAAGGTGGGTGGCAATCTCTCACATCCTTTTATGTGTTTCATTTGTATGACAAAATGAAAGAGAAGGATTTAGAACTTGAAAGAATTCCAAGAGAATTCCCTCTCTAATTTTTGGCCAACATGTGTTGGTTCTAAAGGTTTTCAAGTTTAAAAATCAAGTGCAAGAACTCTAGAACAAGCTCCAAATTTTCGGCCATATGTGGTTGTCTTGATGGGATTTTTCAAGTGAGTTCATGAGTGTAAAATCCTAGCTAAACTTAAAGTGTTTGTTGGAAGGCTTGGGGTATACAAGCTTGAGGTGTTCTACACTTGAAGACTACCATTCAAGAAGCATCATCTTCTTCATATATTTTACTCCTTGGAAGGCAGTATTCTTGAAACACCCTATGATTGTGTTTTATTTTGATAGCATGCATGTTCATATGTGGATCCGGGATATTGGGTTTTTGCATATAAAAGGATTTTGATATCTTATAAAGTAACATGTTTTAAATAACCTTTCCGCTGCGTTTTGATTTTATATGGATGAAATCACTTTGATAAACATGTGAAAAACCCAACAATGGTATCAGAGCCGCTTATATGAGTGCATGCTTCATAGGATTTAAAATTTTCAGGTTTGGAGAAACCCTATGGCCGAAAGTTTTGAACTTGGTTCTCCTTTTGTTTTTCAAGATATTAATCTTACATGCATAAAAGTATCTTGAAAAATTATGTCATTTGGATGATTTGTTTGTTTGGACAAAAACCCACTTTTTCGGTTTTTTCATTCTTGACCAAAAAATGTCGGTTGTAAAAAGGAACCATTTTTTACTTCTTTAATTTTTTTTATATGTGGATATATATTTTGGTGTTCATAACCTAACCATGACCTTGTGTATGAATATGTTGAATGTTTGTGTTTGTGATTTATATTAATTTTTTCAAAGGGTTGTAATAATTAATTATCTTTGTTCTTCCATTTGTAAAATATGTGATTTATTTATTTTCATTTGGTATGTAAGTAAATAGATTAGGTGCATTTTATTTTACTAGAAAAAATGTATTGGATATTTTTTTGTAAAAGAAGATGCACATAAAATGCATTTTTGGTTTTGGCTAATTTCGGGCCTAAAGGACTTCATGGTTCTTAACGGGATTTTAGCCTGATAACCAAAACACATTTTGAAGCCCAAAGGAGCTTAGAGCTGAATTTAAAAGACATTTGGAGCCCAAATAAAGTGAAGAAATCACAACACAAGAAGAAGACTTGAAGCATTTGGATGCGGGATCAAGTGGGAGTTCAACGACACATTATTTGTGGCAATATTCACCCTTTAGGAAGGACCTTTTGACACACTTGTTTCGGCTAACAAGTGTGGTCAAAATAATTGGCTATGGTTATGCACCTATTGTTATGTATGTTATGCTTGTGTGGTTGCTTATTTATATTGTTTGGATGATATTTGGATATGCATGCTTAACAAACTAATAATCAACAACAAGCTTAAAAATGGTTCTTTAAAGATCATTAAAAATGGTTAATAAAATGAGTTTTATTAAAAAGAACCTTGAAAATTTGTTTTCACTAAAGTACCAAGGATTTGAATGCATGCAAATGTATGGTACATAAAGTTTTCTAAACTAGAATTTTGAAAACTCAAAATTCTTTTATAAAACAAGACAAACACCATCCTTTTATACAACACTCGAATCACTTGGGAACTCTTTTGTAGATGACCGCTAACAATATTACCCAAACCGTCCATAACCTATCACTAAAGACAATCCTTGAAAAAGGATCGTCTCAATCATAACACTTCATGGATTAATATTAAACTTAAGAATCGTTCTCAAGTAAGAAAAGATATCCTATGTGTTGAACGATCCTAATCCCGATGAATCTCTTATGGAAGATAAGGATGCCTATAATGATTGGATTAAGTATACCGAGGATACTATGCAAGCCTCCTGCCTCATGTTAGGAACTATGATTCCCGAGATTCAAAAGGATTTTGAACATCATAGGCATACGACATGATTAACCAATTGTAGGAAATGTTCCTAAGGGCAGAACGCTTCGAAACAGTTCGAGCGCTTCATGCACGTCGAATGGAGGAAACCCAATCGACATCATCTTATATCTTTAAGATGAAAAGCCACATTGATCGCCTCGAAAGGCTCCATATGGATAAAAGGGCTTTATCCATTCTAACGATCAATGAGGTGGCAACAAGAAAGGGCATCACCCCGACACCAAAGCAAATGTTGAAAATGGAAACGGGTAATTCAAAGGGAAAAGAAAAGAAAGGCTAAAGCGGAACCTCCGAAACCAAAATATAAGAAGGCAAAGGTTGCCATGAACGATCCATACTTTGAGTGTGGTGAGATAGGGCATTTGAAAAGGAATTGTCCAACCTATCTCAAAGAGTTGAAAAGCAAAAGGGATGCAGGGCAAACCTCAGGTACAATCTTTATGATACATATTGACCTTAATGTTATTTCTTCTAACACATGTGTATTAGATACCAGATGTGGAACTCATGTTGCAATTTGTTGCAAGAGTTCAAAACAAATAAGCATTACAAGAAGGGAGACATTAGTCTCTTCATGGACAATGGAATGGAAGTTCAAGTTGAAGCCTGGGGAGACTATGTTTTGAAACTTCCAAATGTTTCGAAAATGTTTTAAAAATGTTTTGAATGCTCCTAGTTTGACTAGGAACATTATTCAAGTTTCCCTTATAAGACAATATGGTTTTAATTTAAAGTTTGTAAACAATGACATTTATATTTCGATAAATGACATGTTTTACTTTAAAGCTATGCTTTCAAATGGTATTTATGAATTGGTTCATAATAATACGTCATTTGATAGTTCAATGTACCAAGCAATCACCAAGAAACTCAAAATGGATTTGAGTGAGACCTATCTTTGGCATTATCGCCTTGGTCATATAAACAGAAGTCGCATGTAAACACTTTGAAATAATGGTCTTTTGGAGACAAATAAAGTTAGTTCATTTGATACATGTGAATCTTGTTTACAGGGTAAAATGACTAAGAAACCCTTTAGTGGAAAATGGCAAAAGATTTATTAGGTATCATACATTCGGATGTATATGGTCCTTTTAAGCCAATGACTAGGTATGGTGAAAGACACTTCATTAATTTTACCGAAAACTATAGTAGTTATGGTTATGTGTACTTGCTGCGACACAAAGATGAAGTTTTGAAGCGTTCAAAATCTTAAAGAATGAAGTAGAAAATCAACTCAATTAAAGTTCTTCATTCCGATAGAGGAGGAATCGAACTCTATTTGGATATGGTTAGATCTATGATGGCTAGGAGCACATTATCTCTATCATTTTGGGGTTACGCTTTGCTCTCCGCGGCCCGTACATTCAATGTGGCCCAAACCAAGAAAGTGGATAAGACACCTTTTGAAATATGGCATGGAAAGGCTCCATCATTGTCATATTTAAAGGTATGGGTTGTGAAGCTTATGTGAAGCAATACACCCCAAACAAATTAGAAGTACGATCCACTAAGTGTATCTTTGTAGGATATCCTAAAGATGGTATAGGATATTAATTCTACGATCCAACAGAGAAAAAGGTATTTGTTTCTTGAAAGGCTGAGTTCATGGAAGCTAAGTTCCTTGTGGAAGGAATTAGTAGAACAATGGAACTTGATGAGGATCAAGAACCACAAGCCGATACACGTTTGGTTGATACTAGCACTCAACAAGAGGTTGTTGAAGACGATCAAGTGGTTGATTAATACACACAAAACGTTCGCAGATCTGGTAGAATTAGTAGTCCACCTGAAAGATATGGATTTTTCATGGAGGGATGCTACATGGTAGATTCGGGTGGACCTACCACATACCATGATCCAATGTCAAAATCTGATAATGGCAAATAGCTTGAAGCCATGAACATAGAGATGCAATCTATGTATGACAACCAAGTATCGGAATTGGTTGTGCCGTCTCTTAACTCCAAAATAGTTGGAAGTAAGTGGGTTTTCAAGAAGAAAACTGATATGCATGGTAACTTGGATACTTATAAAGCGAAACTTGTAGCAAAAGGTTTCAATCAAACTCAAGGGGTTGATTGTGATGAGACCTTCTCGCCTATGGTGATGCTAAATTCGATTAGGATATTATTTGCTATACCTACATAATATGATTATGAGATTTGGAAAATGGATGTCAAAATGGATCTCCTTAATAGATATCTTGAGGAAGATGTCTATATGGTTCAGCCTGAAAGTTTTGTCGATCCAAAACATCCTAACAAAGTATGCAAGTTAAAGATATCAATCTATGGATTGAAACAAGCATCTTGAGGTCAGAATCACTGTCTTGATGAAGAGATTAGGGAATATGGATTCATCAAGAACGTCGATGAAGCTTGTGTGTATAAGAAGGCTAGTGGGAGCATCATCACTTTCTTAGTATTGTATGTCGATGACATTCCACTACTTGAAAATGACATTCCAACCATGGAAGGTGTAAAAACCTGGCTTGGAAGTTGTTTTTCCATTAAGGATCTTGGAGAAGCCGCCTATATTTTGGGAATAAATATCTATAAGTATAGGTCAAGGCGCTTGATAGGTTTAAATCAAAGTGCATACATTAATAAAGTCTTGAAAAGGTTCAAGATAGAGAACTCCATAAAAGGTTTGGTACCTATTCAAGAGGGGACAACATTGAGTGCGTCTCAATGACCAAGCTCAAAGGATGAGCAAGAAAGAATGAAAGGAATCCCATATGCGTCTGCTATAGGATCCATTATGTATGCAATGATATGCAATAGACAGGACATGTCATGCACTTTAAGCATAACGAGCAGATACCAGCGAAATCCAAGTAACAGTCATTGGATGACTGTTAAAAGTATATTGAAATACCTTAGAAGGACTAAGGATATGTTTCTAATATATGGATCTGGTGAAGAGAAACTCGTTGTAAAGGATTACAAGGATGCGAGTTTCGGAACTCGTTGTAAAGGGTTACATGGACACGAGTTTCCAAACTGATCGAGATGATTCTCGATCATAATCAGGGTAGCATTGTCCAATACAGAATCAGAATACATCACCGCTTCATTGATCGAGATGATTCATGTGGATCTGCCACTTGAATTATTGCCGATCTAGGGGTAGTCCCTACCATTCAGGACCCCTAGAAATCTTTGTGATAACGATGGTGCGATTTCTCAAATCAAGGAACCTCGTGCACATCAAAAGACTAGGCACATTGAGCGGAGATTCAACTACATAAGTGATGAAGTTGAAAAGGGAAAGATATGTATTCACAAAGTTCACATTGATCAAAATATTGCGGATCCACTCACGAAGCTCCTTGAATGGCTAAAGCATGAGGGTCATACTTGTGCCCTGGGACTTCGATATTCTAGTGATTGGATTTGATCTATTTTGTATTTGGATATTGGAACAATTGTTTTTTTAACTCTTTTATGGTATTTTGTGTTATGTTACATTTTAGCATGTTTAAATCCATGAATAAGTTACTTATTCTAAATGTCTGTAGTCGATCATACTTGTGGGAACAAATATGAATGTAAGACTATTATGAACTTGGATTGGTGGATATTTATTTAGTATGAACATAGAGCAAAGTGTTGCTGCCAAAGTTCATAGATATTTGTGGGATACAAATATTGGACTGACTCGCTCTCAAATCTTACTGCATAGAATCATTTGTGATTCATCATAACTAAATTTGAGTAAAGGAGAATATCATAGTATCCTCTGACCTGAGATACATACTGGGTCTTGATATTCACCAAATATTATACCTTGACTTATTTCTTCGTTGTCTGTAATAAGACAGTACATAAGGCTAAGCTCAAGTGTGATACAAGGTGATTGTGAGAGACGTATGTAGTCAAAAAGTGATTTGTTCCTCTTATTCGTTGAGAGTAAGATGTCTAAGGCCTGCTAAAGTTAAATCAACAGAGAGTGATCACTCTATGTCTCTGGATTTAACATGACATCTGTAACGAAAGGATAAATGATAGATTCACCTAAATCATGTTCAAGTAAGGGACTTGAAGGGGATGATGTTATTGAATGGGACATATAGTCATACGTATTAGGGGTAGTAAACTGTAGTTAGGTGGTCTTTACTACTTGCATCAATCTTCTATGTATCTTGTGCAAGTGGGAGATTGTTGGACTCTGTATGCCCAAGCCACATATTAAATTGATGTGGCTAGTACGTTATGATCCAAGTCGAGTCATACCCAAATACAAGCTAGACAAACACTTATAATATTTATTTGTGATATGATCAAACAAATAAATATTAACACTTATAATATTTAGAAATTGGTTTTCTAAATAATTGCACTTGACAAACAAATATATCATATGGATAATTTATTTTGAGAGAATATTTTATTTTGTTATTTAATGGGTTAAATAACATTTTAAAAGGTTGCATAAGTCTTATAACATGTGATGTTATGTTTTATAAAAGTTATAAAATATAAATAAGACTTAAATTGTTTAAACGAAAAATTGATTTTTTTTATATAAAAATAAAATGTGGGTCGCCCCCCCCCCCCCCTCTCTTCCCAAGACCATTTTTGGTCCAATAGAAATACATGCATTTTGTCATGTTAGATGGGTTTTGATTGGGCAAGGTGGGTGGCAATCTCTCACATCCTTTTATGTGTTTCATTTGTATGACAAAATGAAAGAAAAGGATTTAGAACTTGAAAGAATTCCAAGAGAATTCCCTCTCTAATTTTCGGCCAACATGTGTTGGTTCTAAAGGTTTTCAAGTTTAAAAATCAAGTGCAAGAACTCTAGAACAAGCTCCAAATTTTCGGCCATATGTGGTTGTCTTGATGGGATTTTTCAAGTGAGTCATCACAGAGTCGTATTCTGGTAAGAACCCAAATCTAACAAGATTAATCAAACTATACCCTCAATCGATTCATAGAACTGATTCTCGTCTTCTTCACCACACTAAAATCAAGAGTCATCACAGAGTCGTATTCTGGTAAAAAAAATCATTTCCTTACATGGTTCTTTTTGTGCTATATTTGATCATCTTTTAATAACCCAAACAATTTTTCTTCTTTTTTGATATCATAACGCAGTAACATCTTCAATCGAGCTTTGTATTATTGTTGAATTGGATTTTCTACCAAGCTATGCAGGTTTAGGCTTTTATCTGGCGCATATATCCGGCAAAGGTTAATCAATCTTATCTATATGTTTTTTTTTTTTGCCTTTTACTTGTTTGTATGGTTTATTTGTGGTGGGAATTGCTATGTTTATATTTAGAGTATACTTTCAATTTGGTTTTGTTGGACTCTGTATGCCCAAAACACATATTAAATTGATGTGGCTAATACGTTATGATCCAAGTCGAGTCATACCCAAATACAAGCTAGACAAACACTTATAATATTTATTTGTGATATGATCAAACAAATAAATATTAACACTTATAATATTTAGAAATTGGTTTTCTAAATAATTGCACTTGATAAACAAATAAATTATATGGATAATTTATTTTGAGAGAATATTTTTTTTGTTATTTAATGGGTTAAATAACATTTTAAAAGGTTGCATAAGTCTTACAACATGTGAAGTTATATTTTATAAAAGTTATAAAATATAAATAAGACTTAAATTGTTTAAAAGAAAAATTGAATTTTTTTATATAAAAATAAAAGGTGCCCCCCCCCCCCTCTTCCCAAGACCATTTTTGGTCCAATAGAAATACATGCATTTTGTCATGTTAGATGGGTTTTGATTGGGCAAGGTGGGTGGCAATCTCTCACATCCTTTTATGTGTTTCATTTGTATGACAAAATGAAAGAGAAGGATTTAGAACTTGAAAGAATTCCAAGAGAATTCCCTCTCTAATTTTCGGCCAACATGTGTTGGTTCTAAAGGTTTTCAAGTTTAAAAATCAAGTGCAAGAACTCTAGAACAAGCTCCAAATTTTCGGCCATATGTGGTTGTCTTGATGGGATTTTTCAAGTGAGTTCATGAGTGTAAAATCCTAGCTAAACTTAAAGTGTTTGTTGGAAGGCTTGGGGTATACAAGCTTGAGGTGTTCTACACTTGAAGACTACCATTCAAGAAGCATCATCTTCTTCATATATTTTACTCCTTGGAAGGTAGTATTCTTGAAACACCCTATGATTGTGTTTTATTTTGATAGCATGCATGTTCATATATGGATCCGGGATATTGGGTTTTTGCATATAAAAGGATTTTATATCTTATAAAGTAACATGTTTTAAATAACCTTTCCGCTGCGTTTTGATTTTATATGGATGAAATCACTTTGATAACCATGTGAAAAACTCAACAGGTTTAACTTTGTGCTGTAAGTTATGAACAACTAAAAGTATCGTTCTAGGCTTCTAGATCCGTTGTTTACATAACTTTATTTACTAATATTTAATACTTCACATAACCTGTTATATTACTAATACAAGAAAGTTCAATTAAATTAGGATGTTACAAGTATGCACCTTTAATTTACCATTAGGTTGCTAAAATTGAAATCGATAAAATGGTTATTCAAATGGTTGGAAGCAAGTGGGTAAATAAACTCTGATTTAAATGACAACCACAATTTTAAGTATTTTGGTATTCTTGATATTTGTTTTCAAGTGGGCTCTATTTGCTTGTTCACCTTTCTTATTATAAAAAAAAATTGGTAGAGTGGATGCTAATTTTAATGTTAAATTATTATTTAGTTAAGATGTGTAAGGTTTATGACATAGATAACGCACTGATACTACTAACTCAAAAGATATAAGAAAAATAAAACAATAAACATAATAAAGTTTTGTAAAAGATTATACCAATAAGAAATTTAACAAAAGTACTATACAATTTATTATGGGAGCTTTGATTAATTAACATAAACGAACACCGTATTGCAACCGTGTCGCCCCCTCGCATTGCGAAGTGTGGCAATGGAAAATGCCGTCCCCGCCGCATCGCGCGGGCACCCTAAGGGGGTGGGGGTGGTGATCACTCATCACTCACAACTTCCAATCAAGTTTCGCCATGTCATCAACCATTATTCCATCACTCACAACTTTTTTTAGTGGAATTGGTCATCACTAGTGATGAAATTTCATCACTCACAACCTTTTTTTTAAATTATAAATTAACAATAAAAAACTAAAATTATAAATTTCATTTAAATTAAAACATACTAGTTCAATTAAACATAGCAGAAATATTTTAGACTACAATTAAAAAAATACATAAAGAGACTCTACTCCTCGTCTGAATCAGGAAACTCCAAACCTAAAGAACCTACTAGTTCGATTAAATCGTATCTCAACCGAAAGTGAGTTTCTTCATCACGCAAGTCTTGTTGGATATTTTCGGGAACGTGAACTTGTGTAGGAGGATCCGGCACCCAATCCGGAGATATTGCACGTCCGTCTTCTTTGATTAGCATATTGTGCAATATGATACATCCATATACTATGTTATGTATTGATTTCTTATTCATCGCACGAACCGGTCAGCTTAGTATGCCCCATCTACCCTTTAAAACACCAATAGCCCTCTCAACATCTTTTCTTGCCGATTCTTGCAACTTTTTGAACGCCTTTTCTTTAGCCTCGACAGGAAATGAAGGAGCTTTCACAAAAACAGACCATGATGGGTAGATACCATCCACAAGAAGAAAGCCTCATCTGTAATATCATCCGTCAACATAGAATGGACAGAAAGGTGTGGTACCATCCGTTACGGTTGTGACAACTGACACAAAACCGGTAATTTTTGTACTATTGTATTAATTATTTATTTCCTGGAATTATGTGCTTAGACGTCAACATTATGTGCTTACTTGCTTTACATATGAATTCATGCATGTTTTATACTTCAAATATCGCATTGTGCATTACATTAAGCGTTGCGTCAGAAAGACTAGTAAACTCACCGGTAAGACAAGTTGCGTCAGCATGACTGCAGAACAGAATCAGACAATAGATTTAGGGCCTAGACGTAGGTCCAACATCAAGAATACATTAAAACCCAAGTGTAAGAACAAGGGTTAACATATACACTTTTCGGAAGTTAAAACAGACACTAAAAAGTACCCGAAACGCACTATAAATGCAGATTTCTGCAGAAAAACAACATTTGAACCATAAAATAACATGCAGAAATTGTGTTTTAGTGTCCAGAATAACTTGTAAAGTGGCAGGAATGACCGGACACTATAACCGAACGAATAACCGGACACTACCCAAAACATCAAAAATAGACTAGAAGCATTGTTTTTTTTATATAAAGCCAGTTATGGTGATCAAACACCTTAAAAATCATAAAAAGACATAAACACACTTAATATGACATAAACCTTCTAACTTACACTTATAACCCACAACTTCTAAAATTTCCATTTTACCCCCCCCCCCCACATGTATAACCGGCCCCATGGGCCCCACACTTCTTTTCCATTAAAATATTTACAATGTGTGCAAGATATGGGACAAGAGGACTCTTGGGTAATTAAGTGTTGGAAAGTTTTTATAAATGACCATTAGAAGAAGAACCTTATCACTTCTTCATTTCAAAATCACTCATCTCTTTCCTCCCTTCCCCCTTGCTCACGGCTACACACCACCACACACACTTCCATTTTCAATCATCCTACAAACAATCCAAGGTTATATCAAGGTGTAAGAAGGTTATCTAAGAAGGCTTGAAGTGATAGAAGTTGGAGGGCCACCTTGTAGAGCTTTTAACCTCTCATTTTTCATCTTCTTCTTGTTTGTGCCACATCCCTAGCCATTAGAGCTAGTAGTAAGCATGCTTAACTCTATTTTACTTCATGTTAGTGTTATGTACAAGTTACACCATCTAAGAAACTAAACTTTAAAGGATGAAGATCTAACATAATCTAAAGAAAAACAAGTGTTTTTAGTGATGTTTGATGTATGTTATGAAGTTGTTGTTGTTGTTGTTCTTGCGTTTATGTTTAGATCCATCATGTTAAAGCTTGTTAGAAACTTATATCTAACAAGTTTAAGCATGGATCTTGAAAGATCCATGATTAAACTTGAAGATGAACTTGAAAAGTCTTTATGTGAACTTGAAAAATGATTTTTAAGTATGATATTGTGTTCTTGAAGTGACTAAGTTTATGTAAGGTTAACTTATGAAACTAAACTCCATAAAAAGTTTGTAAAAACTTCATCAAAAAGCTTACTTTTGAAAGATTCGAGTATGTTAAACATGGATCTTGAAAGATCCATGATGAAACTTGATGATGAACATAAAGATCTTCAAAATAAACTTAAAAATGGTTTTAGAATATGTTGTTCATAGTTTTGAAACCTTAAAACTCATGAATGGTTTATTTTGAAAGTTAAAGTTTCATATCAAGTGTTAGTGCATATTTTGTACGCCTGCCACTGTGCGAATAGTTAGATAGAGCGTGTGTTAAATATTGTATAGAATAGGATCAGTTTGACACGGTGTTGATATTGTAAAGGTCCATCTGGACAGACGACCATCCAGATGGATGGACAACATAAAGTCCAAACCCCATCCGATTGAAGGTTATGCAATGTAATAGTCCATCCGGTCGGATGACCATCCGAACGGATGGACATAGGGTCATTCGGATGATAGGTTGTTGCCTATAAATAAAGAGTTGTGTAAGGACTCTCAAACTTGTCCCAAAATAACCCGGAAGAAAAAAACTTGGACCCCTGAAACCCTACTGTGCATGAAAAACTAAGAAATCAAAATTTATGGGTTTCAGGCGGGCCGCGTAAGGGTTAGCTTAGCCTTACGCGGGCCGCGTCAAGGTGTGGTTGACCGGATAAGCGTTCCCGGGCCACGTGGCATACACATGGCGACCCTACTCGTGACCAATCAGTCCTACGCGTAGACTAGGCGGCCACGCGGGCCGCGTAAAGTTAAGAAGAGGCTTACGCGGGCCGCGTAAGACCTCAATTTCAGCTATAAATAGCTTGGTTCCTGAGCAGTTCGATTGTGTCGATGAAACTTTCAAAATCATTTCTATTCTGCTCGAATATTACTCTCAAATTAGTAAAGTGCTGCTACGATACCGGGTATTAACTCGATCGCTGCTACGATTTAATGTCTGATCGATTGAAACTATCCGATGAATGTTTAAGTGCTGCTCAAATTGGGTTTATACTTTGTCATTCGTCGTGAATTCGATGGATGTTTAAGTATTTCACTTTGTCATTCGTCGTGAGGGTTTAATCTCGTGAGTTATCGTAAATGCTGTATTAGTTACTGACCTAGTTCGTGTGCATTGTTATTTAAATTAGGTTATCAGGCTAATCAGTAGGCTAAACTCTGCCCGCATAAATCTGCAATGTGAGTCATTCTCTTTTTACCAAATTACTTTAAAAATCATGATTGTTTTCAAAGTTATAATTACAGGGATTAAGTCTTTGTAATCTCCAAATTACAGCCGGTATGTGGGGTTTTATATACATTACTGTAACACCTGTGCCTCCACGGCCATCAAACAAATACCGAACCAATGAAATATTATATTTCATACTTGGGATTTGTAAAAATATGTGTATCATTTGCACATATCAATTCTCGTTCAATTTCAAGCTTTAAATCGCTTTCTGGAAGGTTATACGCGCTCTGATGAGTAGATATAACCAGTTTAATCCAACGAACACTCCGGAATAGTGAAATAGGCTTAACATACCTTAAATAACCTTTACATAACTTAGAAATAAGTTTTGGAGGGTTTGGTGTGGTGAAATCAAAGTTAATCGCTTACAGGGACTAAAGTTGACAAACTGCGAAAGTATGCCAATTTGAACTGTAACAGACATTCCGGAACATGACCATAAGTTAAACATACCATAAATATCCTTTACATAGCTTAGAAATAGGCTTTGAGGTGTTCGGTATGCTAAAATAAAATTTTGTGTCATTCAGGGACTAAAAGCGTCAAAAAGTGCACAAGTTTGCATTTTTACGCATAACTTACGTTCTGGATACATCCGGACATCCAAAAATTTATGTAAGCACTATAATATTTTATTTTAGTGTTTGGCATAAGAAAAATCCATTCGTCGCGTCATTTGGATCGTTTTTCGCGCTTATGCGCGTTCCGTCGTAATTAACCGAACAACGCAACCGTACGGTTAAACGAACCGACATCCGAGATATTTTTGAACACATTTTAAGTTCCCTATACTTTAACTTCATTTTAGAGCTTTGAAATGGGGTTAACGGGCCTTAAACGTGTCAAAAATGACCTAAATACAGTTCAGGGACCAAAAGTGTAATTCTGCCAAACTTGTAAGTAGCGCACCTTTACACTTTTAGTGTAATGGTGCGCTAGCCTGTGCCAGAACAGATAATAACAAACAGTCAGCAGATTATCAGCTGATTAAACCACAACCACATGCTTGCAACTTGCATTTTCAGCTGATAAACATCATTTCTAACCACCACAACTTTGCAACAAGTGTACGGATGGGATTAAGGCACGTTTTCCATGAAACGATCTTAACGGTTCAACGAAAACTATAAATACCCCATCACCCCCAACCTCATTACTTACTAAAATTCTGATTTGAGAGCTCTAAGTTGAAACCATTGTTTCATACCTGAGTTCTTGGATCGGGATTAGCATTCGGGGACCCTTCGTAAGTATTCTTTCGTTCTTTTCCTTATTTTTACTGCTTTTCGAGTCAGAAAGTCAAACTTTGTTTGACTTTCAGCGTTGACCAGTAATGGTCAATGCGAAGTTCGATTGAACTTCGCAACGTGATTGTAATCACGACGGTCATAGTCCCTTGGGACTATGCCTACTGATTACCACGTTGTCTAGGGTCGTAGGGTAGGCGATCTAATAAATCGCCTATACCTTCGAACCCGACCCAGTTTGGTCGATCATTAGGATCCGACCAAATACATTAGGTGACCATAGTGTAGGGAATAACCTTCCGAGGTTATACCCTATGGTCACATCGTTTAAGTAGTTGTATGATAGGTAGTTTATATGCCTTAGGTAAATTACCAGAATACCCTTTTCATGTATAATTGGTAATTAAGCATATGTAACCTAAACTTTTGTCACATAACTGATTATGTAACATGTTTAGGCATATAACACTTGTCATAGGACTAGTTAGGCGATCCGAACGCGTTTCACGCGAACGACGCGTTAAAGTAGCATAAGCTATCTAAACGGGTCGTAATGAGTCGTAGGCAGTTATGTTAGGTTTCATTTAGTATGTAGGCTTTGTTAAACCATATCACACGAGTCTCCACACTCGTTTGGTTTACAAACCCTAATGCTACCCAGTCTTCCGATTGAGGTCCGGTTATTTAACATAGTTACCTATATTAGGTGCCGTTTGATTCCGAGATCTCTAGCACTGCTTGGTGGTTATCTTTAGACAACTGAGCATTCTCAAGTGAGTACATAGACCCCTCTTTTACTGTTTTCCAAACGTTTTGGGGTGGAACACATGTGCCTACTTGTTACCTTCATGCTTTCCTGTTTTCACATCATATACCGGCTATGTTTGATAGTACATTATAGTACATGATTTCATTACATTTCATGCTAGGTGTGCCCATTGTGTGCATTACTTGGTACATTGTTTTACATTACATTTCATGCTAGGTGTGCCCATTTTGTGCATTACTTAGTACATCGTTTTACATGACATTTCACGCTATGTATGTTCATTTGATTACATACTTAGTGCATTGTTTTTCACATGCTTACATATTGGTATGACATTTGGTTTGTTTACATGGGACAATACATTCATTAACATTAGCTACGCCGTTCGTTAGTAGGTAGTGGTACCATAGGAATTGACAACTCCCGTTCCGGACGTCCCAGGGAAAGGGGATGAAAGGAATGACCGAATTCGATGATATAAGACAGATAGACCTTTAATTTGTTTAAAGGGTTTATCACCACAGTCACAAGGCTTGGATGTATGCATATTCACAATACCGCATAAATGTTCATATTAAATATTTGCATGCATTTACACAAAACATAGCTTTGATTTAAACCAAGTTTTACTTCAATACTTTGCTTTTGTGCATATGGTTTAGTTGAGACATTTCACTTGCCATACATGACATTTTGACATAGACATTTGACATGGACATTTGACATAGACATTTGACATGGATATTTGACATAGACATTTGACATGGATATTTGACATAGACATTTGACATGGATATTTGACATAGACATTTGACATGGATATTTTTGCTTTTGTGCATATGGTTTAGTTGAGACATTTCACTTGCCATACATGACATTTTGACATAGACATTTGACATGGACATTTGACATAGACATTTGACATGGATATTTGACATAGACATTTGACATGGATATTTGACATAGACATTTGACATGGATATTTGACATAGACATTTGACATGGATATTTGACATAGACATTTTGACATGATTTACATCTTGACATGAACATTTTACATTGTTTGGTTTGGTTTGGTTTGATTAAGTGATTAAGTAACGATGCGTGTGTAATATGATACAAGCATGGTGGATACGCCGCTGGTACTTCCTATATATAAGTGTTTGTATGGTATTACATGTCGTAACGTTATTTGAATCATTTCAGTTTGAGACATAGAACATTTCATACAAATAACATACTTTTCACAAGACATTGATTTATAAACAACTTATCTTATGCAAACATATTTTACTTGGTTATTCATTTAACCTTACATTTATTTATACTTATCATCTGATCTTATCGTTTTTCAAATGATTTAAAAGACAAAGCAAATAACAAGGTTCATGACTAAACATTTTCTCAAACATAAGTCATGAATCTTATTTTCACAAAACCTATGTATCTCACGGGCATTTTTATGCTGACGTACCTATTTTCACATGTGTTTTTCAGGAGCTGTTGCATAATATGATCAAGATACATATAGACAGACTTGGGCTTTAGTGACAATAAAAGATGCAAGACTAGTTAAATATGTTGTATTTCTTTGTTTGTTAAGGCATTGTAACACTTTTAATCAATAAAACGAAATTTTAATTTCCATGGTTGTGAAACATTAATTCTGTTACAACACTCCCCGATGTTTCCGCCACGTTTTGTATGTTCTACGTGGTCGGGGTGTGACAGAAAAGATGGTATCAGAGCCAATGGTTATAGGGAATTAGGTTATTAGTAATGCTTTGACCTAGTCTATAACCTTTCTAGGACCCTAACGCGAGTTTACTTGCGTTTAGTCATAAAACAATACTGTCACCTATCCTTAGGCGACAACCACAACAAGAACATAAAATTCAAAACCGCTTTGAAAACTAATCATCTGTTCTAGGATGATTGATTACTAGGTTTTGAACCCTCTATTGTAAGGTTTTGAACTCTCTATTATATGGTTTTGAACCCCTTTGAGTTTTCAAAATCTCATCAAGGTTTTGGGTTTTAAATAATGTGAACACGTGCAAACTGGAAGGGTGAATGCCTGTATTCTGGGTTTTCTGTCTAGGCAAGCACTTCGTATACATCTCATCAGACGCGAGACCAGTTGTGCTTACCTGGGAATTCTTGGGATGAGTGTTCACTTATAGGCGAGCATGTCTTCGCGATACATTATTTTTTTTACCCATTTACTTTGATTTGTCACCATCTCATTTGTTTGCCTTAGGTAACAAACAAATGGTCACAATTTTCATTCGTTACCATTCTGTATTGATTTTTCCAATAACCTTTCACTTGCTTCTTCCTCTGTCTTTCATTTTCTTCTAGAATGTCTATTCCTCTCAGCACTGGTCAAATGTCCAAGCAAACAGCCAAATTTGCCCAGCAAATAGGCGAGGTGATACTGAAGTCTGTGGATCTAGGCATTGCCATGTCTCGTCTCAACAATGAAGCCTCTCGTCTCGACAATGAAGCCACTCAAGAGCCACCAAAGGAAGCAGAAGTCAAGCCAGCACCACCAGCCAAGAAACCAATCGAGGAATCAAAGACCATGGATGAACGATCCCCTAAGAAGTCAAAGAAGCAAAAGGCTTCTCAGAACTTCGCCGAGGTCGCTCACATTGGTCAAGCCATCCCTAACCAACCAGCTCAACCCCCTACTAGGAAGCCATACAATGGAACTGCACCCTTGTGCAACCAATGTAGCCTTCATCATCATGCTAGTGTGAGGTGCCGCAAATGCCAGATTTGTGGACTCATAGGTCATACAGCAAGGGTCTGCCCAACTGCAGCTGTACAAAATCAAGCTGGCGACAATCCTGCTCAAGCTCGTTTCTCACGAGGGTCTTGCTACAACTGTGGCGAGATTGGCCATTTCCAAAGGGATTGCCCAAAGCTTGCTAATGCAAATCCAACCCTTGGATGAGCATTCAGCTGAACAAAGGATGTTGCTGTCTTATGCCTTTGTTTCTTTTGTCTTCGTGTATTGTGAAACAATATGTCTTGTTCATAAATAAAAGTTGTTGATCACAATTCTGATATACAAGTATAATAACAAGTGTTTATGGCATTTCCCTATAATACCTGCATTAAGGAACTATGTTCCTTACAAACTACTCTTGTGATTCTCTCTTTCAAATGATCGCCCATGATTTCCTCGAAAATTTTAAGTACTCGTTTCACTCTAAGAAACAAAGTACAGAAAATTAAGTGACATTATGAGTAATCGTGCTTTTCGCACATCTGTGCCTTTAAATCCTTGGTTAGATAACTAAGGGTATTTTCAAATCTCATACCCATTACGTTTTGATTTTTCAACATACACAGTACAAGTATTTCAAAACAATCTTCATGATCTCAAAACATTTCATATAGTTTGAAAACAATTTTTCTAGATACATTGTCTATGTTATTTCAAAAACATTGGCCATGTTATCAAAACCAACCTTTCAAATTTCAAAATATTTCATATAGTCTGAAGACAATATTAACACAATACATTTTCTTATCAAGTGCATGATTTCGAAAAGCATCATTCATGTCTTTCAAAAACCTTATACATAATTTCAAAATTTATCTCGCATGATTTTTAAAACATTTTTTATAAATATATCTACCTAATACACCTACTTTATGATTTCAAATGTATTATATATAAGGTTTCAAAAACGGTTAACACATTTTTCTTAAAAGAACCCCATGCATAGTTTTCAAAAATATTTTCCTCATACATTGACTTAACCTTCAAAATTCTGCTTCATATGTCGCCTTGACATATCAAGCATCTCAACTTCATAAGCATTTTACATCATGTTTTGACCTAAGCACATCCAGTGCAAGGTTTCAAAACATCTTCAACTTCTAAAATCCATATGGGATCTTTTTATCTTCATATTGAGACCCTTGTGGATGATCATCATTCAAATCAGAGTCCTTAATTGGATTCCTTATGTACCTGAATTCGAACATTTCGGGTTATAATAATCGAAATCGAATTTTCTTTTTGAATCTTTCTATCTTTATAGTTAGATTCTTGATAATGTTTAAAGTGCCAAATGAAATCCACGAGATGGATTCCTAGTGTGCTTTAAATACATGTACTCTGTTAGCAGAACAAATTTCTAGTTAAACAATTTTGTGGTTATGTGACTATGTGTAAATTCATCTTATGTTTTCTTTTATGCATTTTTGGGTTTTTAATACTCTGGATATTCGTTATCCAAATCCTCGCAGAATCTTTCATATCTTCATATGAGGGATTCGTAGCAGGATATTCAAAAGGTACTACCTTCAATCCTCAATGGGCTTCTATGTAATAGTTAAGACCCTTGGATTATATAAGTACCGCTCCATGTTTCATAAGAGATCCTTTTAGTGGTCTAATCAAAAAGATTGATTCACAATTTGGTTAAAGAACGACATCTAGTGATGTAGCTGGACAGACTCCTTGATAGTCTATTTAGATCATTTTTTTTTATGATTTAATTAAAAGGACTCTATGGCGGTCTAGTCACACTCGTCACAGGATTGTTCATTTGGTTTTCCCCTACACATTATAAAATAGACTGTGTAAACTGTGCAAGGAATTGTCTGATTATGGACGCGTACATAATTATGAGATTCGGTGCACGGTAACCACAGTAAGATTTATTATGTGTAAGAACCGATAGTGACAACAATAACGAAATGAGAACGATGTAATGGAGGTACGGTGGACGCACCAATGACGCTTCATATACTTGTATATAAGTATCCCTCTTACATTGCAATCATGATATTATTAAAGGTTACTAGCAGTTCAGAACCCTAACCAATGTTGTTTGATCTTTTCAACTTCATGTTTTTAAACTCTCACAAGTTTCCTCTAAATTTCGGGACGAAATTTCCTAAAGTAGGGGAGACTGTAACACCTGTGCCTCCACGGCCATCAAACAAATACCGAACCAATGAAATATTATATTTCATACTTGGGATTTGTAAAAATATGTGTATCATTTGCACATATCAATTCTCGTTCAATTTCAAGCTTTAAATCGCTTTCTGGAAGGTTATACGCGCTCTGATGAGTAGATATAACCAGTTTAATCCAACGAACACTCCGGAATAGTGAAATAGGCTTAACATACCTTAAATAACCTTTACATAACTTAGAAATAAGTTTTGGAGGGTTTGGTGTGGTGAAATCAAAGTTAATCGCTTACAGGGACTAAAGTTGACAAACTGCGAAAGTATGCCAATTTGAACTGTAACAGACATTCCGGAACATGACCATAAGTTAAACATACCATAAATATCCTTTACATAGCTTAGAAATAGGCTTTGAGGTGTTCGGTATGCTAAAATAAAATTTTGTGTCATTCAGGGACTAAAAGCGTCAAAAAGTGCACAAGTTTGCATTTTTACGCATAACTTACGTTCTGGATACATCCGGACATCCAAAAATTTATGTAAGCACTATAATATTTTATTTTAGTGTTTGGCATAAGAAAAATCCATTCGTCGCGTCATTTGGATCGTTTTTCGCGCTTATGCGCGTTCCGTCGTAATTAACCGAACAACGCAACCGTACGGTTAAACGAACCGACATCCGAGATATTTTTGAACACATTTTAAGTTCCCTATACTTTAACTTCATTTTAGAGCTTTGAAATGGGGTTAACGGGCCTTAAACGTGTCAAAAATGACCTAAATACAGTTCAGGGACCAAAAGTGTAATTCTGCCAAACTTGTAAGTAGCGCACCTTTACACTTTTAGTGTAACGGTGCGCTAGCCTGTGCCAGAACAGATAATAACAAACAGTCAGCAGATTATCAGCTGATTAAACCACAACCACATGCTTGCAACTTGCATTTTCAGCTGATAAACATCATTTCTAACCACCACAACTTTGCAACAAGTGTACGGATGGGATTAAGGCACGTTTTCCATGAAACGATCTTAACGGTTCAACGAAAACTATAAATACCCCATCACCCCCAACCTCATTACTTACTAAAATTCTGATTTGAGAGCTCTAAGTTGAAACCATTGTTTCATACCTGAGTTCTTGGATCGGGATTAGCATTCGGGGACCCTTCGTAAGTATTCTTTCGTTCTTTTCCTTATTTTTACTGCTTTTCAAGTCAGAAAGTCAAACTTTGTTTGACTTTCAGCGTTGACCAGTAATGGTCAATGCGAAGTTCGATTGAACTTCGCAACGTGATTGTAATCACGACGGTCATAGTCCCTTGGGACTATGCCTACTGATTACCACGTTGTCTAGGGTCGTAGGGTAGGCGATCTAATAAATCGCCTATACCTTCGAACCCGACCCAGTTTGGTCGATCATTAGGATCCGACCAAATACATTAGGTGACCATAGTGTAGGGAATAACCTTCCGAGGTTATACCCTATGGTCACATCGTTTAAGTAGTTGTATGATAGGTAGTTTATATGCCTTAGGTAAATTACCAGAATACCCTTTTCATGTATAATTGGTAATTAAGCATATGTAACCTAAACTTTTGTCACATAACTGATTATGTAACATGTTTAGGCATATAACACTTGTCATAGGACTAGTTAGGCGATCCGAACGCGTTTCACGCGAACGACGCGTTAAAGTAGCATAAGCTATCTAAACGGGTCGTAATGAGTCGTAGGCAGTTATGTTAGGTTTCATTTAGTATGTAGGCTTTGTTAAACCATATCACACGAGTCTCCACACTCGTTTGGTTTACAAACCCTAATGCTACCCAGTCTTCCGATTGAGGTCCGGTTATTTAACATAGTTACCTATATTAGGTGCCGTTTGATTCCGAGATCTCTAGCACTGCTTGGTGGTTATCTTTAGACAACTGAGCATTCTCAAGTGAGTACATAGACCCCTCTTTTACTGTTTTCCAAACGTTTTGGGGTGGAACACATGTGCCTACTTGTTACCTTCATGCTTTCCTGTTTTCACATCATATACCGGCTATGTTTGATAGTACATTATAGTACATGATTTCATTACATTTCATGCTAGGTGTGCCCATTGTGTGCATTACTTGGTACATTGTTTTACATTACATTTCATGCTAGGTGTGCCCATTTTGTGCATTACTTAGTACATCGTTTTACATGACATTTCACGCTATGTATGTTCATTTGATTACATACTTAGTGCATTGTTTTTCACATGCTTACATATTGGTATGACATTTGGTTTGTTTACATGGGACAATACATTCATTAACATTAGCTACGCCGTTCGTTAGTAGGTAGTGGTACCATAGGAATTGACAACTCCCGTTCCGGACGTCCCAGGGAAAGGGGATGAAAGGAATGACCGAATTCGATGATATAAGACATATAGACCTTTAATTTGTTTAAAGGGTTTATCACCACAGTCACAAGGCTTGGATGTATGCATATTCACAATACCGCATAAATGTTCATATTAAATATTTGCATGCATTTACACAAAACATAGCTTTGATTTAAACCAAGTTTTACTTCAATACTTTGCTTTTGTGCATATGGTTTAGTTGAGACATTTCACTTGCCATGCATGACATTTTGACATAGACATTTGACATGGACATTTGACATAGACATTTGACATGGATATTTGACATAGACATTTGACATGGATATTTGACATAGACATTTGACATGGATATTTGACATAGACATTTGACATGGATATTTTTGCTTTTGTGCATATGGTTTAGTTGAGACATTTCACTTGCCATACATGACATTTTGACATAGACATTTGACATGGACATTTGACATAGACATTTGACATGGATATTTGACATAGACATTTGACATGGATATTTGACATAGACATTTGACATGGATATTTGACATAGACATTTTGACATGATTTACATCTTGACATGAACATTTTACATTGTTTGGTTTGGTTTGGTTTGATTAAGTGATTAAGTAACGATGCGTGTGTAATATGATACAAGCATGGTGGATACGCCGCTGGTACTTCCTATATATAAGTGTTTGTATGGTATTACATGTCGTAACGTTATTTGAATCATTTCAGTTTGAGACATAGAACATTTCATACAAATAACATACTTTTCACAAGACATTGATTTATAAACAACTTATCTTATGCAAACATATTTTACTTGGTTATTCATTTAACCTTACATTTATTTATACTTATCATCTGATCTTATCGTTTTTCAAATGATTTAAAAGACAAAGCAAATAACAAGGTTCATGACTAAACATCTTCTCAAACATAAGTCATGAATCTTATTTTCACAAAACCTATGTATCTCACAGGCATTTTTATGCTGACGTACCTATTTTCACATGTGTTTTTCAGGAGCTGTTGCATAATATGATCAAGATACATATAGACAGACTTGGGCTTTAGTGACAATAAAAGATGCAAGACTAGTTAAATATGTTGTATTTCTTTGTTTGTTAAGGCATTGTAACACTTTTAATCAATAAAACGAAACTTTAATTTCCATGGTTGTGAAACATTAATTCTGTTACAACACTCCCCGATGTTTCCGCCACGTTTTGTATGTTCTACGTGGTCGGGGTGTGACAATTACTTGATAACCGTCACCATTGGACAACGAGATAGCCAACAGGTGGTCGAGTGACAAATATCGTTGGGTAGATGGTTGATATATATAAACATTGTAATCGCTCTTAATACTGTAAATTATAACAATACATCGTTTTAAGCAAAAAGAATGATTCACCGGTATTTTTCCGCTAACAAAACCTTTTTCAAACATGTTTCAGGTGATCTGTTGTGATCCAGGAAAAGTGCCGCGAAGCACTACAAGCTTAAGGAAGTGGCTCAATATAAATAAACATGTTTTGTAAAATAAGGATTTCCCAGTGAAATCACTTTATTGTAAACTACCGGGGTTTTATCCCAAATGATGAAATAAAATAATCAGGCAAATTTCAGTTTTAAAAAGAGATCCTGCTAAAATCTTCCGCTGTCAACTCTATTAAATAAATACCACGGGATTTCTGTCCCGCGGCTCCTGAACCGGGTCAAACCGGGCCGGGGGCCGTGACAGAAAAAGGTGGTATCAGAGCCACTGATTTAAGCCTATTAAGTATTTAAAATACTTAATTTTCCTGATTATCAATTTGTGATTATATGTTTTATTAACTGACTATTTATTAGTTACAGTATGGGTAAGCAAAAGCTTTCGAACATCTATCTTAAATTAGATAGTTCACCAAAAGAGAAGGGAAGTTCATCCCAATCAAATTCCTCAAAATACTCAGTAGATACTGAGGAGGAAATATTTATTCGTAAGGCACAGTATGAGAAACCACTTACCCCTAATAAAAGAAGTTTGATTATTAGAAAAAGTTAAGAGAAAGTGAAGAAATCACAACCAAAAGGAGTGATGAGTAATAAAGAAACTCAGGAAATAGGCAATAAACCACCATGGGAAGATGAGTTAGATGAAAAATGGGCAGATCTTTATATGTTAGCTACTGTAGCAGTAAATGTTAACCTTTAAACTACTAACACCCCGACCCAGTATTAGCACCTATATTATCCATAAGCCAGAAACTTTGATATTTTAGTTGTACTAAAAATAAATATTTTGTTTCAATAAAATGGTTTATTAGATGTTTGTAATTAAACAGTAAATTTTCTGATTGCTATTATGTGATTATATGAAAACTTAATTTACAAAATTTTAATCTAAAAATTTGTGTGTTTCTTCATAAATGCTAAATAGCATGAATGAATTGTCTGAAGCCCTTGAGAATCTCAATTTATACCCTGTGAAAATAGAAGTTTCCAGAGACTTTACTGGTTACTTGGCCGATGTGGAGGAACCTATGGAATTTCAAGCTCCACCTCCGGAAAAATCAAAGCCAAAGAAAAGAAGAAGATTTGTGGATTGGAGGCGTGTGCGCAGAAGGAAACCAGCGACTTGGAAAATTCCCAAGATAGAAAATCCCATGGATAAGGGAAAAGGGATAGAGATTGGGGAAAGTTCTAGGCAGGCAGGAATGGAAATTGGGGAAAGTTCTAGGCAAGCCGAGGAATTGCCATTGCAGGAGGAATTAGATCGTATACTGGCAAGCTGTGATATCATTAGGCCTATCAATAATAACCTCTTCCCTTATCCTGCCGAAACCCAACTTCCAGTAAACTTGGAACCAGCCATCCCAGAACCTCTAATCCATACCCAACCTCTAGGAGAAATAGACGAGTGGTGGACTAACGACTGGCAATTTCAAAACCTCCTAAATAAGCCTTATACCTTTTTCCCTCAGTTCGATCCAGAACCTGTACCAAAACCGCCGATGAGCAATGAGAACTTGGCAGAACTCCACCATTTTGGTGAAGAACTGATAGATGCAGGGAATAGGATCCGGGAGGTGGGAGAACAAATCTCCTGGAAGTACGACGAGAGGGAACGTCGCTTCTAAGGTGCCAGCTAACAAGAGATAGTGGGGTTGTGAAACTGTGGTTGTTTAATAATAATTATAATAATCAAAATAAAACGTGTAAAATAAAACAATAAAACTTGTGTAAGATAATCGATTCGTACGGATGCCTACTATATTATATAAAATATCGAACATTGAAGAATCAACAATTTTGACTATACGTTTTAACATGATTATGTACAATTGTTTTATTATGTTTGATTAATTCTTATATGATACTAATCAATTATATAAATTAAATTACCAGATGGCACACGCTGGTAATGAACCCGATAATGAAGTTAATCAATCTGAGCATAACAATGAAGATCACTTTCTGAATAGGCAAGATATCGAGAATATCGTTGCTCAGGGGATAGCCAATGCTATTCCAGCAATCCTTGCTGCTGCCCAGAAACATGTTGAACCTCAACAAATTATTCCTAGTAAACGTACTCAAGAAGATAACTTCAGTAATAGTGTAAACGGAGGCGGCAACCATACTAATAATAATAACGATAATATACTGCAAGCCCCAGGTTTAAAAAGAATGAAAGCTGCAACGCCTGGTTGCACTTACAAGGAGTTTCTTGCTTGTAAACCAGCCGAGTTTGCAGGTAACGAAGGGGCAACTGCTGCACTGCGTTGGTTAGAGAAAACCGAAGCAGTCATTACAATAAGTAAATATGCCGAAAACGACAGGGTCATGTACGCGTCACATATTTTTAAAGAAGGGGCGCTAGAATGGTGGAATACGGTACTTCAAGCCAAAGGAAGAAATATAGCCTATGCCATGAGTTAGGAAGAATTTAAACAACTAATAGAAAGAAAATTTTGTCCCAAATACGAAAAAGAACAAATGGCAAATAAATTCCTGAACCATCGGATGGTGGGTGTAGACTGTCGAGGATATACTTCGACATTTTTCGAATATGCTAGAGTGGTACCAACGCTGGCTTCGCCAGAACCAGTGCTTATTTCTCGCTATATTTGGGGATTGATTGGTGAAATCCGTAATATCGTTAAAGCTGCGAGACCTCGCACTATTGACGATGCGGTAGAATTAGCTAACACCCTAACTGACGAGCTGGTACGCACAAGAGAAGAAAACCGGAAGAAGGAATTGGCTCAGAAAATTATCCAAGGATTTCGTGTGGGTAATAATAGCAAATTCAAGAAGAGGGGAAACAGGCAATCTTCCACTCCGCCTTTCTGCAAGAATTGCAGAAAGAAACATTTTGGAAAATGCAATGAAACCTGCAACTTTTGCAAGGTTGTAGGACATCGTGAGGAAGATTGTAGAAAGAAGACCAGGATATGCTATAACTGTGGAGAAGCTGGGCATTTCAGACCTGAATGCCCCAAATTGGTCAAACCAGCAGACAACAAAGCCAAGACGGCCGACGGAGCTACTAAGAAGAATGCCAGAGCATTCCAGCTGACCACTCAAGAAGCAGAACTCATTCCAGATGTGATAGCTGGTACGTTCTTAGTTCATAACATGTATGCAAAATTATTATTTGACTCTGGTGCAAACCAAAGTTTTATCAATACTTTATTCTGCCAAGCTCTTAATTTACCTTTGACCAACCTAAGGCAGATTTTTACAGTCGAAACGGCAGATGAAAATTCTGTTAACATAGATAAGGTTTTGCGAGAAGGAAAGATGGAACTCTTAGGCCATAAATTTTCTGCAAACTTGTTACCTATGAAATTAGCCGGATTCGATGTCGTGTTAGGAATGGATTGGTTAGTAGCCAACCATGCTCGAATCCTTTGTGACAAAAATTCCGTAGAAATTCGTACCCCCACAGGAGAGGTAATCTCAATTACAGGAGATAAGCCACGAAAGCCACTGAGATTGATTTCAGTAATGAAGTTGGCCAGTTATTCAAGAAAACAAGAAATGGTGTATATGATTTCAGTAATCATTAACACAAAAGGTAAGGAACTCAAAGAAATTCCTGTAGTATCAGAATACCCAGATATATTCCCAGAAGAACTACCGGGATTACCACCCAATAGGGAAGTCGAATTTAGAATTCATCTAATTCCTGGAATTACACCGATAACCAAGGCACCTTATCGGTTAGCACCCACATAAATGCTAGAAATAAAAAAGCAATTAGATGAATTACTAAGTAAAGGTTTTATACATCCTAGTTCATCCCCATGGGGAGCACCAGTGTTGTTTGTGAAAAAGAATGATGGGTCAATGAGAATATGTATTGATTATAGAGAACTGAATAAGGTTACAATTAAGAATCGATACCCATTACCTAGGATTGATGACCTCTTTGATCAACTTCAAGGAGCTAGATATTTTTCTAAGATCGACTTACGCTCCGGATACCATCAGTTAAAAGTACAAGAAGAAGACATACCTAAAACTGCTTTCAGAACTAGGTATGGTCATTACGAGTTTACAGTCATGCCCTTTGGACTAACGAATGCACCTGCAGTATTTATGGACATGATGAATAGGATCTGTAAACCGTATTTGGATAAATTTGTAATTGTCTTTATCGACGATATACTTATTTATTCCAAAAGTCAGGACGAGTATTGTCAGCACCTGCATGCACTCTTAACTTTGTTAAGAAAAGAAAAGCTTTATGCCAAATTTTCGAAATGTGAATTCTGGCTAAAGGAAGTGCAATTTTTAGGTCATATGGTGAATCACGAAGGCATTCAGTAGGTCCCTCTAAAATAGAAGCGATCACCAAATGGAAGGTCCCGCAATCAGCCATGGAAATTAGAAGTTTTCTAGGGTTAGCTGGATATTATAGATGGTTTATTAAGGATTTTTCCAAGATAGCTGTACCATTAACTAAGCTAACCTGTAAAGCAGTTAAGTTTGAATGGGGACCTAGGCAAGAAGAAGCCTTTAGGATTTTAAAGCAAAAGTTAACAAACGCTCCAATCCTAGCCTTGCCAGAAGGAACAGAAGATTTTGAAGTATACTGTGATGCTTCTAAGTTAGGATTAGGATGTGTGCTAATGCAACGCAAGAAGGTAATTGCGTATGCATCAAGGCAATTGAAAAAGCACGAGGAAAACTATACGACTCATGACTTAGAGTTAGGAGCCATAATTTTTGCCCTGAAGATTTGGAGACATTATCTGTATGGAAGTAAGTTTACTGTCTATACGGATCATAAAAGTTTAAGGTACATATTTGGGCAAAAAGAATTAAACATGAGGCAAAGAAGATGGATGGAAATCCTAAGTGACTACGACTGTGATATCCAATATCACGAAGGAAAGGCAAATGTAGTTGCAGATGCCTTAAGTCGTAAGTATCATGAGAAACAACGATGAGTTCGTGCTCTTAGATTAAATATACAGTTAGATTTAATAGAATAACTGAGAAATGCCCAGGAAACAACAATCAAGGATGATGCTGAAGGAATGAAAGGAAGAATAAAGGAATTAGAACAAGGAAGTGATGGAATTTGGAGATTCCACAAGAAAATAATTTGGGTACCTAAGCAAGGAGAATTAAGATATAAGATTTTAGAAGAAACTCATAAATCTAGGTATACCATGCATCCTGGTAACAATAAAATGTACCAAGATTTAAGAAATAATTTCTGGTGGATAGGTATGAAAAACGACATAGCTAGATATGTTTCTAAGTGTCTTACTTGTTCACCAGTTAAGGCAGAACACCAGAAACCTTCGGGTCTACTTTAACAATTAGAAATGCCTGTATGGAAATGGGAACTCATAACAATGGACTTTGTTACTAAGTTACCCAAAACCAGAAAAGGTAATGACGCGATTTGGGTAATTGTAGATCGATTAACCAAGTCAGCTCATTTTCTACCCATGAAGGAAACCTTTAGCATGGAAAGGTTAGCCAAGTTGTATGTAGACGAAGTAGTATCCTTACATGGAGTTCCACTCTCTATTGTATCGGATAGGGATAGTCGTTTCACTTCCCATTTCTGGACAAGTTTCCAGGAAGCAATGGGAACCCGACTAAATTTAAGTACGGCATATCATCCTCAAACAGACGGGCAAAGTGAAAGGACGATACAAACCCTGGAAGACATGCTCCGAGCATGTGTGATAGATTTTGGTGGAAACTGGGACGATCACCTACCTTTGATCGAATTCTCCTATAACAATAGTTATCATGCAAGCATTGAAGCTGCCCCATTTGAAGCATTATATGGACGCAAGTGTAGAACTCCAGTTTGTTGGGCAGAGATAGGAGAAAGTCAATTATCAGGTCCTGAAATTGTACAAGAAACTACCGACAAGATCACTCAAATCAAGGAAAGACTAAAGACGGCTCGAGATCGCCAGAAAAGTTATGCAGACAATCGACGCAAGCCGTTAGAATTCCAAGTGGGAGACAAGGTACTCTTAAAAGTTTCTCCTTGGAAAGGAATAGTTCGGTTCGGTAAGAAAGGAATGTTAAGTCCACGATACGTAGGACCATTTCCAGTGATCCAACGTATAGGACCAGTTGCTTATCGTTTACAACTACCAGAAGAATTAGCTGGGGTACATGACATATTTCATGTATCCAATCTCAAGAAATGTTTATCTGACGAATCCTTGGTAATACCTCTTCAAGATGTAGAGGTAAATGAGAAGTTAAAATTTGTTGAGAAGCCATTACAAATAGAAGATAACAAGGTTAAGTTTCTCAAGCACAAGCGACTAGTGCTGGTCAAAGTCAAATGGGATTCAAAGAGAGGACCTGAGTACACTTGGGAGCTGGAATCGGAGATGAAACGAAAGTATCCTCACTTATTCCAGTAAATCTCGAGGACGAGATTTTAAATAAGGTGGGGAGGATGTAAGGACTCTCAAACTTGTCCCAAA
This sequence comes from Helianthus tuberosus, assembly GCA_030545235.1. Classification (NCBI taxonomy): domain Eukaryota; kingdom Viridiplantae; phylum Streptophyta; class Magnoliopsida; order Asterales; family Asteraceae; genus Helianthus; species Helianthus tuberosus. The sequence goes on along the minus strand of CM060412.1, from coordinate 108,981,308 downwards.
ATAACCCGGAAGTAAAAAACTCGGACCCCTGAAACCCTACTGTGCATGAAAAACTAAGAAATCAAAATTTATGGGTTTCAGGCGGGCCGCGTAAGGGATAGCTTAGCCTTACGCGGGCTGCGTCAAGGTGTGGTTGACCGGATAAGCGTTCCCAGGCCACGTGGCATACACATGGCGACCCTACTCGTGACCAATCAGACCTACGCGTAGACTAGGCGGCCACGCGGGCCGCGTAAAGTTAAGAAGAGGCTTACGCGGGCCGCGTAAGACCTCAATTTCAGCTATAAATAGCTTGGTTCCTGAGCAGTTCGATTGTGTCGACGAAACTTTCAAAATCATTTCTATTCTGCTCGAATATTACTCTCAAATTAGTAAAGTGCTGCTACGATACCGGGTATTAACTCGATCGCTGCTACGATTTAATGTCCGATCGATTGAAACTATCCGATGAATGTTTAAGTGTTGCTCAAATTGGGTTTATACTTTGTCATTCGTCGTGAATTCGATGGATGTTTAAGTATTGCACTTTGTCATTCGTCGTGAGGGTTTAATCTCGTGAGTTATCGTAAATGTTGTATTAGTTGCTGACCTAGTTCGTGTGCATTGTTATTTAAATTAGGTTATCAGGCTAATCAGTAGGCCAAACTCTGCCCGCATAAATCTGCAATGTGAGTCATTCTCTTTTTACCAAATTACTTTAAAAATCATGATTGTTTTCAAAGTTACAATTACAGGGATTAAGTCTTTGTAATCTCCAAATTACAGCAGGTATGTGGGGTTTTGTATACATTACTTGATAACCGTCACCATTGGACAACGAGTTAGCCAAGGGGTGATATGACCATTGTCACAGACACCATTGGACAACGAGATAGCCAATAGGTGGTCGAGTGACAAATACCGTTGGGTAGATGGTTGATATATATAAACATTGTAATCGCTCTTAATACTGTAAATTATAACAATGCATCGTTTTAAGCAAAAAGAATGATTCACCAGTATTTTCCCGCTGACAAAACCTTTTTCAAACATGTTTCAAGTGATCTGTTGTGATCCAGGAAAAGTGTCGCGAAGCACTACAAGCTTAAGGAAGTGGCTCAATATAAAAAAAGAAACATGTTTTGTAAATAAGGATTTCCCAGTTAAATCACTTTATTGTAAACTACATGGGTTTTATCCCAAATGATGAAATAAAATAATCAGGCAAATTTCAGTTTTAAAAAGAGATCCTGCTAAAATCTTCCGCTGTTAACTCTATTAAATAAATACCACGGGATTTCTGTCCCGCGGCTCCTGAACCGGGTCAAACCGGGCCGGGGGCCGTGACAAGTTGGGGTTCCCATTTTGACAAGCTTTTGGTTCCTAGAGGGGACATGCTGTCCAACTGGTCTCATGGTGCTGTAATTGTCAAGATTTCAATAGAGACTAGATTATAAGTGACTGCTCGGTGTCGTATCTATCTTCTACTCCTTTCTTAGTAATAATAACAAACCGAACACGTTGTATCGGGACCGAGGCTCCGTCAAACTCACCTGTTCCTGGATTAGCAGTGGTATCAGAGCTACGGTACCGATGTAATCGATCTAACAGTCGGTTAAATCACCCAAAACTCATCAATTTTGGGTTAAACGGGAGTTTTGACGTTAAAACAGAGAAAATCATCAAAATAAAGGTCGATTCACAGATGGATTTTGGAATTGAAGCCATCAATCTATTCGGAATTGTTTCGTGCACAATCCTATGAAGTTTCAACATGAAATTCACACAAATAAAGATTCCGGATCGAAAAAACGTGATTTGGAGTGTTCTTGAGCTGTTAGAACATATCCGATCGGATGACCATCCGATCGAATGACCATTCGATCGGATAACCATCCGACCCTATCATTATCTTGTGTTTGAATGATCAGTTGGTTTTCACTCGAATGATCGTTCAATCGGATGATCATCCGATCGGATGACCATCCGATCCATAAACACAAGTTTGTCCCTTTTATCATTACACAAGTTTGTCCCTTTTGTCATTCGGTCGAATGACCATCAGGATAAGAAGATCCATTCAATCGAATGGTCATTCAACAACATGCCATTCGACCAGATGTTTAAATGCCTAAAAAAGGCATTTTTTTATCGCAACGACGAGGAGAGTCTCCAGAAAAAATTTGGTGGATTGAAAATTTTTTGGGTTTTTAACAACCAAGCTGGGTTGTTCGGGGACACCGTCTGGGACTTCAATGAACATTTTTGATGATGCGATCACGGATTATGGAAAAGAGTGTGGTGTGATGAAGACATGGTGGATACGCCGCTGGTACATCCTATATATACATGTTTTGTCATATTACATTTCTAGATTAGTCAGGATTGTGGAAGATCGTGGGGTAGTCAGGATACCGGTGCAGAATTGTCATATTCTGAATTATCTGACTATTTATGGGCCAAAAATGTTAATAATCCGCAAAGACGAAAAACTGACAATGGTGGAGAATATTGTTGTATTCTAGTCTGGTCAAGTTTTTCGGAGAATAGAATTAAAAACTGAATTCAGTTTGAGGGGGAATTCAGTGATAGAGACGTCAGAATTTGCAAAAATGAGGGGGAATAAAAATTTTCAGATGTTCCAGCATTTTAGAAATTTGTGACGCTGCAATAGTATTTGGGTAGTTTCGACTTCAGATTGTCAGGGGGAATGTGAATCAGATCATGGGTGAAAGCTTCCGAGATCAAGATGATCCGAGGTGTTGATATCTGATCGTGGACGAAAGCATCGGAGATCTGGGAGTGATCGTGGATGATAGCTTTTGAGATCTAGATTATCCGAGGAGATGAATCTGATTGTGGACGAATGCTTTGGAGATCGGATTACATTACCAGATGATTTGTTTTCCGATGAAGATTTGCTGATTGTGGAGAATACCATTTACACGTATCTGTCATTCTTACGGTGCGTTAACGTTGATCACGGTAAACGGGATATCAGATCTTCAGGGGGAATTACGGATTTGAAGTTAACCAGTGGGGTATTTGAAGCAATGTTTTAAAAACCGGTAAATACCGGCCGGTTATACCGGTATTACCGTTTCTAGATGTAAATCCGGTACGAAACACCCCGGTAAATAAGTGAAATGGCGTAAGGTTTGTACCGGCGGTAAAATTCGGTATACCAGTTTGAAACGTAATACTGGTATCGACCTAGGGTTATTTTAGTTTGGGTTGTTACTTATTTTTATTATATATGTTACTTATCTTATGTAATTTTTATATATTATGATTATTCGTAACTAAAAGTTCTTATTTAATATTGTATGAAACGAAAATAGTTGATGTATTCAACACTCAAAGGGCTTAAAGATATCGTACAATTTCATTTAAAAGAGCTTTTTGGAAAATTGAATGATTTTTTATTATCTTTTGGATTATTTTTTATTATGGATTTACTTTTGGATCATCTTTTAATATGTAATCATGCATGTTTGAATTAACTTTTGAGTTGATGTTGTAATTTATGGAATTATAGAGTTAGCTTGTCAACCCGGTTGAACCGCTCGGTACAACCTGGTTCAACCGGTTGAACCATTTTTTAGTCTAATCCGGTTTGATTTAAAAACCGGTTTTTAAAACATTGATTTGAAGTTTCTATTCTTAGATCGAGCAGGCGGAATGCGAGATCGTGGTGCTGACATGTCATATCAAAAACTGAGCTCGGATGCGGTTAAAGCTGAAACAGAGGATGCTGCATTGACCAGTTTCAAGTTGGTGATTGTTCGTGAAGGTTGCAGTTTAGCAAATCAGATGAGAGTCGTGAACTGTGCAATATAATCAGTTTTTTTTTGGGGCTTAATTTCAGTTTGTAAAATTTTTTTTGAGGGGTGTCCTAGTTGTTGTTGAGGGGTGTCCTTAGTATAAAAATCGAAAAAAAGATTTTTTTTTACACTAACGGATAAAAGTTGAGCCGTAGCCCGGACTACGCCTCGGACTACACTAGGTCCGCCCCTGGTTCGTTATACACCGACACGAAAAATTTAAGCGTCTCATTGTCGGAAGACGATTGGCTATCGCTATCGCTGTCCATCAGAAACGTCGAATCCGTAGGAAAATCCATTTGTGAAATATGTAGAATGTGTGATATGCGTTTGTGTTTTTGTGTGGGTGAAATGGTTAAAAATTGTAAAGTATATATAAATTGTTTAAAGGTTTTTTTTATTAAACATTAACGTTCAAAAATAACGGTCATTTTTTTCAAACGTTCGAATTCAACGCATGAAGTTTATCACGCGTGGAAAATGTATGGTGGCGGTGGTGTTTTGGAGACCATCACGTGTGGTGGGGGTTTATCACTCACCACCCCACCAGCCCTAATAGTAACATAGTATATATAATAGTTGGTTTTATATCATCATCATATTTATAACACTAGTAATTTTGTTATGATAGATTAATTAAATAATATTACATTTATACAAATAATACATTTATAGGCTCATAGATCTAATCAAGATCAATACATAAGATTAGCTAAAAACCGTTCACTGAGTGAGTTACAATTTTGACTTGAGTCGGCTCGTTTAAACACGGCTCAATTTGAAGCTTTACTAACCAATTTTCGAGTAGCTCACATAATCCTCGACTTGTTTACGCTAAGATATGCGTATTGCAACTTTTTGTGACCAATCAACATGATATAATAATAAGTTTGTACAAAACTAAGATGCTAGCAAGCACCAGTATGGTCCATTGTACAAACTTTTGTCATCTTTTCTGCATTCGAGCCTGCGGACGCTAGTGAACGAACATCATCCGCTTTAGACCTTGGCATCCCGGATTCCTCATTGGTTTCTTTTTCCGCGTTCTTTTCGGAACTTCTGGCAATGACTCATCCTGGGCCCAACGATGCTCTGCACCCCTAGTGTGGTGTTGTCTCGGCTGCCTTGGTTTGGTTTGGGGATCAGGTCCGTAGCATTTTCAACTGAACGAGGATGTCTCTGTCTAGATTTTAGCTTTTCTTGACATTCTCTTAGAGACATCCTTTGTTCTCAATATGTAACAATAATTTTTGGAGGGTTGACGATTTCTCCTAAAATTGTAATGTAAGTGATGCACTATTTAGAATGTAATGCACTATAAAAATCAAAGAGGCACACCGAAGTGAATGCACATGCATCACGCTTGCGAGGTGCACCGAGGCGAATGCACATGCATCATGCTACGTGGCGCAAGGCATTTATATTATAAGTTTTATATTGCAGATAGGTGTCTATTATTACGTACCCAAAATTTAGATATAAATAACCTCTATATTAGAGCTGTTCACGAGGCGAGGCGAACCGAACCGATCAGACTTTGATCGTGCTCGGTTCGTTTACAAACTGACCCGAACCGAGCCGAGCGTTTTTTCAACCGAGTCAAAGTCGAGCGAGCGTCTTTCGATCCGAGCATTTTTCGAACGAACGTCGAGCGAGTATCGAGCGTTGCAGAATAAACAAGGAAAGTGACGATGGGAGTGCTAGTTATTAGAATAAAGTGTAGTTTTCGTCCCTGATGTTTCGTCCAATAGAACACAAGTAAAAATTTAACAAATAACAAGGAATACAAAAACAATCAACTAGTTCAATCGAGATTAACTAAGTGGGAAGATAAATCGTTGACCAATTGAAACATACCCTTGTTCTATCGGAAGTTTGGAATTGAATGAATCGATTGAAGCAAAACCCTGACGAGTTGGCGTCTTGGCGAGTGGCAATGGAGAAATCGAATAACGATGGCCAACAGGGGGTTTTGATTAGGGTCTTGCACTTCTGAATCAAATGGCGGTTTGAGACTTGAGTATTGATCGACGCTTCACATTTTAGTATTTGAAATTTTGACCCAATTACTCAAATGGACATTTAAATATTAGATAATGGACTATTGGTATTGGATTTCAATTCTAATTACTTAAATCAGCTCTATTTGGATCTTGGACCAAACATTGTTAATGTTGGTCTCTAGTCATTTCATTAAAAATGATACACACACAAACACAAACATATATATATAAGTATATATAGGGTAATGTTCATGCAAGAACCACCTTTATTGCGAGAACCGCGATAACCAATATGAACACAACCTAAAATAGCTAAAAAAAACCTCCCCCACCCCCCCTCCACCAAGCTAAATGCTAAAAACTAAAACCCCCAAAAAACCTAACCCCCCCCCCCCCCCCCAAACCTAAACCCCCCTCCCTCCCCCACGCCCCAAGCTAAAATGCTAAAAACTAAACCCCAAAAAACCTAAAAAAATCAAAAAAACACACACAAAAAAAATTTTAATATTTTTAAGTTAAAATCGCTATTTTTAGTAGCAAAAAAAAAAAAATTTAAGTAGCGATTTTTTTATAAAAAATATTTAAAAAAAAAAATTTGTGTGTTTTTTAGGTATTTTTTGTTGTGTTCACATTGGTTCTCGCGGTTCTTGCAATAAAGGGTGGTTCTTAACGGATCCTTGTCCTATATGTATATATATTAAAAAATAAATCGAGCCAACCGAGCCGAACCGAACTGAGCGGACCTTTGCTCATGCTCGGTTCGTTTAGAAACCGAACCGAGAATTTTTTTAATCGAGCTGAATCGAACGAACAAATTCCGAGCATTTTCTGAGCGAGCATCGAACGAGCGTTGAGCGCCGAGCAATTTGAACAGCCCTACTCTATATACATGAAATTATCCTTTCAAAAAAAAAAACCTCTATATACGGTTTAATATACAAATAACCATTAGGTACAACATAAATATCTATATGTACAACCTCCCGATGCACAAAGTTTGCAGATGAACAAGAGGTGCTACAGATGTGTGCGCCTCATGCAAGTTTTACATGGGTTTCATGCACGACCATCACCTCAAGCATTTAGAAGCGCCTCGTGTACATATCGAATCAAGCAATCGGAAACGATAAACCTCTCGCGTGAGTGCGCGTCATGCGTATACCAAACTGAAGAAAATAATGAAATTGGTATACTTAACTGATGTAAGGGCAACCGAGACATATACGACACCGATGAATAGGCCACTATTTTGAGTTGCGGTTTATTCGTAACACGTCAAATGGGTCAAATCAAAAGATTTGCCTAAAGGGGGAGCGGGTTGAAATAGTTAAGGTAGCCAAAAGCCTGGTTTTAAAAGTCGTGAGGTGCTTAGGTCCCAAAAACCAAGCGCGAGCTTCACATAGAAAAGGCACCCAATATTCATACATCATTTAAAAACTAGGGTAAATTGCATTTTACGTCCTTTAAGTTTGAGCAAAATTGCAGATGTGGTCCTTTAACTAACAAAATTACATTGTATGTCCTTTATATTACAGTTTCTCATCACGTGGTGTCCTTTTGCCCTTGTTTTAACGTTTAACATGTGCCATTCACATGAGGGTATAATGGTCATTTTCACTTAAAAAATATCTTCCTCTTGAAGTTTCACGGGTAATTTTTTGTTTTAGTTAATAAGTGAAAATGACCATTATGCCCTCATGTGAGTGACACGTATTAAAAGTTAACAAAAAAAGTAGAGTAAACTTCCGTTTTGCTCCCTGTGGTTTGGGCACTTTAACGGTTTTGCTCCAAAACTTTAAAAATAGCCATTTTACTCCCTGATGTTTTGGTTCTTTTGCCAGTTTGCTCCCCGCCTCTAACTCCATCCAAATTGTTTGTTTTTCCATTTTGCTCCCCGCAGGGAGCAAACTGGCAACAAAACCAAAACATTAGGGAGTAAAATGGCTATTTTTAAAGGTTTGGGGCAAAACCGTTAAAGTGACCAAACCACAGGGAGCAAAACAGAAGTTCTCTCAAAAAACTATCTAAGTTAGGGCAAAAAAACACCGCATGATGAGAAACTGTAACATAAAGGACAACTAGTGTAATTTTGTTAGTTAAAGGACAGCGCATGCAATTTTGCTCAAACATAAAGGACGTAAAATGCAATTTACCCTAAAAACCAACTACACATAATACTTAGAGTAAACTTCCGTTTTGCTCCCTGTGGTTTGGTCATTTTAACGGTTTTGCTCCAATAGTTTAAAAATAGCCATTTTCCTCCCTGATCTTTCGAGTTTGTCGCCAGTTTGCTCCCTAATCTTTCGAGTTTGTCGCCAGTTTCCTCCCTGATGGAGTTAGAGGCTGGGAGCAAAATGAAGATAAGTTAGAAAAATCAGGGAGGAAAATGACTATTTTTAAACTATTGGAGTAAAACCGTTAAAATGACCAAACCACAGGGAGCAAAACGGAAGTTTACTCTAATACTTAATACCTTGTTAAACCACCCTGTGGAAGTGTTTTGGTCGCCTCAGGCACGCTTTATAAAAAACAAGTCCCAAAGTGTGATTTTAAGCTATCAACATTCTAAATTGTTTTTTCTTTATGAAATTACATTATTCTTATAATATATATTGCATTAACTATTTATAAACAAAAATTAGAAAAATGAATGTCTGGATCAACCCAACCTGTGTTTACCGGTTTTTTTAACCAATCCATTTTAACCTCTTTAACTGTTTTCACCCGCTACCCAGCCATCTATGATCCGATCCGTCCATTTTGCCAACTCTAAATTATTAGATGGTTGAATTATTCTAACCATCAGAAACCCATTTGTTTCCGATACGTTCAATGATGCAGGTAAGATACATCAAACATACCCAGCTGGGAGAATCTTGGGCCGATCCATCACACCCGATATGATCCACATGCTCCACGTCTTTCGGACCACCAATTTGTATTTCTTGTTTCTTCCCGTCTTCTACACCGAATGGATTCTAAAACTAGTTAATAATATAAACATGTGAATTCACAATTTTAGATTAATAACCTAATTAACAAGGAGTAAAAGAGGCTGACCAAAAACCTGAGAGATATATTTGAGGCCTTTCACCATTCATCTTCAAAGGAGTTACAGACAGGGTCTTTTGACCCCATAAAATGTTGATAAATACAACCAAATAGACCGATACAGATTACAAAAACAAGACAGATATAGATAACATTAAAAAGAAGAAATCAAGAGAGAGAGATAATTTCGACTTCGCATATATTTGTGGTTCAACCAAACAAATTATATAAATATAGATGTTGATTATATAGTCAAAAGAGAAAGGGTACATATAAGAGTTAAGGTTCTTGATCATTACTATGCTTTCATATCATCCAAACCGAGGCTCGCCTGCATAATAGAATCACACAAGACGATTAATGGAACTATATCCAGTGTTGGAAAGCAGAAACTTTGTTATGAGATTATCTCACCAAGAACTTGTGATTCTCCTGAAGAAGTGGTGTAAAAGTTGCACAAAATTTTTCGATATCAGAACGAATGTCACCTTTCCCAGCCACAACATCCATGAACTTGTTCCTCTCCGGAGCAAGCTTCATTGCAACCTGTGAATCCGGTTTGGGTTATAACGAGAAAACTATTTGTTACTTTAACCATACGCCTACCGTGAAAGTTGAACTAGCCAACCAGCCGTGAAATTTCTTCAGTGTTTTAGTATACGCTTCGGTGCAGACTTGTGACATGGCCCAATCTTTATGCTCCATTAAATTACGGAACAATTCTACTATGAAATCCATTGCCCTGAACATATACAATTTGTGAGCATGAAGGTTTAATTATTTATGTTATCAACTGTGAATCACGTTTCCTCACCTAGTTAGCCACAGAAGACCGTTGGTGCAACTCGATGAACCTTTAGCTGTTTTGGCTGCAACCTCCACCTTAACCATACTGTATAGGTTCTCAAATTCTGCTGGGTTGGACAGATATTTGTTCTCCAACCTCTGCACCAATTCAGAGTGAGCATGAATATAATAATGCAAATAAAGACTGAATATTTATTCCACCATTAAATGAAGGCAGAGAAAGAGTACTTACTGTTATATTACCACCAACGTCGGTTTTGACAAGCGCCATAGCGGCTCCAAATTTGTCTAGCAAAGCATTGAGTAAGAAAACCAGAATGTAAGCCGTTAAATGACTATCAGGCAAAGAGTCATGTATTTTGTATTATTAATAAAAACTGTTAGGGGGCTTCTTTATAATGCTATTCCGGACATTTTATTTATTGTGGTAGCTATTCAATTCACAGTCCATACACATAAGTAATGAAAGATAAGTTAATACCGATAACAGGTAATATCTGTTTGCAGACGTCTAAGAAAGGCTTGGTAAGCATTTCTCCTTGTTCAGACTTGACACGCTTCATTCCTTCTAAAGCAGGGGTAAACACTGTTCCTTCCATCTTGAGAGTTGAGATTACTGCAATAGTGAATTATATATTAGATTTGATTCGATGCTTCAGTTGACTCTCTTTTATACAATTGAGACACAAAAAGCAAAAACTGATACATTTACCAACAAATCACAGTATAATTATGTCTATAATACACCCACTGGACATGCCTGATTAGAGAAAACTAGTTGTTCAAGAATAATAGTCAACCTTAATCCTTAGTAGTCGCTTTGCATGCAGCAAGGCTAGGGCTGCAAACAAACCAAACGTTCGGCGAACAGTTCGTGAACCGTTCGGCGGGAAGTTCGTTTGTGTTCGTTCGTTTATTAAACAAACGAACACGAACAAGAAATTTCGTTCGTTTACTTAAATGAACAAACATGAACAGAGGTCGTATTATTTCGTTTATGTTCGTGAACGTTCGGTAACGTGTTCGTTTGTGTTCGATAGTTCATTAGTGTTCTTAGTTTTTATATTTATTTAAATACTTCAAAATTCCGACAAATTATATATCTAATAAGTGTCAGTGTATTATATATTCTGTTCATGAACGATTGTTTGTGTTCGTTTGTTTCCATTTGTGTTCATGAACATTAGATTGTGCCCATTTGTGTTCGTCAAGGTTCTTTGCCTAAAATTAACAAACAAACACAAACGAACACGGACAAGTTCATTTCCTTAACAAACGAACACAAACATAAAATCTCGTTCGATAAGTGTTCGTGAACGGTTCGCGAACACATATATTTCTTAACAAACGAACACGAACAAGGTCTTGTTCTTGTTCGTTCGGTTCGTTTGCAGCCCTAAGCAAGGCACAAAAGAAGTGGAAAAAACAGGCCGGCCTTGCATGTCGAACAAGCACTTTTTAAGCGCCAAGCTCGCCCTTTGCGCATTGAGCCTTAATCATTAGAAATGAAGTTGACGGATGTCAAAATCATAACTAAAAGTTTTAATCATCACTAGTCCTTGTTTCATGATTAATACCAAAAAAATACCGGTGGTTACAGATCAGGATGAAAAAATTTAGACCATCCAATTCACATTGTATCAAAACAAATTCCGAGTATCCAAGGATTAACATTTAAATCTATTTGCAGAATCCAGACCAGAGAGAGCATTCACCAAACATGATCACATCAAAGTGGTACAAATCATAATGAACTATTCGCAACAGAGGATTAAATCTATAGAACGACATCAACACAGATTCCAGAGATTCATTAGCATTCTTCTGCAGATCATAATAATCTATTATTCGCACGCATCAGAGATTAATTAGCATTCAGCAAACATATCCATAAGCCCTAGATTTTAATTAATCATGAAACAACATTTCAAAATTACAGAGTACATCTGAGCACGCAACAGAAGTAAATGAGTAGAGAGATCTGAAGAAGTTTCGATTCACCTTTTCTCGTTTCGTTGGCCTTGAATCAAGGAAGGTGTTGTGTTTTCTGTCAAGTCTGGAAGCAGTCAATTTATAGCTTCACCCAGCGCCCAGAATATCACATATGAGGGCATGTTTGGATAAGCTTTTCAAAACAACTTATTGGCTTATTCAAAAAGCCAATAAGTTGTTTTTATGTTTGGATAGACTAAAAGTCCTTTTGGAAATAGCTTTTTGCAAAGAAGGAAAATGAGATTTTGAAAAGCCAAGAAAATGTGACTTCTTGATCCAACTTATGACTTTTCAATAATCAAATTACCAATATACCCCTTCTTTACCCCCCTTATATCTAAAAGAATGCCCATTTTAGTCATTTTACATCAATAAGCTAATCCAAACACTTTTTTTTAAAACTCCTTTTCAAAAAGTCATTTTCCCAAAAGTCCTTTTTACCTCTAATAAGCTTAGCCAAACATGCCCTGAGTAGGCCGCTTAATTTATTTAAACCAGCTAGAATTAAACACCCCGCAACGCGGCCTGGCGTAAAAGCATGTCAATTATTACCAATGTTACATAACCGTCAGTGATCACCAACGCTGAAGTTGTGGCGTGTTAAAACGAAGAAATAGACCGAAATGTAGAACACTTAAAAAATAACTAATTCAAAATGTATCGTATCACATTTTGAACTTTTTAATATTTCATCGTGATGTGTCGTATGATATCGTATCATCCTTGTACCGTATCGTGTCGTATCGTATCGTAGTTGTATTTTGTATTAGTTTTTATGTTGACGTACGTAACAAACCAATCAAAACAGTCAAAATAAACAATCATAGATGCAAATAAACTGAAACTACAAATTTAATTACATAATAAGTTTGTATATATACATGACATCGTCCAAAATACATAAACTGTCAAAATACAAAAAAAGTACAACGATCCTAAACTGTTGGATCCTGACTGGTCCCTAAGGGCCCCGCCCCCTGAGTCCTGTGGGTCCTGCTAGGGAACAAGGCCCAACGAGTGGGCAATACGCGTGATGTACATGTCACACCCCAAAAACGTCGCAACGAAAATACAAACGTGGCGGTGACAGAGGTTGGTACCCATAAATGTCTTAGTGGTCGATGCAATATTTATGTTGGACATTTGGTTTATTTTGAAACATAAGTTTTAAGTTTCCACGTTCATCACATACCTTTAATACGCTTGGTGATGCTGCCTCGTTAAAAACCTTGTTAGGAAAACCCAGTGGGACAAAACCTCAGCTAAGGGAAAAAGAGTGCAGCGCATATTTTCTCCTCCTGATACTTTTGGATCAGTTATGTTGCCTCATTAAAAACCTTACTAAGAAAACCTATTGGGATAAAACTTAGTTAAGGGAAAAAGAGTGCAACTTGTATAATGATCCCCCTCATTTTTATATGTATCCTATAAGTGACTCTGGTCCGGCTTCTTTGAAACTTGCTCAAAACTTCGTAATCCATTGATGTGCAGCTTGGTATGTTGCTTGATCCATTCATGTCAAGTCCTTCAATGAGCATTGATGTATGATCTTCATGTGAAATTTTAATTTCCTTCACTTGTAAGTAGATACCATAAGATCCATGAATATGTTTTGTTACATTCCCTGCACTTACAAAACTAACCAAACTTGTTGATGGGTTAGTAAAATATGAATTCATATCTTTTGTGCCTTAAGGGTATAAAAATATATGTTTAAATCGTTACATTATCTCCTCGCTATACACGAGTTATATCTTGTCAATGAATTTCATGACATGTTTCTGTGTATACATACTAGCAAGATATACAATTTGTATTTAACTATGGTACTTTTGGACCAATGATCTTTGCTTCTTTGATAGAAGATGATAAGAGTCATTTTCTATACCAACTACTTGGACATCATAAAATGTACGTATACCTTAAGCTTTGTGCGTATGAAAATGTCCACCATCTTCTAGATGTATTATGATTGATGGATAATAATAATAATGAAAATGCTTGTTCTACATATCAAGCCACATATTTGCAAATTATTCCTTTAATAATTGAGATCATTTTTATCTATTCAGTAGATTCAATGATATCATCAACATATATTAGAATACTCATAAACCTCATATTGTTCTTTTAATGAAAGCAAATGGATTCACTACAATTTATGCATTTCTCTCTTTGCTGAGCTCATTAGTAAGTCGATTATACCACATTTGAATCGACTATTTTAGTCCATACTATCTTTTTTAACTTTATAAATATACATTCTCGTACTCCTTTCCACTTTGACCAACAATGTATGTGCATATACTCTTTAGGAGTGTTGACACACAAACCTCCTCATTGAATTTATATTATATGCAAGGACGTCTTAAACACTTGCTTCGTTTGTAAAATTCATATTGTACCATGTTTGTACATTGTGTACATTGAGATGCCATAATAACCAGGTGTAAGGACCTCCAAAAATGTCCCAAAACGACTTGTAAATAGAAACCCGGACCCCTGAAACCTTAATCCATATAAAAAATCAAGAAACCAAGGTTTTTGGTCTTCAGGCGGGCCGCGTAAAGATAAGCGGATCCTTAGGCGGGCCGCGTCAACCCTAGGTTTGACCGGATAAGCATCCGGGCCACGTATAACCCATCTGGCAATCCTGACTCGTGACCCAGCAAACCTACGCGTAGACTAGGTGGCCTCGCGGGCCGCGTAAAGTTTGGCTTAGGGCTCACGCGGGCCGCGTGAGACCCAAATTTCTGCTATAAATAGGTTGAATCATGAGCAGTCTTCTGGTGTCGAAATCAACTTTCAAAAAAACGAAAGTATACTGCTCCAAAGTCGAAAATTCAATTATAATAGCGAGGCGCTGCTACGATACAAGGTATTAACTCGATCGCTGCTACGATTCAATATCCGATCGATTGAAACTATCCAATGGATGTTTAAGTGCTGCCCACATTAGGGTTATGCTTTGTCATTCGTCGTGAATTCGATGGATGTTTAAGTATCGCACTTTGTCATTCGTTGTGAGGGTTTAATCTCGTGAGTTATCGTAAATGTTGTATTAGTTACTGACCTAGTTCGTGTGCATGTTATTTAAATTAGGTTACAAGGCTAATCAGTAGGCTAAACTCTGCCCGTATAAATCTGCAATGTGAGTCATTCTCTTTTTATCAAAAAGTATTTTACAATACTCCATTCTCAAATGTTATAATTACAGGGAGTAAGTCGTGGTTATCTTAATCACTGGCTAGTGGGGTATTGTGCACATTACTAATTTCTCACTGGTTAGGCTAATAAATCCTAACAGTGATAAACGTCACTACTTGGGGAAAGACCCAATAGTGGTATGACCATCGTCACCAGGTAACACGGTGCCAGATAAAAATAAGATAGAAACAATTGTAATCGCTCTTATGCTGTAATTGATAACTAATGTGTCCTTTTACATACTTGAATGACTCGCCAGCATTTCCCCACTGATAAAATATTTTTAAAACATGTTTCAGGCGACCTGCTGTAAATCAAGGAAAACGTACTACGGAGCACTAACAAGCTTGAAGAGGTGGCTCAGTTAAAATGAGTAAACATGTTTTAATAAATCAGGGAATTTACTTGTGAAATTCCTCTATTGTAATTTACCGGGGTTTATCCCGCGTTATGAAATAAAATAATCGGGCATTTTGAGTTTTAAAAAATCCTGTTAAAATCTTCCGCTGTCGCATCATAGATACCACGGGTTCCTGTCCCGCGGCTCCTGACCGGGTCAAACCGGGGCTGGGGCCGTGACAAGAAAAGGTGGTATCAGAGCAACTGAAAGAGCCACTGATTTAAGCCTATTAAGCATTTAAATATACTTAATTTTCCTGATTACCGTTTTGTGATTATGTGCTTTATTAACTGACTACTTGTTAGTTACAGTATGGGTAAGCAGAGAATGTCGGATATCTATCTTAAATTAGATAGTGTACCAAAAGATAAGGGATCCTCATCCCAATCAAATTCCTCAAGATACTCAGCAGACACTGAGGAGAGAATATTTGTTCGAAAGGCACAGTATGAGAAACCACTTTCCCCTAATAAAAGAAGTTTGATTATTAGAAAAAGTCAAGAGAAAATGAGGAAGATACAAACCAAAGAGGTGATAATAAAAAAGACCCAGGAAATAGGTAACAACCCACCATGGGAAGATAAATTAGATGAAAAATGGGCAAATCTTTATATGTTAGCTACAGTAGCAGTAAATGCTAACCTTTAGACTAGCAACACCCTGACCCAGTATTAGCACCCATATTATCTATTAGCCAGAAACTTTAAAATAATATTAGTTGTACTAAAAAAATATATATTTTGATTCAATAAAATGGTTTATTAAATATTTGTAATTAATATTAAAATTCTGAGTCTATTTTTGGGATTCTGTGAAAATTTAATTTACAAACTTTTAACCTAAAATTTTGTATGTTTCTTCATAAATGCTAAACAGCATGAATGAATTATCTGAAGCTCTAGAAAATCTCAATCTCTATCCCGTAAAAGTAGAATTTTCCAGAGATTTTACTGGTTACTTGGCCAATGTGGAAGAACCTATGGAATTTCAAGCTCCACCTCCGGAGAAATCAAAACCTAAGAAAAGAATAAGATTTGTGGGTTGGAGACGTGTGCGCAGAAGAAAACCAGCAACTAGGAAAATTCCCAAGATAGAAAATCCCATGGATAAAGGAAAAGGGATTGAGATTGGGGAAAGTTTTGGATAAGGAGGAATGGAAATTGGGGAAAGCTCCAAGCAAACCAAGGAAATGACATTACAGGAAGAGCTAGATTTCATACTGGCAAGCTGTGATACCCTTAAGCCTGTCAATGAAAACCTTTTTACTTATCCTGCTGAAACCCAACTTCCAATAAACCTGGAACCATCCATCCCAGAACCTTTAATCCACACCCAACCACAAGGAATGGACGAATGGTGGACCAACGATTGGCAATTCCGAAACCTTCTAAATAATCCTTATACCTTTTTCCCTCAGTTCGACCCAGAACCTACACCAAACCCACCAATGAGTAATGAAAACTTAGCTGAACTTTGCCATTTTGGCGAAGAACTAATGGATGCAGGGAATAAGATTCGGGAGATAGGAGAACAAATCTCCTGGAAATACGATGAAAGGGAACATCATTTCTGAAAGACTAGCGGACTAGGGGGTGTGGTTGTAAAACTATGTTTGTATAATAATAATAGTAATAAAAATATAAGTATGTATAATAACCTAAAAATAAAAACTTTTGTAAAATAACAGTGCGTACGAATGCATAATATAATATATAAAAATGGAAGTTGAGAAATCGACAATTTTGGCTATACGTGTTAAATGTGATTATGTGCGATTGTTTTGTTTTGTTTAATTATTTTATGCTAATCACTTATATAAATTAATTACCAGATGGCAAACGCTGGTAATGCACCAGATAATGAAGTTAATCAATCTGAGCATAACAATGAAGATCACTTTCTGAATAGGCAAGATATCGAGAATATCGTTGCTCAAGGGATAGCCAATGCTATTCCAGCAATACTTGCTGCTGCTAAAAATCCAGTTGAACCTCAACAGATTATTCCTAGTAAACGCACACACGATGATAATTTCAGTAATAGTATAAATGGAGGCGACAACCATACTAATAACGACAATGATGGGATTCAAGCTCCACTCCTTAAGAAAATGAAAGCTGCAACACTTGGTTGCACTTATAAGGAGTTTCTTGCCTGTAAACCGGCTGAGTTTGCAGGTAACGAAGGGGCGACTGCTGCACTGCGTTGGTTAGAGAAAACTGATGCGTGTGAAGTGTCGTTAGTTTTTAATGTATATATTAAGCCCTTTTTAACACTTTTTAGTCAAGTTTTAAATTTATAAAACACGATATTTACTAACACTAAACACACATATGAGCAAGTGCACGCATCGTGAGCGTAGCATAGTGTTGGTAAGATACCGAGGTCGTCCAAGGACACAAGAGCTTTTAGTACCGATTTATCCTGAACGTCTAATCAAATAAAAATTTAGAAAAATGGTTTTTAAACTAAGAAAAATAAAAACTAACTAAAATGCTGAAAAATAAAAATAAAAGAAAAACAGATAGACAAGATGAATCACTTGATTCCGACTCGTGTATAGTGTAACCTTTGATTATTTCCGCACTTTTGCACTTATTTAAGAGATTATCTTAGTTATTGTAGTAGGCTCCTCTTTTGGAGGTGACATTACTTACCCTCAACCCAGTAGTTTGAGTCAGCAAGGATACAATCCTAAAGGGTCGGATTATTGAAAGATAATTAATTAAGTTATTAATGCAAATTATGGTAGGCCCCTCTTTTGGAGGTGACGTTACCCTCGACTAAGTAGTCTGAGTCAGCAGGGATACAGTCCTAAATAGCCGGGTTATAGTATTAATAGTAGTTAACTTATGAGGGGATCAAAGAGTTTGGACCCCCGCCATCCAATACCGTTAAGTATTGAAGGAGGTCCTACTTAATTTAACCCAGGTCCATTGCAGGACCTCTAAACGCTGAACAATGGCAAGACTCTTACCAAACCGTTCCCTTAACCCCGACCACGTAGCCAACATACCTCCATATAGACCGTGGAGATATGAATGGTGAAAATCCCACTTACTACGTATGCTTATTTTGCCTAAGTTACTACCCATAAGTAGCAACTTCTAGCAAGTTTTGAAGATCAGTTTTCATGCAAAATTAGCCATCCATGCAGATCCTTCCAGTTTTGTATGTTATATTATTGATTTAGTAATATTTGAAACTAGTTTGACAACCTAAATTCATTCTTTTGAGTTTTCCAAGCTTAAAGCGCTCTTAAAACCCGTATCGAGTCCTATAGCATGTAGTCCCATCAAGCTGAACTTGAATTTAGACGAGTACTTGTTTGTAACCTAATTCATGATTCTTTCAGGACTCACCAGATTGCCATTCCAAAACACGCATAATCAACAAAATAACCATCATGTTCATGTTCAGTAATTATAAGCATAACGAGTCACGTGCCACCGTGAAAAATATGGAAGAGAGCCCAAAACTTTACTTCCTGATTTGGAGATTCTCAAAGCTTCGGAGAAGCGGGTCTTCTCGGCCATTCTTTGTGGCACGAGCAAGCCCCGATGGTTTCCTCTCATGGCCAAGTTGTGCTCTTGATGTGCGGGCCCCAACGCTCGACACAACTCGGCTTGACGGGGCACCTGATGACCCTGGTCTTGTTCCCGAGAGAACTGCATACTTCGAGAAGCTCCCGTTTCGAGACGTTCTCACCTTCTCAGAATCGGCTTGCTGTAAACAACATTATCATAGTAAATGTAGTGAAAGATAATATATTGGAAACTTCGACCCCTTTATTCATTAAGGGGTTGATTCGGTATACAACCTTACCACATTCTTTGACAAAGGCAGATGTTCAGAAGTTCGGTTTCTTGAACGTTCAAAATGAGCACCAACCCCCGGATTTCTTCTTGACAATGCTTCTAACGCACGGGAATCCTGTCCACCTGTTTAACACATGGAGCGTTTATATATGTATACACCGATGAGGTATAGTATAACTAAAGTTATAAATAAATACCCGAAAGTCTTCCCTGCTTTTCAGCCGATGTTCCAGCATTTAACCCTGCATTACCACTAACATGCTGCAAAAACGACACGGGAGATTATTATACGACATTAATACATACAGAATAATAAAGTATATATGGGGCACGGACCCGTCCTCTAGAGCTGGCATCTACTTGAGGATATTTCAATACAGTCCAATCAAATACGTAGTCAAATTGATAGCCTGAAATATGATATATAGAGCAAATTAGGGATCGATGATGGATAAATGTTCAAACGAATAAAGATTGAAGGAACGGGACCACCTTCACGAATAAATAAGTCGCGGAAAAGCCTCTTCAAGTAAGAATAGTCCGGTTTATCCTCGAATCTTAATGATCGACAATAATGAAAGTATGATGTGAACTCCGATGGGTATGATTTACATAGTACCTATAAAAATTACACAAGTGGAATTTATCAATCCAACACCCCGTATATACAGGGGAAGGTTCCATTCTAAAGACAAATAAATACAAGAAGTGCAAGAAGAAGATAAATAATTCATTTTTTCAAAATAAAAAAGTTTTAAATATAAAAAGATTGTTGAAATAAAATGTTTATTCATCTCTTTAAATTCATGAAAAAAAAAACATTAACAAAATTTGTTTATTTCTACAACCTATACATGTTCAAGTTATGTGTAGGAAGATTACCTACACATAATCTAGCACATGTGTAGGAAAAATTTTAACGTTAAAAAACATATGAAAAATAAATTTAATGTGTATTTATGTAAATGATATACACATATGTTTGTAATAAGTAAAAAAAAAACTTTAAAAATATATGAACTAATAAAAAATTTAACGATTTAAATTCCTTCTCGCACTAAAAACCTCTTCTGAAATTAATCTCACCCTACATATACATATGTAATGTATGTATCTATAAATACGCATTCACAGTACCTCTACCGGAGTCAACATTTTCTTTTCACTGATCCTGTCATATTTCTGTTTTTTGTTTCCCGCTTTTAATCCCTGCCATGGTAGGCTAATGCAAAAACATGCACGGAATTAGATTGAAAATAAACATATATATATATATATAGAATAAGTATAATCTATATATATATATATATATATATATATATAAATAGATTAAAGGTTGCAAAAAATACAACAGATTCCTCTGCTCACCTTCCTCTAATAAAATACATAAGAACATAACCAAGAGATTCAAGATCATCCCGCCTACTTTGTTCTGCACACTCACAAACATAGCTATATTTATAAGGCACTAAAGGATAAACAACTTGTTTTTTCTAAAAAAATGTATATTTGAAAGTAATAAAACCGCTTACCAACTCCAAGATGTGTGTTTACACTAGCATAGCGGGCTGTGCCTGTTAGATTCTTGTTTTCCCTGATACGATTTTCAAGTGAGTTCATAATCGCAATACCTTTTGTTTTAGGATGTGACATAAAAACATATTTTCTTGTTGGATAACATTAACAACATAAATTAAAAAGTTAGCTTTTTACGAGTTACCATCGTCACACCTAAGCTATTTAACATCCAAATTAACTAAACATTCGAAAACAGGCGTCTTTGGTTGGGTTGGATTGACCGTTGACCCACCAAGCCCGATACAATTTGTTACAATTAAGCTCAATTAACATCCAAATCAATTACATATGGCAAAAACAGGCTCCTTTTGTTGGGTTGGTTGACCTACCAGCATGTTTTTGTCCGTTATCTTAATTTCATAAATAAACAATATCTTAGACATGCTTATCGAAAAAAGATTGAACAAATACTAGAATAAACTTTGGGCAAGTTGTAAATCATTTGTATCCAGTCTAATTCATTTGAAAAGATTATACTTTATCTCCAACAGGTTAAATACTATAAACCTACTAATCGCTTTTTGAACAAAAAAATATTATTTAAATATTACGGTTCTTATAATCATATTTGTAACATATCATTATAAAATTCAAAAAAAAAAAAAAAAAAACAAAAACAAAAAAGTCGGCAGGTCAAACCCAACATAACCAATTTTTAATCAGTTTTTTTTTTTTTTTTTTGTAAATTTCCAATTTTAACATATCACCCCACTTTCCTTGCCAGCCCCTTTTGCAACCTCTAGACAATGCGGCAAGTCAAAAGTTGTAATATTATAGGAAAAATAAAGCACCATGTAGAGGAAATAGAAGTTACCTATACGGTATGTGTTTATGAGTTTGAAGATCCCTATATTTTTTTGCTAGCCCAAAATCAATCGCATACACCTATCGTAAAAAACAAAAATACGATTAGCATGCGCCAAAAATAAAATACTAAAACTTCATAAAATCACCTGATTAGCCTTGCGACCAAGGCCCATAAGAAAATTGTCAGGCTTTAAGTCACGGTGAAGAAAACCCCTTGCATGCATGTACTCAACTCTGTTTAGCTGTAACATCGTACGTACAGGTATTTACGCGATGAATTATACGTTGTGAGATA
This sequence comes from Helianthus tuberosus, assembly GCA_030545235.1. NCBI lineage: Eukaryota > Viridiplantae > Streptophyta > Magnoliopsida > Asterales > Asteraceae > Helianthus > Helianthus tuberosus. Next base: position 108,959,547 of record CM060412.1, on the reverse strand, counting down.
TTTTACATTTTAAAGACGAGTGGCTATGAACACTTACTAATTGATCTGCAAGCATTAGAACCGTTTTTAAGGTGAATTTTCTATTGCAATAATTAAAAAGATCTTCAAGGCTTGGTCCAAGAAGGTCAATGACCATGATATTGTATTCTCCCTCGACTCCAAACCACTTAAGATTCGGTATTCCCGCTTCAATAAAAAAACGACTAGATTAGTTGAAAAGGTTGAGTAGTTGAGTCAAATATATAACCTCATGAAACTAATATAACGATTACGAAAAAATGGACCGTCAATGTATATGACCTCCTAAATAGTTTTACTCAAAAGTCATATTATTGTCATATTTAATGCATTAATCAATTGTGAAAGATTATGAAAAATGGACAAGAAAATGTTTCAAGTCAACTCAACCCAACCCATATCATTTGATCCGAACTAAAACATCTACTCAATTTGACTCATATACGTTTTAACCTGTTACCCAACCCGCCTTTTGACCATCTCTCTTAATCAGTATCGAGAGTTCGGCATAAAGTGATTATGAATTTATGATCATCGCTATCCGATTATGCAAACGTAAAAAATCTAGAAAAGTGATTACTGAAAAAAATGTAATCACCAAAGCTACAAGAGAGAAAAACTCACTTCCTCCTTGAAGAAGCCTATATATTTTTGATTCATAATGAAGTTGAGGATGCCTTGTCTTAACAGGTTCCTGTAAGGTGAAAAATAAAGAAACATGAGTTACCTAGAATAAATGAGCTAAGTGGATTATGGACATTACTCACTAATGCAATACCATTAGTACAATACTACTTTCTAATTTACTTTTCCACAAGATCAAAACGATCACACTCGTTAGCAACCCAGCACGAAGATGAATATATTAACCAATCGTCAATCGATAAGAGATTACTTGAGTGGTTCGTATTTTTATTGCAGTACAACACAATCGTATGCAAGATTGAGTGTTTCAGTACTTCACACTTGTACACAAGAATCACTCAAATACTCAATATCACAAACTGTATGGTTTTTGTTTTGCATTTAGTCAAGAAAAATGATTTCTCTGTTGTAACAAAAAATAATTCACGATTAATCAAACAAAACCATCTAACTATCTAAGATTGGAAGTCGATAATACCAGTTTAATAGCTACTTCTTCACCGCTTTGAATATTGACACCTGCAATATCATCAAACATGAAGATCATCCACATACATTAATACATAACACCTGCAATTGAATTCCCAAAATGAAGATTATACCTAAATAAAGTTCACCAAATGACCCACTCCCAATTTTCCTTCCAAGCTTAAACTTCCCACCAACAGTATGATCCATAACTCTTCCTTCAATCCCAACTTAGATCTATCTATAAACACTTAACCCCATTTCACAATTTCATCAAAATTAACCAAAATTCAACATTCCCTATTACATAAAAACAAAAACTTTATCAAACCCTAATCTTGATTTTGATAACACTACACAATCATCAACTCGAGAACCCTAATTCTTGAATACCCTTTTGAATTCAATACCAAATGATCAAGATCAAAAGGGTTTGTTGTCTTTTTGTTGGGTGTTGCAGGTGTGACGGATGAACTGATTAAGGAATCAAATTTGGGGAAAAAGACAAGATTTTTATGAGAAAAGAATATGAAGATGAGAGAGAAACAAAATTTTGAAGAATATGTATATAAAATGAATGTAAAGATTCAAGAAACGTGAAAAAGAAGAAGAATGAGGTGAAAAAGAACGATAGATGTTGATGAAGAATAAAAGCAGGCGTCAAGATTTTGCTTTTTTCTTCGTCTTTTTCACTTTTCTTTTTTAACTTAGTGTTTGGGGTTCCTTATTTTGAAGGTAAAAGGACTTTTGAAGGGCAAAAGGACTTTTGAAAAATGTTTGGCTTTCCTTTTGAAGGGCAAAAGTCCTTATGATTTGCCAAAAGTCAGGATTTCCTGACTTATTTTGGGCAAAAGTCCTTTTGCAAAAGTTGAAAATAAGCTAAGCCAAACATGCCTTGAGACCCGCCGGCGGGGATTCTTTAGTTATAACTAAGTCGATCTAGGACCCGCACGTTATGTTAAATCTGTCAAACGGGGAAGAAATAGATGATGTAAAAACGTTCACCCACAGACGCACGTTGCGTCGTGTTAACTCACAAAATTTAGAACGAAACGTAAAAACGTTAAAACAAAGACGCAATCGATCTAGGACCCGCACATTATGTTAAACCTGTCAAACGGGGAAAAATAGACGATGTAAAAACGTTCACCCACACACGCACGTTGCGTCATGTTAAGTCGCAAAATTTAGAACGAAACGTAAAAACGTTAAACCAAAGACGCACGTTGCGATGTGTTAAGTCACAAAATTTAGAACCAAGCATAAAGCGAAAAATTTGCGGAAAATGAAAACTATAAAGGACCAAAGTTGAAAGTAAAAAAAGTTGTGAGGATAGATTGCAAAAGATAAAAAGTTTTGGGTTAAAAGTAAAAAAAAATAAATAGTTTTGGGTTAAAAGATATCTATGAAATACTTTTGGGAGAAAACTAAAAAAAAAATCATTTTTTTTGGAAAACCCCCAAAGCCAAGGTTACGACAACTATATGCATAACCATTTTTTCTTTGGAAAACCCCCAAAGCACACCCCTTGTTGCGGGGGGGGGGGGGGGGGGCGTAAAACGGTGTCAAATAGTATTAATGTCACACAACCGTTATCGACCACCAACACTGACTCGACCTAGGATCTGCGTGTTGCGACGAACCTGTCAAACATGAAAAAATATAGGTAAAAAAGTTGAACCACACATGCACGTTGCCCTGTGTTAACTTGCAAAATTTGAAACAAAACATAAAAAAGTTGAACCACACTCGTACGTTGCATCGTATTAACTCGAAAAATTTAGAACTATACGTAAACCGAAAATTTGCCAAAGATGAAAAGTATAAGTGATAAAAGTTGTGAAGTTAAATTGCAAATAATGAAGAGTTTTAGGTTAAAGTTAAAAAACAAATTATGTAGGGTTAAAATTGCAAAAGGTAAAAACATTTGGGTTAAAGTTAAAATAACAAATTATGTAGGGTTAAAATTGAAAAAGTTAAAAACCTTTGGGTTAAAGGTAAAAAATCAAGTTTTTTTTTGAAAAAACCCCAAAGCACAATGTACAAGTTCCAATGCATATTTTTGTTGCTTATTTATAGTAACTAGGGTTAAGACCCGCCCGCGTTGCGGCGCGGGTACATCGTAAACATTGAATGAATTAGTCCAAACGTTATATGATGCATTAACCATATGAAAACACACATTTCGACGTATCCAGTTGAACTCAGTGTAACCTGTATAAGCATTGTGATTGGATCAAACATAAAGTAAATGGAATTCATATCGAACAATCATAACGTATTATATGTGACCCAACTTATACAAAGAAAACGTAATGAGTATGAAGGAAAATATGCACATGTAATCGAAAGGGATTAATTAGAGCTTTCGAAGAAATGGGAGAAAAAGAAACCATAATTGACTCCACTCGGTTTGAAACAAACTTTCCGAAACGTACATAAAATAAATACGAAAACATATTATCTTTGACCTGAATCATTTTCCAATAAAGTTTACGTCGAAACGTAGAATAACTTAAATTTATACGAAAACGTACATAGAAATATGCACGTAAAAATGGTTTCTTTAAACGAAAAAATATTAGATTTGACCTGACTCGTCTATAAAAAAGTTTACGTCGGAATGCAGAAGAAATCATATTTACACATACCCGTACATAAAATATGCACGTAAAAAATAGTTTTTAAGTAAGGGAAGTATAGGGGTAAACCGAAACAAAAAATTAGTAAAAATTTTAATAGGTTAAAAACGTTCGTAAAACCGTACCAAGTAACACCAATGCCACAATCACATCGACTCTCAACATCGTAAAAATAAAATAGATACAATGGTAAAAATTACACTGAACGAAAAGCTGACTAAAATCGTTGAACCACACACACCCGTTAGAGTGTCTTAATACGAAGAAATTAACCAGAAACATAAAACGTAGAAAATAATAACTTAGTCGATCTACGACCCGCCCGTTGTGGCGAACTTTTCAAATGGGAAAAAATGGACGCGTTGCGACGGGTCTGTCAAATATGAAAAAATAGAGCAAAAACGTTGAACCTCACATGCACGCTACGACATGTTAACTCGCAAAATTTAGAACGAAACGTAAAACGAAAAACTTGCGAAAGATAAAAAGTATGGGGTACGAAAGTTGTAAATAATAAAGTGTTGTGTTAAATTATAAAGATGAAAAACTTTGGGTTAAAAGTAAAAAATGAAAAGGGGTTAAAATGTAAAATATGAAATGTTTAGGTTAAAAGTGAAAATTCAAGTTTTTTTTTGAAACACTCCCTAAGCTCAAGGTACAAGTTATGATGCACATATAAGTTGATTATTAATATATGGAATAATAAAATTAACTTTCTGTCTTCATACCTAATTTTATTGTTTTCTTAAATTATTTATAATTTTATTGTTATTTTTACTTTATTTGTGTTATATACTAGGTTATCACCCGCGAACTTCGCGGGTAGGAAATTTTAGTTTTAATTAATAGATTTATGCCATAAAATGACATAAAAATATGTTTTTACAAATGTTTTATTGATTTATGTTATTTTTAATCTGATTGATACATATCAACATGTTGGAGATTTTTATTATAACGTATTATTGTCAACTTTGTTCCTAGTACACAATATTATATGAAATCACTGTTACTGGAGACCGACTTCTTAAAGCTTCAGCAAGATTAATACAAACACTGAACTCCAACATTCAAGCACATACATCCATCATCAGGCGGTCTATCAGCAGAATAAAATATACCATCTAAATGATTTTATGTGAACAAAACTCTGCCCTCAAGTGATAATTTGTCGACCTCGCCAGCAAATAGATTCGCCAAATGTATCTTCAGCCACCTAAGACCCGAACGACCAAGCGGTCGACTCTCTACAAACTCCAATATACCCCTAACACAAATCCAAACCAAGATGATTAAAATGTTGATACATCAGGTATGCACAACTTAAGTAAATACATGCAAGAACATTTAAGAAATACACAATAGATAACCTGTTTTTGGTCTCACCCATTTGGTTACATCTATGATATAATCTTACATCAACTCATGCCTTCACAAACTTAAACAATAATCATATAGATGATTTGCATCATCATAGTAATGTATTTTCACATACCAAAAGCCTTAAAGCACCAAATATCATCATCCATAAGAAGTCTGTTGTACGCCTATTAAAAAACTCACTTTACGGTTGAACTCCATATCTTCTTCTAACCTTAAATGAATAAAAAAATCAGAAGAAGAAAGATGATAAGCATCAAGCGATTGAACCCTATATACATGAACACCTATGTTGTGACTGAAGTTTTAAATCATTACCGGATTCTAAAATTGATAGAGACAGGGCCAAGAAAGACGAAGTTAGGGATGATTAGTTCTTTAAAACAGATTATTGCAAGTTTAGGCCAACATCCAAGCATCCTCTTAATCTATGTAGCACGGGAACGGGTACGGAACTGGGGTACAGGGGCTATTTGGGTACGGGGAACGACAAAACTAAAAAAATCTAAGATATGGGTACGGTAAAAAAATAAAAAAAATATTAAACGAAGTCCAAAATAGATATATATTGATGTAAAGTGCAAAGTACACGACATGATAACGCACTGCATAAGTAGTCTCCACACCTCGAATATCAATTACATTGTTAGGTCCGCTTTACACTAATTCATTTCGGTGTGGACATATAGATGATGGCGGTGGGTGGTGTTGGCTCATTTGGACCGTTCTAACACCTAACTTAGCAAACAAATTAGATGCGAAAACAATGAAGGGGTCTCTCGTCACATTCACAAAAAAAAGTTGTGGGTATAGATTCCACCTAATAAAGACTGGTATAAAGTGAATAAACTTGAATATAAATTTTATTTATAAAATAATCACATAAGAATATTGGATAAACATTCCAAATGCCCTCAAAAATAAGTTAAAAAAGTTATGAATGCATTACTTTAAATACCTTCAATCTTTGGTGCAACATTTCCTAATGACAGTTTGCTGAACTTCAAAGATGATATTCCGGATGGACTATATTGTTCCAATATTGGCTCAACGGATTCTCTTATTATTATAGTAGTAGCCTATAAATTTTATATGTGAACAACAATAATAATAACAACAATAAATATATAAGTGAGAAATAGCAAAGATAGAAAAAATACTTCGGTTACATACGACCACAGTTTGCTCAGTTGTTTGCTCGGCCTGGGGAAACAGTAAAGCATCTCAATTAAAATAATTAAACTAACAGAGAATAGTAACTACGTTACAACTACTAATCACTTGTTAATCATATTTTTTAACTACACTTTCAAGCATAACACAATCTATGATCACTGCATTCGCCAATTTTCCAAGTATAGGTAGAATCTTGTACAAAACACCATCACTAATTTGTAATAATGAAAGTACATCGTACAGGGATTGTTAGGATGCATATTTTCAGAGTAATTATTGCTAGTTGACGATTAGAATAAAAGACAAATTAGATATTTATAATTGTCACACCCCGATTTCCACGTGTCACCGGTGGGCCCGGTGGGGGAGTATCGTGACGTGGTTGGCAACGTAATAGTCAAACAACACAATATTATTATGCACAGCGGAAGCAAATTTAAAATATGATACAACCGAATTTAATATTGTTTATCAATGTAACAATATCCGGAAGTTTATCCACAGTAGGATCGAAACAAAATGATATTAATTGTTCAACAGACTTCAGGCATCCTAAGCTTGCGAGACTTTTTATTGATGCTTAGGAGACAATCCAGCCGATTTCGTTTAGTACCTGCATTCAGTCTTTTTGGGAAAATACGTCAGTTTACACTGGTAAATACAATCAACTGACTCATTTTGAAAAATGATTGAAAATTGGTTTGGATGCACGTGGCATAAACATTTTTGTTTAACTTGGGAGAATTATTTAATATTATAATCTTGTGAACGAATTACATGTTACTTATGCGTTCAGTAGCCCGGATCTTGTCCGGGTTAAAGATCAATAGACACACCACATCATTGAGTTATACACTGATAGGTGTACGCCTACACCCCGTGCTCAGGTCGTGGCCATCTCGTAAGATGATGCCAAGGATATCCGGGACATGGTCATTAACCCCCAAAGGCTGTAAAGTAAACAAGACTGTTTAAACGAGCCGATCAAATTATTCAACTACCCACTTTAACGGTGGAGATTTGATGCCCGATCAAGCGGTATGCTATATACCGTAACCCAAGCCCGTATAGGGAAAATAAGTTAAAAGTATTTACCTGAGTAAGTATTAATCACAATAAGCAAAATGCACGTAGCTTTTACTGGTCCTCCTAATCTGGAACGAAGGTTTATAATAACCTATTAGAATTCTAACGGGTCTTTTATTAAGCTTAAGCTTAGACCGACTAGTTTCGAGATACGGTTCGTACGCACGATTAAGCGAAGACCGGATAGAATGTGATTCAGACCCGACAAGTTTGAAGACTTGTTTAATATGGTTTTATTATTCACATTCTGGATTTTGAGATAAAACCGTTAAGGTTTGACCCGTTTCGGCTAATTTATGTAAACTTGTTACATAAACCGAACCGTACGCGTAATAAGCGTGACGGGTAGTCATGAGAGCTATATACAGGTTTCCTAAGTTAATTATGTCTCAATTATGTTGTGACATCAGTAGGGCGTCTATCATTATGCTCGAAACGTGTTTAAACACAAACTAGGCCCCGTAGGGGTGGTTTGGTCATTTAAAAGTTTATAAAAGAGTTTAAGTGACAACCTGATTTACAGGTCTGATGTAATCATCAAATATACTCAATTTGCTAAGTTATATCAGTAAGTTAAAGCATATATGTGAAACTTATCATTTTTAACCAAACTATGCCCCGTAGGGGTATTTTGGTAATTTCACATAAGCCGAAAAGCTCGAAACTGAAGTCTGAGTTTATCAACCTTTGCTTACTGTTAAAATATTAAAATTTTCCTCTTATATCAGTAGGTATCAACCCGGGTATGTCCAATATGATTTTAAAACATACTATGCGTTAAAAACGCTAATTAAGGCGATTAAAGGCCATTACCGGGTTCGATACTTAAATCTGATATTTTTATATTTCCAGAAGGCTTAAAATAATTTATTTATCATATGTGATCAGTAGCAAAAGGTTTGGAGTCGTTTAGATGGGTAAAACTCATTTTATGGCCCGTAAGGGCAAAACCGACAATTACCGGATTAAGCCTACGACTATGAGTTATGCTCAGCCTAAAATTGATTAGAAATCTTTAAAAATCCCAAAATAATATATTACATCAGTGGGTAATTCGTTTGATACCAAAAAGTATGTTTAATTAGGCTATACGCTAATTACGCCATTTTATTAACATAAAGCACCGTAATTACGCTAATGAGCATAACTCTTATTCTACAATTCAAACTGATGTCAAACTTTGCATACAAGTCTATATATCAGTAATTACAGTTTCTACACTTTTACTTTTCCAAAAATCACGTTTTAAGGTAATAAGGGCATAATGGTCAACATGTGAGCGATTAACGGAAACATGCATATTAATTGGGTAATCAACGAAACAAGTACAAAGGCTTATACTATCATGTAACCCAACCCTAATGAAGCATTAAGGCATTTCTAATTCCATCTAACTCGGGCCAGAACTGAAGTTAACGTAAAAGTCATAGTTTCGTGACTTTCGGTTCCGAACCGGTTTAAAACTGAGAGTTGTCGAGTCTGACGAGTTTAGACATGTCCGTACACTTATTACCAAGTTATATTAAGTTTAAAACAGGTTACACGCATCACGTATTGCTAATCGTGCATAAAATCGTAATTTACATAACTGTTGACTTTTTCGGTCAACGTTTGACTCGACAATTGACCTAGTTATGTCTGGAATCAGTAAGTGCCCTTATAAGGGTTTAATACCCATATGATTACCTACTTAACGGTAATTTTAAATCGAGATAAGACTGAGTTATCATTAATTAAACTCGAAGTCAAACCGTATTTACGTCGGTTTGACTTTTAACTAAATAACTAAGCTAAAATTTATTATAAAAGGTTAGGCAACTTACAAAGTGTTTAATGATGATTAGAGAGGCCTTGTAATCAGCTTGAAAGCTCCTCAATTGATCAGAATTGAATTGAGAATGGAATGATCAAAGAGTTGCAACTTATGAGGTTTATATAGTGTTCAAGGCACCATGATTTATTGACAACAAGGTCTACAACTCTCCATAACTGATATACACATGTTACTAGTGCTTAGGGGGTGCATAGGGTCGTTCATAAGTGAGAAGAAACCGGCCAAATGGGTCAAATTAGCGTTAAACAGGCAACAGCCTGTTTTCTGGTCGCTGTGCGCAGCTTGCGCACCGTAAGCATATCTGCTTACGGTCCGTAAGCAGTCATCAGGGGCTGTTTTGCTTGTTCTTTCATTTATTCGAAAAGGTAACCCCATTTTCCGCATATGGGGCATCAATTATCATCTAGGGACCTTCCAATAAGTGCTTAATACTGTTCTAAACCCTACCAATTGAAGTTGTTTCCTTGAATTCAAATTAAAGTCCCGAAAACAAAGGTTTATCATTCATTTCTTCATGGGAATCACATCATGCATTACCAATTCCATTCTTGTCAACCCATTTATGGATTTAAAACTTAGTAGATGTTAAATATATATAATAACCTGGGTCTTGGGATTTATCAATGAGGTGTTCAGAGGTAAAAATTAACATGACGCCCCTTTTAAATCCCGCCAGAACATCTTTATTTAAATCCGGGTTTACAATGTGTTTTTGTCGTACATGACACGTGTCGTTATCTTATTAAACACGAAATTTTGAGGTGTTACATCCTCACCCCCTTAAAATAAATCTCGACCCGAGATTTACTGAAACAAATGAGGGTATTTTTCTTTCATGGTGGATTCAACCTCCCACGTATACTCGGGACCTCTACGGGCATCCCATTTGACCTTCACAATAGGTATATGCTTTCTTCGAAGCTTCTTTACCTGTCGATCTTCAATAGACAAAGGTTTTTCCACAAATTTCAAGCTCTCATCAATATGCACATCTGTGTGTGGTATAACCAGTGATTCGTCAGCGAAACACTTTTTCAGATTGCAGATGTGGAACACATTGTGAATTCCACTGAGCTCTTCTGGTAAGTTTAACTTATAGGCAACTGACCCGACACGTTCGATAACCTCGAAAGGTCCTATGTATCTCGGGCTTAGCTTGCCTTTCTTACCAAATCGCATCACCCCCTTCCAAGGTGACACTTTAAGTAGGACTTTGTCACCTACTTCGAAGTGAAAATCCTTACGGTTTGGATCAGCGTAACTTTTCTGCCTATCCCGGGCAGCTTTGAGATTGTCACGAATCTGGACAATCTTATCCGTTGTTTCGAACACGATTTCTGGTCCTGATAACTAGACTTCTCCAACTTCCGCCCAACAAACTGGCGATCTACACTTTCTACCGTATAATGCCTCAAAAGGCGCAACCTTAATGCTGGTATGGTAGCTATTGTTGTAGGAGAATTCGATTAATGGCAGGTTCTTATCCCAACTACCTCCCAAATTGATCGCACATGCACGTAGCATGTCTTCCAACGTTTGAATAGTACGCTCACTCTGACCGTCTGTCTGAGGATGGTAAGCCGTACTAAAGTTCAAACGTGTGCCCAAAGATTGTTGGAAACTCTTCCAAAAATGTGACGTGTACCTAGTATCCCGGTCAGAGATAATAGCTACAGGTATGCCATGTAGGGCTACAATCTTATCAACGTATAACTGGGCTAACATATCGGAGCTATAAGTCTCCTTGATGGGTAAGAAATGAGCTGACTTAGTCAGTCTGTCAACTATAACCCATATTGTATCATTTCCTTTCCTCGTCTTGGGTAACTTGGTAATAAAATCCATAGTTACCATTTCCCACTTCCAAGTAGGAAGTTCAGGCTGTTGTAGCAAGCCTGACGGCTTTTGATGCTCGGATTTGACTTGTGCACATGTCAAGCATTTAGCTACATAGGTGGCTACAGACTTCTTCAAGCCTATCCACCAATAATTTGCCTTTAGATCCTAGTACATCTTGTCAGCTCCAGGATGAACGGAGTATTTAGAACTATGGGCTTCCTGGAGGATGACTTCGCGAAGTCCCCCATAAATTGGAACCCATATTCGTCCATTCAATCTTAAAATCCTGTCCTTGCTAAGAGTTAACTGCTCCTCAGTTACTCCTAACTTTTCATTAGGATAGTTAGCTTCCAACACAGCTTCCTTCTGTGCAGCTAACAACCTTTCCATCAAATTAGTCTTGATCTCCATGCGCTTGGCATTGATTCGGATGGGTTTCACCCTCTCCTTTCTACTCAAGGCGTCAGCGACTACATTCGCTTTGCCGGGATGATACTTGATTTCACACTCATAATCATTCAAGGTCTCCATCCAACGGCGTTGCCTCATGTTTAATTCTTTCTGATTAAACAGATGCTGGAGGCTCTTGTGATCAGAATAAATCACAAACTTGATTCCATACAGGTAATGCCTCCACAGTTTTAGTGCGAATACAACGGCACCCAATTCCAAGTCATGGGTGGTGTAATTCTTTTTGTGCACCTTTAACTGTCGTGATGCATAGGCAATAACCTTGCCTTTCTGTATAAGCACACACCCCATCCCGGTGTGTGATGCATCACAATAAACTACGAATTCTTCAGTGCCTTCAGGTAGTGTCAGCACAGGAGCGTTGCTCAACTTCTGTTTGAGAATATCAAAAGCTTCTTGCTGCTTAGGGCCCCAAACGAACTTTACTTTCTTCTTGGTTAAGGAAGTTAGGGGTGCAGCAATCCTTGAAAATTTTTCAATGAAACGCCTATAATATCCTGCCAATCCCAGGAAGCTACGAATCTCCGTAGGTGTCTTTGGCTCTTGCCAATTCATAACAGCTTCAACCTTAGCGGGATCCACCTGGATACCACGCTCACTGACCACATGTCCAAGAAATTGGACTTCTCGAAGCCAAAATTCACATTTAGAGAATTTGGCATAGAGCTTCTCTTGATGCAGGAGCTTGAGAATACAGCGAAGGTGTTTCTCATGGTCAGCTTGGTTCTTTGAATAGATAAGAATGTCGTCGATGAAAACGATGACGGATTTATCTAAGTGCGGCTTGCAAACGCGATTCATGAGATCCATGAACGCGGCCGGTGCATTAGTGAGCCCAAAAGGCATCACTAGGAACTCGTAGTGACCATAACGAGTCCTAAATGCAGTTTTATGCACGTCTTCATCTCTAACCTTCAGTTGATGGTAGCATGACCTCAAATCTATCTTCGAGAAATAACTGGCTCCTTGTAACTGATCGAACAAATCGTCGATCCTAGGCAAAGGATATCTATTCTTTATCGTGACCTTATTAAGCTCACGATAGTCGATGCACAGACGCATCGATCCATCCTTCTTCTTTACAAACAGGACTGGCGCTCCCCAAGGAGACGAGCTAGGTTTAATGAAACCCTTGGCTAGCAATTCGTCTAGCTGTGTCCTTAATTCTTTCATCTCTGTGGGCGCCAACCTATAAGGTGCTCTGGCAACTGGTGCAGCTCCGGGGATGATATCGATCCTGAATTCCACTTGCCTATCTGGTGGCAAGCCAGGTAGTTCTTTCGGAAAAACTTCTGGGAATTCAGAGATGACAGGGATGTCTTCTATCTTCGGTTTGGGCTCATCAATAATCACTTGTGCCATGTAGATGACACAACCCCTCTTTAAACATTTTGAAGCCTTGAGCATAGTCACTTGCTCAGGCAGCCCATACTGGGTATCTCCCCGAATGGTAAGTGATTCATCAGACGGAGTCTTTATCACTACTTGCTTCATGTTACAGACTATATGGGCCTGGTTATGAGATAACCAGTCCATACCCAGAACTATGTCAAAACCGGCCAACTTAAAGGGAAGTAGAGACAGAGGAAAAGAATGGTTCTTAATGGATATAACACATCCATCTAACACAGTAGAGACGGTTTCTATGGTACCATCTGCTAACTCTACCTCATAGTTTGCGTTTAAGGTTTTGACAGGTAAATTCAACAATTTACAAAACTTATGATCTACGAAAGACTTATCTGCGCCTGAATCAAAAAGTACTCTTGCAAAGACATCATTTACAAGGAATGTACCTGTTATGACATTATCATCTTGCACAGCTTCTTTCGCGTCCATTCTGAAGACTCTGGCATTAGTCTTCTTAGCCTCTTCAGGCTTCTTGTTGTACTTAGGGCAGTTGGTCTTGATGTGGCCCTTTTCATTACAATGGTAGCACGTTGCATCTTTTATCTTCTTGCAATCCAGGGTTTTGTGATCCGTGGACTTGCAAATACCACAAGCAAAGGGTTTTGACTGAGTCTGAGAGTTCGACTCCAGTCTGCACTTTCCATAGTGCTGCTTCTTGCAAATTTTACACTTGGGCTTTTCACCAGAATTATGCCCATCCTTCCTCAACTCCGACCCCTTCTTGTTGTCACCGCTCCCACGGTGCTTCTTGTTCGACTTTCATGAACCATCATCTTCACGCTTCCTCTTCTCGGCCTCCTTATTCCTCAGCGATCTCTGCCTGACCGCATCCAGGGTGAGGGATAAGGAAATGTCAGTTACCGACCTGAAGGTGGCTGGCCGAGAAGCTTTTACGCTTGCCTTGATCTCGGGGGCTAAACCACCAATAAAGCGAGCGATTCTTTTTGGCTCCGGGGTTACCAAGTAAGGAACTAACCGGGACAGCGTATTGAAGCTTGTCAGGTTCGTCATCACCAACGATAGAAAGTCAGATTCTATCTTCTCCACCTCATGTTGAGGGCAGAAATTTTCCTTGATTAGGGCAATGAATTGATCCCATGACATATTATACAATGGGATCTTTCCGGAGGCCTCCATCAGAGATCTCCACCATGCTAACGCTTCACCCTTGAAGGACTGTGACACAAACTTAACTACATCCCTTTCAGCGCACCCGCTGATATCTACCACCGTGTCCATCTCGTCCAGCCAAGTCATACAGTCGACGGCTCCTTTTTCCCCAGTAAAATCCCTGGGCTTACAAGACACGAAGTACTTATAGGAGCAACCCTTGTTACGGGGTTCTTGATGCAGTATTAATTGCTGAGATGGGACGCTTTGATGGTTGGTGGACTGACGGTCGTCACCATCTTTCTTGGGTCCATTCTTTTTGGGAGGAGGCTTGCTATGAGCCTCAGAATGTGTCCTGGGCTTTGAATGTGATGCAGAGTGGGTCCTACTTCGAGTACCATTGTATTCCTCATACTGCCTATCCAAAGCCTGTGTAACAGCGCCGTCTATGATCGCTTTTAATTCAGCACCAGTTAACGTAATCTGGGCGTTCTCGTTATTCCCCACTGGATGACTATTACCCTCGTCCGAGTTAGCCATACTAATTGAACTGTTGCAGAAAACAAGGACAATAGTTTATTTGGGAGTTTAATATGGATTTACCCCTTAGGGTAACCCGTTAACCATGGTAAACAGAGACCATATTCGGTTAACTTATTAATCGTATTAATTTAGGATTTCAATTAAAATTTATCCTAATTATAAGCAATAACAATATATATATTAGCACATAAGGCTTAGTCACATGGACAATTTTATAAACTATGATTTCAGAGAATCAAGACTTTTAAGGTTTGAACCTAGTTCATTACCCTTATCAGACAGGGAGTCATAGCTACCACTGTCTTTTGGCTCATATGGAAGTGGGCTGGGCCCGTAGGCATCATATTACCACGTATGGTAAAATATGATCATCTTAATTGATGATCTTAACCCATGATTCAGAGATCATATAATTGGGTTTGGAATCTTCTAAAGAATCCTTATACATATAAGAATGACATGTGATTTTAACGAATCACTTCTGCCAAGAGTGTTAACATGTTTTAAGATGTTAACAGGGATTTGAATCTTTTAAACATGTCTTACTATTTTGGCCCGGTCTTATATTTGACACGAGGCTAGGTTTCACACTTTAAGATTCTTAATTAAATAATTATATAGGCAGATTAATTTAAAAGGAATGATTTTAATTTATTTATTTCATTTATAAATTATTTATGCACAAAATGGCAAACATGAAATTCATAAAACAACATTCCATTGATTTATTCAAAATATTATACACTGCCCTAAACGGGTCTTTTCAAATAACAACTTACACATTATGCTCACGCAGGAGCTTAATTATACAAACATGCCCACGCAGGGGTCTTACAGAAGACATAAGTCCACACAGGGACTAACACACCAACAAATGTCCACGCAGGGACTAAACACACAACATACCCTCGTAGGGGTTTATGAAAAGATAGACCCACGCAGGGGTCAATACAAACAAACAAACATACCCACGTAGGGGCTTAACAACCAAATACACCCACGTAGGGGCTTATACAACAAGATATGCCCACGCAGGGGCTCAATAATAGCTGGGAGGATTCAATAATCCTTCTTGTTCTTCCCCTTGATCAAGCATACTAATCCCTGGAAGAAACTCTGCCTCTCCTGGCGGTCGCGGCGAGATTCCCGCTCAACCTGATCCAATCTATGTAGAATTTCCTCCCGTTCTGGGGGAGAAAATCGTGGTGGCTGCGACTGCGTCCGAATGATAGGCCTGGGAGGTATTGGGTACCCATGAGTTGGGTAGCTTACTCCCCATGGATCTCCGTAGGGTCCTTGGGCGTTGAGGGCGTTGTAATTTGCCGCTACCATATAAGGATCTGCCTCAGCGTATCCGTAGTTATTGTGAGCTGTTAGTTCAAACGGGTTGTAAGTACTTGGACCCGTGTACGCTGGAATTGGGTTATCAAAACCCATTGGCGGTGGTTGTGGAACAGCTGGCTGCGAAGGCCCACCCATTTGTGGGTCCTCCTGGTGTGGCGGATAGTGGCTGGTGCTTAACTGACGTGGGGAGCTGAAATGAAAGTCTCCCGCACGTGATGACATACGTGCACCTGACCTCCTACGCCTCGGTGGTGGCGGAGGCACCTGATTAACTGGTGGTGGTGGAGGCGGTGGCGTAACTGCCACAAACCGATGATCCTCAGAGGAATCTTGATGATGCTGTGGCTGCTGCTCATGAGGCGACGAGTGGTGAGAAGGTGTATAGTACCACTCGTGCTGATTAAACAGGGCTTGGAAACTGTCTGGACCACCATAGGGTGATCCGTGAAAAGACGATCCATCGGAGATCTCGATCGAATGGTTTGGAGTGCCACTTGCTGGCATGACGGGGTCCGTATCCTCGTCCATGTCGTCAGCGTGATCGCCAGAGAAGTGATCGTCTGGCCCTAGTGGATTGAAACCCACGGGTTCTTGCACGTAACCTACCGGATTAAACTGGCCTCGGAAGATAGGTTTGGGGTCCCCAAAAGAATGATGGGACAGGGATCGTTGCAACGGTATATATGAGGGTAGAGGGTTGTTTGGCTCGTAGTCCGGTTGTGGCCCATACGGGTTTTGGACCGGAGGTGTAGAGCTGTGCGAAACGGATCGTCTCGCTGGCTCGAACAGGTTCCTCCTGTTCTGACGTGGATCGTCGCTCTCCGTAGCAGATGGGGCTCGTACATTAGACGGTCCAGCTTCATTGTCGTTAGGGGCGGTGATCGGCCCCTTGCCTCTTCCTCCTCGTCTCCTGAAGAATCTCGGAGGCATTTTCAATTCCTGTCATAATAATATGAGATAACAAAACAAAACAATAATATATGCAATTTAAAGGACATTTCAAATAAAGTGGAATTTGTCCTATGTTATATGTCTAGACTCGAAAGTTTAGAATGTGCAATTGTGTTATTGAGATTAAACACAAAAGGCTAGTGTTTAATTCACTCAATGTTGGCTCTGATACCAACCTGTCACACCCCGATTTCCACGTGTCACCGGTGGGCCCGGTGGGGGAGTACCGTGACGTGGTTGGCAACGTAATAGTCAAACAACACAATATTATTATGCACAGCGGAAGCAAATTTAAAATATGATACAACCAAATTTAATATTGTTTATCAATGTAACAATATCCGGAAGTTTATCCACAGTAGGATCGAAACAAAATGATATTAATGGTTCAACAGACTTCAGCCATCCTAAGCTTGCGAGACTTTTTATTGATGCTTAGGAGACAATCCAGCCGATTTCGTTTAGTACCTGCATTCAGTCTTTTTGGGAAAATACGTCAGTTTACACTGGTAAATACAATCAACTGACTCATTTTGAAAAATGATTGAAAATTGGTTTGGATGCACGTGGCATAAACATTTTTGTTTAACTTGGGAGAATTATTTAATATTATAATCTTGTGAACGAATTACATGTTACTTTTGCGTTCAGTAGCCCGGATCTTGTCCGGGTTAAAGATCAATAGACACACCACATCATTGAGTTATACACTGATAGGTGTACGCCTACACCCCGTGCTCAGGTCGTGGCCATCTCGTAAGATGATGCCAAGGATATCCGGGACATGGTCATTAACCCCCCAAAGGCTGTAAAGTAAACAAGACTGTTTAAACGAGCCGATCAAATTATTCAACTACCCACTTTAACGGTGGAGATTTGATGCCCGATCAAGCGGTATGCTATATACCGTAACCCAAGCCCGTATAGGGAAAATAAGTTAAAAGTATTTACCTGAGTAAGTATTAATCACAATAAGCAAAATGCACGTAGCTTTTACTGGTCCTCCTAATCTGGAATGAAGGTTTATAATAACCTATTAGAATTCTAACGGGTCTTTTATTAAGCTTAAGCTTAGACCGGCTAGTTTCGAGATACGGTTCGTACGCACGATTAAGCGAAGACCGGATAGAATGTGATTCAGACCCGACAAGTTTGAAGACTTGTTTAATATGGGTTTATTATTCACATTCTGGATTTTGAGATAAAACCGTTAAGGTTTGACCCGTTTCGGCTAATTTATGTAAACTTGTTACATAAACCGAACCGTACGCGTAATAAGCGTGACGGGTAGTCATGAGAGCTATATACAGGTTTCCTAAGTTAATTATGTCTCAATTATGTTGTGACATCAGTAGGGTGTCTATCATTATGCCCGAAACGTGTTTAAACACAAACTAGGCCCCGTAGGGGTAGTTTGGTCATTTAAAAGTTTATAAAAGAGTTTAAGTGACAACCTGATTTACAGGTCTGATGTAATCAGCAAATATACTCAATTTGCTAAGTTATATCAGTAAGTTAAAGCATATATGTGAAACTTATCATTTTTAACCAAACTATGCCCCGTAGGGGTATTTTGGTAATTTCACATAAGCCGAAAAGCTCGAAACTGAAGTCTGAGTTTATCAACCTTTGCTTACTGTTAAAATATTAAAATTTTCCTCTTATATCAGTAGGTATCAACCCGGGTATGTCCAATATGATTTTAAAACATACTATGCGTTAAAAACGCTAATTAAGGCGATTAAAGGCCATTACCGGGTTCGATACTTAAATCTGATATTTTTATATTTCCAGAAGGCTTAAAATAATTTATTTATCATATGTGATCAGTAGCAAAAGGTTTGGAGTCGTTTAGATGGGTAAAACACATTTTATGGCCCGTAAGGGCAAAACCGACAATTACCGGATTAAGCCTACGACTATGAGTTATGCTCAGCCTAAAATTGATTAGAAATCTTTAAAAATCCCAAAATAATATATTACATCAGTGGATAATTCGTTTGATACCAAAAAGTATGTTTAATTAGGCTATACGCTAATTACACCATTTTATTAACATAAAGCACCGTAATTACGCTAATGAGCATAACTCTTATTCTACAATTCAAACTGATGTCAAACTTTGCATACAAGTCTATATATCAGTAATTAAGGTTTCTACACTTTCACTTTTCCAAAAATCACGTTTTAAGGTAATAAGGGCATAATGGTCAACATGTGAGCGATTAACGGAAACATGCATATTAATTGGGTAATCAACGAAACAAGTACAGAGGCTTATACTATCATGTAACCCAACCCTAATGAAGCATTAAGGCATTTCTAATTCCATCTAACTCGGGCCAGAACTGAAGTCAACGTAAAAGTCATAGTTTCGTGACTTTCGGTTCCGAACCGGTTTAAAACTGAGAGTTGTCGAGTCTGACGAGTTTAGACATGTCCGTACACTTATTACCAAGTTATATTAAGTTTAAAACAGGTTACACAAATCACGTATTGCTAATCGTGCATAAAATCGTAATTTACATAACTGTTGACTTTTTCAGTCAACGTTTGACTCGACAATTGACCTAGTTATGTCTGGAATCAGTAAGTGCCCTTATAAGGGTTTAATACCCATATGATTACCTACTTAACGGCACTTTTAAATCGAGATAAGACTGAGTTATCATTAATTAAACTCGAAGTCAAACCGTATTTACGTCGGTTTGACTTTTAACTAAATAACTAAGCTAAAATTTATTATAAAAGGTTAGGCAACTTACAAAGTGTTTAATGATGATTAGAGAGGCCTTGTAATCAGCTTGAAAGCTCCTCAATTGATCAGAATTGAATTGAGAATGGAATGATCAAAGAGTTGCAACTTATGAGGTTTATATAGTGTTCAAGGCACCATGATTTATTGACAACAAGGTCTACAACTCTCCACAACTGATATACACATGTTACTAGTGCTTAGGGGGTGCCTAGGTTCGTTCATAAGTGAGAAGAAACCGGCCAAATGGGTCAAATTAGCGTTAAACAGGCAACAGCCTGTTTTCTGGTCGCTGTGAGCAGCTTGCGCACCGTAAGCATATCTGCGTACGGTCCGTAAGCAGTCATCAGGGGCTGTTTTGCTTGTTCTTTCATTTATTCGAAAAGGTAACCCCATTTTCCGCATATGGGGCATCAATTATCATCTAGGGACCTTCCAATAAGTGCTTAATACTGTTCTAAACCCTACCAATTGAAGTTGTTTCCTTGAATTCAAATTAAAGTCCCGAAAACAAAGGTTTATCATTCATTTCTTCGTGGGAATCACATCATGCATTACCAATTCCATTCTTGTCAACCCATTTATGGATTTAAAACTTAGTAGATGTTAAATATATATAATAACCTGGGTCTTGGGATTTATCAATGAGGTGTTCAGAGGTAAAAATTAACATGACGCCCCTTTTAAATCCTGCCAGAACATCTTTATTTAAAT
Organism: Helianthus tuberosus; assembly: GCA_030545235.1. Taxonomy (NCBI): domain Eukaryota; kingdom Viridiplantae; phylum Streptophyta; class Magnoliopsida; order Asterales; family Asteraceae; genus Helianthus; species Helianthus tuberosus. The sequence goes on along the minus strand of CM060412.1, from coordinate 108,939,161 downwards.
CCGGGTTTACAATGCGTTTTTGTCGTACATGACACGTGTCGTTATCTTATTAAACACGAAATTTTGAGGTGTTACAATAATCCAAACCATGACCCACTGGATGATTGTAATAAGAAATTTCACTTTTGTTGTCAAAGACAATCCCACTCTAATGAAATAGTAACTTTGTTTGCTGCTAACTTTTATTTATGCCGTTTCAAAACAATTCACAACATCCTGATTGAGAGTCACATTCTCGGTATTGATTCTTATTCGCAAAGCGGTCATAGTTTGGCTTATTAAAATCCAATTTTCCATAATTCAACTAAAGTTAGGGATGATTAGTTCTTTAAAACAGATTATTGCAAGTTTAGGCCAACATCCAAGTGCCACAGCCCCCGACCCCACACCGGGAGCGGGATCCGCGAGACTCAGAGCAGATGGTATCGGTGTTTATCAATTTAGCAGCGGAAATTTTTATCAGGACCTTAGTTAGGAAATAGTTTATCAGAGTAAAACACCACATTTTTATAATAATAAACACATGAGTAAAACCCAAATTTTTATTCATAATATTTTTATAGGGATAAACCCTAAATATTGAAAATAATTCTCCTTTTTAATTAGGTAACTTTTATAGCCACTTTTCTAAGCCTTCAGTGCTCTCCAGCTGGTTTTTATTGGGCTTCATACTAAGTTACCTGAAACCATGTTTAAAACATTTTATCAGCAAGAAATACTGGTGAGTGAATCCCAGTTTAATCAAACAAGTTTTATCATTGTGCAGCATTGAGGGCAATCAGCAATTACATTTGTTTATTAATCTACCTTAATTACCACCCACGGTACTGTCGACCCGACTTGTGGTCATGTTACTACCCACAGTGTAGTAACAAATTTTATATACAAAACCCCAACATACCGACGACAATTGTAGAATTACAAATACTCAATCACTGTTAATTATAAATTAAAACAATTGAGGTTTTGTAAAAACAGTTTACAAAAAAGGTTTACAAAAAGAGGATAAACTCACATTGCTACTTTAGGTATTTCCTTTGTGACTTCTTGGTTATAATCTATTAATTAAACATTGCACATGCGTTAGTATAATAACCCAATTTACATTAGTTATACCCTCCCGAGACAGAAACTCCAACGACTACGTCGGGCAGAGCCTCGACAGGTGTTACAGAGCACTTAATCAATTGGGCAGCGTATCGAATACGTAACCGGGGGTCATGATACTTACAATGAGGCAGAGCTTCGCTATTTTAGTGGGTATAATACCCGGGTATAATTTTGGCTTTAGAGATTTGAGAGAGAAAGATCGAAAATGAAGGAATTGTAGCTGAAGGCTAACGACCTCTATTTATAAGGCTGATCCGACAGTCTCTCGCGGCCCGCGAAAGAGACACAAGGGGCCGTCGCGCCCCACTAGGGCCAAAAAGGCGGCAACTGGTCTGCTGAGTCACCTGGTTGTTGACGCGTGTCCTGCCACGTGGCGGCTCCGCGTTCTGCCACTAATCCCTTCGCTCGCGGCCCGCGATGGAGGAGGTGTAGTCTGTCGCGCCCCGCGACAGATTTAAAATATTGTTTTTATTTGATTTTTATTAATTTTAAGGTATTTCGGGTCTATTTCTCGTATACGGGGTGTATTTAGAAGCATTTAGGGTTGTCTGAAATATTATAAGGAGGGTTGTTATATCCTGGGTATAACTCCTGAACTATTTTTAAAAATATATAATGCACTCGCATTAAGTATAGTAACCCAATTCAAGTTTTATCCCTACGTCATGAGACAGAACCCCCAACGTACTTAGTCGGGTAGAGCCTTGACATGCGTTGGTGGGTCCTAAATCAATCGGACAGGGTATTGACTCAGTGATCAGGGGTTAAAATACTTAAAATGGGGCAGAGTTTTTGATTGAAATATTAAAGAATAAAAATAAAAATTATATACTTTAGAGAGAGAGAGTGAGAGATGTCAAAGGGTTTTAGCAACTTGAAAAGCCAACACATGGATTCTATTTATGCAAAACTGGTAGACTTGTGGCACAAGTTGAATTAATTGTATATAGCTACGTAACAGGTGAAATTAATTGCATATGGACACCTACTCATAATTATTTAGGATTCACATATATATTGATTATTTTATTAATATAATAGAATAAAATTTTGTTTGGGAGCCGCATACGTGTTCGGCTAACAACTAACAAAATGCATGAAATATAAGTTTTATTAATTATTATTTTATTATTATAATTAATTCAGCTGCTTCACTTATTTGGCGCGTTTAACTTCTAAAATATGACGTTTTATAAAACAATGAATATAACTTTAGAACGAGAATAATATTATCTACATTTTGAACCAAGTTTTATTAAAAATGGAGTAGGTTCAAATATAATGTATTTTTATAATTAAATTATTAAAAGGTTCCTAGGCCCGTCTAGGTACTTCATATTTCTAATATTCAACTTACCCATGATCTATTCATATAATAACTTTATTTAAAATTTAAAATTTTGGGATTGTTACATCCTCCCCACCTTGTTTTAAATCTCGTCCTCGAGATTTGGACTACGATATATTCTTGGGGTTATGTTATGTCTTTTAGTTGGTTATCAAGGTGTCTGGGCTAGGATCAAAAGATGAATATAAGGGTATAATAGGATAATTGGATTTCAATGGTCTCAAAACTCAGTTTCAGGAATTGATGTTAACTGAATGGGATGAAATGATACCATTATCAAGGTGACTTAGTTTCACAAATCCAAAGAGAGGCATAGAATTCGAAGTGCAATGACTTGTAGAAACAATAGGATTCAATGCCAGAAAAGAACTTACTTTGATCATCAATGGAGGGAGATTCTGAATTAATAATCTCAATTTGAGAATGGAAGTATGAAAAATGATTTGTCAATGATCAAACCCGAAATCAGTGACGTTTACTTAAATAGCAAGGATACACCGGACAATAGAATTTAGTGTATCATTGTCTTAATACATAATTGTATCAAGACTATTTGAATGATGAGTCAAATGAAAGACATATGTAGTTTTGAATGATTCGTATGATTATAATTAGCCCAAGCTACAAGTTAAGGTGTCCGAACAAATTTCCTGTGTTTGTAATCAACTGAAAGTTTTGAATGAAGTAATTTGGATATTCATAGAATTTCCAATTGATGATGAAAGACCAAATGAATATCATAAAATTTTCGATCAATGATGAAAGAATCTTTAGAGGTACATCGGAATATAATACGAATTTGTGTGTTCTTATCTTAACACAAAATTGTATTAAGACTGGTTTAGGAAAATCAATAAATAGATAAATTCGTACCTCAAGTGTAAAAAGGAAATGAGTCCAAATTTCAAAGAAATCGCCATCGCAAGGTGTTGTGTTTTAACAAATGTTACATCAAAATTGAAGACTTTAAACAAGTTTACTAAATAATGAGATTACCTCGAATATGATGATCTTAATTCATCATATGGGATTTTGTATTGAATGTATATTATGAACAAGTTCAAACAATTGAGCTTGGGTTGGACATATTCCAACAATGGATATACGTGTGTTGACAAGAACTGGTTGTAATAAAAATCCGGTAAGTAACTTGGAAAGGGAATGAGTTTTTTTTTCAAGAAATCTGCTGACTTGATATCAAAAGTCAGCATTGTGTAATCGTATGGATTATTAAAATGAGTATAACGAAATATTTTATTCGAACTTGCGAATAATTGGTCTTTTGGAAGTAACATCATATGCATAACAAGTAATGTACGAGCAACATATGAATTTGTCAAAAGATGAGACAAATGAGTGTTGACTTTATAAAAGAGAAATAAAGACCTTTATTATAAAACTTTGATCGGAATCATAAGTCAACTTAATACTTTAGTACAGTCAAGACGTAAGGGTGCTTATTTTAAAGTTACTGTGGTTTATGGTGTTTATGCGTTCTCTTTAGCTTCATCTGGGTTTCTATCCTCGTTGTCGGGTGTCTTAGCTAGTTTTGGGCAGTAGAGATGGATATGGCACGGGTCTCCGCATTTATAACATACGTTATTTTTCCTTCTCCTTCTACATTCTTCCTCTGTATGCCCAGTTTTCTTGCAGAAGTTACAACGGAGTGTCTTCTTAGAATGGCGTTTTCTTGCATGCTTTTTGTTGTTGCAGGTATGCTGTGCGATTTCTGGTTCCATTTCTTTGTTCTTGGAGGATTTGTTAAAGTAGAACTCCTCATAGGAGTAACCATAGGTTGTGGTTTTCTTTCGCTTGGAAGATGGAGTTTTGATATGAATATCATGACTTCCATTGTTAATAGGGTTAGGTTTGAAGTGATGGGTATGCTCACAACGTAAAGTAGGACTTTCGTTTATAGGCATAGAAATTTTAATAGCTTCAATGATCGAAGGTATGGCATTCAATATCCCTTGAGCTATTATGTTTCCTATAGTACTTTTGTCCAAAGAGTTTTCATTACTAGCCTGAATTTCTTGATTGCAGGTTATTTCCTTTGACATCTAAATTGCAAACATATTCCGATATAATTATCACAGAACTAAGCAATTATACAGACACATTTTTGTTGCTCATTTTACATTTAGCACAAGTATAATCATACCTATCAGTATGATGCATTGATAAATATATATATACATATATATATATATATACATACTATATTTTAACATTTTCTTTCACTATCTATTTTATCAAAATATAAGGGAAGTATATTATGTGCTATTTCCTGTTATCGTAGTTACAAATGAGCTTTTATTCTAAATTATAGGCTTGATGTTTTACTATGAATGGCTTTATATTTTCTCAACTTAGCTTATATTTTCAGAGCTCAGGATTAGATAAATATTCAGGATGTTTGGTGGAAACTGTAGTTGTGATTGTGGCTAGAATTAAAGGCTTATATAAGATCCTGAGTTTTCCAGTTATTGATTCTACTATTTTTCCCTTGGGGCTAACCTGGGTGTCTTTAGGGTTTCTTTTGGGTTAATTATGGTTAATGGTTTAAAAAATCATTTGAATAATTTCTAGGTAAACATGTAGACCTGTTTCTTCTGTTACATACAAAAATTTGCTTTTCTACAAAAGATATTTGATTATTATATCGTATATATTATCAATTTTTTTTCCTGTACATGTATACGCATAATTTTTCAAATTTTATGTAATATATATATATATATAATACCAAATTATTTATAAGAGTTCAATCATATAACTAATGGTATTAATTATTAATTTTATAATATCAATGGTAATTGAAATGAATTTCTGTTGAACATACTATTTTGAAATAAAAGGGTGAATAACTAAATTAAATCAAAAATATATAATTCTTACGGATTCCTTAGAATAATTTTAGCCAGATGGTTGAACTATATTGGTTGAAAATATTAGGACTTGATTCTTAATTTATCCTTTTATTTATAATAGATAGTACAAAGTTTGGTGTTTCTAAATTTGATCCTTGTTGTATGAAGTATTATTCTTATATCAGAATATATATACATATAAATCAAATATAATTTAAGAAATGAGTTAAACTATTAAATGATAAAATTCTTAAGTTATTTCCTTGTGATATACACGTATTACGTATATATATTTTAAGTTATATAGTTATACATTACCAGATATTTTTGTACACATTTCTATTTTATGTATGAAATATCATTTGTTTCATTAATATAATTTATAAAATATAGAATACTTATATAATTTTCGCACATTTTTCATGTGTATGTAAATGTACATGTGCTTATATCATATAATGAAAGCATATGTAATAATATATAATATTTTCATATTATCATTATGAAATTTCTGTTGTAATATTGTATTAAACAATAAACATGTTTTAAGTATGCTGAAATATTTATATTTTAACAAAATAAATAATATAATTACTAGTTTGTCAAAATTTTGACAAAATAAATATTTTAAATCGAGTAAAATGTTGGGCTATACCATAAATCATACTACTTGCATTGAATAATATTTTATATTATAATACTTTAGTGACATCATACCTAAAGGTGTTATATTATATCCTTGATTAAGATATTAATGTCAATATCACAATATGATTATAATATATATTGAATTGTATTCACATGAATATATGGGTATGATATTTATCACAAAAGTTTAATATTAATATATTATGATTATAACCTCTTTATATATTTATAGCCTAACATATTGTAAAATACAAATAGGGATTACACATACTGAGAATTTAAATGACATAAAATCATTTAAGTATAATATATAAATTATATTATCTTAATATTTATTATGCTATTTTCGAATTATCATATCTGAATTGCGTTATCTTATATTAATATCTTTGACTAAGATATTAAATATTAGTGTCATACTATTATCATAATGTTATATAAAATTTATATTGAACTATATTCACATAAGTATATGAATATGATACATATAATATTTCACAAAATTTGATAAGGCATAACACTATTAATATATCACTTATATATATATATATATATATATATAATTTTAAACATATCAATAACTGTAAGATTTAGATAGGGGTAACACATATTGGGAATTCAAAATTCATTTAATGACATAAAATTCATAATAGGCATATTAAGATTTTATGTTTGCAGGATAACACATAAGGTATTTATTTCCTAACAGTAACGTTTAAGGTTTAGGTATTAGAAGAACACCTAAATGGCTTAAACAAGTGGCTTAGCTCTGATACCAGCTTCTGTCACAGCCCCCCGACCCCACCCCGGGAGCGGGAGCCGCGAGACTCAGAGCAGATGGTATCGGTGTTTATCAATTTAGCAGCGGAAATTTTCATCAGGACCGTAGTTAGGGATAAACCCTAAATATTGAAAACAATTTTTATTCATAATATTTTTATAGGGATAAACCCTAAATATTGAAAACAATTCTCCTTTTTAATTAGGTAACTTTTATAACCACTTTTCTAAGTCTTCAGTGCTCTCCAGCTGACTTTTATTGGGCTTCATACTAAGGGGCTGTTTGGTAGCCTCTGAATGGTCATTAAGAGGCTATCTCTTAATGGAACCATTAAGAATTTTACCAATGAGAAGGTAGAAGAATGTGAAATGTGATGATTTACCATTCAGAGGTTTTAAACCATTAAGAGGTAGCATCTGAATGGTCATTAAGAGGCTACCAAACAACCCCTAAGTTACCTGAAACACGTGTTTAAAACATTTTATCAGCAAGAAATACTGGTGAGTGAATCTCAGTTTAATCAAACAAGTTTTATCATTGTACATCATTGAGGGCAATCAGCAATTACATTTGTTTATTATTCTACCTTAATTACCACCCATGGTACTGTCGACCCGACTTGTAGTCATGTTACTACTCAAAGTGTAGTAACAAATTTTGTATACAAAACCCTAACATACCGACGATAATTGTAGAATTACAAATACTCAATCACTGTTAATTATATATTAAAACAATTGAGGTTTTGTAAAAACAGTTTACAAAAAGGTTTACAAAAAGAGGATAAACTCACATTGCTACTTTAGGTATTTCCTTTGTGACTTCCTGGTTATAATCTATTAATTAAACAATGCACATGCGTTAGTATAATAACCCAATTTACATTAGTTATACCCTTCCCGAGACAGAAACTCCAACGACTACGTCGGGCAGAGCCTCGACCGAAGTTACGGAGCACTTAATCAATCGGGCAGTGTATCGAATACGTAACCGGGGGTCATGATACTTACAACGAGGCAGAGCTTCGCTGTTTTAGTGGGTATAATACCCGGGTATAATTTTGGCTTTAGAGATTTGAGAGAGAAAGATCGAAAATGAACGAATTGCAGCTGAAGGCCAATAACCTCTATTTATAAGCCTGATCTGACAGTCTCTCGCGGCCCGCGAAAGAGACACAAGGGGCCGTCGCGCCCATCCAGGGCCAAAAAGGCGGCAACTGGTCTGCTGAGTCACCCTTGTTGTCGACGCGTGTCCTGCCACATGGCGGCTCCACGTTCTGCCACCAATCCCTTCGCTCGCGGCCCACGATGGAGGAGGTGTAGTCTGTTGCGCCCCGCGACAGACTTAAAATATTGTTTTTATTTGATTTTTATTAATTTTAAGGTATTTCGGGCCTATTTGTCGTATACAGGGTGTATTTAGGAGCGTTTAGGGTTGTCTGAAATATTTTAAGTAGGGTTGTTATATCCTGGGTATAACTCCTGAACTATTTTTAAAAATATATAATGCACTCGCATTAAGTATAGTAACCCAATTCAAGTTTTATCCCTACGTCACGAGACAGAACCTCCAACGTACCTAGTCGAGCAGAGCCTTGACATGCGTTGGTGGGTCCTAAATCAATCGGACAGGGTATTGACTTAGTGATCAGGGGTTAAAATACTTAAAACGGGGCAGAGTTTTAGATTGAAATGTTAAAGAATAAAAATTAGAATTATATACTTTAGAGAGAGAGTGAGAGATGTCAGAGGGTTTTAGCAACTTGAAAAGCCAACACATGGCTTCTATTTATACAAAAATGGTAGACTTGGGACACAAGTTGAATTAATTGTTTATAGCCACGTAACAGGTGAAATTATTTGCACATGGACACCTACTCATAATTATTTAGGATTCACATATATATATATATTGATTATTTTATTAATATAATAGAATAAAATTTTGTTTGAGAGCCGCATACGTGTTCGGCTAACAAGTAACAAAATGCATAAAATATAAGTTTTATTAATTATTATTTTATTATTATAATTAATTCAGCTGCTTCACTTATTTGGTGTGTATAACTTCTAAAATATGACGTTTTATAAAACAATGAATATATATTTAGAACGAGAATAATCTTATCTACATTTTGAACCAAGTTTTATTAAAAATGGAGTAGGTTCAAATATAATGTATTTTTATAATTACATTATTAAACGGTTCCTAGGCCCGTCTAGGTACTTCATATTTCTAATATTCAACTTACCCAGGATCTAATCGTATAATAACTTTATTTAAAATTTAAAATTTTGGGATTGTTACACCAAGCATCCTCTTAATCTATGTAGCACGGGAACAGGTACGGAACTGGGGTACAGGGACTATTCGGGTACGGGGAACGGCAAAACTAAAAAAAATCTAAGATACGGGTATGGTAAAAAATATAAAATTATAAAAAAAATATATTAAACGAAGTCCAAAATAGATATATATTGATGTAAAGTGTAAAGTACACGACATGATAACGCACTGCATAGATAATGTCGAGAACATGTTTGTAATTAACTCCAACATGTGTTCTACAGACATATTTTATTTGGAGAAACAATCCTAATTGCTACATCTCTTTAATAAAGGGTATAACAGTAAAAGCATACCTGAACACGAACCATGTCGAGAACATTGGTATCATTTCCTCAAAATACTGCAACAATACATCCTTGTATTAGTGACAGAGGAAATTATGTGTAAAGCAAGGGAAACATAATTATTTTGTATTTAAATTTCCTAACAGACCTGGAAAGGGGAAATAGGCAAACCAAACTTGTAGACAGCCAAAAAGTGGATTAGATATATTCTTATCCCCACATTAGATATGTGAATCTTGTACTGTACTAAACTCATGCCCTTATAAATGAAGGTAAGAAAAATATATAACAAAAAAAAAGGAAAAAAGTATTAACAAACATGCATACAGACCGAAACTCAAATGTAGGGAAGAAGGGCATTTGAATCCAGATGCGAAAAAACAAACCTTTGGACGAAAGTCGCAAAAATGGCCAAACCTCAGGGACGAAAATGGCATTTTACTCAAAGCCAAAAGAAAACAATTTACACAATTAAAGGTGAACAGTGAACGTACATGTGTTGACTGAGCATTGGTTTCTGAGAAGGTAATAGTAAAGAAGAAAGTCCATCCGTGATAGCATTTATATCCACAGGCAAAAACTTGATATTCCGGACTTTTTGCATTTTAATAACAAAAAATAACGATTAAATCAAGAATATATTTCATCGTTAATTAATATAAACTTACCTCCTGTGTAATGAAAAACAACTGGAAAGATATTTTCTCATAATGATGGAAAGCCCCGTCAGCAATGGAAGGTGATATAATATGCCTCATAGAACCCCATAATGTCGTGCCCATGTGTGCAAGAAATGTATTGCATGCAACTGTGTAGTTGTGGGAATGCTGTAACATTGTACGCATATTGTATCAATTTATTCCACACCTTTTAGTAAAAAACACTATAGATGTTGAGATAATATCATATACCTCATAAGCTATACCACTGAACAAATTCCCGTTCTCCATTCGTTTTAAAGCATCTACAGCCTTTTGTTTATGGCTTTCAATGGAATCGTCCTTTTCAAATGACTCGAGCTCCATTTTTAAGTCATGCATTCTCTCATCAAGCTCTCGATTTAAAACATATTTGATCAAACGTTAACAGAATAAATTTAAGCATTAAAAGCATACAAAGAGCCCATGTTAATATGTTATGGGCTACCTTCACAGAGAGAAAGTTTCACCCTTCTTCCCCAACAGTGCTTGAAAGCAAAAAGCCCGTACTTTTGGAGACAGTAAAGATCATTATATCATACTCTGCAAGCGATAAAATCAATTTATATTGTGGCCGATAATAAGCAAGATCATCAATCTGAAACCCCTTATCTCCTTTGACTGCATCACGTCTCGTGGATCCATTAGGGTTGTTTGGAGAAGTCACGAGCTCAATGTAGGGTTCTTTTCTATTAAACTCGTATGCATGACCCGCCCATTTGTGCAACCCTGACTTCAAGAAATTAAAATCGCCATTAGTATCCTGCATATTTAGAACAGAAACAAAATGAAAACCTATAAAATATTCCACATCTTTTAGTAAAAAAACACTATAGATGTTCAGATAATATCATATACCTCATAAGCTATATCACTGAACAAATTCCAGTTCTCCATCTGTTTTAAAGCATCTACAGCCTTTTGTTTATGACTTTCAACGAAATCGTCCTTTTCAAATGACTCGAGCTCCGCTTTTAAGTCATGCATTGTGACAACTGGCACAAAATCGGTAATTTCCGTACTATTTTACTATTATTTATTAATTGCAATTAAGTGCTTAAATTTCAACATTAACTGATTACATGCTATACTTGTGAATTCATGCACGTTTATACTTCAAATATTGCTTTATGCATTACTTTTAGCGTTGCGTTAGAAAGACTAGTAAACTCACCGGTAAGACACGTTGTGTCAGCAATTCTGCAGAAAGGAGTCAGATAATAGAATTAGGGCCTAGGAATAGGTCCAACCTCTAAAATACATTAAAACCCAAGTGTGGATACGAGGGTTAACATATAAACTTTCCGGAATCTAAACTATGCACTAAAAGACACCCGAAACGCACTTTAAATGCAGAATTCAGCATAAATCAGCACTAATTCAACTATAATCAGCTATTTAACACAATAATATCATTCAAAATTTATGTTTCATTGTCCAAAATAACATACAAAGTGTCGGGAATTAAAACTGCCACAAAAGGTGCTTCATACTTAGTGAAACTGTGCAATTCAACACTTTAACGAACCGTAACGAACCGAACAACCGGACAATAACCGGGACATCAAAATTTGACTAGAAGTAATGTTTTTATGATATTAAACTAGTATTGATGCTAGAACACCTTAAAAATCATAAAAACACGTAAACACACTTAAACTAACTTAAACCCCCTCGTTTGCACTTTAAACCCCCAACTTCCAAAATTTTACACTTTACCCCCCATTCACCCATGGCCGGCCCCAAAGGGCCCCACATGACCTTTTCATTATTTTATTTAATCTTGTTCCCTAATGTGTGTGCATAGAATCCTAAAGAAGATTGTAATGTTGGAAATTTTTCTATAAAGACCATGAGTAACTAGACTTTGCCCATTATCACAAACAACACCATCTTCTTCCCCTTGCCTTCCCTTGCTCTCAGCTCACTACCTCCACCATACCACCACCATTTTCAAGCTTCAACCTCACAATCCAAGCTTACAAGAAGGTGTATGGAGGCCATTTAAGAAGGTGTATGGTGCTAGAACTTGAATGACCTATTTGTGGAGCTTTTAACCTCTCATTTTCTTCCTTGATCATCATCTTCATTTTTGTGCCACTTCCCTAGCCATTAGAACTAGTAGTAAGCTTCTTGATCACTAATTTAAGTCATGTTTATGTTATGTACAAGTTTCACCATCTAAACAACTTAACTTCTAATGTTAAAAATGAGAAGATCTAACATATTCATGAAGAAAATAAGTGATTACATGAATTTTTGATGTATGTAATGATGTTGTTGATGTTATATCTTGTGGTTATGTTTAGATCAAGTATGTTAAAGCTTGGATCTACCAAGTTTAAGCATGGATCTTGAAGGATCCATGGTTAAACTTGAAGATGAACATACGAAGCATAATGCGAACTTGAAATATGAATTTTTATGCATAAACTAGTAATCTTGAAATAATAAAGTGTGTGCAGAACTAATTTTTTTGAAACTAAAATTCATGGAAAGTTTGTTAAAAATTTAACATAAAGCTTATTTTTGAAAGATCTAAAGTTATTAAGCATGGATCTTGAAAGATCCATGGTTAAACATAATGTTAAAAATGATGATCTTTCTAATAAACATCAAAGTGGTTTTAGAACATGATTTACAAACTTCAAAGATCATTAAACTCATGGATGAGTTGGTTAATGAAATAAAGTTTCATAAAAGTTTGTTTAAAATACTCAAGAACACTTATTTTTGAAAGATCACCTTATGTAAAGTGTATATCTAACAGATTACACATTTTTAACAAGAATCAAGTTCACCATGATGTTTCATATGAAGAAATTAGTATATGTTGTTAATGATTGTTGTTGAAAATTGTTTTGATGTTGAAAAGAAAATAAACACATGTTTTGAAAACATGGGAAACCTCCAATTTATGGGGAAACTATGTCAAAATTTTTATAAAATTTTGACACTTAGAAAAATATAAGTTTTGGTGAAACTTATTCCCTAAAAATTGACTTAAAAATATTTACCAACGTTTCCCTAACTTTTGTAAGAAATTACAAGTCAAGAAATAGTGATTTCTCCAAGTTAAAATTAGTATTAAGTATGTATATTTTTAGGAAAAATATACATATTTAGTGATCACCAAATTTTGTGCTAAGTGTATATTATGTGTATTATATATATTAGTGTATTAGGAACTTGAAAATACACTAAATACTCCCAAGGAGTATGAATACAAAAATACACATACAAATACATGAGAATACATAAGTATACAAGTATAAAAAAATTCCTCACAAGGAAATACATGGACAAAAATATATAACCGATACCAAGTATTGGAATTTATACAAAAATCGGGTGGATAACAAAAATAACCATATATATATTTTAAACATGACAAAATATATATATTTCATACAAGTCTTAAAAATATATTATTTTTTTAGAAATATAAATTCCGGAAAGTAATAAAAATCAAAGTATTGATTTTTTGGTGAATAATACAAAATACACAAGTATTTACATAAAATACAAGTATACTTTCCTAAGAATACTTGTACAAAAATAATATTGGAAATATTATTTCACAAAATACTTATACTTATTTTTGGGAAAATAATATAAGTAACATACTTGAAGGGTTAAGAATATAAATTATTTTTAACACTTATCACCTTGACTAGAAGACTTGTAAATAAATATAAACTCAAAGTGCAAGAACATATACATAAACAAAAGATGGTACCTTGTACTCGTGTGATACAAGTCTAGTGACTAACATTAATAGAACACGTATAGGTCACGACGCTACCGGTGAAGTTTACGACGTAGGAAACGCAAAGTTGTGAGTTCATGTCCCCACTTTTAAACTTTTACTTGTTTTTTAAACTTGGGGAAAATACATGTGCTATGGTATGTTGAATACAAAAACTAAGGAATGATACTTTAGATCATGTCACGAATAGGGTGCCATAAGCACCATTAATCATTTACATACCAAGGCCGCGAAACAAAATGTTAGATCTTATGGGTTTCAGGCAACAACACTCTTGGCCACTCTTTTACCAAGCAGTGCTTTTGTGTCTCTAGTCGTGAATCGACAGTCGTGAATCCACAACTAAAAATGCCTATGGTTTGGATGCTTCCTATGTCGTTACATATGTTAGTGGCCTCGCGAACCATTAGCGATCTCGTATTCCTTACATTTACAGAAATACTTATTTCATACAATTACATACCATGTTTTCCATAATGAATGCTTAAATGTTTTCACAAATCTGCATGAATTCACACCAACATTATGTTGACGATTTTTCAAAACTCACATGTATTTCAGGTAACTAAAGTGGATGTGCGTGCGGTCTTACTCTTGCTCCTGGATGTCGCTTTTGTTTTTAGTTATCTTATGTCAAGTCTCCTATGCCCATTTTGCGGGATTTGATTGTTATGTCCCATCCTGAGTGGTGATATAAGGATCAAAACCCTTATGTTGGTCTTTGAATAAAGTTGTAAACTTATCAGACAATATTTTATTATGTGATGTAGACTCTAAACTTAACGTATGTTTTGGATATGTAATATCAATGGCATTTTGGAGTTAATTTATGAGCATGTAGTATGTTTACCATTCGTATGCAATGAGAACCTTTCAGGATCACACCTCGTGCTTCCGCCTTAGAAAGGGGTGTGACAGATTGGTATCAGAGCTGCGATTGTAGTGAACCGGGATTCCTTCTCGAGTCTAGACTACAATCTTTAGGATCCTCTCACGAAAACAATTTTTCAAAAGTTTTCATTGCATAAAACTTTCAGCGACATCTACTACCTGAAACTGTTTTCAAAGAGTCAAGTAAGGACACTACGAGACTTAGGGTGCACTGGAGTAGCACTTGTCTTTGACTGAGAATTATTTACAACAATGTGTATAATTATTTGTATATTAATTAAGTAATAATTAATATATACATATACTAGGAATAAAAATATCACAGGTACACATGTCTTCGTCTGAAAACAGCGGCCTATCCGAGGAACGTGATCCGATGATGATTGTCTCTGACGACGAGATTGCTTCAAGCACAGGAGGTGTTCACATCTGATTCTGAGAGCAATCCGGAGATGGCATCTGATGATGATGATCTCGTTGATTTTCAGCCTTTCGCCTCACCAGACTCTGAGGATGATGTCCCTTTCGTTGATGATGTCCTAGCTTTACCTCTACCCCTCCATCCCTGACTTCGAGACCGACCCTGAGATGATGACCGACGATGATGATCTCGACGATGTCTTAGGCTTGCCCTTACCCCTCCATGACCAGCTCTCCATTGGGACTGCAAAGCACCTCGTTGAGCATTTTCCCGTTCATGCTGTTCCTTTTTCCGCCATCCCTGTTGAGGACTGGTCTCTCGTTGATGACCTGGTTCTTGGTGTGGCCTTTCCTGTTGTGTTCGTTACCGATATTCCTTCCGATTCTGACCTCGAGTCTGATGCCGATTCTTTCAATTTGGTGATATCTTTGGCCCTTTTTTGCTGCTAGACTGAGAGCTTATACTATGCCTGTTGTGCCATCTACATTTACCCGTGTTCCTACACCTGCCCACACTCCTACTCAGATCAGCTCCCTCATCCGTTGAATTCATGAGCTTGAGGATGAAGTGACCCATCTCCATAGTTTGATCTTCCCTACACCCCCACCCCCTCCCCCAGCCTATTAGGTACTCTGTTGGAGTAGTATTTTGGGTATGAATACTGTGACCGAGCTTGGGTACAACTTGAAGGCAAGAACCGCCGATGTAAAGAAGGATATTTTGTCTTTATATGTATTAAACTTGTACTATGGGGTGATGTAACCCTTATGCATTTTGTTTTCTTCGCAAAACAATGATGTAACAAGGTGTCCTGATATGTATAAAGACTCGGTGATTATCTTTGTGACACCGAAGTGGTTTGTCAAGAGAAAATCATTCGCATTCCTCTTGCGGATGACGAAGCACTTATAGTACACGACCTTCATGCAGTTGATGCGGGGACGCTGGGCCCCAAAGGCGGTGGATTGTGACATCCCACATGGGTTATGAAGGCACATAAGTGCTTAAGGAAAGGATGCGTTGCATTCTCGGCTCATGTTGTAGATAAGAAGGCTGAGGAGCCGAAACTCGAAGACATTCTTGTAGTGAAGGAATTTCCTGACGTATTCCCCGAAGATCTGCCAGGATTACCTCCGCAAAGACAAGTCGAGTTCCATATTGACTTGGTGCCAGGTGCCGCTCCTGTGGCCAAGGCACCATATCGACTTGCGCCATCCGAGATGCAAGAATTATCTACACAACTCTAGGAGTTGTTGGATAAAGGATTCATAAGGCCGAGCTTCTCGCCTTGGGGAGCTCCAGTTTTGTTCGTGAAGAAGAAGGATGTAACACTGTGGATGTGTATCGATTATAGAGAATTGAATAAGCTTACTGTCAAGAATCGGTACCCACTACCGAGGATTGATGACTTATTCGATCAGTTGCAAGGATCGAGTTACTACTCCAAGATCGACCTTCGATCTGGATATCATCAGTTAAGGATCCAAGAAGAGAGTATACCAAAGACTGCATTCAGGACGCGTTATGGGCATTACGAGTTCCTTGTGATGCCATTTGGATTGATGAACGCGCCAGCGGTATTTATGGATCTGATGAATCGTGTCTGCAAACCATATCTCGATAAATTCGTGATTGTATTTATCGATGATATTCTGATTTATTCCCGGACAAAAGAAGAACACGAGCAACACCTCAGGACCATTCTGGAACTACTAAAGAAAGAGAAGCTTTATGCAAAGTTCTCAAAATGCGAATTCTGGATTCGCGAAGTACAGTTCCTTGGTCATGTTGTGAACGAGAAGGGTATTCATGTAGACCCAGCCAATATAGAAGCGATAAAGAATTGGGAAGCCCCCAAAACTCCAACTGAAGTTCGACAATTTTTGGGATTAGCGGGCTATTACCGCCGATTCATCGAGAACTTCTCCAAGATAGCCCAACCGTTGACTTCCCTTACGCAGAAGGATAAGAAGTACGACTGGGGTGATAAGCAGGAAGAAGCCTTCAAACTTATCAAAAACAAGTTATGCGATGCACCGATACTATCCTTACCCGAAGGCACTGAAGACTTCGTGGTATACTATGACGCTTCGCGTCAAGGATTGGGTTGCATGCTCATGCAACGCCAAAAGGTCATCGCTTACGCTTCAAGACAGTTGAAAGTTCATGAGAAGAACTCCACCACACACGACCTGGAGCTAGGCGCGGTGGTATTCGCCTTGAAGATCCGACGACATTATTTATATGGTACTCGGTGTACAATCTTCACAGATCATAAAAGCTTGCAGCACATATTCAATCAGAAGGAATTGAATATGCATCAGCGAAAGTGGGTCGAGCTGCTAAACGATTATGATTATGAGATTAAGTACCATCCTGGAAAAGCTAACGTTGTAGCAGACGCGTTAAGCCAAAAAGAAAGGGTTAAGACCCTAAGGGTTTGAGCATTGGAAATGACTATTCGAACGAATCTCACTGCACGCATTCATGATGCACACCAAGAAGCCCTTAAGAGGGAGAATCGTAGAGCTGAAAATCTCCGAGGTATGGAGAAGAAGTGCCAAACGAAGAGGGAACCTTATACTTTATGGGGCGTATTTGGGTTCCGCTCTATGGCGGTATTCGAAAAATCATACTTATTTTTGGGAAAATAATATAAGTAACATACTTGAAGGTTTAAGAATATAAATTATTTTTAACACTTATCACCTTGACTAGAAGACTTGTAAACAAATATAAACTCAAAGTGCAAGAACATATACATAAACAAAAGATGGTGACTTGTACTTGTGTGATACAAGTCTAGTGACTAGCATTAATAGAATACGTATAGGTCACGACGCTACCGATGAAGTTTACGATGCAGGAAACGCAAAGTTGTGAGTTCATGTCCCCACTTTTAAACTTTTACTTGTTTTCTAAACTTGGGGAAAATACATGTGCTATGGTATGTTGAATACAAAAACTAAGGAATGATACTTTAGATCATGTCACGAATAGGGTGCCTTAAGCACCATTAATCATTTACATACCAAGACCGCGGAACAAAGGTTAGATCTAATGGGTTTCAGGCAACCACACTCTTGGCCACTCTTTTACCAAGCAGTGCTTTTGTGTCTCTAGTCGTGAATCGACAGTCGTGAATCGGCAACTAAAAATGCCTATGGTTTGGATGCTTCCTATGTTGTTACATATGTTAGTGGCCTCGTGAACCATTAGCGATCTCGTATTCCTTACATTTACAGAAATACTTATTTCATACAATTACATACCATGTTTTCCATAATGAATGCTAAAATGTTTTCACAAATATGCATGAATTCACACCAACATTAGCGATCTCGTATTCCTTACATTTACAGAAATACTTATTTCACAAATATGAACACACATTGCTAAACTATTGTGTATATGTTCAGAGTTTATTCTTTTTGCACTTCTACTCTCTATTTTCTTCTTAATGATTTTTCCATAATCCTTATAGAGAGTTTCGACAAAACGGTTTTTCTTTCATATTAAATTATAAAGATTTACATCAATCTAGAAAGCTATGGCCGAATTTTAACAAAAAGGGTAAATATGAAAAGGTTATATTTGGTTAAGTAGGCTTAATATTTGGGTAAAATTTAAAAAAAATACGGAAAATAGGCTCAACATGGCGAACTAATGGATAATGTTGGGTGCGGGATATAAACAAAGAAAAAGGCTAACAAAAGGGTATCCTAAGTGCCTCTATCATTTCTATGTAATTTCACATATTCATGATCTTGAAAAGTATTCAAATGACAAGTTCTAAATTACATGAAACATTCGGCTCACTCATTTTCCGCAAAAACAAAGAAGCATTGACAAGAAAGCAGTAAAGGCTCAGAAATATGCTCACGTAAACGGAAGGAATGAGTATAAATATAAAGATAAACATGCAAGTCTTTCTTCTTGTTTTATCACGCTTTTAGTTATCTTTTTCAAAAATCAATTTGGCTTGTCGGTTTTTATCAAATTTGATGCTTTTTAAAGAACACAATTGACCATTTTTGTTTTATTTTCTAAAAATATGTACAGAAATGAGAACAATTAAGGACAAACAAAGTTTAAAACCTTTTAAACCCTTTCCCACGCTTGAACTTCACATTGTCCCCAATGTGAAATACATATTAGTTAAGCAATTATGAAGAGCTAAACTAATAATGTGAAAAGGGAAAGAGGTACTCCCTCAGAGTTGAAGTTGACTCATTTTGAGTAGACTTTAATTGAAGTCTTCTCAACTCTGTGTGCATTCTTTACAAATCTGCCAAGTATGTCACTTGCTAAAATAGCCAACATTACCATTGATTAAAATGTTAGATAACCAAACCAAATCCATTATTCAAACAAAATAAACACAATACTTAAACACTCTAAAAACAGACATAAAGTTTTTAAAAATCCTAAATAAAATAAAGTACTGAATAAAAATAAGATAAACTACGACAAAACACCAGTTTTTTTTAACAGTCCGCTCCACCTCCTCCTACTCCTCATCTTCATCTTCATCATCATCATCATCATCATCATCATCATCATCATCATCATCATCATCATCATCATCATCATCATCATCATCATCGTGGTGGCGTGTTCCAGATGAACCCGCCCCGTAGTTACCTGGGTTTCCAAATGGAAACTGTGGAAGCTCTCCGAAGTTGCTAGGATAGACGTTTTGTAGCCCCCCGAAGATATAAGAAAAGCCTGCATACATCTCCTCCCTCAGGGTGTCCTGAGTCGCTCACATAGTCTCCTGAGTGGCTCTCATAGTGTCCTGAGTCACCTGCATGTGTTGGAATTGATGGTATAACTCGAGATAGGAAGGGATATCTGCAGGCCAGTTCTGCTGTGGCGGATATTCATACTGATGCTGGGGTTGGTCATGCTGTGGCTACTCGTGTTGCGGTGGTGGTTCTAGTACCCGATGTTCATGCATCTTGATGTCTTCATCCTGTGGTGGTAGTGGATCCCATATCTCTCCATTTAGACCCCTCATTCTCGGGCCATTGTCTGTATCCACTGCTAGACCCATTGCTTTCAAAGACTTCATGTCTACATCCCCTCCTGCATGAACCATTATGAGACCACTGACTACTTCATCTGTCATAATTCCCATGTTGTATACCAGATGAGTCACATATTCACCACCATGGATCTCGCTGCTTGCGGTCCCCCCCCGTGCTGTTCAAGAAAAATTCAGCCATTCTTGCTGTGAGGTTAACATGCACTCCATTCACTATTGAATATAAGAAAAGAAGATCTGGAGTGGGACAGTTTCCTGCACTGTCCAAGCGTCCACATATGGTGTGACTCATGACCTGATGAATGACCCTAAGAAGCGGGTCTTGTAGTCTTGATGCTTTTGCTTTCCTAGCATCATAGGGTGGCCCATCTGCCACTTGTGCCCAAAAATTAGCCCGCTGCTGGTCATTGTCAAACTTTTAAATGTAGGTGAAAAGGTCTGAATCAAGTTCTTCAGTCGAGTATATTCCTAGCCTTCTCCCTAGTTTAGCGATGGACCATTTATGCCATTTTCTACCTAACCTGAATTATATCGTCTGTGCATTCTTAAAGTCTGGATTGTCGCTTCTTGGTTTGTCATAGGAGTATGAAGCGAAAAATTCAAGTGTAAGCTCGAGATACACGGGTTGTTCAATGTTTAACAACCTTGACATCGGATATGAAATCATGTTTGATAGTCTCTCATCTTGATTTAGGGCTGCCATGGTGGTCCAATTTATCCTTCTTGGTTCACCGATTTTCCCCCGTCGATTCCATAAGGCTTCTAATTTGTCAATACATGGACGGTCTTTCGTTTTATTTTGGTCGAACCCAAGGAATCGGTGGTTCATCTGCATACAGGAATACAGCAAAACAAGAGCAAAATCAAAAAATTTTATATGCTACCACCGTAACAGGCTGTTGACGATATTCTGTCGTCGGTTCAGCAATCACACGGTCGTGCGTCTCAACCGCACTACCGTGCCATTCCGAGATCGCTGACTGAATGTTGCCGGCAATTGATGTTGCACTGCCGTGCCGATTTTGGCACTACCGTGCGTTTTTGAATCGTAGTTCTGATTCACTCGTTTGGTTTTGATTTCGGATCGGCATTGTCATGCCGTTCAAATGCATAACCATGCACTTTGAAAAATTCATCAGAAATCAGTTTCATTCAGTGATTTAACTTTTATAATTCAAAATCTAACTTTTAAACAGTGATTGAACATCAAATCAGTGATCAGAACTATCGATTTAGCATCAAACATTCAAGAACAATTGTTTATTTGACTTTATGAAGAAAACCCCCAAATTTCTTGATTCAAAACCCCAGATCTACATCAGAAACTAGATTAAATCTGAAAAACAAGTAGGAAACATACCTTGGATGAAGATTGGAGTGAAATCTAAGCAAAAATTAGTTGGTTTTAGGGTGTGGGCGACCAGGAACTCCCGTGCGGCTGTTTGGGTTTCGAAATAATGTGAAATTTTTACTGCAAGTTCGCTTAAATACCCCCTTTTTACTGTTGAGCTTTTTACTCGCACGGTCGTGCAACCTGTTGCATGGTCGTGCCAATCCGAGTCGCATTCTGGTTTGCTCTACAGTGCCGCGTTGCACGGTAGTACAATCGGATCGCACGGTAGTGCGAGTCCGATGACTGTCCGGTGCACTAGTTCTGGCCTGGTCCGACTACGAAGTGCATGGCCGTGCCAGTGATCGCACGGTCGTGCGTCATCTGGGCATTTTCTGGTCAGTTTTAACAGCAAGCTGTTAACTCCGTATTTTCGCCTAATTTTTCCATTTTGCAAGATTTTGTATATTTTAACTGTAAATCAACTTCAAAACTTCAAAAGTTATGAATCAAACTTGTATGTACCTACGTTTAAACCGAAAAATTAACGAACTAGGAAATAAATATGATAAACTAATATATACAAAGTTACCATTAGCGTGTGAAAACACGCCCGCTAAATTTGTCAGCGAGTTGATAGCTGGACTCATTCTCCCCGCACTTGTTTTAAGCGTGCGGGGCATGGAGTTCTAGAATTTCCTCCACCGAGTCAACCGGTCCTTTGATATAAATTTTTAACCGATGACCGTTGACTTTGAAACTTGCCCCGTTTGAGTCCTTGATAGTTATGGCACCGTACGGAAATATTTCTTTAACTGTGTACGGACCCATCCATCGGGACTTTAGCTTCCCGGGGAATAAACGCAGCCTTGAGTTATATAACAAAACAAGATCTCCTACACGAAAATCCTTATGGTCTCTCAACCTCTCGTCATGAAATCTCTTGACTCGTTCCTTGTATCTGCTAGAACTCTCGTAGGCATGGCTTCTTAGCTCCTCAAGCTCGTGGATTTGCAGAAAACGGGTTTCACCTCCGCTTTTCAAATCTATATTGGCCGTTTTCAAGGCCCAGAATGCCTTGTGTTCTAGCTCGACTGGTAGATGACAGGCTTTTCCGTAAACCAACCTAAAGGGAGTGGTCCCGATAGGTGTCTTAAATGCTGTTCTAATAGCACATAGAGCGTCATCTAACTTATCTGACCAATCCTTGCGATTCCAACTAACGGATCATTCAAGGATTCTTTTTAAACCCCGATTCGTGACCTCTACTTGCCCGCTCGTTTGAGGGTGGTATGGCGTAGCCAATCTATGATGAACACCATAACGGGACAAGGCTCGTTCTAACTGCGCATTACAAAAATGCGTTCCTTGGTCACTGATTAGTGCTTTTCGAGCACCAACTCGGGCAAACAAACTTTTTAAGAACCTCACAACCACCCTAGCATCGTTTGTGGGCAAAGCTTGTGCTTTGGCCCATTTTGAGACATAGTCTATAACAACTAGGATGTATTTGTTACCTCGTGAGGCTGGAAATGGACCCATGAAGTCGATACCCCATATATCAAAGACTTCACAGACTTGCTTTGGATGTTGAGGCATTTCATTACGTGTGGAGATATTTGTTGCCCTTTGGCAAGCATCACACGCTCTAACCCATTTATGCGTATCACGGAAGATGGTGGGCCAGTAAAACCCGGAGTCTAACATTTTCTTTACTGTGTAATTTGCTCCATGATGACCTCTGGTGGGCTCCTCGTGACAGTGGTGCAAAATGCTAGCTGCCTCCTCTCTAAATACACATCTTCAGATCACCTGATCGGCTCCGACTCTAAACAAGTATGGTTCGTCCCAGATATAATATTTTAAGTCTGCAAAGAACTTCCTATTTTGCTGATATGATAACCCTTTGATAAGGATTCCACATGCGAGGTAGTTTGCAAAGTCAGCGAACCAAGGTGTTTCCTCGTTCGTCTTGACACTTAAAAGAAATTCATGGGAGAAATTGTCATTTATTGGTTCCTCCTTTGAATTCTTAGAATTACCATGCTCGAGTCTCGAGAGATGGTCGACTGCAACATTCAAAGCACCCTTTTTGTCTTGGATCTCAATGTCAAATTCTTGTAGTAAAAAGATCCATCTAATAAGATGTGGTTTTGCGTCCTGTTTGCTAAAAAGGTATTTGATAGCTGCATGATTCGTATACAAAATTGTTTTGGACAACACAAGGTACGACCTGAATTTGTCGAAAGCATAAACTACTGCCAAAAGCTCTTTCTCTGTAGTCGTGTAATGCTCCTGAGCATCATGTAGAGTTTTGCAGGCATACTAAATAGGATGAAAATGCTTCTCCCTCCGCTGTCCTAAGACTGCTCCTATTGTGAAATCACTTGCGTCGCACATTATCTCAAATGGCAACGCCCAGTCTGGTGCGACCTGTCACACCCCGACCACGTAGAACAACAAATCATGGCGGAAACGTCGGGGAGTGTTGTAACAGAATTATTGTTTCAAACCATGGATACAAGAGTTTCGTTTTATTGAATATTAAACATTGTATTAAAGTTAAACAAGCAATTCAAACATAGTTTATCATCGTTATTAAATCACTAAGGCCTCGTCCGGTCCTAAGTGAGCATGCATCCTATTCGCAATCAACAATAGGCAACATCACCTGAAACATATGTAAAAACAAAGTCAGCAAAGAAATGCTGGCGAGTACATAGTTTTTGTGTGAGTATCAGATTCATGGCTCGTTTGTTGAAACAACTTGTGCAACTTCGTTAATTGATATTAGAAAACCTTATTTTGTAAAATGTTTGTATTGTAAATGAATAACCAAGTCAAAATAGATTGGTCATAATTTATAACCCTTGCCATGAATCTTAACTCAAAACATTTGTTTATGTAAACCAAATCATAAATCGTTCTTATAATAAAACTCGTATGGTTTATATAGTTTCGTAAACATCGTTGCGTAATATTGTTTAACTCGTTCTCGTTATAGAACATCGTTCATTCGTTTAAATCGTTCCAAATCGTACAATTCATTCACTCGTTTAAATCGTTCTCGTTTTAATTGTGAAAACTACTTTTGGTCGTCTTGCTAATAACATTCAAACCTTTGTGACTCGTTCATCGTTCCCAATCGTTCTCGCATTAACAAACCTCCAAAGGGTAAGTTAACAATCATCAGATTCAGTCGTTACCCACTTAACCCACACATAACCATGGGTCTAGTTGATAATGAGATTTGTCGGATCCTATGGTACCATAACCTAATACTGGTTGGTTCGGCCAAAATTAATGAATATCATTCGTTATGTAATTACCACCAACAAGTTCGTTTACATTGTCGAAATCATTGTTAGTTTAGTATAAACCATCTCAATCGTTTTGAAACCATCGTTAGAATATCGAAATCATTTTGATACATATGAATCACCCCAAAATAATCGAAAATAGTAAAAAGAGGGGATCTATGTACTCACCTTATTTTGCAAGCGATTCCGAATACGCAAGTCAAGATTAAGGTGTCTGATAATAAGGACTCAAAGTTGTTCTAATGAATCGTACATGAACAAGAATAATGTATCAATATTGAGATCGTATAGTGTTGACGGGATTTGTTGAGTATTTATTGTATTTGATAGTGTTTAGATTAACAGAAGGATCTTGTGAATTATATGTTTAGAGGACTCGGAAAAATGAACATGATATAAAGGAATTATTTATGAAAAATATTTATTTATCATAAATAATAAAATTGTAATAATTGATTTAATATAAACATTTGTAATAATAAATCAAATATATTTAACTAGTATCATAATTAAATATAATGATTATTGGCAAAATATTGTTCGAGTGATATAATTAATTTATATCATAATAATTAAAAAAATAACATTCTGTTGCCCGTCTTTGGGAGACGGGGTTTTGTCTTTGGTAGATTAGGGTTTGCAATTCAGAAAGGGGTGGCGGCGCAGCTTGTTGCCCGTCTACCTTCTGTTTTGATGTAACTTGACAAGTATGAATAAAATCTAGATTGTTGATCGTTAAAAAAAAACTTGAATATTACTGATTTAATTATATAAATATCGAAATTATATAAAATATCAGTAAAAACATTATTTTTGTAAAGATCAACACTTAAAATAATTAATCTGAAAATTTCAGAATTTAATTCCTAAAAATCGATTTATTATTAATTACTTAATAATAAACTGTTTTAATATTGTAAAAATTAGTTTTATAAATAAATTGACTAATTTCACATTTTTAATAAAAGCAACATTTATTAATAATCTTATAAAAATTATTGGAATGTTGAAAATATTAAAAATTAATTGATTAAAAAGAAATGCAGACCCCTGGGTTCGAACCTGGGTCTGTATTGTAACCAAATAGAGTCTTAACCACTGGGCTAAGCTTCTGTTTGTGCTTGGTTTAGGACTGCTACATTTATAACCAAACAAGAACTGGTCATCTTCCCCAATTGGAGTCAAACAGAAAGTCAACTCTTTCAATTCTACGGGAAAACTGTGTTATATTCAAATTAACTTTGGAGAAACATTGTATAAACATAAAAGAATTAATTGAAACAATAAAAACGAACCAGTATTGAAAGGATGATCGGATTGAAAAATTCCGGCGAAAAAGTGAGTATTCCGGCTAGTTGCAGGTTTTAATCTGACGATTTCGGGTGTTTAAGTGTTTGTAAATGGTGTGGAATGTTGCTAGGAATGCAAGGAACTTAAATACACTAAGTTTAGATCTCAGATTCAACAAAACTTAGTGGATTTGATCTACTTTAAATTCTTTTTTTTTTTAATAAAAAGTTCCGATTCATAGTGGTTATAGCACGAATTTGTGTCGTTTGAATGATTGGAACGAGTTGGGATAGGTTAGGAATCATGTGGGTAGCTTTACAGGTCGAAATAATGGATTAAAATCGAGTTTTGGTATTTTTTTGTTCATGGCCGCGAGCTACTGTTGCTGTTTATAAAATTCAGCTTGAATTTAACGTGTTGATATATATAATAGAAACCATAATTCAACACAACGAAGCTGGTAGCCCAGCTGGTTGTGCGCGTGTGCTGGTGTGTGGGAGACGCGGGTTCGATTCTGGTTTCAGCCGGTTCTTTGGGTATTTAAACCCTTTTTAAATATTGAATTAATTTTAATAAAATAATTAAAACTCTAAAGTGTATATAAATGAATTAAATTTCCATATTCCAACAGTTCTGTACAGAGGATAAACTGGTTAAGTCGTTCGTGTTACAACCGAGAGGTCGCGAGTTCGATCCACACTAGAGCCTGTTCTCATCATAGGAGACCTCCTTTTTAACTGATTTTTGAATATTTACACTTTAGTCCCTCAAGTTTCATTTTATACAAAAACAGTCCCTCAAGTTTTAGAAATTTACAAAATCAGCCCCTGAACTTTTGAAAAATATTCAAAACAGACCTTGAAGTTTCAAAAATATGCAAGTGTGGTCCCTGAAGTTTCAAAAAATGTCATAGATGGTCCCTGTATTAGTCAGTTAGTTAAACTAACTGGTTAAGTTTTAAAGAAGGATTTATTATATGAGGACTAACTCAGTTAACATAATTAAGTTAAAATGAGTTTCTAAAAGTCAGTTTTAGTCCCTAGAGTTTAAGTTTCAAGAATGACCCAATGAACCTTGTACTTTTAAAACAAAATAAATTATATTTATTTCTTTTTATAAATGAGTTTCAATAATGACCAAAAGGACCCTAAACTTGTAGTTTTCAATAATTACGCTTTTAACCCTTGTATTTCTAAAGTTTCAAAGAATGACAAATAAGTCCTTTAGAATGTAGTTCCACAAAATGTCACAATAGGCCCTTATAGTTTATGTAACCTTGTTTAATAGCATAAAACTCAACAAATTTGCAATTGTTTCACGTGTTTGTATTGGTATAAGCATGTATAAGCACAAAGCAAGTATGTTCAAATAAGTTTTATTCCAAATACGGTATTTGTTACAATGAAAGTCAAACAAATACGAGTGTGAAAACCAAGGTGGTCACACGACCAAAATAGGGGCTTCAATAAGCCTCTGCTTCAGTTGTTCGAATGCCTTCATGCATTCGTCTGAAAACACGAATGGAGCATCTTTTTCTAACAAATGGGTCATAGGTCTTGCGATCTTTGAAAAGTCTTTTATGAATCGCCTATAAAACCCTGTATGACCTAGGAAACTTCTAATTGCTCTGACCGAGGTAAGGGGAGGAAGTTTAGAAATGATGTCCACTTTTGTTGGATCCACTTCCAACCCGGCTTCAGAGATTTTGTGTCCGAGAACTACCCCTTCATTCACCATGAAGTGGCATTTCTCCCAGTTAAGCACAAGATTAGTTTCCTCACATCTCATTAGCATTCTTTTCAGATTTCCAAGACATTAATTGAAAGAACTCCCAAAAACAGAGAAATCATCCATGAATACCTCCATGGAGTCTTCAACCATGTCATGGAAAATGGCTACCATGTAGCGCTGAAATGTGGCTGGTGGATTACACAACCCAAAAGGCATACGCCGGTAGTTGAATGTGCCAAAAGGACATGTGAAAGTAGTCTTTTCCTGGTCCTCAGGAATGATAGGACTTTGAAAATATCCAGAGAACCCATCCAGAAAATAGAAAAATAACTTCCCCGACAGACGTTCCAACATCTGATCAATGAATGGAAACGGGAGGTGGTCCTTACAGGTGGCATCGTTGAGTTTGTGGTAATCGATGCAAACTCACCATCGGTGACGGTAAGGGTAGGAATAAGTTCATTCCTATCATTTGAACTACAGTAATACCACCTTTCTTGGGTACTACTTGCACTGGACTTACCCAAACAGAATCAGATATGTGATAAATTAGCCCTGCATCTAACAACTTAATTACTTCTTTCTTCACCATGTCTTGCATATTCGGATTCAAACGCCTTTGATGCTGTGCACTAGGCTTGTAATCTTCCTCCATTAGAATCTTATGAGTACAAAAAGAAGGATTAATGCCTTTGATATCCATAATCTTCCACGCCATGGCTTTCTTATGAAGCTTTACAACATCGAGAAGCTGTCTCTTTTCCTCTTTTGCTAAAGATGCTGAAATGATGACTGACAAGTGACACTCCTCGTCTAGAAATGCATACTCGAGATGTGGTGGGAGTTCTTTTAACTCCAAAGACGGTGGATCTTCAACCGAAGGTTTTGACTTTTCTTCAACTTCACAGTCAATCTCCACAAATTGACCTGGACTTTGGGAACCATCATCACCGATTTAGCAAACCGGCTGCTCAACTTCGTGGCCCTCATGCGAAATGCCATCTAGATTCCCACACAACAGATATGCGTCTGTATCAATTTCTTCAATCGTGCCTTGGAAATGAGAGCTTACATAAGTGTCGATAATGTCGACACAGTATAGCATGTCATCGTGACTTTGCGGATGTTGCATTGATCTTTTAATATCAAAAGTCATGTGCTCGTCATTTACTCGGAGCATGATTTGGCCAGCTGCTACATCAACAATTGTCGTCGCAGTATTGAGGAACGGGCGTCCAAGTATTAATGGCACTTTTGAGTCTTCGTCCATGTCTAAAATAACAAAATCCACTGGAAACACGAATTTGTCGATTTTAACAAGCATATTTTCAAGGAATCCACGCGGATACATGATTGACGATCTGCAAGTCGAATGCTCATTCTAGTGGGTGAAGGTTCACCTAGATCTAAATTAGCAAAACCTTATAAGGCATAAGATTTATGCTAGCTCCTAAATCAGCTAATGCATGACTGATATACATGCTGCTAATGAGGCAGGGAAGAGTGAAACTGCCCGAATCTCCCATCTTTTCAGGTAAATGATTTTGGAGAAGGGCCGAACAGTTTTCATTCATCAACATGCAAGACAAGCTTTCTAGTTTCTGCTTGTTTGTGAGTATGTCTTTTAATAACTTTGCGTATTTAGGCATTTGAGCCAACGCCTCAACAAATGGTATGTTTATATGTAATTGTTTAAACATCTCTAAAAACTTATCATGTTGTTCATCGTTCTTCTGCTTCTTCAGTCTGCTCGAATATGGAGCTGGAGGAGTATAATCTGCAACTGGCTCCTGGAGCTGTGCTGTACTTGCTGGGACTCGCCTAGCGTGCACCTCGTCTGAAGCGTCAGTATGGATATCTCAGTGATCGGTGGTGAGTCTGATTTGTCGGGTCCCGTAGTTTTACCACTCCTCGTCATTACTGCATTAACATGCCTCTCGGGTTTGGTTCTGTGTTACCTGGAAGACTACCTTGGGGTCTTTCAGACAACATCTTGGCCAATTGGCCGACTTGATTTTCAATGTTTGTATTGAAGCCTTCTGGCTCTGAATTTCCCCTTCTTGCGCCATGAAACGCTCCTCATGCTGCTTGTATCTTTCTCAGATATTTGATTGGCATTTTTGGAGTTGTTTAACAGCTGCGCCATCATCTCCTCTAGTTTTGAGTTATTTTGAGAGGCTTGTGGCTGGGAAGTGCTTCCTGAACCTAAATTATTGTAACGTGGTTGGAAAGATTGTCCTTGAGGCTGAAAAGATTGTCCCTAGGGCTGAAAGGATTGCTCTTGAGATTGTTGTGGCACGGGAGCACGTTGAGCATATCCGAGTTGGTTTTGATTATTAGAATTAGATTTCCACCCAAAATTTGGGTGATTTCTCCATCCCTGATTGTATGTGTTGCTGTAGGGGTTATTTTGGGGTCTAATTTGATTGCCCAAATAGTCCACCTCTTCGTGGTCTGTAAACATAACACCCTGCTCACAAGTACTTGGCTCGTGTGACACTCCACACTGCTCACATGATGATTGTACCTGCGAAACGTTCTGAGCTTGGTCAAACCTTGCTACCAAAGCTCCAATCTATGCTGCAAGAGCCGTATACGTATCCACCTGATGAACTCCAGGAATAGATAATGCTTTATTTCACACTCCGCTGTGACGAGAACTTGACTTCAATGTAGCTTTTTCTATAATTGCGTAGGCTTCCGTTGGTGTTTTAGTTCCAAGATCGCCTCCTGCATATACGTCTATGCGTTCTTGTGAGTCGTAGTTGAGTCCTTGGTAGAAGTTCAACACAAGTTGTCTTTTGGACAACCCCTGATGTGGGACATTGATCAGAAGATCTTTGAACCTATCCCAAGCTGTGTGTAGAGATTCTCCTTTGTCCTGTTTGAATGTCATAATACGGTTCTTTAGCTTAGCTGTCTTTTCCGGAGGGAAGTATTTTTGCATAAAAAGACCTGCCATTGTGACAACTGCCACTTTCGGGTAATTTACTTACATTTAAAACAGTGATTTACATTATACAAGCATGTGTTTTGAATATTCTGACTGCATGATTACATGGTATACATCTTAGAAAACTCATGGAATATTCATTGGTTATTACACATGATTCATTTTTTTATTGGGTACATTTGAAATAGTGCAAACAATTCATCGAAACAACTAGAGTAGTGCCTAGTGAACAAGAGCGCTGACGAAAACTCCGGATCCGCAGAAAACATCAAAAATGACATCTTAAAGACTCGGATGAGAGTCCAACATCAATTATATATTAAACCCTATGTGGGAATACAAGGGTTTGGTTAATATATTACCAATGCCCGGTAGCACTAAAAACTGTCCGAAATGCGCTAAAAATGACCATTTCATAAATTGTCCGCAAAAATTCAGCAAATGTAATTTTATTACAAGATGCAAAATTGATGTTTAGGCACCAATTTCATATAAAAATAATTAGGGAATATCAATTTCACACATAACGGAAATTTGCCCTACAACTTCCATAAGGGAACGTTTCGACTATTTATTAGTGAAACGAGCACTAAACAATTATCCG
The DNA here is from genome assembly GCA_030545235.1 of Helianthus tuberosus. Lineage (NCBI taxonomy): Eukaryota > Viridiplantae > Streptophyta > Magnoliopsida > Asterales > Asteraceae > Helianthus > Helianthus tuberosus. Next base: position 108,907,717 of record CM060412.1, on the reverse strand, counting down.
AACTACATTTTGGCACAAATAGCGAACTAGTGATCATTATTTTTAGTCTAGTAAAACTAGTTTATGGTCATTTCAAGTCGCGAAACATCTCGGAAAATTGTAAACCCTAAACACCTTAACACTTACATCATTCTAATTCATTTTAAGTCTTAAAATTTACTAACATTTTTTTTTCACCATGCAAGACCCCCCCCCCCCCCCCCCATGTTATGACCGTAAATAAGGGGTCCCACCTCCCTTATTTACTTGCTAAAATATCTAAGATATTTTGATTAATTACTAGTGGATTAGAATGAAGACTTATTACCACACTTCTTCACTAAGTTACTACACATTTACACCATATCTTACACACACATAAGAAAACTCTTATCATCTTCATCATTTTCTCAAGAACACCCACCAAAAACTCAATTATTTTTATCATCCTCTTCATTATCAACATGGATTTCTTTGGAACATAGGGTGATCTAAGGCTTTTGGAAGCATAAGGAAGGGTTTTTCATCCATACCAAAGTGTTCTAACATCAATATCATCATCTTCATTGTTTTTAATAATCTCTAAAGATCATCCCTAGCCTAGTGCTAGAAGTAAGCTTCTATTTTTTTTATATACATATTATGTTTATGATTGTTATTATAATTAATAATAACCATAGATAATCATACATAATGAACAAGAAAAATACAAAGAAGCAAAGATAAAAATCATGATATAATTATGTTTGTTTATATTGTGATTTAAGACTTGTGATATGCATATTTGATGTTGTTATGATGATTAGAATACAAATAAATTGTTAGAAGGTGTTTTAAAAATATGATCTAATAATCATACATGTTATGTTAAATGGTTTTTTTTTAACATAAAGGGTTATATATATGATCATAACCATTAATCTTGTGAAAGTATGTAGGGTTGTTATGTAAAAACAATACTTTCACAAGATTATAAATTGTAACATACAACTAAAGATTTTTATAAAAGTTGTTAAAACTAGAATTTAATTTGGTTTTTGAACTAGTTAACATATGAAAGGATCATGTTTAAAACCCTACATGATTTGCATAACATCTTAATAAATTCATGATTATAAAAGTCTCATATTTTGTTGTTAAGATGTAGAGTAAATTGTTGTTGATTTAATAAAGAAAATGATATGTTTAATGAAACATGGCTAAGATAAAAATACAAAGGTTATATGGCCAATTTTTATAAAAACTTTATTTTATAAAATAACAACATTTTTGGGTAAATCTCTACAAGATTTAAAAGGGTTATTAAAGAAGGGTTTATAAAATAAAAGACAAGAAAAATATATATTTTTTTAGAAAATATATATTTGGTTACTTTAACAATTTTTGAGTGATATATTACTTGGTGTATTAGTTATGTATATCATTGTAGGAACTTGAATCTCATGTCACCTTTAAACGCAAAACAAGTTATAACAAAAGTCCTACGAGACTTCCCATAATTACGCCTTAAAACGAGTTACGGACAATCCGAATGAGCGGACACCATTTATGGTCAAAACGGACGACGGACGAATCCTTAAACAAATCACCAATCCGGGGAGTTACTACGACGTTAGACGATCTTTCGACACGAAATATAAATATGCTATCGATAACAAATTTACGGATGTTTATAAACTTATAAAAACTAGTATGTTTTTATTAACTAAAAAGTATACTTAGAGTATTTTTATAAAAATGTTTTTATAAAAATGAAAGACTTATACATATAACAAATGGGCTTATAATACTAATGGGCTATTTTTTGGGCTTATTTTACTTAATAGACTATTTTTACAAATGGGCTACTTACACTTAATGGGCTTAGTTTTCTTAATGGGCTTAACATAAATACATGGGCTAAGCCCAATACAAACATATGGGCCAAAGCCCAACACTATTCAAGCCCAATACTATTCAAGCCCAACACTATTCAAGCCCAATGCTATTCAAGCCCAACACTATTTGAGGCCCAACACTATTGAGGCCCAACACTATTTGAGGCCTAACACTATTGAGGCCCAACACTATTTGAGGCCCAACACTATTGAGGCCCAACACTATTTGAGGCCCAGCACTATTTGAGGCCCAGCACTATTTAAGCCCAATAACTTGAAAAAGTGGGCTTGGCCCAATGATACTAATATTGGAAACACAACTATATGAGTGATACATACAAGACACGAGATTCAACGGACGAGATTCGACTAAACAACTCATTCATCGAATACACAGTTAACGAACAGTAAAGACATACAAGTCTTACACATACTCAAGACAAAAGACTTGTACTCAAGTTAATTACAAAGACCGAAGTGTCTAACAAAAATAAGAACATTTGTAGGTCTCAACGCTATTCAGGACGACAGCACGTGAGATCTTATTTTCATCTATTCACAAGACGCGATACTGTGAGTTCATGTTCCCCTATTCATTTAAACGTTTTACAACTTTACAAATATCGGGGAAGATACATGTTCTAAGTATGTTAAAGTTAGGTAATGAAACACCTAGATCATGTGAGAAATTAGGGCCATAACTAAAGCACCATTAATCCAGTTTGGACCAAGGAACAAAGGTTTAGATCTAATGGGTGTTGACGAGCCCCACTCATGGCCATTTTGCCTAGGAGTGCATTTGTTGCCCTACGACATGGTGTCGATACAATTAAAAATCGTCCAGGGTTGGTTTGCTTCCTATTTTGTCACACATATTAATGTCCTTGCAAAACATTAATGATCAACGATTTCATTGACGCTTTACATACTACAACTCACATTTTTCATACATCGTTTACAACTAAATTGCATGAATTCACCAACTTTTGTTGATGTTTTCCAAACTTAACATGTATTTCAGGGAATTAAAGGACCATGTCGGATTTCCCAGTCAAGATAACAAGTACAGGAACTCCATGCCATCTTTTGAAGGGTTTAACTATTATATTTCGCCTCTTTGAGGAAATATGATGGTTTAAACCTTTGTAGTTTATTTCAAGTTTATGTATGAAACAACAACGCTTTATTTTCATATTAATGGTTTGTAACCGACACACTAAATTTACGATGTAATCTTTTGAAACACTATGTAATGGCAGTGGAGTATGTTTTATTCATATAGTTTGTTCATGTACATCGATATTTATGCAATGAAAACCAGACAGATCACACCTTGCGTTTCCGCTATGAGCGGGTGTGACAGCCATCTCGTTCCAAGTCATGATGGAACCTGCTGGAAGTGACAAAAGCCAATATCGGGCTTTGTCTCGCAAAGAAAATGGAAAGAGTCGCAAACGAAATGTGTCTTCAGAAACGTCTCTAATTTTGAAAGTCGAGCACACCTTGAGAAATGAAGCGATGTGTCAACCCGGATCTTCGTGATCCTTCCCATTAATCTACACAAAATTTTGTAACATGTTAATTATACTAGATTTAATTTCAAAACTCGGTGCTGCTCTCGTAGGTCGACTGATGCTCGGTAGCAATACCTCTCCTCCTGGACGGCCAGTCTCATTCGAAGGCTGGTTGTCCTCCGCCATGATGCGAATGAGACTGGCCGTCCTCCGCCATGATGCTTCCTCTGTCGTCCTCTGAACTCTCGCTGTCAGAAAGTATCACTGGTTCGTCGATTTCGACCGCAATCCTTTGTGCAATGACAAGCGATCTTTCGCGAAGCCGCCTACTTCTTCTTAGGTTATTTTCTGGTTCGTTGGCTAGCTCAGCAATAGCGGGTACAGGGGTCGTGGACATTAACCTGCAAGAAATAAGGAATGCATTATACGGAAAAAGAACATAATAATAATATAAGTAAAATATAAATAATAATACCTTTATATAATATATATATATATATACACAATTTATTATACATATCTATTTATCTATTTACTTGTTTATTTACTTATTTACATCCGAAAACCCTTTTTTTATATCAGAAAATCTGATGAAAATTTTCTTTCTATCAGAAATTCTGATAAATCCATTAGAATTTACCAGAAAATATGGTAAATTCATCAAAAGTGAAAATTATTGTTTTAGAAAATCTAACGGGCTTATTAGAATCCATCAGAAAATTTGATAAATTCATCAGAATTTACCAGAAAATCTGATGATTTTATCATAAAGTTGTATTTATTTTATTTTCACAGAGTAAATAAATAAATAAATGAGTACAAATAAATGAATGAATAAGCGGTTAACAAACTAAATAAATGAACAAAAATGAATAAATAAATAAATGAGCGTAGGTAAATAAAATGTAAATAAATGAAATAAACAGAAATAAATAACATAAACGAAATAACTGAATTGAAATAAATGAATACTGAAATAAATGTACTGGAATGAAATTAATAAATTAAATAAATAAATAAAAGAAAATGGTTCGATTACGAACACATAACTGAATTAAATAAATAAATGAAATAAAGAAAATGTCAGTTGAACAATAAATAAAAAGTTAGTATGTTAGTGAGTTAGTAAAGTTAGTCAGTTAGATGGTTAGTAGTTAGCTGGTTAGTAAAATAGAAAAAGAAAAGTTAGTCAAATAGTTAAATATTAACAAGTTAGTAAATAAGAAAACAAATAAATACAAAAATGTACAAGTATCCACAAGTATTCACAGTTTGTACACCGGTAAAATAATGACTCTTATTGTTCCGAAAATTTTGCCGTGGTCCCCGGCAACGGCGCCAAAAAACTTGACGTGGGCGCGACTATACATATTTATTTACAGTATTTATAATCGCACCTAGCGTAACTTTGTGTTTTATTATTTATAAAAATGGTTTATACCTTAACCTTAAAACATACACAAAAGGACAAGTGTATCACGTCATATATGTAGCAAAGTATTGGTAAGAGCCAGATATTGATCCATGGAACACGGGCGTTATTAAGTACTAAATCTTTGTCATTAGATTACCAGATAAAAGGATAAGTGAATGGTTGTTTAACTAAAATTATATCTAAAACATAATAGACTCCAAATATGAAAAATAAATATTATCTTGTTTCACAAACAACCTAAACATGTTATCTAGATATGTCACAAAAGCACTTAATCAATTTTCCAATTGCAAGATAGCTAGTTACTGGGTCTGGAATTCTAGCATTATGATTCTTCGGAAAGTTAACGCGATGGTCACACGTTAACCACCTAAAATCATTCATTAGCGAGCTATTGATATTTATTCATGCGAATCTTTAAAGATAGGTTATTTACCGGGTCTGGATTCCTAACCTCACTTATCAAAGAAAGCGATACCGATGGTCACAATACAACCACGAGGATAAGCAATTAAGTAGATCATATAACAAAATATTTCACCTTTACAAGTCTTGAACACAAATCTACCATGTCAGCAATTTTAGACCAAAACTACTAAACAAGGATCATAAACCGCATCAAGAACATGTAATCAAACCATATAATTCGTTAGAACCCTTACATGCAAGAAAGTATTCCTAATTAAAATAAGATGTATCTTGTATAAAACCAATACCATGGTCCGGTTTCATGGTGTAAACAAAGTCTACAAAAAAGTGATTAATCAAGAAATAGTTACCATCCCACTAACCATAGATTCATTATCCAAGATAATCAAACATAATCAGAAACTCAACATCAATGAAACATTCATTATATAATCATGAAGATTCAACATAAAAAGTACTAAAGATTCATATAAACAAGATTACAACATAAAGATTATTCAAGAAACAAGTTCATTACTACTATTACATAACTAACAAAAACTCTATACTTGAATAATGATCAGAATACATGTATAAGAACAAGGAATCGAACCATAAACAAGCAAGGAATTGATGGGTTGGATCGGTTATGCTTCCACTTGATCTTGAGGCTTCAAATGGGTTTGATCAGGACTGCTTCATAACCCAGAAATCGCCCAGAAACATGGAGAAAAACCCAACATTTTGATCAGTTGCGAATGCTGCTATTTATAGGAAATTTTCAGTTTGGCACAGCCGTGCCAATGGGTCGCACGGTTGTGCACTGGCACTTGTCGGGTGACGTCATTTCTCCGATTCGGGGTCAGACAAGTGGACTAGTGGACAAGTTGTCTCGGTCACCAGATTGGCACGGTCATGCCACTTGTCGCACGGTAGTGCGAGGTCGTTAGAATTGTGATAAAAAACTATGGTCCAGGTGGTGCCCGGTCATGTGGCGGGTCGCACGGTAGTGCGGTCCGAGTAAACAGCGGCACCATGCGTCGCACTGGCAGTGCTTCCGAGGTCGGAGGACTCGCATGGTAGTGCTGTCAGATCGCACGGTCGTGCGATATCTGGCAGTCATCAGATTTTTGCTATTTATATCGGATTTGCATCAGAAATTCTCCGTTTTCATCAGATTTGTCTTTCGTACTTTATTTAAGACCTGAAAATATAAAAGTACCGGATTTGGTACCTAAATGTCGCGGTTTCGGTCAAAAACGCTTAAAACGGAAGCGTTTTGTGGGATAAAAACATGTATAATTTAACATATATCAATATGTATGCATGCACGTGAAATTTTGATGTTAAAAATCTTAGACGTGTAAGAATATATATATATGTCTTGCATTTATGATATAATTATTGGATGATGATCATAGGAAGATTGGAATGTTTGGATTATTAGAACATGAGTTAAATGAATGGGTAGATGCATTTAAGTTCAGGTAAGTTGATTGTGACATGTTATGGGTGCATTAGATGCTTGTACTAAAGCATGCATGTTGATTTATGATCATGAAATGATGATTAAGATATGATTTGATAAAAATGATTTTTAATCAGATTCTAAACACTAAAATATTAATATTTGAAGTGTTATAATAGCATGAAACTTTGTCATAAAGTTTACTAGCTTTGCATGTTATACTTGGTGCTTAAAAAGTTGTAAAATACGTGAAATCGCATGATTTATGTGACTTACATGAAAACTGCACTAATCTGATTGTAACCATCATTTTAATCAGTAAATAACATGGATTATGTTAAAATGTCAAGTCATTACGATTTGGGATGGTTATGGTAACGTTTGACGCAAAACTATGCGGTAAAACAGTTAAAAATCGACTTTTCGAAGGATTTTTACAAAACTTTTTTAGATCATTAAGTAAACTGATATTTTTAGTATAAATGTAAGTATTTTAACTTATATTAAATTTACTTGGTCTTTGGTTAGTCATACGTGACTTCCGACACCCGAAACGTTACCTAATCACTAAAATACGATTTTTACAATGTACACTAGCATGGGTTAATTATGGGTGAACCTTATGTGTTAAAATGTATTATGTGATTTAGAGATTGTTGCCCGTCATGGAGTAACAGTGTTAATTATCTCGGATAGAGACAGACTTTTTGACTCCTGGTTTTGGCGATCTCTTCAGGAATCGCTGGGTTCTCATTTGGACATGAGTACTGCGTATCATCCTCAAACGGATGGGCAGAGTGAGAGAACCATTCAGACGTTAGAGGATATGTTGAGTGCATGTGCGATCGATTTCGGTGGAAGTTGGGATACTCATTTTCCGTTGGCAGAGTTTTCTTATAACAATAGTTACCATGCTAGTATCAAGGCCGCTCCATTTGAAGCCTTGTATGGAAGGAAGTGTCAATCACCTCTTTGTTGGGCTGAAGTCAGCGAGAAGAAATTGACCGAACCCGAGCTTATCCAGGAAACCACCGACAAGGTTATCCAGATCAAGGGGAGGTTGAAAGCTGCCAAAGATCGACAAAAGAGTTACGCAAACAACCAGAGGAAACGTTGGAGTTTCAGGTTGGTGATCGAGTTATGTTGAAGGTGTCGCCTTGGAAAGGCATTGTGAGATTTGGGAAAGGGGGAAAGCTAAGCCCGCGTTATATAGATCCTTTCAAAATCGCATCTCGAGTTGGATCAGCCGCGTATAGGCTCAAGCTGCCACAGGAGTTGAGTGGAGTTCATGACGTGTTTCATGTTTCCAACTTGAAAAAGTGTCTGTTGGATGAGATACTGATTATACCCCCTGGTGAGGTTCGTGTGGACGATAAACTGAGGTTTATCGAAGAACCGGTAGAAATTCTGGATTGAAAAATTCTGAAACTCAGGAGGAGTAGGATTAAGTTGGTGAAGGTTCGCTGGGATTCTAAACGTGGACCCGAGTTCACCTGGGAACGACCGGACCAGATGTAATGAAAATATCCTCATCTCTTTCCACCTAGTGCGAAAACGAAACCTATAGAGTAGAATTTCGGGGACGAAATTTCCTAAATAGGGGGAGACTGTAACACTCGGCTATTTAGGGCTGTACCGTACAAATGTAACATGTGTCGTGAATGAATAAAAGGCTGTATTTGATTGAAATTAATGTTCATGTGTGATGTTTGATGTGTTAGTAAATCCAAACTTTGTTAAAAATTATATTGGCAATAATAAGATAAACGCTTATCGCTAAAGAACAAAATGCGAAATGAACGCCGGTGACCGCACGACCAATGTTAAAATCCTAAAAATAATTTATTATGATTAGAATGGTAATTTTAATCATGATCGGAAAGAAAAATAAATTAAAACGCTTAGAAACTCTATTTTTCGAGTTTAAGCGCGTACCGCGTAATACTGCGCGTATCTGACAAAATACTATCAACACAGCAAGTCGAGGCAACTGATAATTATTTCAGTAATATTTTCGTGAGTTTATTTTTATCGAGTGTTAAAAATAATTTAAAATGTCATAAAACAGGATTAAAACGCTAGATAAAACACCCGGTATCCAGTAAAATACCAGTTTTGAGCTAATATACATATATATATATGAGTGTATGCGTGTATATATGTGAAGATATATGCAAGGTGGCGGCTAGAGAGGTCATTCTCTCTCCTCTCTCCTACACTCGATGGCCTAGGAAGACACAAGTGATGATTAGCCTTTTCAACAAATCTTCTAAAATCTTCCATTGACCAAGAAATCCAATTTCAAACTCATTCTCTCTCTCTCTCATAACAAAGCTCGGCCGAACACCCCTATAATCATACATTTTTCAAAATTCCATCTTTGTTCTTGAAGATCCAAGCTCATTCCAAGGTGTTTTCAAGTGATTTTAAGGATCCATCGGTGATTTTAAGGTGTTTCAAGCAAGAATCAAGCTCCATATCATCAACCTTTGTTAAAAACCCATCAAAATCTTGAAGGTATAAACTTCACTTTAAAAACCTTGTTCTTGATTCTTGATGATTTTGATGATGATGGAAGTTTCTCAAAGTTCTTCGATGATTCACTAACTTGAAAACATTAACAAATGGGTTTTTGTACACAATAAAAATGGAAGTGTATGTGTGTGCTTGTGGTCGTGTGTGTATACATGTGTGTATGAGGTTGGGTTTTGATTTTTGATCGATACCTGTTTGATTGATTCTTAGAAGTTAATGCATGTATGATTTAAAAAGGGTTTTTGTGATTTGAAATGAGTTCATGAATATGTGAAAACTGAAATTTTGGAACTATATACATATATATGTATACGGCCGTGTATGTATGTATATGTATGCATGCATGTAGGGATGTCAATGGGTCGGGTTTGGGACGAGTTTAGGTAATCCCAAACCCAAACCCGGTTAGATAAGCTTGTCTTAAACCCGTCCCAAAACCCGTCGGGTTTCTAGCGGGTAAATACCCATTGGGTATACCTGCGGGTTTTGGGTAAACCCGTTAATTTAAAAAGATTACTTGTTGGGTATACTCATCTCAAAACCCATTGGGTATCTATCGGGTAACTACTAACCGGTTACATTTTGTATTGTCATTATAAAAATATATATCAAATAACTACAATGTATACGGAATAGAATACCTATATGTGTAAAAAATGGATGTATCATATGTATACATATTTAATAATATAAAAGAAATTATATCAGGCATACAATCGGGTAAACGGGTAAACTTTACTGGGTAATTGGGTCGGGTAAACGGGTATATCACTAAATCCCAAACCCGTCCCAAACCCACGAAAAAATTAAAAACTATTCCCAAACCCGTCCCAAACCCGATTAACCAACCACAAACCCGTCCCAAATGTGTCAGGTTTTGGGTTTACCCAGCGGGTTCGGGTTTTATTACCATCCCTACATGCATGTGAAATTCTGATGTTAAAAATCTTAGATGTGTAAGAATATATATGTCTTGCATTTATGATAAAAAGATTGGATGATAATCATATGAAGATTGGAATGTTTGGATTATTAGAACATGAGTTAAATGATTGGGTAGATGCATTTAAGTTCATGTAAGTTGACTGTGACATGTTATGGGTGCATTAGATGCTTGTACTTAAGCATGCATGTTGATTTATGATCATGAAATGATAATTAAAATATGATTTGATAAAAATGATTTTTAATCAGATTCTAAACACTAAAAATATTAATATTTGAAGTGTTATAATAGCATGAAACTTTATCATAAAGTTTACTAGCTTTGCATGTTATACTTGGTGCTTAAAAAGTTGTAAAATACATGAAATCACATGATTTATGTGACGTATATGAAAACTGAACTAATCTAATTATAACCATCATTTTAATCAGTAAAAAACATGGATTATGTTAAAATATCAGGTCATTACGACTTGGGATGGTTATGGTAACGTTTGACGCAAAACTATGCGGTAAAACGGTTAAAAATCTGCTTTTCGAAGGATTTTTACGTAACTGTTTTAGATCAGTAAGTAAACTAACATTTTTAGTATAAATATAAGTATTTTAACTTATATTAAGTTTACTTGGTGTTTGGTTAGTCATACGTGACTTCCGACGTCCGAAAACTTTACTGAATCACTAAAATACGCGTTTTACAATGTACACTAGCATGGGTTAATTATGGGTGAACCTTATGTGTTAAAATGTGTTATGTGATTCAGATATGTGTATATGATAATATGTTAAGTGTTGACATGATAGCGGGAATTTAGACTATGCATGTACACTTGTGCGCTTAAAGCGGTAGAATCGGTAAAATCACGTTAAATGTGTAACTTATTTGTCGAGCATGAAAATTGATACCTAGGTTAACTTGATAAGTTATTTTATGTATACATGCTTAAAAAATGATAAAATATATAAGTTAATGAGATTTCGTGTGTTATGATATTAAGTATATGTGCACGTTTATGTATATATATTACGATGCACAAATCGTAGATATATTACGTATAAACGGGAGTGTTAACGGATTTAAATGATAAGGGTCACCAATAAAATCGTTCAAGTCGCAAAATCTAAAAAATATACATATATGAACTCATATATATCTTAATGTGCCAACATAATAAAAAAATGACTTTACGAGAAAATCTCAAAGTTATGTGAAAATTCTAAGATTCGGAGAAACTTAGGAATTTTGTGATATATTGATTGATAAATCGTTCCTACGTATATTAGGACGTGTAGAATCAATTTGTGGGATTGCGCTATTTATAATATGCACCCAACGGTGAGTATCACTAAACCCCATCTTTTTACTGTTTTGTATATGTTTTGGGGGAAGAACACGCCTTAAAAGGTTTAAAGATGTTTTCTTGAATAAAACATACCTTTTGTTATATAAAATGTATATTTTCATGGAAAATATACGGATTTGATAATTATATATGTTTCGGGTAGAAACGGTTTGTGACACCTGTGTCACTTCAACCATCAAACAAATGCCAAACCAATGAAATATTGTATTTCATACTTGGGATTTGTAAAAATATGTGTATCGTTTGCACATATCAACTCTTGTTCGATTTTAAGCTTTAAATCGCTTTCTGGAGGGTTATACGCGCTCTGATGCGTAAATATAACCAGTTTAATACAACAAACACTCCGGAATAGTGAAATAGGCTTAACATACCTTAAATAACCATTACATAACTTAGAAATAAGTTTTAAAGGCTTTGGTATGGCAAAAACAAGTTAATTCGCTTACAGGGACTAAACTTGACAAACTACGAAAGTATGCCAATTTGAACTGTAACAGACATTCTGGAGCATGAACATAAGTTAAACACACCTTAAATATCCTTTATATAGCTTAGAAATAGGCTTTGAGGGGTTCGGTGTGCTAAAATAAACTTTTGGGACATCCAGGGACTAAAAGTGTCAAAAAGTGCACAAGTCTGCACTTTCGCGCATAACTTACGTTCTGAATACATCCGGACATCCAAAAATTTATGTAAGCACTAAAATATTTTATTTTAGTATTTGGCATAAGAAAAATCCATTCGTCACGCCATTTGGATCGTTAAACGCGCTTATGCGCATTCCGTTGTAATTAACCGAACAACGCAATCGTACGGCCAAACGTGTGACAACTGCCACTTTCTGATAATTTACGTACATTTAAAGCAATGATTTACATTATACAAGTATGTGTTTTGAATATTCGAACTGCATGATTACAGGATATACATCTTAGAATACTCATGAAATATTCATTTATGATGCACATGATTCATTTATAGTGGTTACATTTGAAACAATGTAAACAATGCATCGAAACAACTAGAGTAGTGTCTAGTAAACTAGCGTGCTGACAAAAACTCAGGATCCGCAAAAACCATTTAAAAGACATCTTTAGGACTCAGACGAAAGTCCAACATCAAATATACATTAAACCCTATATGGGAATACAAGGGTTTGGTTTGACACTTTCCCGATGTCCGATAACACTAAAAACTGCCGAAAAGCACTAAAAGCGACAATTTCAACACTTTTCCGCAGAAATTCTGCAGAAATCAGCTTTCTAATATTTTTACGACAAGTAAAAATGTTATTAAACATATAATTCATATGAGGATACTTTCGGGTATCATCCGAACCAATAACTACATCAATTCACACAAGTTACACAACTTAGCGTTCAAATAACGTCTAACCGAAACAATTCGAAACGAATATCCGAACAATGTCGGATCTTTTTTTTAGTGACCATTTAATATTATTTAGATCATATTAGACTAGTAATGGTCACTTAACACCTTCTTAACACATTTATACACTTGAAACATTTAAACACCAAAACACCTAAACTTTGCTAAAAGTTTCTAACACTTTAAACACTTAATAACATTTCAACAATTCAAGACCCCCCCCCCCCCATGTTGTTGTGAACGGTTTTAAAGGGGTCCCACACCCTAATTTTTTTTTTTTAAATATCTAGATATTTTATTAGTTTGCAAGTGGATTATGTTGGTGAATTATTACAACACTTACTCACTAAGTAAACTAGCTCCTTACACTCATTTTTTTCATCTTTTATTACTTTCACTAAAACTCTCTCATCATCTTCATCCATCTTACCAAGAACACCAAAAACCCACTTCACTTTAGTCTTTTATTTGTTGATCAAAATGGATTTCCAAGTAACATAAGAAGATCTAAAGCTTTTGTAAGTAAAAGGAAGGGTTTTCATCCATTCAAGAGTATTCTACCATCAAGATCTTCATCTTCTTAGTTCTTAATCATCTTCTAAGATCATCCCTAGCCAAGTGCTAGAAGTAAGCTTCAAGATCTATTTTTTTTTTCATACTTATATTATGTTTATGATTGTTATTATAACTAATAAATAACTAAATAATCATACATAATAAACATGAAAAATACAAAGAAGCAAAAATAATAATCATGATATATTTATGTTGGTTTATATTGTGATCTAAGACTTGATATATGCATATTTGATCTTGTTATGATGATTATGATATAAATAAATTGTTAGAGGATGTTTTAAAAATATGATCTAACAATTATACATGTTTATGTTAAAGGGTTTTTAACATAAAGGTTTAAAGGGATGATCATAACCTTTGATCTTGTGAAAGTATTTAAGGTTTTTATTTAAAAACAAGACTTTTACAAGATTATAAAAAGTAACATACAACATGAGATTTTTATAAAAGTTGTTAAAACTAGAAGTAAACTTGGTTTTTGAACTAATTAGCACATGTTATGATCATGTCCAAAACCCTACATGATTTGGAGATCATTTCGATAAGTTTATGTTATAAAAATCTCATATGTTTTAGTTAAGATGTTATGAGTAAATTGATGGTGATTTTGAAAAGAAAATGATATGTTTGATTAAACATGGTAAAGTTAAAAATACAAAGGTTATATGGCCAAATTTTCTAATAATTTATATGTTAACTAAACCAACATTTTTGGCTAAACCTTTACAAGATTAAAAAGATTTAGAGAATTCTTTTTATAAAAACAAAGTTAGTTATAAATATATATTTTGAGAAAATATATATTTGATTAATTTAACAACTTAAGTGCTATGTGGTATTTGATGTATTAGTTATATATATCAAAGATAGGTACTTGATTACAATGGTTATTATTAACACATGTTACATAATAATCAAAGTCTTACAAGACTTCATATAATTACGCCTTAAAAGCGAGTTACGGACGATCCGAGTAATCGAATACAAATTATGGTCAAATCGGACGACGGACGAACCTATGAACATATCACCAATCCGAGGACTTACTACGACATTTGGGCGATCTTTCGACGCGGACACCAAAATATGTTACCATTAACAAAATTCGGACATTTTTAAACTTATAAAAACTATTATGTTTTTATTTACTAAAAAGTATACTTAGTGAATTTTTATAAAAATGTTTTATAGAAATGAAAGACTTATACTTTCTTAATGGGCTATTTTATACAAATGGGCTTACATTTCTTAATGGGCTACTTTATACAAATAGGTTTACATTTTATAATGGGCTTAACATAAATACATGGGCTAAGCCCATATAAAAAACTCATGGGCTAAGCCCAATACCAAACATATGGGCCAAGGCCCAACACTAGTTAAGCCCAACACTCTTTAAGCCCAACACTATTTAAGCCCAACACTATTTATGCCCAACACTATTTTAGCCCAACACTATTGAGGCCCAACACTATTTAGGCCCAACACTATTTAGGCCCAACACTATTTAGGGCCCAATAACATGAAAACATGGGCTCGGCCCAATGACACCATTATTGGAAATTCAATTATACAATTTACTTACACAACGACACGAAATCAAGAAGACAAGACCCGATGATACAACTCACAAGATACAAGATGACATATATATATATATATATTTGGTGATATATATATATATATATATATATATATATATATATATATATATATATATAACAGTTTAACAAATCATTCATCTATATACACAGTTCAACGAACAGTAAAAACATACAAGTCTTACACATATTTAAGACACAAGACTTGTACTCAAGTTATTACAAAGACCGAAGTGTCTAACAAATATAAGAACATTTGTAGGTCGCAACACTATTCAGGACGACCGCATGTGAGATCATAGTTACTTCTATTCACAGGACGCGATACTGTGAGTTTATGTCCCCTATTCATTTAAATGTTTTAAAACTTTACAACTGTCGGGGAAAATACATGTTCAACGTATGTTAAAGTTAGGGAATGAAACACCTTAGATCATGTGCGAATTAGGGTTATACATCTAAGCACCATTAATCCAGTTTGGACCGAGGTACAAGTGGTTAGATCTAATGGGTATTGGCGAGCCCCACTCTTGGTCGTGGACCCATACAGAAGAGTGCGTTTGTGTCCCAGTCGATAGTAGTCGACACGAAATCGTCTAGGTTTGGATTGCTTCCTAATTCGTCACACATATTAATGTCCTCGCGAAACATTAATGATCAACGATTTCATTGATGCTTTACATACTACATCATTACATACAGATACATTTTATACAACTCACATTTTATGGATACATTTTATACAACTCACATTTTACAGATACATTTTATACAACTCACATTTTACAGATACATATCATACAACTAAACTGCATGAACTCGCCAACTTTTGTTGATGTTTTCAAACTTAACATGTATTTCAGGGAATTAGTGGACCATGCAGACATTTCAGTCAAGGAAAGCAAGTATCAAGACTCCATGCCACCATTTAAAGGGTTTGCCCGTTATATACCGCCTCTTTGCGGTGATATAGTGGTCAAAGCCTTGACATTTTAAGACTTACATTTTGATGTATAGAACGATGAAAACATATTTTCATTTGATGCTTTGTAACAAATACATTTAACTTATGTTGCGTTCTTTCGAAACAATTATGACAATGGCATTGGAGCTTGTTTTTATTCATTTAGTATTGTTCACTTATATTGTTATGCAATGAGAACCGATCAGATCACACCTCGCGCTTCCGCTACGAGCGGGTGTGACAGATTGGTATCAGAGCATCGATTGTAGTGAACCAGGATTCTTTCTCGAGTCTAAGTCTACAATCACTAGGGATCTCTCACGAAAACCTCTTGTCCATGTTGAACAAATTATAAATAAAATTGGACAGGTCAAAAGGTTTTCATTGCATAAACATTTTTCAAGGTCCACTACAACAAAAATTCATTTCACATAAATCAAGCGAGGACATTTCCATGGGTGAAGTCTATGAGAAACGGACACAATACATTAATAGACTATGTGCCTACAATACATTACATTATCTGTTTATGCATTATAAACAGTTTACAAGTTCAGCTTATACAAGATAGAAATCCTTGATTGATAGGATTTTACATGATTATATATATAGGTTGTTCATATATATGTTGCATGAAATATTTTGCCAAGAACAAAATACCTTCGACTTCAAACTCTATTATTATTCTTTACTCACACGATGAAAATATCGACCTCACGTCTACTGCGGAGCTTTTGGCGAACATGATTCCTAAGTGAAATCTTAAACTTAATTCCGTAAAATATGGTTGCTTCCTCGTGAATGCTGAGATGCCTGACCATGATAATGACGACGAGGCGAAGGTGGTAACCTTGGACAACAACTCCATTAGTGGGACGAGATCCATGTGACTCATACTAATCAAGGTGGATATACTCTTGTCCTTACAAGGAAGATGAAGTACTCATCTTGAAGGTGCCTCTTCAGTTGTTATTGTTACAGATTCTTTTCATTTCTATTTCACCTAACGCCGTACCGTTCTGCGAGTAATGACAACGAACGTTGACACGTGAGCTATCACGAAGGTCCCTCCTATGTTGAAGGTATATTGACAATAATGTTTCCTCTCTTATTGATCGGCTGCTTCGTACGAGAGAATGCTAGGGTGACCATGCAAGGCAATTTATTATTACGGTGGCCAACGTAATAACAACTTGTAGTGCATGGGAATTCTGGTGGACTCTGCGGTCCAAGCTAATGATCACTATTCGTTTGAAATTCTTAAGTTATTATTTGAGATTCTATTAGAACACGAACTGTGGTGGTTAGTATAACACCCTACAATACAATGCAATGCAATACAATACAATACAATACAATACAATACAATACAATACAATACAATACAATACAATACAATACAATACAATACAATACAATACAATACAATACAATACAATACAATACAATACAATACAATACAATACAATACAGGAAGACGACATGTATTTGTTCACACCTAACATTCGATCTATATCACGATTCAGTTGAGACTAGTCATTTAAACAAACAAAACTTGTTAGCCACTCATGGAGGATTTTCCTCAACATTCTCGAAATTCTTGAACATGGGTTGGTTCCATGGTGTCTATGCCACTTTACCCTACTTTACCTTACCTTACTTTATCATATTCCTCCTTATCATATTTATTAGAAGTAATACAATAAATTCCGTCGTTTGACATTTGTCTTTTTCCAAGGGATGGTATGGCATGAGCCATGCTGCAACTCCCTCATTACATTCTATTCTACATTTTTGGAGATTCTAATAATCTTGCTAGAGCTCGTGAAACTCAAGCACTAATACCATAATTGTCACATGGACAAGTAAGACAAAGGATTTTCTCTACTTAGGACGAACGAGGTCCATAGAGTAGGGAATACATATTATATGGACGAAGACCACTGGTTAGTTTCCCCTCCTTAACGAATTATTTCTCTTTCCATTTAGACGTATGACCAATACATGCAAGAGGAATTACACCTTTTGGTTTTGGTTATCCACATTATCATTCATTTTCGGTTATTCGTATTATCATTTATTCAAACATATATGAACCATGCGGTCTTAAGGTTTCGATGACTGATTGCATTCTTCATTCTTGGGCACATGATAGACTTTATTTATCCAAATACATGTCTAGATTCTTTTAATAGTGTGTATTAAAAAGAACATGGCGCCAAAAGAATCAATTGTTTAAGTTAAAAGTTATGTGTTGAAAATCATTACTTTTACACAAGACGTGGTTTATACATGACACTGTTACGCATGACATTGTTATACATGACATTTGACGTTGGTATACACAAGACATTTTTGTAAATAACGAGACGTGTGTAATATGATAAAAGCATGGTGGATACGCCGCTGGTACTTCCTATATATAAGTGCTTATATTATATTGCATATCGTGGTGTTATTCAAACCTCTTCGACAAAGACAAGACATGACATTTTTTTACACAAAACACGACATCCTCTACACAAGACATAATATTCTATTTCAAGACATGATATATTTATACACTACATTTTCATTGGTTACTTATTTGACCATACATCATTCTTTTATATCATCTGATTTTCATATCTATTTTCATATGATTTTATAAAAGAACTCGATCATAACTGGAGCCAATGTTGATGGTTACACTTGATGCTTTCACGGTCTCTCAAGGGTTGTTCCATACCGGGAAACACCCGAATTCAAACACACTGAGTGTTACATTTCGGGTTTAGCCTCGGAGATCCGAAGCATGACCGCATCATCCCTCTCTACCTCAATCACTCAAACAATAATTCTCGCCATGAGAGAAATGAAGGCAATCGCTGCCATAAATGATTTTGTCACAAAGATGTATGCTGATAACTTGCCGAAATCCTAAATGTGACAAGTGAGACGTTCATCATGAGGGCAATTGCAAAAGCGCCAAGAGTAGCAGTGTGCTGAGACCGGGCGCAAAACAAAGACTAGTAAGACGATAATACTTAAGAAGGAATCAAGCTAGTGAATAAGTGTGTGTGTGGTTAGAACTATGAATATTCCACAAAATCCCAATGAATTCATGAGTACGTACACTCTACGATCATCATGTATCAATTCTTTTAATACCAACAACTAGCTTAGCTATTGTCTTTAAATGTTAAGCATATACTCGAATTAGAGTTATGTTGGACACACATTACTATATCAAGTTAGCTAATGGGGAATTAGCTGAGACATGTCAAATCATTAAGGGTCACCGGTATGTATCCTAACAATCAACATTTCACATCCATATTATTTGATACCATTGCCGATTTTTAGCTTTATCTCAACATTTCGCATGCATAGTTTCATGGCTAGTGACGGGAATGTCCTAGCTACAATTAGGGATTGATTTATCCTACATCTAAACATAGGGATTGGGTTATCCTACATCTAAACATAGGGATTGGGTTGTCCTCTACATTTGTACAGTGAAGTCCTTACTACATAGAATTCAAAATGTACTTGGCCTAAAGTCAAGTAAGCTAGACGTCTCCTCATTCTATAGAATTGGCAAACGGTAAACTAGCCGAGTCAGGAGCAGAAATTTCATATCGATCTCTTACCCATTTAGTTGGGTATTTTCGATGTAGTGGTTGGCATGGATTGGCTATCCAATAATCGAGCCGAAGTCTTCTGTCATGAGAAGATCATTCACTTACCACCACCAAAGAAGATACACTTGTTATCCATGGAGAGAAGCGCAACACATCATTGCGGACCATATATTGCATGAAGGCACATAAGTACTTACGGAAAGGTTGTGTTACCTTTCTGGTACATGTTGTCGACAAGAAGGCCGTTGGGCCGAAGCTGACAGGTATGACGTTGGCAAAATGGTTTCCTGAAGTCTTTCTGGAAGACTTGCCGGGACTATAACCATATCGACAAGTCGAGTTTCATAACAACTTGGTACCGGGAACCGCACCCGTAACCAAATCTCCACATCGATTAGCACCTTCTGAAATGCAAAAAATTATCCACACAACTTCAAAAGTTGTTGGATAAAATATTCACTAGGCCAAGCTACTCACCTTGGGGAGCTCCAGTCCTATTTACGAAGAAGAAGGACGGAACGTTCAGAATGTACATATAGTACATAGAGTTTAATAAACTCACCATCAAGGATCGGTATCCACTATCGAGGATTGACGATATATTCGATCAATTTCAAAGTTAAAGCTTCTACTCCAAGATAGACATAACGAGTTTCTCGTTATGCCCTTTGGTTTAACGAACGCACCAGCGGTCTTCATGGAATTAATGAATCGCGTGTGCAAGCCGTATCTCGACAAATTCATCATAGTATTTATTGACGACATATTAATATACTCACGATTGACTGATGAACACGAACAACATTTGAGAACCATTTTAGAGTTGTTAAAGACGAAGAAACTATACGCGAAATTTTCCAAGTGTGAATTTTGGATTCGCAAAGTAAAACTCCTCAGGCATGTAGTGAACGAGAAAGGCATTCAAGTAGACCCAGCTAAGATCGAAGCAATTATGAACTGGGAAGCGTCCAAGACCCCAACTGGAGTCCGACAATTTTTGGTATTAGCGTGATATCATCGGAGATCTATTGAGATTTTTTTTTGTAATTACTCAATTGCTAACCTCCCTCACCCATAAAGACAATAAATTCGCCCCAATCGAAAAACAATATATAACATTACAACTTATTCTTAAGATTGGTGCATAGCATTTTACAATCTTATCATTATCCGACGATACCGATGACTTTGTTGTAAACTATGATGCTTCGCATCAAGGATTGGGTTGTGTACTCGTGCAACGTGAAAAAGTTATCGTGTACACGTCGCGCCAATTAAAAAGTTCACGAGAAGAACTATACCACTCTCGACCTTGAGTTAGGCGTGGTGTGCATTATTTTCACGGATCATAAAAGTCTTCAACACATATTCAACCAAAAATAATTAAATATGCGTCAACAATGTTGGTTGAATTGTTGAACGACTATGATCATGAAATAAAGTACCATCCGGGCAAGGCAAACGTTGTAGCTGATGCCTTGAGCCACAAGGAGCGAGTTAGAACACTGAGAGTTCAAGCATTAGAGAAGATGATTCACAAGCGCTCAAGGAAGAGCATATTCAAGCAGAAACTCTTCGAGGCATGAAGGAACAATTAGTGCCGAAAGAAGATGGAACTTTATACCTTATGGGTCGAAATTGGGTTCCATTCTTTGGCGGCCTTCGAGATGATATTTTGAGGAAGCACATAGGCCTAAGTATTAAAAGAATACTATTGGTGGCCTAACCTCAAAAGTGATATCGCGACTTATGTAGGAAAATCTTGACTTACGCAAAAGTCAAAGCTGAATATCAAAAACCCTCGGACTTGTTACAACAACCCGAGATTCCATTTTGGAATGGGAACAAATATCGATGGACTTCATTACGAAGTTACCCAGGACCTCATGCGGTCATGACATGATTGGGTAATTATCGATAGACTAACCAAGTCCGCACACTTCTTACCGATTCGGGAGGAGGATAGTACAGAGAAATTAGCGGAACCCTATCTCAAGGAAATAGTGGCTCGTCATAAAGTGCCTATTTCAATCATCTCAGACCGAGACGATCGTTTTGTTTCAAGAATTTGGAAATCATTTCAACAGGCCTTTGGATCTCATTTGAATCTAAGTATGGCCTTTCATCCACAAACTGACGGCCAGAGAGAACGGGCAATCCAAACACTCGAAGATATGCTTCGTGCATGTGTTATGGATTTAGGCGGCAATCGGGATACTCATCCACCTTTAGTTGAGTTTTCCTACAATAAACAGCTACCATACTAGTATACAAGCTGCACCGTTTGAAGCTCTTTATGGTCGAAAGTGTCGCTCTCCGCTATGTTGGGCGGAAACAGGCGATAGTCAATTAATTGGTCCGGAACTAGTCCAAGAGACTACGGATAAAATTTTTCAGATCCGAGACCGTATCAAGGCGGCTCGCGATCGACAAAATAGCTACGCAGACAAAAGACGAAAACCATTATCTTTCGAGGAAGGAGACAAAGTCTTGTTGAAAGTCTCGCCTTGTAAAGGCGTAGCGAGGTTCGGTAAACATGGAAAGCTTAACCCACGTTACATTGGACCATTTGAAATCTTTGAAAAGATTGGCACTGTTGCCTACAAGTTGAAGTTACCAGATGAACTTAGCAGTGTGCACGACACGTTTCATGTGTCAAATCTTAAAAAGAGTCCAACACAAGCAACCGTTATCATTCCTGCGGATGAAATTTCACATTGACGACAAACTCCAATTCACTAAAGAACCTGCTGAAGTCATGGACTGTAAAGTCCAGAAATCATTGAGGAGTCGTATCAAATTATTAAATGTACGTTGGAACTCTTGACACGAACCCGAGTATACTTGAGAACGTGAAAATTAAATCAAAGCCAAATACTCTCACCTGTTCGAGTAGTCTCCTGCGAAGGATGACTCAACTTGAATTTCGGGACGAAATTCTCAATAACAGGGGGAGAATGTGACAACTGCCACTTTATGATAATTTACGTACATTTAAAGCAATGATTTACATTATACAAGTATGTGTTTTGAATATTCGAACTGCATGATTACATGATATACATCTTAGAATACTCATGAAATATTCATTTATGATGCACATGATTCATTTATAGTGGTTACATTTGAAACAATGCATCGAAACAACTAGAGTAGTGTCTAGTAAACTAGCGTGCTGACAAAAACTCAGGATCCGCAAAAACCATTTAAAAGACATCTTTAGGACTCAAACGAAAGTCCAACATCAAATATACATTAAACCCTATATGGTAATACAAGGGTTTGGTTTAACACTTTCCCGATGTCCGATAACACTAAAAACTGCCGAAAAGCACTAAAAGCGACAATTTCAACACTTTTCCGCAGAAATTCTGCAGAAATCAGCTTTCTAATATTTTTACGACATGTAAAAATGTTATTAAACATATAATTCATATGTGGATACTTTCGGGTATCATCCAAACCAATAACTACATCAATTCACACAAGTTACACAACTTAGCGTTCAAATAACGTCTAACCGAAACAATTCAAAACGAATATCCAAACAATGTCGGATCTTTTTTTAGTGACCATCTAATATTATTTAGATCATATTAGACTAGTAATGGTCACTTAACACCTTCTTAACACATTTATACACTTGAAACATTTAAACACCAAAACACCTAAACTTTGCTAAAAGTTTCTAACACTTTAAACACTTAATAACATTTCAACAATTCAAGACCCCCCCCCCCCCATGTTGGTGTGAACGGTTTTAAAGGGGTCCCACACCCTAATTTTTTTTGTTAAATATCTAGATATTTTATTAGTTTGCAAGTGGATTATGTTGGTGAATTATTACAACACTTACTCACTAAGTAAACTAGCTCCTTACACTCATTTTTTTCATCTTTTATTACTTTCACTAAAACTCTCTCATCATCTTCATCCATCTTACTGTAACACCTGTGCCTCCACGGCCATCAAACAAATACCAAACCAATGAAATATTTTATTTCATACTTTGGATTTGTATTAATATGTGTATCAATTGCACATATCGATTCTTATTCGATTTCAAACTCTAAATCGCTTTCTGAAAGGTTATACGCGCACCAATACGTAAATATAACCAGTTTAATGCAACAAACACTCCGGAATAGTGACATTGGCTTAACATACCTTAAACAACCTTTACATAACTTAGAAATAAGTTTTGAAGGCTTTGGTATGGCAAAAACAAGTTAATTCGTCTACAGGGACTAAAGTTGACAAACTGCGAAAGTATGCCAATTTGAACTGTAACAGACATTCCGGAACATGACCATAAGTTAAACATACCATAAATATCCTTCACATAGCTTAGAAATAGGCTTTGAGGTGTTCGGTATGCTAAAATAAACTTTTGTGTCATTCAGGGACTAAAAGTGTCAAAAAGTGCACAAGTTTGCATTTTCGCGCATAACTCACGTTCTGAATACATCCGGACATCCAAAAATTTATGTAAGCACTAAAACATTTTATTTTAGTGTTCGACATAAGAAAAATCCATTCGTTTCGTCATTTGGATCGTTTTTCGCGCTTATGCGCATTCCGTCGTAATTAAGCGAACATCGTGTTCGTACGGCCAAACGAACCGACATCCGAGATATTTTTGAGCACATTTTAAGTCCCCTATACTTTAAATTCATTTTAGAGCTTTGAAATGGGGTTAACTGGCCTTAAACGTGTCAGAAATGCCTTATATGCACTGCAGGGACCAAAACTGTAATTCTGCCAAACTTAAGCTTACGGACCTCAACCAAAATGACCTTACGGTCCGTAAAGCAACTCCCAGACCAGATTCAATGTTTTTAACAGCAGATCATGGCTGTTTAATCCTCCTCCACACATTCCTAATTATCTAGTCAGCTGATAAGGATGGAATTTTAGTCACCATAAGGTCCCGACACTTGTACGGGTGGGATTAAGGCACGTTTTCCATGAAACGATCCTAACGGTGGACCGAAAACTATATATACCCCATACCCCCCATTGCTAAAATCACTAGAATTCTGATTTGAGAACCTCTAAGTTGAAACCATTGTTTCATACCTGAGATTCTTGAATCGGGATTAGCATTCGGGGACCCTGGGTAAGTATTCTTTCGTTCTTTTCCTTATTTTATTGCTTTTAGAGTCAGAAAGTCAAACTTTGTTTGACTTTCAGCGTTGACCAGTAATGGTCAATGCGAAGTTCGTTTGAACTTCGCAACGTGAGTGTAATCACGTTGGTCATAGTCCCTTGGGACTATGCCCACTGATTACCACGTTGTCTAGAGTCGTAGGGTAGGCGATCTAATAAATCGCCTATACCTTCAAACTCGACCCATTTGGTCGATCATTAGGATCCGACCAAATACATTAGGTGACCATAGTAGGTAGGGAATAACCTTCCGAGGTTATACCCTATGGTCACATCGTTTAAGTAGTTGTATGATAGGTAGTTTATATGCCTTAGGTAAATTACCAGAATACCCTTTTCATGTATAATTGGTAATTAAGCATATGTAACCTAAACCTTTGTCACATAACTGATTATGTAACATGTTTAGGCATATAACACTTTTCATAGGACTAGTTAGACGGTCCGAACGCGTTTCACGCGCACGACGCGTTAAAGTAGCATAAGTTACCTTAATGGGTCGCGATGGGTCGAAAGCACTTAGGTTTGGTTTCATTGTAGTATGTAGGCCTTGTTAAACCATATCATATGAGTTCCAACACTCATTTGGTTTACCAAGCCTCATCCTATCCGATCTCCCGATATAAGTCCGGTTTATTTATATAGTTTTAGATTGCCGACTGATTCCGTGCTCCCTCTAGCTTTGTTTGGTTGTTGTTCAAGACCTCCAAGCATTATCAGGCGAGTACATTATTCCCCTATTTTACTGCTTTCAATTGTTTTGGGGTGACTCATATGTGCTAAATGTTTTCGATGTTATAACAAATGGTTTCAAAAACGATTAAGACGATTTATACAAAACTAATAACGATTTCAAAAAGTGAACAAACTTGTTGGTTATGGTTACATAACCAAATGACATTCATTAGAAATGATCAAGCCGACCAGTATTAGGTTATGGTACCATAGGATCTGATTAATCCCGTTATTTACTACACCCGTGGTTATGTGTGGGTGTGGTGGGTAGCGACTGAATCTGAAATCATTAACTTACCCTATGGAGGTTTGTTAATGCGAAAACGAGAAGCGACGAAAACGAGAAGCGACGATTGATGAGTCACGAAGGTTTGAATGTTATTAGCGAGACGACCACATAAGTAGTTTCACGACCTAAAACGAATTAAACGATTTGGGTAACGATTGGTTTTCACACGATGTTTTAATGATTGGGTAAACGATTGATTTTCAAACGATGTCACACAAACGAGGTTTTCGATATGATATAAACTATACGACTTTTTCACGAGATTTATTAACAAGTTTTATTAACGATTTATTACGAAATGTTTTACAATTCGCTTTACTAAAACAAATGTTTTTGGGTTAAGAGTCATGGCTACGAGGTTTTATAAACTATAACCCGCTTGATTTGAGTTGGTTAATTAAGTTGCAATATTATACTCTTTTCAAAACAAGGTTTTTAAATAAAGTATTGCAACATCTAAACTTGCCATGATTTCGACACTCCTACAAAACCAATGTATTCGCCAGCATTTCTTTGCTGACCTCGTTTTCACATATGTTTCAGGTATTGTTGAATGATATCGATTGATAGGATGCATGCTCACATAGGACTGGACGATGCCTTAGTGACTCAATAACAATGATAGACTATGTTTAAATTGTGTATTTAGATTTCCAGACAATGTAATTATTCAATGATTAATAAAACGAAACACTTTTTGGTATCCATGGTTATGAAACATTAATTCTGTTGCAACACGCCTCGATGTTTCCGCCGCGATTTGTTGTTTTACAAGGTCGGGGTGTGACAGAAAAGATGGTATCAGAGCCAATGGTTATAGGGAATTAGGTTATTAGTAACGCTTTGACCTAGTCTATAACCTTCTTAGGACCCTAACGCGAGTTTACTTGCGTTTAGTCATAAAACAATACTGTCACCTATCCTTAGGTGACGACCATAACAAGAACATAAATTTCAAAACCGCTTTGAAAACTAATCATCTGTTCTAAGATGATTGATTACAAGGTTTTGAACCCTCTATTGTATGGTTTTGAACCCTTTAAGTTTTCAAAATCTCGTCAAAGTTTGAGTCTAAATAATGTGAACACGTGCAAACTGGAAGAGTGAGTGCCTGTATTCTGGGTTTTCTGTCTAGGCAAGCACTTCGTATATATCTCATCAGACGCGAGACCAGTTGTGCTTACCTGGGAATTCTTGGGATGAGTGTTCACTTATTGGCGAGCATGTCTTCGCGATACATTATTTTGATTCATTTACTTTGATTAATCTCCGTGTGTCGTTTGTTTGTTCGAGTTAACGAACAAATGATCCCCTCTTGCGTTTTGTTGATATCTCTTGTGTCTTTCCAATTGTCGATCCCGCTCATGAAGGAGCATTCAATCCGAATGCAAACGAGGCCCGAGCTGACCACTTCGTTGTCGATGGTACCTAAGTGGTTAACGGTACGTTTCTTGTTAACAATCGACCCACATCTATTCTTTTGATTCTGGTGCAGTTAGAAGTTTTGTTTCATTGTCATTTGAGCCCTTGCTTGCGAAACCTAGAACCAAACTAAGAAAACCCTTATTTGACGAAGATGCTACTGGTAAACCTCTTGTTCTCGATTCTGTTATTCGTGATTGCCAGTTGAACCTTGGTAATCATCTTTTTCCTTTTGACCTCACACTGATGCAACTCGGGAGTTTCGACATTGTCGTTAGAATCGATTGATTAACCAAACATCACGCTGAGGTGGTTTGTTCCGATAAGATTGCTCGCATTCCTTTGTCTTCTGGCAATGTTCTGGAGATTCGAGGCGAGAATCCATCTGGCGCTTTGAAGCTCATGTCGTGTACGAAGGCCCAAGTTATCTACAAAAAGGATATGTTGCTTTCCTGGCACATGTCACCGAGGAGAAAGGCAAGAGCAAGAGTATTCAGGATATTCCGATTGTTCGGGATTATCCAGAGGTGTTTCCTGATGAACTGCCTGGTTTGCCTCCAGTTCGTCAAATCAAGTTTCATTATGATTTTGTACCCAATGCCAACCCAATTGCGAAAGCACCTTATCGTCTTGCATTGTTCGAGATGCAAGAATCATCAAAACAGCTTCAATAGTTGTCTGATAAAGGATTCATCCGTCCGAACTTTTCACCTTGGGGAACTCCTGTCCTCTTTATGAAAAGAAAGATGGATCTTTTCAAATGAGTATCGATTATCGTAAGCTTGATAAGCTTACCATCAAGAATCAATATCCCCTACCTTAAATCAATGATCTCTCCGATCATCTGTAGGGTACTTCATGCTTTTCCAAGATCGATTTGCGTTCTGGGTATCATCAACTTCGTATTCTCGAAGAAGATATTCCCAAAATGACTTTCTGCATGAAGTATGGCCATTATGAGTTTACAGTCATGCCTTTTGGGTTGACAAATGCTCCAGCCATCTTCATGGACTTAATAAATAAAGTCTGCAAGCCTTATTTGGATCAGTTCGTCATTGTTGTTATTGATGACATCTTGGTCTATTCATGTCCCGAGCCGACCACGATCAACACCTTCGTTGATATCGGAGCCCTGATTGAATTCCTTGTACACCTTAAAATGTACATTACAACTCAATTAGGACAAACCGAATTCCTTTTAAGATCTTCCTATCTTCATAGTTAGATTCTTGAAAATATTTAAAGTGCCCAATGAAATCCACGGATTGGATTCCTAGTATGCTTTAAATACCCATGTCCAAAGATAACAAATTAAATGAGTATACGATTAAACGATTATACGAATAAGCGATTATGCGATTATGTGGTTATGTGTTATGTGTTCTCCTTTATGTTTTTGTGTGATCCGATTTTCAAATCCTCATAGAATCTTTCATATCTTCATATGAGGGATTCATAGTAGGATTTTCAAAAAGGTACTACCTTAAATCCTTATGGGCTTCTACGTAGTAGTTAAGACCCTTGGGTTATATAGTACCATTCCATGATTCATAAGAGACCCTTTTGGTGGTCTAGTAAAAAAGATTGATTCACAATTTGGTTAAAGAATGGCATCTAGTGATGTAGCTGAACAGACTCCTTGATAGTCTATTTAGATCATTTATTGATTTAATTAAAAGGACTCAATGGCGGTCTAGTTACACTCATCACAGGATTGTTCATTTGGTTTTACCCTACACATTATCAAATGCACTGTGTGGACTATGCAAGGAAGTACGTAGTTATGGATGCATACATAACCATGAAATTCCGTGCGCAGAAACCACAGTAAGATTTAGCATGTGTAAGAACCGATAGTGACAACAATAACAAAATAAGAACGATGTAATGGAGGTACGGTGGACGCACCAATGACGCTTTATATACTTGTATATAAGTATCCCTCTTACATTGCAATTATGATGTTATTAAAGTTACTAGAAGTTCAGAACCCTAACCAGCGTTGTTTTATCTTTTCAACTTCATGTTTTCAAACTCTCACAAGTTTCCTCTAAATAAATTTCGGGACGAAATTTCCTGAAGTAGGGGAGACTGTAACACCTGTGCCTCCACGGCCATCAAACAAATACCAAACCAATGAAATATTTTATTTCATACTTTGGATTTGTATTAATATGTGTATCAATTGCACATATCGATTCTTATTCGATTTCAAACTCTAAATCGCTTTCTGGAAGGTTATACGCGCACCAATGCGTAAATATAACCAGTTTAATGCAAAAAACACTCCGGAATAGTGACATTGGCTTAACATACCTTAAACAACCTTTACATAACTTAGAAATAAGTTTTGAAGGCTTTGGTATGGCAAAAACAAGTTAATTCGTCTACAGGGACTAAAGTTGACAAACTGCGAAAGTATGCCAATTTGAACTGTAACAGACATTCCGGAACATGACCATAAGTTAAACATACCATAAATATCCTTCACATAGCTTAGAAATAGGCTTTGAGGTGTTCGGTATGCTAAAATAAACTTTTGTGTCATTCAGGGACTAAAAGTGTCAAAAAGTGCACAAGTTTGCATTTTCGCGCATAACTCACGTTCTGAATACATCCGGACATCCAAAAATTTATGTAAGCACTAAAACATTTTATTTTAGTGTTCGACATAAGAAAAATCCATTCGTTTCGTCATTTGGATCGTTTTTCGCGCTTATGCGCATTCCGTCGTAATTAAGCGAACATCGCGTTCGTACGGCCAAACGAACCGACATCCGAGATATTTTTGAGCACATTT
The DNA here is from genome assembly GCA_030545235.1 of Helianthus tuberosus. Taxonomy (NCBI): domain Eukaryota; kingdom Viridiplantae; phylum Streptophyta; class Magnoliopsida; order Asterales; family Asteraceae; genus Helianthus; species Helianthus tuberosus. Next base: position 108,877,618 of record CM060412.1, on the reverse strand, counting down.
TAAGTCCCCTATACTTTAACTTCATTTTAGAGCTTTGAAATGGGGTTAACTGGCCTTAAACGTGTCAGAAATGCCTTATATGCACTGCAGGGACCAAAACTGTAATTCTGCCAAACTTAAGCTTACGGACCTCAACCAAAATGACCTTACGGTCCGTAAAGAAACTCCCAGACCAGATTCAATGTTTTTAACAGCAGATCATGGCTGTTTAATCCTCCTCCACACATTCCTAATTATCTAGTCAGCTGATAAGGATGGAATTTTAGTCACCATAAGGTCCCGACACTTGTACGGGTGGGATTAAGGCACGTTTTCCATGAAACGATCCTAACGGTGGACCGAAAACTATATATACCCCATACCCCCCATTGCTAAAATCACTAGAATTCTGATTTGAGAACCTCTAAGTTGAAACCATTGTTTCATACCTGAGATTCTTGAATCGGGATTAGCATTCGGGGACCCTGGGTAAGTATTCTTTCGTTCTTTTCCTTATTTTATTGCTTTTAGAGTCAGAAAGTCAAACTTTGTTTGACTTTCAGCGTTGACCAGTAATGGTCAATGCGAAGTTCGTTTGAACTTCGCAACGTGAGTGTAATCACGTTGGTCATAGTCCCTTGGGACTATGCCCACTGATTACCACGTTGTCTAGAGTCGTAGGGTAGGCGATCTAATAAATCGCCTATACCTTCGAACTCGACCCATTTGGTCGATCATTAGGATCCGACCAAATACATTAGGTGACCATAGTAGGTAGGGAATAACCTTCCGAGGTTATACCCTATGGTCACATCGTTTAAGTAGTTGTATGATAGGTAGTTTATATGCCTTAGGTAAATTACCAGAATACCCTTTTCATGTATAATTGGTAATTAAGCATATGTAACCTAAACCTTTGTCACATAACTGATTATGTAACATGTTTAGGCATATAACACTTTTCATAGGACTAGTTAGACGGTCCGAACGCGTTTCACGCGCACGACGCGTTAAAGTAGCATAAGTTACCTTAATGGGTCGCGATGGGTCGAAAGCACTTAGGTTTGGTTTCATTGTAGTATGTAGGCCTTGTTAAACCATATCATATGAGTTCCAACACTCATTTGGTTTACCAAGCCTCATCCTATCCGATCTCCCGATATAAGTCCGGTTTATTTATATAGTTTTAGATTGCCGACTGATTCCGTGCTCCCTCTAGCTTTGTTTGGTTGTTGTTCAAGACCTCCAAGCATTATCAGGCGAGTACATTATTCCCCTATTTTACTGCTTTCAATTGTTTTGGGGTGACTCATATGTGCTAAATGTTTTCGATGTTATAACAAATGGTTTCAAAAACGATTAAGACGATTTATACAAAACTAATAACGATTTCAAAAAGTGAACAAACTTGTTGGTTATGGTTACATAACCAAATGACATTCATTAGAAATGATCAAGCCGACCAGTATTAGGTTATGGTACCATAGGATCTGACTAATCCCGTTATTTACTACACCCGTGGTTATGTGTGGGTGTGGTGGGTAGCGACTGAATCTGAAATCATTAACTTACCCTATGGAGGTTTGTTAATGCGAAAACGAGAAGCGACGAAAATGAGAAGCGACGAAAACGAGAAGCGACGATTGATGAGTCACGAAGGTTTGAATGTTATTAGCGAGACGACCACATAAGTAGTTTCACGACCTAAAACGAATTAAACGATTTGGGTAACGATTGGTTTTCACACGATGTTTTAACGATTGGGTAAACGATTGATTTTCAAACGATGTCACACAAACGAGGTTTTCGATATGATATAAACTATACGACTTTTTCACGAGATTTATTAACAAGTTTTATTAACGATTTATTACGAAATGTTTTACAATTCGCTTTACTAAAACAAATGTTTTTGGGTTAAGAGTCATGGCTACGAGGTTTTATAAACTATAACCCGCTTGTTTTGAGTTGGTTAATTAAGTTGCAATATTATACTCTTTTCAAAACAAGGTTTTTAAATAAAGTATTGCAACATCTAAACTAGCCATGATTTCGACACTCCTACAAAACCAATGTATTCGCCAGCATTTCTTTGCTGACCTCGTTTTCACATATGTTTCAGGTATTGTTGAATGATATCGATTGATAGGATGCATGCTCACATAGGACTGGACGATGCCTTAGTGACTCAATAACAATGATAGACTATGTTTAAATTGTGTATTTAGATTTCCAGACAATGTAATTATTCAATGATTAATAAAACGAAACACTTTTTGGTATCCATGGTTATGAAACATTAATTCTGTTGCAACACGCCTCGATGTTTCCGCCGCGATTTGTTGTTTTACGCGGTCGGGGTGTGACACTTACCAAGAACACCAAAAACCCACTTCACTTTAGTCTTTTATTTGTTGATCAAAATGGATTTCCAAGTAACATAAGAAGATCTAAAGCTTTTGTAAGTAAAAGGAAGGGTTTTCATCCATTCAAGAGTATTCTACCATCAAGATCTTCATCTTCTTAGTTCTTAATCATCTTCTAAGATCATCCCTAGCCAAGTGCTAGAAGTAAGCTTCAAGATCTATATTTTTTTCATACTTATATTATGTTTATGATTGTTATTATAACTAATAAATAACTAAATAATCATACATAATAAACATGAAAAATACAAAGAAGCAAAAATAATAATCATGATATATTTATGTTGGTTTATATTGTGATCTAAGACTTGATATATGCATATTTGATCTTGTTATGATGATTATGATATAAATAAATTGTTAGAGGATGTTTTAAAAATATGATCTAACAATTATACATGTTTATGTTAAAGGGTTTTTAACATAAAGGTTTAAAGGGATGATCATAACCTTTGATCTTGTGAAAGTATTTAAGGTTTTTATTTAAAAACAAGACTTTTACAAGATTATAAAAAGTAACATACAACATGAGATTTTTATAAAAGTTGTTAAAACTAGAAGTAAACTTGGTTTTTGAACTAATTAGCACATGTTATGATCATGTCCAAAACCCTACATGATTTGGAGATCATTTTGATAAGTTTATGTTATAAAAATCTCATATGTTTTAGTTAAGATGTTATGAGTAAATTGATGGTGATTTTGAAAAGAAAATGATATGTTTGATTAAACATGGTAAAGTTAAAAATACAAAGGTTATATGGCCAAATTTTCTAATAATTTATATGTTTACTAAACCAACATTTTTGGCTAAACCTTTACAAGATTAAAAAGATTTAGAGAATTCTTTTTATAAAAACAAAGTTAGTTATAAATATATATTTTGAGAAAATATATATTTGATTAATTTAACAACTTAAGTGCTATGTGGTATTTGATGTATTAGTTATATATATCAAAGATAGGTACTTGATTACAATGGTTATTATTAACACATGTTACATAATAATCAAAGTCTTACAAGACTTCATATAATTACGCCTTAAAAGCGAGTTACGGACGATCCGAGTAATCGAATACAAATTATGGTCAAACCGGACGACTGACGAACCTATGAACATATCACCAATCCGAGGACTTACTACGACATTTGGGCGATCTTTCGACGCGGACACCAAAATATGTTACCATTAACAAAATTCGGACATTTTTAAACTTATAAAAACTATTATGTTTTTATTTACTAAAAAGTATACTTAGTGAATTTTTATAAAAATGTTTTATAGAAATGAAAGACTTATACTTTCTTAATGGGCTATTTTATACAAATGGGCTTACATTTCTTAATGGGCTATTTTATACAAATGGGCTTACATTTCTTAATGGGCTACTTTATACAAATAGGCTTACATTTTATAATGGGCTTAACATAAATACATGGGCTAAGCCCAATATCAAAAACTCATGGGCTAAGCCCAATACCAAACATATGGGCCAAGGCCCAACACTAGTTAAGCCCAACACTCTTTAAGCCCAACACTATTTAAGCCCAACACTATTTAAGCCCAACACTATTTAAGCCCAACACTATTGAGGCCCAACACTATTTAGGCCCAACACTATTTAGGCCCAACACTATTTAGGCCCAACACTATTTAGGGCCCAATAACATGAAAACATGGGCTCGGCCCAATGACACCATTATTGGAAATTCAATTATACAATTTACTTACACAACGACACGAAATCAAGAAGACAAGACCCGATGATACAACTCACAAGATACAAGATGACATATATATATATATATATATATATATTTGGTGAAATATATATATATATATATATATATAACAGTTTAACAAATCATTCATCTATATACACAGTTCAACGAACAGTAAAGACATACAAGTCTTACACATATTTAAGACACAAGACTTGTACTCAAGTTATTACAAAGACCGAAGTGTCTAACAAATATAAGAACATTTGTAGGTCGCAACACTATTCAGGACGACCGCACGTGAGATCGTAGTTACTTCTATTCACAGGACGCGATACTGTGAGTTTATGTCCCCTATTCATTTAAATGTTTTAAAACTTTACAACTATCGGGGAAAATACATGTTCAACGTATGTTAAAGTTAGGGAATGAAACACCTTAGATCATGTGCGAATTAGGGTTATACATCTAAGCACCATTACTCCAGTTTGGACCAAGGTACAAGTGGTTGGATCTAATGGGTATTGGCGAGCCCCACTCTTGGTCGTGGACCCATACAGAAGAGTGCGTTTGTGTCCCAGTCGATAGTAGTCGACACAAAATCATCTAGGTTTGGATTGCTTCCTAATTCGTCACACATATTAATGTCCTCGCGAAACATTAATGATCAACGATTTCATTGACGCTTTACATACTTCATCATTACATACAGATACATTTTATACAACTCACATTTTATGGATACATTTTATACAACTCACATTTTACAGATACATTTTATACAACTCACATTTTACAGATACATATCATACAACTAAACTGCATGAACTCGCCAACTTTTGTTGATGTTTTCAAACTTAACATGTATTTCAGGGAATTAGTGGACCATGCAGACATTTCAGTCAAGGAAAGCAAGTATCAAGACTCCATGCCACCATTTAAAGGGTTTGCCCGTTATATACCGCCTCTTTGCGGTGATATAGTGGTCAAAGCCTTGACATTTTAAGACTTACATTTTGATGTATAGAATGATGAAAACATATTTTCATTTGATGCTTTGTAACAAATACATTTAACTTATGTTGCGTTCTTTCGAAACAATTATGACAATGGCATTGGAGCTTGTTTTTATTCATTTAGTATTGTTCACTTATATTGTTATGCAATGAGAACCGATCAGATCACACCTCGCGCTTCCGCTACGAGCGGGTGTGACAAAACGAACCGATATCCGAGATATTTTTGAGCACATTTTAAGTTCCCTATACTTTAACTTCATTTTAGAGCTTTGAAATGGGGTTAACGGGGCTTAAAAGTGTCAAAAATGCATCAAATAGCAAGTTTGGAGCTTCAGGGGCCTGTTCTGCCATTTTTAAACTTTCTGGTCTGCAGGTCCTTACGCACCTCAACACTAATAGTGTTACGGTGCGCAAGCAGGGGTCAGACAGCAGAAACTTGTTTTTAACAGCTGTTAACAGCCCTTAAACCCTCCAAGGGCCAATGCCACATGTCAAACTCTTATGGTGGGGGCAAAATGAGCTACCACAACATTCCGACAAGTGTACGGGTGAGATCAAGGCACGTTGTTCGATAAATGATCCTAACGGTGGTCCATTTACTATAAATACCCAACCCATTCAACCCCAAAACCCACAAATCTGATCTTAGAAGCTCTAAGTTGAAACCATTGTTTCATACCTGAGCTACTCGGATCAAGATTAGCTTTCGGGGACCCTGGGTAAGTGTTCCTTCGTTCTTTTATTGCTTTTCGAGTCCGAAAGTCAAACTTTGTTTGACTTTCTGCATTGATCAGTTTATGGTCAATGCGAAGTTCGTTGGAACTTCGCAACGTGAGCGTAATCACGATGGTTATAGTCCCTGGTGACTATGCCTACTGATTACCACGTTGTCTAGGGCCGTAAGGGTAAGCGATCTAATAAATCGCTTATACCTTCGAACCCGACCCATTTGGTCGATCATTAGGATCCGACCAAATACATTAGGTGACCATAGTAGGTAGGGAATAACCTTCCGAGGTTATACCTTATGGTCACGACGTTTAAGTAGTTGTATGATAGGTAGTTTATATGCCTTAGGTAAATTACCAAAATACCCCTTTGATGCCAAAATTCATTCTAAACATATGTGACATAACTTTTGACATCCAAACTGATATATCAACAATATTAAACATGTTAAGGCATATTCTACTTGTCATAGGACTAGTTAGGCGGTCTGAACGCGTTTCACGCGAACGACGCGTTAAAGTAGCATAAGCTACCTAAACGGGTCGTAATGGGTCGTAAGCACTTAGGTTAGGTTTCATTTAGTATGTAGGCTTTGTTAAACCATATGACATGAGTCTCCATACTCGTTTGGTTTACGAACCCTCATTCTATCTAAATCCTCCGATTTAGGTCCGGTTTATTAACATAGTTACCTATATTAGGTGCCGTTTGATATCCGTGATCTCTAGCATTGTTTGGTTGTTACTCAAGGACTACTAAGCAATCTCAAGTGAGTACATAGAACCCCCCCTCTTTTACTGTTTTCCAAACATTTTGGGGTGGAATACATGTGCCTACTTGTTACTTTCATGCTTTCCTGTTTTCACATCATATACTTGCTATGTTTATTAGTACATTTATAGTACATCACCTTACAATACATTTTATGCTATGTATGCCCATTGTGTGCATACTTAGTACATCACTTTACAATACATTTTATGCTATGTATGCCCATTGTGTGCATACTTAGTACATCACTTTACAATACATTTTATGCTATGTATGCCCATTGTGTGTATACTTAGTACATCACTTTACATTACACTTATGCTATGTATGTCCATTACGTGCATACTTAGTACATTGCTTTACATTGCATTTCTGTTGCATATGCACATCCAGCATATGAACACATTATACTACATTTTGAACCGTTGTAACCATTTGACTATGTGAACCGTCGTATCCCTTTGATTATATGAACCGTTTGTAACTGTTGAACCGTGCGAACCATTTGTATCTGTTGACATGATTTACATTTGACGATAGACATTTGACTACACATAAACATTTCTACAATTGTTAAACATTACATCTTGGTGGTTTGGGTTGAGTAAGTGATTTGAGTAACGAGGCGTATGTAATACGATACAAGCACGGTGGATATGCAGCTGGTACTTCCTATAAATAAGTGTTTGTATGGTATCACATATTGTAGCGTTATTTGAATCATTTCAATTTGAGACATATAACATTTTAGACAAATAACATACTTTTCACAAGACATTGTTTTTACAAACAACTTATCTTATACAAACTCATTTTTACATGGTTATTCATTTAACCATACATTATTCTCTTATTTATACATATCATCTGATCTTATCGTTTTTCAAATGATTTACAAGACAAAGCAAATTACAAGGTTCATGACTAAACATTTTCTCAAACATAAGTCATGAATTCTGTTTTCACAAAACCTATGTATCTCACAGGCATTTTTATGCTGACGTACCTATTTTCACATATGTTTTCAGGAGATGACGCATAGGACTTATCAAGACATACTTAGGCGGAACTGTGCCTTAGTGACTTAAAACGAGACAAGAACTAGTTAATTTATGTTATGTACTCTTTGTTTCTTGTTTAAAACAATGTAAACTTTCATGTTTGATTAATAAAATGAAACTTTAATTTCCATGGATTTGAAACGATTAATTCTGTTACAACACTCCCCGACGTTTCCGCCACGTTTTGTATGTTCTACGTGGTCGGGGTGTGACACGGTTTTTCTGAATAAATATGTTTCAGGGAGAAACGGGGATTATTACGGTGTTTTAGAGAAAACGACCGTGTAGATTTAAAATTGCTTAAATCTAAAGTGTCACACCCCGACCACGTAAAACAACAAAGCGTGGCGGAAACATCGGGGAGTGTAGTAACAGAATCATTGTTTCATAACATATGGAAATTGAAATATTGTTTTATTGATTAAATTTGTTACAATGTCTTGACAAACAAAGAAACATAACATAAATTAACTAGTCTTGCATCTTTTATTGTCGCTAAGGCCCAAGTCCGCCTAAGTGTATCTTGATCAATCCTATGCTTCATTTCCTGAAACACATGTGAAAATAGGTACGTCAACATAAAAATGCCGGTGAGTACATAGGTTTTGTAAAAATAAGATTCATGACTTCTGTTTAAGAAAAAGTTTAGTCATGAACCTTGTAATTTGCTTTGTCTTTGTAAATCATTTGAAAAACAATAAGTTAAGATGATATGTATAAATAAGTGAATAATGCATGGTTAAATGAATAACCATGTAAAATGAGTTTGTATAAGTTAAGTTGTTTGTAAAACAATGTATTGTGAAAAGTATGTTATTTGTATAAAATGTTATATGTCCAAATTGAAATGATTTAAACAACGCCACGATATGTAATACCATATAAGCACTTATATATAGGAAGTACCAGCGGCGTATCCACCATGCTTGTATCATATTACACACGCCTCGTTACTTAAATCACTTACGCAAACCAAACCAACAATGTAAGATATCTATGTTTAAACCAATTGTCAAATGTATTGAATAATATGTCAAAGTGTTTATGTCAAGATGTAAATCAGGTAATGTAAAACAAATGTGATATGTATGGCTAGTGAAATGCATCAACTAAACCATAGGTGAAACGCACAAAACAAAGCATTGAAGTAAAACTTGGTTTAAATCAAAGTTATGTTTTGTGGGAAATGCATGATCAAATGTAAATCATGTTAAAATGTCTATGTCGAAATGTCTATGTCAAAATGTCTATGTCAAAATGTCTATGTCAAAATGTCATGTATGGCAAGTGGAATATATATGTGTATATATATATATATATATATCTATCCATTAAGCCATAGGGAAGAATGCACAAAACAATAAATTGAAGTAAAACTTGGTTTAAATCAATGTTATGTCTTGTGGATATGCATGTTATACTGAATATGAACATTTATGCGGTGTTGTTATAATACATACATCCAAGCCTTGAGACTGTGGCGATAAACCTTTAAACGACTTAAAGGATTATCTTTGCTTATGTATATCGAATTCGGTCATTCCTTCCAATCCCCACCAACCCGGGATTTCAGGAACGGGAGTTGTCAATTCCTATGGTACCACTACCTACTAACGAACGGCCTAGCTAATGTTAATGAATGTATTGTCCCATTTAAACGAACCAAATGTCATACCAAAATGTAAGCATGTGATGAAATGAAAATGTACTAAGTATGCAACAAATGAACATACATAGCATGTGATGTGATGTGATGTGATGTAAAACAATGTACTAAGTAAGCACGCAATGGGCATACATAGCATAAAATGTAATGTAAAACGATGTACTAAGTAGGCACGCAATGGGCATACATAGCATAAAATACAATGAAATCATGTACTATAAGTGTACTAATGAACATATCAAGTATATGATGTGAAAACAGGAAAGCATGAAAGTAACAAGTAGGCACATGTGTTCCACCCCAAAACAGTTTGGAAAACAGTAAAAGAGGGGTCTATGTACTCACTTGAGATTGCTCAGAAGTCCTAAGATAACCACCAAGCAATGCTAGAGATCACGGAATCAAACGGCACCTAATATAGGTAACTATGTTAATAAACCGGACCTAAATCGGAAGATTGGGTAGCATGAGGGTTTGTAAACCAAATGAGTGTAGGAACTCATGTGATATGGTTTAACAAAGCCTTCATACTAAATGAAACTTAACCTAAGTGTTTACGACCCATTACGACCCGTTTAGGTAGCTTATGCTACTTTAACGCGTCGTTCGCGTAAAACGCGTTCGGACTGCCTAACTAGTCCTATGACAAGTGTTATATGCCTAAACATGTTACATAATCAGTTATGTGACAAAAGTTTAGATTAAATATGCTTAATTACCAATTATACATGAAAAGGTGTATTATGGTAATTTACCTAAGGCATATAAACTACCTATCATACAACTACTCAAACGATGTGACCATAGGGTATAACCTCGGAAGGTTATTCCCAATACTATGGTCACCTAAGGTGTTTGGTCAGATCCTAATGATCGACCAAATGGGTCGGGTTCGAAGGTATAAGCGATTTATTAGATCTCTTACCCTACGACCCTAGACAACGTGGTAATCAGTAGGCATAGTCCCAAGGGACTATGACCATCGTGATTACAATCACGTTGCGAAGTTCAAACGAACTTCGCATTGACCATAAGCTGGTCAACGCTGAAAGTCAAACAAAGTTTGACTTTCGGACTCGAAAAGCAATAAAAGAACGAAAGAATACTTACGAAGGGTCCCCGAATGCTAATCTAGATCGAAATAACTCAGGTATGGAACAATGGTTCTAACTTAGAGTCTTTAAGATCAGATTCTAGTGAGTTTGAAGCAATGGGGGGGGGGGGGTGGGGTATTTATAGTTTTCGGGTAACCGTTAAGATCGTTTCATGGAAACCATGCTTGAATCTTGTGCGTACATATGTCACAAAGTTGTGGTACCTTAAAAATGGTCTAAATGAGCTGAATGTGCAGTTGGGAGTATGTGGTTGAGGATTAAACAGCTGGAATCAGCTAACTAATCGATCTTATCTGTTTTGGAGGGCTGATGCGGCCCGCTTCAGGATCAGACAAACCTCAGGCGGGCCGCCTGGGGCTTCTGATCAGAACATAAGTTTCAAAAGTGACAGTTTTGGTCCCTGTTGTGTTTTAAGCCCATTTCCGACACTTCTAAGGCCCGTAAAGCCAACTTTAAGGCCCTAAAATGATTCCTAAACATTGTGGACATGAAACATGCTCAAAAATATGTCGGATGTTGGCTCGTTTGGCCGTACGAACGCGATGTTCGCTTAATTACGACGGAATGCGCATAAGCGCGAAAAACGATCCAAATGACGCGACGAATGGATTTTTCTTATGGCGAACACTAAAGTATAATATAATCATGCTTATATAAATTTTTGGATGTCCGGATGTATTCAGAACGTGAGTTATGCGTAAAAATGCAAACTTGTGCACTTTTTGACACTTTTAGTCCCTGAATGACCCAAAAGTTTATTTTAGCACACCGAACCCCTCAAAGCCTATTTCTAAGCTATGTAAAGGATATTTAAGGTGTGTTTAAGTTATGGTCATGTTACGGAATGTCTGTTACAGTTCAAATTGGCATACTTTCGCAGTTTGTCAAATTTAGTCCCTGTAAGCGAATTAACTTGTTTTTGCCATACCAAAGCCTTTAAAACTTATTTCTAAGTTATTTAAAGGTTATTTAAGGTATGTTAAGCCAATGTCACTATTCCGGAGTGTTTGTTTAATTTAAACTGGTTATATTTATGCATCGGTGCGCGTATAACCTTCCAGAAAGTGATTTAGAGTTTGGAATTGAACAAAAATTGATATGTGCAAATGATACACATATTTATACAAATACCAAGTATGAAATTCAATATTTCATTGCTACAGTATTTGTTTGATGGCCGTGGAGGCACATGTGTTACAGTCTCCCCTACTTTAGGAAATTTCGTCCCGAAATTTATTTAGAGGAAACTTGTGAGAGCTTGAAAACATGAAGTTGAAAAGATCGAACAACATTGGTTAGGGTTCTGAACTTCTAGTAACTTTAATAACATCATGCTTGCAATGTAAGAGGGATACTTATATACAAGTATATGAAGCGTCATTGGTGCGTCCACCGTGCCTCCATTACATTGTTCACATTTTGTTATTGTTGTCACTATCGGTTCTTACACATAATAAACCTTACTGGGTTTCTGTGCACTAAATTTCATAATTATGTACGCGTCCATAATCAGACAATTCCTTGCACAGTTCACACAGTCTATTTTATAATGCGTAGGGTAAAACCAAATTAACAATCCTGTGATGAGTGTGACTAGACCGCCGTAGAGTCCTTTTAATTAAATCAATAAATGATCTAAATAGACTATCAAGGAGTCTGTCCAGCTACATCACTAGATGTCGTTCTTTAACCAGATTGTGAATCAATCTTTTGACTAGACCACTAAAAGGGTCTCTTATGAATCAAGGAGTGGTACTATATAATCCAAGGGTCTTAACTATTACATAGAAGCCCATTAAGGATTTAAGGTAGTACCTTTTTGAATATCCTACTACGAATCCCTCATATGAAGATATGAAAGATTCTACGAGGACTTGGATAATGAATACCCAGAGTATACCAAAAACACAAAAAAAAAATGCATAAATGAAAACACAAAATATGCAAACACATAATCACATAACCACAAAATTGTTTGTTAATTTGTCTTGTTAATTGCGTACATGCATTTAAAGCACACTAGGAATCCATTCCGTGGATTTCATTTGGCACTTTAAACATTTACAAGAATCTATCTATAAAGATAGAAAGATTTTTGAAGAGAAAATTCGATTTCGATTATAAATAACCGAAATGTTCGAATTAAGGTACATAAGGAATCCAATTAAGGATTCTGATTTGAATGATAATTATCCACAAGGATCTAAATGTGAAGATAAAAAGATCCCATATGGATTTTAGAAGTTGAAGATGTTTTGAAATCTTGCACTGGATGTGCTTAAGTCAAAACATAAGTAAAATGCTTATGAAGTTGAGATGCTAGATATGTCAAGGCGACATATGAAGCGGAGTTTGAAGGTTAAGTCAATGTATGAGGAAAATATTTTAAAAACTATGCATGAGGTTCTTTTAAGAAAAATGTGTTTAACGTTTTTGAAACCTTATATATAATACTTTTGAAATCATAAAGTAGGTGTACTAGGTAAGTATATTTATAAAAATGTTTTAAAATCATGCGAGATGAATTTTGAAATTATGTATAAGGTTTTTGAAAAACAAGAATGATGCTTTTCGAAATCATGCACTTGATAAGAAAATGTACTGTGTTAATATTGTTTTCAGACTATATGAAATATTCTGAAATTATGAAAGTTGTTTTTGAAAACATAGCCAATGTTTTTGAAATAACATAGACAATGCATTTGAAAAAAAAATGTTTTCAAACTATATGAAATGTTTTGAGATCATGAAGATTGTTTTTGAAATACTTGTACTGCGTATGTTGAAAAATCAAAACGTAATGGGTATGAGATTTGAAAATACCCTTAGTTATCTAACCAAGGATTCAAAGGCACAGATGTGCAGGAGCATGATTACTCATAATGTCACTTTATTTTTCTGTACTTCGTATCTTAGAATGAAACGAGTACTTAAAATTTTTGAAGGAATCATGAGCGATCATTTGAAAGAGAGAATCACAAGAGTAGTTTGTAAGGAACATAGTTCCTTAATGTAGGTATTATAGGGAAATGCCATAAACACATGTAATTATACTTGTATCTCAGAATTGCGAACAACAACTTTTATTTATGAACAAGACATATTGTTTCACAATACACGAAAACAAAAGAAACAAAGGCATAAGACAGCACATCCTTTGTTCAGCCGAATGCTCATCCAAGGGTTGGATTTGCATTAGCAAGCTTTGGGCATTTGTTCCTGTAATGGCTTGTCTCGCCACAGTTGTAGCACGTTCCAGGCAGAAAGCGAGCTTGAGTAGGGTTGACTTGGGGTTGATTTGGACCACCCTGGTTTGAGGTAAATCGACAAACGCTTGCCAGGTGACCAACTCGCCCACATGCTGCACACAAACGACACTGTAGGTGGGCTAAGTGGTGTGCATTACATTTGTCGCATATTGGTGCCGTTCCCTTGTATTGCTTCTTATTTGGTGGTGTTGCCACCCGAATGGTTCCTGCTTGATTTGGTGCAACTGCTGCCACGCAAACTTTTGCTGTATGACCTTTACGTCCACAAATTTGGCATTCGCGGCACTTCACATTAGCATGATGATAAAGGTTACATTTGTTGCACAAGGGTGAAGTTCCATTGTATGGCTTCCTAGCACGGGGTTGAGCTGGTTGATTAGGGAAGGCTTGACCATTGTGAGCGACTACGGCGAAGTTCTGAGAAGCCTTTCGCTTCTTTGACTTCTTAGGGGATCGTTCATCCATGGTCTTTGATTCCACGATTGGTTTCTTGGCTGGGGGTGCTGGCTTGACTTCTGCCTCCTTTGGTGGTCCTTGAGTGGCTTCTTTGTTGAGACGAGAGGCTTCATTGTTGAGACGAGTCATGGAAATGCCTAAGTCCACACTCTTCAGAATCACCTCGCCTATTTGCTGGGCAAATTTGGCTATTTGCTCGGACATTTAACCGGTGCTGAGAGGAAGAGACATTCTAGAAGAAAATGAAAGATATTGGAAGAATCAAGTGAAAGGTTATCAGACAATCAAAACAGAATGGCAATGTATAAAAATTGCGATCATTTGTTTGTCACCAAAGGCAAACAAATGAGATAGTGACTAATCAAAGTAAGCGGGTCAATATAATGTATCGCGAAGACATGCTCGCCTATAAGTGAACACTCATCCCAAGAATTCCCAGGTAAGCACAACTGGTCTCGCGTCTGATGAGATATATACGAAGTGCTTGCCTAGACAGAAAACCCAGAATACAGGCATTCACCCTTCCAGTTTGCACGTGTTCACATTATTTAGGACCCAAAAAAACTTTGACGAGGTTTGAAAATTCAAAGGGGTTCAAAACCATATAACAGAGAGTTCAAAACCTTACAATAGAGGGTTCAAAACCTAGTAATCAATCATCCTAGAACAGATGATTAGTTTTCAAAGCGGTTTTGAAATTTGTGTTCTTGTTGCGGTCGTCGCCTAAGGATAGGTGACGGTATTGTTTTATGACTAAACGCAAGTAAACTCGCGTTAGGGTCCTAGGAAGGTTATAGACTAGGTCAAAGTATTACTAATAACCTAATTCCCTATAACCATGAGCTCTGATACCAACTTTTCTGTCACAACCCGACCACGTAAAACAACAAAGCGTGGCGGAAACATCAGGGAGTGTAGTAACAGAATCATTGTTTCATAACATATGCAAATTGAAATATTGTTTTATTGATTAAAGTTGTTACAATGTCTTGACAAACAAAGAAACATAACATAAATTAACTAGTCTTGCATCTTTTATTGTCGCTAAGGCCCAAGTCCGCCTAAGTGTATCTTGATCAATCCTATGCTTCATTTCCTGAAACACATGTGAAAATAGGTACGTCAGCATAAAAATGCCGGCGAGTACATAGGTTTTGTAAAATTAAGATTCATGACTTCTGCTTAAGAAAAAGTTTAGTCATGAACCTTGTAATTTGCTTTGTCTTTGTAAATCATTTGAAAAACAATAAGTTCAGATGATATGTATAAATAAGTGAATAATGCATGGTTAAATGAATAACCATGTAAAATGAGTTTGTATAAGTTAAGTTGTTTGTAAAACAATGTATTGTGAAAAGTATGTTATTTGTATAAAATGTTATATGTCCAAATTGAAATGATTTAAACAACGCCAAGATATGTAATACCATATAAGCACTTATATATAGGAAGTACCAGCGGCGTATCCACCATGCTTGTATCATATTACACATGCCTCGTTACTTAAATCACTTACGCAAACCAAACCAACAATGTAAGATATCTATGTTTAAACCAATTGTCAAATGTATTGAATAATATGTCAAAGTGTTTATGTCAAGATGTAAATCATGTAATGTAAAACAAATGTGATATGTATGGCTAGTGAAATGCATCAACTAAACCATAGGTGAAACGCACAAAACAAAGCATTGAAGTAAAACTTGGTTTAAATCAAAGTTATGTTACTTACGCAAACCAAACCAACAATGTAAGATATCTATGTTTAAACCAATTGTCAAATGTATTGAATAATATGTCAAAGTGTTTATGTCAAGATGTAAATCATGTAATGTAAAACAAATGTGATATGTATGGCTAGTGAAATGCATCAACTAAACCATAGGTGAAACGCACAAAACAAAGCATTGAAGTAAAACTTGGTTTAAATCAAAGTTATGTTTTGTGGGAAATGCATAATCAAATGTAAATCATGTTAAAATGTCTATGTCGAAATGTCTATGTCAAAATGTCTATGTCAAAATGTCATGTATGGCAAGTGGAATATATATGTGTGTGTATATATATATATATATATATATATATATCCATTAAGCCATAGGGAAGAATGCACAAAACAATAAATTGAAGTAAAACTTGGTTTAAATCAATGTTATGTCTTGTGGATATGCATGCTATACTGAATATGAACATTTATGCGGTGTTGTTATAATGCATACATCCAAGCCTTGAGACTGTGGCGATAAAACTTTAAACGACTTAAAGGATTATCTTTGCTTATGTATATCGAATTCGGTCATTCCTTCCAATCCCCACCAACCCGGGATTTCAGGAACGGGAGTTGTCAATTCCTATGGTACCACTACCTACTAACGAACGGCGTAGCTAATGTTAATGAATGTATTGTCCCATTTAAATGAACCAAATGTCATACCAAAATGTAAGCATGTGATGAAATGAAAATGTACTAAGTATGCAACAAATGAACATACATAGCATGTGATGTGATGTGATGTGATGTGATGTAAAACAATGTACTAAGTAAGCACGCAATGGGCATACATAGAATAAAATGTAATGTAAAACGATGTACTAAGTAGGCACGCAATGGGCATACATAGCATAAAATACAATGAAATCATGTACTATAAGTGTACTAATGAACATATCAAGTATATGATGTGAAAACAGGAAAGCATGAAAGTAACAAGTAGGCACATGTGTTCCACCCCAAAACAGTTTGGAAAACAGTAAAAGAGGGGTCTATGTACTCACTTGAGATTGCTCAGAAGTCCTAAGATAACCACCAAGCAATGCTAGAGATCACGGAATCAAACGGCACCTAATATAGGTAACTATGTTAATAAACCGGACCTAAATCGGAAGATTGGGTAGCATGAGGGTTTGTAAACCAAATGAGTGTAGGAACTCATGTGATATGGTTTAACAAAGCCTTCATACTAAATGAAACTTAACCTAAGTGTTTACGACCCATTACGACCCGTTTAGGTAGCTTATGCTACTTTAACGCGTCGTTCGCGTAAAACGCGTTCGGACCGCCTAACTAGTCCTATGACAAGTGTTATATGCCTAAACATGTTACATAATCAGTTATGTGACAAAAGTTTAGGTTAAATATGCTTAATTACCAATTATACATGAAAAGGGTATTCTGGTAATTTACCTAAGGCATATAAACTACCTATCATACAACTACTCAAACGATGTGACCATAGGGTATAACCTCGAAAGGTTATTCCCTATACTATGGTCACCTAAGGTGTTTGGTCGGATCCTAATGATCGACCAAATGGGTTGGGTTCGAAGGTATAAGCGATTTATTAGATCGCTTACCCTACGACCCTAGACAACGTGGTAATCAGTAGGCATAGTCCCAAGGGACTATGACCATCGTGATTACAATCACGTTGCGAAGTTCAAACGAACTTCACATTGACCATAAGCTGGTCAACGCTGAAAGTCAAACAAAGTTTGACTTTCGGACTCGAAAAGCAATAAAAGAACGAAAGAATACTTACGAAGGGTCCCCGAATGCTAATCTAGATCGAAATAACTCAGGTATGGAACAATGGTTCCAACTTAGAGTCTTTAAGATCATATTCTAGTGAGTTTGAAGCAATGGGGGGGGGGGTGGGGTATTTATAGTTTTCGGGTAACCGTTAAGATCGTTTCATGGAAACCATGCTTGAATCTTGTGCGTACATATGTCACAAAGTTGTGGTACCTTAAAAATGGTCTAAATGAGCTGAATGTGCAGTTGGGAGTATGTGGTTGAGGATTAAACAGCTGGAATCAGCTGACTAATCGATCTTATCTGTTTTGGAGGGCTGATGCGGCCCGCTTCAGGATCAGACAAACCTCAGGCGGGCCGCCTGGGGCTTCTGATCAGAACATAAGTTTCAAAAGTGACAGTTTTGGTCCCTGTTGTGTTTTAAGCCCATTTCCGACACTTCCAAGGCCCGTAAAGCCAACTTTAAGGCCCTAAAATGATGCCTAAACATTGTGGACATGAAAAATGCTCAAAAATATGTCGGATGTTGGCTCGTTTGGCCGTACGAACGCGATGTTCGCTTAATTACGACGGAATGCGCTTAAGCGCGAAAAACGATCCAAATGACGCGACGAATGGATTTTTCTTATGGTGAACACTAAATATAATATAGTCATGCTTATATAAATTTTTGGATGTCCGGATGTATTCAGAACGTGAGTTATGCGTAAAAATGCAAACTTGTGCACTTTTTGACACTTTTAGTCCCTGAATGACTCAAAAGTTTATTTTAGCACACCGAACCCCTCAAAGCCTATTTCTAAGCTATGTAAAGGATATTTAAGGTGTGTTTAACTTATGGTCATGTTCCAGAATGTCTGTTACAGTTCAAATTGGCATACTTTCGCAGTTTGTCAAATTTAGTCCCTGTAAGCGAATTAACTTGTTTTTGCCATACAAAAGCCTTTAAAACTTATTTCTAAGTTATGTAAAGGTTATTTAAGGTATGTTAAGCCAATGTCACTATTCCGGAGTGTTTGTTGAATTTAAACTGGTTATATTTACGCATCGGTGCGTGTATAACCTTCCAGAAAGTGATTTAGAGTTTGGAATTGAACAAAAATTGATATGTGCAAATGATACACATATTTATACAAATCCCAAGTATGAAATTCAATATTTCATTGCTACAATATTTGTTTGATGGCCGTGGAGGCACAGGTGTTACATAAAGTTGGGACGAATTCGCTTGATCTTAAGAGAATAAGTGTCGGGTTATTGGCTTATGTTTCGGTGGGGACTTCGGGGAATTCGTACAACATGATATATTAAATTTATCAGTATTAGTAGGATATATATATTGTTCATGAGGCAGGCATTATAGATGGCCCCGTTAGGGGCACATGCGCAAGTAATGTCTTTTAATCATTTAAGTATTGCACGAGAGGAATTGTTGGTAGATCTATCGGGTTGACAACCCCCTCGTGACCGGTCGCCCCGTGTTAAGTCAAACGATGAATTGATATTATGTTATATACCTTTATTGTTAATGTCACACCCGCTCATAGCGGAAGCGCGAGGTGTGATCTGATTGGTTCTCATTGCATAACAATATAAGTGAACATACTAAATGAATTAAACATGCTCCAATGCCATTGCCATAATTGTTTCAAAAGAACACAACATACGTTAAGTGTACTGATTACAAACCATCAAATGAAAATAAGTTGTCATAGCTTCATACATTAAAATGTAAGTTCTAAAATGTTAAGGCTTTGACCGCTATATCACCACAAAGAGGCGGTATATAACGGGAAAACCCTTTAAATGGTGGCATGGAGTCTTGATAATTGCTTTCTTGTCTGGACATATCTGCATGGTCCACTAATTCCCTGAAATACATGTTAAGTTGAAAACATCAACAAAAGTTGGCGAGTTCATGCAGTTTAGTTGTATAAGATGTATCTGTAAAATGTGAGTTGTATAAAATGTATCTATAAAATGTATCTGTAAAATGTGAGTTGTATAAGATGAAAACCAGTATGTAAAGATGTAGTATGTAAAGCGTCAATGAGATCGTTGATCATTAATGTTTTGCAAGGACATTAATATATGTGACGAAATAGGAAGCAATCCAAACCTAGACGATTTTGTGTCGACTACTATTGACTGGGACACAAACTCACTCTTCTGTATGGGTCCACAACCATGAGTGGGGCTTGCCAAAACCCATTAGATCTAACCCCTTGTACCTAAGTCCAAACTGGATTAATGGTGCTTAGTTGTATAACCCTATTTGCACATGATCTAAGGTGTTTCATTCCTTGACTTATCATACTATTGAACATGTATTTTCCCTGATAGTTGTAAAGTTGTAAAGCATTTAAAATGAACAGGGGACCTGAACTCACAGAATTGCGTTCCGTAAACTGTATATAATTGTAACCTCACTTGCAGTTGTCTTGAATTGTATCACGACCTTCAAAGGTCCTAGATTTGTTAGACACTTCGGTTTTTGTAATGACTCATGTACAAGTCTTTTTTCTTGAATATGTGTTAAGACTTGTATGTATTTGTTATTCGTTGAACTGTGTCTTAGATGTATTAATTGATATCTGTTTAATATATATTTCGCCAAATATATATATATTCATGTATCTTGTCAATTGTATTATCAGGTCAAGTCTTCTTGACTTCGTGTTTTGTATGAATAAATTGTATATGTGTGAATGTGTCTCGTATGAGTAAACTGTATGTGTATAAATAGTTCCCATGTATGGGCATACTTGTATAATTGTATTTTCACCAAGTGTTGGTGATGTGAGTGAGTGTATAGTTGTACGTATAGGAATACGTATATCCTCGTGTTCTTACACGTGATCTTGTATTCTTAGAATATATACTTATATATTTTAAGATATATTTCATATGAATATATAATCTATGCTTGGTAAAAAGGTACAAAAATCATCTTAAAAATAATCTATTTTAAGACTAGTTTTAGAAATATATAATTTTGGTCTTTCACAAAAATAATATATTTTTTGATGTTAGGAAATATATATATATATATATATATATATATCTTTTATATATTCCAAAGATAATACCTTTTTAAGATAACCAATGTGCAATATATTTTGGGTACTTGTAAAATATATATGGTTACTTGTTCGGTTTTGAAAGCGTAGTTTACCAAGTCTTTGATATATTACATATTATAGTCTGAAATACTTATATAGTCCGTTTATTTGTCCGTAAGTCTGATTTGTCCATAAGTTGCATCCGAATACCCGGATCGTACGTAATTTGCTTTTAAAGTGTATTTTATGTAGTCTTGTAAGACTTTAGTTGTAATGTGTCTTGTGTTTATTTATATCATTGTATTCAAGTTCCTAACTTTCATGTATATAACTAATACAATCAAATAACACATAGCACATAAGTTGTTAAGATCACTACTCAAAAATATATATTTATATCTAGTTTTGCTTTTATAAATTCTTTCTTTCAAATCTCTTTATTCTAGTAAAGATTTTGTCAAAAATGATAGTTTTTATAACATATGATTTCTAAGAAAAATTGGTCATATTTCCTTTGAAATATAAACTTTGCCATGTTTAATAAAACATATCTTTTTCTTTTCAAAATCACCAACAATTTAGTCATCTTATTTCTAAGCAAAAGCACATGAGATTTATAACATAAACTTAACAAGATGAACTCATAATCATGTAGGGTTTTAGTATGATCTTTATATATGTTTTTACTAGTTCAAAAATCATACTTCTAGTTTTGTTAAACTTTTATACAAAACCCATCTTGTATGTTTCTTTTTATAAATCTTGTAAAAGCATTATTTTTAGTGAAAAACTTTATTCACTTTAATAATATCAAAGATTATGATCATCCATTAAAAATTATGTTTAACATAACCCTTTTAACACTTTCATGTACACTTGTTAGATCATGTTTTTAAACATCATCTAACAAGTTTTTCATATGATATTCATCATAGCTAGATCAAATATGCAAGTAATAAGCTTTAAATCATAACATAAACAATCTTTTATATCATGATTTTTAGTTTGCTTCTTTGTATTTTCAACTTATTCTTGTATGATTCTTTTAGTTATAACTTGTTCTTAAACAATATATATATATATATATATATATATATAAACAAGTATGAAAAAGAGATTTAGAAGGCTCACTTCTAGCTCTTGTGGCTAGGGATGATCTAGATGATGATAAAAGCAAAGAAAAAGGATGATCTTGATGATTGAAAGCTCTTGGATAGATGGAAATGCTTGCTTCAACTTGTGGTTGCCTTAGATCCTCCTAAGTTCCATGAAAATCCATCTTGATCATCAAGAAAATGGCTATAAAATGAAGTGGGTTTATGGGGTGTTCTTGGCCAAAATGGTGATGAATGTTGAGAGCTTAAGTGTGTGAAAGATAAGGTGTAAATTGTGATGAAATGGTTAGTAACTAAAGTAACTAGTTGTTTATGTGACACCCGGCTTTTCAGGCCGTACCGTACAATTGTAACACGTGTTGTAATAGGTAACAGGGCTATATTTGAATGGTTATGAAGTTTATATGTGAAATTTAATGTGTTGGTAAAATTAAACTTTGATAAAAATTATGTTGGCAACGGTAAGATAAACGCTTATCGCGTAACGATTAAAATGCGAAACGAACGTCGGTGACCACCCGATCAGTGTTAAAATCCTAAAAATAGTCTGTTATGATTAGAATAATATTTTTAATCATATCCGTGTGGAAAAATAATTTAAAACGCTAAGAAACTCTATTTTTCGAGTTTGAGCGCGTACTGCGCGATACTGCTCGAATTAAACAAAATACTGTCAACACAACCTGTCAAGGCAACTGATAATCATTTTAGTAATAACTTGATGAGTTTATTACTTTCGAATGATAAAAATAAATAAAAACGCATAAATCCCTATTTTTGCGATTTTAAGCGCGTACCGCACAGCACAGCGTGCATACTGCCATATACCGACAACGTAGCCAGTCCAGGCAAATAAAATATTGTTCAGTAATATTTTGGTGAGTTTATTTTTATATAGTGCTAAAAATAATTTAAAACGCATTAAAACGGGATTAAAACGCTAGATAAAATACCCGGTATCCAGTAAAATACCTGCTTTAACCTAAAGTTACACATATATATGTATGTATAGATTTTTTTGTGTGTATATAGGAGAGAGAGAGAGTGTTAGCAGCCAAGGGATGTTCCACCTCTTCTTGGAATTGTAATTGTGTGCCAAGTGGATCTAGTGAAGTGTGCTTAATCGTTTGAACATTTTAAACACTTCAACATCATTTAATCAAGATCAAATTCATCTCTCTCTTCCCTCTTGATACCTCACGGCCAAACACCCCCATATACATACACTTTCAAAAATTTCAATTCATTCCATGAAGATTCAAGGGTCTTTCAAGGTGATTTCAAGCTAAGAAGGGTGTTTGGAAGTGATTTCAAGCAAGAACAACCTCCATATCATCATCTATTCTCAAAAACCCATCTAAAAATCTTGAAGGTATAACCTTGTTTTTAAATCATGTTCTTGATTCATAGTGATGATGGAGATGTTTGATGGTTTCTCTTGAACTTGGAATAAATCACAAAACTTGTATTTTACAAAGAATGAGATTTAAATCAATGTAAAAGTGAGGGTATATATGTGTCTATATATGGCCGAAAATTTATGGCCATATGTGTGTTAAGTTATGTTTTGATTTCTTGATTCATGATTTACTTGAGTTGATCTTTGAAAAATGAGTTCATGCATGTGTTCAAAAGGTGTCATAGAAGAAAGTTCTAAAAGATTCTTGTGATTTGAGATGAAAGTGATATATAGTAGAGTTTTGGAAGTTTACACATGTATGTATATGTGTGTATGTCGTATATGTATGTATATATATGTAAATGCATACACAAAGTTTTGTCATATGTATATAAAAGAAGGAATATTTGCATTTATGTGAAAATGATTTGATGATTATGAAATGAATATGTTTTGATATAGATGAACATGCCATAAATATGGTCTTTGATGCATTTAAAGTTATTTTGGATAATGATGTTATGATATGGGTGTAATAGATGCATATACTTAGACATGCATGATGATATATGTTTATAAAAAGGTGATTTGAGTATGATTTAGTAAAAATCAGTTATGAGCAGATTATAAACATTAAAATAAAGTTATTTTAAAGTGTTTACTGAAATATGATTTTGTCGTAATGTTTGCTAGCTTGACATGTTGTACTTGGTGCATTAAAAGTTGTAAAATACGTGAAATCGCATGATTTATGTGACTTACACAAAAACTGCACTAATATGATTATAACCGCTATCTTAATCAGTAAATAACATGTATTGTGTTAAAATATCAAGTCGTTTCGAGCTAGGATGATTATAGTAACGTTTAACGCAAAACTATGTGTTAAAACGGTCAAAAATCGGCTTTTCGAGTGATTTTTGTAAAACTGATTTAGATCAGTAAATAAACTGATGTTTTTAGTTTAAAAACAAGTATTTTAACTAATTTTAAGTTTACTTGGTGTTTGGTTGGTCATACGTGACTTCCGACGCCCGAAAACGTTACCGAATCGCTAAAATACGCATTTTTCAACACACACAAGTATGGGTAAAATTTTGGGTAAATCTTGTGAGTTAAAATGTGATATGTGATTTAAACACAAAAATGTGAAAGTATGTTAAGTTTTAACATGTTGGAAGTTTAGACCTTGCATGAATATTTATACGGTAGAAACGGCGAAAATCCCGTTAAATGCATAACTTGTTTGTCGAGCATGAAATTTGATACATATATAATATTTTATATATATTAGCTTAAAAAATGACAAAATTGATAAGTTAGCAATATTTCACGTGTTTCGGTGTTAAATTATATGAACGTTTATGTCACACCCCGACCACGTGTAACATACAAAACGTGGCGGAAAACGTCGGGGAGTGTTGTAACAGAATTAATTGTTTCATAACCATGGCATACAAAGTTGTATTTTATTTATCAACACAAGAGTTTCATTGCTTTAAACAGAAATACAGAGTTTATAACATAATTAAACATAGTCTATCTTCTTTTAAAGTCTCTAAGGCACAGGTCCGCCCTAGTATCATGATCAACATCCTATGGAAAAGCTCCTGAAAACACATGTGAAAATAGGTACGTCAGCATAAAAATGCCTGTGAGATACATATGTTTTGTGAAAATAGGATTCATGACGTATGTTTAAGAAAAATGTTTAGTCATGAACCTTGTAATTTGCTTTGTCTTGTCAATCATTTGAAAACAATAAGATCAGATGATATGTATAAGTAAATGTAAGGTTAAATGATTAACCATGTAAAATGAGTTTGTATGAAGTAAGATGTTTGTTAACAATGTCTTGTGAAAAGTATGCTATTTGTATAAAATGTTCTATGTCTCAATATTGAAATGATTCAAATAACGTTACGACATGTAATACCATACAAACACTTATATATAGGAAGTACCAGCGGCGTATCCACCATGCTTGTATCATATTACACACGCATCGTTACTTAATCACTTATTCAAACCAAACCAAACAATGTAAGAAGTCTATGTTTAAACCAATTGTCAAATGTATTGAATAATATGTCAAGTGTTCATGTCAAGATGTAAATCATGCAGTGTGAAACAATTGTCAAACATGTTATGTGTCAAATGTAAATCATGTCAAAATGTCTATGTCAAATATCCATGTCAAATGTCTTTGTGTAAATGTCTTTGTCAAATGTCTTTGTGTAAAATGTCTATGTCAAAATGTCATGTATGGCAAGTGAAATGTCTCAACTAAACCATATGCACAAAAACAAAGTATTGAAGTAAAACATGGTTTAAATCAATATTATGTCTTGTGGAAAATGCATGCTAATACTGAATATGAACATTTATGCGGTATTGTGAAAATGCATACATCCAAGCCTTGTGATTGTGGTGATAAACCCTTAAACAAATTAAAGGTCTATCTGTCTTATATCATCGAATTCGGTCATTCCTTTCTGTCCCCTTTCCCTGGGATGTCCGGAACGGGAGTTGTCAATTCCTATGGTACCACTACCTACTAACGAACGGCGTAGCTAATGTTAATGAATGTATTGTCCCATGTAAACAAACCAAATGTCATACCAAAATGTAAGCATGTGAAAACAATGCACTAAGTATGTAATCAAATGAACATACATAGCGTGAAATGTCATGTAAAACGATGTACTAAGTAATGCACACAATGGGCACACCTAGCATGAAATGTAATGAAATCATGTACTATAATGTACTAACGAACATAGCAATATATGATATGAAAACATGAAAGCATGAAAGTAACAAGTAGGCACATGTGTTTCACCCCAAAACAGTTTGGAAAACAGTAAAAGAGGGGTTCTATGTACTCACTTGTGATTGCTCAGATGTCTAAAGATAACCACCAAGTAATGCTAGAGATCTCGGAATCAAACGGCACCTAATATAGGTAACTATGTTAATAAACCGGACCTATATCGGAAGACTGGGTAGCATTAGGGTTTGTAAACCAAATGAGTGTAGGAACTCATATTATTTGGTTTAACAAAGCCTACATACTAAATGAAACTTAACCTAAGTCTTATCGACCCATTACGATCCGTTTAGGTAGCTTATGCTATTTTAACGCATCGTGCGCGTGAAACGCGTTCGGAACGCCTAACTAGTCCTATGACAAGTGTTATATGCCTAAATATGTTACATAATCAGTTATGTGGCAAAATTTTAGGTTACATATGCTAAATTACCAATTATGCATGAAAAGGGTATTCTGGTAATTTACCTAAGGCATATAAACTACCTATCATACAACTACTTAAACGATGTGACCATAGGGTATAACCTCGGAAGGTTATTCCCTACCTACTATGGTCACCTAATGTATTTGGTCCAATCCTAATGATCGACCAAATGGGTCGAGTTCGAAGGTATAGGCGATTTATCAGATCGCCTACCCTACGACTCTAGACAACGTGGTAATCAGTGGGCATAGTCCCAAGGGACTATGACCAACGTGATTACACTCACGTTGCGAAGTTCAAACGAACTTCGCATTGACCATTACTGGTCAACGCTGAAAGTCAAACAAAGTTTGACTTTCTGACTCGAAAAGCAATAAAATAAGGAAAAGAACGAAAGAATACTTACGAAGGGTCCCCGAATGCTAATTTCGATTCAAGAATCTCAGGTATGAAACAATGGTTTCAACTTAGAGTTTCTCAATCAAAATTCTAGTGGTTTAAACAATGAAAGGCATGGGGTATATATAGTTTCTTCCATATAGAATATTCCTAGCATATTCCAAGAATATTCCTAGCATATTCCAAGCATATTCCTAGCATATTCCAAGCATATTCCAAGAATATTCCAAGCATATGCCAGGCATATTCCTAGCATATTCCAAGCATATTCTTGGCATATTCCTTAGCATATTCCAAGCATATTCCAAGCATATGGCTAAAACGGGTATTTAACTGGGTACCGGGTATTTTATCTAGCGTTTAAATCCCGGTTTATGGCGTTCTAAATTATTTTTATTACTCTATAAAAATAAACTCGCCAAGATATTACTGAAATAAATTTCAGTTGCCAGGACTGGCTGCGTTGTCTGCGTTTTGCAGTAGAAGCACTGTGTTGCGCAGAAACACACGGTACGCGCTTAAACTTTGAAAAATAACGTTTTTAGGCGTTTTAATTTATTTTTCAACACGGACCTGATTAAAATAAGATTTTAATCATAACAGAATATTTGTGGGATTTAAATATTATCCGGTCGGTCACCAACGTTCGTTTGGTCGTACGATCGCGATGTTCGGTTAATTACGACGGAATGCGCATAAGCGCGAAAAACGATCCAAATTGCGCGACGAATGGATTTTTCTTATGCCAAACACTAAAATAAAATATTTTAGTGCTTACATAAATTTTTGGATGTCCGGATGTATTCAGAACGTATGTTATGCGCGAAAATGCAAACTTGTGCACTTTTTGACACTTTTAGTCCCTGAATGACCCAAAAGTTTATTTTAGCACACCGAACCCCTCGAAGCCTATTTCGAAGCTATGTAAAGGATATTTAAGGTGTGTTTAACTTGTGGTCATGTTCCGGAATGTCTGTTCCAGTACGAATCGTCATACTTTCGCAGTTTGTCAAGTTTAGTCCCTGTAAGCGAATTAACTTGTTTTTGCCATACCAAAGCCTTCAAAACTTATTTCTAAGTTATGTAAAGGTTATTTAAGGTATGTTAAGTATATGTTGATGTTCCGGAGTATTTGTCGCGTTAAACTGAGTACGTTTACGCACCAGTTTGCGTATAACTCTCCAGAAAGTGATGTAGAGTTTGAAATTACATAAAAGTCAAAACATGAAAAATGTAAAACATAACAAAACAAACATTGTGATAAAATAACATTGTTTTATTGATAACAGAACTGTTCACAAGGATTACAAACACAGGTGTTACAGTTTATGTATATATATTACGACGCGTAAATCGTAGATATATTACGTATAAACGGGAAAAGTTAACGGATTTACACAATAATGGTCACCAATAAAATCGTTCAAGTCAAAAAATCATAAAATATATATATGGACTTATATATATATATATATACATATAAATATATATTAACGTGCCAACATAATCAGAAATAATAACTTTTCGAGAAAATCCTAAAGTTATGTGATAATTCTAAGAAACGGAGAAACTTAGGATTTTTGTGATGTTTGTATTGATTTAGAATCGTTCCTATATTAGGATGTGTAGAAAATCAATCTCTGGGATTGCGCTATTTAAAATACGCACCCAAAGGTGAGTGTCACTAAACCCCTCTTTTTACTGCTTTGTATATATTTTGGGGGTAGAACACGTCATTAAAAGGGTTTAATATTGTTTTTGAAATAAAACATACCTTTTAATTTAAAAAATATATATTTTCATTGAAAATATATGAGATTTGATAAGCCATACGTTCGAGTAAAACGTTTTTGATGAATGAATATTGAAAGTACGGTATTTCCTAAGCGAAACATGACCGTACAGTTGGGGACGAATTCTTGAATGGGTCTCATATGATGGAGAGTAAGGGGAATTCGTACAACGTCGTGTATTAAATTGTCATATTAGTAGGATATATATATTGTACGTGAGGCAGACATCATATTGTCCTTCAAGAGGATCCTGCGCCCATGATGTCGTTTAATCATTTAAGTATTGCACACGATGAATTGTTGGTAGATATATCAGGTTGACAATCCCGTCGTGACCGGTCGCCCCGTTACAAGTCTAATGACGAATTTAAATTCTGTTTATTGTCTATCTTTGATTATCCCTGCATGGTTAATATATAGTTCGTATCGTCTAGCTAACATACGAGTCTGAAAGTTGACGCAATAATTTAATATACAAAACCTGGGCAATATATATATTTTACAGTTGTCGGATTGATGAACCGACGGAAGGCCCATGGATTTTATTAAGGAAGTAAAATGGACTTTCTAAAATTTATATGGATGTTTTCAAATAAACACCTAATCAGAAAGTTTTCCTTGGAATAAAAATTGGTTGTAAGTGAATATGTGAACTCACCTTCCTTTGTGTTGACACTTGATTTTAACGTGTTTTAACAGGTACTTGAGTTCGGCTTCGGGAAATCATGGCGTATCTTGTGTTTGATGATGCATGTGTGTAATTTAAAAATGTTGGACAACTTTTAAACTTTCTGGGACATTTTGTAATAAGATCCGCGAGGATCAAAGACAACTTAACTATGCGGTTGTGTCGTGTCTTAAAACGTAATGTTTAATAACTTATGTTTAAAATAAATTAATATGTCCAACAATAAAATGCATCGCTCGAGAAGATATAAATGAGCACCAACTTCCGTCACCACTACGTTAAATATTCCGCCGCGACGTTTTTGGGGTGTGACAAAAGTTGGTATCAGAGCCATTGGTTGTTAACGAACTAGATGTTTTCGGAGGAAAACACTAGACTTCAACAGGAGAATTTTGAAATATAAAGTCCAAAATTCTCGAAGCCAGGAATTTTAAATAAACAAAGAAAAATTGTATCATGTATGAAAACCCTTATGTGTTTATGTGCATACGTGATTTTCTGTTTATTTTGGGCCCTATGTGTTACTATTCATGTTGATCATACACTTACTTGTACGGTTACATATGTGTCACAGATGTCGCACGAGCACGAGGTCATCGAGATCAACGACTCAAGTAGTGAGCCAGATTTCGAGACTTCACCCAGACCCATTTTACCAGAGACACCTATCACGATCCCATAGATGGTTGGTATGGCTGAGTTTGCTTCATCATTCCGTGTCGACCCTGCCTTCGCTAGTCAGGTAGACCCCCGATATGCTTTCACAAGCAACGGGTGGATTGATGACAACGATGACGCCCCTCTCTCGATTCACAAGATGGGACAAGCATTTGGCACAGTACCAGTTATCGATGACGTGATCAGAGATGTCCCTGTTTTTGAAGGACCTTTTAGTATAGCACCAGTAGTGGATGCCACTATTGTCACAGCTCGACCATTAGAGCCGTCTGTTGCTCCACTTGCTGTGACAACCCTCATAATTACATGTATCCGAACGATTAGTTAATATTAAATTATGCTTAATGATTGTGCAGAAAATTGACTAAATGGTCCTGAATGTTTTCCTAAGTGTTGGGAATTAAAAGTGTTACAAATAGTAACATAAAGGACACTTTACGATATAACTTAGCTCTTTAACGGAACGGTGTCTAACCGAACAACCGGACTTTACCCGGGACACTAAAATATTGCAAAAAGCATTGTTTTTATTTTTCTAAGCTAGACATAATCCTCGAACACACTAACACCCGCTAGAATATCCAGTGACTAACACACGTAATCATACACTTGAATTTGAATTATAACTAACTAATTACCATTCAAAAATTACATTTACCCCCCCCCCCCATACTAGTAATCAGTCATGAGGACCCCACCATAGATCACCCATGATCTTGTGTGATCTTGCTAAGATCCTATAAGATTTGAGAAGATTGTTGCTTGATTTACTTGCTATAATATTGTGAGAAATATCTTATAAGTATGGTGTGATCTTACAAGATCATATTCATTTCAACACTTCACAAACTCACTCCATTCCCTCATACTCTATCTCTCTCTCTCTCGGATCTACTTAGAACCGCCACCACCACCACCTTACAACCCTCATCAATCCATTTTCAAGCCTTATTCAAGTACTAGAAGGTGCTTCCTTGGAGCTTGAAGCTTGTGGATCATCAAGGAGTTCTCTTGCTTGCTTTCATCATCCATTTTCACCATCGTTTCTCTTGAGATCTTCCCTAGCTTAAAGCTAGTTGTAAGCTTCTAGTTAACTCTTGGTTACTTCCTATTTTTAGTAGTTAAAAGATGTAATATGATGAAATAATGCTAGTATGATGTTGCTTTGTTTATGTTGATGACGGTTACTTGATGAAAACTTGTACTCTAGAAATCTGATATGAACAATGGTACTTGACATGATGAATCTAAGTTAAATAAAAGATAACCTGCTACAAGTGATGTTAAATGTCGTTGTTGATCACTAAGCATGTTGACGGAACAAATAGAACTTGCGTTAGAGCGCTATAAGCTGAAAACAGGAAGCTGTCAAACTGTTACAGCCGCCTTCAGTCTGCTGTAACCAGGTCATAACTTAATGAAAAATTGAATTTCTTGAGTCTATAATGTGTTATTTCGAAATACGGTTCTAATGGCACTGAATCATAATTTTTGGACTTCGTTTACTATTTTTAGAGGGTCGTTTTCACAGCAGCAAAAGCTACGTTTTTACTGTAGAAAATGTGTGTTATGTTTTTCGTCATAACTTGAAATCTGTGCAGAATTAGCCCATGAAATTTGTACTGTAGATGACCACTGATGTTGATGTAATGCTCCAACTGGAATTTCATCAATCGGACTTACGATGAATTTTAAATGAACTTTTCCGTGGACTGCAGTCAGAAAGTGACGAATCTGATTGCAGTCCGGGAAATGATTTTTTATAAAATATTGGTAATGAATTGGATCCCGATATTTTTGCACAGTAATATTTGATTGTTTAAAACATTCTGTAAAAGTTTGGGAATTTTTGGAGTAAGTTAACTATTTTATTAAAATACCCGAAAACAGTCCAGTTTTGGATGTTCAAACTGAAACAATATAACTAGTGATTTGCATGTCTAAATGTCGGTTATGTTATCCGATAATGGTCTAACGTGTTATATGTCAATGAAAGTGTTATGTGCAATATCGTATGCTTGCTCTTGAGTAGCTATAAGTGGAATGTTTATATGGGCATGAACTATTAAAGTGAGTGCATGTTATGTAGTAGATACGTGTAGGAACTTTGTGCTCTATTTGAAACAACTAAATGACTAACTGGCAATCATATTAGGATGTGATTGACCGACCTTGACTGTTAGCTATTTTTGAGAGTCAAACTGAGCAACCAAAGGTGAGTTCACACTCTTAAGGCATGGGATTCTCGGTGGGTTGGGAATGGGATTAAATAGCTAAGACGGAACTTGTACTTTCACCACTACTAGACTACCTACCTCCGTCCTCGGATTGGGAAGGACACCAGCGCTAAACCTACGTATTCTCATATGTACCCCTATCCTCGGATTGGGAAGGACGCCAGCACTAAACCTACGTATTCTCATACGTACCTCCGTCCTCGGATTGGGAAGGGCACCAGCGCTAAACCTACGTATTCTTGTACGTACCTCTGTCCTTGGATTGGGAAGGACACCAGCGCTAAACCTACGTATTTAATATGTACCTCTGTCCTCGAATTGGGAAGGACACCTATATATACATCTAGTCTAGTGGTTTACAACATGGGGTAGCCCCCACCATTTATGGTTTTGAAAACAAGGAAAGCTGATTTAACTGGTAGTTGCAAACAAACTCATAGTTCTTGAAAAACTACTTTATAACGAACACTTACTATGAACTCGCTCAACTTTGTTGTTGATTTGTCGTTACATGTCTTGCAGGTCGTTAGATGCTTATGGAGCTTGCACAGGGAGGAGTGGTCATTGTGGGACATGGACTGTTGAGTCCCATGTCAAACTTTTAAACTTTATGAACTTGTTGAACTTATGTTTTGGTTTTACAATTTATGCTTCCGCTGTTAACTTAAAGTTGGTTACTTTTTTTTGGTCACCAATTATATTGTGGTTGGTTTTATTTACTTAATTACGTTGTTCAATATGATTGGTGACTTGATCCTGGTCATGTCACGCCTCCAAGCGGTGATACTCCGCTTGTGGATTTTGGGGGTGTGACAGATTGGTATCAGAGCCATTGGTTATAGCGAACTTGGTTTTAAAAAAAAAGGGAAAAGCTTTTTGACAAAACCAGACTATAACCTGTACAGTGCTCAACGATCCACAACGACACTTCGCTCCACGTGCAAGACTCAACACTATAGGTAATATGGTTTATGTTAGTGTTGCCTGCCTGTTAGTCTAAGTAGTGCATTGTTTATGGTATGCTTAGTTAAAGTAGCAACTGTTGTTTGAACTATGTGTGCTCACTCTTTTCTGTCACTCTACACATACACACTTTCGCGACGCCTTTCTCACTTATGCCCTCTTTGATGTGAAGATCATGAGTGGATGTTTGAACTTGACTCAAGCCCAGCTGATGGCTCTAATCAACGAACGAGTGGCTGAGGCACTCGCAGCTGTCCCTGTAGGAGGTATAACCTGCCATATCAACCCATCTTAGGACGTTTAGATCCTACTCTCGCGAACCAACTCTCGTGCTTAATCTTGTTTATCCTTTCTTACACGACAGGTCAACCTGCTCAACCTCCTGTATATACGTTCAAAACCTTCATGGATTGCCGACCCAGTACCTTCAGCGGCACGGAAGGAGCGGTAGGTATCCTTCACTGGTTCAAGAAGCTCGAGTCTGTTTTCGAAATGTGTGAATGCCCTGAGGCTCGTAGGGTGAAGTTTGCTACTGGGGCACTCGAAGGTGCTGCACTAACCTGGTGGAAAGCACAGGTTCAACTGCTAGGGCTGGCGGTTGCTAATGCCACCCCATGGAACGACTTCAAGGACTTGATCAAAGAAGTGTACTGTAATCGTGATGACATCCACAAGCTAGAGGTGGAATTTTTCAATTTGAAGATGACGGGGTCCGAAATCGAGGCATATACGAAGAGATCAAATGAATTGGCTATCTTGTGTCCTACTATGGTGGATCCTCCTATCGAGCGTATCAAGCTGTACCTCAAGGGTCTAGTGCCAGAAATCCAGAGTCATGTGATTGCGGCTAACCTTGGCACTATCCAGTAAGTGATTCGTCTAGCACATCGCCTCACTATCAGGCAATAGAGCAGCACAGGCTGCCCAAGCGTATTAGTGCCACCACTACTTCTGAAACTACTAGCGACAATAAGCGCAAGTGGGATGGGAATTCTAGTAAGGGTTCTACTTCTGTTCAGTCCCAGTTACAGCAGCGAAAGACAGATGATTACAAGAGCCCTGGTTAGCAATCCTCAGCCGGTCAGAATCAGGGTGAGGGTGGATACAGGGGAAATCACCCTAAGTGCAATCGATGTAATTTGCACCATAGCGGGGCGTGCAACAAGGGTCGTTGTCAGAGATGTAACAAGCCTGGACATGAAGCCAAAGATTGCAGGAGCTCATGTCCTGCGAATCAGAATCGACAACAGCAGCCACAAGCTCCACAGAACCAACGGCAACACCAGCAGGGTAATAAGGGATGTTACTAGTGCGGTGCTGAGGGTCACTTCAAGAGGCACTGTCCACAGCTGAATCAGAATCAGGATCAGAACCACAACTAAGGAAACGAGAACAACAATGGAGGTAACAATGGAGGCAACAACGGGGGTAACAATGATGGCAATGGTGCCAGGGGACGTGCGTTCGTGATTGGTCAGGGTGATGCAAGGAACGATCCCAACGTTGTGATGGGTAAGTTTCTTCTGGATGATTTCTTTGTTACTGTTTTATTCGATTCGGGTGCCGATACTAGTTATGTGTCCTTAAAAGTTAGTCAAATGCTTAAGCGCACCCCAACACTTTTGAACACCAAACACACGGTAGAGCTAGCAAATGGTAAAAGTCTCGAGGCCACACACATAGTTAAGGGTTGTAACCTCGTCTCAGCTGGTTAGACTTTCTCTATCGATCTCATTCCTATCATTCTGGGTAGTTTCGACATTGTTATTGGGATGGATTGGTTATCTCATCAGCAAGCGGAAATTCTTTGCAACGAGAAGATTGTCCGCATCCCTCGTTCTAGTGAAGAACCCCTCGTGATTTGTGGCGACAAGAGTGGTGCTGTTGTGGGCATAATCTCTTTCCTTAAGGCCCAGAAGTGTTTGCGAAAGGGCCACACTGCCATTCTAGCTCTCGTTACTGACGCATCAATAGAAGAGAAGAGAATTGAAGACATTCCTATTGTACGCGATTTTTCTGAGGTATTCCCCGAGGAATTACCTGGTCTTCCGCCTCCTCGTCAAGTCGAGTTTCAAATCGAGCTAACTCCTGGGGCAGCACCCATAGCCCGTGCGCCTTATCACTTAGCCCCATCGAAACTAGAGGAATTGTCCACTCAATTGCAAGACCTCTTGGACAAGGGTTTTATTCGCCCTAGCTCTTCGCCTTGGGGAGCTCCAGTGTTATTTGTGAAGAAGAAAGACGGTACCTTCAGAATGTGTATTGACTACCGCGAACTCAACAAGGTGTCCGTGAAGAATCGTTATCCTCTTCCCCGCATTGATGACTTATTCGACCAGTTGCAAGGGTCGAGTTTCTACTCCAAGATTGACCTGAGGTCAGGTTACCATCATCTGAGAGTCCGAGATGAGGATATCTCTAAAACAACATTCAGGACTCGTTATGGGCATTACGGGTTTCTGGTTATGCCTTTCAGATTGACGAATGCACCTGCAGTTTTCATGGATCTCATGAACTGAGTGTGCAAGCCTTACCTGGATAAGTTTGTCATAGTTTTCATCGATGATATCCTGATCTATTCGAAGAGTCAGGAAGAACACGAGCAACACCTGAGGCTTATTTTGGAACTTCTTCGAACAGAGCAGTTGTATGACAAATTTTTGAAATGTGACTTCTGGCTTCGCGAAGTCCACTTTCTATGCCACGTGGTAAACAAGGATGAGATTCATGTTGATCCATCCAAGGTTGACTCGATCAAGAACTGGCTTGCACCCCGTACACCAACAGAAATCCGCCAATTCTCGGGTTTTGGCAGGATATTACAGAAGGTTTATCAAGGATTTCTCAAAGATTGCACAACCTCTCACTTTACTAACTCAGAAGGGTGTCGCCTATCATTGGGGTGATGTACAGGAGTCCGCATTTCAGTACTTAAAGGAGAGACTTTGTAGCATGCCTATTCTTTCATTACCTGAAGGCACAGATGATTTTGTGGTTTATTGCGACGCGTCCATACAAGGATTGGGCTGTGTGTTGATGCAACGAGATAAAGTCATCGCTTATGCATCACACCAACTTAAAGTTCACGAAAGGAACTACACTACGCATGACGTGGAGCTGGGAGCAGTTGTTTTCGCACTTAAGATATGGAGACATTACCTGTACGGTACCAAGTGCACCATTTACACCGATCACAGGAGTCTCGAGCATATCTTCAAGCAAAAGGAGTTAAACATGCGACAACGTCGATGGGTCGAGCTCTTGAATGATTACGAATGTGCGATCAAGTACCTTCCGGGCAAAGCCAATGTTATGGCCGACGCCCTCAGTCGAAAGGATACTACACCTAAACGTGTGCGAGCGTTACAACTTACCATCCAATCTAGTCTTCCTACTTAGATACGAGATGCTCAGGTTGAAGCATTGAAAGCAGAGAACATCAAGGCTGAGTCCTTACGAGGATCAAGGAAACAGTTAAAACAAAAGGAAGACGGCGCTTACTACGTAACAAGGCACATCTGGGTCCCACTTTACGGAAACTTACGCGAGCTTGTGATGGATGAAGAACATAAGTCTCGTTATTCAGTACATCCTGGTTCGGATAAGATGTACCACGACTTAAAGACTACATACTGGTGGCCTAGTATGAAAGCCAACATAGCAACCTACGTCAGTAAATGTTTGACTTGTGCGAGAGTCAAGATTGAATATCAGAAACCCTCAGGCCTACTCCAACAACCAGAGATCCTGACATGGAAATGGGAGCAAATTTCCATGGATTTCGTTATTGGCCTGCCTAGATCTCAACGCGGAAATGACACTATTTGGGTGATAGTGGATCGATTGACCAAGTCTGCACATTTTCTGGCTATCAAGGAAACGGATAAGTTTTCTACTCTAGCAGACGTCTACCTAAAGGAAGTAGTATCAAGGCATGGAGTGCCAACCTCCATCATTTCTGATCGTGACTCACGTTTTACATCTGAATTGTGGCAAGCTATGCACAAGTCTTTTGGCTCACGCTTAGATATGAGCACCGCTTATCATCCAAAGACGGATGGACAGTCTGAACGTACCATTCAAACCCTTGAAGACATGCTTAGGGCATGTGTCATTGATTTTGGTAACGGCTGGGAACGACATCTACCTCTAGTAGAATTTTCATATAATAACAGCTACCACACCAGTATACAGGCCGCTCCGTTTGAGGCATTGTACGGATGTAAATGCCGATCACCTCTTTGTTGGGCAGAAGTTGGTGACAGCTAAATCACAGGCCTAGAACTTGTGGTAAACACGACTGAGAGGATTGCTCAGATACGACAACGAATGGAGGCAGCTCGTGACCGTCAGAAAAGCTACGCTGATAAGCGTAGGAAACCACTCGAGTTCCAGGCTGGGGATCGAGTGCTACTCAAAGTCTCACCTTGGAAAGGTGAAGTTCGTTTTGGCAAACGAGGCAAACTCAATCCGCGTTATGTCGGACCGTTCGAAATCATTGAGAAAATTGGCAAAGTCGCTTACAAGTTGAATCTACCTGAAGAACTCAGTGGAGTTCACAACGTATTCCACGTGTCAAATCTGAAAAAGTGTCTGTCAGATGAGACCCTCATAGTTCCTCTCAAGGAGCTCACTATCGACGATCAGCTGCAATTCGTCAAGGAACCAGTAGAGATTACTGATCGAGATGTTAAGGTTCTCAAGCGTACCAAAATACCTCTTGTTCGACTTCGTTGGAACTCCCGTCGTGGCCCAGAGTATACCTGGGAACGAGAAGACCAAATGAAACACAAGTATCCCCAGTTATTTGAGAAAAGTGCAACCACTACTGAGCCTGAAGCTACTGCGGAATTTTGGGACAAAATTCCAAACCAACGGGGGGATGATGTAACACCCCAGGAAAAACCAGTAAACCACGCAACTTAACTAGCTTCCTCAGTAACCACATGCTAAATTTCGAGACGAAATTTTCTTAACAGGGGGAGAATGTGACAACCCTCATAATTACATGTATCCGTACGATTAGTTAATATTAAATTGTGCTTAATGATTATGCAGAAAATTGACTAAATGGTCCTGAATGTTTTCCTAAGTGTTGGGAATTAAAAGTGTTATAAATAGTAACATAAAGGACACTATACGATATAACTTAGCGCTTTAACGGAACGGTGTCTAACCAAACAACCGGACTTTACCCGGGACACTAAAATATTGCAAAAAGCATTGTTTTTATTTTTCTAAGATAGACATGATCCCCGAACACCCTAACACCCGCTAGAATATCCAGTGACTAACACTTGTAATCATACACTTGAATTTGAATTATAACTAACTAATTACCATTCAAAAATTACATTTACCCCCCCCCCCCCCAATACTAGTAATCGGTCATGAGGACCCCACCATAGATCACCCATGATCTTGTGTGATCTTGCTAAGATCCTATAAGATTTGAGAAGATTGTTGCTTGATTTACTTGCTATAATATTGTGAGAAAGATCTTATAAGTATGGTGTGATCTTACAAGATCATATTCATTTTAACACTTCACAAACTCACTCCATTCCCTCATACTCTATCTCTCTCTCTCTCTCGGCTCTACTTAGAACCACCACCACCACCACCACCTTACAACCCACATTAATCCATTTTCAAGCCTTATTCAAGTATTAGAAGGTGCTTCCTTGGAGCTTGAAGCTTGTGGATCATCGAGGAGTTCTCTTGCTTGCTTTCATCATTCATTTTCACCATCTTTTCTCTTGAGATCTTCCCTAGCTTAAAGCTAGTTGTAAGCTTCTTGTTAACTCTTGGTTACTTCCTATTTTTAGTAGTTAAAAGATGTAATATGATGAAA
The DNA here is from genome assembly GCA_030545235.1 of Helianthus tuberosus. NCBI lineage: Eukaryota > Viridiplantae > Streptophyta > Magnoliopsida > Asterales > Asteraceae > Helianthus > Helianthus tuberosus. The sequence goes on along the minus strand of CM060412.1, from coordinate 108,838,427 downwards.
TAATGCTAGTATGATGTTGCTTTGTTTATGTTGATGACGGTTACTTGATGAAAACTTGTACTCTAGAAATCTGATATGAACAATGGTACTTGACATGATGAATCTGAGTTAAATAAACAATAACCGGCTACAAGTAATGTTAAATGTCGTTGTTGATCACTAAGCATGTTAACGGAACAAATAGAACTTGCGTTAGAGCGCTAAAAGCTGAAAACAGGAGGCTGTCAAACAGTTACAGCCGCCTTCAGTCGGCTGTAAATAGGTAATAACTTAACGAAAAATTGATTTTCTTGAGTCTATAATGTGTTATTTCGAAATACGGTTCTAATGGAACTGGAATCATAATTTTTGGACTTCGTTTGCTATTTTTAGAGGGTCGTTTTTCACAGCAGCAAAAGCTGCATTTTTACTGCAGAAAATGTGTGTTATGTTTTTCATCATAACTTGAAATCTCTGTAGAATTAGCCCATGAAATTTATACTGTAGATGACCACTGATGTTTTTGTAATGCTCCAGCTAGAATTTCATCAATCGGACTTACGATGAATTTTAAATGAACTTTTCCGTGGACTGCAGTTAGAAAGTGACGAATCTGATTGCAGTCGGGTAAATGATTTTTTTTAAAATATTGGTAATGAATTGGATCCCGATATTTTTGCACAATAATATTTTTTAAAATATTATATAAAAGTTTGGGAATTTTTGGAGTAAGTTAACTATTTTATTAAAATACCCGAAAACAGTCCAGTTTTGGATGTTCAAGCTGAAACAATATAACTAGTGATTTGCATGTCTAAATGTCGGTTATGTTATCCGATAATGGTCTAACGTGTTATATGTCAATGAGAGTGTTATGTGCAATATTGTATGCTTGCGCTTGAGTAGCTATAAGTGGAATGTTTATATGGGCATGAACTATTAAAGTGAGTGCATGTTATGTAGTAGATACGTGTAGGAACTTTGTGCTCTATTTGAAACCACTAAATGACTAACTGGTAATCATATTAGGATGTGATTGACCGACCTTGACTGTTAGCTATTTTTGAGAGTCAAACCGAGCAACCAAAGGTGAGTTCACACTCTTAAGGCATGGGATTCCCGGTGGGTTGGGAATGGGATTAAATAGCTAAGACGAAACTTGTACTTTCACCACTACTAGACTACCTACCTCCGTCCTCGGATTGGGAAGGACACCAGCGCTAAACCTACGTATTCTCATACGTACCCCTGTCCTCGGATTAGGAAGGACGCCAGCGCTAAACCTACGTATTCTCATACGTACCTCTGTCCTCGCATTGGGAAGGGCACAAGCGCTAAACCTACGTATTCTTTTGCGTACCTCTGTCCTGAGAGTGGGAAGGACACCAGCGCTAAACCTACGTATTTAATATGTACCTCTGTCCTCGGATTGGGAAGGACACCTATATATACATCTAGTTTAGTGGTTTACAACATGGGGTAGCCCCCACCGCTTATGGTTTGGAAAACAAGGAAAGCTGATTTAACTGGTAGTTGCAAACAAACTTTGTTGTTGATTTGTCGTTACATGCCTTGCAGGTTGTTAGATGCTTATGGAGCTTGCACAGGGAGGAGTGGTCGTTGTGGGACATGGACTGTTGAGTCCCATGTCAAACTTTTAAACTTTATGAACTTTTTGAACTTATGTTTTGGTTTACAATTTATGCTTCTGCTGTTAACTTAAAGTTGGTTACTTTCTTTTGGTCACCAATTATATTGTGGTTGGTTTTATTTACTTAATTACATTGTTCAATATGATTGGTGGCTTGATCCTTGTCATGTCACGCCTCCTAGCGGTGATACTCCACTTGTGGATTTTGGGGGTGTGACACTTGCTACTGTGATCGAGCCTGTTGCTGAGGTCCCTCCACCTGTTTTATCAGAGTCATCTTTACCTATCTTTGAGTCACGCGCATCTACTACGCCTCTATTAGTGTATTATCACCGCAAAAAGAGAGTTAGGCCTGCTGGAGAGGTTGGTTGTACATCACAAGTTGAGACGGAATCTGCTTCTAAGAAGCAGAAAGGAGTTTGGGTGGATCGATGTTGCCATTGTGACCGACAGTTTGCTGCCAAGCGTGAAGAACTGGAAACGACTAAGGGTAAACTGAAGGACCTCGAGGGGCAAATGGATTGGTACGATGAGTCGAAGGAATTAGATGACAGCGCGATGGATCAGATGTATTGGAGGATAGTGGATCTAGAGGAGTTGGTTAGGAAGATGCTAGATTTCATATGAAGCGTTAGATGTTGTCTTTGTTTGATTGTGGTTGTTTATTTTTGGTTGTTGTGACTGGATACTCTTTTGGTGTTTTCTTTGGGGGGCCTGCGTGCCGATTATATTTTGTGATATTAGGTAGAAATTCTGTGAAAACTTGTTATGGGTGTCGATGTAGACATGCCAATGTTCGGTGTGATGTACTGAAAAACAAGTTTGTTAATTTCTATGATAATGTCAGATGATTAACTTTTGGTTTAAAAATTGTTCTCATTAATATGTGGATATTATACATGCGCAATGTTTGGTCCACTAATATTTAATGATTGAATTATTTTTATTTTGGTTATCGTCTCATGTGATTATTATTGTTGTAACTAATAGAAACGCCGAAAATGCCGCCAAAAGCTAGACAAAATACTGGACTACCTACCACACCAGAAGAGTTGGCACGACTCATAACCTAACACATTAATATTGCCTTGGAACAGCGTGATGCTAACCAAAATAATGGTCAGAAACGTGAATGCGGTACTCCCGGACAGGATCTTGGTGGGACACAGATTGGAAACCCTTCAGGTAAAATAATGATCGGAAAGTTTTGGTTGTTCATCTGTTGTGATCTCATTGGAACGTATTCATGATTTCTATTAACCGTATGAACAGTGCACTGAAGCGTACACAAAACAATCCAGGGATGTAGCCCAAGATCATTTACTAGTGTCCTATGCAATGATGTGACATCGATATGCATGATATCAGGCTGTCAAAATGAGTCGGTTATCCGAGTATTTCAGCGATCTTAACCTGGAATTGGAAATTCAAAGAAGCGTAAACCTGAGAGCTCCAAGAAGACTCCCGAAGTTAAGAGAAGAAAGAAGCGCAACTTGGAGAAAGCAAGTGTAGCTAACCCTAAAGAGTCAGGAAAGGGTAAGGACGGTGATGGACAAGAGAAGTGCGCCAGATGTAGCCGAACCGGGCATGTGACTTCCCAGTGTTATGCTAAGAGTACATTGGATGGAGCTGCGCTTGAAGGATGCTTTGCATGTAGTGAACAAGGACACTACAAAAGGGAATGCCTGAAATCGAAAGGACAGGACGTTAAGAGCAATTCCGTTGGGGCAAGTGTCAGGAAGGCATGTGAGGGTCCTGCTACTGTTACCGGTATGTTTCAAATCAAAAACCAATTTATGTTCATACTTATAATACCAAAGCTGACTTGAGTTTTGTTCGAAAAACTACGAACCATTTTTGTGTTCGCCTATAAGTAAGCTAAGTATAAAGTGTCCGATAGAACTAATAGTTGGTAAATTGATAGAAACTAGTGAGGTCGTTCGCAGTTATGGTATTTAGTTAGGCGATTGTAGTTCTAGAGATTGGTTTATTATCAGTAGAGTTGAGAAGCTTTGATGAAGATGCAAGAATGGATTCACTTTCTGAGGATAAAGTGGGGACTATCGCTCGAAGAAGCTAGATTGGAATATCTCATCCTGATGACAGTAGAAAGGCGGAAGTTGTTCGCTGAAATCAATTGAGTCGAGTGTTGAGTGTTAATAGTCGAGAGTGGTCAGTGTTGTGAGGATGCTTGAGTTGTTGCGAAAGGACTATCCTGCGTTATCAGTGAATGTGATGGATGCGGAAACCGAATGTAGGAACGTCAGAGAGATTTCTATCAATCGCAACTATCTGGATCTTCCCTGTGAGATGGATCGAATTTCAAGTCGATCTGACTCACGGTGCTACGCCCGATTGCATAATCTTCTTATAGATTAAGCACCGCCTGAAATAATAGAAATGACGAGATAGTCTTAAGAGCATATGGACAAGGGTTCTATTCGATTGAGCTTTTCACCTTAAGATGCATCTGCTATGATGGGATAAAGAGAGATGGATTTTCAGGATATGTGAGGATTTCAGAAAGCCGAGCAAGTTTACCATCAAGAATCGGTACCTTATTACCGAGGATTTGACAATTTGTTCAATCAGGCCACCGGAACTCAGCTGCTACACGAGGAATCGATCTACAACTGGGGTATCATCAGTTGAAGGTTACTACAAAGAAATTTCGAGGACTGCTTTTCAAACGTGATATGGCCATTTCGAGATATTAGTCATGCCCTTTGATTTAATTAATGTGCCATTTAAATTCATAAATCTCATGAATAGAGTACGGAAACCCTAATCGGGTAAGTTCGTGATAACAGTCATCGATGACATGTTTGTCTATACATGAACCAAAGAGAATCATGAGTAACGTTTGAAGTTAACTATGAAATTGGAAAGGATGAAGAAAGTATGCTTATAGATCTGCTTGAGATTGGGAAGCGTGTATGATGGATTTAGAAGGAAGTTAAGATAACTCACGTGCCCTTAGCAGAGTATCTTACAACAATAATTAACACGCTAGTATTTAGGTTGCTCCGTTTGAAGCCTTGCATGGATGAAGAGTTGATCGTCACTTCGTGGAGCTAACGTGACAAAGGACAATTGACCAAACCTTAGTTTATCTAGGAAACCAGCGACAGGATTTGCCTAGATCGAGGGAAGGTTAAAGGTTGCCAATTGAAGATTTAGTTCTATTGAGAGAGATGCTGTTAGGTTTAGCAGAGGAAAGAAAAGCTGAACCACATAGACTTGATCCTTTTGAGAGCCCATCTTGAGTTGGATCAGTCGCATATGGGCTCAAGCTACCATCAGAATTGAGTGGTGTACATGATGTACTATTTGGATGTAGTCGAAGAAGTGTATAATATATAATACACTGATTTTGCTCTTTGTAAAGATTATTTGGGAGATAAACGGAGGTCTATTGAAACATCATAGAAGCAGTGCGTATAGCTAGAAGAGTTATGTATTTAACCGGAGAGGCGGTTTCAGCATTCTAGTAGTATATGCGATCTATAGGTCGTGTAACCAGTGGATACCTGAAATGAATGCAAGAAAGAGAGAAAACGAGTTTATGAGATTTGATTTTTTTTGAGAGCCAATCTCGAGTTGAATCAATCAAGTGTGAACTCTGGCTACTTCAGGTTTGGAGTAAAGTATATGCAAATATACGTATGATAAATCCGAAATGGTGGGACCATGATTTGAATCTTGTTGGTGCATGTTTTGTGACAACAGCTTAATAGTTTGTTTATTTAGTCTTTGGATATTTTGTATTGGGCTTAACATTATTGGTTAGGGAGTTAATTAGTGTTATGGGCTTGGAGAATGGCCTGGCCCAGACTAAAGCCCATGTGCAAACCTTGTCCTATATAAACAAGGCTTGGCATAAGGGTTTAGGTTACACACTTAGAACACATTTAGTAGAGGAGTTCGAAATCTATAGAGAGTGGCTAGGAGATTTCGAGTGGTCTTGAATTGATTGTAAACGTTTATGTTAGATAATCAATAGAAGACCAGATTGATTGAAGTTGTGTTCGTGTTCTTCGTCTAGTATTCTTGTTTCTGTGTTCGAAGGTTTGTTAAGGGGATTCCGCACCCTTGATAGATTAATAGTCTTGTTACGATCCATACGGGATTACGGGGACCTACAAGTGGTATCAGAGCTTTTGCTCTTGTGTTTGGTTCAAGACTGATCGAAGGGATCAAGATAGTTGTTTTGTTTGAATATTTTCGGATTTAAATTCTGGATTTTTCGAAGAACAGGAAGAATAAATTGAAGAACAGTTTAAAATTTCGAAGTTTGATCCATTTTGATTGTGTTTGGAAATTGTTTGCTAAGTTTTATGAAATATTATTGGAAGGTTTTCAAAAGATATTAATTCTTGAATCGGTGGAATTGATTTTAAAATTGCTGATTTTTTTGGGATCTGTGGATTGTATGACAGCTGGATTCACAAGAAAAAGGAGTGTATCAAAAGTGATCTTGTGCGATTGCTGAAGTGTGGAACCAAACGTGATTCTTGTGCGATTTAAATTGATCTTGTGCGACCAGAAGGCATCTTGTACGATCTAGAATCAATCTTGTGCGACCAGAAGGCATCTTTTGCGATCGTAATCTTGTGCGATCGTAACCTTGTGCGATCGAAGTGATCTTGTGCGACCGGAGGTCTCGAGTCATCACGGTTCCGAGTCCGAATCGCAACCATCTCCACTGTCTCGAGTCATCTCCAGTTCGAGTCTTCATCGTCATTCATCATCAGTTGATCATCGTCACGCTCCAATCACCGTCACTTTCATCTTCGTCTTCATAACAGCAGCGATCTTAATCATCATCATTTATCACTTCCGCCGACCACCACCGTTCAACCTGCAACTCACTGGTTCGAGTTCTCCGATCACTACCGCCGTTCATCGTCATCTCCTCCGTCTTCGGCCATCGCCTCTGGCTATAACGAAGCTCCGACGATCACCTCCGTTCTCCGTCAACCGTCATCATCATCATCTTCATCTCCGGTCGTCACTCAACATTATCACCGGTCATCTTGGCGGCAGTTGGTTGTTTAATTTGAATATTAGGTTTGGAGGGCTGTGTTGAACGAAGAAGACAAAGCAGACGTGATATATTGAAGTTGACTTTACAATTTTATTTAATATAATATTTATAATATTAATAATCATTACATAATCATTAGGTTTTATAATAATAATAATTATAATATTATTAGGTTTTCTTTTAATAAAAAAAAGGTTTTAATATATTAAATATATATATAATATATATTCTTTTTATAGAAAAAAAATGGGGTTGTTTAGTTTGTGGTAAAGATTTGACAGGTTTTGGACGTGCGGTTCGGAAGCTGGTTCGTGTGTGTTGAAAAGGGTTTGAGCTAGCGAAATTTTTTTTTGTACGGTCTTATCAGTACGGTTACGGTAAAAGCTAGACAAGGAACAACAGTCGAGTTAGTTTTGAATTTTGATTCAGGATACCAAAGTCCATTTAAACTTTACGCTGTGTGATGGCCAAAATGGATAAGGTCAAGGAGACTGTTAAGAATTGGCCAAAGCTTACGAACGCCAAAGAATATGCTGATTGGAAAGAAAAGTTTGAGTTGTTTATGAAAAGTGAAGATACTGAAATGTGGACGTGTATGATAGATGGATACTTTGCTCCCACACGTCGTGTTGACGGAAGGGTAAAAGTAATTTCTTATGAGAAGATGGATGAATCTGAGAAACAGTTGGTTGATGCTGAGAAGAGAGCTTTAGCAGTGATCAAGAAATCCTTACCTGACGGCATTAAGCATACCTTCAAGAACTATGGGAATTCTAGAGATCTGTGGGAAGGTTTAGAAAAACGTTATCAGATCTCTTCAAAAGTAACTACTTGTGATCAAGTATTGGTAGCTGAGCTTGCAGCTGTGAAGAATGGAGAGGAAGCTGCTGAGGTAGAAGAGAAGAAGGAAGCAGATGAGGAGAATGCTGAAAAGGTTGAGGGAGAAGTTTCAAAGGGCTTGAAGGATGTGAACGGACTTATAGCAGAGGTAAAGGTATCATCAGAATCTGTAAGTCATACATGTCTTAATTGCGCTGAACTACAGGTTAAAGTTGACAGACTATCGGAGCAAAACAAAATTCAGTCAGCTGAATTAGAAAAGTTAAAAGAGTCAAATGTTCTTTTGATTAAACGAGAGTCAGATTGTTTAGAAAAACTCAAATCAAATGAACAAGAAATCAGTAGTTTAACAAGCAAAGTCAATGAACAATTACAGATCATTGATTTGGCTCGTGAAACTCTGAAAGAAAAGACTAACGAGCTTTCAGAAAAGTGCACAGAATTGGCTGATGCACAAGCCAAAATTGTAGAACTTCAAGGGAAGTTAAACAATTTTGAAAATTCTTCGTTGGTCAGGACTCAAATTCAAAAAGGTTTAAAGAGAAGTAATGATAAAACAGGGGTGGGGTTTTCTAAAGCTTCATCTTCTGGAAATCAAGACTACTCATTTTTACCAACTGAAGATGAGCTAACTGATTTTGTAACCACTACACAAGTAGTAGTGGATCCGATAGCTGTGGACTTGCCAAATAGTCCAGTTTCTTTGAAAGAATCTGTCTCTGTTGGGTCTAACGGTACACCTCATAAAGTGGATGAGGATACCAAAGACAAAAAGACCAACACATTTAAAAAGGGATCAAACAAAAAGAAAACTTATAAGAAAAGATCCTGTTTTAAATGTCACAACAAAGGGCATATGGCGAGTTGTTGTCCTTTGAAGAAAGGCAAGCAAAAAGTTGATGAGGTTAATGATGGGAATCAGGTTGGGTCAAGCAATAGTGTAAAACCAAGTTGTCAGACAAAGAAACCTGAATCTCAATCAAATCCCTCAACTTCGAAAAGATTTGATAGACCAAGAAGTATTTCTCCACAATTTAGTCAATATAGTGGTAAATCAAATCGTTTTCAAAGTCAAAATAAAAATTTTGGATATCAAAATCGATACCAAACTGCTGGTAATCGAAATTTTCAACAAAGAAATGGACATAGGGGTTTTGGTAACTCGAATGTTCAACAACATCCAAAATTTTTTCAAAATTCATGGTATGATTATGGGAGAAGAAGGTATCAAGATAAAAAGTTACCCAAGGATCCACTGAAGTGTGATGGATATTGGATGGATGTTCCAGTAATGGATGAATTTGGAAAACCCAAGACTATCAGGGCTTGGGTTCTCAAGACTAACTGAGTTGTTGAGTGAATGCAGGATGACCAAGAAGGACTGTTGATGTGTTCGACAGTGGTTGTTCCTGTAAAGCATCTGAGGTGGATAGTAGGTTAACATTGGTAACGAACTATTTACTTCTGTGATTGTTTTGATTATTCTAAACTTTAAACGTGAAAAACTGTAGTCAGGTTAAGGTGGGAGTTTGTTTGTGTTTTTAAATTTATGTTTTTAAACCTTACTCCAAGAAAACAAAAATTTAGGGGGAGAAATTCCTCTAAGCCAAAAAGAGTTTAGTTAGGGCGTGTGTTTAGGGGGAGTAAGTTATAAAATTTCAAAAATACAAAAACATTGAAAAATTGAAAAATGAGTTTTCACTGTGTGAAAAAGAAGAAATGATAGTACATCAGCAAGTTAGACTGTCACACGGAAACTGAATTACAATGCTTAAGTGTGATAGCAGCTTCATCATATGATGTACCAGTAGGCAAAAGCATGAACTAATCAACTTACCAAGGTGATATAAACATAAATGCACTGAGTATAAGTGGGGAACACATCAGTGGTGTATGGTTTAATGACCTTAAATCTTGCGTTGATAGATTGCCAAAATCTGAAGTTTTGGGTCTTTATACTGTTATTTCATCTAGGGATATCTTGGTTGTCCTTCTGTTCAGAACTAAAATTGTACATGACCCCAGGAAAGAAAGTCACTTGGAATTAGCTCATTTCTATTTGAATGTCTGTATGTTGTCCCGATACACACAATTTTGATCTGATTCTGAAATCTTCTCTGAAAAAAGTCGTGTACCTCCTCTGCTGCATCCAGATATATGCTGACCTGGAGGTGCTAGGCAACGACAGCTTCTGCTGCATCCAGATACATGCTGACCTAGCTGTACGTTGTCGCGCTATAGATCTAATACACCCGAAAGAGGCCCTCAAGTGCCCAAAAGAAACCCAAGAAACCTATATCAAACTGAGAAAAACTCATTTGATCTGTATATTATACCATCTCTGCTAAAGATCTATTCTGTTCTCTTCTCAACCTATTCCCAGTTAAGATTTCAGAAATCTGGATTGGACTTGTGAAATATGTGCTAGGGAAGATACTTGCATGATAGAGTGTGTTGTTTATATTTCCAGGATTTGATTAGTATTTATTTGGGTGTTCATTGTTAAGTAATCAAAACATGATAAAACAGATTATATGCAGACCTAGGCACTGTCAGGATATCTTAAAGGATGACATCAGTATACTCACCTACTACGATGAATCTTTGTGCATACCTTGATCGCGGGGGTATATCCTGAAGTGGGACACACTAGTATATCAGATATAAAATTACCTTAACGTATCATACGGTAATGGTACTTGAAATGTTCATGCATTTGTTTAAGTGGACAAACATACTGGTAATCGTCTTGAACTGCTTTTCACGAAAAATTAAATAAAGAATTATCTAATAGTGTGAAACAGTTTGATTGTGCTGATATGATCTTCTTACCGGTGATTCTCACAAAAAGAAGTATTGTAAATATTTTTTTGTTTATTTTTAGTTAATTTAGTTTGTGTTGAAAAGTATTAAAAAATACCAAAAATATTTTCTTTCAAAAGACTTCCATTTTGAACTAACAGATTGTTGTTTTTGCATGATAAGATAAAATATTGGTTTATCTTTAAATGTGAAAAAGACTAATGGTTTTTCGAGATACTTGCTTGTGTTGCTAAACAGATTGATGCAGTTATCAAAATGAAGTGCATAATACAAGTAAAGTGCAGATTGAGAGTGAAGTGAAGATCGTGTGAAGATCCATGGTAGGATCCTTCTACTACATTGCAGAAAGAAAGAAATACGAGAGTTTTGAAGATACTTGCTTAACCAAAGATTGCTAGTTCACTGATCTACAACGAATGAAAGTTTTGGAGATTGGAAGCATCAGCTAAGGGGGAGTTTGTTGATGTCAGAAACTGTGTAGCTGACGCTATCCAAAGACCAAAAGACTGCAAGATGTTTGAAGACAAAGTTACACTATGAAGCTATTGTCAAGGGGGAGTTTGTTGGTGCATGTTTTGTGACAACAGCTTAATAGTTTGTTTATTTAGTCTTTGGATATTTTGTATTGGGCTTAACATTATTGGTTAGGGAGTTAATTAGTGTTATGGGCTTGGAGAATGGCCTGGCCCAGACTAAAGCCCATGTGCAAACCTTGTCCTATATAAACAAGGCTTGGCATAAGGGTTTAGGTTACACACTTAGAACACATTTAGTAGAGGAGTTCGAAATCTATAGAGAGTGGCTAGGAGATTTCGAGTGGTCTTGAATTGATTGTAAACGTTTATGTTAGATAATCAATAGAAGACCAGATTGATTGAAGTTGTGTTCGTGTTCTTCATCTAGTATTCTTGTTTCTGTGTTCGAAGGTTTGTTAAGGGGATTCCGCACCCTTGATAGATTAATAGTCTTGTTACGATCCATACGGGATTACGGGGACCTACAAATCTTCTTGATTAGGAGCCTGTGAATGTTGGACCTTGGAGAGGGTGGAGAGCGTTGAGACATGAGTTTAGGAATCAAGGATATGTGTAATACGAGTCTACAAGGATTCTTTGTAAGAATCCAAGTTTCTCGCAGAAACTATAAGACTATATTTATTAGATTCGTTTTTGTTATTCTTACCTAGTGCGAAAAAAAACCCGTAGAGTAAAAATTTCGGGGACGAAATTTCCTAAACAGGGGGAGACTGTGACACCCGTCTTTTCAGGCTGTACCGTACAATTGTAACACATGTTGTGAATAGGTAATAGGGCTATATTTGACTGGTTATGACGTTTATATGTGAAATTTAATGTGTTGGTAAAATTAAACTTAGATAAAAATTATGTTGGCAACGGTAAGATAAACGCTTATCGCGTAACGATTAAAATGCGAAACGAACGTCGGTGACCACCCGATCAGTGTTAAAATCCTAAAAATAGTCTGTTTTGATTAGAATAATAATTTTAATCATATCCATGTGGAAAAATTATTTAAAACGCTAAGAAACTCTATTTTTCGAGTTTGAGCGCGTACTGCGCGATACTGCTCGAATTAAACAAAATACTGTCAACACAGCCTATCAAGGCAACTGATAATCATTTTAGTAATAAATTTATGAGTTTATTACTTTAGAATGATAAATAAATAAAAACGCATAAATCCCTATTTTTGCGATTTTAAGTGCGTACCGCACAACACAGCGCGCATACTGCCAAATACCGACAACGTAGTCAGTCCAGGCAAATAAAATATTGTTCAGTAATATTTTGGTGAGTTTATTTTTATAGAGTGCTAAAAATAATTTAAAACGCACTAAAACGGGATTAAAACGCTAGATAAAATACCCGGTATCCAGTAAAATACCTGCTTTAACCTAAAGTTACATATATGTATATATATATGTATAGAATTCTTTTGTGTGTATATAGGAGAGAGAGAGAGAGTGTTGGCGGCCAAGGGAGGTACCACCTCTCCTTGGAATTGTAATTGTGTGCCAAGTGGATCTAGTGAAGTGTGCTTAATCATTTGAACATTTTAAACACTTCAACATCATTTAATCAAGATCAAATTCATCTCTCTCTTCCCTCTTGATACCTCACGGCTGAACACCCCCATATACATACACTTTCAAAAATTTCAATTCATTCCATGAAGATTCAAGGGTCTTTCAAGGTGATTTCAAGCTAAGAAGGGTGTTTGGAAGTGATTTCAAGCAAGAACAACCTCCATATCATCATCTATTCTCAAAAACCCATCTAAAAATCTTGAAGGTATAACCTTGTTTTTAAATCATGTTCTTGATTCATAGTGATGATGGAGATGTTTGATGGTTTCTCTTGAACTTGGAATAAATCACAAAACTTGTATTTTACAAAGAATGAGATTTAAATCAATGTAAAAGTGAGTGTATATATGTGTCTATATATGGCCAAAAATTTATGGCCATATGTGTGTTAAGTTATGTTTTGATTTCTTGATTCATGATTTACTTGAGTTGATCTTTGAAGAATGAGTTCATGCATGTGTTCAAAAGGTGTCATAGAAGAAATTTCTAAAAGATTCTTGTGATTTGAGATGAAAGTGATATATAGTAGAGTTTTGGAAGTTTACACATGTATGTATATGTGTGTATGTCGTATATGTATGTATATATATGTAAATGCATACACAAAGTTTTGTCATATGTATATAAAAGAAGGAATATTTGCATTTATGTGAAAATGATTTGATGATTATGAAATGAATATGTTTTGATATAGATGAACATGACATAAATATGATCTTTGATGCATTTAAAGTTATTTTGGATAATGATGTTATGGGTGTAATAGATGCATATACTTAGACATGCATGATGATATATGTTTATAAAAAGGTGATTTGAGTATGATTTGGTAAAAATCAGTTATGAGCAGATTATAAACATTAAAATAAAGTTATTTTAAAGTGTTTAGTGAAATATGATTTTGTCGTAATGTTTGCAAGCTTTGCATGTTGTACTTGGTGCATTAAAAGTTGTAAAATACGTGAAATCGCATGATTTATGTGACTTACACAAAAACTGCACTAATATGATTATAACCACTATCTTAATCAGTAAATAACATGTATTGTGTTAAAATATATAGTAACGTTTAACGCAAAACTATGTGTTAAAACGGTCAAAAATCGGCTTTTCGAGTGATTTTTGTAAAACTGATTTAGATCAGTAAATAAACTGATGTTTTTAGTTAAAAAACAAGTATTTTAACTAATTTTAAGTTTAATTGGTGTTTAGTTGGTCATACGTGACTTCCGACGCCCGAAAACGTTACCGAATCGCTAAAATACGCATTTTTCAACACGCACAAGTATGGGTAAAATTTTGGGTAAATCTTGTGAGTTAAAGTGTGATATGTGATTTAAACCCAAAAATGTGAAAGTATGTTAAGTTTTAACATGTTGATGGAAGTTTAGACCTTGCATGAATATTTATACGGTAAAACGGCGAAAATCACGTTAAATGTGTAACTTGTTTGTCGAGCATGAAATTTGATACATATATAATATTTTTTATATATTAGCTTTAAAAATGACAAAATTGATAAGTTATCAATATTTCGCGTGTTTCGGTGTTAAATTATATGAACGTTTATGTATATATATTACGACGCGCAAGTCGTAAATATATTGCGTATAAACAGGAAAAGTTAACGGATTTACACAATAATGGTCACCAATAAAATCGTTCAAGTCGCAAAATCATAAATATATATATATATATATATATATAAATATATATTAACGTGCCAACATAATAAAAAATAATAACTTTTCGAGAAAATCCCAAAGTTATGTGATAATTCTAAGAAACGGAGAAACTTAAGATTTTTGTGATGTTTGTATTGATTTAGAGTCGTTCCTATATTAGGACGTGTAGAAAATCAATCTCTGAGATTGCGCTATTTGAAATACGCACCCAAAGGTGAGTGTCACTAAACCCCTCTTTTTACTGCTTTGTATATATTTTGGGGGTAGAACACGTCATTAAAAGGGTTTAATATTGTTTTTGAAATAAAACATACCTTTTAATTTAAAAAATATATATTTTCGTTGAAAATATATGAGATTTGATAAGTCATACGTTTCGAGTAAAACGTTTTTGATGAATGAATATTGAAAGTACGGTATTTCCTAAGCGAAACATGACCGTACAGTTGGGGACGAATTCTTGACTTGGTCTCATATGATGGAGAGTAAGGGGAATTCGTACAACGTCATGTATTAAATTGTCGTATTAGTAGGATATATATATTGTACGTGAGGCAGACATCATATTGTCCTTCAAGAGGAGCCTGCGCCCATGATGTCGTTTAATCATTTAAGTATTGCACGCGATGAATTGTTGGTAGATCTATTGGGTTGACAACCCCGTCGTGACCGGTCGCCCCGTGTCAAGTCAAACGATGAATTTAAATTCTGTTTATTGTCTAGCTTTGATTATCCCTGCATGGTTAATATATAGTTCGTATCGTTTACCTAACATACGAGTCTGAAAGTTGACGCAATAATTAAATATATACAAAACCTGGGCATATTACAGTTGTCGGATTGATGAACCGATGGAAGGCCCATGGATTTTATTAAGGAAGTAAAATGGACTTTCTAAAATTTATATGTATGTTTTCTAATAAACACCTAATCAGAATGTTTTCCTTGGAATAAAAATTGGTTGTAAGTGAATATGTGAACTCACCATCCTTTGTGTTGACACTTGATTTTAACGTGTTCTAGAGGTACTTGAGTTCGGCTTCGGGAAATCATGGCGTATCTTGTGTTTGATGATGCATGTGTGTAATTTGAAAATGTTGGACAACTTTTAAACTTTTTGGGACGTTTTGTAATAAGATCCGTGAGGATCAAAGACAACTTAACTATGCGGTTGTGTCGTGTCTTAAAACGTAATGTTTAATAACTTATGTTAAAAATAAATTAATATGTCCAACAATAAAATGCATCGCTCGACAAGATATAAATGGGCACAAACTTCCGTCACCACTACGTTAAATATTCCGCTGCGACGTTTTTGGGGTGTGACAGTTTAAACATTTACCAACATCATCAACTTGCAAGAGTAGTGAAATATCTTAGATATTTCAACAAGTGGGCACGGGGTGTGCGTCCCACAAGGGGCGGCCCATTAATGGGGTGGGGGGGTCTTGTTGTGAACTTTTTCTAAGTGTTTAAATGTGTTAGAAACTTAGAAAATGATTAGAAAGCTTAGATGTTTTAGGTGATTCAATTGTTTCAAGGTGTTAAGTGATCATTATTAGCCTTAAATGGCCCAAATAATGTTAGATAGTTACTAAAAAAAGTTTAGATATCGTTCGGATATTCGTTTGGTGTTGGTTCCGTTAGTCGTTATTTGAATGCTTAGCTTGTGTAAGATGTAGGAATTGATATGATTATCAGTTTAGATGATACCCCAAGGTATTCTCATATAAATTCTAGGTTAAACAACACTTTTGTACATTGCATAAAACTTACAATGCTGATTTCTGCAGAAAAGTGTTGAATTTGTGACTTTTAGTGCTTTTCGGGCAGTTTTTAGTGTTATCAAACTTCAGGAAAGTATTAAACCAAACCCTTTCATTCCTAGTTAGGGTTTAATGTATATTTGATATTGGACTTTCGTCTGAGTCCTAAATATGTCATTAAGATGGTTTCTACGGATCCTGCGTTTTTGTCAGCACACTAGTCTTCTAGGTGCTTTACTAGTTGTTTCGATGCATTGTTAAAACTGGTTTAGATGTAACCAATAAAAATGAATCATGTGCATCATAAATATGTATTCCATCAGTATTCTAAGTGTATGTCATTTCGGATGTTCAAAACACATAACTGTATAGCTTAAAATGGTTAATTTAAATGTATGAAAGTTACCAGAAAGTGGCAGTTGTCATAGTTAATATATAGTTCGTAATGTCTTGCAAAGTTATGAGTCCGAACATTTGATGCTATCAATTTAATATGTAAACTTGGGAAGATGTTTATGGTCGGAGGTTCTTCAGAAACGCTTGCGACGGCTGACCCTTGATTTTTATAAAGGAAATAAATTAACTTTCTTAAATTATATGGATGTTTTGATAATAAACACATAATTAGAAAGTTTTCCTTGGATCAAATTATTTAGATTTGGATATGTGAACTCACCCTCCTTTGTGTTGACACTTGATTTTTAACGTGTTTTCAGGTACTTGAGTTCGGCTTCGGGAATTATGGCGTATCTTGTGGTTGTTGATGCATGTTTGGTTTGATAATGTGCTGGACAAACTTTAAAACTTCGGGACCTATGTAATAAGATCCATTAGGATCAAAACAACTTAACTACGGTGTGGTTGTGATGTACTTTCTAAAACTTTAAGTTTTAAACTATGTTTTAATTAAGTTGAATCTCCAACATTACGATGCATCGTTCAGCAAGATATTTATGGGCACCAACTTCCGTCACCGCTACATTTTATATTCCGCTGCGACGTTTTTGGGGTGTGACAGAAGTTGGTATCAGAGCCAACGGTTGTTAGCGAACTAGATGTTTTATGGGAAAACTCTAGACTTCAACCAAAGAATTTCGAAATTTAAAGTCCAAAATTCGCGAAGCCAAAATTTTTAAATAAACATGGAACTTTTATCATGTATGAAAACCATTGCGTGTTTATGTGCATACGTGTTAATCTGTTTATTTGGGCCTTATGTGTTATTTTTCATTTGAACACACACTTACTTTGTACGGTTATATATGTCACAGATGTCGCACGAGTACGAGGTCATCGAGATTCATGATTCAGGTAGCGAGCCTGAATTCGAGACTTCACCTAGGTCCATTTTGCCAGAGATACCCCTCACGAGTCACGACTCCACAGATGGTTGGTACGACCGAATTTGCTTCGTCATTCCATGTCGATCTCGTTGCATTCGCCAGCCAGGTAGACCCCCGTTATGCTTTTACAAGCAACGGTTGGATAGACGACGATGATGATGTTCCTCCCTCGATCCATGAGACGGGACAATCATCAGGCACCGTGCCAGTTATCGATGACGTGGATAGAGGTGTCCCTTTTATCAGAGGATCTTTCAGTATCGTGCGAGTGGTGGATGCCACTATTGTTACTGTGACAACCCGTGCTTTAGAGCCTTTCACCGCACCCTGATATAACCTATACGAACTTTATATGACAAGTTAACGTATAAATTTATATTGAATATTTATGAGTTGTTTGTACCTGATATTTATGAATTGTTTGTACGTGATATGTGAAAGGTAAAATGTGAACGTTGTTGGTAATATAATTTAGTCACATGAAGGTTCGGGTCACACACTCTATTATTAATCGCACACCTATAGATTGGGCCGAACACTCCCTTCTTGTAAACTAAGCCATCCTCGGCCCAGCTCCCCTAGGCCCAAAGCCAAACCCAACCCCTTTTAGCTAAAGGAGATGTACGTACACATGGGGGTACACGGTTTCATTATTTTAGCAACACAAAGATATCAAACCCTAGTTCCCTCTCAGTCGATGATCAGCCCCCCCCCCCCTTTTTGAAGTCTCTTGTTCTCTCGGCTCTAAACATCTCCGATTGCATCACCTAGACTGGTAAGTGTATTACCACGATTTAGTTTTGATATTCATGGCTGCGTTTATTGTTTGAAGTGTTATTTTTGAATGGCATGATGATACCATTAGTCTAGGGTTGTTAAGAAGCCGACTTAAGCTTGTTTGAATGTATGAAATATGATCTGATTTACTAGGGATTGATATGATTATGTGAAAGTAGGGATGTATTGGTTATGATGATACGAAAACGAAACTAGGATGTAACGATGATGTGTGTTCATGAACTAGGATGAAAATTGATCTGATCTGGTTGTGATTAACGATGATGATGATGAATAAGTAACGAAACAGTTTGTTTTCTCTCATATTGTGTTGAGACGAATATGTGAATGCATGTGGTCAGAATATGGGTTGGAATAATGGGCCGCACATGTTGTTGATTTTCATGATTTTCTTTGGCAAACTACAAGTGGTCTGCTCATGATATATTTTAATGGCCTGCACATGTATTCATGAGTTATGACACATAGGTATACTAAATTATTAAATGGTTGTGTAAAGTAAATTGTGTCAGAATTTATTTGGAATCAATATACAGCCACCATGGTGATGATATACTTTATTCAACTTAGCTAGTTACAAGCATCCGAATTTAGGACTAAATTCCAATATGTTGAATTCAAAGTTTAAGTGAATGGGCCGATTAAATGCTTACATGTATGGGATTCATGATGGGCCAATTTAATACAACTGCTTCATAGGTTGAATGAACTAAGAAATGGGTAATTTTTATAAAATGATCTGAATATAATTAAGTTCTCAAGGTGATGTTTAATTGGTGTGAAATCATAGGGTGACCGTATGATTTTTACTTTGGAATATAAGGGCATGCATTATCTTCAATTAATTTTGTAATATCAAATGGAATAAGACCACAAGAATTATAAGGGAAAGTCTTTCTGTTATTATGATCACTGATCATATTTAATGAAACAGAATGGTTCGAATGATCATATCGCATGCCGAAAATTTAAGTAATATTTTTGGGTCCTTTAGATTAATTATTGGAGTGCGTATTATGTGTTAACTTGATAATTTATACTCAATAAACATCCATTGTTTGGACATACTTAGGGTTTTGCAAAACCCTACTCGTATACTTATACTTACATGATATCGTCCCTTAGGTTGCGTGTAACGGACCTAACATTTATTTACGCTAGAAGTACATTAGCAAACCGAGCAAACCGAGGTGAGTTCACACTCCTAAGGCATGGGATTCCCAGTGGGTTGGGAATGGGATTGAATAACTATCTATACTATCAACACTACTAGACTACTTACTACTGTCCTCGGGTAGAAGGGCACGTGCGTAAAACCTACGCACACTAGCTACACTACTGCCCACAGATTGAGAAGGGCACGTACGTAAAACCTACGTACACTTACTAGCTCATGTCCTCGGGTAGAAGGGCACGTGCGTAAAACCTACGCACACTAGCTACACTATTGCCCACAGATTGAGAAGGGCACGTACGTAAAACCTACGTACACTCATACATACTACTGTCCTCGGATTGAAGGGCACGTACGTAAAACCTACGTACACTTATACTTGCTACGGTCCTTGGATCAAGAAGGGCACGTACGGATACGACTAGTCTAGTAGCATACAACATGGGAAGCCCCCACTAAATATTGTGAAACAGTTTGGTAAACCAGGATACTGGGTAATACATGGTTATGAAACGAACTTATGTTTTTCTGAAACAAACTCAATTACTAAACAACCAACTGTGAACTCGCTCAACTTTGTTGTTGACTCGTTGTTACATGCCTTGCAGGTCGTTAGGTACTCATGGAGCTTGCACAGGGAGGCGCGGTCGTTGTGGGACATGGCAGTGTGTGCCATGTTAAAAACGTTACTTTATTTCGTACTTAATACTTACATTGGGTTTTACAATTATGCTTCCGCTAAACACTTAACTACGTTTTTGATTTTAAACACCTTTCATATTGTGCGGTTGAATTTTATTTATTACTTGTTATGTTCAATATGATTGGTGGCTTGATCCTGGTCATGTCACGCCTCCAAGCGATGATACTCCGCAAGTGGATTTTGGGGGTGTGACAGTTACGGCTCAACCATTAGAGCCATTGGTCATCCCACCTACTGTTGTTGGCGAGCCCACTACTTAGATCCTTCCACCTGTTGTTACTTAGTCACCCTTACAGTTGATCGAGTCGCGCATTCCTACTGCACCTCTCTTGGTCTACTATCGACGTAGGAAGAGGATCCGACCGGTTGGAGAGATTGCATCGACTTCACGAGCTGAGACAGCATCTGCTTCGAAGAAGCAGAAAGGGGTATGGGTTGATCGATGTTGTCACTGCGACCAACAGTTCGCTACTTTGCGTGGAGACTTGGACTTAGCTAGGAAACAAATGAAGGATTTAGAGGGACATGGATCTGGACAACAATGTGATGGATCAGATGCACTGGAGAATAGTGGAGCTGGAAGGGCTTGTTAGGAAGATGTTGGACTTCCTAGGTTTGAAGCGATAGTTGTTTGTTGTTTCTATTGTTTGTTTTGTATGTCTCTTTTAATAAACCCTTTATGGTTTACATGCCAAATTTTTGGATATTTAGTAGGAAATTTCATATGGACTTGTTGTTGGTGTTGATGTTGATACGCCAAATTTTGATTAGTCGTTGTACTAAAAACAAGCTTCGTAATCTCTGGTATAAATTTCAAATGGGTTACTTTTGGTTTAAAAATTGTTCTCATTATTATGTGGATATGATACATGCGCAATGTTTGGTCCACTAGCATTTAATGATTGAATTATTTTTGGATATCGTCTTATGTTGTTATTATTGTTGTAATAATAGAAACGACGAAATTCCGCTAAAAGCAAGACAGGGTCCTGGACTACGTACCACCGCAGAGGAGTTGGCACAACTCATAGCCCAACACGTTAATACTGCCATGGAACAACGTGATGCTAACTAGAATAATGGCCAGGGATGTGGACGTGGTACTCATGGGCATGGTTTTGGTGGAGTACAGATCGGAAACCCTCAAGGTATTATAATGATCGGAAAGTTTTAGTAGTTCCTGTGTTATGATATAATCGGAGTGTAATCCTAATTTTCATTAACCTAGTGAACAATGCATGGATGTACCTATAAAACATTCCAGGGCTATAACCCACGATCATTTACCAGTGCTGAATGACCTCTTGATATCACTAGATGGATCGAGAAGATGGAGTCTATTATGGCAATCAGTGGTTGTGCTGCTGATCAACGGGTTAGGTATGCTTCTTGTTCTTTTCTTGACAAAGCTTTATCCTGATGGAATGCACAAGTTCAAATAATGGGTGAAGACGCTGCCTATGGTCTAATCTGGAATGAACTGAAAGAGATGCTTCTGAAGGAATACTGCCCGTGTAGTGAGATACAGAAGATTGAGACTGACTTTTGGAATTCGACCACGGAAGGCCTGAATGTCAGAGCTTATACGTCTTGGTTCAATGATTTGGCTAGGTTGGTTCCACAGATGGTCACTCCTGACTACGTTAAGATAGAGAGGTATATTTGTGGGCTATCGCCACCAATTCGCAGTATGGTCACATCAGCGAAACCCACTACCTATCTAGAAGCTACTACTCTGGCGAAATCGTTAGCGAATGATGCTTCTCTCAAAGGTAGCCTTAACAAGAAGGAGGAGACTGGGAAGTCATCGGGAAAGGCCTGTAACGCCCTGCTTCTTCGTACTTTCCATAATTAGAAAGTCTTGTTCGTATTTCTATTTTTGGAAGTCTTGTGTCCTATGTAATCGTATTTCGTTTCAAACCATTGTGAATCCGAGACTTCAATTGTAATAAAATTGATCTTTTGTGTGAAATATTTATTGATTATACATGTTCATACATTAATACGTGCATTCGTTTGATACATGATTCGTAATTCGCATAAACGTAAGTTAACTCGTAAACCATGATTGTATATTCGTAATCCTTAAATCTTCCATACATGCAAAACATTTGGTTATTCGATTACGAATCTTATACATATTTAGCGATTCATTAGATGATACATACACATGTTTAAACATTCCAATAATTCACTTAATTCTTACAACAATAAGTTTATGTTTACTGGCTTGATTAATCACTTGATTTAATGTTTATTATACGTGTTAAACCTTGCTCTAAGTTAAACACCATTGATTTATCATATTTACATAAAATTATCTACAATATTACAATAATTAATGTTAAAAAAAATGAAGGCAAAACTAGTGACCACAAAACATGTAGTAATCATCTTTTTTTTTATTGTTTAAAACCCTACTACATGATGTTTTAAATAAGTTAGTTAGTTGTTTAAATAACCTAACTAAATAATAAATATAATACCTAATCTAAGTTGCAACATAAAGAAAAAAAAGGAAATATTTATGGCTAAGAACAGCCCTACGGCCGCAACATGTAGGAATGTTTAGTTGTTTTTTATTAATTATTCCAACCACCATTCCCTTATATTATCATAAATATATGTTATGGTGCTCTAATATGTATCTAAAATATATCAAAGGTATGTCACACAAAACAAAAAGGAAGTTATTATTGGCTAGTTACAGCCTTGTGTCGGCAGCCATGAGCTGTGTTTTTAATTGTTTTTTAATGTAACTACTTATATTAAATGACAACCAACCCAACCATAATCCATCTCCTTTAAACCCAAGCCTCCTCCAAGCATTTTCCACTTTCTAAACACTCTCTAATCACTCTCAAACTCTCAAAATCATAGCTGAATTCAGGAGCTAACGCAGATTGCTATCATCTTACAAAAGTGAGCATAACTCACTACTTTCTTAACCTTTTGCTTTGATTCTTTTTCCTACTCACTTGTATTGACCTTAAGAACGTTTCCACAGGTTTTCCATGGAAAACCAAGGTCTAGAACGTCACCAAAAAGGCTCCAAAGTGGACTAAAACTTTCTGTTTTAATTCAAACTTTGTCCTTATGCTCATAACCACATCTATGGTTAGTTGGGCTTAAAAACAAGGTTGAGACATGTAAAATCAGAGGTGTAAACCTCATAAACTTTCTGTTTTGGTTAGGGTTTAACCCACAAGTAGTGAACAAGCTTGAAGCTTGATGTTTGTGTGATTATAGGACTAGCTTGGGCTATCCTACTAAGTATCCACACATTACTTGATGATTTCTTAGATTAGTTGTAATTATTTTCCGTTCTCATTGTATGTTCATGACCCTCCTTGATTGTTTATAACATCATGTGTAGTGGTGAACTCCATAGAGGTACCTAAATGAAAGACTTGTTCTTCCTACCTCCTACATGACTTATATGATAAACAAAGAGGTTCCTAAATGGGGGATCCATCCTCCTACTTCATGCTTGACCTATATGACATAATGAACATTATATAATACTTATATATTATCCAAATAATCAAACCTTTGATGATGAATTAGTGGTCATTCGTCAAAGTACTAGATTACATCATCTAAGACTTAATAACTTGTTATGATTCTAATGGGTATTTACCCATGAAAACATTCTAACCCTTGGGGTTTCATAGTGTCAAACAAGTATTATATGACTAGATGATTACTTTCTCATATGTTATTTTTGTATAATTTAAATCTCTGAATCCATAATCTTCCGTTAAAATCTCCATACTCATCTAGCCATGTTTCCTCGTGTAGAAGGACAAGGTGCTCCAAACAAATCTACCGACAACTCTCTCGCGGATTCAAGTGGAAAGCTTGCAAAACCGTGAGTATACTTGAACCCCTCTTTACGTTTACCACTTTTTGGGGTGTAACGTGTTTACTTATGAAACTTACACTTGAACTTTATTCGTAGATGCACAAACATTCCTATAACATGCTTGCATACTTGATTACTTGATACATTGAACTTGGGGTTAAACGTTTTGTGTTAGACTTATCATTAGCTTCGATTGAGCCTATCCTTGACATATATAACGCTTTAGGATTAACGCACCACCGTAGACTTGAGGTTATGTCATGAGCTTATTACTTTTCATCATTGGTTTGATTTGTTAGACACATGCCGATTTTAATGTTTATCTTGTATCATTAGCTTGCCATGAGGAATCGTTTAAACATAATTTTTTTATGCTATGTATGTATCAAACTTGTATACTCGTCTTTGCTTTTGCATTGAACTTTATTTTAAACATAGGTTGAGGATGATGATGCTATGAAATGAAGTAGCGATGATGCTTAGATACACATATAGACATGCTAGGTTTAATATGATGTATCAATTTTGTTATTGTTATGTTATGAACGTGTTGTTATTTGAATTTTATGTAATGTTTGACAATTTGAATTTTTGAAATGAAACGGGTTTTATTTAAATATTGTCACAAATAGTGTTATGAATTATGAAGTCTCTTGCAATCTTTCTTCGTCCCACTTCGATGATTCCACCATTGGTTAGGGTGTGACAAGGTCCATGCAGACGAAAAATCTGAGCGATCTGAGTGAAATCCACATCTTAATGGTAAATTTCCAATTCAAACTCTTGTTGACCCTCGTCAAAGTATCGAAATTATATTTTGACCCGATGAGTACCAACCACATTAGTGTACGAAATCGTCAAGTTAGGGGTGAAACCCGCACCTGGTCGCTTAAGTCCCATTCCTTGATTTTCGATCTCGCCAAAGTTTTGATTGTTTCAATCGATTAAAGACGTGTAGTAACTGGAAGGGTAAGATACCGTTAATCGCTTCTCGACGAGAGTATCTTACCTGTAGGCCAAAGCACGTTTCTCTAATTTGAAAGGACTTTCGATTCAATTTGGAATAGTCGACGTTTCTCTACCCGAAACAATCCCATGTTTTATGAGCCTCTCTTTTATGTGATTTTATACTTGTTACCTCGTTCATTTCAAAACCGTTACACAATTCACAGGTCTCGCGCAATAAAAAACAATAATAATTCTCGAGAACAAACTAAATTTATACTCCTTTACCCATTCATACGTGTTTATACTTGTCGAATACTTGTTGAATACATGCGAATTATGCGAATTATACATGATACGTGAACACTTACATGCTTATACATGCGAAAACCTTGTTTTAAAGTTTATGATCAAGTCTCATCCTTTCTTTTTCTTTCAAACTTCTAGATGGCATCTCCAAACTCATCAAAGAAGACGAAGTCAAAGAAAGGTTCCAACAACGACTCCATCTCCAAACAAGAGCTAGTTGGGCTCATTGCTGAACAAATGGTTGATCAAATGGCCCGAGTGATACCCGACATCGTGAGCCACATTCAAACAAACTCCGATTCGCCCCATGGTTCTGTGGACTCCAAGGTGGAGAAACCAAAGACACCATTCCTTTTCAAGCAATTCATGGCTTGTAAACCTCTGAAGTTTACAGGAAAGGATGGTACCACCGCACTACTCACTTGGTTTGACGCCATGGAGATCTCTTTCCGTCAGAGTGGTTGTCCTGACAATTTGCACACCCAAAACGCCATAGGGGTGTTCAGATCAAGAGCTCTTGATTGGTGGACTTCTGAACGAAGCACAAGAGGTGAGGACGCCGCCCACGCATTACCATGGGCTGAATTGAAGAAGATTATAAGAGAAGAATTCTGTCCGCCACACGATCTTAGGAAGTTTGAGCATGAATTTTGGCACCTTAAGCAAGTGGATGACGACAACGATGGTTTAACCCTTCATTTCAAGCAACTTAGTATTCTTTGTCCTAGCCAGGTTGATACCCCTAAGAAATCCATCAACAATTACATCCCCTGTTTACCCGATTCCTTCATGAACCTCGTAGAGGCTGCTTGCCCAGCAACTATCGAGGAAACCTTTCGTTTGGCCACTCGCTTAAATAGTTACCATGTCATGCGTAGAAATGCCGTAAAAGCTTCACTGAAAAACACGCACCAAGCCACCGTTGAACCCTCATCATCCACCAAGAAAAACCGAGACCAGAAGCGGAAGGCTTCAAACAAAATTGCGGTCATCACTCCGCCAAACCCTCAACCCTTGCAAGCCATGCTGCTGTATCCAACATTGAGCCTCCACGCAAAGGTTACACTGAGACTTAACCCAAGTGTGGCCAATGCCAATACCATCACCTTCCCAACGTTCCATTCCGCAAGTGCGCCAACTGTAATCAATATGGGCACTTTTCCCAACACTACCACAAACCACCTATGGCCAATCAGAACCAGGTCGTGGTAGCTCAAAACCCTGTTCCCAATCAAGCCCAAAACCAAGTCGCTCCTGTGCGAGCGTGTTTTAAGTGTGGTGATCTTAACCATCTAACAAACGTCTGTCCTCAACGAAACCAGTCTCAGCAACAACAACCACCACAACAGCAGCAACAACAGGCTCAACAACCAGCTAGAGGCCGGGCCTTTCTTCTTACTACTGCGCAAGAGCAAAATGAAAACGACGTCATTACTGGTACGTTCCTTGTGAACCATGTTTATGCTTCGTGTTTATTTGATAATGGCGCCGATAAAAGTTTTGTGTCGTTAGAATTCGAACCATTGCTTAAGTGTAAACGCTCTAAGTTTCCAATATCATTCGATGTCGAAGTCGTTGATGGTAAATCTGTCGCTGTCGATTCCGTCCTTTCTAAGTGTTCCTTGATTCTTAATGATCATACGTTTCGCATTAACCTCATACCTATGCAAATGGGTAGCTTCGACGTCATAGTAGGTATGGACTAGCTTAGGCGAGTTCATGCTGAAGTTGTCTGTTCTGAGAAGTTTATTCATCTTCCTCTTTCAACCGGTGATTCTCTTCACGTCTATGGCGAGAAACCTTCTCAAGGTCTCAAGCTTATGTCGTGTATTCAAGCAAACAAATGCTTACGCAAGGGTACCTTCGCGTTTCTTGCCCACATTATGGAACAGAAGGACAAAGGCCCAAGCATGAGTGACGTTCCCGTCATACGTGACTTTCCTGATGTGTTTCTGGACGATCTTCCTGGTCCGCCTCCTGCTCGTTCTGTCGACTTTCGCATCGATTTAGTGCCTAGCGCTACGCCCGTCGCTAAGTCTCCCTATTGTTTAGCACCCTCTGATATGCAAGAACTCTCAAGCCAACTTCAAGAGCTTCTTGATAAAGACTTTATACGCCCTAGTACATCTCCTTGGGGCGCTCCTGTTCTATTCGTGAAAAAGAAAGATGGGTCATTCCGCATGTGCATTGACTATCGTGAGCTCAACAAGCTTACTGTCAAGAACCGATACCCTCTTTTGTAACATTCCCAAAAATTTTATTTATATAAAATATATAAAAACTTATGTTATTAAAAGGATACATCATGGGTAAGTTGACCGATGGAAATATGAGGTATTTTGGGCAAGCGTAGGAACCATTTAATAATTAAATTATAAAAATACATTATATTTGAACCTACTCTGTTTTTAATGAAACTTGGTTCAAAATGTAGATAAAATTATTCTAGTTCTAATGGCATATTCAGCATTTTATAAAACGTCATATTTTAAAAGTTATAAGCGCCATGAAGCAGTTGAAATAATTATACTAATAAAATAATAATAAATCTAACATATATTTGAGATTTGTTTTGTGTATGTGCACGTGTTAAGATAAGAAATCAAATCAAAACATCAATAAAATAATATAATCATTTGAAAGATTGATTAATGGTATACGTGTCAACATGAGAACAATTTGAAATTTATGAAAGCATTGTGTACGTGTTCAAGAAAGTCGTGAGTCCCAAGGGTCACTTTTGTAGTATAAATAGACATTTCAATTCAGAAATTTAATCTGCTCGTTTCTCCATCTCGCTCTCTCTCTATGCCTTCTATAATTTCACCTATATATTCCAAGGCTCTGCCCCGTTTTAAGTATTGTAACCCCTGATCACTGATACCCTGTCCGATTGATCTAGGGCCCCGTAACAAATGACAAGGCTCTGCCTGACTAAGTTTGTTGGGGTTCTGTCTCGTGATGTAGGGATAAAGTTGAATTAGGTTACTATACTTAATGCGAGTACACTATATATATATATTTTATTAAATTCAGGGATTATACCCAAAATATAACAACCCTCCTAAAACACCCCTAACACCCCTACACTTCCTAAATATATACCCCATATGCGATAAACGAGCCCGTATACCTTTTATATTAATAAAAATAAAATAAAACAAGTTTTGGTAGGCGCTCGCGGGCCGCGAAGACTTAGTCTTCTGGTTACGCGGGGCGCGACAGACCGGGATAGGAGGATACACCAGAGCACGCCACGTGTCCGACGCGTGTGGGGTCTAGGGCTGACTCGGCAACCCTATACCGAGACACGTAGTCCCTGGCGGGCTCCGTAGCCTTTGGCTACACTTTACGCGGGCCGCGTAGAACTCAATTTCAGGCCCTATAAGTAGAAGGCATCAGCCTTAAGTCCAACTCGTTCAATTCTTTTGGATTCTCTCTCAATTATGAAGAAGTAAGAATTATAACCGGGCATTATACCCCCTAATTAGCGAAGCTCTGCCTCGTTGTAAGTATCATAACCCCTGGATACGTATTAGATACTCTGCCTGATTGATCTAGGGTTCCGTAATGGCTGTTGTGGTTCTGCCCGACGTAGTCGTTGGAATGTCGTCTCGGGGAGGGTATTACTAATGTTAAAATGGGTTATTATACTAACACGTGTGCATTGTTTATTTAACTAGATTATAACCAGGAAGCCACAAAGGAAATACCTAAAATAGCAATGTGAATAATCTTTTTGTGAACTTTTTTTACAAAACCTTAACTGTTTTATAATGCAATTTAGCAGTGATTGAGTCTTTGTAATTCTACGATTACTGCCGGTATGTTGGGGTTTTGTATACAAAATGTGAGACACGTTACCATTGGACGAAGAGTTAGCCAATGTGTAATATGACCCACCAGTCAGGATTGACAGTACTGAATGAGTAATTGGGTAGATATAAACATTGTAATCACTCTCAATACTGTTTAAATTAAATTAATGTTTCTTGATTAAACTGGGATTCACTCACCAGTATTTCCCATTAACAAATGTTTTTAAAACGCGTTTCAGGTAACACAATGTGACAGCCAATTAGTAAAAAGCCAGCTGGAGAGCACTGACGGCTTGGAAAAATGTGGCTATAAAAGTTACCTAAAAGACGATGTTTTAAATTCAATAAAATAAGGTTTATCCCTATAAACATGGTATAATAAGAAACTTGGGTTTTACCCATGTGATTATAAATTTAAAAATATGGTGGTTCTACTCTGATAAAATATTTCCTAACTACGGTCCTGATGAAATTTTCGCTGCCAAAATAATTAAACATACGGATACCACCGAAACTGGCTCGCGGCCGCCCGTTCCCAGGTAGTTAGGGGGCGAGGGTTGTGACATCTTCCTTGCATTAACGATCTCTTTAATCAATTGCAAGGTGTG
The DNA here is from genome assembly GCA_030545235.1 of Helianthus tuberosus. Classification (NCBI taxonomy): domain Eukaryota; kingdom Viridiplantae; phylum Streptophyta; class Magnoliopsida; order Asterales; family Asteraceae; genus Helianthus; species Helianthus tuberosus. The sequence continues at coordinate 108,808,966 of CM060412.1, read as the reverse complement.
ACCTGCTTTTCAAAGATCGATCTTCGTTCTAGTTCGAGTCCTTGAAGAAGATATACCTAAGACCGCTTTTCGTACACGATATGGTCACTATGAGTTCGTGGTCATGCCCTTTGGTTTGACCAACGCACCTACCGTTTTCATGGATTTGATGAACCGCGTGTTCAAAGTGTACTTGGACCGTTTCGTGATTGTCTTCATCGACGATATTCTTATCTATTCCAAGACACAAGGAGAGCATGAGCGACACTTGCGTCTTATCCTTTAACTTCTTCGTACTGAACGTCTATACGCCAAATTCTCCAAGTGCGAATTTTGGTTAAAAGAGGTTCAATTCCTTGGTCACACTGCCAACGAACTTGGTATTCACGTTGACCCCGCTAAAATCAAAGCTGTGAAGAATTGGATTGCACCAAAGTCTCCGTCTGAAATGCGTTCTTTCCTTGGTCTTGCTGGTTACTATCGTCACTTTATCTCCAACTTCTCTAAGATCGCCGTCCCTTTAACCTCTTTGACTCAAAAAGATAAACCTTTCATTTGGGGTCCCGATCAAGAGGAATCTTTTCAAATGCTCAAGGACATGTTATGTAATGCTCCTATTCTCGCGCTTCCCGATGGTAGTGATGACTTCGTCATGTATTGTGATGCTTCGAACCTTGGTCTTGGTTATGTCCTCATGCAACGAGACAAGGTTATCGCATATGCGTCGAGGCAACTCAAAATACATGAGAAGAACTATACTACTCATGACCTTGAACTTGGTGCAGTTGTTTTTGCCTTGAAGATTTGGTGACACTACCTTTATGGTACCAAGTGTGTGGTCTTCACCGATTATAAGAGCCTTCAACATATCTTCAACCAAAAAGAACTGAACATGCGTCAACGTCATTGGGTGGAATTAATAAACGACTACGACTGCGAAATTCGCTACCATCCAGGTAAGGCTAATGTAGTAACCGACGCGCTTAGTCGTAAAACTCACGTAAAGGGTATTCGTTGTCTCCAACTCGTTATCAATCTTCAAAACCGCATTTGTGAAGCTCAATACACCTCTATTAACGAAGGTAGTCTCTCCATTGAGATACGAGGTGGTGTTGAAAAGGACCTTGTGTCTAAATCCGATGGTATTCCATACCATCTCAATCGTATTTGGATTCCTAATCATGATAACCTTCGAGACTTTCTAATGAAGGAGGCACACAAATCGAGATATTCCATTCATCCTGGTGCTGATAAGATGTACCAAGATATGCGTATGTCCTATTGGTGGCCTGGAATGAAGAAGGATGTCGCCATTTTCGTTGCAAAATGTCTTACTTGTTCGAAGGTTAAAGTGGAACATCAATGTCCCTCTGGCTTGATAGAACAACCAGAAATTCCTGTCTGGAAATGGGGGAGCATCGCTATGGATTTTATCACCAATCTCCCTCGTACTTCCTCTGGTCATGATAGCATTTGGGTGATCGTTGACCGATTGACCAAATCAGCTCATTTTCTCCCCATTCGTGAAGATTTCAAAGTCGAGAAATTGGCTAGAATCTACACTGATGAGATCATTTGTCGTCATGGTATCCCCATTGACATTATTTCCGATCATGATGGTCGCTTTACGTCCCGTCTTTGGCAAACTTTTCAATCTGCTATGGGTACTGTTCTAAACCTTAGCACCGCTTTCCATCCTCAGTCAGACGGTCAAACCGAGCGTACTATCCAAACCTTAGAGGATATGCTTCGTTCTTGCGTAATCGATTTTGGTGGCAACTGGGATTCACACTTGCCTTTGATCGAATTCTCGTACTACAATGGTTATCATGCGAGTATTCAAATGGCACCATTCGAAGCATTGTATGGTCGCAAGTGTCGTTCGCCTATTTGTTGGCATGAGATTGGTGAAATTCAAATCATTGGTTCGAGATAATTTACTGAAAGCCAGTAGCCGACAAAAGAGCTACGTCGACAAGCGTCGCAAGCCTTTGGAATTCGAGATAGGTGACTTCGTACTTCTCAAGGTATCCCCTTGGAAGGGTGTGGTTCGATTTGGTAAGAAAGGAAAACTCGCACCTCGCTATGTTGGTCCTTTCAAGATTCTCGAAAGGATTGGCAAGGTTGCGTATAGACTGGACCTACCTGAAGAACTCAACAACGTTCATCCTGTCTTCCATGTTTCAAACTTAAAGAAGTGTTTGGCTGATGAAGGACTTCAAGTTTCACTCGAAGATCTTCAAATCAACGAAATACTACACTTCGTGGAGAAACCTGTCGAGATCATGGAACAAGGAGTCAAGAAACCGAGGCGCAGTCAAATTTCTATCGTTAAGGTTCGATGGGAAGGAAAACGTGGCGCTGAATTCACTTGGGAACTCAAGAGTGACATGAAGACGAAGTATTCGCACCTTTTTGTTACTTCTTCCTAAATTTCGGGACGAAATTTCCTAAAGGAGGGGTGACTGTAACGCCCTGCTTCTTCGTACTTTCCATAATTATAAAGTCTTGTTCGTATTTCTATTTTTGGAAGTCTTGTATCCTTTGTAATCGTATTTCGTTTCAAACCATTGTGAATCCGAGACTTCGATCGTAATAAAATTGATCTTTTGTGTGAAATATTTATTGATTATACATGTTCATACATTAATACGTGTATTCGTTTGATACATGATTCATAATTCGCATAAATGTAAGTTAACTTGTAAACCATGATTGTATATTCGTAACTCTTAAATCTTCCATACATGAAAATCATTTGGTTATTCGATTAGGAAACTTATACATATTTAGCGATTCATTCGATGATACATACACATGTTTAAACATTCCAATAATTCACTTAATTCTTACAACAGTAAGTTTATATTTAGTAGCTTGATTAAACACTTGGGTCATGTTTATTATACATGTTAAACCTTGCTCTAAGTTAAACAAAATTGATTTATCATATTTACATAAAATTATCTACAATAATACAATAATTAATGTTAAAAAAAAGATGGCAAAACTAGTAACCACCAAACATGTAGTAATCATCTTTTTTTATTGTTTAAAACCCTACTACATGATTTTTTAAATAAGTTAGTTAATTGTTTAAATAACCTAACTAAATAATAACCTAATCTAAGTTGCAACATAAAGAAAAAAAAAAGGAAATATTCATGGCTAAGAACAACCCTACAGCCGCAAACATGTAGGAATGTTTAGTTGTTTTTTTTAATTATTCCAACCACCATTCCCTTGTATTATCATAAATATATGTTATGGTGCTCTAATATGTATCTAAAATATATCAAAGGTATGTCACACAAAACAAAAAGGACGTTATTATTGGCTGGTTACAGACTTCTGTCGGCAGCCATGAGCTATACTTTTAATTGTTTTTTAATGTAACTACTTATATTAAATGCCAACCAACCCAACTCTAATCCATCTCCTTTAAACCCAAGCCTCCTCCAAGCATTTTTCACTTTCTAAACACTCTCTAATCACTCTCAAACTCTCAAAATCATAGCTGAATTCAGGAGCTAAGGCAGATTGCTATCATCTTACAAAAGTGAGCATAACTCACTAATTTCTTAACCTTTTGCTTTGATTCTTTTTCCTACTCACTTGGATTGACCTTAGGAACGTTTCCACAGGTTTTCCATGGAAAACCAAGGTCTAGAATGTCACCAAAAAGGCTCCAAAGTGGACTGAAACTTTCTGTTTTGATTCAAACTTTGTTAATCTTGCTTAAACTTGAGTTATCTCATCTCAAACCTATGTCCTTATGCTCATAACCACATCTATGGTTAGTTGGGCTTAAAAACAAGGTTGAGACATGTAAAATCAGAGTTGTAAACCTTATAAACTTTATGTTTTGGCTAGAGTTTAACCCACAAGTAGTGAACAAGCTTGAAGCTTGATGTTTGTGTGACTATAGGACTAGCTTGGGCTATCCTACTAGGAATCCACACAATACTTGATGATTTCTTAGATTACTTGTAATTATTTTCCTTTCTCATTGCATGTTCATGACCCTCCTTGATTGTTTATAACATCAAGTGTAGTGTTGAACACCATAGAGGTACCTAAATGGAAGACTTGCTCTTCCTACCTCCTACATGACTTATATGATAAACAAAGAGGTTACTAAATGGGGATCCATCTTCCTACCTCATGCTTGACCTATATGACATAATGAACATTATATAATACTTATATATTATCCAAATAATCAAACCTTTGATGATGAATTAGGGGTCATTCGTCAAAGTACTAGATTACATCATCTAAGACTTAATAACTTGTTATGATTCTAATGGGTATTTACCCATGAAAACATTCTAACCCTTGGGGTTTCATAGTGTCTAACAAATATTATATGACTAGATGATTACTTTCTCATAGGTTATTTTCGTATAATTTAAACCTCCGAATCCATAATCTTCCATTAAAATCTCCGTACTCATCCACCTATGTTTCCTCGTGTAGAAGGACAAGGTGCTCCAAACAAATCTACCAACAACTTTCTCGCAGTTTCAAGTGGAAAGCTTGCAAAATCGTGAGTATACTTGAACCCCTCTTTACGTTTACTACTTTTTTGGGTGTAACATGTTTACTTATGAAACTTACACTTGAACTTTATTCGTAAATGCACAAAAATTCCTTAACATGCTTGCATACTTGATTACTTGATACATTGAACTTGGGGTTATACGTTTTGTGTTAGACTTATCATTAGCTTCGATCGAGCCTCCTTGACATATATAGCGTTATAGGATTAATGCACCACCCGTAGACTTGAGGTTATGTCATGAGCTTATTGCGTTTCATCATTGGTTTGATTTGTTAGACACATGCCGATTTTAATGTTTATCTTGTATCATTAGCTTGCCATGAGGAATCGTTTAAACATAATTTTTTATGCTATGTATGTATCAAACTTGTATACTCGCCTTTGATTTTGCATTGAACTTTATTTTAAACATGTTACAGGTTGAGGAAGATGATGCTATGAAATGAAGTAGCGATGATGCTTAGATACACATATAGACGTGCTAGGTTTAATATGCTGTATCAATTTTGTTATTGTTGTGTTATGAACGTGTTGTTATTTGAATTTTATGTAATTTTTGACAATTTGAGTGTATGAAATGAAATTGGATTTATTTAAATACTGTCACAAATAGTGTTATGAAGTCTCTTGCAATCTTTCTTCGTCCCACTCCGATGATTCCACTATTGGTTGGGGTGTAACAAGGCCCATGCAGACGGAAAATCTAAGCGATCGGAGCGTTCTGAGCCTAGATCTGGGGATTTGCGAAAGCGAAAGTCTGAGAGCTCGAAGAAGGATACCGATGAGAAGTGTGATTAGAAACGTAGTTCAGGGAAAGCATATGTGGCTAACTCTAGTGGTTCAGGAAAGGATAATGCCAGGGATGGCAAGAGTAGTTCTGTGAAGAAGACTTACGATGATGAGTAGAGAAAGTGGCCAGATGTGGTCGAACTAGGCATGTGACTCGCGAGTGCTATGCTAAGAGTACGTCGGTGGGAGTTAAGCTCGAGGGATGCTACGAGTGCGGAGAGTAGGGACATTTCAAGAGAGACTGTTTAAAAGCGAAGGGTCAGAATGCAAGGGGCAGAGAGTTCGAGCTGAATGCTGAGAAGGCATGAGATGATCCTGTTATTGTTACCGGTACGTTCTTGATCAATAACCATTCTGCGTTTGTACTCTTTGATACTGGAGCTGACTTGAGTTTTGTTTAGAAAAAATTTGAACCGTTTCTGTGTTCTCCAACAAGTAAGCTAAGTAAAAAGTACAAGATAGAACTAGCAAATGGTAAATTGATAGAGACTAGCGAAGTCATTCGTGGTTGTAGTATTCGGTTAAATGATCACAGTTTTAGTATCGCTTTGTTACCAGTTGAGCTGGGAAGTTTCGATGTAGTTGTTGGGATGGATTGGCTATCCAAAAATAAAGCTGAGATAATTTATTCGGAGAAACAAGTGAGGATACCTCGTCCTGACGGTGGTGAAGCTATAGTCGTTCACGGTGACCAATCGAGTCGAGTATCGAGAGTTGTTAGTGTCATGATGATGCACAAGATGTTGCGTAAGGGTTATCTTGCGTTCTTAGTTAACGAAGTGGATACGAAGGCTGAAGGTAGGAAGATTGAAGAGATCCCAATAATTCGTGATTATCTGGAGGTTTTCCCTGAAGACTTGCCTAGATTGCCCCCTGCGAGACAGATCGAGTTTAGAATTGATCTGGTACCTAGTGCTGCACCGATTGCAAAATCTCCTTATAGATTAGCCCCGTCAGAAATGAAAGAATTATCGAATCAGCTTCAAGAGCTACTAGACAAAGGTTTCATTCGACCAAGCTTTTCGCCTTGGGGTGCACCTGTTTTGTTTGTGGAGAAGAAGGATGGTTCCTTCAAGATGTGTATTGATTATAGGGAGCTGAACAAGTAGACTATCAAGAACCAGTGCCTTCTACCGAGAATCGACGATCTGTTTGATCAGCTTTAGGGATCCAGCTACTATTCAAAGATCGACTTGCGTTCAGAATATCGCCAGTTGAATGTTGCTGACGAAGATGTTCTGAAGACTGCTTTTCGAACACGTTATGGCCATTACGAGTTTTTAGTCATGCCTTTTGGCTTATCTAATGCGCCAGCTGTGTTCATGGATCTCATGAATAGGGTATGCAAACCCTATTTGGATAAATTCGTGATAGTATTCATTGATGATATACTTATCTATTCGCCAACCAAAGAAGATCATGAGCAACATCTGAAGTTAATTCTGGAGCTGCTGAGGAAGGAGAAGCTGTATGCCAAGTTCTCTAAGTGTGAATTATGGATTTGAGAAGTTCATTTTCTCGGACACGTCATAAATGAGAAAGGTATACACGTGGATCAGTCAAAGATAGAGGCGATTAAGAATTGGGAAGCGCCAAAGACTCCGTCAGAGGTGCGACAATTCTTAGGACTTGCTGGGTATTATCAGGGATTCATAGAGAATTTCTCTAGATTAGCACAGCCATTGACGTTATTGACCTAGAAGGAGAGAAGTTTGATTGGACGGAAAAGCAGGAGAAAGCTTTTCGGCTGTTGAAGGAGAAGTTGTGTAGTGCGCCTATTCTTTCCCTTCCTAAGGGAAATGACGATTTCATTGTGTATTGTGACGCGTCACGTTTGGCCTCGGATGCGTGCTTATGCAGAAGGACAAAGTGATAGCCTATGCATCCAGACAATTGAAAGTGCACGAGAAAAACTACACGACACATGATTTGGAGTTAGGAGCTGTTGTGTTTGCCTTGAAGATCTGGAGACATTATTTGTATGGCACGAAGTGTACGATTTACACAGACCATAAGAGCGTCCATCATATCTTTAATCAGAAGGAGCTCAATATGCGACAATGGCATTGGGTAGAGTTACTCAACGATTACGAGTGTGATATGTAACAACCCGACTTTCCGAGTCAAGTCGTGTCATTACTCATATCTGTCATTTATTGCTTAATTGAGTTGTACTCTCGAGATCTCTAAAATCGCAAATGGGTTTGAACGATATTTTAAACTATGTTTTACAACACATTCACAACGCTTATTCAAAACGCAATTATCGCATTTAATAATGCTTACTACTTAACGCATTTTATCGTATATTACATCGCATGTTAGTCTAAACGCAATCTCATCGCAATCTCAACGCATGCTCGAAACGCAGATTTACTTCTATGCATTTGTGTGTTATGTGTATTATTTGTGTGATTACTTGTTTAATGTTATGTAATTATCATAACGCAACTCTTACTCGTAACTCACTTAAACGCAACGCAACGCTTAATGCATGAAATGAAAGTTGGAAAACCAACTAGCATAAATCGACTGGTCGATTGACCATTTGATCGAATGGACATCCGTCCGGATGACCATCCGATCGGATGGCCATCCGATCGACTAGCCATCTGATCCGACACCACTCCACCACCTTATCTCTCTCTCAGTATAAATACCCGTACACATCATTGTTCACTGATGTGACAGCTCTCCATTCGACCCAACACGCTCCCAACTCATTCTCAAGCACTTTTTCGCTGGACTCAATGCCATTTTGTAAGTATTTCTCCCTAAATCTTGTACTTCCATCATCACTACACACTTTATCATCTTCCCCATCGAAATCACTGATTTTCACCCTGAAATCATCTGATTTGGACCCCTTGAAGATCACATCATCATGGTTGCTTATGCAATCGGTTGTGTGACATCATCTCATCAAGAATCTTTCAGATCTAAAGGATTTCCACATATTTTAACACAAATCTCACCTATATTTCAACATTTTCCAACTGATTTCAACTTTTCATCTCTTTTTCAAACTTTTCTTCAACATTCTACAAAACCGATGGAATCCTTGCTCATTCAGACTCTCCACTAGTTCTCTAGTTGAGAGCCGGCTTGAAAACGGATTTCCACCGGAGAGATGACCGATTAATGGGTTGACCATGAAGCTCTTCAAAAGAACAGTGAGTACGATCGAGCGGGGTGATTCCCATCCGACCGAATGAGCTAGACTTGGTGTGGTTTTTGTTGTTTGACACGTCATTACGCCATCTCCGTTAAATCGCAACCTCTTACTTAGAAAATTTTACAAGTTTTCAAACAAACAGAACACCACTCGACTGGCCATCCGATCGGATGACCATCCGATCGAATGGTTATTCGTTGGATGACCTGTCCCTTAATTTTCAAATACTTAAACAAATTTCCAAAACACAACACACTCAATCGAATCGCCATCCGATCGAATGGCCATCCGTCTGGATCATCTGACTGGATGACTTGTTTTAATGTTACAACGAAAACTTCAAAAGTTTTCAAACATTTTACAAACACACTCCCTCATTTGAATGATCAACCGTTCAAATGGTCATCCGTTCGGATGACCATCTTTTCCACTCACCATTCGACACTTATCACGTTCCACACTCTGTAACATGCTGTTCAATGCTTACGCTACTGTTCTATACTCAGGCTAATCTCCACGCGCTCCCTTCAATCCAAGTATTGTGTTTACTAGCTAAACACTTACTGTGAGTATACTCGAACTCTTTTTCGCTTAACGCACTTTTGGGTGTTACATATGTTCAATATCAACTCACAACGCACACAATACTCAACTCTTTTATAAACGCTAACCGCTCTCGCATGTTATACGTGTTTCGATGAATGATTGTATGTTATGTTTACATAGTGACTGTTTTGCCTGACACCTTAGCAACGATAGTACTATAGTTTGGACTCAGCACCTGTTTATTCAGGGGTTGTTAAGGGCCTTACTTCACATGGTCACAGTGGTGATAATGTGTTGCGCATTCTACAACTCGCAGTCATGTCGTTGCATGCGTAATTGTCGATAGCTTACTTGATTCACATTTCTACGTGTTACATGCTGGTTATGCATAAACGCTTTCGCTATACTATATACTATGCAAACTTGTGTACTCACCTTTACATTTTATGTATTGACTTTATTTTAACGTATGTGACAGGTTGATAGGATGCTATGTTTGTTATGACGAATCAAGTAGGAAGTCTAGAAACCCACCAAATAAGAAATCTGAGTTGTCGGAACAGCTTACATGTTTTTGAGAAACTCTATCTGTAATGACTGTTTGTGCTTTATATGTTATTGGTATGGGACTTTAACGTTAAATATATTGTCACTAATAGTTGTTATGGATTCTCTTGGACAATCTGTTTCACTCAGTGCCACGCCCTGATGTTTCCGCCATCGGTTGGGGTGTGACAGATTGGTATCAAAGCCATAACTATAGGGAATTAGGGAAGACTCGACCTAGTCCGGGATTGATGTCTTAGGATTGACCTAGTCTATAGTCTAAGCACCAACAGACCGGCTTGTGCGAACCCAGTTGGGGTTTCGTGTAGGCTTACTACTGATACTTTCGCTTGAACTCGCTGAAACTATAACTTTGTGCGAACATCGCATACTACAGTTTCGCACGAAGAAAGCCTTTCCTAAGGCTGAAATACTATGTGGCCTTTCCTAAGGCTGACACAACACACACATTTTCGAAAACACTCGCATAACACAATCAAGTGATTGGGTTGAGACTAGGCGTGAAAACCGAAAACTCTCGAAACGATCACTCACCCTACGCATATTTTTACTCTCAACACGAGAATATCTGTTGAGTTAGGAGTGACATGCATACCTCGATAGAGATCTCCCTCTCTATCTAGTGGAACTCTCAAAGCCTTTTTGATAATAGAGTGTCTTGGGGCAAGTTGTTAAGTTAGGGGTGAAACCCGCATCTTAATGATAAGTTCCACACTACTTTGTTTATTTTACAAAACTCTCACCAAAGTCTCGATGGATTCCAATAACCCGAGTTATGTAGAAGCCAACCAGATGAGTGCCGTTCGCCATAATCTGCGAGAGCACAGTCTATTAGGCCCAAGCGTGCACAATATCTCGTTGAGAATAGTCGAGTCACTTTGGGTAGTCAACGCCCAACACCCAGGGCACGCTCTATTTTCTAGCCTACAATTGCCGATTTTATGTGTTTATATGTTTATATCTTTCGATTTTGGAGATTTAAGCTTTTCTGCTCATCGCTTTACTAAACACGCAAAACACACACCGCTTCGCAACCTAAAACTAATCGCAGACAAACTATGAACTCTCGTACGCTATACTACTCGCAACGTTGTTCGCTGTTTACGCTACTCGCTATTCACTACTCGCACTCACAACTCTCGATCGCATTACACAGCTGTGAAAGATAGGTGAATAAGTGCAAAATATGTGCTTACATGGATTATGTGCTCCTGAGCTTTACATAAAGGAGGATGTTTTACGAACGCTAAACTTTTTTGAAAACCAGATATAATCGAATCTCGTCTGAATCCTATGACGATGTCTGCTGTAGAGAATGTTGTCATCAGGATCGCACACTTCTCGCGCAGCTCGCCGAAACCATGCTGATAAGCGTATCGCTTCACTGGTCGCCAAGGAAATGGCTAAAGTCATACCTCAGATCGTGAGGGAGATCAACAAGGTGAAGAGAAGCTCCTCTGTTGAATCAAAGAGCGACTCACCGAAAACGCCTTTCAACTTTAAGCAATTCAAGGCCTGTGGTCCTTCTAACTTCACTGGTGAAGATGGACCCAATGCGATGTTCCAGTGGTTTGACGCCATAGAAGTCACCTTCAGGCAAAGCGGATGCCCAGAAAATCTACGTACTGTTAATGCAATTGGAGTTTTTCAGCCCAGGGTTCTGGACTGGTGGACTGCTGAGCGCAATAGGCACGGTAATGATGCTGCATACGGACTTTCATGGGATGAGCTCAGGGAGCTTATGATGAAGGAGTTATGTCCTCCTCATGAGGTACAAAAGCTGGAGAATGAATTCTGGCATATCAAACAAGAAGGAGGTGACAACGCTGGTCTCACCGCTCGCTTCAAGCAACTTAGTATCATCTGTACTGGTCAAGTGACAACTCCGGGTATCACGATCAAAAAGTACATCCGTGCTCTACCCGACTGTGTAGCTGACTTTGTCCAAGCAGCTAAACCTGCTACCATTGAGGAAACCTACCAACTCGCAGCTGAGATCAATGATAAGCGAGTTTCGGCTGGTTATTTCAAAACCTCAACCAAGATTCTGAACCAAGCAACTGCTACTCCCACTCCTGCCACCGAAACTGCAACATCACAAGGTTCAAGTTCCTCACGTCAGAATCGCAAGCACAAGGGTAACAACAACAAGAACTACGCTACTACCACCGCTCCTCTCAACGTTGTTCCTGTCCAACCTGCTAACAATCAGAACTGTCAAGTTACATCACCTGTGACCAACGCACCGCCTGCTAAGTGTGCGTAGACTGGTCCTCATCCTCTGTGCCCTACTTGCACCTATCATCACCCAGCTGGTATAGCTTACCGTTTCTGTGTCCACTGCAACCTCTATGGACACTTCACAGCGAACTGTCACACTGGCCCATGTCAACAAGCTCCAGCTATTCAAGTTCCAACACCACCAGCTCAACCCCTTGCTATTTAGGGTAACCAAGTAGCTCCTGCTCCCGCTGCTCATGCACGAGATTGCTACACATGTGGTGACCCTAATCATTTTGCTAATGTCTGCCCAAATTGAGTTGTGAAACAAGAACTGCAGAAACCACCGCAACAGCAGCAATAACAACAGCAGCAGCCGCAGCAACAACCAGCAGCCCGCGGAAGAACTTTCAACATCAACGTCCGCCAGGCTCAGGCTGACAACAATGTTGTCAATGGTACGTTCCTTGTTAACGATATTTATGCTTCATATTTATTTGATACTGGAGCCGATAACTGTTTTGTGTCGTTTGAATTCGAAAAGCTCCTAAACCGTAAACGCGCTAACCTCCCAACGACGTTCAACGTAGAAATTGCCACCGGAAGAACCGTCACCGTCAGATCTGTTCTCCGTGATTGTACTATTGAACTCAACAATCACGTCTTTCCGATCGACCTTATTCTGATGCAACTTGGTAGTTTTGATATAATAGTAGGCATGGATTTTCTTTGTGAAAATCATGCTGAAGTCGTTTGTTTCGAAAAGATGATCCGTTTCTCACTTTCAAATGGTGATTAACTCTGTGTCTATGGCCAAGTATCTTCGAAGGAACTGAAACTCATGTCATGCATACAAGCGAGCAAATATCTCAGCAAATATCTCTGAAAGGAATACATGGCTTTCTTGGCACACATCGTAGTAGCAGAGAAGGAAAAGAAAGCAATGGAAAAGGTACTTGTGGTTCGTGATTTTCCTAATGTCTTTCCTGACGATATACCTGGTTTACCCCCGACTGGTGATATTGATTTTCGTATCGACCTCATTCCTGGAGCAAACCATGTTGCTAAGGCCCCTTATCGCCTCACTCCGTCCGAAATGCGTGAAATTTATAGTCAACTACAGGAACTACTTGATAAATGCTTCATATGCCCTAGCACATCTCTATGGGGCGCACCTGTCCTTTTCGTGAAAAAGAAGGATGGATCGTTCCGGATGTGCATCTACTATAGGGAACTCAACAAGCTTACTATCAAGAATCGCTATCCCTTACCCCGAATTGACAATTTGTTTGATCAATTGCAAGGCGCTACGTGTTTCTCTAAAATCGATCTACGCCCTGGTTATCATCAATTGCGAATTCAGGAGGAAGATATCCCTAAAACCGCTTTTCGTACTCACTACGGCCATTATGAATTCGTCGTTATGCCCTTTGGTCTTACCAACGTACCCGCAGTCTTTATGGATTTGATAAATCGTGTGTGTAAACCCTTCTTGATCGCTTTGTCATCGTATTTATCGATGATATCCTTATCTATTTGAAATCGAAAGCCGAACATGCGCAACATCTCCGTTTGGTACTCGAACTTCTCCAAGGAAATCGCCTCTACGCCAAGTTCTCCAAGTGTGAATTTTGGCTTGAGGAGGTTCAATTTCTCGGTCACATTATCAATAGTCAAGGTATTCATGTCGATCCCATGAAGATTGAAGCAGTTAAGAGTTGGATTACGCCGAAAACCCAGTCCGAAGTTCGTTCTTTTCGCGGATTGGCGGGTTATTACCGTCGATTTATCGCTGATTTCTCTAAAATCTCCGTTCCTCTCACCTCTCTTATGCATAAAGACAAGGCTTCCTTTCAAACTCTCAAGCGTATGCTTTGCAATGCTCCTATACTCGCGCTACCCGATGGAAACAACGACTTTGTTATCTATTGCGATGCCTCTAACCTAGGCCTCCGTTGCGTTCTTGATGTGTGTAAAATGCAACATATAAATTACATCAAATGAGGCATAAAACTAACCCTTTTTAGCACTAATGTTGGAAAAAGTGTGCTTTTGTCTTCCTTTTGTATTTTCAGGATTAAATGAGCGCAAATGAACAAAAGAAGCAAAAATACAGCTAAATCTAACATAAATACAAGAAAAGGAATAAACATGTCATGCCCGACCCCTCGACAACATCTTCCCAAGCAAAAACAAGACATCAGAAGGCTGAACATCCCCCGTGCCTAGCGGACACGGGGGCGTGCTCAAGTGTCAGCAAAAAAGACAAAAGCGTAGAAGCTTCTATTCCCCAACACGGGGACGTGCCCAGCTCCACACGGCCATGGTCAACGCTAAGATTCGCAGAATCCAAGCAAATCTTGATAGTACAGATACGCTTCTGCACACGGGGCAGTGCCCAGCGGACACGGGGGCGTGGTCAACTAATGCAGACAAACTGCAATTAATGAAGAAAGAGAAAGTTGATAGACACGGGGCCATGCCCAATAGACACGGGGCCGTGTCCGGGCTTCTGTGCAGGCTATAAATAGAGGTGCTTGGTTCACTTCAAAGGCATCCCTTGGCAAACCACCTCTCTCCCACTTAAACCACACTCCCCCACCATCACAACACCCACATCCACCACCATCATCCATCATCCATCATAGAGTGTGTGTAGTAGTCTCGGGATCCAAGATTGATAGTAAGAGTTCTTGACAATCAAAGGCCATGTTTGCCTAAGTCTCTTACATCACTTGGTGATGACAAGCATTTAGTGTAATACTTTTTATTTTTAATCTTTTCGCACTTTTTACTTGGTTTTGTATTAATGACTTTAATAACTAGTTTCTTATGTTGAAGGTGAAACTCCTTATCATTTTTCCGTGGTGTCTTGGCGTTATTTTACTGTCTATATAAAATAAAAGATTTACACCATTCATATCTCTACGGTCTATATAAAGATATGTTGGCCACCTGGTCAGGGGTTAAGGGAATGGTTTGGTAAGGTTCTTGCCTTGTTCAGTGTATAGATCCTGCAAGGACCTGGGTCAAGCTTACTAGGGCCTCATTCAATACCCACTGGTATTGGATGGCGGGGGTGCGAATGGCTTGATCCCCTCATATGTAAACTACTATTAATACATTAACTCGGCTACTTGGGATTGTATCCCTGCTGACTTAAACCACTTAGCCGAGGGTAACGTCACCTTCAAAAGAGGGGCCTACCACTTTACGCATTAATAACTTAATTAATTATCTTTCAATAATCGAACCCTTTAGGATTGTATCCTTGCTGACTCAAACTACTGGGTTGAGGGTAGCGTCACCTTCAAAATAGGGCCCTACTAGTATAACTAAGATAATCTCTTAAAAAGTGCAAAAGTGCGGAAATAATCAAAGGTTACACTAAATGCGAGTCGGATCCAAGTGATTCATCTTGTCTATCTGTTTTATTTTTATTTTTTTATTTTCAGCATTTTTAGTTTTTATTTTCATGTTTAAACCTTTTTTCTAAAATTTTGATTTGATTAGACGTTGAGGATAAACCGGTACTAAAAGCTCTTGTGTCCTTGGACGACCTCGGTTTCTTACCAACACTGTACTACGCTCACGATGGGTGCACTTGTCCATATGTGTGTTTTTTGTTAGTAGAATATCGTGTTTTATAAATTTAAAACTTGACTAAAGTGTTAAAAAGGGCTTAATATATATATATATATATATATATATATATATATATATATATAAATATATATATAACACGACACGCACATCTAGTTTTTGGCGCCGTTGCCGGGGACACAAGGATTTTAAGAAAGTTAGGAATCAACGGCCTAATCATTTTTCTTATTTTTCTGTTTTTTTAGGATTTTTCTTAATTTTTTAGCTTTTGCAGAGCTCAGCACGGGCCGTGCCCGCTGAACACGCCCCGTGCCCAATCTTTGGTACTGGCAATCCTGTTTTAAGTCAGACAGTAGCTGAACATGGGGCTGTGCCCAATAAACACGCCCCGTGCCCAAGTTTCAGATACTGAAAACAGAACCGTAAGATCCCGACGGTTTGTAATTTCTGACACAAACATGAGCGATACTGATTTTTTTTACTTCCGCTCCTCTTATGGTACGTGGTGTCAAATATGTGGCAGAACTCATGAAGATTTAAAATGTTATTTTTTAAATTACACTCCCCACTATATAGACCCATTGTTTTCCTGTAGCCTTAAGAGGGGCGAAAGTAAAAATAATCCCTATCTCTCCCTCGAATGCTCTCAATCGTTCCTTCTAGATGAAATGCTTCTTGAAGAATTATTTCAAATGGAAGATCTAATTCTTAATTGGATAAAAGAGCTTGAGATGGACATAACTAATTCATCTCAAGACAACACCCAAGAAGAATTATTGAGATCGCATTCAGAAAAAAACAACATCGTCGCTCCCGAAATCACGTCTAACTCTTGTGAAGACTTGAGCGATAGTCGTCCTTGTGTTGATTGTGCCGTGAAGGACTCCCCATCGACTTCCGTCTAGCATACATAGACCTGAGCGATTCGACATACACTTTCTTTAACGAGAGCCCGGATAAGGGTTGGACTTGTCCACCTACATTTAGCATAGGAATCACCCTTTACGATAACCTCTTGCGTTCTCGTCTAAATCTAGAGCAACTAAGGTATCTCAGATACTTCGGTGTTGTTCCGTCCAGTAAGGAACCAACCGATACGGATAAATTCCTTAAAATAGACAAAACTTTATAAGCAGCTTCTAGACACGGGGCCGTGTCCAGGTCAGCATGCCCCTGTGTCCACCAAAAGATTCTCGTCTGACTTTTGGTCAGAATACGGACAAAAAGTGTCAGAATCTCGTCTGCACATGGGGCCGTGTCCATCCGACATGGGGCCTTGTCCAGCGTGCTGTCGTTTTCTATAAATGCAACAAGATTCCTGCACATTTGGACCATTCCAAAGACAGAGATTTGGTGGGATCTTCACACATACTATACTAGGTGTATTCTAAAGAAGGTTCTCAACAACCATCTTGTCTTTTCTACTTTTGTCCATTGCCTTCTTCTTCATTTTTCCCTCAAGACCTCCATTAAAGCTTAAAACCTCCATGTTTTCAAGCTTTATTGTGATATTTGTTAGATTTTTATTCAAGGAATCTTGTTAAAAATAAGTTTTACAACACTGTTTCAAGTTATTTCTGCTTAAAAGTGCTTCAAAAGTCAGAAAAATAATTTAAAGCTCCAAGATTCCTTGTTCCAAAAATCTGCAAAAAGGTGAACACGGGGTCGTGCTCAGTGAGCACGGGGCCGTGTTCGAGGTACTGTTGCACTAAAATGAACTATTTTCGGTCTGTTTTCGTAGAATGTCAAGCCAGAACAGTGGAACCTCTTCAGCACATTCCAGAAGCAGTCGAAGGGAATGAAGGCCTTCAATCAAAGCAACTCTTGTACGCTATGTGATGGCACTACGAGAAGCTCTCGACGAAATGACATCCGTAGAAGAGGTCCTGATGGACCGTATAAATTATCTGACGGGGGGGCTGGAAAATAGTTTCCAAGAAATCATCCTCTTGCACAAGAGGTTGAACATCCTTGTGACACCTCCCATGGAACCAATCCTTCCCCAAGAGGATTGGAACCTAGCACTTGGAGTCAATAACCCCACTGGGTGGGATGACATCCCCGCGGAACCTCCTCTTGACCATTTGCAAGAAGTTCCGGTGGAAGTTACGCCCCCTCAAAATGATGATGCCAATGAGCCCGCCTTTCTTCTCCCTAGGGAGATAGAAGAATGGCTCAACGACGTGTGAGGGACCATACCCGGAGGAGAAGTTCTTCAAGCCTCATTCAACAGAGAAAATTATCTTTGTCGGAAATTTTGCTCTTAAAATAAACTATAGGTTAGAACTTCTTTGCGGTTTTAGATTTCTTGTGTTTCTTGACCTACTTATCTAAATTTTAGTCTATGCTTTTATTAGGAACTTATTGTAATATTCTTTTTAATGAATGATGGTTCTTAATTATTGAATGGTGTTTGGATGATGTTGTAATGGGTAAAACACACTCAGGATGGTGAAGGATGCTAAGGGAGACTAGAACCAACACCCCATGCACAAAAACAGAGCCTCCCGACAGTTTTTCTTCATTACAGCAAGTTCAGCACCGGGCCGTGCTCAGCCAACACGGCGCGTGCTCAAGGATCTGCAGAAAACACCCAGTTCAGGTAACTGGACACGGGGCGTGTTCGCCGAACACGCCCCCGTGCCCAGCCTTCTGTTAATTTATGTTAATGGCAATCTGAACACGGGGCCGTGCCCGGACACCACGGCGCGTGTCTAGATGCCCAGTAACATGAAATTTTGTTTTTAACACACCTGTTTACACATTCAATCAACCTAAAAACTTTTTTTTGGGACACATTGAGGACAATGTGTAATTTAAGTGTGGGGGGGGGGGGATGCTAAAACCTTGAATTTTGCAAGTCCTAATTACAAGCCTTACATAAAACTCTATTGGAACCGCTAAACACCCCAATTTTTTTTTCAAAAGCTTTTTTTTTACTTGTCTTGGTTTAAATTGGGAATAAAAGTTCTAAAAAGGTTATATTTTTATGAATTTACAACCAATAGCATCGTGATAAAAAGAACCAACATAAGAAAATTATGAAAAGGCATGACAAATCTAGTTAAAATTTGATTATATATACTTGATCACATTAAAAACCCATTCCCACAAAAAGTGAGTTTTGAGCCTTTAATTGAGCATACAAATACACATCTTTAAACTAAATGCTCATCTTTCGTTTCTTGTGTGAATAGCCGCTTGGTTTCTTACTACTCTAGAACTTGCCATGACAATACATTCCCGGTCCTTACCAACTTAAACCCAAGTAAGTAAATGATGGAGGCATTAGGACTAACCCTTTTTCTTTCAACACCATTATTTTCCTTTTTTTACCACCTACCCAGAAATCCCCCTAGTTAATCCCTTTGAGCCTAAACCTTTTCATTTCTAACCAACAAAACAAACACCCTTTACCCACCAAAAACCCTTTTTCATTTTAAACCCTTTATTTTAGTAAAAAGCTTGGTTTTCATGTGACATATCTTATTAAAAAAATGACGAAGTCTAGCAATAAACAAACAAGTTTCTCAAAAGAAACTTTGTTTCAAAAATGCTTCGCTGGAATAAAAAGTCACAACAATAAAAAGTTTTTCGAAAACCGACGCTTTTTACGCCTTTTGCCCTTTTATACTAACCACTAACCCGAAACCACCTACCTTTAACCCAAGCCTAACCCTTCCCCAAGTCCTCTTAATATTTACAAAGGTGTATAGTTAAAAAGGAGGAGGATTGATTGCTTGGCAAGCATATGGTAGAAGTAAGTTCCATGCTGATCTCGAGTGTTTCACAAAAATACATCTTCGGCCGAGTGTTGAGTGATCTCCCGTGAGGTATGTGAACTTGTATATAAATGGAATTTTGAAGAGGCATGTTATGCCCAAATAAGTAATTTCTCTTATGAAACGTTCTAAATAAATCATAACAAATAGGATTGTAAATAACATAAAAATAAAACTTAATAAAGATCTTGGAATCCCGACACTCAAGACAAGCCCAAAACTTATCTTCTACCCATTCCATTTGGGAGTGTAAGCCACATTATAAAGAGTTTTGCTTGAGGACAAGCAAAGATTCAAGTGTGGGGGTATTTGATGTGTGTAAAATGCAACATATAAATTACATCAAATGAAGCATAAAACTAACCCTTTTTTAGTACTAATGTTGGAAAAAGTGTGCTTTTGTCTTCCTTTTGTATTTTCAGGATTAAATGAGTGCAAATGAACAAAAGAAACAAAAATACAACTAAATCTAACATAAATACAAGAAAATGAATAAACGTGGCATGCCCGACCCCTCGATAACATCTTCCTAAGCAAAAACAAGACATCAGAAGGCCGAACACGCCCCGTGCTCAGCGGACACGGGGGCGTGCTCAAGTGTCAGCAGAATAGACAAAAGCGTAGAAGCTTCTATTCCCCAACACGGGGGCGTGCCCAGCTCCACACGGCAAACGCTAAGATTCGCATAATCCAAGCAAATCTTGATAGTACAGATACGCTTCTGCACACGGGGCCGTGCTCAGCGGACACGGGAGCGTGGTCAACTAATGCAGACAAACTGCAATTAATGAAGAAAGAGAAAGTGGATGGACACGGGGCCGTGACCAATGGACACGGGGCCGTGTTCGGGCTTCTGTGTAGGCTATAAATAGAGTCGCTTGGTTCACTTCAAAGGCATCCCTTGGCAAACCACCTCTCTCCCACTTCACCCACACTCCCCCACCATCACAACACCCACATCCACCACCATCATCCATGTGACACCTGGGTCACTGCGACCGTCAAACAAATACCAAGCCAATGAAATATTTTAATTTCATACTTGGGATCTGTATAAATATGTGTATCTTTTGCACATATCAACTCTTGTTCGATTTCAAGCTCTAAATCGCTTTCTGGAAGGTTATACGCTCACTGATGCGTAAATATAACCAGTTTAATGCAACGAACACTCCGGAATTGTGAGATAGGCTTAACATACCTTAAATAACCTTTACATAACTTAGAAATAAGTTTTGAAGGCTTTGGTATGGCAAAATCAAGTTAATTCGCTTACAGGGACTAAATTTGACAAACTGCGAAAGTATGCCAATTTGAACTGTAACAGACATTCCAGAACATGACCATAAGTTAAACATACCATAAATATCCTTTACATAGCTTAGAAATAGGATTTGAAGGGTTCGGTATGCTAAAATAAACTTTTGGGTCATTCAGGGACTAAAAGTGTCAAAAAGTGCACAAGTTTGCACTTTCGCGCATAACATACGTTCTGAATACATCCGGACATCCAAAAAATTTATGTAAGCACTAAAATATTTTATTTTAGTGTTTGGCATAAGAAAAATCCATTCGTCGCGTAATTTGGACCGTTTTTCGCGCTTATGCGCATTCCATCGTAATTAAGCGAACATCGAGATCGTACGACCAAACGAACCAACATCCGACATATTTTTGAGCATGTTTCATGTCCACAATGTTTAGGCATCATTTTAGGGCCTTAAAGTTGGCTTTACGGGCCTTAAAAGTGTCGGAAATGGCCTTAAAACACAACAGGGACCAAAACTGTCATTTTTGAAACTTGGTTTCTGATCAGAAGGCCCAGGTGGCCCGCGTAAGCCCAAGGTGATATCTTACGTGGCCCGCGTCAGACTCCCAGACCAGATTCAATGTTTTAACAGGCTGTTAACAACTGTATTACCCATAAAACCCACTTGCACATGGTATTTCTCAATACTAGGGGCTCAAATGGTTTTGTAAAACCATGTTCTTGAGGTGTATGGCCAAGATCAAAGCACGGTTTCCAAGAAACGATCTTAACGGCTCTACGAATCCTATAAATACCCAACCCACTTCATTGCAAAACCCACAAATCTGATCTTAGAAGCTCTAAGTTGAAACCATTGTTTCATACCTGAGCTAATTGGATCAAGATTAGCTTTCGGGGACCCTTGGTAAGTGTTCCTTCATTCTTTTATTGCTTTTCGAGTCTGAAAGTCAAACTTTGTTTGACTTTCTGCATTGACCAGTTTATGTTCAATGCGAAGTTCGTTTAAACTTCACAACGTGAGCGTAATCACGATGGTTATAGTCCCTGGTGACTATGCCTACTGATTACCACGTTGTCTAGGGTCGTAAGGGTAAGCGATCTAATAAATCGCTTATACCTTCGAACCCGACCGTTTGGTCGATCATTAGGATTCGACCAAACACATTAGGTGACCATAGTGTATAGGGAATAACCTTCCGAGGTTATACCTTATGGTCACATCGTTTAAGTAGTTGTATGATAGGTAATTTATATGCCTTAGGTAAATTACCAAAATGCCCTTTTTACG
Organism: Helianthus tuberosus; assembly: GCA_030545235.1. Taxonomy (NCBI): domain Eukaryota; kingdom Viridiplantae; phylum Streptophyta; class Magnoliopsida; order Asterales; family Asteraceae; genus Helianthus; species Helianthus tuberosus. Next base: position 108,787,183 of record CM060412.1, on the reverse strand, counting down.
CCAAAATTCATTTTAAGCATATGTAACATAACTTTTGGTATCTAAACTGATTTAGCAACAGACATGTTAAGGCATATTTTACTTGTCATAGGACTAGTTAGGCGGTCCGAACGCGTTTCACGCGAACGACGCGTTAAAGTAGCATAAGCTACCTAAACGGGTCGTAATGGGTCGTAAGCACTTAGGTTAGGTTTCATTGTAGTATGTAGGCTTTGTTAAACCATGTTACATGAGTTCCCATACTCATTTGGTTTACGAGCCCTCATTCTATCCGATCCTCCGATCTAGGTCCGGTTTATTAACATAGTTACCTATATTAGGTGCCGTTTGATTTCCGTGATCTCTAGCATTGTTTGGTTGTTACTCAAGGATAACTAAGCAATCTCAAGTGAGTACATAGACCCCTCTTTTACCGTTTTCTAAAATGTTTTGGGGTGAAACACATGTGCCTACTTGTTACTTTCGTGCTTTCCTGTTTTCACATCATATACTTGCTATGTTTATTAGTACATTTATAGTACATGATTTCAATACATTTTATGCTATGTATGCCCATTGTGTGCATACTTAGTACATCACTTTACAATACATTTTATGCTATGTATGCCCATTGTGAGCATACTTAGTACATCACTTTACAATACATTTCATGCTATGTACGCCCATTGTGTGCATACTTAGTACATTGTTTTACATTACACTTATGCTATGTATGTCCATTACGTGCATGCTTAGTACATTGTTTTACATTTGCATTTCTGTTGCATATGCTCATCCAGCATATGAACACATTATACTACATTTTGAACCGTTGTAACCATTTGACTATGTGAACCGTCGTAACCCTTTGATTATATAAACCGTTTGTAACTATTGAATCGTGTGAACCATTTGTATCTGTTGACATGATTTACATTTGACGATAGACATTTGACTATACATAAACATTTCTACAATTGTTAAACATTACATCTTGGTGGTTTGGTTTGAGTAAGTGATTTAAGTAACGAGGCGTATGTAATATGATACAAGCACGGTGGATACGCCGCTGGTACTTCCTATATATAAGTGTTTGTATGGTATCACATATTGTAGCGTTATTTAAATCATTTCAATTTGAGACATATAACATTTTATACAAATAACATACTTTTCACAAGACATTGATTTACAAACAACTTATCTTATACAAACTCATTTTACATGGTTATTCATTTAACCATACATTATTCTCTTATTTATACATATCATTTGATCTTATCGTTTTTCAAATGATTTACAAGACAAAGCAAATTACAAGGTTCATGACTAAACATTTTCTCAAACATAAGTCATGAATTCTGTTTTCACAAAACCTATGTATCTCACAGGCATTTTTATGCTGACGTACCTATTTTCACATGTGTTTTCAGGAGATGCTGCATTGGACTTATCAAGACATACTTAGGCGGACCTGTGCCTTAGTGACTTAAAACAAGACAAGAACTAGTTAATTTATGTTATGTACTCTTTGGTTCTTGTTTAAAACAATGTAAACTTTCATGCTTGATTAATAAAACGAAACTTTAATTGCCATGGATTTGAAACAATTAATTCTGTTACAACACTCCCCGACATTTCCGCCACGTTTTGTATGTTCTACGTGGTCGGGGTGTGACAATCCATCATCCATCATCCATCATTGAGTGTGTGTAGTAGTCTCGGGATCCAAGATTGATAGTAAGAGTTCTTGACAATCAAAGGCCATGTTTGCCTAAGTCTCTTACATCACTTGGTGATGACAAGAATTTAGTGTAATACTTTTTATTTTTAATCTTTTCGCACTTTTTACTTGGTTTTGTATTAATGACTTTAATAACTAGTTTCTTATGTTGAAGGTGAAACTCTTTATCATTTTTCCGTGGTGTCTTGGCGTTATTTTACTGTCTATATAAAATAAAAGATTTACACCATTCATATCTCTACGGTCTATATAGAGATATGTTGGCCACCTGGTCGGGGGTTAAGGGAATAGTTTGGTAAGGTTCTTGCCTTGTTCAGTGTATAGATCCTGCAAGGACCTGGGTCAAGCTTACTAGGGCCTCATTCAATACCCACTGGTATTGGATGGCGGGGGTGCGAATGGCTTGATCCCCTCATATGTAAACTACTATTAATACATTAACCCGGCTACTTGGGATTGTATCCCTGCTGACTTAAACCACTTAGCCGAGGGTAACGTCACCTTCAAAAGAGGGGCCTACCACTTTACGCATTAATAACTTAATTAATTATCTTTCAATAATCCAACCCTTTAGGATTGTATCCTTGCTGACTCAAACTACTGGGTTGAGGGTAACGTCACCTTCAAAAGAGGGGCCTACTACTATAACTAAGATAATCTCTTAAAAAGTGCAAAAGTGCGGAAATAATCAAAGGTTACACTAAAGGCGAGTTGGATCCAAGTGATTCATCTTGTCTATCTGTTTTATTTTTATTTTTTTATTTTCAGCATTTTTAGTTTTTATTTTCATGTTTAAACCTCTTTCTAAATTTTTGATTTGATTAGACGTTGAGGATAAACCGGTACTAAAAGCACTTGTGTCCTTGGACGACCTCGGTATCTTACCAACACTATACTACGCTCACGATGGGTGCACTTGCCCATATGTGTGTTTAGTGTTAGTAGAATATCATGTTTTATAAATTTAAAACTTGACTAAAGTGTTAAAAAGGGCTTAAAATATATATAAAAATATATAACACGACACACACATCAGTTCTTAAGCAACGAGAAAAAGTTATAGTGTACGTGTCTCGACAGCTCAAGGTTCATGAGAATAACTACACAACCCACGATCTCGAACTCGGTGCAGTTGTGTTTGCATTAAAGATCTGGCGACACTACCTATATGGTACCATGTGTACGGTCTTCACCGACCATAAGAGCCTACAACACATCTTGAATCAGAAAGAACTTAATATGAGCCAACGCAGATGGGTCGAACTTCTCAACGACTACGACTGCGAGATTTGCTACCACCCAGGCAATGCAAATGTCGTTGCCGATGCTCTAAGCCGACGAAGCAATTTACATAGTGTTCAAGCCCAACACGACCTCGAAGCTCTTATTCGTGACGCTCAACACGCCTGTTTTACCGAAAACACCCTGAAGGAAGAAAGGATTCTTGGAACCGAAAACCAACTAGTGAATAAACCGAATGGTATTTTTCACTATCTCGACCGAATTTGGATTCCCAATCGCAACAATCTCCTAGAGATTTTGCTGAATGAAGACCACAAATCCTGATATTCCATTCATCCCGGTGCTGACAAGATGTACCAGGACCTCCGTGCCAGGTATTGGTGGCCAGGAATGAAGAAGGATATCGCTTTATACGTTTCAAAATGCCTAACTTGCTCGAAAGTTAACACTGAACATCAACGACCCTCTGGCTTACTCGAACAACCCGAGATCCCGATGTGGAAATGGGAGAGTATAGCTATGAATTTCATTACGAAACTCCTTCGCACGCCATCAGGTCATGATAGCATTTGGGTTATCGTTGGTCGTCTAACGAAATCCGCCCACTTTCTGCCGATACGAGAAGACTATAAGGTTGAATGATTAGCATGAATCTATACCGACGAAGTCATTTGTCAACATGGGACACCTGGTGACATCATCTCTGACCACGATGGTCGATTTACTTCGCGTCTCTGGGAGACATTCCAATCAGCTCTCGATACTACTCTTAATCTCAGCACCGCTTGCCATCCCCAGACCGACGGTCAGACTGAACGCACGATTCGCACCCTTGAGGACATGCTTCGCTCGTACGTTATAGATTTTGGTGGTAATTGGGATTCTCATTTACCTTTAGTCGAATTCTCGTACAACAACAGTTATCACGCTAGTATACAAATGACACCATTTGAGGCATTATATGGAAGAAAATGTCGATCGCCTATTCTATGGCACGAGATCGGAGACGCGCAAATTACCGGTCCTGAGCTATTACAAGAAACGACTGACAAGATCCTCCAAATACGAGACAATCTCTTGAAAGCTCGGAGTCGTTAAAAGAGTTATGCCGATGAACGCCGCAAGCCCCTTGAGTTCGAAGTTGGTGATCACGTACTCCTAAAGGTTTCACCTTGGAAGGGGGTGATTCGATTCGGCAAGAAAGGAAAGCTAGCGCCTCGATACATTGGTCCCTTTAAAATTCTGGAAAGAATTGGCAAAGTGGCCTACCGACTCGAATTACTGGAGGAACTCAGCAACGTACATCCTAATTTCCACGTCTTGGACCTCAAGAAATGCCTAGCCGAAGAAAACCTGCATGTCCCTCTCGAGGTTTTGCAAGTTAACGAAACTCTACACTTCGTGGAAAAGCCGGTAGAAATCATGGATCGAGAAACCAAGAAACTCCGACGCTATCGCATTCCTATAGTGAAGGTTCGCTGGGAAGGCAAACGCGGCGCCGAGTTCACTAGGGAACTCAAGAGTGATATGAAAGCTAAATACCCACATCTCATAGTTACGCTTGTGCCTTAATTTCGGGAAGAAATTTACTAAAGTAGGGGAGGCTGTAACAACCCAACTTTCCGAGTCAAGTCGTGTCATTACTTAGATCTGTCATTTATTGCTTAATTTACTTGTACTCTCGAGATCTCAATTATCGCAAAATGGTTTGAACGATATTTTAAACTATGTTTTACAACACATTCACAACACTTATTCAAAATGCAATTATCGCAATTATCGCATTTTACAACGCTTACTACTTAACGCATTTTATCGCATATTACATCGCATGTTAGTCTAAACGGAATCTCATCGCAATCTCAACACAAGCTTGAAACGCAGATTTACTTTTATGCATTTGTGTGTTATGTGTATTATTTATGTGATTACTTGTTTAATGTTATGTGATTATCTTAACGTAAAGTTTACTCACTTAAACGCAACGCATCGCTTAACGCATGAAACGAAAGTTGGAAAACCAACTCGCACAAATCGACTAGTCGAATGACCATTCGATCGAATGGACATCCGTTCGGATGACCATCCGATCAGATGGCCATCCGATCGACTAGCCATCTGATCCGACACCACTCTACCGCCTTATCTCTCTCTCACTATAAATACACGTACACATCACTGTTCACTGATGTGACAGCTCTCCATTCGACCCAACTCGCTCCCAGCTCATTCTCAAGCACTTTTTCTCTCGATTCAAGGCCATTTCGTAAGTATTTCTCCCTAAATCTTGTACTTCCATCATCACTACACACTTCTTCATCATCTTCTCCACTGAAATCACTGATTTTCACCCTGAAATCATCTGATTTGGACCCCTTGAAGGTGACATCAACACGGTTGCTTATGCAATCGGTTGTGTGACGTCATCTCATCAAGAATCGATCAGATCTAAAGGATTTCCACATATTTTAACACAAATCTCAGCTATATATCAACATTTTCCTACTGATTTCAACTTTTCATCCCATTTTTAAACTTTTCTTCAACATTCTACAAAACCGATAGAATCCTTTCTCATTCAGACTCTCCACTCGTTCTCTAGTTGAGAGTCGGCTTGAAAACGGATTTCCACCAGAGAGATGACCGATTAATGGGTTGAACATGAAGCTCATCAAAAGAACAGTGAGTACGATTGAGCGGGGTGATTCCCATCCAATCGAATGAGCTGGACTTGGTGTGGTTTTCGTTGTTTGACACGTCATTACGCCATCTCCATTAAATCGCAACCTCTTACTTAGAAAATTTTACAAGTTTTCAAACAAACAGAACACCACTCAACTGGCCATCTGATCGGATGACCATCCGATTGAATGGTTATTCGTTGGATGACCCATCCCTTATTATTTTCAAATACTTAACAAATTTCCAAAACACAACACACTCAATCGAATCACCATCCGATCGAATGGCCATCCGTCCAGATGATCATCCGACCGGATGACTTGTTTTAATGCTACAACGAAAACTTCAAAAGTTTCCAAACATTTTACAAACACACTCCCTCATTCGAATGATCAACCGTTCAAATGGTCATCCGTCCGGATGACCATCCGTTCGAATCACCATTCGACACTTATCACATTCCACACTCTGTAACACGTTGTTCAACGCTTACGCTACTGTTCTATGCTCAAGCTAATCTCCACGCGCTCCCTTCAATCCAAGTATTGTGTTTACTAGCTAAACACCTACTGTGAGTATACTAGAACCCTTTTTCGCTTAACGCACTTTTGGGTGTTACATACGTTCAATATTAACTCACAACGCACAAAATACTCAACTCTTTTATAAACGCTAACCGCTCTCGCATGTTATACGTGTTTCGATGAATGCTTGTATGTTATGTTTACACAGTGACTGTTTTATCTGACACCTTAGCAATGATAGTACTATAGTTTGGACTCAGCACCTGTTTATTCAAGGGTTGTTAAGGGCCTTACTTCACATGGTCACCGTGGTGATAATGTGTTGCGCATTCTACAACTCACAGTCATGTCGGTTGCATGCGTCATTGTCGATTGCTTGCTTGATTCACATTTCTACGTGTTACATGCTGGTTATGCGTAAACGCTTTCGCTATACTATATACTATGCAAACTTGTGTACTTACCTTTACATTTTATGTATTGACTTTATTTTAACGTATGTGACAGGTTGATAGGATGTTATGTTTGCTGTGACGAATCAAGTAGGAAGTCTAGAAACCCACCAAATAAAAAAATCTGAGTTGTCGGAACGGTTTACTTGTTTTTGAGAAACTCTATCCGTAATGACTGTTTGTGCTTTATATGTTATTGGTATGGGACTTTAACGTTAAATATATTATCACTAATAGTTGTTATGGATTCTCTTGGACAATCTGTTTCGCTCAGTGCCACGCCCCAATGTTTCCGCCATTGGTTGGGGTGTGACATGATATTTATTATCACCTGGGAAAGGCAAATGTTATTGCTGATGTGCTCAGTAGGAAGGAGCGGGAGAAGCCTTTGCGTGTGTGCGCTTTGGGTTTAACCATACAAACGAGTTTGACTGTTCGAATTCATGATGCCCAACGAGAAGCTTTAAAGGATGAGAACCTGAGAAGAGAAGGTTTGAGAGGTTTAGAGTGTGAACTGATACCAAAAGTGGATGAGGTGATGTACTTCATGAACCGGATTTAGGTTCCGCTTAGAGATAACCTACGTGAACTGGTTATGAACGAGGCTCATAAATCCAGATATTCTATTCACCCAGGTTCTACCAAGATGTATCAGGATATCAAGGAGTTATACTGGTGGCCGAATATGAAGAAAGATATTACGGTTTACGTGAGTAAATGTCCGATATGCTCGAAGGTTAAGGCTAAACATCAGAAGCCGTCTAGGCTTCTGCAGCAACCAGAGATTCCTAAGTGGAAATTGGAGCATCTTACGATGTACTTTATCACCAAATTACCCCGTACGTCGCACGGACATTATACGATATGGGTATTTGTGGATCGATTGACAAAGTCTGCTCATTTCCTGGCACTTAAGGAAACAGACAATACAGAGAAGATATCGCAGTTGTACCTTAACGGATTGTAGCCCGTCATGGAGTACCAGTGTCAATTATCTCGGATAGAGACGGACGGTTTGACTCCCGGTTTTGATGATCTCTTCAGGAATCGCTGGGTTCTCTTTTGGACATGAGTACTGCGTATCATCCTCAAATGGATGGTCAGAGCGAGAGAACCATTCAGACGTTAGAGGATATGTTGAGAGCATGTGCGATCGATTTCGGTGGAAGTTGGGATACTCATTTGTCGTTGGCTGAATTTTCTTACAACAATAGTTACCACGCTAGTATCAAGGCCGCTCCATTTGAAGCCTTGTATGGAAGGAAGTGTCGATCACCTCTTTGTTGGGCTGAAGTCGGTGAGAAGCAATTGACCGGACCCGAGCTTATCCAGGAAACCACCGACAAGGTTGTCCAGATCAAGGGGAGGTTGAAAGCTGCCACGGATCGACAGAAGAGTTACGCAGACAACCGGAGGAAACCGTTGGAGTTTCAGGTTTGTGATCGAGTTATGTTGAAGGTGTCTCCTTGGAAAGGCGTTGTGAGATTTGGGAAAGGGGGAAAGCTGAGCCCACGTTGTATAGGTCCTTTCGAAATCGCATCACAAGTTGGATCAACCACGTATAGGCTCAAGCTGCCACATGAGTTGAGTGGAGTTCATGACGTGTTTCATGTTTCCAACTTGAAAAAGTATCTGTCGGATGAGACACTGATTATACCCCCTGGTGAGGTTCGTGTCGATGATAAACTGAGGTTTATCAAAGAACCAGTAGAAATTCTGGATTGGAAAATTCAGAAACTCAGGAGGAGTAGGATTAAGTTGGTCAAGGTTCGCTGGGATTCTAAACATGGACCCGAGTTCACCTGGGAATGACAGGACCAGATGCAACGGAAATATCCTCATCTCTTTCCACGTAGTGCGAAAACGAAATCTATAGAGTAGAATTTCGGGGACGAAATTTCCTAAATAGGGGGAGACTGTGACACCCGGCTATTTAGGGTTGTAGCGTACAAATGTAACACGCGTTGTGAATGAACAAAAGGATGTATTTGATTGAAATTAATGTTTATGTGTGATGTTTGGTGTGTTAGTAAATCCAAACTTTGTTAAAAATTATGTTGGCAATAGTAAGATAAATGCTTATCGCGTAACAAACAAAATGCGAAACGAACGTCGGTGACCTCCCGATCAATGTTAAAATCCTAAAAATAATTTATTATGATTATAATGGTAATTTTAATCATGATCGGAAAGAAAAATAAATTAAAACGCTAAGAAACTCTATTTTTCGAGTTTAAGCGTGTACCGCGCGATACTGCGCGTATCTGACAAGATACTGTCAACACAGCCAGTCGAGGCAACTGATAATTATTTCAGTAATATTTTGGAGAGTTTATTTTTATAGAGTGATAAAACACCCGGTATCCAATAAAATACTAGCTTTTGAGCCAATACACACACACACACATATATATAGGGTAGGGTTAGATAAAAAACCCTAAAAATTTGAGAAAACCCTAGAAAACCCAACCTCCCGACTTTTTTTTTTTTTTTTGAAAAAAATAACACATGTAATATAAATGTTTTAAGAGTTTTGAGCCAAAAAAATCAAAAAAGCGCCGAGTGGTTTTTTTAAAAAAAAATAAACAAGTTTCAGCAATTTTTTGTCTAACACATTTTTTGTGAAAAAGTTGCTGAAACTTGTTTATTTTTTTAAAAAAAAAACCACTCGGCGCTTTTTTGATTTTTTTGGCTCAAAACTCTTAAAAACATGTATATTACATGTGTTATTTTTTTCAAAAAAAAAAGTCGGGAGGTTGGGTTTTCTAGGGTTTTCTCAAAATGGAGGGTTTTCTCCCTAGCATTATCCTATATATATATATATATATGAGTGTATACGTGTATATATATGAAGATATATGCAAGGTGGCGGCTAGAGAGCTCATTCTCTCTCATCTCTCCTACACTTGGAGGCCTAGGAAGACACAAGTGATGATTAGCCTTTTCAACAAATCTTCTAAAATCTTCCATTAACCAAGTAATCCAATTTCAAACTCATTCTCTCTCTCTCTCATAACAAAGCACGGTCGAACATCCCTATAATCATACATTTTTCAAAATTCCATCTTTGTTCTTGAAGATCCAAGCTCATTCCAAGGTGTTTTCAAGTGATTTTAAGGATCCAAAGGTGATTTTAAGGTGTTTCAAGCAAGAATCAAGCTCCATATCATCAACCTTTTTTTAAAAACCCATCAAAATCTTGAAGGTATAAACTTCACTATAAAAACCTTGTTCTTGATTCTTGATGATATTGATGATGATGGAAGTTTCTCAAAGTTCTTGGATGATTCACTAACTTGAAAACATTATCAAATGGGTTTTTGTACAAAATAAAAATGGAAGTGTATGTGTGTGTGCATGTGGCCGTGTGTGTGTATACATGTGTGCATGAGGTTGGGTTTTGATTTTTGATTGATACATGTTTGATTGATTCTTATAAGTTAATGCATGTATGATTTAGAAAGGGTTTTTGTGATTTGAAATGACTTCATGAATATGTGAAAAGTGAATTTTTGGAACTATATACATATATATGTATATGGCCATGTATGTATGTATATGTATGCATGCATGTGAAATTTTGATGTTAAAAATCTTAGATGTGTAATAATATATATATATATATATATATATATATATATATATGTCTTGCATTTATGATAAAATGATTGGATGATGATCATATGAAGATTGGAATGTTTGGATTATTAGAACATGAGTTAAATGAATGGGTAGATGCATTTAAGTTCATGTAAGTTGATTGTGACATGTTATGGGTGCATTAGATGCTTGTACTTAAGTATGCATGTTGATTTATGATCATGAAATGATGATTAAGATATGATTTGATAAAAATGATTTTTAATCAGATCTAAACACTAAAAATATTAATATTTTAAGTGTTATAATAGTATGAAACTTTGTCATAAAGTTTACTAGCTTTGCATGTTATACTTGGTGCTTAAAAAGTTGTAAAATACGTGAAAATCGCATGATTTATGTGACTTACATGAAAACTGCACTAATCTGATTATAACCATCATTTTAATCAGTAAATAACATGGATTATGTTAAAATATCATGTCATTACGATTTGGGATGGTTATGGTAACGTTTGACGCAAAACTATGCGGTAAAACGGTTAAAAATCGGCTTTTCGAAGATTTTTACGAAACTGTTTTAGATCAGTAAGTAAACTGATATTTTTAGTATAAATATAAGTATTTTAACTTATATTAAGTTGGTGTTTGGTTATTCATACGTGACTTCCGACGCCCGAAAACGTTACCGAATCACTAAAATACGCGTTTTACAATGTACACTAGCATGGGTTAATTATGGGTGAACCTTATGTGTTAAAATGTTTTATGTGATTTAGATATGTGTATATGATAATATGTTAAGTGTTGACATGATAGCGGGAATTTAGACTATGCATGTACGCTTGTGCGCTTAAAGCGGTAGAATCGGTAAAATCATGTTAAATGTGTAACTTATTGGTCGAGCATGAAAATTGATACATAGGTTAACTTGATAAGTTATTTTATGTATACATGCTTTAAAAATGATAAAATATATAAGTTAACAATATTTCGTGTGTTATGATATTAAGTATATGTGCACGTTTATGTATATATATTATGACGCGCAAGTCGTAGATATATTACATATAAACGGGAGTGTTAACGGATTTACATGATAAGGGTCACCAATAAAATCGTTCAAGTCACAAAATCTTAAATACATACATGCATATATATATATATATGTATATATGTATATATATGTATATAATAATGACTTTTCGAGAAAATCTCAAAGTTATGTGAAAATTCTAAGATTCGGAGAAACTTAGGAATTTTGTGATATGTTGATTGATAAATCGTTCCTACGTATATTAGGATGTGTAGAATCAATTTGTGGGATTGCACTATTTATAATACGCACCCAAAGGTGAGTGTCACTAAACCCCCTCTTTTTAGTGTTTTATATATGTTTTGGGGGAAGAACACGCCTTAAAAGGTTTAAAGATGTTTTCTTGAATAAGACATACCTTTTGTTATATAAAACGTATATTTTCATGAAAAATATACGGATTTGATAATTATATATGTTTCGGGTAGAAACGATTTTTGTGAATAAATATGTTTCGGGGAGAAACGGGGATTATTACGGTGTTTTAGAGAAAACGACTGTGTGGATTTAAAATTGCTTAAATCTAAAGTTGGGACGAATTCGCTTGATCTCAAAAGATTAAGTGTCGAGTTATTGGCTTATGTTTCGGTGGGGACTTCGGGGGATTCGTACAACATGATATATTAAATTTATCAGTATTAGTAGGATATATATATTGTTCATGAGGCAGGCATTATAGATGGCCCGTTATGGGCACATGCGCAAGTAATGTCGTTTAATCATTTAAGTATTGCACGCGAGGAATTGTTGGTAGATCTATCGGGTTGAAAACCCCGTCGTGACCGGTCGCTCCATGTCAAGTCAAATGACGAATTGATATTCTGTTATAGTCTAGATTTGATTATACCTTCATTGTTAATATTTAGTTCGTAATGTCTTGCAAACTTACGAGTCCGAAGATTTGATGCTATCAATTTAATATGTAAACTTGGGAAGATGTTTATGGTCGAAGGTTCTTAAGAAACGCTTGCGACGGCTGACCCCTGAATTTTTATAAAGGAAATAAATTAACTTTCTTAAATTATATGGATGTTTTGATAATAAACACGTAATTAGAAAGTTTTCCTTGGATCAAATTATTTGGATTTGGAGATGTGAACTCACCCTCATTTGTGTTGACACTTGATTTTTAACGTGTTCTTTAGGTACTTGAGTTCGGCTTCGGGAATTATGGCGTATCTTGTGGTTGTTGATGCATGTTTGGTTTGATAATGTGTTGGACAAACTTTTAAAACTTCAGGACCTATGTAATGAGATCCATAAGGATCAAAACAACTTAACTTTGGTGTGGTTGTGATGTACTTTCTAGAACTTTAAGTTTTAAACTATGTTTTAATTAAGTTGAATGCCTAACATTATGATGCATAGTTCAGCAAGGTATTTATGGGCACCAACTTCCATCACCACTACGTTTTATATACCGCTATGACGTTTTTGGGGTGTGATAGTTTGGGTGGGATATTGCGAGATTAAAGAGAGAAGGTGGGGTGTTTGAATTGGTTTGTTGACTTTATCAGGAATTTGAAAAATTGAATGCAAATATGCAACTCTTAAACGCAGTTATAATTGTTTAATGGAGGGTTGCATGTAGTGGAGATGGTGGTGTTGAAGGTATGCTTTGCGCAAATGGTGGTGTTGGTGATGGTTGAAGGGTGATGGCGGTGGGGGTGCGGTGGTGGTGGTGTGGCTGTGAACAAGCTTAAATTTTAACTCTTAGGTTTCTATTTTATTCAAATAAATTGGTTGTAAAATGGGAAATGAAATGACAACTTTACCCTTGGTTAAAGTGAACAGAACTGAGTTTATTAACTAGGTTAGCCCTAAAGGATATAAACTGTTACATAACATACGATTTTTGGACATAAACTGAAATTAAATCTTTTAAAGGGCACGTATCATAATTCCTTATATAATTAAAGGAATTTTCTCTTTTCAAAATAAAATAAAAACATTGCAGGGGTAGTTTAAAAGGCACGCTTCTTCATTCCTTATATAAAATAAAAACATTGCAAGGGTAGTTAAAGGTACGTTTCATAATTCATTTTCAAAATAAAATAAAAACATTGTAGGGATAGAATTGGAAATTCCTTGGTCGTCTGTGTTATCCCTCATCCAACTGGTGTCGCGTGCTCACATAAGGCTCCACGGTGTGGGCACCATCCTAGGGACATCCCGTATCGGCGCCGCACCGCCTCCCATCTCGCCCCCGAGCTCCGGCGTCCTCCTCGTCTCCACCAGGCCTTTTAGGACGGTCCTCCCTCTCACACACACCTATACATACAACTTATATATATATATATATACATACATACATACATATTAGGTTCATCCCCTGATTCCTCACCTCCATTCTGCCCCATCCTCACACCCGATCTACGTGACGCCTACGTGGCGGATCATCCTCCGGGGAGGTTGCATGATTTTACTAAAATCTTTTGAACATTTTTACAGGCAATGTCGAGAAAATTAGGATATGCTATTTTATTACTAGCAATAGCATCGACCTGTGAGGCTGCTGTGATCTCTGAATCTCACCGGTCAGCAGCATTGGAGTTGTTCTCCCCTGCCGCTGAGTCGTTTTCGAGGTTACCTTATGAAACCCTCGTTATTGTTTATTCAATTGTAGGGTTAATTGATTGATTAGTGGTTGTGAAATCTGTTGTTGAACATAGCGTGCACTGTTTGGTCACTTGTTAAAATTTATTTGAGGTTGAATACTTAGTGATAGCCTGAATTGAGAATACAGAGAGAGAAGGAGGAAAATACTTAAAACAAGCTTAACCATCAGGTTGGGGTTGTTATCTTTTATAACTACCATCAACTAACACTAACAACAATATTACACTACAGTCCCTCTATTACAGCGTATTACATTTCCTACCCTCTACTACTTATTTATTATGTAACAATACCCCCTTCTTTTTAACATTTTTTTGTCCTCAAAAACGGAAATTGGGAAATCGTAGCTGAAAATCATCCATGAAAACCAGTCAGCACCTTGGATCTGTGAGCCTTCTTCAACAGCGATACATGAAACGTGTGGTGGATTTGTGCATTGTCTGGCAAGTCTAATTTGTAAGCTACTTTTCCAATACGTTGTATAACCAGAAATGGACCAAAATACTTAGGAGATAATTTCCTGTTGTGATGTGTTTTGAGAGAATGTTGTGCAAAAGGGTGTAATTTAACATACACCCAATCCCCTGACTTAAATTCTCTGTCAGACCTCTTTCCATCAGCCATTTGTTTCATTCGATTCCTGGCCCTTTCCAAATTAGCTTTAAGTTTCCTAATCATTCCCTCTCTATCCCTGTGACAGTCCTCCACTGCTGCCACTGAAGTATCCCCCGGAATATAGGGAATGTGGACATTAGGTTTAACTCCAAATAGGGCTTCAAAAGGAGACATTTTGATAGCCGAATGCCCAGTGGTATTATACCACCATTGAGCCAAAGGAATCAACTTTACCCAATTCAATGGTGTATCCATACTCATGCTTTGAAGATAGGATTCCAGGCATCTGTTTAACACCTCAGTCTGACCATCTGACTGAGGATGATATGATGATGACATAGCTAGCAGAATGCCTTGCAGTTTCATGAATTCTTTCCAAAAGGCACTTAAGAAGACAGGATCCCTATCAGAAACTATTGTTGCAGGGCAGCCATGTATTTTAAACACATTATCCATAACAGTGGTTGCAACAGTGGCAGCAGAATAAGGATGACTTAAGAGTAGAAAATGGCCAAATTTAGTGAGCCTGTCCACCACTACAAGAATGGTATCATTACCTTGAACCCTAGGAAATCCAGAGATAAAATCCATAGAGATGTCACTGAAAATAGAATTAGGCACAGGCAGCGGCTGCAACAAACCTGGAGAAGCAGTGGTTTCATATTTGGCTCTTTGACAAACATTGCATTCTTTAACAAAGCGATGCACATCTCTATAACACCCCTTCCAATAAAAATAATCTTTTATTTTTGTAAGTGTGGGGACCATGCCTGAGTGTCCACCCATAGGAGATGCATGAAATAAGGTCATGATATCAGTTTTTAAAGACTGATCATTAGGTATCAACACCTTACCCTTCCTTTTTAAAGCCTGACCATCCCATGTTTTATTAGATACCACTTCACCCTGTTCCAGTTTAGAAATAAGACATTTAGTATCCGGATCTTGATGCCAAGAATCTTGAATTTTCTTCCATAATGCAGCATCAATGGAGCTAAGACTGAGTTGAAATAACACCATTCCTTGCACTCTTGATAATGCATCTGCTGCTATATTCTCAGCTCCTTTCTTATAGCAAATTTCATAGTCATAACCCAGCAATTTGGAAAGCCATTTCTGCTGTAAAGGTGTCACAATTTTCTGTTCCAACAAGTGCTTTAAACTTTGATGATCAGTCTTGATGATGAAGGGCTTGGTAATCAAATAATGGTGCCACTGTTTGACTGCCATAAGAATAGCTAACAATTCTTTCTCATACACAGATAAACTCTGCTGTTTAGGAGACAGTGCTTTGCTAATGTATGCCAAGGGATGTCCCTCTTGCATTAAAACAACCCCCATTCCTTTGGATGATGCATCAGTCTCCACAACAATTTTTTTTTTTTTTTTTGTAAAATCAGGTAACCTCAAAACAGGAGGAGTACTTAAAGCCTCTTTAAGTTGTAAGAAAGCCTCTTGAGCCTCTTCATTCCATTTAAAAGCTTCTTTTTTAAGCAATTCAGTGAGAGGTTTAGCCAAGGTTCCAAAACCCTTAAGAAATCTTCTGTAATACCCTGCCAACCCTAAGAAGCCCCTCAATTGTTTAACATTGGCTGCTACAGGCCATTCTTGCACTGCCTTTAGCTTAGCAGGATCAGTGAAAACCCCCTCCTTAGTTATAATGTGGCCCAAATATTCAACTTTATCCCCAGCAAAGGAGCATTTAGACCTTTTGGCTTTAAGAGAATTAATTCTCATTAAATGAAGCACAGTTTAAAGCTCCAACAGATGCTGCTGCCAAGTGCCACTATATACTAGAATATCATCAAAAAACACTAGTCGACACTTCCTTAAAACATCCTTGAATGTAGCATTCATTAACGATTGGAAGGTAGCTGGGGAATTAGTGAGGCCGAATGGTAAGACTAAAAATTCAAAATGCCCTTGATGTATCTTAAAAGCTGTCTTATATATGTCAGGTTCATACATTCGAACCTGATGATAGCCTGACCTGAGATCCAGTTTAGAAAATATGCTAGCCCCTTGTAACTCATCCAACAGCTCTTCAATTAAGGGAATAGGAAATACATCTTTGACTGTTGCCTCATTAAGTCTTCGATAATCCAGACACATTCGCCAAGAACCATCTTTCTTTTTTACAAGAACCACTGGTGCAGCAAATGAACTGCTGCTATGCCTTATTACCCCTGAGTCAAACAGTTCTTGAGTCATTTGCTCAATGCTATCCTTTTGAGCTCCTGGATACCTATAAGGTTTAAGGTTCAAATTCACCTTATCATCTTTTAACACAATTTTATGATCAGAGGGTCTTGAAGGTGGCAATCCTTTAGGTACTTCAAACACATCTTCATATTCTTGTAACAGGTTGCTAAACCCTTCATGATTCTGACCCTCTCCAATTCTTGCTTGGTATATATAGTGCTCTCCTACTGGATCTAGCATGGTGAATAGTTGAGCTTGCACCAAATTGACTTGTGATTTGATCATCATTGCTATTTTCTCCATTGAACATAGGCTCACTCCTTGTTTCTTAGTTCCCTTTAATTCAAAATCTTGAGCAGCTACATTAAACCTCATAGTCAAATTTTTAAAGTTCCATATAATGTCATTCAGGGTTTCCAACCACTGAATGCGCAGCACTATATCATAGTTATTGAGATCAATCACTAACATATCAGCAGTAAACCAGTTGCCTTGCATAACCCACTGAAAATCCTTGCACACGTTTACACACTCTACTTTATTACCATCTGCCATAGTAACTTGTACATTGTTGATCTGTTTGACTGGACACTTCAATTTTTGAGCCAAAGTGCAGCTCATAAAATTGTGGGTAGATCCACTGTCCAACAGAATATACAATTGTTTAGTACCAATTGTTCCGATGACTTGCATAGTGGAATAAGAAGGAATACCCATAAGGGCATTCAATGAAATCTGTGGATCACCCTGCACAGAAGATTCTTCCTCTAATCCTTCCAACTCCTCATCTTCAGGATATTCACCCACTTCCACTAAAAACAACTGTTTCTTACCCTTACAAACTCTGCTATGACCTGCTACATACTTCTCATTGCAGTAAAAACATTCCCCTTTTGCCCTTTTATCATCCATATACTTATTTGTGACTTTCTTTGGCACTAATGCATTTGATGGGGCTGAATTGACAGGTGTTGCTAGCATAGGCTGCTTACCAATACTAGTCAAATTATTGGTCCTTGTAGAGTTATATTTGTACCCATTAGAGCTGGTAACATTCAAACTATCCCAACCCAATGTCTTATTTGTTTGCTCTTGTAGTCTAGCCAAAGAATAAGTCTCCCTTAAGGTTTTTGGCTTAAACATTTTAACATGGCATTTAATTTCTGGTTTCAACCCTTCAATGAATAAACTGATTGTGTATTCATCTGGTAAAGTTACCTTATTTAGAAGTAGATCAAACTTATCACAGTACTCGTCTAAATCACTAGTTTGAGTCAACGCCTTGAGTGCACCCATAGCATCTTCTATTAGTGTTGCAGCAAATCTAGTAGATGCATTTCTAGTGTATTCATCCCAAGTTACATCACAGATCTGTTTCCCAGTAGACTTCATAAACCCTTGATGCCACTGCAAGGCTCTTCCTTCTAAATGCACAGCAGCATATCTGACTTTGTATCTTTCAGGAGTTTCATCCATTGAAAAGAAGTGTTCACACTTATACAACCAGCCTTCTACATCATCACCATTGAATTTTGGAAATTCAACCTTTGTTAATCGATTGTTACTGGTTCTATCACCTTCATTCCTTTGTACCATTGTTCCTTGTTGCTCCATCTTTGAGAATGTTGCTTGCATCGCATCAAAAGCTGATTTCAAGCTTAGTAAACTCTCCTGAGTTTGGGCTGTAAACTTATCCAAGCGACTGACATACCTCGCAATGCGATCCACTTCTTGATTTCTAGTAGTCATATTCAAGAATTGTGTTTGAACACCGAATTTGGGAGAAAAGAAACAAGAAAGGAATCAAGAATCAGCCAACTGATTAATGATATGGAATAGAATGATCAACAATTGATCACCCCATGAATCAATGAAAAATGAGCAGAAATTGAAGCTAATTCGATGAAAAAGATGATCTAAATATTGGCGGTGGTCGGAATCAATGAGCTCCGATGAGAATCGGTTGGCTCTGATACCAACTGATAGCCTGAATTGAGAATACAGAGAGAGAAGGAGGAAAATACCCAAAACAAGCTTAACCATCAGCTTGGGGTTGTTATCTTTTATAACTACCATCAAGTAACACTAACAAAAATATTACACTACAATCCCTCTATTACAGCATATTACATTTCCTACCCACTACTACTTATTTATTATGTAACTCTTAGTTGTTTAATTTTGGTTTTGTTGATGCTCTATTAAGGAATTAATTAGTTAGCTAGTTTAAAGAGTATTTGTGTTTCGAAAAGATTATGATTATGAGCGATAGGTAATGTTTTTGGAACTGGTCCCGCTCATAGATCATTATATATGTCTAATATAAAACAAAACATGAAGATATTTTATATGTTGGTATGAATTTGCAGTTTTGTATACTTATAAATATGAAGGCTCAAGTACTAAATGAATCCACAAATGAGTTTTGGAAGGAAAAAAAAGTTGAAATCCGGTACGGTAACCAGCTGGTTCAATGAAAAATAGTTTAAAGAAGCTTAACCGGACTGGCTAGGCATTCGGTTCTTTGTCTGACCGGTCGTTCCGGTCCGAACGTGAAAATACTGGTGAAAGGAAAATATTCAACTTGGCAACTAGAAACCTGGTGTGAAAAACTGGTAAATGGAAATTATGTTAAACAACAGGAGTAATATTGTAATGGTATGAGGCAAAATAGTTTTCTTTGTCTTCTTGGCTCATTTCAGTGTTTTATTACGTGTTGGCATGGTCAAATGAGTTAAGTGTATGTGGTATCACATGCTTGATTAGTTGGTTCAAGTTGATGCATTGGCCTTTTTCTTCTTTCATTATGTCAAGTAAAATGCATCCTGCCACATCTCTCCTTTTTATTGTTTTCTACCTATCATGCAATGTGATATGGTTTTACAAAATATTTTCCTTTGAAAATTGAAACGAACACTCATTGGTTCTTATGGCCTATTTTGTCTTTAATGTGGTCTGAATCTTATACACTGGAAAGTTGTACCTCATTTGATTTTTCATAGCATGTTCTATGTCATCGAGTTAAGTATACTAAAGGTTATACGTTATACCAACAAGTTTCTAGCTTGATTGTATGTAACGGTCCATTTCATTCAAGTTTTGTGGGATATGGGATTTTTCATATCACTATCTATGTCATTGTTGAGTTATACCTATGAATATATCCTGGAAGTTTAGTTGTTGATATATCACTTAGACATCTGACAAGATTTTCTCTGCTTCAGTTTGGAAGAAGCATCCGAAGCTTTAAGAACATTTGAGGTCCTTGGAATAGAAGTAAAGCCTGATCTAAAGGATTCCACTTGTAAATCTGTAGTGGATGCTCTTTCTTCAGGACCAACAAACACAAAAGATTTGTACCTTACGCTACGAGTCGGTTCAGTATTAAAATGCAAGTTCAGTGAAGGGGCACTAACGGTACACCTATTTTTTTAATTGATTTATTTTGGATCGAGGGAAAAGGTCTAGAAAATATTATAAAACCAAAATAGAGTATACAAATATAGACGGGGTGATGTGTGTAAAATGCAACATATAAGTTACATCAAAAGAGGCATAAAACTAACCCTTTTTTAGTACTAATGTTGGAAAAAGTGTGCTTTTGTCTTCCTTTTGTATTTTCAGGATCAAATGAGCGTAAATGAACAAAAGAAACAAAAATACAGCTAAATCCAACACAAATACAAGAAAAGGAATAAACGTGGCATGCCAGAACCCTCGACAGCATCTTCCCAAGCGAAAACAAGATTTCAGAAGGCTGAACACGCCCCGTGCCCAGTGGACACGGGGGCGTGCCCAAGTGTCTGCAGAAAAGACAGAGTTATAGAAGCTTCTATTTCCCAACACGGGGGCATGCCCAGCTCCACACGGCCGTGGTCAATCCTAAGATTTGCATAATCCAAGCAAATCTTGATAGTACAGATACGCTTCTGCACACGGGGCAGTGCCCAGCGGACACGGGGGCGTGGTCAACTAATACAAACAAACTGCATTAAATGAAGAAAGAGAAAGTGGATGGACACGGGGCCGTGCCCACTGGACACGGGGCCGTGTCCGGGCTTCTGTGCAGGCTATAAATAGGGGTGTCTGGTTCATTTCAAGGGCATCCCTTGACAAACCACCCCTCTCCCACTTCACCCACACTCCACCACCATCACAACACCCACATCCACCACCATCATCCATCATCAATCATAGAGTGTGTGTGTAGTCTTAGGATCCAAGATTGATCGTAAGAGTTCTTGACAATCAAAGGCCATGTTTACCTAAGTCTCTTACATCACTTGGTGAAGACAAGCATTTAGTGTAACACTTTTGTGTTTTAATCTTTTCGCACTTTTTTGTTTGGTTTTGTATTAATGACTTTAATAACTAGTTTCTTATGTTGAAGGTGAAACTTCCTTATCATTTGTCCGTGGTGTCTTGGCGTTATTTTACTATCTATATAAAATAAAAGATTTACACCATTCATATCTCCACGGTCTATATGGAGATATGTTGGCTACCTGGTCGGGGGTTAAGTGAATGGTTTGGTAAGGTTCTTGCCTTGTTCAGTGTATAGATCCTACAAGGACCTGGGTCAAGCTTACTAGGACCTCCTTCAATACCACTGGTATTGGATGGCGGGGGGTGCGAATGGCTTGATCCCCTCATATGTAAACTACTATTAATACATTAACCTGGCTACTTGGGATTGTATCCCTGCTGACTCAAACCACTTAGCCGAGGGTAACGTCACCTTCAAAAGAGGGGCCTACCACATTACGCATTAATAACTTAATTAATTATCTTCAAATAATCCAACCCTTTAGGATTGTATCCTTGCTGACTCAAACTACTGGGTTGAGGGTAACGTCACCTTTAAAAGAGGGGCCTACTACTATAACTAAGACAATCTCTTAAAAAGTGTAGAAGTGCGGAAAACATCAAAGGTTACACTAAAGGCGAGTCAGATCCAAGTGATTCATCTTGCCTATTTGTTTTATTTTTATTTTCAGCATTTTTAGTTTCTATTTTTCATGTTTAAACCTTCTTCCAAATTTTTGATTTGATTAGACGTTGAGGATAAACTGGTACTAAAAGCTCTTGTGTCCTTGGATGACCTCGGTATCTTACCAACGCTATACTACACTCACGATGGTGCACTTGCCCATATGTGTGTTTAGTGTTAGTAAAATATCGTGTTTTATAAATTTAAAACTTGACTAAAGTGTTAAAAAGGGCTAAAATATACTTAAATATATATACACACCAACACGCATCAAGTTTTTGGCGCCGTTGCCGGGGACACAAGGATTTTAAGAAAGTCAGCAATCAACAACCTAATCGTTTTTCTTATTTTTTCTTTTTTTTTTAAGATTTTTCTTAGATTTTCAGCTTCTACAAAGCTCAGCAAGGGCCGTGCCCGCTGAACACGCCCCGTGCCCAATCTTTGGTACTGGCAATCATGTTTTAAGTCAGACAGTAGCTGAACACGGGGTCGTGCCCAGTAAACACGCCCCGTGCCCAAGTTTCAGATACTATAAACAGAGCCGTAAGATCCCGACGGCTGGTAATTTCTGACACAATCATGAGTGATACTGATAATTTTTTACTTTCACTCCTCTTATGGTACGTGGTGTCAATTATGTGGTGGAAATCATGAAGAGTTAAAATGTTACTTTTTAAATTATACTCCCCACTATATAGACCCATTGTTTTTCTGTAGCCTTAAGAGGGGCGAAAGTAAAAATAATCCCTATCTCTCCCTCGAATGCTCTTCATCGTCCCTTCTAGATGAAATGCTTCTTGAAAAATTCTTTCAGCTAGAAGAACTAATTCTCCGATGGATAAAAGAACTTGAGATCGACATAACTAATTCATCTCAAGACGACATCCAAGAAGAATTATTGAGATCGCATTCGGATAAAAACAACATCGACTCCCCCGAAATCACCTCTAACTCTTGCGAAGACTTGAGCGATAGTCGTCCCTGTGTCGATTGTGCCGTAAAGGACTCCCCATTGACTTCTGTCGATGCATACATAGACCTGAGCGATTCGACATACACCTTCTTTAACGAGAGCCCGGATAAGGGTTGGGCTTGTCCACCTACATTTAGTATAGGAATCACCCTTTCCGATAACCTCTTGCGTTCTCGTCTAAATCTAGGGCAACTTAGGTATCTCAGGCACTTCGGTGTTGTTCCGTCCAGTAAGGAACCACCCGATCCGAATAAATTCCTTAAAATTAGACAAAACTTCATAAACAGCCTCTAGGCACGGGGCCGTGTCTGGGTCAGCACACCCCCGTGTCCACCAAAAGATTCCCGTCTGACTTTTGGTCAGAATACGAACAAAAAGTGTCAGAATCTTGTCTGCACACGGGGCCGTGTCCAGCCGACACTGGGCCGTGTCCAGCGTGCTGTCGTTTTCTATAAATGCAGCAAGATTCCTGCACATTTGGACCATTCCAAAGACAGAGATTTGGTGGGATCTTCACACATACCATCCTAGGTATATTCTTAAGAAGGTTCTCAACAACCATCTTGTCTTTTCTACTTTTGTCCATTACCTTCTTCTTCATTTTTACCTCAAACACCTCCATTAGAGCTTGAAATCACCATGGTTTCAAGCTTTATTGAGCTATTTGTTAGATTTTTATTCAAGGAATCTTGTTAAAAATAAGTTTTACAACACTGTTTTAAGTTATTTCTGCTTAAAAATGCTTCAAAAGTCAGAAAAATAATTTATAGCTCCAAGATTCCTTGTTCCAAATATCTGCAGAAAGGTGAACACAGGGTCGTGCTCAGCGAGCACGGGGCCGTGTTCGAGGTACTGTTTCACTTAAATGAACTCTTTTCAGTTTATTTTCGTAGAATGTCAAGCCAAAACAGTGGAACCTCTTCAGCACATTCCAGAAACAGTCGTAGGGAACGAAGGCCTTCAATCGAAGCAACCCTTGTACGCTATGTGATGGCACTACGAGAAGCTCTAGACGAAATGACATCCGTAGAAGAGGTCCTAATCGACCGTATAAATTATCTAACGGTGGGGCTGGAAAACAGTTTCCAAGAAATCATCCTCTTGCACCAGAGGTTGAATATTCTTGTAATACCTCCCATGGAACCAATCCTTCCCCAAGAAGATTGGAACCTAGCACTTGGAGTCAATAACCCCACCGGGTGGGATGACATCCCCACGGAACCCCCTCTTGACGATTTGCAAGAAGTTCTGGTGGAAGTTACACCCCCTCAAAAAGATGATGCCAATGAGCCCGCCTTTCTTCTCCCTCGGGAGATAGAAGAATGGCTCACCGACGTGTGAGGGACCATGCCCGGAGGAGAAGTTCTTCAAGCCGCATTCAACCGAGAAAATTATCTTTTCGAAAATTTTGCTATTAAAATAAACTATAGGCTAGAACTTCTTTTCGGTTTTAGATTTCTTGTGTTTTCTGACCTACTCATTTAAGTTTTAGTTTATGTTTTTATTAGGACCTTATTGTAATTCTCTCTATTTAATGAATGATGGTTTTCAAAATTAATTGGTGTTTGGATGATGTTATAATGGGTAAAACACACTTGGATGGTGAAGGATACTAAGGGAGACTTGGACCAACATCCCATGCACAAAAACAGAGCCTCCAGGACATTTTGCTTCATTACAGCAAGTTCAGCACGGGCCGTGCCTAGCCAACACGGCCCCGTGCTCAAGGGTCTGCAGAAAAACGCCCAGTTCAGGTATCTGGACACGGGGCGTGTTTGTTGAACACGCCCCCGTGCCCAGCCTTCTGTTACATTTTGTTACTGGCAGTCTGAACACGGGGCCATGCCCGGTAACCACGGCCCGTGTCCAGGTGCCCAGTAGCATAAATTTTTGCTTTTAACACACCTTTTTACACATTCAATCAACCTAAAAACTTATTTTTGGGACACATTGAGGACAATGTGTAATTTAAGTGTAGGGGGGATGCTAAAACCTTGAATTTTGCAAGTCCTAATTACAAGCCTTACACAAAACTCTATTGGAACCGCTAAACACCCCAAATTTTTTCAAAAACTTTTCATTTTTTTTACTTGTCTTGGTTTAAATTGGGAATAACAAGTTCTAAAAAGGTTATATTTTTACAAATTTACAACCGATAGCGTCATGATAAAAAGAAACAACATAAGAAAATTATGAAACGGCAAGACAAATGTAGGATCGTTTTCAAATCCGAACGAGTCGATCAGAAGAGTTTTTCTCAATACGAAAGGCAGAAACAGACGTATCGAGTTCAATTCAACAAGATATACACTTTAAACTGTCTATATATTGATTTGACAAAGATATACAGCGGTTAGACACTTCGGCAGCACTTCGTTGCTTAAATCGGAATCACAGAACTCCTTCAAACGAAATCAGACAACACATATATATAGGCAGGTAATTCCGCTTGAAACTGTCTCAAGCGAAATCACATTCAAACGGAATCAGGTAATTTTGTTTGAACTGACATGGTGTGATTTCAAGCGGAATTACAACTTCTAATTCCGTTTGAAATGACCTCTCACCCTATATTTGACATTTTTCTCGAACAACGTGTCTAGATCTATCTAATTCCACACAAGACTCAATACAAGACAAAGTCGACAGACGGATGCGCCAACAGACTCCCCCTCGGATGTTGACGAAATCTTAGGTGTCGAGTCTTCATATCTTCAGTCTTTATCAGACTTCTCGACCTCTTTTCCGAAGTATCTAACAATGTAAGTATTTTCCAACTCTCTCTTCTCTTTATCAACTTATCTCCCCCTCGGATGTTGATCTAATCCTCAATTTTAGAAACACAATCTGGCTCTTGAGTCTTCTAATTCTCTTGATCAGATCTCTTGATTCCTTAATCTCATCAGCATCAGCAGTTCCAGGATTGTAACCTGACCTACCTGCACAAACTCTTCCCAAAAATAAATTTCTCAGATTTATAATTTGACAAATTTAGAAATAGCTGGCAGATTTTATTCAACAATACCACTCTTATTGTGAGGTAGATTTGCTTATAACAATTTTAATCTCAGATGAGTCAATTGAAAAAAATATCATTTTTCACATTTAAAACTTCTTAGAAACAGACTCCCCTTCACTAATTGTCATCATGTTCAGTACTCGGAATTTTGAAAATCAGCTCTTCAACATCAGTTGTCGAAAATCTTTTTGAATTTTTCAAAATTTTATGATAAAACACACTAAAAATCTTTTTGGAATTTTGAACTTAATGAAATACAGTAAACAAATATATACAGACAATATTTTTGTGAGTTTGTGTAAGAGGATCATATCAATTTTTGAGACAAATCACCAACACCGTTAAGCTTTAAACATTTTCAGTTCTAAATGATACACT
The DNA here is from genome assembly GCA_030545235.1 of Helianthus tuberosus. Classification (NCBI taxonomy): domain Eukaryota; kingdom Viridiplantae; phylum Streptophyta; class Magnoliopsida; order Asterales; family Asteraceae; genus Helianthus; species Helianthus tuberosus. Next base: position 108,761,069 of record CM060412.1, on the reverse strand, counting down.
TAGATTGTCAGTATATTGATCCACTTAAATTCTCACACAAATTTCAACTGTTTCGAGATACAAGATTCGTGTTTTAGAGACTTAAACTTATTCGCGTGTCCCACCTCAGAATATACTCCCGTGTCCAGATCACAATATTCAGTCTTACAGGTGAGTATACCATAGATGATATCTGTAAAGGGTTTAAATTGCGAGGCCGTGAGAGCTCAGGCTATTGCTTCCGCAAAATCAGAGAGATGACGACTTCGACTTTTGGTGTGTCCCCTTTAGAGGATCTTTTGTTTCAACAGCACATGATTAGCATTTTGCAATGTTTCATCATTTTTTATGCTGAGGGTGGTGCTATATTTCAAGCAAGCAGAAAGTATTATACGGGGACTAGGCCATTGCTTCCACAAAATCAGAAGTCCCGGGATAATACCCCAGATATCACTGAGTATAAAGACCTAGTATCTCAGAAAGAGGGACCTTTTAAACAACATTTCGGGGGTTACCCATATATCCGAGAGATGTTCCCCACGATATAAGTAAGTTTGAAATTTAGGTTTATATCTCGTCACAATCTACTAAATGTGTAAAAACCTACTGGCACATCATCAGTGAGACCGTTTATCACATTTGACTTTCCAATTCTTTAGCATGTTGTGATCGTCCACTGATGTACTATCATTTCCTCTTTTTCACAACAAAACTCATTTTTGATTCTATCATGTTTTTGGCTTTTACAAAATTTCAAATATTTTTGGATTTTCTGAAAATTTCTTACTCCCCCTAAAATTCAAAACCATTTAAAGGAAATTTGAAAACAAACTATACAAGGTAAAGTGACAACTAATATCAAATCACTTCAATTCGCCATCCACTTGGCATAAACAATCAGAACTCACCCTGACAACAAACTATTTTCCCATTTAGATTTCAAAACACTTAAGTTTGTTTTAATCAAATGGTTTTTCCGGAAAATAAGTTTTGTTGATTTAATAAAACCACTTGTAGGATAAGGGTTTCAGCACATTGTTATATCAACCTTTTGAAAAATATAACAATTTTAAATTCAAACATCAAATATCAATTGTTGAAAATCAAGTACAACTTAATGTCCCTGATTTACCACTTGTAAGACGAAATCACTTTCATGAATTTCTCAAGAAAGATGCCGATTCCAGCTCCACACTTACCAACCTGGGAGCTCCGGCAAGTCATACTTTTTCATTCATCATAATATGTTCCATCCCAATCACAAACCTGGGATGAAACACTCTTATCTGGTTTCTTCAATTTTTTCTCATAAAATTCTTTCACCTCTTTATCCTTCCCATCAACCATTTTACCAAAAATATGTTGCAATGTGGGGTTAAAGGCTTTTTCAACATTAAATTTGTAGGATCGTGATCTGACCCGAACGAGTCGTTCAGAGGTGTTCAACTTCGTTTCAGGTGCGGAATAACAAGAAACGAAGGTAGAAACAGCTGATTCTTCACTAAAACTGCTAATTGTATTGATTAACATTTGATTACACGCAGTTCTTCACACCGGCAGCACTTCGGTATGGAATACAAGGACTTCCTACTGATTTCGCTCATGGAACCCCTATATATAGTGTTTATGATTTCGCTTATATGTACATGTACATATAAGCGAAACCTCAACTTGTCCATATAAGCGAAACCTCATGTCTAAGTCCCTATGAGCAAAACCTGCTCACTAAACACATATAATCTCCTATTTTCTCGTAAATCGTGCCCTAATCTATACAATACAATGTAAGACTCGATCCAAGACGAAGTCGACAGATGTAGTGCACCAACAGACTCCCCCTCAGATGTTGACGAGTCGACTATCGAGTCACAACAATGCTGTGTCTTCACTTCTTCAGTCTTGATCAGTCTCTGGGCTTTTCTCTCTCTTTATCTTCATCAACAGACTCCTCTTTAACAATATCTGCTAGAATATCTTCAGACTCCCCCTCTCGATTTGCTGGCATTTCTTTGATCTTCAGCAACATCTGCATCAGGATCTTTGTCTGGCTTACACAGGTCCAAAATTGATGTCTGACTATAGATTTGTCCACATAATCTGGAACCTGGCACAACTTATCCTGCATAAACTCTACCTCAAAGTAAGATTTACTTTTATCAATTTGAGTATAAACATATGCACCAACAACAACTCTCATATGCATCAACAATCACTCTCCCTCAGAAATAACTATCTCTATGATGAACCATTTGTTGATTGTCAAAACACATTTGATGATTAATACACACTCCCCCTCAAAACAATGTCATCATGTTTAGCACTTGGAATTTTGAAAATCAGCTTTCCAACAACAGTTGTCGAAAATCTTTTTTTTTTTTACTTTTTCAAAAGTTTATGCTAAAACACACTAAAATCTTTTTGGATTTTTATTTTTAATGAAATGCAGTAAAGAAATATAAATAGACAATATTTTTGTGAGTTTGTGTAAGAGGATCATATCAGTTTATGACAAGTCACAAGTACCGTTGAGCTTAGTGACACATTAAGAATTAAACAATTCACTTAGATTGCCGATATACTGATCCACTTAAATTCTCACACAAATTTCAGCTGATTCAGGATATGAGTTAGATGTTTTAAGAACTTAAACTCATTCATGTGTCCCACCTCTTGAATATACTCCCGTATCCAGATCCCAATATTCAGTCTTACATGTGAGTATACCACAGATGATATCTGTAAGGGAATAAATTATAGTACGAAACCGTGAGAGATCAAGTCAGAACTTCCGTTCAGCAGAGAGATGACGGCTCGACTTTTGGTGTGTCCCCTTTAGAGGATCTTTTGAATTACAACAGCAATGACTATCAATTTTATTGTTTCATCAATTTGCTGAGGGCTGCGCTATATTTCAAGCAAGCGGAAAGTATTATACGGGGACTAGGTCATAAATTTCTTTCAGCAGAAGTCCCGGGATAATACCCCAGATATCACTGAGCTTAAAGACCTAGTATCTCAGAAAGAGGGACCTTTCAAACGAGATTTCAGGGGTTACCTATATATCCAAGTAGTGTTCCCCATGAAATAAGCAAGTTTGAATTTAAGTTTATATCCCGAAAAAGCTTACTAAATGTGTAAAAACCTATCGGCATATCATCAGTGAGACCGTTTAATGCTAGTTAAACAATACAATTCTTTAGCATACTGTGACTGTCTACTGATGTACTATCATTTCCTCTTTTCTGACACTAAAACTCATTTTTGTATTTTATCATGTTTTGTCTTTTTCAAATTTTCAAATGTTTTTGGATTTTCAGAAATTTTTACTCCCCCTAAAATGCAAACACATTTCAGGAAATTTGAAAACAAACTATACAGTAAAATTGACAACTGATATCAAATCACCTCAAATCGCCATCCACTAGGCATAAACAATCAGAACTCCCCCTTTCACAAAACTATTTTCTCATTATGATTTCAAAACACTTAAGTTTGTTTTAACCAAAATGATTTGTCCGGAAAATAAGTTTTGTTAATTTTACCACTTGTAGATTAGGGGTTTGGTTCATCATTTTGTCCACAATCATTTTTATTTAGAAAACCAGATACAACTTAATGTCCCTGATTTACCATTTGAAAGTGAAATTTTCCATCAACCGCTTGTAGGAATAAAACCATCTACATAAACCATTTTATCAATCAAGATGCCGATTCCTGCTTCGCACTTACCAACCTGGAAGCTCCGGCAATTCCTCAATCTGTAAAAATTTAGACAATTTTAAAATCTTACACAAAAACAAGTTTAACAAGAATGATGCCGATTCCTGATCCACGATTACAAACTTGGGATCTCCGGCGTAGTCCTAAGACTTTACGGGAAACAAACATCCATCCAAGTCTTCTCAGACTTGATGGCTTTCAGTTCTTGCGCAGTAGGGTTGCAAGTTGCCTTTTTAGTTGCATAAAAATCTTTAACCCCCTTAGCTTTCCCATTCAACATTTTCCCAAAAAATTTCTTAACACTTCCATTGAATGTTTTCTCGACATCAAACTTAGTATTCTCGTTGTAAAACTGATTCGAGATATCAACCTTGCCAACTTTCTGTTTAACTTCTTCAGATTTCAGTGATGGAAACTCATCATCATTCACTGAAATTTTCATCTCAACCTGTGGCTCTTCTGGCTTTGTGGAACCAGATTCATCGCCGACTTTCTCATCAACTTTCTTAACAACCCACATTTGGTTGTCTTTCTCTTTCTTTTTATAAAAATTCTTTTTAGAACACTCACCAACCTCATAAGTTGAGTTTTCAAAAATTTTAAATTTTTCGGTTGGTGGTTCAATATCAACAACTTTTCCTTTCAACTTGTTAGAAACTCCCTGTTTTGACTTGGCATTTTTCAGACAGTTCCATGCAATGTGACCAGCTTCATTACACTTGTAACAGGTTCGAGTTTCCTTTGGATAAGACATTTCAGTTCCATTCTTCTTCTTTTCAGTAAGAAACTCTTGATTTGACTGTCTCCAGAATGGTTGCTTCTGTTCCTCTTCTGCACTTCCACCTGACACAAATTATGTTTTTGTTTTAGAATTTTTCAAATTTTTATGATTTTCTGGTGGAATAAATCCAAGGCCTTTCTTTTTGTAGCTACGATTTTGGTTTGGTTTCTTTTGAAAACCAGAACCAGAATTGTAACCCTTTTTCTTGTTTAGACGTTGTTGAACTCTTGAAGTGTACTTTTTATGTTTTTCAGTAAGATTTAACTCTTTTATTTCAGAAATATTAATTTCTGACATTTTGAAAACCTTTTTGATCATGTCAAACCGAACACTTCTTATTGGAAACTCTTTGTCAGAGTATAATTTGTCCGAATCATTTAAAGTGTATGCAACTTCAAATGCTTCATCATCCAAATTTGCTTTCGATAACAAAAATTCTTTACTGTAAGACCGTTTGACCAACGACTTTGGACTGTTGACTGACGAATTTGACCCTCCAGACTCAGACTTTGACTCGGATTCCTCCTCAGTATCCAACACCTGATCGACCACCTTTTTGATTAACTCAGACTCATGATCAGTATCGGACGAGGTAAACGTGACATCAATGTTATCTGGTAAAACGTCAGTTGTATCAGTTTTTAGCTTTATATTGACTGCTTTTTCAAGTTGCTCCTCGTTTGGTTTTCTAGGAGAATACCCTTCCCAAATTGGAGGCGGACACTTGTTATAGCTAACAGTCAGTTTCTTACCACTATCTTTCTTTTTCTTCGGCTTCTCGTCTTTAAAAGCTTCCATACCTGCAACAGTTGGGTAAATACGATCAATGAGATAATCAGAACTAGAATAACTTTGTAATAAACGTCTAATTCTCTCATTCTCGATCTTTTCTGTCTCCCACTCTTGCTTCCATTTAGCACTCTCTTCGATGTAAAAGTTGATGGCTTTCTGTTTTGTCATCATCACAGCATTCATCATCGTTAGTGCTTGTTCTCTTTCGGAATTTGTCTTTTGGAGACCAGTTACTGTTTTGTTCAAGACATCATAAGATTCTTTCACATAGTTGAGGTTGAACAGTAACTGCTCTTTTTTCTTTTCATACTCAGCAATTATATCGTCTTTTGTTGCACAACCCTTGCATGCTTCCAAACACTTCTCGCAAGGCTTTACAACTTCAACAATCTTCTCAATCTCGATTGTCTTTACCACTTTAACCACTTTTTCTTCTTCAATCACCTTCTCTTCTACCTTCACTCGCTCAGTTTCAACCATCTCCTCAGCAACACCTTCAACATTCTCTTTCTAAACAACATCTTTAGATTTCTTTAGTTGTTGTTCTTTAGCAGCTCGTTTCTCCTTCAGTTTCTCCATGCGATCTGCAAAATAGAAATGAAAACTTTCAGGAGAAAGATGAGATTTAGCAATATCGATATGTTTTTCTTCCTCATCATCACTATTGCTATCATCAACTGGTGACTGATCAAACTGTACAGATTTTTCAGAATCAGCATCTGATAAACTAGAATCTGACGGTGTTTGATCAAATAAAACTTCCTTTTCTGAAGTAACATCCTTCTATACACTCTCATCTGCACTCTTTGAACTTTCATAAGCACTTTCTGAACTTTCATCAGAAACAACAGACTTTTCATCCATGCTTTTCACTGTTTCACCAATAAACTTCATCCACGTGGCAAACATGTTTGGTTCTTTCAAAATCTTAGCAATGAAAGCTTTAAAATTCCCATTCTCATCTGCAAACATATCCCAGCTGAAGCCTTCAGGTAGCCTCTCATCATCTTGATCGACTATGCATGCTTTGCTATCAGGAGATATATAATTGGTCCAGTTGAAATCTACCAAACACGCTCTCTTGGAATCCTCAATCTTTCTACCATGAGCCATCTGTGAATCTTGTGATTGACCAACCTGTTGATAAATGGCTTTCCGGTAGTAATCATCTTTTCCAAACGGATTCTGAGCACCACTAGCTTCCCTGTTCTTACATTCCCGTTTGAAATGGCCTTTCTCCCTGCATCGAAAACAAGTAACTTTAGATTTATCAAAACCTAAAGTAGATACATGAGCATCAAGAAAATCATTTCTCCCGGTAATCGTTTTGAACTTTTCAGCACGTCTAAGAACACTAGCAAGACACCATTTGATATCCATTAATTCCATCTCTTCGGCGTCTATTTGATCGTAATCCTCCTTTGTGAGCATAGGATTTCCGATTCAACCAGCCACTAGACCCTCATAAGATAACAACACAGAACCAAGTAGAGCCATGTGGTCTTTAGCAGTGTCTTCTAAAAAACTTTGACCTTCTGGAAGATTTAGAGCGATATTGCACTGAATCACATAGCCATTTCCTGTCTTTGTGCTTTGAGACTGAAAACTCGTGTTTGACTCTTTAGGATTTACACTTGGAAATGATGAAAATCCACTGCTGCTTTTGTTTGATCCCTGATCAGCTTTTTCTGATGAATCCCCAGCACTGAATGCAGTTTGAATTTTCGGACTTCTCTCAGATTCTGGAATCAGAATACTACCTTTGTAGTACATTTTAATATCCTGTTGACCACTCGGACTGTTCATCCTAGCAATCTTCTGTTGCTCCAGATCCTGACTTTCGATTTTTTCAATAAACTGAGATATAGTCAACCCATCATAAACACCCGTGTTTTTCAGAATCATCAAATAAGTTCCCCACTCTTTCTGAGGTAATGCATCAGCAAGCTTGTCTACCCACTCTCCACGATCTTTTGTAATACTCAACATTGACATTGATCGCACAAGGTGACAGTATCTTTCAATCAGCTTCTTTGTGTCTTCACCCGGTAGACTGCTGAACAAATCGAACTCTTTCTTAAGCAGCGCCTTTTTGCTCTTTATCATGTTCTCACTACCCTCAAATTTGACTTTAAGAGCATCCCAGATTGATTTAGCAGTTTTGTCATGCTGTAGCAATATGAATATGTCTTCTTTTATGGCTTGCTGAAGCAGACTGGTCATCATTTTCTCAGCTTTGTACATAACCCGTTCTTGATCCGTGAACTCAGATAATTCTTTTAAAACTTGCAAATCTGTTCGAGGCAACACGTATTTCTTCAATATACATTCCCAAGACCTAAGATGGTTTGCCTGAACCCAGTTCTCGAATCTATCTTTCCACCCGTAGTATTCTTCAATACTCATCAATTTAGGAGGCTTTTGGGTGGTTCCCGTCTCATTTTCTAAACTCATAGCTTGAGCAATAGCACTGGACCAGACGGTGTTGCAAACGCGTTATAGAACTCGGTATCCATGATGACTTAGCACGTTTTTCAAAAACAGTGACAAATAAGCGAAATTAGAAGTTCTGGGTGCCTTATAAGCAAAATCTGATGATCCTTATAAGCGAAAACTGCCTGATCAAATAAGCGAAATAGATGTTGGATGACCTTAAGAGCGAAATAGTATGTTGTACACAAGAGCGAAACCCTAAAGATTCTCAAAGCGAAACCACTAAGTTCAAAAGAGTGAAACTGATGATGTACAAATGAGCGAAACTCTGATTGTGCAAATGAACTAAACCTCAAAGTAATTTGGAGCGAAACCTTGATGATGTACACAAGAGCGGAACTACAGGATACAATTTGGAGCGAAACCTCTCAATTATGTGACACAGGAGCGAAACTAAGTGTTCAAATAAGCGAAACTACACAAAGTCCGTATAAACGAAACCTAGTCCGAACCAATTTTAGTCCACTTTTAATTTGAATTTCAACACCAAATTCTCAGGGATTTGTCTATGTCCAATTCTCTACAGTCTGTGAAATTTTGATCCAATTTTGACCGGTAAAACTTTCTGAATTGAAGAAAGAAGGTGTAGAAGTAAGAAAACAAGATGAATTCCATCTAATCTCTGCAAAACTCCTCCTCCTGAGCTCTGATACCACTTGTAGGATCGTGATCTGACCCGAACGAGTCGTTCAGAGGTGTTCAACTTCGTTTCAGGTGCGGAATAACAAGAAACGAAGGTAGAAACAACTGATTCTTCACTAAAACTGCTAATTGTACTGATTAACACTTGATTACACGCAGTTCTTCACACCGGCAGCACTTCGGTATGGAATACAAGGACTTCCTACTGATTTCGCTCATGGAACCCCTATATATAGTGTTTATGATTTCGCTTATATATACATGTACATATAAGCGAAACCTCAACTTGTCCATATAAGCGAAACCTCCTGTCTAAGTCCCTATGAGCGAAACCTGCTCACTAAACACATATAATCTCCTATTTTCTCGTAAAACGTGCCCTAATCTATACAATACAATGTAAGACTCGATCCAAGACGAAGTCGACAGATGTAGTGCACCAACAAAATTCTTTCTTTTCAGAGAAAAATTGATTTGAAATTTCGATTTTACCAACTTTTTGTTTAAAATTCTCAACCCGCAATGGTGGAAAATTGACATCATCCATTAGCGGTACTGATGTTTCTAACTTCAACTCAACACGTGGCTCCTCTAACTTTGTGGAATCAGATTCATCACCAGAAAATAGCTCCTCTGATTTTGACGAATCAGAATCATTGCTAGAACTATCATCAGATTTCTTAACAACCCACGTTTGGTTGTCAAGATTTGCTTTTCTCTTGTAAAATCTGTTTGAACATTCACCAACTTCAAACTTCGAATTTTTGAAAACTTTGAATTGTTCAGTTGATGATTCATTTTCAACCATTTTTTCTTTCAGTTTTTCAGAAACTCCCTGTTTTGATTGAATTACCTTAGGACAATTCCTGGCAATATGACCAACTGTTTTGCACTGAAAACAGGAATTCTTTGTTTGATTGATTTCTGAACAACTGCTCCTTTTCTTCTTCAGTTGATGTTCCTGAAACAAACACAGTTTTTGGTTTATAATTTTTCTCATTTTTATGATCTTTCGGTGGAATAAAACCTAATCCTTTTCTTTTGAAATTACCATTATGGTTTGGTTTCTTTTGAAAGCCAGAACCAGAACTGTAACCTCTTTTCTTGTTTAAGCGTCGTTGAACTCTTGAGGTGTAAGGTTTAGGTTTTTCAGAAAGATTTACATCTATTATTTCAGAAATATTTATTTCTGTTAGTTTGAAAACCTTTTTTATCATTTCAGTTTTAACACCTCTTATTGGAAATTCTTCATCAGAATATAACTTGTCAGAATCATTCAAAGTATATGCTACTTTGATTGGTTCTTCATTCAAATTAGATTTTGATAACAAAAACTCTTATTGTAAACCCGTTTGTCCTTTTTGACTGTTGGACTTGACTTGTCAGACTTTGACTCTGAGTTTGACTCCGACTTTGACTCCTCAGTTTCATCGTTATCCAACACCTGATCGACCACTTTCTTTATTAACTCAGACTCATGATCAGTGTCAGACGATGTGAAAGTAACATCAATATTTTCTGGAAAATTTTCTGAAGACTCAGACTCCCACTGTAAATTGGTTGCCTTTTTTACTCTTTCTGAATTTGGATTTCGTGGAGAATATCCATTTTCAAGCGGGGGTGGACACTGGCTGTAACTGAAACCTTGTTTCTTACCAGAATCATTCACTTCAGTATCCTTCTTCTTTTCAGAAATCTTTTCATCAGATTCTTTCTTTTCTTCAAACGCCTTCATACCTTCCACCGTTGGATAAATCCTGTCAATAACATAAGAAGTACATGAGTAACTTTTTAACAAACGGTTTACTCTTTCTGTTTCAATCCTTTGTGTTTCCAATTTTTGTTCTAAAACAACACACTTCTCAATGTAATTGTTGACGACTTTCTGTTTTGTCATGAAAGCTCCTTGAAGTGTCTTCATAGTTGTTGCTTGCTCATCACTTGATTGATTGTACTGACTCATAGCTTTGTTTAAAACATCATATGATTCTTTCAATCTGTTCATGTTATGAATCAAAGTACTGTTCTGCTTCTTCATAGCTTCACAATGTTCACACAATACAGGAATCTTTTGTGCATCAGCTTCTGCATCAACTTTGAAAACCGGAACCTCTTTTACCTTTTTCCTTATCACACGAACTTCTTCATCATCACTGCTGACAGGTTTCTTAATCTTTTTCTCTTTCTTTTTCTTTTTAACTTTTCCATCATCACTGTCACCCTCTTCCATCATTTTTAAGTGCTTTTCCATTCTTCTTGCATAATAATCATCATCATTATCACTATCTTCAGCAACTCGAGCAACAAAAGCTTTGTGATTTGAAGTTTTGTTTGGATCATAATCATCCCAACTGAAATTTGCCCAGCTGAATCCTTCTGGTAATTTTTCATCATCTTGGTTTATCAAACATGCTTTACTGTCAGCTGAAACATATTTATCCCAACTGAAACTACTTGTAGATTTTTTATCATCTTGATTCACCATGCATGCTCTCTTTGATGATTCCTCAATTGCCTTCCTGGCATGTGCAGTTTGTGGCTCTTGTTGATGTGGTTGTTGAGCAACTTGATGATAAATTGCTTTCTGATAATAATCATCGTTGTTAAACGGATTTTGAGCTCCACTTGCTTCGCGGTTTTTGCACTCCCTCTTGAAGTGTCCTTTTTCCCTGCAACGAAAACAAGCAACTTTAGATTTATCAAATCCTAAAGTAGAAACATTTGCATCACGGAAATCATCTCTTCCCGTAATTTGTTTAAATTTCTCAGCTCTCCTCAAAACACTCGCCAAACACCATTTTATATCCATCAATTCCATCTCCTCAGCATCAATCTGATCGTAATCCTCTTTTTGTCAACATTGGATTCCCGATCTTTCCTGCTACTAGACTTCCATATGATTCCAGCACAGTTCCCAACAAAGACATATGACTTTTTGCAACCTCTTCCGAAAAATTTTCATCATTCTCAATGTTCAGAACAATGTTGCATTGTAATCTCTTTCCATTCTTGGTTGTTGAAAAGTTTGGATCAAATGATGGATATGGAGAAAATCCTGTTTTGATGTTTGAACCTTGAGATGATCCACCAGATGAACTTTTAGCATTGAATGCAGTTTCGATCTTTGGTGACATATTGGTTTTATCACTGCTTCCTCCTTTGTAATACAATCCAATATCTTGTTCACCATCAAAATCTTTCATTCTTGAGATCTTTCTTTGTTCCATCTCCTGAGCTTCAATCTTTTCAATAAACTTGCTGAGTGTTAAACTGCTAAACCCTTTCTTGTTCCTTAACATCATGAGATATGTGCCCCAAGTTTCATGTGGCAACGCATCAGCCAGCTTTTCAATCAACTCTTCATTATCTTTTGTGATGCTCAACCTCTTCATGTTTGCTAATAGATTTCAATATCTTTCTATGATCTGTTTTGTGTTTTCATTTTTTAAACCCCGGAATAAATCAAATTCTTTTTTCAAAAGCGATTTTTTGTTCTTGACCATCTCTTTGCTTCCAACAAACTTTGATCTTAATGCCTTCCAAATTGAATACGCACTTCCATTGTGTTGCAGTAAGATCAAGATATCTTCTTTAACTGCTTGATGCAATAGACTAATCATTATCTTTTCATTTTTATATTTCTTTCTATCATCAGCACTTAGATCTTTAATTGCAATCTCCTCTTCATCATCATTCGTTGGTCTAACATACTTTGTTTCAACACATTCCCAATCATCCAAATAATTTGCTTGCACCCAATTTTCGAATCGTTCTTCCTATCGTTTATACTCTTCAATGTTCATAAGCTTTGGCGGTTTTTGCATAGTGTCCGTTTCATTTTCCATGGTCAAGTTCTGAGTAACACTAGCCGGAGTAGTAGCAAATGCGTTATAAAATTCCTCTTCCATGTTTTGGTTTAACAATTTCACAAAATCAGCACGTTCAAACGGAATTAACTTTCACGCAAAATATCCTTTTCAAGCGAAATACCAATCTCACATGGAATACCCGGTTCAAACGGAATACCAACTTCAAACGAAATACCTTTGGAGCGGAATACCCTTTCAAACGGAATAGCTGATTTTGTATGAAGAAACACCCTTTCCAAACGGAATCACTAATTCCGTGTGAAATGCTCAAACGGAATCACAGTTTGAAGCGAAATCAGTTATTTTCAAACGGAATAACTCAAACGGAATTACACCTTTGGAACGAAATAGCTGATTTCACACGGAATCAGGATGCTATTTCAAACGGAATACTGCTGATGTCATCATTCTCGAACTAAATTTTGTCAAATTGATCAAGTTTTAATCCGATTTAAGATCTGAAACTTTCAAGGGTTTGTTAAAACACAATTATGCACATAATGTGAGAAATTTAGCCAATTTTAACCGTGAAAAGTTGTTAATTTTGAAAAAGAAGGTGTAGAAATCAGAAATTGCAGCTGAACTGGTAAGAACTCTTCCTCCTGAGCTCTGATACCACTTGTAGGATCGTTTTAAAACCCGAACGAGTCGATCAGAAGAGTTTTTCTCAATACGAAAGGCGGAAACAGACGTATCGAGTTCAATTCAACAAGATATACACTTTAAACTGTCTATATATTGATTTGACAAAGATATACAGCGATTAGACACTTCGGCAGCACTTCGTTGCTTAAACCGGAATCACAGAATTCCTTCAAACGAAATCAGACAACACATATATACAGGCAGGTAATTCCGCTTGAAACTGTCTCAAGCGAAATCACATTCAAACGGAATCAGGTAATTTCGTTTGAACTGACATGGTGTGATTTCAAGCGGAATTACAACTTCTAATTCCGTTTGAAATGACCTCTCACCCTATATTTGACATTTTTCTCGAACAACGTGTCCAGATCTATCTAATTCCACACAAGACTCGATACAAGACGAAGTCGACAGACGGATGCACCAACAACAAATCTAGTTAAAATTTGATTATATATACTTGATCACATTAAAAATCCATCCCCACAAAAAGTGAGTTTTGAGCCTTTAATTGAGCATACAAATACACATCTTTAAACTAAATGCTCACCTTTCGTTTCTTGTGTGAATAGCCGCTTGGTTTCTTACGACTCTAGAACTTGCCATGACAATACATTCCCGGTCCTTACCAATTTAAACCCATGTAAGTAAATGATGGAGGCAGTAGGACTAACCCTTTTTATTTCAACACTATTATTTTTTTTACCACCTACCCAAAATCCCCATAGTTAACCCCTTTGAGCCTAAACCTTTTCATTTTTAAACCCAAAACAAACACCCTTCACCCACCAAAACCCTTTTTCATTTTAAACCCTTTATTTTAGTAAAAAGCTCAGTTCTCTTGTGACTTCCTTATCAAAAAAAAAAAAAAAATGATGAAGACTAGCAATAAACAAACAAGTTCATCAAAAGAAACCTTGTTTGAAAAATGCTTCATTGGAATAAAAAGTCACAAAAACAAAATATTTTACGAAAACCGACACTTTTTATGCCTTTCGACCTTTTCTACTAACCACTAAGCACTAACCCAAAACCACATACCTTTAACCCAAGCCTAACCCTTCCCCAAAGTCCTCTTGATGTTTACAAAGGTTTATAGTTAAAAAGGAGGAGGATTGATTGCTTGGCAAGCATATGGTAGAAGTAAGTTCCATGCCGGTCTCGAGTGTTTCACAAAAATACATCTTCGGCCGAGTGTTGAGTGATCTCCCGTGAGGTATGTGATCTTGTATATAAATGGAATTTTAAAGAGGTATGTTATGCCCAAATAAGTAATTTCTCTTATGAAACGTTCTAAATAAATCATAACGAATAGGATTGTAAATAACATAAAAATAAAACCTAATAAAGATCTTGGAATCCCGACACTCAAGAAAAGCCCAAAACCTTCTCTTCTACCCATTCCATTTGGGTGTGTAAGCCACATAATAAAGAGTTTTGCTTGAGGACAAGCAAAGATTCAAGTGTGGGGGTATTTGATGTGTGTAAAATGCAACATATAAATTACATCAAAAGAGGCATAAAACTAACCCTTTTTTAGTACTAATGTTGGAAAAAGTGCGCTTTTGTCTTCCTTTTGTATTTTCAGGATCAAATGAGCGTAAATGAACAAAAGAAGCAAAAATACAGCTAAATCTAACACAAATACAAGAAAAGGAATAAACGTGGCATGCCCGACCCCTCGACCGCATCTTCCCAAGCAAAAACAAGATTTCAGAAGGCTGAACACGCCCCGTGCCCAGCGGACATGGGGGCGTGCCCAAGTGTCTGCAGAAAAGACAAAGTTGTAGAAGCTTCTATTTCCCAACACGGGGGCGTGCCCAGCTCCACACGGCCGTGGTCAACGCTAAGATTCACAGAATCCAAGCAAATCTTGATAGTACAGATACGGGCCGTGTCCACAGGACACGGGGCCGTGCCCGGGCTTCTGTGTAGGCTATAAATAGGGGTACTCGGTTCATTTCAAAGGCATCCCTTGACAAACCACCTCTCTCCCACTTCACCCACACTCCACACTCCACCACCATCACAACACCCACATCCACCACCATCATCAATCATCCATCATAGAGTGTGTTTAGTAGTCTCGAGATCCAAGATTGATAGTAAGAGTTCTTGACAATCAACGGCCATGTTTGCCTAAGTCTCTTACATCACTTGGTGAAGACAAGCATTTAGTGTAACACTTTTGTTTTTTAATCTTTTCGCACTTTTTATTTGGTTTTGTATTAATGACTTTAGTAACTAGTTTCTTATGTTGAAGGTGAAACTTCCTTATCATTTGTCCGTGGTGTCTTGGCGTTATTTTACTGTCTATATAAAAAGATTTACACCATTCATATCTCCACGGTCTATATGGAGATATGTTGGCTACCTTGTCGGGGGTTAAGGGAATGGTTTGGTAAGGTTCTTGCCTTGTTCAGTGTATAGATCCTGCAAGGACCTGGGTCAAGCTTACTAGAACCTCCTTCAATACCAACTGGCATTGGATGGCGGGGGTGTGAATGGCTTGATCCCCTCATATGTAAACTACTATTAATACATTAACCCGGCTACTTGGGATTGTATCCCTGCTGACTCAAACCACTTAGCCGAGGGTAACGTCACCTTCAAAAGAGGGGCCCACCACATTACGCATTAATAACTTAATTAATTATCTTCCAATAATCCAACCCTTTAGGATTGTATCCTTGCTGACTCAAACTACTGGGTTGAGGATAACGTCACCTTCAAAAGAGGGGCCTACTACTATAACTAAGATAATCGCTTAAAAAGTGCAAAAGTGCGGAAAACATCAAAGGTTACACTAAAAGCGAATCGGATCCAAGTGATTCATCTTGTCTATCTGTTTTATTTTTATTTTTATTTTTATTTTCAGCATTTTTAGTTTTTATTTTTCATGTTTAAACCTTCTTCCAAATTTTTGATTTGATTAGACGTTGAGGATAAACCGATACTAAAAGCTCTTGTGTCCTTGGACGACCTCGGTGTCTTACCAACGCTGTACTACGCTCACGATGGGTGCACTTGCCCATATGTGTGTTTAGTGTTAGTAAAATATCGTGTTTTATAAATTTAAAACTTGACTAAAGTGTTAAAAAGGGCTAAAAATATACTTACATATATATACACACCAACACGCATCACGGGGAGACCCACATCACAACCTATTTGGTTACCCAAAACATACTTTGACAACGCGACATTTCGTTGGTTATCCGTTTCTGTTCAGAATTACAGTTGAAAATATCCATAACAACTTTTTAAATCTGTAGGATGTTGCATCAAGGCTTAAAGACTCCATCAAAGATGCAAAGTCGCTTCTAGATTCATATTATCCGATAGGTGGTTTAGTACTAATCAAGGTATGTGGTCTTGGAACAAATTCAAGATCTTGTTACTCAGTTTTGGCATAGAATCCTGAATATTAGTCGCATAATTCCATTTAATTAATGACGCATGATCGAACTTCTGAAGTTGATGTGCTTCTTGAGGATTCTGAGGGAATTTTTCGATCTGTAAAGGTCGGTTGCCTATATTATGTGTTATAGAAGTTTCTAAAGCATTCTATCCCCTGCAAACATATCTACAAATTCCTTTTTATTATTTGTAAGTTAATATCTAAAGGCATTTCACATCACATGGTCTTGTTACATGTTAGGATCTCAGACAAAGTGATGGAAAGTGGCGTTACTGCTCTAACAATCCCGAGTCAAGTAATTATGCGGCAGGTAAGCTTTTTTCACTTAGTGAGACTAGTATCTTATGGTTCTTGTGATACTTAATTTTATCAAATCGGATGTGTTTAATTTTTTTGACCGTCAAAATCCTGTTAGCCACTCGTTGTTAGTCCTTAGAGTGTTGTTTTATACTTTTGTTTTATGACACTGATATAATATGTTATTTTGACTCAGGAGTTGCACTTGAAACACTTGCTGGAATTATTACTTTGAAGTCTTCTGACATTGATGGCAATCTGGTAATTTAATTACATATTTTGGTCTATAGATAGTTAATACATAATACCAAGTTTGTTATCATATGAAAATTGCATTGTTACTAAAAAGATATATGAATGCTCTTGCGATTTATAAGAAAATGTTGGCAAAGCCAAAAGTTATTAGCACATTAGGCATATAACTTTTCAGGTTATATTTGGTTTGATTAATTTTATGTAGATACAGTATCCATTATGGAAAGTTTTATGTAGATAAAGTTTTTAATTACTTTCTTGTTTAGTGATCATAATATTAATTACTGAATAAGTACTCTTCGTTTGGTCTAATTATAATCTCCTTTTGCAGATCGATGCACTGAAAAAGGACGTTGTGAAGCAATTCGACAATATTAAAAAATATGGTTAGTATATGCATTGTATTTTGCCCATTCAAGAAGCTTGCGTATTGAATATAAGATAGAATTCGTTCTACAATACTAAGTATACTTTTGTAAGCATACCTTATTTTTCCTTGTTTTTCTCATCTCACCATTAAAATGGCAGTTATTCTTTTCATTATAGATCTCCATAATCTAAAATCTTATATGTATCTTTATAAGGAAAACTTGTTGTAATTTTTTAGCATGGAAGATGCCATCATAGATGATTTGCAGTATGATTTCACTAGCTAATTCTTGTACAGACGATCCTGTTTTTTTAACTATAATTCTTTTTTTTTTTTACACTTTTATAGATGATGGGGCCTATTACTTTGATGATTAATTTGTTGATGCAACTGGACATCAAGGTCCTGTTTCAGCTACCTCATCAGTTGTTCGTGGACTGACAGCTTTGGCTTCAACTTCCGGAACTTTAAATGTGCGACATCGACTTGTTATTTTGATACATCCAGCGTTCGTTCTCTACAGTCAATTTTAACTATTGAGATTTTTCCCCGTTGTTTGATTGCAGATGCCAGGGGACAAGATATTGGGTCTGGCAAGATTTTTCCTTGGCATTGGAATCCCTGGCAGCGGGAAAGATTTATATTACCAAATTGATGCGATAGCTTGTTTAGATCAAAACAGGCAAGTGTCTTTTTGACCGTTGATTAACATTTATTTTTGAATCTAGAGGTGGTAGAATGGGTGGGTTGGGTAAGTAACTGATCAAAACAGGTCTGCTTGTCATTTTTTTCACAAATAACAAGTGTGTAAAATATAAAAAAGCTATTTACATGAATCGTCCATGTGGCTTACCAAAATTTTGGATTTGGTCTCTAGCTAACCAAAAGTACAAGGATGGTCTGTGTGCTTTGCACTCTGTAACGCATTTAGTCCCCAGCCAGCAAATCTAAAGGTATTAGGCTTAGCATGTCTAAGTTAGGGACTAAATGCATTACAAAGTACAAACCACAGGGACCATCCATGTACTTTTGGAAAAAGCTGGGAACTAAATGCGTTACAAAGTGCAAACCACAGGGACCATCTGTGTACTTTGGGAAAGCTAGGGACCAAATCCAAAATTTTAGTTAACCACAGGGACCGTCCGTATTTTGGAAATAAAGAGAACTTTTGAGCAGTTTGGTATTTTACCTTTTTAACTAAGTTTTTGTTTTTTATCTTAACCATTTGACCTGATAGAGATAATAGACTCTGAAATTGACCCATTCATTAATTAACCGGTGTAAATGGCTAAATGTGACTTTTACCTAAACACATTCACACATTATTGGATGTTAAAAAAGGTCGAAAGCATCATGTGTTTTTTCTTGTACGCCTACTATTTCTAACAATTAACTTTATGGTGCAGGGTATTGGTTCCTCTCGTTTTATCAGTTCCAGCGAGTGTCCTCTCGATTACCAGCCAAGACAAGCTTAAGGTTTGCTGATTTATTTTTTTTCATCTTTTATAAGTGTCTCTCGATTACTAGCCAAGACAAGCTTAAGGTTTGCTGATTTATTTATTTTTTTCATCTTTTATAAGTGTTTTTTCTTTTTCTATCTAGGGTCACTTATCCTCTGTTTTGCTTACAGGTTAAAGTGACCAGCGTGCTGGGATCTGCTGGACCTCCGTTATCAGTAAAACTCATGCAAGTTTTCAGCTCTGAGTCAAAGGACGCTTCAATCATTAATCAGGTGCACTACGTAGCTCTTATTATTATTATTATTATTATTATTATTATTATTATTATTATTATTATTATTATTATTATCATTATCATCATCATCATCATCATCATCATCATCATCATCATCATCATCATCATCATCATCATCATCATCCTCCTCCTCCTCCTCCTCTTCTAATGTGTCAGTTATGTATCTTTGTTAGTTCTCGATTTTCAGGAACTCAAGTTTGACCCTAAAGAAGCGGTCCATGTACTAGATGCTTTGCCAGTAGGGGTTGATGTCGGGAAATATGTTTTTGCTTTTGAGGTACTTAGGGCGGTGGGGGCGGTCAGTTATAGCACCGTGATGGCCATTTCCAACGCGTTGAAGTTCCGTGAATAATCAACGCGTGATATAACAACACGTTAATCCTATCACTCGTTACCAAGGTGGTGGAGGCGGTGTTCGTTAAAAAATAACGAGTGATGGGGTGGCCATCACGGACCACCCCCACTCCACTAAAAAAGGTTGTGAGTGACAGAAAAATGGTTGATGACATGGCGGAACTTGATTGGGTGCTTGTGAGTGATGGAATTCTATCACTAGTGACCACCCCACCCCCTTAATATTGTGTGACAAACTGATCTTTTGTAGATTTTCTTTACCTCTCATCTTCCATTATATTTTCTGCTGTTTAGATTGTGCTTTCAGATCCCGAACATAAAACATTTTATGTAACCGGCTGACGAACACAAGTGACCATCTATGTTACAGGAGTCGTCAAAGTTGAAAACGCCAAAGTCGAAGTACTTGAGGGTGATAGCGTAGAGGCTCAATACAAGTATTCTATTTTATATGGAATGTTTTACCTGGAACGTCAAACGTGCTTTACAGTAATCGTATTATTTAATAACTTAGGCTTGATTTACCTGGAACGAGTGATGTGGCATTGGCAGCAAATCATCTTCAAAAGCTTCGGTTTTCCTTTCAGTTGACAACCCCACTTCAAAACCCGTTCAAGCCTCACCAGGTCTCTGATTAGCTCCCGGATCACTCTTTTGTATCTTAGATTGTCTTTTTTTATGCTTATTTTATATGTGTTGTCTACTTACAGGTGTTGCTGAAGTTGAGACACGAATCTGGAGTGGAGCATATATATGTTGTCGGGAAATCTGGCAAGCTGTTCGAGAAAACATTGGTCAATTTCTTCCCCATTTCTGTTTTTATCATTTTTTTCCAATGAACCTACAAAGAAACATGTTAAACATGTAGTAACGTTTAGTTATACGTTGGACATAGTTGTTACACTATAAGTTACCTGTTGCAGGATTTTCTGGGACTTGTTGAGTCGTTCTATTATCTCTCTGGGAAATATGACATGGAGTTCACAGTGGGTGATGCCGCCATGGTAAATACATAATTTATCTAGAGACTTATATAATTCTGTTGCATGTAGTCAGTCATTATTTAAGCAGAATTTTGTTTTTCAGGAAAAAGTCTTTCTTACAACCTCTTGGCCATATTGAGTTGGATCTACCTGAGACGCCTGAAAAGGCAGTCCGTCCACCTGCACAACACGTTAATCCTTACTCGAGATATGGGCCCAAGCCCGAGATCGCTCATGTATTTCGACCTCAAGAGAAGTGTCCTCCTCAAGAACTCTCTTGTGCTTTCTCCACTCTAGTTTTTTTTTTTTTTTCCGTTTCTCGCATTTTTTGGTCGGTGTAAGTCCTTTATCTCACATCCCACCTACTAATTGGGGCTAAAATAATATCTTTTATCCGGTTAGAGTTGACCCGGAACCATTTC
This sequence comes from Helianthus tuberosus, assembly GCA_030545235.1. Taxonomy (NCBI): domain Eukaryota; kingdom Viridiplantae; phylum Streptophyta; class Magnoliopsida; order Asterales; family Asteraceae; genus Helianthus; species Helianthus tuberosus. The sequence continues at coordinate 108,740,291 of CM060412.1, read as the reverse complement.
TGTCAAATGTAATGATTGCATGGCGTTACAGCTGTTATGTCTTGGCGTGAACATGAAGAACTTCCCTACTTCAACAGTACCTGCCACATTCGCCATCCTCTTCCATGGTGGCATTGGAGCGGTTCTTGGACTCTACATGCTTTTCTGGTTAAAGGTTTGTTTCTGATTTATACAAAAAGGGGCCAACTTAGACCGTATTTGTTTGGTTAAAATGTGATACTTGTTTCTGCAGCTTGATCTTTTCACCACATTGAAAACATTGGGAGTTTTAGGGATGTTCCTGATGTTTGTGGGACATAGGACACTTTCGCACCTTGCTTCAGTGTCAGCGAAGGTGAAATCCGCCTGAAGAAGCAACAAAAACAAATTGTTGATTCTGAAATAGGGATTCGGTTTACCTAGAAACGTTAGTGTTTGTAAGCTGGAATTCGGTTTAGCGTCAGCCTTTGAATTCTGTTGTTTGTGTGGTTCTTGATAATTAACGAGTAGAGTTGGTATTTTATAGATTTCATTTCACTTCAAAATATAAGTTGTTTAGTAGAGTTACCAAGGCCAAAGAAATGTTGCATTTTATGGAATTTCGACTTATGAAATGCTGCATTTTATGGAATATCGACTTAAGAAAATGTTGCATTTTATGGAATCTCATCTTATAAAGTGTTGCATCTTATGGAATCTCCACTTGCAAAATTTTGTATTTTTATGTAATCTAACTTATTAAATGTTGCATTTTATGGAATCCGACTTGTATTGCATTTTATGGGATCTTGACTTCTGTAATGTTGCATTTTAGACTTCTAAAGTATTGCATTATATGGAATCGTGACTCATGAAATGTTACATTTTCAGTAACTATTTTAACATCGCTATGCTAGTTATTTGCTATAAGAATAACTGGAAGCTTGACAATATATTATTTAGATAATTGCATACATATAAGTTTACATTAACTTGTTATTACTCTACAACAGACTTATTGCACAACTCTCTTACATGATCTTTTATTGTTCAAACCATGATACAACAACTTGTTACACTTGACTTAAGCCGAAGCCCTGATACCTTGGCCCCTAGAAAAACTTGGTGCAAACAAAACCGTCTCCCTCTGGCTAAACTTGAGCTGCGGAGCATCCTCTCGAGACAACTGATAGGCATTCGCGACAACGTCAACCGGCATGCTGCTGATCGCGGACACACGCCCGGCAAGGTTGGCTATCATGGCGTTATCATTAGTCTTGAAAGACACCCACCTACTTCCTTGTTCATTGGCTCTCTTAATTACTGCAAAGTTCTGCGGGATCACCACCACCTGTCCCTCACGGAGCTGGTTGTCGAAAACGGAGTTTCCTTGGTTGTTGACGATCTGTACCCTCAAGGCTCCCTCGGTTACGTAGAGAAGATTGTGGGCGTTGATTGTCCAGTGTGGGGATTGGATCGCATTGGGACGGAGTTCGCCTCTCTCTGCGCTGAGTTGGAGGTGCTCGAGAATGGGGAATTTGAAGCTGTTGAGGTTTGCAATGCGGCCGGCTTGCGGGTTTACAAAGTCCGCGTGGGAAGGGCTGTCAATGTTCACTTTGAACTTCATACTGCAAATTGTTTCTTCCACACCGTTGCTCCATCCTCTGCCGGGAGCGCGTCTGCCTTGCTGCTGTTGTTGGTGGTGCTGTTGTGGTGGGCGGATTATTTGAAGGTCTTGTCCGACATTAACAATGTGGAATTTTTTTTGGAAATGGTATATTTTAAAAATATTTTTAGGATAACGGGGAAGTAAAAAAAAAAGGAATTTGGGGTATCCGCTATTCCTAATAGCGGATTAGGAAGGATTGGGAAGAAGAATATGGTGTGTCGTACGAGATGTCAGATTTATTTCCTAAGCTGCTATTCTGAATAGCGGATTAGGAGGAAACCATTTAACCCAGTTAACTTTTAACAAACCAAACTAACCCCTTTAACTATCTATCTAACCTTCGTTAAATAATATTATTTTGTTAAATAATATTATAAACAATAATATAAATGGTTCAAACCTATCATTGTAAGTAGGGTGTGCCGTAGGCTTGTTGGTCGGCACACCTTCCACCACATTTTCGTGTCTATGGTTCCAGTTTTCCACGTATGCTGCATGATGAACAGACCAGCGGATTAGGAGGAAACCATTTAACCCAGTTAACTTTTAACAAACCAAACTAACCCTTTAACTGTCTATCTAACCTTCGTTAAATAATATTATTTTGTTAAATAATATTATAAACAATAATATAAATGGTTCAAACCTATCATTGTAAGTAGGGTGTGCCGTAGGCTTGTTGGTCGGCACACCTTCCACCACATTTTCGTGTCTATGGTTCCAGTTTTCCACGTATGCTGCATGATGAACAGACCAGTCTGTTTCCAACCTCCCCTTCTGTCACACCCCCAAAATCCACCATGCGGGGTATCACCGCTTGGAGGCGTGACATGACCAGGATCGAGCCACCAATCATATTGAACATCGTAATTAAGGAAAGAAGACCAATCACAATACGATTGGTGACCAAAGCTAGTTAACCATGTTTAGTTTAAACAGCGGAAGCATAAAAGTAAATCCAAAAGCATAAGTCCATAGTTTATAAGTTAAAGTTCAAAACGCAAGTTTAGTAAGTTCATAAGGATTTAAATAATAAGCACGGAACATAACAGTCCGTACACCACAACGACTCCTTCCTCGTGCAAGCTCCAAGCGTTTAACGACCTGTAAGGCATGTAACAACGAGTCAACAACAAAGTTGAGTGAGTTCACGTTTGGTTGTTTAGTTTTAAGTTGTTTCTGAAAAACGTGGTTTGACTTTCGTTGGTTTAATTGCCGTGGGGGTTACCCCTAAGTTGAAAGTATGTTTAACCAGATCATTTTTCTTTCCCAAATCATATTCATAATTAGTGGGGGCTTTCCCCGTTTGAACTACTAGACGGTATGATATCGACTGCTACGCGAATAAGTTGTGCCCTATATCAGTGTCTATCATCACTGAAAATCTGCCATAGTCCATTAGTACACGCCCGTCCGACCGGCACGGTGTGAGGTTTGTTAAACCTAATAGCGCTATTAACTAATGACCCGCTCGCCATTGGCCTCGGCGATTAAGTCGATAAAATTTGAGGGACTTCATGATAGAGTTTTTGTCTAGCTAGTTTTAAGGTTGTTGTCCTACCCAAGGAGGACGAACGTACGTATTCTGCACCAGGAGAATTCGTAGGATTAATAATGGCATCCTACCTATGGAGGATGGCCGTACATATCCTACCCAATGAGGATATGTAGATTTCATTTTAGTTTCTTTAACCCATTCCCAAACCACCGGGAATCCCATGCCTTGTAGAAAGTGTGAACTCACCTCGGTTGCTCGGTTTGACTCTCAAATATAGCTAACAGTCAAGGTCGGTCAATCACATCCTAGTATAATTACCACTTAGTTTATTAGTGACTTCAAATAGAACACAAAGTTCCTACACGTATCTATCACATAACATGCATCACTTTAACGGTTCATGCCCATGTAAACTTTCCCATCCATTCCCCATTCATCAATAAACATACGACATTGCACATAACACTTTTATTAACATATATCATGTTACATCATTCACAGATAACATACCCGACATTTAGACACGCAAATCACTACTTATGTCGTTTCAGCATTGATCTTCAAAACTGGGCTGTTTTCGGGGATTTTAATAAAATACTTAACATGTCCCAAAAATTCCCAAATTTTTACAGAATGTCCTAAACGTTCCATATTTTATTGTGTAAAAATATCGGAGTTCAGTTCATTACCAATATTTTATAAAAATTCATTCTTCCGGACTGAACTCAGATTTATCTTTTTCTGACCACAGTCCACGGAACAATTTATTAAAAATTTATCGAGAGTCCGATTTACAAAATTCTAGTGGAGTAATTACAAATACATCAGTTGTCATTTACAGTAAAAATTTCATGATCCGACTCTACACAGAATACAAGTTATAACAGAAAATATAACACCCATTTATTGCTGTAAAAACTCAGCCTAAGCTGCTGTTACAAATCGGTTCTTTAAAAATAGTAAACGAAGTCCAAAAATTACGATTCCGGTGTCATTAGAACCGTATTTTATAACACATAAATCTAGAATTCAGAAAATACATTTTTCGTTAAATTATGGTCCTGTTACAGCCAACTGAAGTTGGCTGTAAAGCTTGGACGGATTCTGTTTTTAGTCTCTAGCTTACTAGTTTGTGTTCGGTTGATCCCGTTAATCATATTTAGTGATCGTAACAACATCACACATCAATATCAACAAGTAAATCAGCAAATACTCAGTACATATCAAAACAACTTCATACTAACACAAGTACATCATGTTTCATCTTCTTGGTTAAACCCTTTTTAGTGTTCTTGTGAAATAAACATCATTCTACAAATATTAGCCATAAAAGTAAGATGATCAAGGGTTAAACGAGAGCTTACTACTAGCTTATAGCTAGGGTAGAATCTATTGAGAATATGATGGTGAAAAAGACTAGAACAAGCTCCTTAGAAAGTCCTTCAAGTTGCACCTTCCATGGATGAACTTCAAGCTTGGAATGAACTTGTTAATGGAAGAGATAGATGATTGGAAGTGGTGGTGATGGGTTTCGGTTATGGAGGAACCGAATGAGAGAGAGAGAGATGAAGTGAGAGAGTGTGATCTTGTGAAATGATGGAGATCTTAAGTGACCATGCTCTTATAGATCATTCATATATTATGTCCATGTCTACAAGCCAAGATCTTAATAAACAAATGAATAAAATCTAAACAAATATTAGAAGTATGGATGGATGATATGGTGGGTCCACATGGACCAATTTTCGGTTGGGGGGGGGGGGGGTCTTAAGGGTAAATTTGCCACTAGAATGTAACTAGTAATTAAGTTATAAGTATGGACCCTCATGTGTAGTGGATTGAATTTAAATGGGTGTTATGGTATATGGGGATCATGACTAGCCAAGAATAATTAAATAATGTGTTTGACAAATATTTGGTGTCCCGGGTAATGTCCGGTTGTTCGGTCAGATACTGTTCCGTTAAGTCGTTTAATTGTTCCGTAAAGCGTCTTGTACATATATTTTTGTAACGAAATTAATTTCTAACATATAGGAAAATATCCAGGACCATTTAGTCAAGTTTTCTACATACTACTAGTATGCTAACACGCACATGTAAGTATAACACAGTAATCAGAGAGCAGTTAAATATTTCAACACAATCACCAAGCACTTAAATTATTATTAAATAAATTGTACAGATACATGAAAATTTGAGGGTTGTCACATTCTCCCCCTGTTATGAGAATTTCGTCCCGAAATTTAGCGCGTGGTTACGGAGGAAGCTAGTTAAGTTGCGTTGTTTTCCTGAGTTTCCTGGGGTGTCACATCATCCCCCCGTTGATTTGGAATTTCGTCCCGAAATTCTGCAGTAGCTTCAACCTCAGTAGTGGTTGCGTTTTTCTTAAACAGCTGGGGATACTTGAGTTTCATTTGGTCTTCTCGTTCCCAGGTATACTCTGGGCCACGACGAGCATTCCAACGAACTCGGACCAGAGGTATCCTGGTATGCTTGAGGATCTTAACATCTCGATCCGTAATCTCTACTGGTTCCTCGACGAATCGCAGCTGGTCGTCGATTGTGAGTTCCTTGAGAGGAACTATGAGGGTCTCATCTGACAGACACTTCTTCAGATTCGACACACGGAAAACATTGTGAACTCCGCTGAGTTCTTCAGGTAGATTCAACCTGTAGGCGACTTTGCCAATTTTCTCGGTGACTTCGAATGGTCCGACATAACGCGGATTGAGTTTGTCTCGTTTGCCAAAGCGGACTACACCTTTCCAAGGTGAGACTTTGAGTAGCACTCGATCCCCAACCTGGAGCTCGAGTGGTTTTCTTCCCTTATCAGCATAGCTTTTCTGACGGTCACGAGCTGCCGCCATTCGCTGTCGTATCTGAGCAATTCTCTCGGTGGTATATACCACAAGTTCTGGGCCAGTGATTTGGCTATCACCAACTTCTGCCCAACAGAGAGGTGATCGGCATTTGCGTCCGTACAATGCCTCGAACGGAGCGGCCTGAATGCTGGTGTGGTAGCTGTTGTTATATGAGAACTCTACTAGCGGGAGGTGCTTTTCCCAGCCATTACCAAAATCGATTACACATGCCCTGAGCATGTCTTCAAGGGTTTGGATGGTGCGTTCAGATTGCCCATTCGTCTGTGGGTGATAAGCGGTGCTCATATCTAAACGTGAGCCAAAAGACTTGTGCATAGCTTGCCACAGTTCAGAAGTAAAACGTGCGTCACGATCAGATATAATAGAGGTTGGCACTCCGTGCCTTGATACCACTTCCTTTAGGTAAATATCTGCAAGAGTAGAAAACTTATCCGTTTCTTTGATAGCCAGAAAATGTGCAGACTTGGTCAGTAGATCTACGATCACCCAAATGGTATCATTTCCGCGTTGAGATCTGGGCAGGCCGGTAACGAAATCCATGGAAATTTGCTCCCATTTCCATTTCGGGATCTCTAGTTGTTGAAGTAGGCCTGATGGTTTCTGATATTCAGTCTTGACTCTCGCACAAGTCAAGCACTTACTGACGTAGGTTGCTATGTGGGCTTTCATGCCAGGCCACCAATACGTAGTCTTGAGGTCGTGGTACATTTTATCCGAACCAGGATGTACCGAATAACGAGACTTATGTGCTTCATCCATCACAAGCTCGCGTAAGTTGCCATAAAGTGGAACCCAAATACGCCCTGTTACATAGTAGGCGCCGTCTTCCTTTTGTTCTAGCCGTTGCCTCGATCCTCGTAAGGATTCAGCCCTGATGTTTTCTGCTTTCAATGCTTCGACCTGAGCATCACGAATTTGAGCAGGAAGACTAGATTGGATGGTAAGCTGTAGAGCACGTACACGCCTAGGTATGGTATCCTTTCGACTGAGGGCATCGGCCACAACATTGGCTTTGCCCGGATGATACTTGATCGCACATTCGTAATCGTTCAAGAGCTCAACCCATCGGCGTTGACGCATGTTTAACTCCTTTTGCTTGAAGATATACTCGAGACTCCTGTGATCGGTGTAAATGGTGCACTTGGTACCGTACAGGTAATGTCTCCATATCTTAAGCACGAAAACAACTGCTCCCAGCTCCAGATCGTGAGTAGTGTAGTTTCTTTCGTGAACCTTGAGTTGGCGTGATGCGTAGGCAATGACCTTGTCACGTTGCATCAACACGCAACCAAGTCCTTGGATGGAAGCATCGCAGTAAACCACAAAATCATCTGTGCCTTCAGGCAATGAGAGGATAGGTGCGCTACAAAGTCTGTCTTTCAAATGCTGAAAAGCTGATTCCTGTGCATCACCCCAACGGTAGATGACACCCTTCTGAGTCAGTGAAGTGAGAGTTTGCGCAATCTTAGAGAAATCCTTGATGAATCTTCTGTAGTATCCTGCCAAGCCCAAGAATTGGCGGATTTCTGTTGGTGTACGAGGTGCAGGCCAGTTCTTAATCGAGTCAATCTTGGATGGATCAACATGAATCCCATCCTTGTTTACCACATGGCCTAGAAAGTGGACTTTGCGAAGCCAGAAGTCACATTTCGAAAACTTGGCATACAGTTGCTCTGCTGGAAGAAGTTCCAGCATAAGTTGTAGATGCTGCTCGTGTTCCTCCTGACTCTTAGAGTAGATCAAGATGTCGTCGATGAAAACGATAACGAACTTATCCAGGTAAGGTTTGCACACTCGGTTCATGAGATCCATGAAAACCGCTGGTGCGTTCGTTAGTCCGAAAGGCATAACCAGAAACTCGTAATGGCCGTAATGAGTTCTGAATGCTGTTTTAGAGACATCCTCGTCTCGAACTATCAGTTGATGGTAACCCGATCTCAGGTCAATCTTGGAGTAGTAGCTCGACCCTTGCAGCTGGTCGAATAAGTCATCAATGCGCGGGAGAGGATAACGATTCTTTACGGTTACCATATTGAGTTCGCGGTAGTCGATGCACATTCTGAAGGTACCGTCTTTCTTCTTCACGAATAGTACTGGAGCTCCCCAGGGCGAAGAGCTAGGACGAATAAAACCTTTTTCCAAAAGTTCTTGTAATTGCTTGGACAGTTCTTCCAGTTCGGTTGGAGCTAAGCGATACGGTGCTCGAGCTATTGGTGTTGCTCCAGGAGCTAGCTCGATTTGAAACTCGACTTGTCGATGAGGCGGAAGACCAGGTAACTCCTCAGGGAATACCTCAGGAAAATTACGTACAATAGGTATGTCTTCTATCTTCCTTTCTTCCGAAGATGTATCAGAAACGGGGGCTAGGATAGCAGTGTGGCCCTTTCGCAAACACTTCTAGGCATTAAGGAAAGAGATGATGCCTACGACTGCACCACTCTTGTCGCCTTGAATCACGAGGGGTTCTTTACCAGAACGAGGAATGCGGACAATCTTCTCATTGCAAAGAATTTCCGCTTGCTGATGGGATAACCAATCCATCCCAATAACAACGTCGAAACTACCAAGTGTGATAGGAATAAGATTGATAGAGAAAGTCTGACCAGCTAAGACGAGGTTACAACCTTTAACTACGTGTGTGGCTTCAAGACTCTTACCGTTTGCTAGTTCTACCGTGTGTTTGATGTTCAAAAGTGTTGGGGTGCGCTTAAGCATTTGGCTAGCTTTTAAGGACACGTAGCTAGTATCGGCACCCGAATCAAATAAAATAGTAACAAAGAAACCATCCAGAAGAAACTTACCCATCACAACGTTGGGATCGTTCCTTGCATCACCTTGACCAATTACGAACACACGACCCCTTGCTCCATTACCATTGTTGTTACCCCCGTTGTTGCCTCCATTGTTGTTCCCGTTTCCTTGGTTGTTGTTGTTCTGATTCTAGTTCAGTTGGGGGCAGTTCCTCTTAAAGTGGCCTTTAGCGCCACACTGAAAGCACCCTTTATTGCCCTGCTGTTGCTGCTGCTGGTGATTCTGTGGAGCTTGTTGTTGTTGTTGGCGATTCTGATTTACAGGACGCGGGCTCCAGAAATCCTTAGCTTCATGGCCTAGCTTGTGACATCTCTGACATCAACCTTTGTTGCACTGCCCGCTGTGATGCTTGTTGCACCGGTTGCACTTGGGGTGGTTCCCTCGGTATCCACCCTGTCCCTGGTTACCAGAAGATTGCTGACCAGGACTCTGGTAGTCATCAGTCTTTCGCTGCTGAGACTGAACCGAAGTAGACCCCTTTTCGGAGTTCCCATCCCATTTTCGCTTGTTGTCGGTAGGTGCATCAGAAGTAGCTGTGGCACTGATACGTTTGGGTAGCCTGTTTTGCTCCACCGCCTGATCAGTGAGACGATGGGCTAATTTGATAACTTGTTGAATGGTACCCAGGTTGGCTGAAGTCACGTGACTTTGAATCTCTGGTACAAGACCCTTGAGGTACAGCTCAATTCGTTTGATGGGAGGGTCCACCATGGTTGGACACAGGATGGCCAGTTCGTTTGACCTCTTAGTATACGCCTCAATCTCAGACCCCGTCATCTTCAGATTGTAAAATTCCACTTCTAGCTTGTGGATGTCATCCCGACTACAGTACTCCTCATTGATCAGCTCTTTGAAACCATTCCAGGGTGTGGCATTAGCAACTGCCAGTCCTAGTAGTTGAACCTGCGCCTTCCACCAGGTTAACGCAGCCCCTTCAAGTATTCCGGTAGCATATTTCACCCTACGGTCTTTGGGGCATTCGCACATCTCGAAAACTGACTCAAGCTTTTCAAACCAGTGAAGAAGGCCCACTGCTCCTTCGGTGCCACTGAAAGTGGTAGGTCGGCAGTCCATGAACGTCTTGAACATGCACACAGGAGGCTGAGCATGTTGACCTGTTGCGCGAGAATAAAAGACAAAGTTAAGCACGAGGGTTGGTTTGCGAAGGTAGGATCTAAACATCCTAAGGTGACTTGGTATGGCAGGTTATACCTCCTGCTGGGTTGGCTGCGAGTGCCTCAGCGACTCGTTCGTTGATCAAAGCCGTCAACTGGGCTTGAGTGAGGTTGATACGTCCTCCGCATACGCTCATGATCTTCACATCGAAGGAAACATAAGTAAGAAAGGTGTCGCAAAAGTGCGTAAGTGTGGAGTGACAGAAAAGAGCAAACACACAGGGTTTCAAGTAATAGTTGTTACGCTAACTAAGCATGCAATGTACTATGTAAACTAATAGACAGGAAATGTAAGCATGAACCATTTCACCTATGGTGTTGAGTCTTGCTCGTGGAGCGAAGCGTCGTTGTGGATCGTTGAACACTGTACAGGTTATAGTCTGGTTTTAACAGAAACTTGTTTTAACAAAATTCCCTTATTAAAACCAAGTTCACTATAACCAATGGCTCTGATGCCAATCTGTCACACCCCCAAAATCCACCATGCGGGGTATCACCGCTTGAAGGCGTGACATGACCAGGATCGAGCCACCCATCATATTGAACATCGTAATTAAGTAAATAAGACCAATCACAATACGATTGGTGACCAAAGCTAGTTAACCATGTTTAGTTTAAACAGCGGAAGCATAAAAGTAAATCCAAAAGCATAAGTCCATAGTTTATAAGTTAAAGTTCAAAACGTAAGTTTAGTAAGTTCATAAGGATTTAAATAATAAGCACGGAACATAACAGTCCGTACACCACAACGACTCCTTCCTCGTGCAAGCTCCAAGCGTTTAACGACCTGTAAGGCATGTAACAACGAGTCAACAACAAAGTTGAGTTAGTTCACGTTTGGTTGTTTAGTTTTAAGTTGTTTTTGAAAATCGTGGTTTGACTTTCGTTGACTTAATTGCCGTGGGGGTTACCCCTAAGTTGAAAGTATGTTTAACCAGATCCTTTTTCTTTCCCAAATCATATTCATAATTAGTGGGGGCTTTCCCCGTTTGAACTACTAGACGGTATGATATCGACTGCTACGCGAATAAGTTGTGCCCTATATCAGTGTCTATCATCACTGACAATCTGCCATAGTCCATTAGTACACGCCCGTCCGACCGGCACGGTGTGAGGTTTGTTAAACCTAATAGCGCTATTAACTAATGACCCACTCGCCATTGGCCTCGGCGATTAAGTCGATAAAATTTGAGGGACTTCATGATAGAGTTTTTGTCTAGCTAGTTTTAAGGTTGTTGTCCTACCCAAGGAGGACGAACGTACGTATTCTGCACCAGGAGAATTCATAGGATTAATAATGACATCCTACCTATGGAGGATGGCCGTACATATCCTACCCAAGGATGATATGTAGATTTCATTTTAGTTTCTTTAACCCATTCCCAAACCACCGGGAATCCCATGCCTTGTAGAAAGTGTGAACTCACCTCGGTTGCTCGGTTTGACTCTCAAATATAGCTAACGGTCAAGGTCATTCAATCACGTCCTAGTATAATTACCACTTAGTTTATTAGTGACTTCAAATAGAACACAAAGTTCCTACACGTATTTATCACATAACATGCATCACTTTAACGGTTCATGCCCATGTAAACTTTCCCATCCATTCCCCATTCATCAACAAACATACGACATTGCACATAACACTTTTATTAACATATATCATGTTAGATCATTCACATATAACATACCCGACATTTAGACACGCAAATCACTACTTATGTCATTTCAGCATTGATCTTCAAAACTGGGCTGTTTTCGGGGATTTTAATAAAATACTTAACATGTCCCAAAAATTCCCAAATTTTTACAGAATGTCATAAACGTTCCATATTTTATTGTGTAAAAATATCGGGGTTCAGTTGATTACCAATATTTTATAAAAATTCATTCTTCCGGACTGAACTCAGATTTATCTTTTTCTGACCACAGTCCACGGAACAATTTATTAAAAATTTATCGAGAGTCCGATTTACAAAATTCCAGTGGAGTAATTACAAATACATCAGTTGTCATTTACAGTAAAAATTTCATGATCCGACTCTACACAGAATACAAGTTATAACAGAAAATATAACACCCATTTATTGCTGTAAAAACTCAGCCTAAGCTGCTGTTACAAATCGGTTCTTTAAAAATAGTAAACGAAGTCCAAAAATTACGATTCCGGTGCCATTAGAACCGTATTTTATAACAAATAAATCTAGAATTTAGAAAATACATTTTTCGTTAAATTATGGTCCTGTTACAGCCAACTGAAGTTGGCTGTAAAGCTTGGACAGATTCTGTTTTTAGTCTCTAGCTTACTAGTTTGTGTTCGGTTGATCCCGTTAATCATATTTAGTGATCGTAACAACATCACACATCAATATCAACAAGTAAATCAGCAAATACTCAGTACATATCAAAACAACTTCATACTAACACAAGTACATCATGTTTCATCTTCTTGGTTAAACCCTTTTTAGTGTTCTTATGAAATAAACATCATTCTACAAATATTAGCCATAAAAGTAAGATGATCAAGGGTTAAACGAGAGCTTACTACTAGCTTATAGCTAGGGTAGAATCTATTGAGAATATGATGGTGAAAAGACTAGAACAAGCTCCTTAGAAAGTCCTTCAAGTTGCACCTTCCATGGATGAACTTCAAGCTTGGAATGAACTTGTTAATGGAAGAGATAGATGATTGGAAGTGGTGGTGATGGGTTTCGGTTATGGAGGAACCGAATGAGAGAGAGAGAGATGAAGTGAGAGAGTGTGATCTTGTGAAATGATGGAGATATTAAGTTACCATGCTCTTATAGATCATTCATATATTATGTCCATGTCTACAAGCCAAGATCTTAATAAACAAATGAATAAAATCTAAACAAATATTGGAAGTATGGATGGATGATATGGTGGGTCCACATGGACCAATTTTCGGTTGGGGGGGGGGGGGGGGGTTCTTAAGGGTAAATTTGCCACTAGAATGTAACTAGTAATTAAGTTATAAGTATGGACCCTCATGTGTAGTGGATTGAATTTAACTGGGTGTTATGGTATATGGGGATCATGACTAGCCAAGAATAATTAAATAATGTGTTTGACAAATATTTGGTGTCCCGGGTAATGTCTGGTTGTTCGGTCAGATACTGTTCCGTTAAGTCGTTTAATTGTTCCGTAAAGCGTCTTGTACATATATTTTTGTAACGAAATTAATTTCTAACATACAGGAAAATATCCAGGACCATTTAGTCAAGTTTTATGCATACTACTAGTATGCTAACACGCACATGTAAGTATAACACAGTAATCAGAGAGCAGTTAAATATTTCAACACAATCACCAAGCACTTAAATTATTATTAAATAACTTGTACAGATACATGTAAATTTGAGGGTTGTCACACCTTCCGTATTGTTTTACGGAGTTTGAGAAGCACTTTACGTGAAAAAGGGAATGGGGCGGGGACCTCCTGAAGAAATCCAAACTGCCTCATAATCCTTTCCACCGGATGATATTCAACTATGTTCCAATAAATTATAAAACATCGTTTGAACCATTTATATTATTGTTTATAATATTATTTAACAAAATAATATTATTTAACGAAGGTTAGATAGATAGTTAAAGGGGTTAGTTTGGTTTGTTAAAAGTTAACTGGGTTAAATGGTTTCCTCCTAATCCGCTATTCAGAATAGCAGCTTAGGAAACAAAGCTGACATCTCGTACGGCACACCATATTCTTCTTTCCAATCCTTCCTAATCCGCTATTAGGAATAGCGGATACCCCAAATTCCTTTTTTTTTTACTTCCCCGTTATCCTAAAAATATTTTTAAAATATACCATTTCCAAAAAAAATTCTAACAATGTGGCCTCTCTGGTCGTTTTGTCCTTGAAGCTTCTGGGCAGTCTCTTGGTCGACGTTGAATGATTGTGCTAGGAGCTCGACAGTGAAACCGTTGAAGATGTTGCCGGCGTTCTGGGGGCGACCTTGCCTTTGCCCTTGCCTTTGTTGGCGTGGTTGTCTTTGTTGCTGCTGCTGGCTTTGAGCTTGAGGGTTTCCGGCTAAGAAAAATCTCTGAAAACAATAAGTGGTATATATAAGACCTTAAACCTTATATATAGTGATAGTGAGTGGTACGAAAAGAATTGATAATTTTGATTAAATAGTATTATGAAAAGTTTAATTGAAAGACTAATAATGGGACTATGAATAAGATCCAAGTAGGAAATTTACAGTAAAACCAGCTTAAAAGAATAAGTTGATATATATGTAATGTAATGTGATGTATGTACCACCCTTTGGTATTCATCAAGCTGGTTCTCATTGTTTTGGGTGTCGAAGAAGACGACGACCACAAGTTCTGTATTGCCGTCGTTGTGAAGCCAGTGAGCTGTTCCGATGGGGATGGCAACCACGTCACCCTCGTTTACGTTCTCTACTTTCTGATGACGGTCCTGATCAACCTGAAGCCTCTCTCCTCTGCGCTCGCTCTGTTGCTCTTCTTGTGAATATTCATAGGTTTCCGGGCATCCCGACAATATAACCCCCTGAATGCCCCTTCCTGACAATAACCCAATGTTACTACTTATTTAATTTGTTTCTATATATTGATGGATGACAGGACAAGATTTAAAAACTTCAATATGGTCACTAAATTAGTGACCGTTCATAAGCTTACAGTTTGGTCCGTTGGGAAAAAGTAAAATTAAGCGTACTAGAAGTATATTTTCGTTGCAATAGCTTGAAGAAAAGTTAACTCGTGGTCTCAAATTAGTCGCAAAAACTAAAAATGTGTGGCAAAGAAATGAAAAAAACTAATTCTCGTTCCGCAACGGAAAGTAACTTAAAAATAAAATCAATTCTTTTTGTCTGAAAGCCGTAGCAGGGTGTGAGAAAATAATAAACTCAAATGAATACCCCAAGGTGGCTAATATATTACGATTGAATAAAAGACAATTAATATCCCAATAATAATAATATTTATTATATATACCTCTTTCGATGAAGGCCAAGATAGGGGTGTTGACGTAGGATGGCAAGAGAAGGCCACCAGGTTGAATCCGGAGTCGAATATAATGAACACCGGCACACTGGAACTGTTGGTCATTGGCGTCCCAGATCTCGGTGACACCGGCTTCAGCTTGGACAACTTTGATGGGTTCGAGCGCCTCGATGTTTTGAATCTGGCACTGGTTCTGTTGCTGGTGCTGTTGCCGGGCAATGCAAGTGGCAAAGAGAAGGGATAAAGCTAAGAGCAAAGTAGCTTTGGATGCCATTGTTGGTAGTGTGATGTGGTGGTGAATAGGTGTTGTGAAGTAGTAGGGTTTTATAGTGGAAGAAGATGAAGGAGGAAGTGACATGCAAGAGGAAATGCCAGGAAAACATCAACACTTGGAGGTGACTAGGTGATACATGTACATGTACATGTGTATAACTGTGTTTGTCTATATGCGTGATGATGACGATGATGAACAATGAAGCATATGATGGCTATATTCTCTTCACTCATATTCGTAATTTCATTACTTCGTGTTTTTTTTATCTCTAATTTGGATTATATATTAGAAACAATATATAAGTTACCTTTAACCTATTGATTTTCATTTTATTTGATTTTGTTTTAACATGGTTTGTTAACTTTTTAAACCATCCAAATACGTAAATACGTAGGTTTGTTTAAAAAAATCTTGAAATTCTATAACAAAATTTTGCTTGAAAATAAAGTTGTGTTTAAAATATATACATTTTTTTTGTATTATAAGATAATATCGAGTTTCAGTAATATATAGGTACCGTGACGCGAACCAATATCAATATCGGTATTAACATAATTGGTACCGATATTTAATCTTATAGTTTTAGTAAATGTAAAACACACGTAAATATATTTTGTTTTTTATTTTGGTTGCTATAGTGAGAACCGCTATACCACATCGAATAAAGCCAATATCGATCGAATTCGCGCCGTGAAACGAAACGCGGTTAGTATTCACTAGTATATATTAAAAGGAAAGAATCATGGATAGTGAATATACTCTAATATTATAATAATTCTTAAATTTTATCTATCTATCTATCTATATATATACTAGACATTTACCCGCGCGATGCGGCGGGAAACATATCACTTAGGTTGGTGATTTTAGAGCTTTGTACGGGGCGGTTCGGTTTGAGCCATAACCAAAACCAAATTCGCGATACAATGGAAAACACACTATGGGTGGGAGGGTTTGGATGTGAATGGTGATCACCACCACCAGTTTCATATATTGTATTATATGTTATTGCGTTAATTAAATGAGCAGCTTCCATATGACACATGTAAATAATATAGTTAACATGACACTAACAAAATGTATATTAGAATGATAGAAAACTGTGAATGATACCATGCAACCAAGTGCCCCAACTATTATAACATCTCAAATTTATTAGCACGTCGGGTTAGGTTGGGTCAAGCGGACAGGTCTCGATCGAAACAAATCAGTTCAAAACATGGACATTTTGGGCCGGGTCAGAACACGCTTTACCCAAATTAGGTTCAGGTCAAAACGGGTTGTTTTATAAAAAGGTACCAAATAACTAAAGCTATTTAATATAAATAAATTGAAGGATGTTTGAATCATAACCAGCGGAAGCATCATTATCACTTCTTGATTTCATGATGATTGTTGGGAATTATTATAGTAATTGTGGGTGTTTAGCAATGGACAATTTGATGTTTCGAATTGTCTTGGTAACGAGAATGGTTCCCGCCAAGCAATATATATACATATTAGAAAATGAAGCGGTTATGTGTTTCGGTTGAATAATGGCGGGAATAACTGCCATTCGAATAGGTATCAACCAATCGACACACCGGTTCAATATTCGAGTCACATCGTTACACACATATACATAATAACATAAATATTACGAATCCTAGATAATTATAAGAATTATGTTTATAATATATCTAACACTCTCCCCTAAACATGATTCCGTTTACGAGAGTTTTTCTTCACACTTTCATTTGCTTCGTTCACTGCAGCTCTGGCCCTTTTGAAATCGAATCTTCGTCTCGTACTACTCCTCTTGTTTCCACTCCAGTCGTTATTAGTAAACAATGCATAGTGTTCCGATGGATCCCTTGTAACTCTCTGAGTTTCTTCAGTCCTTTCCTCTTGACCTGCATCTTGTTTAGCAGCATCTCCCTCACTTTGACTGCATCTTGGATCTACATTCCTTTCCAGCATTGTTTCCTCTTCAGTAACATCTTTGTCTTGCACTTGTAGTTGAATGGCTTTGAACTTGTAATAGTAAACGAGAACATCTAAGTACATTGCGTATACTAGACGCATTAATTCACCATCTTTATACTCGAATCCCATTTCTTTCGCTATCATCGGCCAGAGATTATTTTCTGTCACATATCGGTGTCCCCCTTCTCGTTCTATTATCAGATACATATCTAGCAAACAAATCCTTCGGTTGTTTGAGGTATAGGCTGGAATTGGTCTTGATGTTATTCCTAACATCTTTGTAATAAACCATTCCACCATCTCGTCAAACTTTGCTTGCAAAATAAACTTGTATTTTCTAACATATTCATCATCGTCCATCATATTGAGCAATGCCTTACAGTCTAAGAATTCCTTGAATCTCATTGTTTGAAGTATCATAACGTTCCAGTCTGGTTCGTTAGATGATATTTCAAGTTTTTCGAAATAATTATTCAAGTAATTCGTTTTGAACGACATAAACTCCGATTCTTTGTTCATCACCTTTTGTTTCTCAATAACACACATCTCTTCTTCTCTGGTTAATCCAGATCTTGTGTTTCTGATGTTGTTTAGAGGAATTCCAAAAGTTGGATAAAGTTTACACATATCTCCCATAAATTTCACTGTAAACCCTTGTGTTATTAATTGATCATAACTTAGAATATTTCTATCTATGTCTTGTGTAAAGAACACACTTTGAACACGGATCTTCTCCGTTCCAGACATAACATCAACAACACCTATTCCTCTAATGAAATAGAATTGATTTTCCCCCGTGTTTGTTTCAACATCAGCCATATATTTAATTCGCTTGAACATTTCTAAATTTCCAGAAAAATGGTGTTTTAAAGTTTTGCTAACATACCACATTTCCGACCAACGACCTCCATCGGTTCCTGCCACTAAATACTCTAATTTCTGATCACTTCTGAGATCTTCATCTTTTTCATTCTGCCGCTGCACTCCGGTATTAATGGCGAGACGAACTAGTTGAGATTCTTCATCGTCTTCTTTGTTCTTGCAGTTTGATATTTGATGGCCTGGAGAATTACAGTAATAACACCGTTTCATCAACCACTTTCTTTCCCTTCTTTCATCTGTGCAGTGTTGACACGGAAACATTGTAGATGTGGCCCGAAGATCAGAAACTGGTGCTCTGATACCACTTTGAAGGATGTTTGAATCATAACCAGCGGAAGCATCATTATCACTTCTTGATTTCATGATGATTGTTGGGAATTATTATAGTAATTGTGGGTGTTTAGCAATGGACAATTTGATGTTTCGAATTGTCTTGGTAACGAGAATGGTTCCCGCCAAGCAATATATATACATATTAGAAAATGAAGCGGTTATGTGTTTCGGTTGAATAATGGCGGGAATAACTGCCATTCGAATAGGTATCAACCAATCGACACACCGGTTCAATATTCGAGTCACATCGTTACACACATATACATAATAACATAAATATTACGAATCCTAGATAATTATAAGAATTATGTTTATAATATATCTAACATAAATCTGGTCAACAAAGGTTTCATTAAAAATATTTCTATTTGTAGTTAGTGACTCAATAAGAAAATATGAATCTTCTCGTCATAGGACCTCACATCACGTGGATTGCCACATCACCGCTTTAACTCCTAAGCAGCTTGATTTAAACAAGCATGGATATACCTACACCAAAGCCAACCCTTTCTAGACCGTCATAGGCAATCTCAATTGCAATAGAGAGAGCAGCAGCTTGTACAAAATCCAAGCTCTTAGGTTTTAAACTCAACCATGTTGCCAATCAGCCATCTCCTATGGCAATTTTCACCATCATCATTTGTCTGCAACGGAATTAACATGTTATAGAGATGATACGAATATGAATATAGATATAACTGCCATGTAAGATGAGACCCACAAAATGAGCTTAATGATCTTGATAAGGACATCAAAGCAAAAGAAGAGCAAAGACATGAAAACGAACTAAGTACTAATATACGGGTCAAAATGGTCAAATTTTTGGTACAAGTTGAGCCGAAACAATTTTGAACATAACTTCTAATTTTTCGAAACCATTAGTCCATAATGTATGATTAGAAAACTTATATTGTTTCAGTAATCACAACTTTTTGAATAAATGGATTACAGGTCTGCAAATTTATTGGATACATTAAAAGTACACTTTCTATTCGTTCAACCCATTTGACCCATTCTAGTTCAGCTACTATTTTTTAATTCACACGCTTTTATAAGAACCAGATTTACAAGCAAATGCAAGGTTACCTGAATATGAAATATGCTCCAGCCTCCAGGATAGATTATGTGCAAGTGTTCGCTTCTTGTCCACAACAACAAGCCATTCTCATAAGTTTATGGTTAGTGCAGATCAAAATGGACCGAGTTGGACTTTTTTCCATGTTTTCAAATTCTACAAAAACAATTATGATTGCATAAACAACATACTTACATCATTAATCCAAAGTTTTGAATAAAAAAAATTTAGGAGGTTGTATGCGTTAGAAGTAAGATTAGGCCTTTTTAGTTTTTTTAATCACCTATTTGACCTGTTTGAGATGATAGACAATTATAATTGGTCCATTAATAAGCAATTGGGTCTAAAAAATCACTACTCGTGAGAATGGAGCCTTGGTAATTGAAGTTCCAAATTAAAAAAAAAAAAAAAAAAAACTGAGTAAATTCCATTTTTGCTTATAAAGTAAAATTCATTAGGCACTTAGTTTGTTCGTGAGAGTAGAGCCTGGATAATTGAAGTTCTAAATTAAAATACATTGACAGAATGCAATATATGGACACCATATTTATGGAACAGTTCGCCATCAAAACTCACTTACCTTATTAGCTGCAGACTGCAGCTGTGGGTGTTTTTTCCGGCAAAAAGCCCCTTCCCACCCTTTCTCGCCGTAATCACCATTCACCGCCTAAAGAAGGAAGAGATAAATTAGCAAAGTGTTCAAACAACTTGACATAAAGCTAAAATCTGAGTTATTATTGTTAAATAGAATATATAATACTTCATCTTTTATACAGAAAATGTACATTGCTACAGATAAAACAATGATTTTTGAGAGCTTAAGAGTATGAACACCAATTATTTGAGACTCATAATGCCGAGAACAAAACCTACTGTGAACAAAATTTCAAAAATGCTGGAACAAAGTCTACCTTATTATTTGAGGACCAAATTTGACAGAAAGAATCGAAAATAAAACTCACATGCACATGTGCACACCTTGTTCTGCCCTAGCTTGGATAGCATCACAAATTTGTTTTGTTAAGTCGGAGATGGTAAGATTTGAAGCAGCAACTTCTTCAGCTAGAATAACCTACAACAAAGATACATTTATCTTAACTTGTATAAATTGTCTCTAATCCTTCATAAGCAATTGCAGCAACAAGGAATGTGATCATTTCGAAGCGTAATTATATCTGTTAAGTGTTAACATAACAAATGCCAGTATGTATCAAGAAGAAAGGAATAATGCTACCATACCAGCTGCCAGTTCAACATACAACTTGCTTTGTTTCCCGTATGACTTAGAAAGGTCATCAATTTTGGTTTGAAACCCCTTTCGCTGCGCTTCAACAGTCACGATCTTGACCTCCAGTGAAGCTTTGGTCTTCGCCAAAATTTCTTCGACATCCTGGCGGGCAAGCCCATCAGCGGTTGCCTTGGCCAAGCTCTTCTTTAGCTCTTCAAATTGATGTGTGTATGGCAAAGTAGGATCCCAAAGGGGTGCACTGTGCTTTCCAATATGCTGCAGTTGACATCTCAATTTCGTGTTTTCAACCTCGGCCTCAACCTATCTTTGATGAAGCTCTGAGGTAAGGAGATTGGATCGGGCCTGATTAACCATGACCAGACCTGAGATATCGGAGTCACCCAGGCTTCAGAACTGCAAATGGTCAGCAGGTGTACCAAGGTTGTACACAAAAAGCTTGGCCAAATCTGGTACAACCACAGTATCTTTGTTAGCAATAGGCCAATCTGGAACGTACTTTTCCCCAACGATCTTTGGATCCAATATTAGTAGCAGTGGCTACAACACGTAGGAACGAAACAAGTGAAGATGGTCCTCACGTTGTATTTCCGCAACGTCTGTATACAGAACTTGGCATGAAGCAGAACCCTTATAATTAAATCATTTAACAATAGCATGTAATAAGTTTAAATTACCTCTAACTCTGTCCTCTTGAGCCATCTCTAAAACTTTAGCGGTTCACCACCAACACAACAACTGTAAGCTTCTGCAAGTCTACCTTGGGGAGCTTTTGGCTTATTGGCCTCTCGTATTAACGAATTCACCTTGAGTCTCAACATCCTCCTTTATCTAAAAATTACATAAAATATCAAATATTCAGACATCTTCTATTTTGATCGTTTAACATTTTCATTATGTAGATCCTGGTTCGGACTGATTCGATAGACTTTCGAATTGTTTCGGTGTGTTATTTGAGAATTTCGGACAGTTTCAGTTTATTTCGATGTGTTTTTTGATGTGTTCGAACATGTGTTAATGAATTTTGGTTAGTTTCGGATCACGTTTTAATAACTTCGAAAAGATTTATCATTAGAAACAGTTTGTTTTATCATCGTTTTAAATTTCGAAACATCATCTCGTGTTAGATCTGAGTTACAAGTGTTTGGATCTATGTTTGATGTGTTCGAACAGTAAAAAATATAAGAAAAAAAGGTTTTCTGGCTGTGTTCAAAAATCTATCCGAAACAAACCGAAAATGATCCAATTACACCAAAACTCGTCATTACGGCTACAAACGCAGCGGCAAACGGCTGCGTTTTTACACCCGTTTGCTTCTGCGTTCACAGCCGTAAACGCGCCGTTAAACGGTTGCAAACGCGGTAGCAAACGGGTGCAAAAACACAGCCATTTACAGCCGTTTTAACAGCGCGTTTACGGCTGCAAACGCAGCAGCAAACGGGAATGGGTGTAAAAACGCAGCCATTTGCTGCTGCGTTTGCAGCCGTAAACGCGTCGTTTAACGGCTGCAAACGGCTGCGTTTTTACACCCGTTTGCTGCTGCGTTTGTCGGCGATTAAATCATTATCGGCCAAATTGTCCATCACCTTCGGACCCGATGCAAAGAACCCGCTACCCAATGGAGCAAAAGGCACGATTCCAATTCCTACTTCTCTGCAAACAATAAACAGACATCATACCTTAAATCAGCGACAGGGGATAATGAATTACGACATCATATTACTCATGCACAACTTTAGCAATCCTTTTGCAAGTTGAGGAGTTTCATCCATAACTTGAATGCAAAAGGTCAGCCATAAACCAAACATACAATGCAAAATGAGAAGGTTTTGCGTGTTAAAAACAGTTTTGGGAGGCTTTTGATCTGTAAGACAGATTATTTTCAGCTAAAGCTTGGTTTTGTGACCCGTTTGACTTGCTAAAAATCAAACGTAACCTGAGATGATTACATTTGTGAATGCTTGGTTTTGTGACCCGTTTGACTTGCTAAAAATCAAAAGTTCCTTTGATCAAGAACGATGAATGTAAGACACTAAGATAATATAGCATGGTAGTTGAACAAATTTGAGTCAAACGTGCATATACCTTGGCCTTCTGAATGTGTCTGCTAGTAAATTTATCATTGGTTTGAACAGTTGATACGGCTATCACTGTGTCAATACCCAAACAAGTAATATTTCAGACTGAATGTTCGATATAATTGTATAAATAAAGAAATTATATCCTTACATTTCTGAGTTACCAGTCCATCTTCCTTCAGAATCTCGGAGATTAAAACAACAGTTGGTATGGCTGCATGTGTTACATCAACAGCAAATGAGTAAAACTATGCAAATGAGTCCAACAGTTGACTTTTTAAGCGTCAAATGAGTTAAGCTTTGACTTCAAAATCGACACAAACTGGTATGTTTTATATAGTTAACCGAATACTTATATGAAAGTGTATAGAAATCTGTACATGGACACAAATCAGACAAAAAAAAGTTCTAAAATTTCTTGGTCAAATTTTAATTTGAAAAATACATGGTTTGACTCTTTTCAAAGGTCAACAATCAACATAATCATTTAATGAAGTCTATAAAAGTAAACATGCAAAAGATTTCAAGAATTTCATAATCTCAACAGAGTAACATAAACTTGAAACTGGATCGATTTGTGTGTTTACCTTCATCTGAAACATGATTCCAGAGAGATTCATGGACAGACAGTCACCTTATTCCGGCCATTCTCCAGCAAATCTGTGGATCCCTTGTTCAAATCTGTGGATCCCTTGGTGCCTTCGACATCTGAAAAACATATAGAAACTACCGTCAAACATCATAACTTGCCATATTAGAGCCAGATATATTCAATAACTTTTTAAATATAAGATGAGACAAAAATAATTAAATATATAGATATATTTCATCACAATTAGAATTTGCTAACACTCAAACACGTGACCATTTAAACAACAAAAACTCATCTAGTTATCTACACACTATCTCATAATTTTAAATAAAAAAGGAGCAGGGTTACCTTCTGATAAATCGCTTTATTTAGTGTAAACATATTCCCCTGCTCCCAAACCCTACAAATATCAAACACAATCACAAAAATATCTCATGATTTCAAACCATACTCTACATCACTGGCTAAATATATGTTCAAAACGAATAATTCTAGTAAAGAAAGATCTCAAGAAATATAAACGCAACTAAAATAAAGTTCTGTTTTTTCTTTCTTGCTGAAAGAAAAAAATGGAGCAACTTCACAAATTGCTGATTAAAAATCCTAATCATAATGTTTCTTCATAATCTCAGTTGAAGCAGAACTAAGTTTACAATTTTGACCTATATATGGGTTTTTCAACAATTTGTCAAGATCGGTGTTAAGATGAAAAACATATACAAACTACATATAGATCGTTAATCATACCCGAACCAAGAATGTTGTTCAGGTCATGGAAACGTATTACCACTATCACCCAACATAGCCAACAGATACGTAAAATTTCAATCAAAGGCATCACAATATTGTCCTTAAAGTTCTCAAAATCACTTAAGTTTTACCTAATGAAACTGGATCTACTGATAGCAATGGAATGAAGAAGACGATCCGTACCTGTTGCCTACTAAACGTATCAATAGCATCCAGCGATTGTAGAACTCGATTTTGTGGTTTGCAATTCAATCATTTCAAACTAAAAAAAAGAACAAATCAAATCTGGTCAGAATCGAATTTAGCAAAAAAAAAAAAACGAATTCAACACCTCATTACAGTCCAGATCCAGATTCGAAAGTGCCCTAACTTCATCATTGAAACCAAAAATTAGGTCTGCCGTCATCGTCATCGTCGGTTCGGGTTCAAACCATCATCATCGTCATCGTCGTCCCCGTTTGTTGTTTCTTCTCGGCTTCAACTGATTCATCGCCATCATCGTCATCGTCGGTTCGGGTTCAAACCCTAGATCGCCGAGAGAGAGAGAGAGAGAAGAGAGAGACAAGATCGGATGTTTTTGTGAGATGTGTGAGGAATGAGAGAGAAAGGAAATGCTTGATCCGTGTGAAGTCAAATGGACGATCCAGATCGTGATCCGTGTGAAAAATGTGAAAAAATGGACGGTTGATGATGAATCAGTTGAAGGGTAAAAAGGTTGTGTTTTCTTGTGCTTTAAGTGTTGTACATTGTGCATTAAGTGTTTTTTCAACACCTTGTTGAATTACCATTCTATCCTTCATATATCCTTATTAAAGTAGTATAGATATAGGGTAGGGTTCCAGCGTGAACAACCTCCCAAGAGTGAACTGCGTGAACAGATATGGACCCTTGATTTCCTTTTTAGTTGTTAAGGGTAGGATTGTAATTACATAAAAATTAGATTTAAATCATTATTTTAATAATTGAATTAAGTTACATCTTTCCTAATTTAAATTCATTATCCACATTATGTTTATTTATTAATAATATAATTATCAAAACAAACAACAAATCACCAGATTTCAATTTTAATTTTTATTTCAGATTTCATCACCAGGAATTCAAATTTTGATTTTTAAGATCCACGTAACCTTCATATTTCAAAGGTATACACATGTGTACTTGGATATAAATAGAACAGTACACATGTGTACTCAGCATCGTACATATATGTACAGTAATTCACAGGTGTACATCAACATTCAATACAAAAAAAATTCTGAGATATCACAAAAACAAACGATATACACATGTGTACATCGCATTAAAAAGAGGGCAAAATCAGAATACACATGTGTATATCGCATTTAAACAAATAATTATTTTAATAATTGAATTACGTTACATCTTTCCTAATCCTTGATTTGATTTGTGAGAGATTTATGCAATCAATTTAAGAGGATAATTGATTACTTGATTTGTGAGAGATTTATGCAATCAATTTAAGATTGAAATTACACATATACCCTTTTTGTTTTTAATTAAATGGAAAAAATTAATCAAATAATTACCATCATGCCACTCACTTTAATCTCAAGATCATAAAAATCAAGGGCCCAGATCAGTTCACGTAGTTCACTCTTGGGATTTTGTTCACGTTTGAACCTAATCCTATATATATATATATATATATTTAAATTGATTTTATATTTAATACTTTAAATTCTATCTATTTAATTTGATTTTCCTCTAACAATTTGTGTTCTAATTTTTTTAGAAAGCTGAATACGCAGCCCTGTTTATATTTTATTCAAAATAAAGATGTATTCAAATATAGTATTATTATGGTATTGTAAGGTATCATACCTGTACTGTGACGAACTCAATTGATTCTGACCGAACAATATTCGTATATGTATTATCGAAACCGATATTTGTTTTTATTAATGTAAAATATGTGCCGATATTCTTTTAAGCATATCACAACTTTAATTTTAGGGTTTTGTCTTTGGGTTGCTATAATGAGTGTGGGTATCATAACAAATTGAACTAATAACAAACAACTTCATACCAGTACTGCAGGGGAATACTACTAGTTTGCAAAACGGAAATCATACCAAGTAGTGCGGAGATACTGTCGCAGTCCCCAACCCCACCCTGGGAACGGGTGCCGCGAGCCTAATTGGTGGTATTGGTGTTTATTAAATTTGCAGCGAAATAATTCATATTCAGGATCGTAGTTAGGAAATAATTTTGGAGTTTGTAAAACACCAAAATTTATATTTAAAAAAATGGGCTAAAAACCTATATTTCATTTATAATGAATTTATAGGGATAAACCCTAATTGCTGAAAAATATAAAATTCTTTCTTTTTACTCAGGTAACTATAGCCACTTTATTTAAGCCTTCAGTGCTCCATAGCTGGCTTCTAACTTCACATCAAGTTACCTGAAACATGTTTTGAAAACATTTTATCAGCAAGAAATACTTGCGAGTTCATTCCATTTTACAAAAATATATTATTATACTTTATAGTATTAAGAAGGATATTACAGTGTTTATATCTACCAAAAACTCAATCGGTATTTGTCACGTTGGCAGTTACAACGACTGTGGTCATAAACTATTGGCTAACTCTTTGTCCAATAGCAACGCTTGACAAGTAGTATATACAAAACCCCACATACTGGTAGTAATTGTAGAATACAAAGACTTAACTACTGTAAGTATAACTGAAAAACATGTAGGGTTTAGTGCAATTTAGTAAAAAGAGAGAATGACTCACAAACCGTGAGAAAAAGAAGAATGACTCACTTTGTAAACTTAGGTTTTACTATAAGCTTCCTGACAATATTTTCTGATGATTTTCCTGAGTTCCTAATAAAAATATACAATGCACACGTGTTAGTATAATAACCCAATTTAACTTTATCAATACATCACGAGATCAGAACCCCAACATAGTTTACAAAGCATAGCCTTTATCAGGCAGCGCCTTGACATCCGTTGCTGGGTTTAAGATCGATCGGATAGGGTATTGAATCAGTGATCAGGGGTTAAAACACTTATAACGGGGCAGAGCTTCGTAGTAATTAGGGGTGTTATAACTTGAGCAGAGAGCTTTGAGAGAGAAACAAAAGAAGTGAGCGAGTTTTAATGTCCCGTTCACGCTCAATTTATAGCTGAGATTTAATCTCGTCGCGCTGCGCGACGAGAAAACCTTATCACATTCGCGTAGCGCGAAGACCATAGCTAGGGCTTAGGTGTGATTAGTCACCACCCTAGACCTGCCACGTGGCTGCCAAGTATCTCCGGTCAAACTAAGGGCGTCGCGTTGCGTGACGATGGTATACTTATGCTATCTCCGGTCAAACTAAGGGCGTCGCGTTGCCCGACGATGGTATACTTATGCCGTCGCATAGCACGACGAGGTAAAAATTCTTGTTTTCCTCGTTTATCGTGCTGGGTCTCGTTGTACGTGTTTGGAGCCTCGGTTATGATTCTTTGTGGTGTTTCTGAGTGTTGTTACATCCTCCCTACTTTGTTTTAAATCTTGTCCTCGAGATTTACTAGAACAAGTAAGGATACTTTCTTTTCATTTCAGATTCTAACTCCCATGTGTACTCTGGTCCTCTTTTCGAATCCCATTTTACTTTGAACAGAACTAATCTCTTGTGCTTGAGGTTCTTGATCTTTCTATCTTAAATTTGTATTGGCTTTAACACAAACTTAAGCTTTTCATTTACCTCTATATCTTGAAGAGGTATTACCATTGATTTATCAGATAAGCATTTCTTTAGGTTACATACATGAAATATATCATCTCTTCCTGCCATTTCTTCAGGTAATTACAGCTGATAAGCTACTGGTCCAATTCGTTTGATAATTTCAAAAGGTCCAACATACCTTGGGCTTAGCTTTCCTTTCTTACCAAATCTGAAAACTCCTTTCCATGGTGAGAATTTTAACAGTACCTTGTCTCTTACTTGAAACTCTAGTGGTTTACGTCTGTTATCTGCATAACTCTTCTGACGGTCTCGTGTTGTTTTCAGTCTTTCCTTGAAAATTAAAAAAAAAAAGGATTTTCAAACAAGAGTAGCTGAAAAAGACCTTGAATTAAGAAGCTTAAAACATGAAGCATCTGTAACCAAGGACCAACTCTTGTCAACGAGAGAAAAATATCAAAACTGTAAAAAAGGAGTTGCAATCCACACAAATCACCTGTGAAAAATGGGTAGAACTTGTCATGGTTATGAGATGCTTCTGGATAAACAGATTAAGAGCGATGTGAAGTTTGGGGTTGATTTTAGAAAATATGACCAAGTACAAGAAACCTAAGTTTCCATTGACTCTGAAATGGTTGAGATTATACCAGCTACATCAACTAGGGAACAAATAAAATCACTGAACCTAGTGTGAAGAAAATAATTCTTGAAAAACAATAATTTCCATTCAAGCTGAAACACTTAGGCATGAGCTTAAATCTACTTGGTCAGACGAATGTGATGTTCAGGAGAATGTTAACCCATTGATTTTACAAACCCAAATGGTATTGACCCACCTAAGATAAAAAAAAAAACTCATTCCTCTTACTAACTATGAAACAGATATTAAAACATATGTACATTACCAAAACCATATAATTGATGGATAAATAGGGAATGATATACATAGTACACGTATAAGAAAACTAGTTGACAAAAATTATAGAGCCGGCGGTTATTTCTCAATATCCAACATCAAATTTGTTCTTGATTTCTAAGTTTGATTCAATTGAACAATTTGTATGTATCAACAAATTAGTTTGGTCTGATAGTGATTCCTACACGATTTTTAGAGAAATCTAGGTGATATCAAAATTACTCTGTGATTCAAGTATCCTCAATTCGATCTACCTAACTGAAATAGTGATTCATGTTTCCTCAATTCGATCTACCTAAGTGAAATAGGTTCATTTTCTCCATATGTTATACATTTAATACCCTGTAAAACTTGCTAACAATAACAAAGTAAATGATTTATAATCATGAAAATGCTCAAATAAGAACTCATAAATATTATGAGAACTCGTGAAAAATAATGAAAATTATTATTTGGTCTATAATGCTTTTAATATTATTTAAATACAAAATTGTTATGTTATATTTGTAACTTAGCATGTATTCATAAATTATAGAAATTTATGTGAGTGCAACGCAGGAGTCGGTTCTAGATCAAGATGAAGAAGAACGTGGTACGAATCGATGAATAACGAGGTGCGGAATCCCTCGGCATCGTCAGAGAATCATCAACAATGATATCAAAGATTAACTTGTCCAATTTCATTAGCTGAATATGAAAGTACAACAGATCCGGATGCAAAGTGGACAGAGCTTCGCTATTACAAAATGGCAAAAGGTACAAAACTAAGACCCCTACTCACCTATTTATAGAGATCTTGGGAGAGGTGGTGTCATCCAGTCAGATGGTCATCCGTCTGGATGGCCATCCGTCCGGATGACCTATGTCATCCGACCGGATCACATATGACAGTTAACGTACCGTCTCCCATTTTGTCTAGATACAAAATAATATACATACACTACTGTTCAACATATACAGGACAAAATACATAGACTCGATACAGACGGAAGCTACAGACATAATGCACTAACAGACTCCCCCTTGGATGTAGCTGTAGTCTTCCTACATAGTCTTTATTTCACCTTCCTGCTGCGTCTATAAGCCTTGGCTTTCTGTCTCCTTGCCTCTGCTTGCTCTGCTAACATTTTGCGCCTAAGGGGTCTACCAACCTCATTCCAGTACTTCCTGTAAACCGGATCTCCATCTCTCTTCCTATCCCACCTTGGGATCTTTATCTCTTCTGATTCATTCGGAGTTTGGTCTGTCGGTGGAGGCCTGAAGAGTTCCCTTCTACCCAGTTCTGCAGCTTTTTCAGCTATCTTTCTAAACTTCTCGCTATGCTTCTCTTTCTTTAGGAACTCCTCCAACTCTAAGTCTCTTAACTTAGTCTGCCAATATCTACCTGAGTTTATAACCTTTGCAAAACATAAGTTCACCATCTTCTGATATTGTTGAGCCTATGCTTTGTCTGGAGCATCATATACAATCTTGTTGAAACACAAACATTCAACATCCTTCTTTGAACAATTAACCAACCACATTGGATCTAACACATTAATCCTTCTGGTTTCTCCCGTCTTTTTATCAAACAAAGATATCACCACTTCCGCTGTGCTTTGGTTGTACAACCACCCTTGAAAGTCTTCGTGAAAGTCTTGTTCCATTGCATGTAGCGACATGTTCTTTAGGCATCTTGGCGGCTTTATCTTTAGTGTAACGTCTTTCTCTTTCGTCACTAGAACAAACTTTATAACTTACTTTGGAAAGTGTGGCTTCCAATCAGGGAATTTGTTCTTTGCCTGGTGCTTTATGTAGTTCCATAACTTTTGGTCGTGTATCTTCACATCAGGACCGTAATAGAACTGTTTGATATTTTTTCGTTTGCACTAACTCCTCCACATCCCACCAAGGGATTGTCTTTATGTCTGACAAGAACTCAAAATACTGTACCCCGTGTTCCCTTCTAATAGCATACACCTGCAAATCCTCAAGATAACCCCAAGAAAGAATGTCACCCAGAGATTTATCTGGATGATCCGTGAAATACTACAGTGGTCTTTTGTATTTCCTCTCCTTAGGCATAACCCTGAACCATCTCTTTCTACCTTCCAACAACTCCTCTTGTGGAACAACTTCTGGAATACCTTCAGTCGCTATTCTTTCCACTACTTTCCTCCTAACTTCATCTTCATAATGAGTTTTGAACATTTCAGCAAACATTGGAAAAGTATCATCAACTCCCGCATAGTGACAGGGAGAATCTTCTTTAGAAATATTCGATCCCTCTTCAACTATAACATCATTGAAATTATCTGCTTCATTGGGAAAGTTGAAAGTGTATTCTTTTTCTGGTGACGAAGGAATATCATCCTCTATATCAAACTTCAAGTTACCATCATCCATTCCCAACTCCTCTAACATTTCCTCTCTTGTTCTTGGAACCTCTAACTCCCCCTCAAATGCAGAATGCAAGTAAAAAACTTTTGGTTGAGTTAGGAATACCTGATCAGCATGTTGTTTGCCAGAAGAAGAAGAACACTCCTGATGCTGATCCTCCACTTGTTCACTTTTCTCATCATTAAGAAGATCATCAAGCGATTGTTGAACATTAGGCTTCATAACTAGCAAGCCAGTTACCCCTTGATCATCATCGTCTTCATTATCATTTTCTGGATCATAGTTGTCGATATCATCAAACAACTGCTCTAACTCTTCATCATCTATCTTTTCTTCTTCCTCTTCTTTATCACCATCTTTTTCTTCTTTGTAACAAAGTAGTTTTGTATCAGGTTCTCTCACCTTCCATTTACGTTGTTTAACTTTCACCAAACGAATAACATCTTTCAAACTATAAGGAAGTGAGAATGATTCACCAATAAGGACAAAGCCTTGTTCTGGATCAACATCCATGTTTTCCTCTTCAGCATTCACCTCTGCATAAACCATTTCAACCTCAGCATCTTCAGGATGACTAGAAGAACCTGCAACCTCTTGAGTTTCAACTATCAACCCTTTCTTCTTCTGAGTGGCTTCTTTCGCCAACTCTTTCTCCCTAGCAACTCTTCGTTCTTCGACCCTTTGAATCTCCAAGTCATTATACACAGCTTGGACATTGATTCCAAGCTTGTGTTCTATTACAGCATACAACATATTCAGTTGCTCGTCTTTAACAACCTTGTCTGCCCTCAGAGCTTCAATATCTTGCCTAAGAACTTTGCTTTCATTAGAAGACGTTTCATGTAAATCACCTATCATCTGATGCAGCGTCTTGTTCACCTCATTCATGTTCTCATACTTTGCATTGACTTCATCAAACTCTGCAGTAATAGTGTCAATGACTTTGGCTTGTGCTGCAAGGGTGTCATTCAAATCATCTATTATTTCAACATGATTGTTGTAAGCTTTCTTCAACTCTTCATTCTTTGCTTTGATAGCTTTGAGCTCAGCTTCAACCTTTTCTTTTTCCTTCTCGAGAATACTTACTTTCTTTGTTAGTACATTTATCTTCCCAGTATTGAAAACATCGAAATCACCTTCTGGAAGATCACATGGAAAATTACCATGAACCTCCGGAAAATCATCAAATAAACCTGACGAAGTATCTTTCTTTGGTTGTGACTGTTCTGGACCATCTTGAATGTGTATAGTTGGATTCTCTGGTGGAGGTGGTGGTGTAGACTCTCTTTCACCCATGAATTGAACTTCGTCTTTATCATCCTTCCCGGCTTCAACATTCTTTTCAACTTTTTCATAAATTGGACTTTCAGGTGCTTTCTTTTCAACCTCAGGCTTTTCAACTTCTGGAATACTTTGAGCTTGAACTTCTAGAGTTTGAATACTTTCAACTTCTAGAGCTTTACCACTCTGAACTTCAGGCATTCTAGCTGCTCCCTTTCTCGCTCTAACATTCCTTGGAATAACACCTGTTTGAACTGCTTTGCGTTTCCTGCGAAGTTTCATTGTCTCTTGAGGTGTAGGAATGTAAGTAGAATCCTCTTCATCAGAATCCTTTTTCTTCTTTTGAGGCTTCACTTTCAACCTTATCTTTCCAACACCAATCTTTGAAGTATCAATTTCAGGTTCTGTATCACTTTCTGTTGCACTAGAGTCTGTGCGAACAACAACTTCAACCTCTTTTTCTTTCAAACTTTCAGCTTCAATGTTCTATGTAGACGATTCAGCTTCCTTTGCAGCTTTAGCCTCTTCATTTTTCTTTAAGAAATCTTCAACTGTCACTTTCATCAGATCAACTCCTTCTTGAATTACATCTGATGGATCAAGCACAGTTTCATCAACAAGTCTCGGTGGAGACTTCTTCTTTGTTGGCTCTGCAAAACAAACATCAACACTTATTAGTATAACATTAATAAGAACAATCTATAAATCTCTTATGTGACCCCCCCCCCCTTCCAACTTTACCCTTCACAACAATCTTGGTGTAGTCACTTTAGGTGCAGTCACTGTTAGAGAAACCTTCGATGTTCTTTTCCTTTTTCCATCTTTCACAAACCAATACCTCAGCTTCTTCTCATGCATGCCACTTTATCTATCTGATTCATCCTCTGAATTGCTATTCTCATGCCTCCAAGCATCATTCTTAGGTGCTACATAGTTTGCATTCTTAATCTTACATATCATTCCTTTTATTCTCGGCTCCTGATCTTCTGTTATACCTTTATACTTGTTTAATCTATTCATTTTTTCACTTGTCATGTGATGTAACTTTAACTCATCAGCTGGATTCTTCGGAAGGTCTTTCACTTGATCATCCAGCAGCATCTGAATGAATCTCGGATACATGATGTATTTTTCGCCTTTGATGTTGTCAATCATGTGATCAAACAACACTTGTGAAATGTTATAAGGCCTATTCAACACCAAACATGTAATAATGTTCATGATATAGTCTGACGTCTCGTTGTAAGCACCTTTCCTATGGGATAACGCTTGCACTATGCAGTGAACCATAAACTTATAAGGCCTACAGAATCTAGTCTTTAGATATTTATCATTCACATGGCCTGTATATCCAATTCTAAACCACAAACCCTTGCTTAAACGTTCAGGAATAATTAATGGGTCGTCATCACTATCTTTCAAATCTAATACCCTCCTAACGTCTGCCACTGTGAACTTAACCTCTACATCAATATCTTGTCCATTTTCATATTTCTTCTGTACCGCTGAGTATATTGTCTTTTCTTTCTCATCATACCTCACGGACTTCCAGAACATCCTAACATGTGACTCATAACACTTATGCCTTTCCGTTAACGCCTTTGCAATTCTACTTTCTTTCAAGAATGATACAATGTCTTTGAATGGTTCCATATTCGCATAATTTTCATCTAAAATATAGTAGATGTTGTGAGCTGGATGCCAATCAGAAGCTCTTGCCTGGAAAAATATCAACATTAGAATCTGTACAAACATTGAGACATAAAGTGAAAACTGAAAAAATTTCAAAATTTTCAAAAACTTTACTAACACTGGAAACACCTCTTACACTCTATACAGTACTGATGATCGGATGGTCATCTGATCGGATGAGTTAAATCCAAACAAGATCTCATTATTTAAAAACATGTGCATTTGGATCGGATGGCCATCCGATCGGATGGTCATCCGATCAGATTGTCATTCGTTCCAAATGTGATGAATCAGTAGAGCACAATACAGACAAACATGTGATGATGTGATTTTGGATCGGATGGCCCTCCGATCAATGGTCATCCGATCGGATTGCCATTCTATAAAAAAATGATTAACAGTTGAGCACCTTTTGAAAGACAACATTTGAATATGTTTTGGATCAGATGGTCATCCGATCGGATTGCCATTCGATTGAAAACATTACCATTATCAACAGATGAGAGTGAACATTGTGATGATTAACAGTTGAAACAAATATAATCAAGCAAACACTTAGAAAATTTTTCAAACATATAATGGTGTCATGGATCGGATGGCCATCCGATCGAATGGTCATCCGATCGAATTGCCATTCGATCAAGTGTGAAGAACAGTTTGAATGCAACATGATGATCAAAAATATTTTTTAACATTTTTACAAAATTGAACACATTTTCACGTAGAAAATTGGCCGACTAACAAAACCCTATGTTTAATTTTCTCCAAAACTTAATGGTTTGGGTTTAGTTTGACATTTTATGCACCGGCTGCCGACACCCTCTAACAATCTAATCTTCAAATCCAATGTGTTTTTGATCAAATTGAAATGGTAAAACTATAGATCTAAGGTCGATTAACAATACCCTATGTTCAGATTCTAACAAAAATCCCTAACAAAGCCTAGATCTAAGATTCTAGCATGAACAGTCGCCGACACTTCTAAAAACATCAAAAACTTGAAATTTTGTGGTTAAAACTAGGAAACTTACCTTTCCCATAGTGAAGGTTGAGTGTGCCAACAATCCTATGTAACTTGGAAAGCAAGAATGTGAGATCAGAAACAAGAACAGTTGAGAGTGTTTATGAGCGAAACGGAGGGTCGTCCGATCAGAAAAGTTTGACTGAAGACCTTGACCCCCTATTTATAACATTGACCACCACTCGGATGGCCATCCGATCGGATTGCCATCCGATTAGATTGTCATCCGATCCACTCTCATTTTCAATTTTAATTTTTTATTTTTCATATTTTTCAAATTTTATCTGGTTTGGTCAGTTTTAGGTATCCACTTAAGTATCTAAGTCCAAGTTAATGACCCTAGGTACCTAATTTTCCTACCAAGTCCAAGTTAATGACCTTGGTTGACCCGAAATGAAACAACTGACATTTTGTTCAAACTTTTTCAACACTTTTTCTGGAAAAATTATACAAGTGTCAACTTAATGAACTTGTTTATTCGTTTGAAAATTTCAATCTTTCACGATTAGCTCCCAACCCAGTTGTTCAGCCCAAAAACTTCTTGCTTCGCTTCACTTCTGAGATTCTGAAGATCAGATTTCCACTTTGGTCTGTCGTAAACTAAAGCAGAAGATAAAATCTATTTACAAACATATTTTTGGTGATTGTGTTAGAGGATCATATCAGCTACCGACTAGTTACAAGTACCGTTGAGCTTAATTTCACACTAAGTATTAAACAGTTCACTTAGATTGCCGATATACTGATCCTTTTAAAATTTCACACAGACTTCAACTTATTCAGGATACGATTTAGGTGTTTTAAGTACTTAACTTATACGCGTGTCCCACCTCAGAATATACTCTCGTATCCAGACTTCTATATTCAGTCTTACAGGTGAACGTACAATAATGATATCTGTAACACATCGTAAAATCACGACCAGTGATGTGTTGACACGTGCACTAAACCCTAATAAGGTCAAACGTCGACTATGAGGGACTAATTTTGCGAAAAATCAAAAACTTTGAATGCGAAAGGACTAAAAGTGTTAACATGCTTAAACTAAGCCTCTGAATAACCATACACGGTATTCATAATTATAAATGAGCCACTCGTTGGTCGAGAGGAGTCGTTTGCATAATTATTTGAAAGTTGGGCGTCGAAGGGTTAAAAGCATCAACATGTTAACTCTTACCTCTGAGTGACCTTTTAACAAACCGAGAGCTTCATGATGTTTGAACATACTCTCAGGAATGCCTAATATTGGCCGTCTAAGGCTTTTATGCCAATAAGTGATGTTACGTGCAAGTTTGCAAGTTAAAGGGGTTAAAAGCATCAACATGTTTAATTATACCTCTGAGTGACCTTTTAATGAACCCGAAGCATCGTGATGTTTGATAATACTCTCGAGAATGTCTAATATGGATAACACAGGGCCTTGACTCAAGAAAATGATAATGCGCGCAAATTTACGCGTTAGAGGGACCAAAAGAGTCAACTTTTAAAACTACACCTTTAAGTGACCATTTAAGCGAACGGGAGCGTCGTAATATTTAAGCATATACTCAGGAATACTCAATATGGGCCATGAAAGGCTTAGATATCGTTAAATGATATTACGCGCTACTTTGTGCGACTAAAGGACTAAAAGCGACAACTAGCGAAGCTATACCTTAAGTGACTTTTTGAACGGAACAGGAACTTCGTAAAGCTCGGTCATGCGCCCGGATGTGCCTAAGGAGTATCGTTAAGAGTTTTCACACTTTATATTAATAATTCAAATAAGAATTTAAAGTATGTGACATATATGTCATTTTAAGAGATTAGAAGTGATTAAATCATAGCGGGGACCTGAACCGTCATATTTGAAGACTGGGCTGACCCTTATCGCGGCCACGACCCAGGTCTAGGCCTGCTCTCGTGGGCTACCAGACTACAAACAGCAGCAACATTAGTACTGTTGTTGTTGGTATTATGCATTTCCTCATTTTTAAAACATAAACAAACCTTAAAAGGCTTAACAGAGAAGACAGGGACCAAACTCGACAAGCTGCCAAAGTTTCTGTTGGGCCGGACTACCACGCGGGCCGCAAAGCCCAGAGGGCCACTCCTTCGCAGGCCGCCAATGAAGCAACAGCAACAGCAACAAACAGAATTATGTTTTGATGGTTTTCTTGATTACCCCTCACAACCAAACCATTTTAAAAAACCATGGACATGTTATACTGATTTTGAAAGCTGGTATTACACTTGTTTTAATCTTAGAACTCCCTAAGACACTTGTCAATCATCTACAAGTTCCCAAAATCTATAAATAGCCATGAACCCCATTTGAACTTCCTGCATCATTCCATTCAATCTGCTTTCTCTCAATTCTAAGAGGATCCTGAACATTTTGGGAACCTCCTTTCAGTCCCTAGGACCTTATGTAAGTGTCCTTTCGTGACAAGTTTATTTTATTTGGCTTAAAAAGCTGAAAAGTCAAGCGTTTACGATAAACTCTTTGACTTTTAGTTAGACCGTAAACGGTCAAGCCATTGTTCGCAAAGAACATGGCTACGTGATCCTAATTAGGTAGGTGGTAAACCCTCAAAAGGGCACCTCCTAAGAATCACGTTTGCTTGTTCAATTGACGAGTCAACATAATATTGTTTTAAAAAGTCAACGGGTCAGTTTTTGAAATAATTGCGACATGAGTTTAGAAATGTTCTAAAATACGTTTTATCACTTAAAAAAAATTGGTAATACTTATTAGAACATGTGTAAACATGTTCGGCTCGTCAATTCCAGTTTTAGAGTCGGTTCGCAACCGAAAGTCACGAAGTTTGACTTCTGCGTTGACTTTCGATTATGAACCGAATTAAATTAGTTTGCTACTGATTTTAGGTTCCGTTATGATTGTAATTTAATGTAGCATAACCCTATAAGGTTATATTACACGATCATACTAGAAATCTGAGTTATTTGCTTGTTTCCGTTATTATGCTTAACTTTGACTATTACGCCCTTATGTTATAAAAACGAGAATTTTGGATATTTGAGAGGACCAATAGATTTATTACTGATATATAAGTATGTCAAATAAATTTGACATCAGTTTCTAGTCTCAAACTAAAGTTATGCAAGATATCGTAAAATGAAACGTTTTATTAATTAAATTACATTTTTAGCATAAATCATGTTTAAACCCAAATTTTGGCACCAAACCCATTACCTACTGTTTTGACTTTATTTTTAGGGATTTTTGGAATTTTTGGTCAGATTATAAACTGACCATATCATTTAGTTCTCGTATGATTCGATAAATGACGATAATACCCTTTTTATTTATAAAATGAGATTAACACATGATTAACATGCCAAACCTTTTCCTACTGATGTTATATGTTAAATGAATTATTTTAAACCTTAAAGGCTGATCAAAATCTCAGATTTCCATAAACATCTCAAATATCGTCAATTATCGACTTTTACGCAAATTTGGCGCATAGTATGGTTTAAAACCATATTTAACACCTAAGACTTGTTACCTACTGATTTTATAAATAAATTTAAATATTTTAACAGTAAGTATAAGTCTTGAACTCAGACTTCCAATTTTGTCCTTAAAAGCATATGTGAAATGACCAAAATGCCCCTATGGTGCATAGTTTAGCCATAAATGGTAAACCACACATATGTATGATATCCTACTGTAATAACACTACAAAATAAATATTTTTACAGAATGTTTTAGACCAGAACCTCAGTTTACTATTAAACCTCTTTTATAAATCTTAAAATGACCAAAATACCCTTACGGGACTTAAATTGGTTTTAAATTCTTTTGGGGCGTAATTGTTGATATCCTAATGATATCATAAAATATTTACAGCATAATAACTTATGGAACTTGTACATGACTCATCCGGTTACTCGTTACGCATATATGTGTTCGGTACAGTTTATGTAACTAGTTTGCATAAATTAGCCAAAACGGGTCAAACCATATCATCTTTACTTCAAAATCCAGAATGTATTTAGTTTACCCATAATATACAAGTATTCATACTTTTTGGGTCTAAATTACATTCCATTCCAGTCATCACTTAATTTAGCGTATCATACTGTTTTCATATTTAAAAACTAGCCGGTCTAAGTTTATGACTTAATTAAGACCCGTTAGCATTCTAATTGGTTATTTATACCATCATTCCAGAATAGAGCCTTCCGGTAAATTGTACCTACTCTTACTTAATTGAATACGGCTGAGTTATTATAAATCTTGCTATTTAAGACAGGAGCTAGGTCAGGTAAATACTTTTAACTTATTTTCCCTTATACGGGCTTGGGATACGGTAAATTATTACCGCTTGGTTAGGTGTAGAAACCTTTTAATCAAATATGGTTAAATTGCATAATCCCGCTACAATCAGTGTTGCTTGATAACAAATAACATTGGGGGTTAACGACCGTGTCCTGGATATCCTTGGCTCATTTAAAAAGCGTAAATGGCCACGATTTAAGCACGGGGTGTAGGCATACACCTGTCTGTTGCGTATGTAAAAGATATACTCATTTGCTGGGATAACCCGCCGTGAGTTTATATTTGTGGTGTGTCGATTAATCTTGTTCGGCTTTTATACCGGCCCTAAATGTTGGACAAACATGTAAATCTGAGACAAGATTGTTGTTAATATAATTGTCCCAAGTGATAAAAGAACATTTGTGCCATGTGCATTTAAATCAGTTTTCATAAAATGATTTCGTGCCTTGTGCAATAAAAACCAATTTTCATAAACATTTTCAAATGTGTCAGTTAATTGTATTTACAAGTGAAAACTGACGTAATTTCAAAAAGTCTAAGTGACAGGTACAAATACGTAAATAGGCTGGAAGCTGCTCAGGATTGTTAAAAAAGGAACTTGCAACTCCTTCGCATAAGCCATTAGTCTGATAAACTTCTTTTGTTATATTGATCCGCCTGTGGATTATTACAAGCTTGTCTGTACTTAATACTTTTATATTTTCAGACATTTGGGTTTGTAATAATATTTTATATTCCAAAACTTCCGTTGTGCTATTCTGTGTATATTTGACCATGACGATACCAATCTTACGTCACGATACTCCCCACCGGGCCCACCGGGCTAAGCTGTAAATATCGGGGTGTGACAATATCTGTAAAGGGTAGTGCGAGGCCATGAGAGCTCAGGTTAGAACTTCTGTTCAGACAAAGAGATGATGGCTCGTCTTTCGGTGTGTCCCGTTTGGGGATCTTTTCTTCAACAGCACATGATTCGCATTTTGCAATGTTAATCATTTTTTATGCTGAGGGGAGGCTTTAAAGATTAAAGCTGTGCAGAGTATTATACGAGGACTAGGCTATTTCTTACGCAAAATCAGAAGTCCTGGTATAATAACCCAGATATCATCAAGTACATAGACCTAGTATGTCAGAAATAGAAAATCTTTCAAACAAGATTTCAGGGGTTACCTATATATCCGAGAGATGTTCCCCACGAAATAAGCAAGATGTGATTTTTATGTTTGTATCCCAAAAAAGTCTACTAAGTGTGTAAAAAACTATCGGCATATCATCAGTGAGACCGTTTAATGCTTTTTAAACATTACATATCTTTAGCATACCGTAACTGTCTAGCTGAGGTACTATCATTTCCTCTTTTTACACAAACTCTTTTTGGTTTTCTATTGTTTTTGGATTTTGAAAATATCTGATGTTTTTGGATTTTTTTTATTGTTTTTATATTTTCTGAAATATATCTATCTCCCCTAAATACGAAAACAACTAAAAAGTTGATAAACCAAAGCAGTCTGCTTTTCAACATCCTCTGCAATGGTTTTCTCATCAAC
This sequence comes from Helianthus tuberosus, assembly GCA_030545235.1. Lineage (NCBI taxonomy): Eukaryota > Viridiplantae > Streptophyta > Magnoliopsida > Asterales > Asteraceae > Helianthus > Helianthus tuberosus. The sequence goes on along the minus strand of CM060412.1, from coordinate 108,699,279 downwards.
GCCAAGTATTTCTTCCACCGCCGATAAAAGCTTAATACCATTCAATTTTAATAGATACTGAAAACGTGTTTTATCAAATGCTTTGGTATGTAAATCTGCCTTTTGTTCGTCGGTGTGGATTTTGTCTATTCGTATCAACTTCTTCTCGAAACAATCTCGGATGAAGTGATGACGAATTTATATATGTTTAGTTTTAGCGTGATGTACCAGATTTTTTGTTATGTTTATTGCAGCCTCATTATCAACAAATATAGGAGAGGTAAGAAATTGTAAACCGTAATCGCGCATCTGTTGCTGAATCCACAGGATCTGCGAGCAGCAGCTTCCGGCAGACACGTACTCTGCTTCACATGTTGAAAGAGCAACAGAGGTTTGCTTCTTACATGTGAGTTTATATTTGTGGTGTGTTGATTAATCTTGTTCGGCTTTTATACCGGCCCTAAATGTTGGACAAACATGTAAATCTGATACAAGATTGTTATTAATATAATTGTCCCAAGTGATAAAAACATTTGTGCCTTGTGCATTTAAATCAGTTTTCATAAAATGATTTCGTGCCTTGTGCACCTAAACCAATTTTCATAAACATTTTCAAATGTGTCGGTTAATTGTATTTACCAGTGAAAACTGACGTATTTTCAAAAAGTCTAAGTGACAGGTACAAATACGTAAAAAGGATGGAAGCTGCACAAGATTGTTAAACAAGGAACTTGCAACTCTTTCGCATAAGCTGTCACACCCCGACTGCGTTAAAACAACGAACCGCGGCGGAAACATCGGGGAGTGTCGTAACAGAATCATTGTTTCACAACACCTGGTTTAAAGTTTCGTTTTATTGAATTAAGTCTATTACATTGTATTGAAATTAGAAACAAAACATGAACAAATTGACTTTCATTGTTATTAAGTCACTAAGGCCTCGTCCATTCCTATGTGAGCATGCACCAATATCATCATCAAACATCATCAACTATGGTACCTGAAACATATGTGAAAATACGTCAGCATAAAAATGCCGGCGAGTACATAGGTTTTGTGTGAGTGTCAGACTCATGGCTCGTTTACATGTTGAAATAACTCGAACAACTTCGTTAATCAATAATAGAAAAACTTGTTTTGTAAAATGTTTGTATTGTAAATTGAAAGAACCAAGTCAAAACATATTAGTTATAGTTAATAAAACCTCGATGCTATGAATCTTAACTCAAAACATTTGTTTATGTAAACCCGGATCGTAAATCATTTTTGTAATAAAACTCGAATGGTTTATATTGTTAGAAAAACCTTGTAATGTAACTTCGTTTTGAAAACATTTGCCCAAGTGATCTAGATAACGTAAAGATATATAATGTGTTAAAAGCACTTATATATAGGAAGTACCAACGACGTATCCACCATGCTTTTATCACAATACACCCGCCCCGTTACCTAATCACTTCCCTAACCCAATGGTTCAAACAGTTCAAATAGTTCACATAGATCAAATAGTTCCAAATGGTTCAAACAGTTCAAATAGTTCACATAGATCAAATAGTTCCAAATGGTTCAAACAGTTCAAATAGTTCATATATCAAATAGTTCCAAATGGTTCAAACAGTTCAGATAGTTTAATATAAACCATAGTATTTGTTTAGAAAACTCGAAATCGTTTAGCACATATGAATCACCCCAAAACAGTTTAAAATGGTAAAAGAGGGGAACTATGTACTCACTTGAGAATGCTTAGAAGTCTTGAATAACAACCAAGCAATGCTAGAGGGATCACGGAATCAGTCGGCACCTATTATAGGTAACTATGTTAATAAACCGGACCTAAATCGGAAGATCGTATAGGATGAGGTTTCGTAAACCAAATGAGTATTGGAACTCATATGATATGGTTTAACAAAGCCTACATACTAAATCGAAACCTAACCTAAGTGCTTACGACCCATTACGACCCGTTTAGGTAGCTTACGCTACCTTAACGCGTCGTTAGCGTAAACGCGCTCGGACCGCCTAACTAGTCCTATGACAAGTATTATATGCCTTAACAAGTCTAAGAATGTTGCCTAATCAGTTTAGATGTCAAAATTTAATTTACATATGCTTAGAATGAATTTATGTGCAATAAGGGCATTTTGGTCATTTTCCTAAGGCATATAAACTACGTATCATACAACTAACTAAACAAAGTGACCATAAGGTATAACCTCGGAAGGTTATTCCCTATACAACTATGGTCACAAAATATGTTTGGTCGGATCCTAATGATCGACCAAACTGGTCGGGTTCGAAAGTCTAAGCGGTTGGTTAGACCGCTTATCTTACGACCCTATATAAGCACTAAACTAAAAGTGACAAGTTAAACATGTTAAAACATGTTTAACTAAGTTAGAAAACAGGTTTTGATATCAAAACAAAGGGTTTTGATACCCAAGAATAGTTTGGTTGCAAAATACGCATAAACGCGTATTTTGACCGAAACTATGACTTGTCACTATGCCTAAATAACGTGGTAATCAGTAAGTATAGTCACAAAGGACTATGACCATCGTGATTACGCTCACGTTGCGAAGTTCAAACGAACTTCGTGTTGACCTTTGACTGGTCAAAGTAGAAAGTCAAACACTGTTTGACTTTCGTGCTTAAAAACGTATAAAAGATTAAAGAATACTTACAAAAGGTCCAAGCTTGAAGATTTGAACTCAAAATTTCTCAGGTATGAAGCTTCACAAGAAGAGCTTCAACTTAGAGAATAATTTAAGAGCAAATGTGAGGAAGATGAAGTGAAAATGGTGGGTATTTATAGAATTCCCACAACTGTTAGGATCGTTCCTCGATAATTGAGCTTCGATCTGGACCGTACATGTAAGGCACATTGTTTTGGAATACTAGGGGTGTCCAAAACCATCACACGGTATTGAAAAAGTTACACTAAAGCCCTTGAAATTCAACCTGGGTGTCAAAAATGCATTTTTTGTCCAGATGAGGCTGTGGCATGCCGCCACAGCAACACCACATAGTGGTGGTGCGACGCCACCACATACCCAGTTCCAGAAAGTTTGCTAAATTGTCAGGTTTGATCCCTGCAACTCGTTTAAGCCATTTTGACGCGTTTAAACTCTGTTAACCACATTTCAAGGCTCTATAATGAAGTTAAAGTATAGGGAACATGAAACATGCTCAAAAACATCTCGGATGTCAGTTCGTTTGGTCGTACGGTTGCGTTGTTCGGTTAATTACGACAGAAACTCGAACGGACGTGAAAACGATCCAAATTACGCGACGAATGGTATTTTTGCATTCCAATCACTAAAATAAAATATTTTAATGATTACAAAATTTTTTTGGGTGCCCGGATATGTTCAGAACGTAAGATATGCGCGAAAATGCAAACTTATGCACTTTTGACGCTTTTAGTCCCTGTTTGACCAAAAAGTTTATTTCTTGCACACCGAACCCCTCAAAGCCTATTTCTAAGCTATGTAAGGGATATTTATGGTATGTTTAACTTATAATCAAGTTCCGGAATGTTCGTTACTATTCAATTCGGTATACTTTTTGCAGTTTGACGCAAATAGTCCCTGCGATTGAATAAACTTAATTTCGACACACCAAAGCCTCCAAAACTTATTTCTAAGTTATGTAAAGGTTATTTAAGGTTGTTAAGCCTATACCACTATTCCGGAGTGTTTGTTGCATAAAACTGATTACGTTTACGCATTAGTTCGCGTATAACCTTCTAGAAAGCGATTTAAAGCTCGAAATTGAACAAGAATTTATATGTGCAAATGATACACATATTTATACAAATCCCAAGTATGAAACACAATATTTCATTGATTTTGTATTTGTTTGATGGTCGAAGAGGCACATATGTCACATAAGCCATTAGTCTGATAAACTTCTTGTCTGTACTTAATACTTTTATATTTTCAGACATTTGGGTTTGTAATAATATTTTATATTCCAAGACTTCCGCTGTGCTATTCTGTGTATGTTTGACCATGACGATACCAATCTTACGTCACGATACTCCCCACCGGGCTAAGCTGTAAATATCGGGGTGTGACAGGTTGGTATCAGAGCCAACATTTGAGTGAATTAAACACTTGTCATTAGTGTTTAATCCCAAATGACACAATAGCATATTCCTTAGACCTTCCGAGTCTAGACTTAACACAGGAATTCTCTCATCCCTATTAAGTAAGCATTGTTTTCGATTTTATGTGTTTTGATTATGTCGCCAGGCAAAGAAGCCGTTGATGGAAATTCTCCACATCTGAAGCTTAGAAATGCTAAGCTTTGTACCACGGCTAGGATAATCGTGCAACCGGTTGAAGGAAAGACCTTTATGGACCTATTCCCAAAATCAAACCTATTTAAACTCTTAACCAGACTTCGAAGTCCATACCAGAAGGTCCCTGAGGCTCCCATACTGAAGATGATGCATGTGGATGCTATTAATCCCTATTTTCTATTTCCAAGTTTTGAAATTCCAAACTTAGACTATGATTATTAAACTACAAACCCGTGATCAAATTTAAAAAAAAAATTCAAATCATTAATCCTTGGATCCTACTCCTAGCAACAAATCCTGAACTGGAATTCTGATTTAAATTCACTGAAACATTTAGTATCGCTATAGCATACGGCAAACAAAGAAGAGAAAACAATCGGAATGAAGCAAGGAAGGCATTAGAAAATTGATCTTTCATTATATTTCGTTTTTCTATAAATCCCTGTATGGTTATATTTTTCAATATAGTCCCTTCGTGGACATTATATTTCAATATAGTCCCTTCGTGGACACTGTACTTCAACATAGTCCCTTCGCGGACATTATATTTCAATAAAGTCCCTTTGAGGACATCATGTTTGATGTGGGGTAAAATTGATGTGCGTTAGGTGTATATGTAGGTTTAAGTATATTTTAAGCCCTTTTACACTTTCTTTAGCCAAGTTTTAAATTTATAAAACATGATATTTACTAACACTAAACACACATATGGGCAAGTGCACCCATCGTGAGCGTAGTATAGTGTTGGTAAGATACCGAGGTCGTCCAAGGACACAAGAGCTTTTAATATCGGTTTATCCTCAACGTCTAATCAAATCAAAAAGTTTAGAAAAATGGTTTTTAAACTAAGAAAAATAAAAACTAACTAAAATGCTGAAAATAAAAATAAAAGAAAAACAGATAGACAAGATGAATCACTTGGTTCCGACTCGTATCTAGTGTAACCTTTGATTATTTCCGCTCTTTTGCACTTTTTAAGAGATTATCTTAGTTATTGTAGTAGGCCCCTCTTTTGAAGGTGACGTTACCCTCACCCCAGTAGTTTGAGTCAGCAAGGATACAATCCTAAAAGGGTGGATTATTGAAAGACAATTAATTAAGTTATTATTGGAGGTGACGTTACCCTCGACTAAGTAGTCTGAGTCAGCAGGGATACAGTCCTAAATAGCTGGGTTATAGTATTAATAGTAGTTAACTTATGAGGGGATCAAAGAGTTTGGACCCCCGCCATCCAATACCGTTAAGTATTGAAGGAGGTCCTACTAAATTTGACCCAGGTCCATTGCAGGACCTCTAAACGCTGAACAATGGCAAGACTCTTACCAAACTGTTCCCTTAACCCCCGACCAGGTAGCCAACATACCTCCATATAGACCGTGGAGATATGAATGATGAAAATCTTTTATTTTATATAGACAGTAAAATAATGTCAAGACACCACAGACAAACGATAAGGAAGAATCACCTTCAACATAAGAAACTAGTTATTAAAGTCATTAATACAAAACCAAGTAAAAAGTGCGAAAAGATTAAAAATAAAAAGTATTACACTAGACACTTTGTCTTCACCAAGTGATGTAAGAGACTTAGGCAAACATGGCCTTGATTGTCAAGAACTCTTACGATCAATCTTGGATCCCGAGATGACTCACACGCTCTATGATGGACAATGGATGATGGTGTTATGGTGGTGGTGGGTGGTGGATGAAGTGTGAGAGTGGTGGTGTGCCAAGGGATGGTTTGAGCTTGAGCCAAGCACTCCTATTTATAGGCTGAACAGAAGCTCGGGCACGGCCCCGTGTCCAGTGGGCACGGCCCCGTATCCACATCCTTCTCTTTCTTCATTTAATGCAGCTTGTCTTATTAGTTGACCACGCCCCCGTGTCCGCTGAGCACGACTCCGTGTGCAGAAGAATCTTTGTACTATGAAGATTTGCCTGGATTGTGCGAATCTTATAGTTGACCACGGCCCCGTGTCCGCTGAGCACGGCCCCGTGGTGGGCAATAGAAGCTTCTACCACTTTGTCTTTTCTGCTGACACTTGGGCACGCCCGCGTGCTGGCTGAGCACGGGACGTGTTTAGTCTTCTGTCTTCTTGTTTTGCTTGGGAAGATGCTGTCGTGGGGTCGGGCATGTCACGTCTTGTTCCTTTTCTTGTATTTATGTTAGATTTTGATGTCTTTTTGCTCCTTTTGTTCATTTGAGCTCATTTAATCCTGAAAATACAAAAGGAAGACAAAAGCACACTTTTTCCAACATTAGTACTAAAAAGGGTTAGTTTTATGCCACAATTAATGAAATTTATATGTTGCATTTTGCACACATCAAAAATACACATATTTGTCTCGTGTAAATTGTATAATATTTGTATAGTTTTTATTTATTATTTTTAGTATTAGTAGTATATTATATTATTTTGTATTTTGCCAGATCCTGGTGCAAATGGAGCGAAAACGAGTAATAATAAATAACCAGTCAGTTGAGCAGAGTAGAATGCCAGGGGCCGAAGTAAAATTGCCGTTATTTTCTGTGAGTGAGCCGAACCCGCTATCCATATGTTATCTAAAAAGGGCCTATCTATAGATTATTATTAATATTGTTGGGGTTCACAAAAGAAAATAAAAAAAAGGCCATGGAAACATTATGTGAATTGAGAGCATCTTTTGCAAAATTTAATTAGGCCATGAAAAGGCCTGTGTACAGAATTGATTACGTGAATGTGATGGATGGTTGGGCTTTGTGGATCAATTTTTAAAACATATTAATGGACCCTAAAAAAGGGAGGCAGACATATATACGCACATAGGGAATTCAGCGGCACATGAATTTTGAAGGGCTGCCAATCAACATGAGACGAAGACAGTAGGGGGGACGCACGATCAGTCATTGGGATGAATTTAGAGCTTTATTTTGCAAGGGTTCAAGTTCAAGAATTATTGGGGTTGAAACAAGAGGCTTAGGGATCAAGAATTAAACAAGTTTTATCTATTTAATTCTCTTGTTTTCTTAGTTTCTTTATTTTACTTCAATGAATTCTGTTATTGAACCTTATTTATTATCTTCGTTCATGACTTTGATCGGCTAAACTTTTGTACCACCTAGACTTTGATGAATGGATTAATATAAAGTTTAAACCCTTTTCGTTAATTGCATGAATTTTATGGATTAATTATGTTTAGTAAAAGGTTTAGTTCATTGATTTGATGTATATGCGTACTTTGATTTGGCTTATTATTGTCAATTGCTTCGTATGATTCTTGGTGACGGTCTTTATCACATAATAGAGTCGTGCTAGGGTTTTAGATTTTGGTGAGTGTCTATATCACATAATAAATCTTAACTCTTTAGGTTGAAATTGCGCAAATAACCCCTAGAAGTAATAGTTAATAATTTTTTAGATTTTAGTATTCTACTAGTCCTAATAGCTGGAAAGTGAGGGGCTATTGGTAGGTCTTACCCGGCGAATTGCTTTAGACAGTATTTGGAAAAAGTCATGCCTTAGTTGCCCCGTCTGTTTATTAGTCTATCAAGTCAAGTTAATAAGTCCAAACTACCCTAGATCTATAATTGGAAAAGAGTAGGTCAATATTAGTGTCACACCCCGACCACGTAGAACATACAAAACGTGGCGGAAACGTCGGGGAGTGTTGTAACAGAATTAATTGTTTCAAATCCTTGGCAATTGAAGTTTCGTTTTATTAATCAAACATGAAAGTTTACATTGTTTTAAACAAGAACCAAAGAGTACATAACATAAATTAACTAGTTCTTGTCTCGTTTTAAGTCACTAAGGCACATGTCCGCCTAAGTATGTCTTGATAAGTCCTATGCATCATCTCCTGAAAACACATGTGAAAATAGGTACGTCAGCATAAAAATGCCTGTGAGATACATAGGTTTTGTAAAAACAGAATTCATGACTTATGTTTGAGAAAGATGTTTAGTCATGAACCTTGTAATTTGCTTTGTCTTGTAAATCATTTGAAAAACGTTAAGATCAGATGATATGTATAAATAAGAGAATAATGTATGGTTAAATGAATAACCATGTAAAATGAGTTTGTATAAGATAAGTTGTTTGTAAATCAATGTCTTGTGAAAAGTATGTCATTTGTATAAAATGTTATATGTCTCAAATTGAAATGATTCAAATAACGCTACAATATGTGATATCATACAAACACTTATATATAGGAAGTACCAGCGGCGTATCCACCGTGCTTGTATCATATTACATACGCCTCGTTACTTAAATCACTTACTCAAACCAAACCATCAAGATGAAATGTTTAACAATTGTAAAAATGTTTATGTATGGTCAAATGTCTATTGTCAAATGTAAATCATGTCAACGGATATAACTGGTTCACACAGTTCAATAGTTACAAACGGTTCATATGATCAAAGGGTTACGACGATTCAAAATGTAGTATAAGGTGTTCATATGCTGGATGAGCATATGCAACAAAGATGCAATGTAAAACAATGTACTAAGTATGCACACAATGGACATACATAACATGAAATGTAATGTAGAATGATGTACTAAGTACACACACAATGGGCATACATAGCATGTAAAGTAAAACGATGTACTAAGTACGCACACAATGGGCATACATAGCATGAAATGTAATGTAGAACGATGTACTAAGTACGCACACAATGGGCATACATAGCATGTAATGTAAAACGATGTACTAAGTACGCACACAATGGGCATACATAGCATGAAATGTAATGAAATCATGTACTATAATGTACTAACGAACATAGCAGGTATATGATGTGAAAGCATGGAAAGCATGAAAGTAACAAATAGGCACATGTGTTCCACCCCAAAACAGTTTGAAAACAGTAAAAGAGGGGTCTATGTACTCACTTGAGATTGCTCAGAAGTCCTAAGATAACCACCAAGCAATGCTAGAGATCACGGAATCAAACGGCACCTAATATAGGTAACTATGTTAATAAACCGGACCTATATCGGAGGATCGGATAGAATGAGGGCTCGTAAACCAAATGAGTATGGGAACTCATGTAATATGGTTTAACAAAGCCTACATACTAAATGAAACCTAACATAAGTGCTTTCGACCCATCGCGACCCATTAAGGTAGCTTATGCTGCTTTAACGCGTCGTGCGCGCAAAAGCCCACTCGAGACGTCTAACTAGCCCTATGACAAGTGTTATATGCCTAATCATGTTACATAATCAGTTATGTGACAAAAGTTTAAGTTACATATGCATAATTACCAATTATACATGAAAAGGGTATTCTGGTAATTTACCTAAGGCATATAAACTACCTATCATACAACTACTCAAATGATGTGACCATAGGGTATAACCTCGGAAGGTTATTCCCTACCTACTATGGTCACCTAATGTATTTGGTCGGATCCTAATGATCGACCAAATGGGTCGGGTTCGAAGGTATAAGCGATTTATTAGATCGCTTACCCTTACGACCCTAGACAACGTGGTAATCAGTAGGCATAGTCATAAGAGACTATAACCATCGTGATTACAATCACGTTGCGAAGTTCAAACGAACTTCGCATTGACCATAACTGGTCAACGCAGAAAGTCAAACAAAGTTTGACTTTCGGACTCGAAAAGCAATAAAAGAACGAAGGAATACTTACGAAGGGTCCCCGAATGCTAATCTCAATCCAAGTAACTCAGGTATGAAACAATGGTTTCAACTTAGAGTTTCTCAAATCAAAATTCTAGTGGGTTTAGCAATGGATGGGGTTGGGTATTTATAGGATTTCCCGAACCGTTAGGATCGTTTCTTGGAAATCGTGATCGAATCTAAGGCGTACACTTGTTGGAAAGTTATGGTGACTAAAAATGGCCCCTAATCAGCTGAAAGGGCAAGTGTGAGTGTGTGGTTGTGGGTTAAACAGCTGGAATCAGCTGAGTAATCGATCTTATCTGATCTGGGAGGCTGACGCGGCCCGCGTCAGGATGCACACAAAACTCAGGCGGGCCGCCTGAGCTTGTCTGATCAAAAATAAGTTTAAAAAATGACAGTTTCAGTCCCTGTTGGTGTTTAAGGCTCATTTCGACCCGTTTAAGGCCCGTTAAGCCAACGTTAAGGCCCTAAAATGATGCCTAAACATTTTGGACATGAAACATGCTCAAAAATATGCCGGATGTCGGTTCGTTTGGCCGTACGATCGCGATGTTCGCTTAATTACGACGGAATGCGCATAAGCGCGAAAAACGATCCAAATGACGCGACGAATGGATTTTTCTTATGCCAAACACTAAAATAAAATGTTTTAGTGCTTACATAAATTTTTGGATGTCCGGATGTATTCAGAACGTAAGTTATGCGCGAAAATGCAAACTTGTGCACTTTTTGACGCTTTTAGTCCCTGAATGACCCAAAAGTTTATTTTAGCACACCGAACCCCTCAAAGCCTATTTCTAAGCTATGTAAAGGATATTTATGGTATGTTTAACTTATGGTCATGTTTCAGAATGTTCATTACAGTTCAGATTGGCATACTTTCGCAGTTTGTCAACTTTAGTCCCTGTAAGCGATTTAACTTGATTTTGCCATACCAAAGCCTTCAAAACTTATTTCTAAGTTATGTAAAGGTTATTTAAGGTATGTTAAGTCTATTTCACTATTACGGAGTGTTCGTTGCATTAAATTGGTTATATTTACGCATCAGTGCGCGTGTAACCTTCCAGAAAGCGATTTAGAGCTTGAAATCGAACAAGAATTGATATGTGCAAAAGATACACATATTTATACAAGTCCAAAGTATGAAATACAATATTTCATTGGTTTGGTATTTGTTTGATGGTCGCAGTGACACAGGTGTCACAGTCTCCCCTACTTTAGGAAATTTCGTCCCGAAATTTATTCGTAAGAGTCTGTCTGTGACTTTGTGTTAAATAGCCATCAAAGATATGTAAAGCATAATTTTGTTATTTTCCTCAACGGATATTTTTTCAGAAGCGAAAATGAACGAACGGAGTCATTTTCTTCAACGGGTTCTTCGGAAATGGAAAATAAAGGATTTTTAACTAAACGGATATACATTTCCCTCAACGGATATTCTTCAGAAGTGAAAACGAATGGATGATTCATTCTTCCTCAACGGGTCCTTCGTCAGAAACGGGAATGAAGGAATAATCCACGGATATTCATTTCTCTCAATGGATATTCTTCAGAACGAAAATGAACAACCGGGGTCATTTTCCTCAGCGGTTATTCTTCAGAATTTGAAATGAAGGAATAATCAACGGATATTCATTTCTCTCAATGGATATTCTTCAGAACGAAAATGAACAACCGGGGTCATTTTCCTCAACGGTTATTCTTCAGAATTTGAAATGAAGGAATAATCAACGGATATTCATTTCCTCAACGGATAATCTTCAGAAATGAAAATGAACTAACGGAGTCATTTTCAACGGTTGCTTCCTCAGGTATGGAAATGAAAGATTTAACAACGGATATTCATTTCCTCAACGGATAATCTTCAGAAACGAAAATGAACTAACGGAGTCATTTTCAACGGTTGCTTCCTCAGGTACGGAAATGAAAAATTTAACAACGGATATTCATTTCCTCAACGGATAATCTTCAGAAACGAAAATGAACTAACGGAGTCATTTTCAACGGTTGCTTCCTCAGAGTTGGAAATGAAGGATAAACGGATATTCATTTCCTCAACGGGTATTCCTCAGAAGTGAAAAATGAATAGCTAGTTCATTTTTCCTCAACGGATTCTTCATCAGAATTGGAAATGAATTGGGTTAACTTAGATACATGATAGAACTTGCTGTGATTTCTGTGCACTAAATTCCATAATTATGTATGCATCCATAATTACGTAATTCCTTGCACAATCCGCACAGTTCATTTTGTAATGTTGTGGGGAAAGATATCAAACTTGTGATGACGGTGACTAGACTACCATAGGGTCCTTTTAATTAGATCAACAGAGGATCTTCTTAATTAGGCCACCAAGGAGTCCTTTCAGTTGTATCATCACATGATGTTCCTAACCAGATTTTTGGATCAATTTGCTTAGCTAGACCACTCAAGGGGTCTAATTATGGAGTAGTACTTTATAACCCAAGGGACTTAACTACAACGTAGAAGTCCATTAAGGATTTTAGATAGTACCTTTGGGTATCCTACTATGAATCTCTTGTACAAGGATATGTAAGATTCTACGAGGATTTGGATAACAAAATTTGGATCACACGACACATAAAAGGGAACACATAAGCACATAAGCACATAATTGTTTAATTGTTATTATCTTGTCGCCTCGTGCTTCGTTTCTCTTGGAAGAAACGGGTACTTAGGATTTTCGTGGAAAACGCAAGAGATCATACAATGGAAGAAATTTGGGGGTAGTCTGTTCTTCAAGGAATATGGTTCCTTGATTGTTGGTATTGTAGAGGATATGTTTATACATGCAACCACATAAACATATTAAAATGTAAATAAAAGATTTATTTATAAACAACAACAGCTGTTTCATGGACCTTGACAACAAAAGAAAATAATACACAAGGCTTGATTATTTTATAAACAGCGCTGTCTCCTGTCGGTCAGATACTCATCTCTGCGCTGGAATTGCATTAGCAAGCCTTGGGCAATTCCTACAAAAATGGCCCATCTCGCCACAGTTGTAGCAAGACCCCGGTGGAAAACGAGCTTGAGCAGGATTGTTGCCAGCTTGATTTGGTGCAGCTGCGGTTGGGCAAACCCTCGTTGTATGACCTATAAGTCCGCAAACTTGGCATGTGCGGCACTTCACACCAGCATGATGATGTAGGCCACATTGGTTGCACAAGGGTGCAGTTCCATTGTATGGCTTCCTAGCAGGGGGTTGAGCTGGTTGGTTGGGGACGGCTTGATCATTGTAAGTAACCATGGCGAAGTTCTGAGAAGCCTTTCGCTTCTTTGACTTCTTAGGGGATCCACTCTGTTTATCCATGGTCTTTGATTCCTCGATTGGGTTCGATTCCTCGACCGGTTTCTTATCACCCTTTCGGAAAAGCTTACGTTTCCTGATCTGAGATTCAGTCAAGGTTGCAGCTAGCTCAATGGTCTGCCTAACTGTAGTAGGGTTGCTACCAGTCACAATGTCTTGTATTGAGTCAGGGAGGCCATCAATGTACTTTTCGATTGCCTTATCCAAAGGTGTGACCATGTTTGGGCATAACAAACTTAATTCCTCATAACGGTCCGTGTAGGCTCGATGCTCACCACTGTCTTGCTCAAGATTGTCGAATTCCCTTTCCAAGGCCCTGATCTCGTGACGAGGACAAAACTCCTTCATCATGAAAGCCCTAAGTTCGGCCCATGTCTGTGCTAGAGCAACTTCTGCACCACGATCTCTCATAACCCCGTTCCACCACGTAAGGGCCCTCTTCTGGAACACACTCGAAGAAAACTCGACCTTGCGATTGTCAGGACACTTCACGTGGCGGAAAGTATTCTCAATGCTCTCGAACCATTGAAGAAGCCCAGTCGCTCCCTCAGAACCACTAAACTTGAGTGTTTTAGCCGAGTTAAAACTCTTGAAATTGCATGGACCATTGTTATTGTTGTTGGCTTGGTTCCATTGTGCAAAGAGGTTTGGGAATTGAGAAGCCATTTGCTGCGTAATAATTTCTGCCAGTTCGGCAGTCGCTATCTGGTTTTCGCATCGACGAGGCATTCTAAAAGAGGAAACATGAAAGGAAACGAGTGAGAGTATTAGACGAAAAGAATGAGATGAAACAAATCTGATGAAAGCAAGGATAGTGGTCATTTGTTTGTTACTACAAAGCAACAAACGACCACGGTGACTAATCAAAGTAAATGGATCAAAAATAATGTATCGCGAAGACATGCTCGCCTATAAGTGAACCCTCATCCCAAGAATTCCCAGGTAAGCACAACTGGTCTCGAGTCTGATGAGATATATACGAAGTGCTTGCCTAGACAGAAAACCCAGAATACAGGCATTCACCCTTCCAGTTTGCACGTGTTCACATTATTTAAAACCCAAAACCTTGACGAGATTTTGAAAACTCAAAGGGGTTCAAAACCATATAATAGAAGGTTCAAAACCTTACAACAGAGGGTTCAAAACCTAGTAATCAATCATCCTAGAACAGATGATTAGTTTTCAAAGCGGTTTTGAAATTTATGTTCTTGTTGTGGTCGTCGCCTAAGGATAGGTGACAGTATTGTTTTATGACTAAACGCAAGTAAACTCGCGTTAGGGGTCCTAGAAAGGTTATAGACTAGGTCAAAGCATTACTAATAACCTAATTCCCTATAACCATTGGCTCTGATACCATCTTTTCTGTCACACCCCGACCACGTAGAACATACAAAACGTGGCGGAAACGTCGGGGAGTGTTGTAACAGAATTAATTGTTTAAAATCCTTGGCAATTGAAGTTTCGTTTTATTAATCAAACATGAAAGTTTACATTGTTTTAAACAAGAACCAAAGAGTACATAACATAAATTAACTAGTTCTTGTCTCGTTTTAAGTCACTAAGGCACATGTCCGCCTAACTATGTCTTGATAAGTCCTATGCGTCATCTCCTGAAAACACATGTGAAAATAGGTACGTCAGCATAAAAATGCCTGTGAGATACATAGGTTTTGTAAAAACAGAATTCATGACTTATGTTTGAGAAAGATGTTTAGTCATGAACCTTGTAATTTGCTTTGTCTTGTAAATCATTTGAAAAATGATAAGATCAGATGATATGTATAAATAAGAGAATAATGTATGGTAAATGAATAACCATGTAAAATGAGTTTGTATAAGATAAGTTGTTTGTAAATCAATGTCTTGTGAAAAGTATGTCATTTGTATAAAATGTTATATGTCTCAAATTGAAATGATTCAAATAACGCTACAATATATGATATCATACAAACACTTATATATAGGAAGTACCAGCGGCGTATCCACCGTGCTTGTATCATATTACATACGCCTCGTTACTTAAATCACTTACTCAAACCAAACCATCAAGATGAAATGTTTAACAATTGTAAAAATGTTTATGTATAGTCAAATGTCTATTGTCAAATGTAAATCATGTCAACGGATACAACTGGTTCACACGGTTCAATAGTTACAAACGGTTCATATGATCAAAGGGTTACGACGGTTCAAAATGTAGTATAAGGTGTTCATATGCTGGATGAGCATATGCAACAGAGATGCAATGTAAAACAATGTACTAAGTATGCACACAATGGACATACATAGCATGAAATGTAATGTAGAACTATGTACTAAGTACGCACACAATGGGCATACATAGCATGTAATGTAAAACGATGTACTAAGTACGCACACAATGGGCATACGTAGCATGAAATGTAATGTAGAACGATGTACTAAGTACGCACACAATGGGCATACATAGCATGTAATGTAAAACGATGTACTAAGTACGCACACAATGGGCATACATAGCATGAAATGTAATGAAATCATGTACTATAATGTACTAACGAACATAGCAGGTATATGATGTGAAAGCATGGAAAGCATGAAAGTAACAAATAGGCACATGTGTTCCACCCCAAAACAGTTTGAAAACAGTAAAAGAGGGGTCGATGTACTCACTTGAGATTGATCAGAAGTCCTAAGATAACCACCAAGCAATGCTAGAGATCACGGAATCAAACGGCACCTAATATAGGTAACTATGTTAATAAACCGGACCTATATCGGAGGATCGGATAGAATGAGGGCTCGTAAACCAAATGACTATGGGAACTCATGTAATATGGTTTAACAAAGCCTACATACTAAATGAAACCTAACATAAGTGCTTTCGACCCATCGCGACCCATTAAGGTAGCTTATGCTGCTTTAACGCGTCGTGCGCGCAAAAGCCCACTCGAGACGTCTAACTAGCCCTATGACAAGTGTTATATGCCTAATCATGTTTCATAATCAGTTATGTGACAAAAGTTTAAGTTACATATGCATAATTACCAATTATACATGAAAAGGGTATTCTGGTAATTTACCTAAGGCATATAAACTACCTATCATACAACTACTCAAACGATGTGACCATAGGGTATAACCTCGGAAGGTTATTCCCTACCTACTATGGTCACCTAATGTATTTGGTCGGATCCTAATGATCGACCAAATGGGTCGGGTTCGAAGGTATAAGCGATTTATTAGATCGCTTACCCTTACGACCATCGTGATTACAATCACGTTGCGATTACCACTAGACAACGTGGTAATCAGTAAGCATAGTCACAAGGGACTATAACCATCGTGATTACAATCACGTTGTGAAGTTCAAACGAACTTCGCATTGACCATAACTGGTCAACGCAGAAAGTCAAACAAAGTTTGACTTTCGGACTCGAAAAGCAATAAAAGAACGAAGGAATACTTACGAAGGGTCCCCGAATGCTAATCTCAATCCAAGTAACTCAGGTATGAAACAATGGTTTCACCTTAGAGTTTCTCAAATCAAAATTCTAGTGGGTTTAGCAATGGATGGGGTTGGGTATTTATAGGATTTCCCGAACCGTTAGGATCGTTTCTTGGAAATCGTGATCGAATCTAAGGCGTACACTTGTTGGAAAGTTATGGTGACTAAAAATGGCCCCTAATCAGCTGAAAGGGCAAGTGTGAGTGTGTGGTTGTGGGTTAAACAGCTGGAATCTGCTGAGTAATCAATCTTATCTGATCTGGGAGGCTGACGCGGCCCGCGTCAGGATGCACACAAAACTCAGGCGGGCCGCCTGAGCTTGTCTGATCAAAAATAAGTTTAAAAAATGACAGTTTCAGTCCCTGTTGGTGTTTAAGGCTCATTTCGACCCGTTTAAGGCCCTTTAAGCCAACGTTAAGGCTCTAAAATGATGCCTAAACATTGTGTACATGAAACATGCTCAAAAATATGCCGGATGTTGGTTCGTTTGGCCGTACGATCGCGATGTTCGCTTAATTACGACGGAATGCGCATAAGCGTGAAAAACGATCCAAATGACGCGACGAATGGATTTTTCTTATGCCAAACACTAAAATAAAATGTTTTAGTGCTTACATAAATTTTTGGATGTCCGGATGTATTCAGAACGTAAGTTATGCGCGAAAATGCAAACTTGTGCACTTTTTGACGCTTTTAGTCCCTGAATGACCCAAAAGTTTATTTTAGCACACCGAACCCCTCAAAGCCTATTTCTAAGCTATGTAAAGGATATTTATGGTATGTTTAACTTATGTTCATGTTCCGGAATGTTCGTTACAGTTCAGATTGGCATACTTTCGCAGTTTGTCAACTTTAGTCCCTGTAAGCGATTTAACTTGATTTTGCCATACCAAAGCCTTCAAAACTTATTTCTAAGTTATGTAAAGGTTATTTAAGGTATGTTAAGTCTATTTCACTATTCCGGAGTGTTCGTTGCATTAAACTAGTTATATTTACGCATCAGTGCGCATGTAACCTTCCAGAAAGCGATTTAGAGCTTGAAATCGAACAAGAGTTGATATGTGCAAAAGATACACATATTTATACAAGTCCAAAGTATGAAATACAATATTTCATTGGTTTGGTATTTGTTTGATGGTCGCAGTGACACAGGTGTCACAATTAGGGTACTTACACAATAATTAGTTAACCGGAAGGAAGTCTAATAACCGGTAGGATTAACGGCCTAGGTAGTGCCATAAGTTTCACCTCGAGAAGGGTTGAGGGGCTTAGTTGGTGTCTTAATAGGTATAGTATTACAAGATCCCAGTTCCATAAATCATGCAGTTAACTTAATTGGTAATCTCTTAAAATCAATCTAGGATTCTAGTCTAGGTGGTCTTCGTCATCATATAAGAAAAGTTTTCGCCTTACTTCGTATTAGCTTAGTTCTAGTTTAATAATTAGTTTAATAGATTTCCTTTGATTTTCAGTACCCCCCCCCCCAATAACAGTTAGAGTCCGTGTCAGTCTAGGTCTAGATAGAGTCTAATTAGCGTAATCAGAGAGTCTCGTGGGTTCGATACTCGGACTTACTTAGGCTATACTGCATTGACCGGTACACTTGCCGGTGGTGTGGTCTAGGTTTTAGAGAGTCTGTTTTTATAAATTTAAAACTTAGAGTGTCTAATTTAGGGTTAAAATTAGTTAGTTTAATTAGACCACTTTTAGCACATCAATGTTTCAAAATAGTCTCTTCATGAGCATTATATTACAATATAGTCCCTTCATGGACATTATATTTCCATATAGTCCTTTTGTGGACATCATACTCTGTTATAGTCTTTTCATAGACATGTCATTTCATTAAAAATATTATGTAGACATGATGTTTCATTAAAGTTCCCTGGCGAATATAATAATTCATTATAGTCCTTTCGATGACATATCGTTTCACTATAGTCCCGATATTGACATGTCTTATACTCCCTAAATGGACTTATATTTTTCCCTTTCGTCCCCTCTTGTACAAGTATTGCTTCAAAGTCCCTATAAGGACCTATCTCTTCTATATAGTCCCAGCATGGACATTTGTTTATTATAATCCTTATGTGAACATATCCTTCGATTTGAGTCCCTGTGAGGACATCTGTTCAGCAAAGCCCTTTAGTGCACACGCTGTATCAATATAGTCCTTTTATGGACAAGTTATTTTATTAAAATCCCTTTGGGGATATACTATTTCGAAATAGTCCCTTATGGACATGAGATTTCACTATAGTCCCTTAGCGGACATGACATTTCATTATAGACCCTTCGTGGGTAAACAGTTTCAATATAGTCCCCATACAGACTTATAATATTTTAATAGTCCCCATAAGGACTTATAATCTTTTAATAATCCCCAATTGGACTTATGATTTTCTTTTAGTCCTCTGCGAACAAATAAGATACTAAAAGTCCTGATTAAGGCACTGTTGTAAATTTCCTAATGAATTATGGGAAGCTTTGAAAATTTATATAGGTATTCATTTCGTCCTTTATCAAACAATAGTATCAATTTTATTCAAACTTTATCGATCTGCTAAATATTTTCAAAAGATCTTCTTAATGGTATAACCTAGCCAATATGTCAATACCGACATGCTATGATGGTAAAACCCTCTTAAGAAAATTAATCCTTGTTAACATCTAAGAACATGTTAACACTCCTGGCAGTGTGACATGAGAAACCACACCAGCCGTCAAGGTATTTGGACTACGTCCAAGCCTTAAAGCCTATATGATCGAATTAGATCATGGCAAGTATCATCAATGTGATGATCATAATATAAACATCCATTAGTGATGAAGTGCCTACGGGCTAAACTTGTTGTCCAATAAGACAACGATAGTTGTGGTCTATGACCCCCTGTCTAAAGATATTGGACTATGTCCAAGCATAATAGTCTATATGATCCATGCGATCATGATTAATATCATCTGATACGATGATCATATTATTTAACATCCTTAATGATGGTTTGCCTACGGGCTATAACATATTGTCCATTTGAGACATTGACATTGTGATCTTTATGATCCCCTGTCCAAGGTAGTGAGCTATGCTCAAGCCTAATAGTCTATTTATGATCAATGTGATCATGACTAATATCATCTGAAACGATGGTCATATTATTTAACATCTTTTAGTGATTTTTCGCCTACGGGCCATATACCATATTGTCCATTAGTGACATTGACAATTATGACCGTTATGGTTATTGATCAAGGTGATGGGCAATGCCCAAGCCTCATACTATATAAGATCGATAAGATCTTGACAGATATCTTAAATTACGATAATTATATGTATATATATAAACATCCATTAGTGAAGTCCATTGATTGGCCTATGTGGCAAAATAAATCGTCTTTCAAACCTTATAGTCCCTAATCACATAAGATTGCGGCTTATATATTAATGTATTCTGTGACAGGCCTTTTGTGCCATATCCTATATGTCCTTTGCGACAAGGCCTTCGTGCCATATGGCTATTATATGTCCTTTGTGACAAGCCTATGTACTATATTTTATGTCCTTCGTGACGGACTTATGTTCTATATTTTAAAAGTCCTTTAAGGCTAGCCTTCGAGCTACTCAAAATCGTCATTATGACAAAGACAATTGTGACATTGTGATCCCTCGTCTAAAAGGTAATGGACTCGGTCCAAACCCTAAATGCCATTGATGGTCCTTTTATGACCTAGGCTAAATATAATTGATACACATACAAATAACATTCATTAGGAATGTTCATAACCTATTAGCCTATATAGTTTAATGATACCATGGTTAGTGTATGTCAGGTCGTCAGGATGATGACTAGCTATTTTAATACAACTAATCAATTGTTTAAATTTGGTGTTTAGTACCAAGCTTCGAGTATGGAAAACTCAGATGAGGCAAACAACAGTCGCGATGATATAGATGCGACAAATGCAAACGATGCAACAAATATGAACCTCAATATTAATGGAGTTAATCTCCAAGCTGTGACACAGCTATTAGAAAGGCTATGAGGAAGGTCATGAAAAAGTTCAAAGAGCTGAATGCTACTTGCTCCAAATCACATTCATCTGCTCATGAGAAGAGCTTTGTTTATACTTCGAATGCGAAGAATGAACCAAATAAGATGATATATAGTGAGGAGCCCCGTTCCTCTAAAGGATGTACTTAAAAGTACTTTGACTCTTGCAAGTCAAGAGATTACAATGGCGAAATAAAGGGGCCATTGATTGCATGAAATTGTCGGGTGAAATAGAAACCATTATGCGTATCAGCGGTTATGCTGGGGAGGACATTGTGAGGTATGTATCACAGTCATTCAAGGGTAATGCCCTTAGTTGGTGGAAGACATTAATAAAGTCACAGGAAAGATACTCTTATACAATATGGGATGGTCCAAGTTTATGGACCTTATCAGAAAAACCTATTGTCCACGACATGAAATGGAAAAAAAGGTGAAATTAGAATTTTCTGACTCTTACCATAAAAGTTCTAGACTGTCGACAGTATGTTACAGAATTCAATTCATTGTCTAAGATAGTGCCCTATTCGGTTAACCTAGGATCTGAGCGTAATGCACAATATATTGGTCGTTTAGCCAAAGATAAAAGGGCATGTTAAACTTCAAAACCTGATTCTTATAAATCCACTATGGATCTATCTCAGCCACTCGCGCTAGATGGGTTAAGAAATAAACCAGTCAAAACTGAGACTGCCAGAAAAGGAGGAAAGAGGATAACTCCCAGAAATCTAAGAAAAAGGGGTATAGTTAAGTTTAGAGAGACTAAGAATGGAGGCGCCTAAACCCTCCTGATGAATGCCAGAGGCAGTTCGTATCAATAATGGCACCAAGTACATGCCTTATCGTGAATCAATGATATTAGTGCTAAGAATTTTGTTTTGATTCAGGTACTACTAAGTCTTTCCTAGATCATAAGCAAAGCAAACTTTTAAAATTTTTCCTTAAGAACTCCAGATATTAAGTGTAAGGTAGAACTTACCGACGAAAATCATAGGAACAATTTTTTTCTATTCTTGTCGGAAATCCTCCTTCATAAAATCTAGAGTACTCTTTCTCCAGACGAAGTACGATAATATATGTTATTTTATTTAGTTACCTCATTGATTTCTATCAACTGTGAATGCCAAACTGTATTGATAAAAGCGCCATATGAGGATTGGTGTATATTAGTGTGTCCCGTAGATTGCTTCCATGCCTGATCAGTATGGAGGTTTAATGCACGGAACCACTAAGATATCCCAATGGTCATATTGTACTAAAGTCAACTAATGGTATTCAAAGAAGATATCCAATATAGAAATGTTCAAATAAGCGTCACTAATTAAAGCATCCTGCATTCATATAGAAAATGTGTAATTATTATGGCACGGATAACGATAGATGAACTGAAGCCTGAGATTCAGAATATCTCTGTCATCTCTGTGAATCTCGATTGTCCTCTTCGTTGAACTACCCAGTTTACCTCTTGAGAGGCAAGTAGAGTTAAGATTAATATCCCACTTAGGGCTGCATCTATTGAAAAATCTCCATATCGGTTAATACCGACGGAAATGGAAGAACTAAGAGCCAATTAGATGAGCTTTTAGAGAAGGTTTCGTAAAGCCTAATTCATAATTCTGAGAGCTCCATTATTATTAATTAAGAAAGACGGTTCATTATGCTTATGCATTGATTACCGCAACCCTATTTAGGCAACAATTAAGAATCGCCATCAGCTGCCCAGGATCGTCGATTTGTTCGACTAACTG
This sequence comes from Helianthus tuberosus, assembly GCA_030545235.1. Classification (NCBI taxonomy): domain Eukaryota; kingdom Viridiplantae; phylum Streptophyta; class Magnoliopsida; order Asterales; family Asteraceae; genus Helianthus; species Helianthus tuberosus. The sequence continues at coordinate 108,676,737 of CM060412.1, read as the reverse complement.
TGAGGTTAGCTATTCTTTAAAGATTGGATTAAGCAGTAGTTGGAATGACTATCTCGACTTAATTAAGTTCTCATATAACTAATAGTTAGTATATAAGCATCAAGGCTACTCCTTTTGGAGGCCTTGTATAGAAAGAATATCAAACGTCTGTTTGTTGGACATAAGTTTGGTAAGTCCAATTATCAGGACCTGAAATTACCATGGAAACAACGGATAAGATCATACGAATCCATGATCGTCTGGAAGTTGCCAATAATCGGCAGAAAATCAATATTGATAAGAGTCGCAAACCTCTTAAGTTCTCAATGAGGAACAAGATTCAACAGAAAGTACCACCCCAGAAAGGTGTGCTGCATTTTGATATAACGGACAAGTTAAAATCTAAATAATTTGGACCATTCGAGAAAATCGAATATGTCAAGATCGGTAGCCTATAAGCTGAAACTTACCTAAGGAGCTTGGTGGAATTCACAATGTGTTCCACACTTGTGATTTAAAGATATGGCTAGACAATAAGTCAATAGCATTGTCACATAATGATGAGCAGGTCTATGAAAACTTATAGTTTGTGGAAAAATTAACATCGATTGAGAATCGACAGGTTAAGAAGCTCCGGAAAGAAAGTATGTACCTATTGTATAGGTCAACCGGGATGTCGTAAGAGGCCCCTAATATACTATGGAGGTTAAGTTCATTATACGACAGAAAGTACTTCCATATTTTTGAGCAAATCTCGAGGTCGAGATTTCTTTTAAGGGGGTGAGGATGTAACACCTCGTAAAATCACAACCAATGATGTGTTGACACGTGTACTAAACCCTAATAAGGTCAAATGTCGACTATGAGGGACTAATTTTGAGAAAAATCAAAAAATTTGAATGCGAAAGGACTAAAAGTGTTAACATGCTTAAAATAAGCCTCTGAATAACCATACACGGTATTCATAATTATAAAAGAGCCACTCGTTGGTCGAGAGGAGCCGTTTGCATAATTATTTGAAAGTTGCGCTTCGAAGGGTTAAAAGCGTCAACATGTTAATTCTTACCTCTGAGTGACCTTTTAACAAACCGAGAGCTTCATGATGTTTGAACATACTCTCAGGAATGCCTAATATTGGCCGTCTAAGGCTTTTATGCCAATAAGTGATGTTACGCGCAAGTTTGCAAGTTAAAGGGGTTAAAAGACTCAACATGTTTAATTATACCTCTGAGTGACCTTTTAACGAACCTGAAGCATCGTGATGTTTGATAATACTCTCGAGAATGCCTAATATGGATAACATAGGGCCTTGACGTAATAAAATGATAATGAGCGCAAATTTGCGCGTTAGAGGGACCAAAAGCGTCAACTTTTAAAACTACACCTTTTGGTGACCACTTAAGCGAACGGGAGCGTCATAATATTTAAGCAGATACTCGGGAATACTCAATATGGGCCACAAAAGGCTTAGATATCGTTAAACGATATTACGCGCTACTTTGTGAGACTAAAGGACTAAAAGCGACAACTAGCGAAGCTATACCTTAAGGGACTTTTTGAAAGGAACAGGAACTTCGTAATGCTTGGTCTTGCGCCCGAATGTGCCTAAGGAGTATCGTTAAGGGTTTTCACACTTTATATTAATAATTCACATAAGAATTTAAAGTATGTGCCATATATGTCATTTTAAGAGATTAGAAGTGATTAAATCATAGCAGGGACCTGAACCGTCATATTTGAAGACTGGTCTGACCCTTATCGCGGCCACGACCCAGGTCTGGGCCTGCTCTCGTGGGCTACCAGACTGCAAACAGCAGCAACATCAGTACTATTGTTGTTGGTATTATGCATTTCCTCATTTTTAAAACATAAACAAACCTTAAAAGGCTGAACAGAGAAGACAGGGACCAAACTCGACAAGCTGCCAAAGTTTCTGTTGGGCCGGACTACCTTGCGGGCCGCGAAGCCTAGAGGGCCACTCCTTCGCAGGCTGCCAATGAAGCAACAACAGCAAACAGAATTATGTTTTGATGGTTTTCTTGATTACCCCTCACAACCAAACCATTTTAAAGAAACCATGGACATGTTATACTGATTTTGAAAGTTGGTATTACACTTGTTTTAATCTTAGAACTCCCTAAGACACTTGTCAATCATCTACAAGTTCCCAAAATCTATGAATAGCCATGAAACCCATTTGAACTTCTTGCATCATTCCATTCAATCTTCTATCTCTCAATTCTAAGAGGATCCTGAACATTTTGGGAACCTCCTTTCAGTCCCTAGGACCTTATGTAAGTGTCCTTTCATGAGAAGTTTATTTTATTTGGCTTAAAAAGCCAAAAAGTCAAGCGTTTATGATAAACGCTTTGACTTTTAGTTAGACCATAAACGGTCAAGCCAATTTTCGCAACGAACATGGCTACGTGATTGTAATTAGGTAGGTGTTAAACCCTCAAAAGGGAACCTCCTAAGAATCACGTTTGCTTGGTCAATTGACGAGTCAACGTAATATTGTTTTAAAAAGTCATCGGGACAGTTTTTGAAATAATTGCGACATGAGTTTAGAAATGTTCTAAAATACATTTTATCACTTAAACAACTTGGTAATAATTATTAGAACATGTGTAAACATGTTCAGCTCGTCAATTCCAGTTTTAGAGTCGGTTCGCAACCGAAAGTCGCGAAGTTTGACTTCTTCATTAACTTTCGATTATGAACCGAATTAAATTAGTTTTCTACTGATTTTAGGTTTCGTTATGATGTAATTTAATGTAGCATAACCCTATAAGGTTATATTACACAATCATACTAGAAATCTAAGTTATTTGCTTGTTTCTGTTATTATGCTTAATTTTGACTATTATGCCCTTATGTTATAAAAACGAGATTTTGGATATTTGAGAGGACAAATAGCTTTATTACTGATATATAAGTATGTCAAATAAATTTGACATCAATTTCTGGTCTCAAACTAAAGTTATGCAAGATATCGTAAAATGAAACTTTTTATTAATTAAATTACATTTTTAGCATAAATCATGTTTAAACCCAAATTTTGGCACCAAACCCATTACCTACTATTTTGATATTATTTTTAGAGATTTTTGGAATTTTTGGTCAGATTATAAACTGACCATATCATTGAGTTCTCGTATGATTCGATAAATGACGATAATACCCTTTTCACTTATAAAATGAGATTAACACATGATTAACATGCCAAACCTTTTCCTACTGATGTTATATGTTAAATGAATTATTTTAAACCTTAAAGGCTGATCAAAATCTCAGATTTCCATAAACATCTCAAATATCGTCAATTATCGACTTTTACGCAAATTAAGCGCATAGTATGGTTTAAAACCATATTTAACACCTAAGACTTGTTACCTACTGATTTTATATATAAACTTTAATATTTTAACAGTAAGTATAAGTCTTGAACTCAGACTTCCAATTTTGTCCTTAAAAGCATATGTGAAATGACCAAAATGCCCCTACGGTGCATAGTTTGGCCATAAATGGTAAACCACACATATGTATGATATCCTACTGTTATAACACTACAAAATAAATGTTTTTACGAATGTTTTAGGCCAGAACCTCAGTTTACTAATAAACCTCTTTTATAAATCTTAAAATGACCAAAATACCCTTACGTGACTTAAATTGTTTTAAATTTTTTTGGGGCATAATTGCTTATATCCTACTGATATCATAACATATTTACAGCATAATAACTTATGGAACTTTTACATGACTCATCCGATTACCCGTTATGCATATACACGTTCGGTACGGTTTATGTAGCTAGTTTGCATAAATTAGCCGAAACGGGTCAAACCTTATCATTTTTACTTCAAAATCCAAAATGTATTTAGTTTAACCATATTATACAAGTCTTCATACTTGTTGGGTCTAAATTATATTCCATTCCGGTCATCGCTTAATCCAGCGTATCGTACCGTTTTCATATTTAAAAACTAGCCGGTCTAAGTTTATGACTTAACTAAGACCCGTTAGTATTCTAATTGGTTATTTATACCATCATTCCAGAATAGAGCCTTCCGGTAAATTGTACCTACTCTTACTTAATTGAATACGGCTGAGTTACTATAAATCTTGCTATTTAAGACAGGAGCTAGCTCAGGTAAGTACTTTTAACTTATTTTCCCTTATACGGGCTTGGGATACGGTAAATTATTACCGCTTGGTCGGGTGTATAAACCTTTTAATCGAATATGGTTAAATTGCATAATCCCTCTTTAATCAGTGTTGCTTAATAAACAAATAACATTGGGGGTTAACGACCGTGTCCTGGATATCCTTGGCTCATTTAAAAAGCGTAAATGGCCACGACTTAAGCACGGGGTGTAGGCATACACATGTCCGTTGCGTATGTAAAAGATATACTCATTTGCTGGGATAACCCGCCGTGAGTTTATATTTGTGGTGTGTCGATTAATCTTGTTCGACTTTTATACCGGCCCTAACTGTTGGACAAACATGTAAATATGATACAAGATTGTTATTAATATAATTGTCCCAAGTGATAAAAGAAAATTTGTGCCTTGTGCATTTAAATCAGTTTTCATAAAATGATTTCATGCCTTGTGCACCTAAACCAATTTTCATAAACATTTTCAAATGTGTCGGTTAATTGTATTTACTAGTGAAAACTGACGTATTTTCAAAAAGTCTAAGTGACAGGTACAAATACGTAAATAGGCTGGAAGCTGCTCAGGATTGTTAAACAAGGAACTTGCAACTCCTTCGCATAAGCCATTAGTCTGATAAACTTCTTTTGTTATAATGATCCGCCTGTGGATTATTACAAGCTTGTATGTACTTAATACTCTTATATTTTCAGACATTTGGGTTTGTAATAATATTTTATATTCCAAAACTTCCGCTGTGCTATTATGTGTATGTTTGACCATGACGATACCAATCTTACGTCACGATACTCCCACCGGGCCTACCGGGCTAAGCTGTAAATATCGGGGTGTGACAATATCTGTAAAGGGTAGTGCGAGGCCATGAGAGCTTAGGTTAGAACTTTCGTTCAGACAAAGAGATGATGGCTCGTCTTTCGGTATGTCCCGTTTGGGGATCTTTTCTTCAACAGCACATGATTCGCATTTTGCAATGTTTATCATCTTTTATGCTGAGGGAAGGCTTTAAAGATTAAAGTTGTGCAGAGTATTATACGAGGACTAGGCTATTGCTTATGCAAAATCAGAAGTCCTGGTATAATAACCCAGATATCATCAAGTACATAGACGTAGTATGTCAGAAATAGAAAATCTTTCAAACAAGATTTCAAGGGTTACCTATATATCCGAGAGATGTTCCCCACGAAATAAGCAAGATGTTATTTTTATGTTTATATCCTGAAAAAGTCTACTAAGTGTGTAAAAAAAACTATCGGCATATCAACAGTGAGACCGTTTAATGTTGTTTAAACATTACATATCTTTAGCATACCGTAACTGTCTAGATGATGTACTATCATTTCCTCTTTTTACACAAACTCTTTTTGGTTTTCTATTGTTTTTGGATTTTGAAAATATCTGATGTTTTGGATTTTTAGATTTTTTTATTGTTTTTGTATTTTCTGAAATATATCTATCTCCCTCTAAATACGAAAACAACTAAAAAGTCGACAAACCAAAGTAGTCTGCTTTTCAACATCCTCTGCAATGGTTTTCTCATCAACGCCAAGTATTTCTTCCGCCACCGACAAAAGCTTCATTCCATTCAATTTTAATAGATACTGAAAACGTGTTTTATCAAAAGCTTTGGTATGTAAATCTGCCTTTTGTTCATCGGTGTGGATTTTGTCTATTCGTATCAACTTCTTCTCGAAACAATCTCGGATGAAGTGATGACGAATTTCTATATGTTTAGTTTTAGCGTGATGTACTGGATTTTTTGTTATGTTTATTGCAGCCTCATTATCAACAAATATAGGAGATGTAAGAAATTGCAAATCGTAATCGCGCATCTGTTGCTGAATCCACAGGATCCGTGAGCAGTTGCTGCCGGCAGACACGTACTCTGCTTCACATGTTGAAAGAGCAACAAAGTTTTACTTCTTACATTGCCAAGTGACCAAGCGAGGTCCGAAAAATTGGCATCCTGCAGTTGTTGATTTTGCGTTGACTTTGCAGCAACCGAAATTTGAGTCCGAATATCCTTCGAGCTTGAAGTCACCATCTTTGGGATACCACAACCCCAGGCTTGGGGTTCCTTTCACGTAGCGTATGATCCTTTTGACGATAGACATGTGCGAGGCTCTAGGACTTGACTGATATCGGGATACGAGGCATGTCGGGTACATTATATCAGGTCTGGATGCTGTCAGGTACATCAGCGAACCAATCATTGAATGGTATAGCGTCTCGTCGACCTTCTCTCCGGTGAGATCAGGGGTTATACCATGATTCGTTGCTAATGGGGTGGACATTGGCGCCGTCTCGCACATCCCAAATTTCTCTAGAACGTCGTAAACGTACTTCGTTTGATATATGAAAGTTTCCTCAAGCATTTGATCGACTTGCAGCCCTACGAAGAACTTCATCTCACCCATTGACAACATCTCGAACTTCTGCTTCATCACTTGTTCAAAATCTTTGCAGAGTTCTTCGTTTGTTGACCCAAATATAATGTCATCAACATATATCTGAATGATCAGTAGATGACCAGCGACTTCCTTAGTGAAGAGAGTGGCGTCCACCTTGCCTCGGATAAAGCCGTTGGTAAGCAAGTGTTGATAAAGCGTCTCGTACCAGGCTCTCGGGGCTTGATGCAAACCATACAGCGCTTTGTCCAAGAGGTAGACCTTGTCTTTGTGTATCGTGTAGGTAAAGCCCGATGGCTGACCGACATATACCTCCTCTTTCACCTTTCCATAAAGGAACGTCGACTTGACATCTAGCTGATAAACTTTAAAACCTTTCCATGAAGTGAAAGCAAGGAATATTCTGATGGCCTCGAGTCGAGCAACTAGAGTGTAAACCTCTGTGAAGTCTATCCCCTCTTGCTGACTAAAGCCCTGAACAACGAGTCGAGCTTTGTTTCTGACTATCACTCCTCGATCGTCTCTCTTGCATTTGAACACCCACTTGGTGTTTATCTTTCTGTGCCCGTCAGGTAGATTCACAATTTTCCATACACCAAGTTTCTCGAATTGACCCAGCTCCTCCTGCATCGCATTGACCCATGATTCTTCCATCAGTGTCTCTTTGTATGTACGCGGTTCGATATACGAAATAAAGCAACTGAGTGAGATTTCAGTTTGTAATGGAGCAATTTTAGTATAAAAGCAAGTAAGGCCATGGTCAATTTGGCTTCTTGTGCGAACTCCTGATTGCAATTCTCCTATAATCAGCTCCTTGGGGTGATACGATAGAGTCCTCGGCATAACTTCACCGGGAACGTTCACCTCGCCTTCCAAATTTGTGACATTTTGGTCCACAACTTGTTCATTAACATGAACTGTCTGGTCTGAAGATTGGATTTGCTCCCCCTCAGATTCTAAATCACCGTGATCAAAGGTCGAGCTAACAGAATCAGACTCTGAATCATCATCATTAACTATTGGTGTCTGATTCTGTGGAGCAGGCTCTTGTTTCGAAGTAGTCGGAGTTTTCTGAACATCATCATTTTCACCAGCGTTACTGGGACCAGCTTCATTATCATTGGAAGTATGTTGACGTTTGGAAGACTTTGCTAGAAATCTTCCCTAAGATGCTTCATATTCTCGTAAAATATCTAATTCATCAAAGTACTCTGGCTCTTCTTCGAAGTCAAATGAATCCCATACATGAGTCTGCGGGCTTCTGTGGAGGCATTGTTTAGCCTTGACATTCAACGTCTTGTGCCTTGATGATCCTCCCAAGACTTGGAACGAAAACTCGTCTGAGTGGACTGGAATAGCCCACAAAGATACCTTCCAAATTCTTCAAACCAAACTTTTCATCGGGATCTAGAACTGTGCAGGGAGACCCGAACGGCTCTAGATATTCAAGATTAGGCTTGCGATTGTTGAGGAGCTCGAAACATGTTTTATTATGCTTTTTCACAGTAAGTACCCGGTTGAGCGTATAGCAAGCGGCAGACACAGCTTCTCCCCAAAAGTTTATTGGTAACTTTGAATCAACTAGCATCATTTGAGCCATTTCGATCAGCGTTCGATTCTTTCTTTCTACAACTCCATTCTGTTGTGGAGTATATGGAGCGCTGAACTCTTGCAATATACCTCATCTGTCACAGAATTCTTCCATTCTGTTGTTTTTGAACTCCGTACCATGTCACTTCGTAGTCTGTGAATTCGGGTCTGGTACAGATTCTCTATCGTTCAGAACAACTTCAGCAAACTCTCAAATGTTTCATCTTTCGACTTCAGGAACATCACCCACAAAAATCTCAAATAATCATCGGTAACCACTAGGCAGTAAAGATCTCCAGTAATACTCTTGACATTCACAGGACCGAAGAGATCCATGTGAAGTCTTTTAAGTGGCTTCGAGACTGAGTTCACCATTTTTCTCGGATGGGATTTCTTGTGTTGCTTTCCTTTCAGACATCTAATACATTCTCCCTCCAGGTGAAAATTCTTCAAATGAACACCTTTAATAAGATTGTTATGCACCAGATAGTTCATCTTACGTAGGTGAATGTGGCCCATCTTTCGGTGCCACAGCACTGACTCCTTCTCGGTAGCTATCGATACGAAGCACTGAGGGTGACCCGTGGTAGTCGTAGCAACACTCATGTCCAACACGTACAGATCATTTACCCTTGGTGCTCGCATGATGATCCACTCCTCGGGGATGACAAACCCCGGCTTCAGGATCAGACACTCCTTTTGTCAATGAAATGCGTTGAATACATCCTGTCACAAATCTGAGAAATGCTGAGCAAGTTGTTCTCCAGCTTTGTTATGTAGTTGACTCTTTCAAATGTAACAACACCGTTTGATAACATGCCCTCCCCGATAATACGTCCTCCTTGGTTTCCCGCGAAACCGACATAACCACCGTTGAAACCCCTAACATCGTACAACCGGGTCTTTCTCCCTGTCATGTGTCAGGATGCTCCACTATCCATAATCCACTTTGAGATAGATCTTGGGAGCTCCTGCACATTTCACAAACACTTAGTTAGAAGTTGAAGTAACTCAAGCCTCCTTTGACTCGGGTAGCTTGTTGTTAATGTGAGTTGTTGCTGTGTATAGTGGTGGGAAGTTTTTTTCGTTCATTTTCAAGATTTCCTCGGTTCTAACCTCAACCTCTTTGTATAGAAAGAACTCGTCCTTTTGAGGTTGACCGGATGGTTGAACCGTCTTTGGAACATACTTCTTCTCTGGTTGAGTCAAAGTTTGTTTCTCAAGCTTTTCATAGTAATACAAAGGTACAGCCATCTTAACCGATTTGGTTGAAGATGGTTGTTTTGACTGAACCTTTGATTTCGACTTTTTCGATGTCTTTGCTTGAGATTTTGGCTTCCATGTTTGTTGGGGAAAAGCAACCCGTTTGTAAAAACGATCATTTTTATTTACCACTTATTTCACAGGTACAGTTTTGGCTTTATCATTTTCAGATTTTGAAATCTTCTTCTCAACAAACATTGGTGCTTTATCTTTGACATCATTTTTCTTTTTTGGATTCTCAACAACCACAGACTTAGGTTTCGAGTTAGTACACTTACGTGCCATGTGACCAAATTGATTGCATTTGAAGCAAGTACGGGTGTCAACATCCTGACTTTTACCTTCAGTCTGCGGCTGCGAGGCCTTTTTAGCAAAAAATTCTTCATTTGTCTTTGAAAAGATTTCCGACTCTTGTTTGGAAATTGAGCTTGAGCTCTTCACAAACACTTTCTTTTTGACAAACTTTTGTTTCTGAAAATTCCTTTTTGGGTAATTCTTACCACCCTGATATCCACCCGACCATTTTTTTTATTGTTTTTGTTAAAACGTGGTGGCACAACAGGTTTTTTGTAGTAAGATTTGTCACGTTCAAAGTTTAAATGCCTTTTGGAACTTGTTAACCCCTTAAACTCAGAACCTCGATCTCAACAAGTTTGAAAACCTTCTTCAGTTTATCCAGATTCACATTCTCAATCGGAAACTCAGTATCCGAGTACAACATATCAGAACCACACATCTTGTACATGACAAGAGTAGGTTCATCACTTGAGTTGTCCTGGGATTTTGGTTTCGGAATGTAGTTGTTTAGAAAACATTCATCCTCTTCAGTGGCATCACTGTCTGATTTTAGCACATTTTCAACAACATTTTTCACAACTTCAGATTGAACACTGTCCTCATCAGATTGTGAAGTAAATGTGACATCAATTGTTTCTGGCAATTTTTCAACATCGGTTTTCTCACTTGTTTCAGATTCGTTATCCAACCCAGATTTCTTCTTTGAAAAATTGTTAAGCACAAGTGGTGGAACATTATGATAACCCACCCCTGTTCCATCTGATTAAATGTCTTCCCCAGCTTTGTTCTTCCTGATTGGTTTGGGAAAAATATGCTGAAGAACAAAGCTAGTGGCGTTATAGCTGGTCAGCTTTAGATTGATTCTTTCATTTTCAATCTTAGCTTCTTGGAATCGAAGCTTGAGACTTGCGATCTCGTCCAGTTGCTGGTTTATCAATTTTTCTTTCGCTTGAAAAACTCTTGATAAATGAATGTTTTCTTTGTAAGTTTTATCATTTCGTTCATCTGAGTCTTTTACCGTTCTTTTCAACTTGTCAAAATTTTTTGAAATTTTTCTGTTTCAAGAGTTAATTTTTCATTTTCCTTTTGAAAATGTTCAACATCACTTTTATCTTTTTCAATCTTTTCGGTTAATTCTTTGATTCTTTCAATTGAAGCTTTAACCAGTTTATCTCGATTTAGAACTTCTCTATCGATTATACCAACTTTTTCAACCAGATCCTGGATTCTTTTGTTTGTGAGATACGCATGTGTGCTGCAGACTTTGCACTCTCTTGTACAATATCTGCAAACACTCTCTATTTTAGCACAATCATTCTTACCTGATTCAGTTTCAGAACCACTACCACTGACCTTTCCTGATGACTCAGAACTAGAAGCAGACTTGGAATCTACCTCAAGTGCTTTCGCCATTAGAACTTGGTCTACCATCTTCGTCATATTTTCTGCTGTCATTTCCTTTGTAGTGTCAATGATCCTTTCGTCCACCTTCTTTGGCTCTAGGGACTTCAGGTATTCTTGACGTCTCTCCTAAATGAGCCTTTCTTTCTCGACTCTCTTTTCATCGTCGATCTTGATCTGTTCTTCAGCTGTTGGAATTGTTTTCCTGAGAGTTTCGACATCTACTTATGATGGATCAACGTAAATGTTGCCCTTTGGATCTAAGTAACATTCACGATCCAGATCCCATCTTTTTGCCTTTTTGGCTTCTTTCCAAGCTTCGTAGATCTTTTTCTTCATATGTAGTGCCATAGCCCTTTCACGGTTGTATGTTGACTCTGTTGCTGCTGGTTGAGTTGTTGCCATAAATGCAAAACCGAACGCATCTTCGTCCGGCAGGAATCCACTCCAATCAAAACCTTCATCATCCTGGATCACCGCTAAAGCTCTTGATTTTTCTTTTGGAGTTTCCTTAATATGCTTCATTCTCGGTGGCTCCTCACGGTTTCGATTATAAATCGCCTTCTTATAATAATCGTCGTGAAAAGGATTTTCTGTTTCATTTGCTGCAGAGTTTCGACATTCTCGTTTGAAGTATCCCTTCTGCTTGCATTTGAAGCAAGTCACTTTGGATTTGTCGAAGCCGAGCTTCGTTGAAGGACCTCCAATAGAGTTTCTGCCTGTAATTTCCATAAACCTTTGAGCTCTTCGAACTACGCTCGCCATGCACCAGCGAATATCGATCAATTCCATATCCTCTGGATCGATTTGGTCGTAGTCCTCTTTGGTAAGATTGGTGTTCCCAATCTTTCCAGCAACTAAACTTTCATACGACTCCAGAATCGATGCAAGGAATATCATCTGCTGCTTTGTTGTTTCTTCATTGAAATTCTAAGCGTTGTTCAGATTAACAACAATGTTACACTGGAATACATTCTTTGGAGCATTTTGTGAGTGTGATTGTTTGATGCGGATGAAGAAGATGTACTTGAACCAGTTCCGTGATAACCGCTGTTTGGTAAAGAACCGCTGCTGGTCTTCTCTGGTGTCATAGCATTAGAACTTTCAGCACTGAAGGCAGTTTTTGGTGAAGTAACGTTTGGAATCATACTGCCCCGATAGTATAGATCAACGTTTTGTTGATATGGCGTGCTGCTTACTTTGTTCATCTTTTTTATCTCCAGCTCATGACCTTCAAGTCATTCAATCAACCAATCTATCGTCATCTCTGCTGCTGGCGTGGTGTTTTTGAGCACAAGACCAAAATATTGCTAGTCTGGCTCATTTGGCAAAGCTTCAAACATTTTGTCGACCATCTCATCTTCGTCTTTCTTGATTCCATATCTGATTAGTTATGCCTTCAGATGACAGAACCTTTCGATCATTTGACGCACACTTTCGTTTTTCATACATGTGAACAAATCAAACTCCTTTTTCAGCAAACTTTTCTTATTTTTCACAATTTCCTCACCCCCTGTACATTTCTTCTTGAGTTTTTCCCACAAATCTTTTGAGTTAACATAGTCAATCAGTGATATGATATCATCACGAACTGACTGATGTAGTAGGGCAATGCATTTCTGTTCAGCTATAAACATTTCTTGTTCAGAATCAACCAAATTTTCATGATCATGCCTTGAAGCCGTGAAACCATTTTTCATACATCTCCAACCATCGTACTGTAACACCTGTGCCTTCACGGCCATCAAACAAATACCAAACCAATGAAATATTATATTTCATACTTGGGATTTGTAAAAATATGTGTATCATTTGCACATATCAATTCTTGTTCAATTTCAAACTCTAAATCGCTTTCTGGAAGGTTATACGCGCACCGATGCGTAAATATAACCAGTTTAACGCAACAAACACTCCGGAATAGTGATAAAGGCTTAACATACCTTAAATAACCTTTACATAACTTAGAAATAAGTTTTGAAGGCTTTGGTATGGCAAAAACAAGTTAATTCGCTTACAGGGACTAAATATGACAAACTGCGAAAGTATGTCAATTTGAACTGTAACGAACATTCCGGAACATAACCATAAGTTAAACACACCTTAAATATCCTTTACATAGCTTAGAAATAGGCTTTGAGGGGTTCGGTGTGCTAAAATAAACTTTTGGGTCATTCAGGGACTAAAAGTGTCAAAAAGTGCACAAGTTTGCATTTTCGCGCATAACTTACGTTCTGAATACATCCGGACATCCAAAAATTTATGTGAGCATGACTATATTATATTTTAGTGTTCTCCATAAGAAAAATCCATTCGTCACGTCATTTGGATCGTTTTTCGCGCTTATGCGCATTCCGTCGTAATTAAGCGAACATCGCGTTCGTACGACCAAACGAACTGACATCCGACATATTTTTGAGCATGTTTCATGTCCACAATGTTTAGGAAACATTTTAGGGCCTTAAATTTGGCTTTACGGGCCTTAGAAGTGTCGGGAATGGCCTTAAACACGTGCAGGGGCTGAAACTGTCATTTTTGAAACTTATTTTCGGATCAGAAGCCCCAAGCGGCCCGCATTAGATTTGTCTAATGCTGAAGCGGGCCGCCTCAGCCTCTGCAGACCAGATTCATTGTTTTTACAGCTGGTTGCAGCTGTTTAGCACCTCCAATCCCTCTTCCACATGTCAATTCCCTATGGTGAGTGGCCATTTGACACACCACAACATTCCAACACATGTACGGCCTTGATCGTGCCCTCTTTTCCATGAAACGATCTCAACGGTTACCCGAAAACTATATATACCCATCCACCCCCATTGCATTTTCTCACAAGAATCTTGATTTGAGAGCTCTAAGTTGAAACCATTGTTTCATACCTGAGTTCTTGAATCGAGATTAGCATTCGGGGACCCGGGGTAAGTATTCTTTCGTTCTTTTCCTTATTTTACTGCTTTTCGAGTCAGAAAGTCAAACTTTGTTTGACTTTCAGCGTTGACCAGTAATGGTCAATGCGAAGTTCTTTTGAACTTCGCAACGTGAGTGTAATCACGTTGGTCATAGTCCCTTGGGACTATGCCTACTGATTACCACGTTGTCTAGGGTCGTAGGGTAGGCGATCTAATAAATCGCCTATACCTTCGAACCCGACCCAGTTTGGTCGATCATTAGGATCCGACCAAATACATTAGGTGACCATAGTAGGTAGGGAATAACCTTCCGAGGTTATACCCTATGGTCACATCGTTTAAGTAGTTGTATGATAGGTAGTTTATATGCCTTAGGTAAATTACCAGAATACCCTTTTCATGTATAATTGGTAATTAAGCATATGTAACCTAAACTTTTGTCACATAACTGATTATGTAACATGTTTAGGCATATAACACTTGTCATAGGACTAGTTAGACGGTCCGAACGCGTTTCACGCGCACGACGCGTTAAAGTAGCATAAGTTACCTTAATGGGTCGCGATGGGTCGATAATACTTAGGTTAAGTTTCATTTAGTATGTAGGCTTTGTTAAACCATATCATATGAGTTCCTACACTCATTTGGTTTACAAACCCTCCTGCTACCCAGTCTTCCGATTTAGGTCCGGGTTAATTATGTAGTTACCTATATTAGGTACCGTTTGATTTCCGGGACTCCTCTAGCTTACTTGGTAGTTGTTCAAGACTCCTAAGCACTCCCAGGCGAGTACATTATTCCCCTCTTTTACTGTTTTCCAAATGTTTTGGGGTGACTCATATGTACTAAATGTTTTATCAATAGTTTAAGAACAATAACAATAGTTTCAAGAACGATAACAACGATTACAATAACAATTACAATGTGGTTTCAAGAACAATAACAATGGTTTCAAGAACGAGATTATTAATTTATCCTTTGGTAAGGGTTTGTTAAGAACGAGATTATAAATTTATCCTTTGGTAAGGGTTTGTTAAGAACGAGATTATTAATTTATCCTTTGGTAAGGGTTTGTTAAGAACGAGATTATTAATTTATCCTTTGGTAAGGGTTTGTTAAGAACGAAATTATTAATTTACTCTTTGGTAAGGGTTTATTAAGAACGAGAACGAGAGCGAGTTGGAACGAGGAACGCGTCAAGAAGGTTTGAATGTTATTAGAGAATCGACCATAAAGTAGTTCACAATTAAAACATGAACGATTAGAACGATTAAAACAAGAACGATCTGAACGATTAAAACAAGAACGATCTGAACGAATGGGTAACGATTGGGTAAACATTTTAACATGATTGACATTTGATCATGTATTTCCCACAAAACATAACTTTGATTTAAACCAAGTTTTACTTCAATACTTTGTTTTTGTGCATATGGTTTAGTTGAGACATTTCACTTGCCATACACGGATATTTGACATAGACATTTGACATGGATATTTGACATAGACATTTGACATGGATATTTGACATAGACATTTTGACATGATTTACATCTTGACATGAATACTTTGACATATTATTCAATACATTTGACAATTGATTTAAACATAGACATTTTACATTGTTTGGTTTGGTTTGATTAAGTGATTAAGTAACGATGTGTGTGTAATATGATACAAGCATGGTGGATACGCCGCTGGTACTTCCTATATATAAGTGTTTGTATGGTATTACATATTGTAGCGTTATTTGAATCATTTCAGTTTGAGACATAGGACATTTTATACAAGTAACATACTTTTCACAAGACATTGATTTACAAACAACTTATCTTACACAAACTCATTTTATATGGTTATTCATTTAATCATGCATTATTCTCTTATTTATACTTATCATCCGAACTTATTATTTTTCAAATGATTTACAAAGACAAAGCAAATTACAAGGTTCATGACTAAACATTTTCTTAAACAGAAGTCATGAATCTTATTTTCACAAAACCTATGTACTCGCCAGCATTTCTTTGCTGACCTCGTTTTCACATATGTTTCAGGTATTGTTGGATGATATCGATTGATAAGATGCATGCTCACATAGGACTGGACAAGGCCTTAGTGACTCAATAACAATGATAGACTATGTTTAAATAGTGTATTTAGATTTCCAGACGATGTAATTACTCAATGTTTAATAAAACGAAACACTTTTGATATCCATGGTTATGAAACATTAATTCTGTTGCAACACGCCCCGATGTTTCCGCCGCGATTTGTTGTTTTACGCGGTCGGGGTGTGACAGAAAAGATGGTATCAGAGCCAATGGTTATAGGGAATTAGGTTATTAGTAATTAGTAATGCTTTGACCTAGTCTATAACCTTCTTAGGACCCTAACGCGAGTTTACTTGCGTTTAGTCATAAAACAATACCGTCACCTATCCTTAGGTGACGACCACAACAAGAACATAAATTTCAAAACCGCTTTGAAAACTAATCATCTGTTCTAGGATGATTGATTACTAGGTTTTGAACCCTCTATTGTAAGGTTTTGAACTCTCTATTATATGGTTTTGAACCCCTTTGAGTTTTCAAAACTTCGTCAAGGTTTTGGGTTTTAAATGATGTGAACACGTGCAAACTGGAAGGGTGAATGCCTGTATTCTGGGTTTTCTGTCTAGGCAAGCACTTCGTATACATCTCATCAGACGCGAGACCAGTTGTGCTTACCTGGGAATTCTTGGGATGAGTGTTCACTTATAGGCGAGCATGTCTTCAGTAATACATTAATAAGACCCATTTACTTTGATTAGTCACCGTCTCATTTGTTTGCCTTAGGTAACAAACAAATGATCGCAATTTTCATGCGTTATCATCCTGTTTTGATTGTCCAATAATCATTCACCTGTTTCTCCCTATGCCTTTCTTTTTCTTCAAGAATGTCTCTTCATCACGATGACGCCCAGATATCTGAGCAAGCAGCCAAATTCGCTCAGCGAATAGGCGATGTATCATCTCCAGGATGAAGCCACTCAAGAATCACCAAGACAGGCAGGACCTAGTCAGGCGACAACACCACCGGCCGAGAAACCAATCGAGGAATCAAAGACCATGGATGAACGATTCCCTAAGAAGTCAAAGAAGCGAAAGGCTTCTCAGAACTTCGCCATGGTCGCTCACAATGGTAAAGCCGTCCCCAACCAACCAGCTCAACCCATTGCTAGGTGTGTATGGCTTTTCCTATGATACCTACATCAAGGAACTGTGTACCTTACAAACTACTCTTGTGATTTCTCTCTTTCAAATGATTGCTCATGATTCCCTCGAAAATTTTAAGTACTCGTTTCACTCTAAGAAACAAAGTACAGAAAAATTAAGTGACATTATGAGTAATCGTGCTTTTCGCACATTTGTGCCTTTAAATCCTTGGTTAGATAACTAAGGGTATTTTCAAATCTCATACCCATTACATTTTGATTTTTCAACATACACAGTACCAGTATTTCAAAACAATCTTCATGATCTCAAAACATTTCATATAGTTTGAAAACAATTTTTCTAGATGCATTGTCTATGTTATTTCAAAAACATTGGCCATGTTATCAAAACCAACCTTTCTAATTTCAAAATATTTCATATAGTCTGAAGACAATATTAACACAATACATTTTCTGATCAAGTGCATGATTTCGAAAAGCATCATTCATGTCTTTCAAAAAAACCTTATACATAATTTCAAACTTTCATCTCGCATGATTTTAAAACATTTTTGTAAATATATCTACCTAATACACCTACTTTATGATTTCAAAAAGTATTATATATAAGGTTTCAAAAACGTTAAACACATTTTTCTTAAAAGAACCCCATGCATAGTTTTCAAAAATATTTTCCTCATACATTGACTTAACCTTCAAAATTCTGCTTCATATGTCGCCTTGACATATCAAGCATCTCAACTTCATAAGCATTTTACATCATGTTTTGACCTAAGCACATCCAGTGCAAGGTTTCAAAACATGTTCAACTTCTAAAATTCATAAGGGATCTTTTTATCTTTACAATTAGATCCTTGTGGATGATTATCGTTCAAATCAGAGTCCTTAATTGGATTCCTTATGTACCTTAATTCGAACACTTCGGTTCCTAGTAATCGAAATCGAATTTTCTTTTTGAATCTTTCTATCTTTATAGTTGGATTCTTGATAACGTTTAAAGTACCAAATGAAATCCACGGAATGGATTCCAAGTGTGCTTTAAATGCATGTACGCAATTTACAAGACAAATTAACGAACAATTTTGTGGTTATGTGATATGTGTTTATGTGTTCTCCTCTATGATTTTTTGTGTGATCCGATTTTCAAATCCTCATAGAATCTTTCATATCTTCATATGAGGGATTCATAGTAGGATATTCAAAAGGTACTACCTTAAATCCTAAATGGGCTTCTATGTAATAGTTAAGACCCTTGGATTATATAGTACTATTCCATGATTCATAAGAGACCCTTTAGTGGTCTAATCAAAAAGATTGATTCACAATTTGGTTAAAGAACGACATCTAGTGATGTAGCTGGACAGACTCCTTGATAGTCTATTAGATCAATTGTTGATTTAATTAAAAGGACTCTATGGCGGTCTAATCACACTCCTCACAGGATTGTTCATTTGGTTTTCCCCTACATATTATAAAATAGACTGTGTGAACTGTGCAAGGAATTGTCTAATCATGGACGCGTACATAATTGTGAGATTCAGTGCACGGTAATCACAGTAAGATTTATTATGTGTAAGAACCGATAGTGACAACAATAACGAAATGAGAACGATGTAATGGAGGTACGGTGGACGCACCAATGACGCTTCATATACTTGTATATAAGTATCCCTCTTACATTGCAAACATGATGTTGTTAAAGTTACTAGAAGTTCAGAACCCTAACCAATGTTGTTTGATCTTTTCAACTTCATATTTTCAAGCTCTCACAAGTTTCCTCTAAATAAATTTCGGGACGAAATTTCCTAAAGTAGGGGAGACTGTAACACCTGTGCCTTCACGGCCATCAAACAAATACCAAACCAATGAAATATTATATTTCATACTTGGGATTTGTAAAAATATGTGTATCATTTGCACAGATCAATTCTTGTTCAATTTCAAACTCTAAATCGCTTTCTGGAAGGTTATACGCGCACCGATGCGTAAATATAACCAGTTTAACGCAACAAACACTCCGGAATAGTGATAAAGGCTTAACATACCTTAAATAACCTTTACATAACTTAGAAATAAGTTTTGAAGGCTTTGGTATGGCAAAAACAAGTTAATTCGCTTACAGGGACTAAATATGACAAACTGCGAAAGTATGTCAATTTGAACTGTAACGAACATTCCGGAACATAACCATAAGTTAAACACACCTTAAATATCCTTTACATAGCTTAGAAATAGGCTTTGAGGGGTTCGGTGTGCTAAAATAAACTTTTGGGTCATTCAGGGACTAAAAGTGTCAAAAAGTGCACAAGTTTGCATTTTCGCGCATAACTTACGTTCTGAATACATCCGGACATCCAAAAATTTATGTGAGCATGACTATATTATATTTTAGTGTTCGCCATAAGAAAAATCCATTCGTCACGTCATTTGGATCGTTTTTCGCGCTTATGCGCATTCCGTCGTAATTAAGCGAACATCGCGTTCGTACGACCAAACGAACTGACATCCGACATATTTTTGAGCATGTTTCATGTCCACAATGTTTAGGAAACATTTTAGGGCCTTAAAGTTGGCTTTACGGGCCTTAGAAGTGTCGGGAATGGCCTTAAACACGTGCAGGGGCTGAAACTGTCATTTTTGAAACTTATTTTCGGATCAGAAGCCCCAAGCGGCCCGCATTAGATTTGTCTAATGCTGAAGCGGGCCGCCTCAGCCTCTGCAGACCAGATTCATTGTTTTTACAGCTGGTTGCAGCTGTTTAGCACCTCCAATCCCTCTTCCACATGTCAATTCCCTATGGTGAGTGGCCATTTGACACACCACAACATTCCAACACATGTACGGCCTTGATCGTGCCCTCTTTTCCATGAAACGATCTCAACGGTTACCCGAAAACTATATATACCCATCCACCCCCATTGCATTTTCTCACAAGAATCTTGATTTGAGAGCTCTAAGTTGAAACCATTGTTTCATACCTGAGTTCTTGAATCGAGATTAGCATTCGGGGACCCGGGGTAAGTATTCTTTCGTTCTTTTCCTTATTTTACTGCTTTTCGAGTCAGAAAGTCAAACTTTGTTTGACTTTCAGCGTTGACCAGTAATGGTCAATGCGAAGTTCTTTTGAACTTCGCAACGTGAGTGTAATCACGTTGGTCATAGTCCCTTGGGACTATGCCTACTGATTACCACGTTGTCTAGGGTCGTAGGGTAGGCGATCTAATAAATCGCCTATACCTTCGAACCCGACCCAGTTTGGTCGATCATTAGGATCCGACCAAATACATTAGGTGACCATAGTAGGTAGGGACTAACCTTCCGAGGTTATACCCTATGGTCACATCGTTTAAGTAGTTGTATGATAGGTAGTTTATATGCCTTAGGTAAATTACCAGAATACCCTTTTCATGTATAATTGGTAATTAAGCATATGTAACCTAAACTTTTGTCACATAACTGATTATGTAACATGTTTAGGCATATAACACTTGTCATAGGACTAGTTAGACGGTCCGAACGCGTTTCACGCGCACGACGCGTTAAAGTAGCATAAGTTACCTTAATGGGTCGCGATGGGTCGATAATACTTAGGTTAAGTTTCATTTAGTATGTAGGCTTTGTTAAACCATATCATATGAGTTCCTACACTCATTTGGTTTACAAACCCTCCTGCTACCCAGTCTTCCGATTTAGGTCCGGGTTAATTATGTAGTTACCTATATTAGGTACCGTTTGATTTCCGGGACTCCTCTAGCTTACTTGGTAGTTGTTCAAGACTCCTAAGCACTCCCAGGCGAGTACATTATTCCCCTCTTTTACTGTTTTCCAAATGTTTTGGGGTGACTCATATGTACTAAATGTTTTATCAATAGTTTAAGAACAATAACAATAGTTTCAAGAACGATAACAACGATTACAATAACAATTACAATGTGGTTTCAAGAACAATAACAATGGTTTCAAGAACGAGATTATTAATTTATCCTTTGGTAAGGGTTTGTTAAGAACGAGATTATAAATTTATCCTTTGGTAAGGGTTTGTTAAGAACGAGATTATTAATTTATCCTTTGGTAAGGGTTTGTTAAGAACGAGATTATTAATTTATCCTTTGGTAAGGGTTTGTTAAGAACGAAATTATTAATTTACTCTTTGGTAAGGGTTTATTAAGAACGAGAACGAGAGCGAGTTGGAACGAGGAACGCGTCAAGAAGGTTTGAATGTTATTAGAGAATCGACCATAAAGTAGTTCACAATTAAAACATGAACGATTAGAACGATTAAAACAAGAACGATCTGAACGATTAAAACAAGAACGATCTGAACGAATGGGTAACGATTGGGTAAACATTTTAACATGATTGACATTTGATCATGTATTTCCCACAAAACATAACTTTGATTTAAACCAAGTTTTACTTCAATACTTTGTTTTTGTGCATATGGTTTAGTTGAGACATTTCACTTGCCATACACGGATATTTGACATAGACATTTGACATGGATATTTGACATAGACATTTGACATGGATATTTGACATAGACATTTTGACATGATTTACATCTTGACATGAATACTTTGACATATTATTCAATACATTTGACAATTGATTTAAACATAGACATTTTACATTGTTTGGTTTGGTTTGATTAAGTGATTAAGTAACGATGTGTGTGTAATATGATACAAGCATGGTGGATACGCCGCTGGTACTTCCTATATATAAGTGTTTGTATGGTATTACATATTGTAGCGTTATTTGAATCATTTCAGTTTGAGACATAGGACATTTTATACAAGTAACATACTTTTCACAAGACATTGATTTACAAACAACTTATCTTACACAAACTCATTTTATATGGTTATTCATTTAATCATGCATTATTCTCTTATTTATACTTATCATCCGAACTTATTATTTTTCAAATGATTTACAAAGACAAAGCAAATTACAAGGTTCATGACTAAACATTTTCTTAAACAGAAGTCATGAATCTTATTTTCACAAAACCTATGTACTCGCCAGCATTTCTTTGCTGACCTCGTTTTCACATATGTTTCAGGTATTGTTGGATGATATCGATTGATAAGATGCATGCTCACATAGGACTGGACAAGGCCTTAGTGACTCAATAACAATGATAGACTATGTTTAAATAGTGTATTTAGATTTCCAGACGATGTAATTACTCAATGTTTAATAAAACGAAACACTTTTGATATCCATGGTTATGAAACATTAATTCTGTTGCAACACGCCCCGATGTTTCCGCCGCGATTTGTTGTTTTACGCGGTCGGGGTGTGACAGAAAAGATGGTATCAGAGCCAATGGTTATAGGGAATTAGGTTATTAGTAATTAGTAATGCTTTGACCTAGTCTATAACCTTCTTAGGACCCTAACGCGAGTTTACTTGCGTTTAGT
Organism: Helianthus tuberosus; assembly: GCA_030545235.1. Taxonomy (NCBI): domain Eukaryota; kingdom Viridiplantae; phylum Streptophyta; class Magnoliopsida; order Asterales; family Asteraceae; genus Helianthus; species Helianthus tuberosus. The sequence continues at coordinate 108,654,072 of CM060412.1, read as the reverse complement.
CATAAAACAATACCGTCACCTATCCTTAGGTGACGACCACAACAAGAACATAAATTTCAAAACCGCTTTGAAAACTAATCATCTGTTCTAGGATGATTGATTACTAGGTTTTGAACCCTCTATTGTAAGGTTTTGAACTCTCTATTATATGGTTTTGAACCCCTTTGAGTTTTCAAAACTTCGTCAAGGTTTTGGGTTTTAAATGATGTGAACACGTGCAAACTGGAAGGGTGAATGCCTGTATTCTGGGTTTTCTGTCTAGGCAAGCACTTCGTATACATCTCATCAGACGCGAGACCAGTTGTGCTTACCTGGGAATTCTTGGGATGAGTGTTCACTTATAGGCGAGCATGTCTTCAGTAATACATTAATAAGACCCATTTACTTTGATTAGTCACCGTCTCATTTGTTTGCCTTAGGTAACAAACAAATGATCGCAATTTTCATGCGTTATCATCCTGTTTTGATTGTCCAATAATCATTCACCTGTTTCTCCCTATGCCTTTCTTTTTCTTCAAGAATGTCTCTTCATCACGATGACGCCCAGATATCTGAGCAAGCAGCCAAATTCGCTCAGCGAATAGGCGATGTATCATCTCCAGGATGAAGCCACTCAAGAATCACCAAGACAGGCAGGACCTAGTCAGGCGACAACACCACCGGCCGAGAAACCAATCGAGGAATCAAAGACCATGGATGAACGATTCCCTAAGAAGTCAAAGAAGCGAAAGGCTTCTCAGAACTTCGCCATGGTCGCTCACAATGGTAAAGCCGTCCCCAACCAACCAGCTCAACCCATTGCTAGGTGTGTATGGCTTTTCCTATGATACCTACATCAAGGAACTGTGTACCTTACAAACTACTCTTGTGATTTCTCTCTTTCAAATGATTGCTCATGATTCCCTCGAAAATTTTAAGTACTCGTTTCACTCTAAGAAACAAAGTACAGAAAAATTAAGTGACATTATGAGTAATCGTGCTTTTCGCACATTTGTGCCTTTAAATCCTTGGTTAGATAACTAAGGGTATTTTCAAATCTCATACCCATTACATTTTGATTTTTCAACATACACAGTACCAGTATTTCAAAACAATCTTCATGATCTCAAAACATTTCATATAGTTTGAAAACAATTTTTCTAGATGCATTGTCTATGTTATTTCAAAAACATTGGCCATGTTATCAAAACCAACCTTTCTAATTTCAAAATATTTCATATAGTCTGAAGACAATATTAACACAATACATTTTCTGATCAAGTGCATGATTTCGAAAAGCATCATTCATGTCTTTCAAAAAAACCTTATACATAATTTCAAACTTTCATCTCGCATGATTTTAAAACATTTTTGTAAATATATCTACCTAATACACCTACTTTATGATTTCAAAAAGTATTATATATAAGGTTTCAAAAACGTTAAACACATTTTTCTTAAAAGAACCCCATGCATAGTTTTCAAAAATATTTTCCTCATACATTGACTTAACCTTCAAAATTCTGCTTCATATGTCGCCTTGACATATCAAGCATCTCAACTTCATAAGCATTTTACATCATGTTTTGACCTAAGCACATCCAGTGCAAGGTTTCAAAACATGTTCAACTTCTAAAATTCATAAGGGATCTTTTTATCTTTACAATTAGATCCTTGTGGATGATTATCGTTCAAATCAGAGTCCTTAATTGGATTCCTTATGTACCTTAATTCGAACACTTCGGTTCCTAGTAATCGAAATCGAATTTTCTTTTTGAATCTTTCTATCTTTATAGTTGGATTCTTGATAACGTTTAAAGTACCAAATGAAATCCACGGAATGGATTCCAAGTGTGCTTTAAATGCATGTACGCAATTTACAAGACAAATTAACGAACAATTTTGTGGTTATGTGATATGTGTTTATGTGTTCTCCTCTATGATTTTTTGTGTGATCCGATTTTCAAATCCTCATAGAATCTTTCATATCTTCATATGAGGGATTCATAGTAGGATATTCAAAAGGTACTACCTTAAATCCTAAATGGGCTTCTATGTAATAGTTAAGACCCTTGGATTATATAGTACTATTCCATGATTCATAAGAGACCCTTTAGTGGTCTAATCAAAAAGATTGATTCACAATTTGGTTAAAGAACGACATCTAGTGATGTAGCTGGACAGACTCCTTGATAGTCTATTAGATCAATTGTTGATTTAATTAAAAGGACTCTATGGCGGTCTAATCACACTCCTCACAGGATTGTTCATTTGGTTTTCCCCTACATATTATAAAATAGACTGTGTGAACTGTGCAAGGAATTGTCTAATCATGGACGCGTACATAATTGTGAGATTCAGTGCACGGTAATCACAGTAAGATTTATTATGTGTAAGAACCGATAGTGACAACAATAACGAAATGAGAACGATGTAATGGAGGTACGGTGGACGCACCAATGACGCTTCATATACTTGTATATAAGTATCCCTCTTACATTGCAAACATGATGTTGTTAAAGTTACTAGAAGTTCAGAACCCTAACCAATGTTGTTTGATCTTTTCAACTTCATATTTTCAAGCTCTCACAAGTTTCCTCTAAATAAATTTCGGGACGAAATTTCCTAAAGTAGGGGAGACTGTAACACCTGTGCCTTCACGGCCATCAAACAAATACCAAACCAATGAAATATTATATTTCATACTTGGGATTTGTAAAAATATGTGTATCATTTGCACAGATCAATTCTTGTTCAATTTCAAACTCTAAATCGCTTTCTGGAAGGTTATACGCGCACCGATGCGTAAATATAACCAGTTTAACGCAACAAACACTCCGGAATAGTGATAAAGGCTTAACATACCTTAAATAACCTTTACATAACTTAGAAATAAGTTTTGAAGGCTTTGGTATGGCAAAAACAAGTTAATTCGCTTACAGGGACTAAATATGACAAACTGCGAAAGTATGTCAATTTGAACTGTAACGAACATTCCGGAACATAACCATAAGTTAAACACACCTTAAATATCCTTTACATAGCTTAGAAATAGGCTTTGAGGGGTTCGGTGTGCTAAAATAAACTTTTGGGTCATTCAGGGACTAAAAGTGTCAAAAAGTGCACAAGTTTGCATTTTCGCGCATAACTTACGTTCTGAATACATCCGGACATCCAAAAATTTATGTGAGCATGACTATATTATATTTTAGTGTTCGCCATAAGAAAAATCCATTCGTCACGTCATTTGGATCGTTTTTCGCGCTTATGCGCATTCCGTCGTAATTAAGCGAACATCGCGTTCGTACGACCAAACGAACTGACATCCGACATATTTTTGAGCATGTTTCATGTCCACAATGTTTAAGAAACATTTTAGGGCCTTAAAGTTGGCTTTACGGGCCTTAGAAGTGTCGGGAATGGCCTTAAACACGTGCAGGGGCTGAAACTGTCATTTTTGAAACTTATTTTCGGATCAGAAGCCCCAAGCGGCCCGCATTAGATTTGTCTAATGCTGAAGCGGGCCGCCTCAGCCTCTGCAGACCAGATTCATTGTTTTTACAGCTGGTTGCAGCTGTTTAGCACCTCCAATCCCTCTTCCACATGTCAATTCCCTATGGTGAGTGGCCATTTGACACACCACAACATTCCAACACATGTACGGCCTTGATCGTGCCCTCTTTTCCATGAAACGATCTCAACGGTTACCCGAAAACTATATATACCCATCCACCCCCATTGCATTTTCTCACAAGAATCTTGATTTGAGAGCTCTAAGTTGAAACCATTGTTTCATACCTGAGTTCTTGAATCGAGATTAGCATTCGGGGACCCGGGGTAAGTATTCTTTCGTTCTTTTCCTTATTTTACTGCTTTTCGAGTCAGAAAGTCAAACTTTGTTTGACTTTCAGCGTTGACCAGTAATGGTCAATGCGAAGTTCTTTTGAACTTCGCAACGTGAGTGTAATCACGTTGGTCATAGTCCCTTGGGACTATGCCTACTGATTACCACGTTGTCTAGGGTCGTAGGGTAGGCGATCTAATAAATCGCCTATACCTTCGAACCCGACCCAGTTTGGTCGATCATTAGGATCCGACCAAATACATTAGGTGACCATAGTAGGTAGGGAATAACCTTCCGAGGTTATACCCTATGGTCACATCGTTTAAGTAGTTGTATGATAGGTAGTTTATATGCCTTAGGTAAATTACCAGAATACCCTTTTCATGTATAATTGGTAATTAAGCATATGTAACCTAAACTTTTGTCACATAACTGATTATGTAACATGTTTAGGCATATAACACTTGTCATAGGACTAGTTAGACGGTCCGAACGCGTTTCACGCGCACGACGCGTTAAAGTAGCATAAGTTACCTTAATGGGTCGCGATGGGTCGATAATACTTAGGTTAAGTTTCATTTAGTATGTAGGCTTTGTTAAACCATATCATATGAGTTCCTACACTCATTTGGTTTACAAACCCTCCTGCTACCCAGTCTTCCGATTTAGGTCCGGGTTAATTATGTAGTTACCTATATTAGGTACCGTTTGATTTCCGGGACTCCTCTAGCTTACTTGGTAGTTGTTCAAGACTCCTAAGCACTCCCAGGCGAGTACATTATTCCCCTCTTTTACTGTTTTCCAAATGTTTTGGGGTGACTCATATGTACTAAATGTTTTATCAATAGTTTAAGAACAATAACAATAGTTTCAAGAACGATAACAACGATTACAATAACAATTACAATGTGGTTTCAAGAACAATAACAATGGTTTCAAGAACGAGATTATTAATTTATCCTTTGGTAAGGGTTTGTTAAGAACGAGATTATAAATTTATCCTTTGGTAAGGGTTTGTTAAGAACGAGATTATTAATTTATCCTTTGGTAAGGGTTTGTTAAGAACGAGATTATTAATTTATCCTTTGGTAAGGGTTTGTTAAGAACGAAATTATTAATTTACTCTTTGGTAAGGGTTTATTAAGAACGAGAACGAGAGCGAGTTGGAACGAGGAACGCGTCAAGAAGGTTTGAATGTTATTAGAGAATCGACCATAAAGTAGTTCACAATTAAAACATGAACGATTAGAACGATTAAAACAAGAACGATCTGAACGATTAAAACAAGAACGATCTGAACGAATGGGTAACGATTGGGTAAACATTTTAACATGATTGACATTTGATCATGTATTTCCCACAAAACATAACTTTGATTTAAACCAAGTTTTACTTCAATACTTTGTTTTTGTGCATATGGTTTAGTTGAGACATTTCACTTGCCATACACGGATATTTGACATAGACATTTGACATGGATATTTGACATAGACATTTGACATGGATATTTGACATAGACATTTTGACATGATTTACATCTTGACATGAATACTTTGACATATTATTCAATACATTTGACAATTGATTTAAACATAGACATTTTACATTGTTTGGTTTGGTTTGATTAAGTGATTAAGTAACGATGTGTGTGTAATATGATACAAGCATGGTGGATACGCCGCTGGTACTTCCTATATATAAGTGTTTGTATGGTATTACATATTGTAGCGTTATTCGAATCATTTCAGTTTGAGACATAGGACATTTTATACAAGTAACATACTTTTCACAAGACATTGATTTACAAACAACTTATCTTACACAAACTCATTTTATATGGTTATTCATTTAATCATGCATTATTCTCTTATTTATACTTATCATCCGAACTTATTATTTTTCAAATGATTTACAAAGACAAAGCAAATTACAAGGTTCATGACTAAACATTTTCTTAAACAGAAGTCATGAATCTTATTTTCACAAAACCTATGTACTCGCCAGCATTTCTTTGCTGACCTCGTTTTCACATATGTTTCAGGTATTGTTGGATGATATCGATTGATAAGATGCATGCTCACATAGGACTGGACAAGGCCTTAGTGACTCAATAACAATGATAGACTATGTTTAAATAGTGTATTTAGATTTCCAGACGATGTAATTACTCAATGTTTAATAAAACGAAACACTTTTGATATCCATGGTTATGAAACGTTAATTCTGTTGCAACACGCCCCGATGTTTCCGCCGCGATTTGTTGTTTTACGCGGTCGGGGTGTGACACGTACGCAAACGCCTTTATCCACCCTTCAAACCTCTTGGCCCATCTGTTGTAATGCTCGATTGCCATCAACTTTGGGGGCTTGTTGTAAGTTCCGTATGCATTATCCACGCTTAGAGAATCTGAGATCGCCTTGGTAGCAGTCTCCGGGTTCTTGTCGGTGTTGGTGTTGGAAGACTTGTCTCCTGTGTTGTATGCAAAAATATCGCTGAATGGATTCATGAATTCGTCTACCATGATCGTTCCTGAAAAATCAAACACTTGGTCAAATTCCAAAAGGTCAAACTGAAACACTTGGATCGAATGGTCATTCGTACAGATGACACACAAGATCTGAGTATCAAATAATGCCAAGTGACGAATGGTGATCCGATCGGATGGTCGTTCGTTAAATGTGACTTGGACCTTTTTAAGAAACAATACTTATCCAGTCGGATGGCGATCCGATCGGATGAGTAGGATGTCAGCAATGAAACAAGAACAATATCTAGTGCAATCCGATCGGATGAGTGACGTCATCAAACTCGAAGAACAGTTCATAGTTTTTTTTGATCAATTTGAACGTGTTTTAGCTCGAATTTTGAATTGAAACTTTGTAGGATTGTGCTATATCAAATTCCGATCAGTTTGATACCAATTTTAGTCCAATTTGTCCGTAAATTGTCCGTCAATTTTGAGTTTTTAGTAGTTTTAGGTGTGAAAATATGAAAAACAGCAGAAATCTAGAAGAATATGAAGAATTAGTCAAAATCTCCAGTGAGATTTGACGAAAATCGACTGAAAACGGCTGAAATCCTCGTGAAATCACTGTAACTATCTCCGATTGGACCTCCTGTGGCTTTGATACCACTTGTCAGTGCTACCCAGGAGTCGGTTCTAGATCAAGATGAAGAAGAACGTGGTACGAATCAATCAATAACGAGGTGTGGAATCCCTCGGCATCGTCAGAAAATCATCAACAATAATATCAGCGATTAACTTGTCCAATTTCATTAGCTGAATATGAAAGTACAACAGATCTGGATGCAAACTTGACAGAGCTTTGCTATGATAAAATGGCAAAATGTACTAAACTAAGACCCCTACTCACCTATTTATAGAGATCTTGGGAGAGGTGGTGTCATCCGGTCGGATGGTCATCCGTCCGGATGGCCATCTGTCCGGATGACCTATGTCATCCGACAGGATCACATATGACAGTTAAGGTACCGTCTCCCGTTTCGTCTAGATACAAAATAATATACATACACTACTGTTCAACATATACAGGACAAAATATATAGACTCGATACAGACGGAAGCTACAGACATAATGCGTTAACAATTTACGTATATGTAAGTTTCATTATTCACACGAGTGGACAAAACTTATTAAAGTTTTAGGGACGAGAGAAGAAAAAAAGTAGGATTAGGTTCAAGAGTGAACAACTTTTTGAGAGTGAACTGAGTGAACTAATCTTGGCCATTGATCAATTTTTAAATTAAAAGGGTAAGGTTGACAATAACCAAGTATGTTTAATTAAAATCACTTAATTTTCTCATCTGTTAACTCTCCTCCCTCCCTTCTCTCATTTTTAATTATTTCTCTATTATTTTAATTATAAGAGATTGACGGCCTTTAAATTTTGGTAGACCATCATTGATTACGAAACTATCATTCTACATCTTTAGCTTATATGTTGAAGTTGATTAATGAATATTGCAGATATTCTTATCACTCAAGAAGATGATAAAGACAAAACTATTATTTTTTTTCAAATGTTTTTTTTGGAAATTATTTAATTTCCAAATATTCATAGCACTTATTTCTTTGTCCATAGATTTTGTTTTAATTTTAACTTGAATATTGTTTTTCTTTTATTGTTCGTATATATAGATATCATAATATATTGTTTTTAACTTTTTATAATTTTCAATAAATATTGAAAAAATTCTCTGATATTGAAATTGTAACTATTTTTGGGTATTAACTTTTTTTTGAATATGTGATGAAGTTATTTATTTTTGCATACATGTGACTTATTTCGTTTTCATTAATTTCATTTTTTATATGGATCTACTCGTGTGCATGCATAATATACTATACGTTGTTATTATACACATATGTAACGATTTCTGAATATAATACACAAATGTATAAAAGTCTGTAAACATGTGTATAAAATAACATATGTGTATCTTGTATAAATTGATAGTTAGCGACACTGTACACATGTATATAAACTAACAGCTGTGTATCTTGTATAAACTGATAGTTAGCGAGACTGTACACATGTGTATAAACTAACATCTGTGTATCTTGCATAAATTGATACTAGCGAGACTGTACACATGTGTATACACTAACAGGTATCTTGTATATACGGAAACTAGCGAGATTTTAGGGATTTTGATTATATTATTTAATAAATGCAATTTACAAAAGACGCAGATACCCTTCTATCAATTATTTTAAAGGGAAGTTACAACATTATAATTACATTCTTGCCATTGTTTAAAAATCTCTAGATGATGTAATCCAATGGCACATATTAGTTCACACAGTTCATTCTCAACCTACTGTTCACTCTAGAATCGTACCCAAAAAAGTAAGTAATTAAAGATATAAATGATTTAGGTTCTGTTTGTTTTTTGGCCAGAAGTACTTCTGGCCACTTATGTCTGTGCGACGCAGACGCGCGCAGACGTTTGATGTCTGCAGCTTGTTTGTTTTCTCGCAGACCTTTCATTAAAAAAGGTCTGCGAGACCTCTTCTTGGAGCAGACATGGACCCAAGTCTTCTTGGCGCAGACGTTTACCTCTTCTTGGCACCACCTCCACCTCCGACACCACTGCTCCGCCACCACCTCCACTCCGCCACCACCTCCACCTCCGACACCCCTGCTCCGCCACCACCTCCACCTCCGAAACCCTAAATCGAAACCCAACAGAACCTGCAACTAACCTCAGTCTTCATCTTCATCAACATTCATCCATACCCGGACTTCATCTCACCATCCCAACAGAACCTGCAACATCCCCGGTCTTCATCTTCATCAACAGAACCTGCAACTAACCACCGAACAACCTGCAACTAACCTCAGTCGCACTCGTTTCATCTCTGTCGACCTGCAAGTCTCCGGTCTTCATCTCAACATCCCCGGTAACCTGCAACATCCCCGGTAACCTGCAAGTCGCCGTCTCCGATTAACCTCCGATCTCTCCACATCCGAGATCTCTCTCTCTCTCTCTTCAGAAACCCCAAAATCGAAACCCTTGAAGATGGTGAAATTAGGGTTTCGGTGGAGGTGGTTGACGGCGGCTGAAGTGGTGGTGCTTGGCTTCGTGGTGGCGGTGGTGCTTGGTGGTTGCGACGGGGTTGGTGGGGGAGGAAGGAGGAGATGGTGGCGGTGAGCGTTAGGTGGTGGTGGTGGCGACGGGGTGGTGGTGGTGGCTGCGACGGGGTGGGTGGTGGCTGAAGTGGTGGTGGTTGGTTGTGGTGGTGGAGGTGGACGGTGGTTGTGGTGGTAGAGGGAGGCTGATAGAGAGAGATCAGAGAGACGTTGAATGTGTGTGTGTTGAGTAGAAGAGGTTTTTATATATAAAAAAAACAAACCCTCTTCTCCTTGCAGACTGCAGACATTTGGTCTACCTCATCTCCTGCAGATGCCTGCAGATGTGGTCCGCAGACTGCAGACCTTTTCCCGCAGAAAAAACAAACAGCACCTTAGTATCGTGTACTTCTATGTTTTCCAAAATAAGTATTGATTATGATTTATGTTTTAAGTTTTCACGGTTTACGTAATATTTAAGGTTTACGTGTATATTTATTCAGATAAATGTTTTCACAACATTATAAAAGAAAGAATGAAAAGTAGTTGGTGAGTTTATTGCCGTTATAATACGGGTTAAGTTATTCTAAAAAGTCTCCTAAAAATAAGAAGTGTACGAAGACACAATGGATGACACAATGACTCGCAAAAAGGACACAATTACGCAAATATAGAAAAGACACAATGATAATAAATAAAAATTCTAAAATCTACAACCTTCAAATCCAAAAATGAGAACTTAAAATCTCGCATCATAGAATTCGATGAGATAGTTCCAATGATGATTGAATAAGGTAAATCGGAGTCCGTTTGATACCCTTTGTACGCCTTATGTTTTTAGAGCTTTTGTATTTGATCTTAAACCGTATAATATAATAATGATTGTTTTTTAGAAACAGAAAACATCTGACTACCACAATTATTGATAATTTTGAATTCAATATAAAAGTTTATTTTTTTATTTAACCTTCAACTATCTTGTTTATTACGTAAGAACAACTTAACAGGATACTTATTACAAATCACTTTTAAACGCAAAACTCTAAGAATTTAATCATCTAACGGATTTTAATGTCCATCTAAAACTAGTTATGCATTGAACTTATCAACAAATTTAAAAAAAGTGACTAAAATACGTCGTCACCTAGCACGTACGCAGTTGTATCGGACAACCCTATTCGTAGTATCAAATTTGCTCATCAAGGTATCTAATTATCAAAACATAAAATTTACAAACAGATGAAGATACAAATGGCGACATAGATTTATGAAACAAATCAAAGAAACAAGATCTTTTTAGATTGTGGGTACGAAGGACACCTTAAGACTGTAGGGTGGGGGTTGGGTGACATGTCTGGTTTGGTTTTGGTTGGCTAGTTCAATCTAGCCGTTGGTGGTAGTCGTTGTCAAACTAAACAAAAATTCACATGGCTGGTCACAACAAGATAAGCCATACTTCACCCTTAGTTTTTGAGTATTATTTTGTGGATCCCACCCTCATCACGTGTCGATCAATCCGACCACAGAACTGCAAGTCATTAATGATTCATCGTACTTTCCGAGCATGTCAGTAACTGTTCAAGATACTCTGCCCCCAAATCCTCAAAAACCACAATATTATTTGTAGCCCCTCCTACAACTTTTTTATTTTTTCTACTAACCGGTTTTTTCCTCATTGAGTGGCGTTTCTTTAGCACCATCACCGGCGAACACCCATCTTCAAATCCATATTTCATTTCCTCTAATGACTCCTTCACACTCTCCACAGGAAAATTCAACACCGCTGCAGTCCCTCTCATCGCAAATGCGGCCTGATCATACGCCATCGCGGCTGCTTCGGCACTGTCGAACGTCCCGAGCCAAACCCGGATTCCATGCCTTGTGGAATCCCGTATCTCCGCCGCGAACTTCCCCCAAGGCCGCCTTCTCACTCCTCTATACGACTTCTGCTTTTTAGATATTTCAGGTTTGGTTTTGGAGCTGACTTCTTCTTCCTTCACAGCTCGGGCGGTGGAGGAATTCGACTCAGACGATTGATCCGTCGTTTGGTTTGACGCGATCATATCGAAGAGAAGCATGTCTTCAGAATCGTTTAGATTGAAAGGGAGTGAGTTGTGTTGGAAAAGAAGTTCGTCCCATGAGTAAGAGGATTCCGGCGAGCCATCGGAGCCGGAGGTGGGGTAGTATTGTTGAATGAAAGGATTATTCGCCATTAATGTGAGTTGTGATGGATCACATAAAACAGAGTCTTGCTGCTTTATATACCGTTGGAAAATCTTGATCTTCTAGAGTTCTACACATGTTTGATTAAAAATTCGTTGGTTGTTTAATATTCTTTCTTTCCTTTTTATTCCAAGTTGTTGTAATTTTCTCACTTGGAGCTTACCGGCAAGGGTTTTTAACATATATTAAAAGTTTGAATTTTATTTGTTAATGGGTAGTCACATTATTGGACTTCCATTCACATTATTTATTTTATTTTGGTGTTAAAAAACTTTTAATTATGCTTATGTGAAGAGGTATGGTGATAAATCAGCGCATACATGTCACGAGGACCACACTACTTTTCTAACATGGCGTTTACATCACACGAGTGCATCCAGAAGGTTCCAGAACCTTCTGGAAGAAATCACCTAGTGACAAGAAAGTTGCTCCTACAGACAAAAAGGACAACACGTGGCACCAAAAGATGGTCGCCAGCAGCGATTGCAAGATCCTTGAAGGACATGCCGACAACCAGTACAAGCGGGCGCCCAGCTGGAAAGAATGACGCGTGCCACGTCACCTCTGGTACTGACGATGCCAGATGGTACAGAAAGGATATTCCTCCTGGTCGGACAGCTGACGAGCACTGGCTAGCTGGCAGGCCTCATCCTCCTCCTTTACCCTTCTCTGGCTATAAATAGAGGGCTCCACCTCCAGGTTTATGGATTCGATTTCTCACTCTCTTACTCTTAACACACATTTATCCTCAGAACAATACTTATTCTCACGCCGGATGGTGGTCACAAGGAGAACCCCCATATTCCCATCCTTGTGGCGAGTCACCGGTGTTGTTGTTTTGTAGGATACTCTCTAAAAGATCAGCTTAACAGCGAGTGAAGAAAGAGATTGAACCAACCTTCACGAGACAACCAGCTGGGATAACTAAGTGTTAACCAGTGTTTCATCAGTGGCGCCCACCGCATTTTTACAACCATTTTCATCTCTTTTCTTTCCAAAAACACTCCTCAATGGCTGAACGAAACTCTTCTTTTCAAATCGGCGTGGAAAGCTCTCCGTTTGGCTGAACCAAACTCTTCTTTTAGATAATATTTTATAGAGAGAGTCTCTCGAACAAAAGAAGAAATGCGTACGAAGCATACGCGACAATTGTATTTGTTGATCTTCCAAGATTAATGTCTCAAAATCAAGCAATTACAATTTCGTAATTTCAAGGCTTCTATAATTCAAAAAACAATTAGAGAAAGGGTATTCTTTTCTTTTCTCAATTGAACTCATTCCTCCTTGATTTTTAAACGGCTATAACTTTTTCATACGTTAATATTTTTTTTTAAATTACATCGTATTAACGAGCATTTCATTATTCTTTATTGGGAAATTGGCCTGTAATAATCCCTAGTAGACGTCATTGGCCATTGGCAGTCCCACTTTTGAATATTCCCCCTGTCAGTCCAACCTTTCACCTATTTTTCCTCCATCGGTCCCCGTTAATAAAAACTTAACGGAGTTAAATTTTTTCCAAATTACAAACAGATTTTTAGGGCTTTTGATCAGAAAAACGATATGAGTCCATTGATGTAAAACTTACCTTGAAACGGTGCTCCTAACGACGAAAACGGTGCTTCAATTCAGGTGTTTAAACTTCCAATTAACAAAAATCAAGTCGTTTGGAGTACCGCTTCAAGGTAAGTTTTACATTAGTGGACTCGTACTGTCGTTCTTATCAAAAGCCCTAAAACATTTGTTTGTAATTCGGAAAAAAAACTTAACTTCGTTAAGTTCTTTTAACGGTGGACCGGTGGAGGAAAAATAGATGAATGGTTGGACTAGCAGGGAGAATATTCAAAAGTGGGACTGCCAATTGGCAATGACGTCTACTAGAGATTATTACAAGCCAATTTCCCTATTACATTCGACCAGACTATTGTTATAGTTTTCTTAAAAAAAGATTTAAAGGATATGTGATTAGCCATTCAATTTATATCATTAAGTGATTACATATTCAACATAAATCATTACATGTTACGCATTCATTATGATTTGTTAAAAAAAGATTTACAGGATACGCGATTACCCATTAAATATAAATCATTACATGATTACACATTCATCATAAATCATTAGGTGATTACACATTCATTGTAAATCCATTACGTGACTACATAGCCAATATGATTTGTTATAATTACATACTAGAACATAATCAATGAATACCTAAATCACCTACCATATGTGAAAAGTAATAACAAATTACGCGACTATGTGATTTTGAATAACCATTACATGATTACGTCATTTCATTATAGCATTTTATGTGAAACCTCACTGAGTGATTACATAATTACGTAACAATAGTTGATTATGTATTATTACTTGATTACGTGATTTTTGAATACCCATTATGTGTTTATGTGATTTCATTATAATATTTATATGAAACCCCAATGAGTGATTACGTAATTATGTACTAACCATAACTATAATAAAAAATAAAAAAAAAATATGTAATACATAATATTTCTCGAAATACCTAATATTTCAGGTCTAATCACGTATTAAGTATAAAATGTAATACAAAGCATTAGCCAATCAACTTATAATAACTACATAATGTTGAATATTAGAGATTTAATCACGTAATAAAGAATAAGCAATTAAGTTCTTATGATTGAATGTGTAATCATGTAATAAAATAATTTTAATAATATCAATTACAACAAATCATATTGAATGTCTAATTATGTAATTGATCTATATTAAATGTGTAATCACGTAATAATTTATATTGAATGTGTAATCACGTAACGATTTACATTGAATGTGTATTCACGTATCTTGTAAATAGAATTTAGAAAACTATAGTAATAATCTGCTCGAATTAAAGAGATTGAAATGATCGTTAATACTGGGCAATTTAAAAAAAAATATTAACGTAAAAAGTTAGCCGTTTGAAAATAAAAGGATAGTTGTTCAATTGAAAAAAAGACCATATTTCTCTTCCAACCTTAAATTATTAGAAATGAGACATATCATTCCATAATCTCACGTACACTTCCCATGCGATTTTGTTCTTGTGCATGATCTTTATACATATTTTATAGATTAGGTTATGAATAAACCGAATATCATATGTAAGGTTTATAGCAGGGCCGGCTCTCGGGCCGGCCAATCCGTGCCGTTGCTCAAGCCCCAAATCTTCAAAGGGCACGAAAGATTTTTATGAGATTTTATATGTATTTAAATTATATATTTAATATACGCATTCATTAATTATGCAAAAAAGTGTTAGTAGTTGAGTGGAAAAAAAACTATTTTATAATATTGTAGATATCTTAAGTTTAAGTCTTGGCTCCATCACGAATGTTTAATTTTTTTAGTTTATTTCCCTTTAACCATAATTTTGGGCCCAATTTTTTTATAGCCCGAGGCCTTAATTTTTTTTAGAGTTCTCGGGGACGGCTCTGGTTTATAGTGTTAATAATATTTTATGATATAAACTTTTCTTAAAGATGAAAATGAACGAGACATTCTTGGTAATTCTTAAAGTTTGTCATATAGTTTTGTTGAATCATATATAGTAGAAAGCGATCACTACACTATAGTTGCTAGATTCATGGTACCGGAAGGTGATTATTTTAAATGGTAAAAGAAATACAATTTTTAATTCATGTTGAAGTGGAAGCTTAAAAAACTTGGTATTTTCCAGAGACACAATTACTTAGTCCAAATAAGTTTACATATGTCAATGAATGATGTATAAGACCAAGGGGTATGGGGCTCGTACCCGGGCCGTCCCCCCTTTTTGGGCCGTCGCACACAACCCCCTTGGGCCCGTCTCGGCACTTCCATCGGGATAGAGACGTTGGAGACGGGGCGATTTTTTGAATTGGTGGGCTCCCCTAGCGGTAACTTTCAATATTTATAAAAAAAAAAAAACACCCTACCACTATAAATTAAACCACTTTTCATCCCACTTTTTTACCAAATACTTCCACTTTTCTCCCAAATTTATAAAAAATCCCCTCCCAACCTTAAAAAAATTATGGATCCCTACAACCCAAATAATCCCAACTCAAGTTCACACCCGTTTTCGTCATCCGGCTACACACCCGTAATGGACAACTCTTTTGCGGGTTACCAATAAATGCCCAACGCTTTCAACCAACGAAACCAATACCCGTTCAACCCAATGCAAATGCAACAACCCAACATGCCGTTCAACCAAATGCCATATCAAATGCAGCAACTAATGCAAAACCCGCTAAATATGCCATATCAACCACCGCCACAAGCACTGTCACACCCCCAAAAATCCACCATGCGGAGTATCACCGCTTGGAGGCGTGACATGACCAGGATCGAGCCACCAGTCATATTGAACAACTCAATTAAGTAAATAAAACCAAACATAATACGATTGGTGACCAAAGCTAGTTAACCATGTTTAGTTTAAACAGCGGAAGCATAAACGTGAGTTCAAAAGCATAAGTCCATAGTTCATAAGTTAAAGTTTCAAAACGCAAGTTTAGTAAGTTCATAAGGATTTAAATATTAAGCACGGAACATAACAGTCCGTACACCACAACGACTCCTTCCTCGTGCAAGCTCCAAGCATTTAGCGACCTGTAAGGCATGTAACAACGAGTCAACAACAAAGTTGAGTGAGTTCACGTTTGGTTGTTTAGTTTTAAGTTGTTTTTGAAAACGTGGTTTGACTTTCGTTGGCTTATTTGCCGTGGGGGTTACCCCGTAGTTGAAAGTATGTTTAACCAGTTCCTTTTCTTTACCCAAACCATATCCATAATCAGTGGGGGCTTTCCCCGTTTGAACTACTAGACGGAATGATATCGACTGCTACGCAAATAAGTTGTGTCCTATATCAGTGTCTATCATCACTGACAATCTGCCATAGTCCATTAGTACACGCCCGTCCGACTGGCACGGTGTAAGGTTTGTTAAACCTAATAGCGCTATTAACTAATGACCCGCTCGCCATTGGCCTCGGCGATTAAGTCGATATAAATTGAGGGACTTCATGATAGAGTTTTGTCTAGCTAGTTTTAAGGTTGTTGTCCTGCACCAGGAGGACCACAACGTACGTATTCTGCACTGGGAGAATTCGTAGGATTAATAATGGCATCCAATCTATGGAGGATGGCCGTACATATCCTACCCAAGGAGGATATGTAGATTTAGTTTTAATTCTTTAACCCATTCCCAAACCACCGGGAATCCCATGCCTTAGAAAGTGTGTGAACTCACCTTGGTTTGCTCGGTTAGATTCTCAATATAGCTAACAGTCAGGGTCAGTCAATCGCGTCCTAGTATGATTTATCAGTTAGTCATTTAGTGGCTTTCAATTAGAGCACAAAGTTCCTACACGTATCTAGCACATAACATGCATTACTTTAACTGTTTTATGCCCATGTATGTTTCCCATCCGTTCCCCACTCATAATCAAACATACGATAATACACATAACATATATAGCATATTAGATCATTCACAGATAGCATACTTGACATTTAGACACGCGAGTCACAACTTATGTCATTTCAGCATTTATATTCAAAACCGGCTGTTTTCGGA
Source organism: Helianthus tuberosus (assembly GCA_030545235.1). Taxonomy (NCBI): domain Eukaryota; kingdom Viridiplantae; phylum Streptophyta; class Magnoliopsida; order Asterales; family Asteraceae; genus Helianthus; species Helianthus tuberosus. The sequence goes on along the minus strand of CM060412.1, from coordinate 108,636,842 downwards.
CATTTTAATAAAATAGTTAAATTATTCCAAAAATTCCCAAATTTTTACAGAATGTCAAAAACGTTCCATATTTTATTGTGTAAAAATATCGGGGTCCGGTTCATTACCAATATTTTATAAAAATTCATATTCCGGACTGAACTCAGATTTATGTATTTCTGACCACAGTCCACGGAAAAATTTATTAAAAATTCATCGAGTGTCCGATTTACGAAATTCCAGTGGGGTAATTACAAATACATCGGTTGTCATCTACTGTACAAATTTCATGGTCCGATTCATCACAAAACTCAGGTTATGACTGAAAGTACGACACCCATTTATTGCTGTCAAAATTCAGCTTAAGTTGCTGTTACAAATTAACACTTTAAAAATAGTAAACGGAGTCCAAAAATTACGATTCCACTGCCATTAGAACCGTATTTTATAATGACATATTTTAGATTCAAAATATCGGTTTTTCGTTAAGTTTATGACCTGTTTACAGCCAACTGAAGTTGGCTGTAAAAGTTGGACAGATTCTGATTTTCAGTGTTTAACCTTCTAAATCGTGTTCGATCGATTCTGTTAACAAGTTTAGTGACCACAACAACATGACACATTAATATTAATCAGTAAAACATCAGATAATCAACCAATAATCATAATCACACAAGATCTACATGATTTACACACATAACTTCTCTTTATCCAACTTATTCATCTTTTGTCCAAGACTTATGTTATGTTCTTTAGTGTTTCAAATTTTCAGCCATCAAACATCTATTAACCACTTAAATAACATAAAGAATGAATGGATCTAAGTTCTTACCACTAGCTCAAGGCTAGGGAAGTTCGAGTGAAGAAAGGTGGTGGATAAAAGAAGATGAGAGTGGTCCTTCAACTTCCGAGCGCACCGAGCTTCGTTGTTGATCATATTGCACCTTTGTATGTATGAGAAATGGTTGTATGGAAGTTGAATGATGGTGAGATGTGGTTGATGGTGGTGGCCGTAGGTAGTGAATGAGAGAAAGAGAGAGAGAGAGCTTGAGTTTGTGGAGTGTTTGTGAAATGAGAGCTTAAGACCTTAGTGTTAATTTATAAACCATGTGTCTTCTTTAACCATCATGTATTGTGTCCCATTATCCACTAGCATGATCTACTATTATATTTAACAAAATCAAAAGAGTGGGTCACTGATGCGCGTTTAAGTGTTACTTATTTTAGGTGTATATTTTAAGCCATTTTTAACACTTATTTTAGCCAAGTTTTAAATTTATAAAACACGATATTTCACTAACACTAAACACACATATGGGCAAGTGCACCCATCGTTGAGTGTAGTATAGCGTTGGTAAGATACCGAGGTCGTCCAAGGACACAAGAGCTTTTAGTACCGGTTTATCCTCAACGTCTAACCAAAATAAAAGTTTAGAAAAATGTTTTAAACTAAGAAAAATAAAACTAACTAAAATGCTGAAAATAAAAATAAAAGAAAAACAGATAGACAAGATGAATCACTTGGTTCCGACTCGTATCTAGTATAACCTTTGATTATTTCCGCACTTTTGCACATAATTAAGAGATTATCTTAGTTATTGTAGTAGGCCCCTCTTTTGAAGGCGACGTTACCCTCACCCCAGTAGTTTGAGTCAGCAGGGATACAATCCTAAAAGGGTGGATTATTGGAAGATAATGAATTAAGTTATTAATGCAGTAGTGTGGTAGGCCCCGCTTTTGGCGGTGACGTTACCCTCGGCTAAGTAGTCTGAGTCAGCAGGGATACAGTCCTAAATAGCCGGGTTATAGTATTAATAGTAGTTAACTTATGAGGGGGTCAAAGAGTTTGGACCCCCGCCATCCAATACCGTGAAGTATTGAAGGAGGTCCTACTAAATTTGACCCAGGTCCATTGCAGGACCTCTAAACGCTGAACAATGGCAAGACCTTTACCAAACCGTTCCCTTAACCCCCTACCAGGTAGCCAACATATCTCCATATAGACCGTGGAGATATGAATGGTGAAAATCCTTTATTTTATATAGACAGTAAAATAATGCCAAGACACCACGGACAAACGATAAGGAAAGATCACCTTCAACATAAGCAACTAGTTATTAAAGTCATTAATACAAAACCAAATAAAAAGTGAAAAATATTAGAAATAAAAAGTATTATACTAGACACTTTGTCTTCACCAAGTGATGTAAGAGACTTAGGCAAACATGGCCTTGATTGTCAAGAACTCTTACGATCAATCTTGGATCCCGAGACGACTCACACACACTCTATGATGGACAATGGATGATGGTGGTGGATGATGGTGTTGTGATGGTGGTGGGTGGTGGATGAAGTGTGAGAGAGGTGGAGTGCCAAGGAATGAGATGAAATGAATCCAAGCACTCCTATTTATAGGCTGAACAGAGAGCTGGACACGGCCCCGTGTCCGCTGGGCACGGCCCCGTGTCCGTCTGACACTCTCTCTCCTCATTAATTGTAATTCGCAATTACAATAAATGCGCCTGCTGTACTTTCGACACGGCCCCGTGTCCGATGAGCACGGCCCCGTGATGGGCAATAGAAGCTTCTATGGATTTGTCTTTTCTGCTGCTTCTTGGGCACGGCCCCGTGCTGGCTGAGCACGGGGCGTGTTCAGCCTTCTGTCTTCTCCTTTTTGCTTTGGAAGGTGCCGTTGAGGGGTCGGGCAGTCCACTAATGTTCCTTTCCTTGTATTTATGTTGGATTTAGCTGTCTTTTTGCTTCTTTTGCGTTTTTGAGCTCATTTAATCCTGAAAATACAAAAGGAAGACAAAAACACTCTTTTTCCAATATTAGTACTTAAAAAGGGTTAGTTTTATGCCTTATTTGATGTAATTTATATGTTGCATTTTACACACATCAAATACCCCCACACTTGAACTTTTGCTTGTCCTCAAGCAAAACTCTTTAATATGTGGCTTACACTCCCAAATGGAATAGGTAGAAGAGAAGGTTTTGGGCTTGTCGTAGAGTGTCGGGATTTCCAAGATCTTTTTGGGGTTTTATTTTTATTTACTTACACTCCTATTCGTAATGATTTATTTAGAACTTTTCATAAAAGAAATTACTTATTTGGGCATAACATGCCTTTTTAAAATTCTATTTATATACAAGTTCACATACCTCACGGGGAAATCACTCACACTCGGCCGAAGGTGTATTTTTAGTGAATCACTCGAGAGCGGCATGGAACTTATTCCTACCATAGGCTTGCCAAGAAATCAATCCTCCTCCTTTTTAACTTTTATACATTTGTAGATATCAAGAGGACTTTGTGGGTTAAGGGTTAGGCTAAGGTTAAAGGTAGGTGGTTGGGTTAGTGGTTAGTAGAAAAAGGGCTAAAAGCGTAACAAGTGTCGGTTTTCGTATATATATATATATATATATATATTTTTAGATGAAGCTTTTATTCAAACTAAGTTATTTTTGATTAACTTGTTTGTTTATTTTCTTTTTGCTTCATCATTATCACACTTTTTTTTTTTTTTTTTGGTGATGAAACGAAAAGGTTTAGGCTCAAAGGGGCTAACTAGGGGGATTTTTTGGGTAGGTGGTAAAAGAAAAAGAAAAAATAATGGTGTAGAAATAAAAATGGTTAGTCCTAATGCCTCCATCATTTACTTACTCGGGTTTAAGTTGATAAGGACCGGGAATGTATTGTCATGGCAAGTTCTAGAGTTGTAAGAACCAAGCGGCTATTCACACAAGAAACGAAAAATGAGCATTTAGTCAAATGATATGTAATTGTGTGCTCAATAAAGGCTCAAAACTCACTTTTGTGGGAATGGGTTTTTATATGATCAAGTATATATAATTAAATTTTAAATAAGTTTGCTATGCCTTTTCATAATTTTCTTATGTTGGTTCTTTTTATCACTACGCTATCGGTTGTAAATTCGTAAAAATATAACCTTTTTGAGAACTTGAATTTCCCGAGTTAAACCTAGACAAGTAAAAAAAATGAAAATTTTTGAAAAAAATTTGGGGTGATTAGCGGTTCCAATAGAGTTTTGTGTAAGGCTTGTATTTAGGACTTGCAAAATTCAAGGTTTTAGCATCCCCCCACACTTAAATTACACATTGTCCTCAATGTGTCCCAAAAATAAATTTTTAGGTTGATTAGATGTGTAAAATAGTGTTTAAAAAGCAAAAATCTGTGTTACTGGGCACTGAACACGGCCCCGTGTTGAGTGGGCACGACCCCGTGTTCAAGTGCCAGTAACAAGAACTTACAGAAGGTGGACACGGCCCCGTGTCCACTGGAGACGGCCACGTGTTTGACAAAATTCTGCAGAACAGAAGCCAAACAACAGGTCTGGGAGGTGAGCACGGGGGCGTGTTGGCTGGACACGTCCCCGTGTGGACAGTCTGAAAACCTGAAAAACAGGCTTCTTCCTTCGGTTTTTCCATCCTGGCCCTATAAGTGCTGAGGCTTGGCACCCCAAGCCTTGGTTTGTACCTGTTTCATCACTTAATACCACACCAAGCAATACAAACATCCTACATTACCACAGTTAATTGTTCCAAGCATAAAGTAAAAGAAAAATAAAACGGAAAATAAAAGTGTTTAAGGAAAGTAAATTGTTCAACTTCTGGCACGCAGGCCACCAATTGTTCGATAGATAAAGGGACTTAAACCTGTGGGCTCGCCATCAACCTGCTCCTGCTCCTCCAAACCCTCTAATCCATATCTTCATCGCTATCATCACCTCCATCCCCATGCCCCGCCATGTACTCCTGGATGCTGCCGATATCGTCTCGGATATCGTTGATGTTGCGTTCAATAGCTCCGACCCGTTGGTATGTGTTGTTGGCGAGGTTGTAGGCGTTCCTGGTACACATGAGGTTTTCCTGCATAAGATCATGTAAGCTTTGAAAATTAGGAAAACCGCCTCCTTGTGAGGAGGATTGACCCGGATCACCATGGGGTGGATACTGGTGGTGGGGAGGTGGTGCGTGAAGAACTAGGGCCTCCTGTGGGTTCCATGCATAGCCTTGCGTTCTTTGGAAACTCACTGTTCCGTCTTCCGCCTCATAGAGTAAGTTCATGGCTCGGCAAATGTGGTAGTTAACTCGTCCCGACCATGGGCTTCTTTCAAAGGCTCTTGGAATTCGCGTGTAATGCTTAAAAAGACGGTACACCCATCCTCCGTAGAAGATAGGCGTTGGAGCTCGAGCAAGGCGGTTGAGATGCATGTTTTTCAACAGGAGATACGGAACATCAAGAGGCTTTTGGTTGTGGATACAGTGGAGGACAACCAAATCTTTCAACCCTACAACACCACTACTGTCGTGTCGTTGGTTTAGAGAGTAGGTGAGGATCCTGTGAATGTAGCGATAGAGCGGATCCCTCAGCCTTGTACTCTTGGTGCTACGAGGGTCGTAGATTCCTTCACCGATTTGAGCCCATGCGGCTTGTCTTTCATTTACCTCTAAGTCTCGTAATCCCCCGGTATTTTCTTCGTTTCCCGATTCCTCTTCTTGATATAGACCTATTATGGCTCCAAACTGTGCCATGGAGATCGAGTACATTGTTCCTCCACACCGAAATACAACCCCAGTCTCGTCAAATGGGTCACATCTTGAATCGAAGTTGAAGGTACTGTAGAACTCCATGGTACATTGATGCACCGACTGAAGCCTAGTGTTTAATGCAACAGCTAGTGGTCCCGTAACAATGTTGTTGAATCGGTTCAGCTGGTTTACCAAGGTTAACAGCTCCGTGCAAGCTCTCCTGGGGTACTCTTCGGGTCTTGTTTGAAGAACCTCATACCTTGCCCTTGCATCAAGCTCACTTGCATTGAACCTTGTGAACTTTGCCATCTGAAAGAATACACCAAAAATTACACGAAACAATTAGATTTTTAAAGAAACAGCAAACAGTGGCTTGACACGGCCCTGTGTTCATCAGACACGGCCCCGTGTCCAGGGGTCTGTTACTCAAAAACTTCATTTTTCGACCCGGTTTCGAAAACTTGAAAATTTTTGGTCCAATAGGTGCGGTTTCCCCCGAAAATGAAACCCTAAACACCGTTTTTCCCAAAATATCCCGTTTACCTTATCAATTTTGTCTTTTTCGGTTCAAGAACAAGGGTTTGGGGTTTTTGTGAGAAATCGGTTGAATCTATGAACAATCTAAGTGTATTTACTTCCTTTAACACTAATCTAACTAAATGCAAACAGATTTAGGCAAAAATTTTAGGTTCGATCCGGATGAACATCAAGAACCCTAGATTTTTCCCCAAATTTGTGGTGTTTTAACTACATGCAAGTAACTAATCTAACTACTAAGAGTGATAGAATCATACCTTGACGTTGTTAGATCGGTAAGAGACGTCGAGATTTCACGAAAAATCGCCTGGAACCAGAGCTTTTGTGGGGAAACGGGGCGTGTGGAATGAAGAAACTGTTTTGAAAAAGGGGTTTTATCCCGTCTGCAGCGCGAACACGGCCCCGTGTCCAGCGGACACGGCCTCGTGCCGAGCAGTTTTTTTTTTTTTTTTTTTATTGTGCGCGTGTGAGTGCCCCTTTTTCCCATAAGCTATGGTTTAGAAAACTTACCGCTTTATTTTGTCGTCTCAATCGTTCGTAACTTACCAGGCATGATGTTTTTATTCTTCCACGGTTTGAAGCGAGATCTCTTCTTCCTCATCCTCAATAAATCCTTGATAGAGTTTCAGCCGTTGGCCATTGACTTTAAATGATGGCCTATTTCGAGGTTTAATCTCTACTGCACCGTGTGGAAAAATATGGGTGACGGAAAAAGGTCCTGACCACCTAGACTTTAATTTACCAGGAAACAATCGAAGTCGTGAATTAAACAAAAGAACTAAATCTCCTACCCGAAATTCATTAGGTTTAATATGTTTGTCATGCAAATTTTTCATTCTTTCCTTATAAATTTCGGAGTTTGAGTATGCATAATTCCTAAGCTCGTCTAATTCATTTATTTGACAAAATCGATTTTTACCAGCGAATTCTAGATCTAAGTTTACATTTTTGATTGCCCAGCAGGCTTTGTGTGCAATTTCTACTGGCAAATGACAACTTTTTCCATAGACTAGCTTATATGGGGTTGTACCTATCGTTGTTTTATAAGCAGTTCGAAAAGCCCATAAAGCATCATCTAATTTATCAGCCCATTCCTTTCTATTTAACCCTACGGTTTTTTCGAGTATTCGTTTTAACCCTCTATTAGTCACTTCGGCTTGTCCGTTTGTTTGAGGGTGATATGCTGTCGAAACCCGGTGATAGACCCCATATCTTGTTAAAAAATTTTCAAGTTGATGGTTGCAAAAATGAGTACCTCTATCACTTATTAAAGCTTTAGGTGTGCCAAAACGAGAGAATAATTTTTTCAGAAATCTTACCACCACTCTTCCATCATTTGTTGGAAGTGCCTCGGCCTCGGCCCATTTAGACAAGTAATCTACTGCCACAAGTATGTATTTGTTTCCTTTTGATGGTGGGAAAGGTCCCATAAAGTCGAGTCCCCATACATCAAAAATTTCACAAACAAGAATGCCATTTTGTGGCATTTCGTTTTTGGAAGAAATATTACCTGTTCTTTGGCAAGCATCACACGTCTTTACAAGATTTTGAGCATCTTTGTAAATGGTTGGCCAATAAAATCCTGAATCGAATACCTTTCGTGCGGTACTGGCAGCACCATGATGTCCTCCGTATGGACCTTCATGACAATGGCGGAGAATTCTTCGTGCTTCACTACCATGTACGCATCGTCTGACGAGTTGGTCGGCACACATTTTGAAAAGATATGGATCTTCCCAAAAGTAGTGTTTCACATTGGCAAAGAATTTTTTTCTTTGATGATGTGGCCACACTTTTGCGACTATACCGCTAGCTAGGTAGTTAGCAAAGTCGGCGTACCATGGTTCTTCCTTATATTCCACCATTTCCAGGGACTCAGTTGGAAATTTTTCGTTGATTTGCTCGTCCCTGGTTGCCTCCAAAGCTGGGTCTTCTAAGCGTGAAAGATGATCTGCTGCGGTATTTTCCGCTCCTCTTTTGTCCTTGATTTCAATGTCAAATTCTTGGAGGAGTAGAATCCACCTAATCAAACGTGGTTTTGCGTCTTGCTTCTTAAAGAGATATCGAATGGCTGCATGGTCTGTATAGACTATAGTTTTAGAAAGAACAAGATAAGAACGAAATTTATCAAAAGCAAATACCACAGCTAGTAACTCTTTTTCAGTTGTTGTGTAATTTTCTTGTGCATCATTAAGTGTTTTACTAGCATAATATATTGGGTGGAAATGCTTTTCCTTTCTTTGTCCCAAGACAGCTCCAACTGCAAAGTCACTAGCATCACACATGATTTCAAAAGGAAATTTCCAATCAGGTGCTATCATGATAGGTGCATTGACTAGCATTTCCTTTAGGGTTAGAAATGCTTGATTGCAATCCTTGTCAAAGATAAAAGGAGCATCTTTTTCAAGTAATTTTGTTAGAGGCCTTGAGATTTTTGAAAAGTCTTTGATAAACCGTCTATAAAATCCGGCATGCCCTAGGAAACTTCTAATAGCTCTTACGGAGGATGGAGGTGGTAATCTAGAAATGGTATCTATTTTGGCTCGATCCACCTCCATTCCTTCGCTTGAGATTTTGTGACCGAGTACTATTCCCTCCGTTACCATGAAATGGCATTTTTCCCAATTAAGGGCGAGGTTAGTTTCCTCACATCGGGATAGCATTCGTTCAAGGTTATCGAGGCATTGGTCGTATGAATCCCCAAAGATAGAAAAATCGTCCATGAAGACTTCCATTGTCTTTTCTATCATGTCATGGAAAATGGCTACCATGCAACGTTGGAATGTTGCGGGGGCATTACATAGACCGAATGGCATGCGTCGATAAGCAAAAGTTCCATAGGGACATGTGAAAGTTGTCTTTTCTTGGTCTTCGGGTGCTATCGGGATTTGAAAGTAACCTGAAAAACCATCCAAGAAACAGTAAAATTTATGACCGGATAATCTTTCTAACATTTGATCAATGAAGGGTAAAGGAAAATGATCCTTTCTTGTTGCTTCATTTAATCGTCTATAATCTATACATACTCTCCATCCTGTGACGGTTCTCGTTGGTATTAATTCATTCTTTTCGTTAGTAATCACCGTCATACCTCCTTTCTTTGGAACTACTTGAACGGGACTTACCCAAGGACTATCGGAAATAGGATAGATAAGTCCGGCGTCAAGTAATTTGATGACTTCGTTTTTAACCACTTCTTGAACATTTGGATTTACTCGACGTTGTGGTTGTATGACCGATTTGTAGTCATCATTCATCAAAATTTTGTGTGTGCACATAGAAGGACTAATTCCTTTTATGTCGACAAGTTTCCAAGCTATTGCATTTTTGTGTTTTCTTAAAAGATTAATTAGTTTTTCTTTTTCTAAGTTATCTAATTTAGACGAAATAATTACAGGTAACTTACCATCTTTGTCTAGAAAAGCATATTCCAAACCTTTTGGAAGTTCTTTGAGCTCAAGTGGTGGGTCTTTAGGAGACTCCTTATTTGGTTGCTCGTTTCGATCAAGAACTTTAAAAGTTTGTTCTATGGCGACCTCTTCTTCAATAAAGTGGTCAATCTCTTCACTTGTATCGGGTGGTTCATCTTCATCTTCAATTAGGGGGTCATTATTGCCGAATGGATATTTCATTGATCGTTCGAGATCGACACTTCTTTTAAATGCCCCTAATTGAAGAGGTAGATTATTGAACTTCCGGTTTTTCAAAGCTTCGTGAGTTTTTACAAATGGTCGTCCCAACACTAGAGGAGCGTCATCGAGGATGACAAAATCGGTTGGGATTACCATTTGATTTGTTTGAACCAAGACATCTTCAACTATACCGATTGATTTTATTACTTTCCGATTGGATAGAAAAATGGGTATTTGAAGTGGAGAAAAATCACTAATACTTAATTTTTCGAAAATGTAGTTAGGCATTATGTTAACACAAAGATCTTTATCGATTGTGACATTACTAATAAACGAATTTTGAAAGAAACATGGAACCGGTGTGATGTTAATTTCAAATGGGTCTTCTTTTATTAGCGAAGTTTGATCATTAGTTAACTTAACACTTGCCGTTTCGTCAATTTTAGTGTTAGTGTTTAATTCTTTTAAAAACTTAGCATGAGTGGGTACTAAACAATGATTTTCAAAAGAAGGTGTCAAGAGATTAATTTCTTCAAAATTAGACTCTTCTTGAATTTTAACATTGTCGGACTCACCTTTATCGTTGTTTAACTCATGTGTCGGTTTTCCACTTATTTGTTCTTCCATTTTTACATTTTCAGTTATCTCTTCTTTTTTTAATTCTTCTCTTGCGCGGGACTCCTCTTCCCTTGCGCGAGCTTCTTTTATACATCGATCGATAACTCTAATGTGTTCTAATATCCTATCGGTCACTTCGGTTATAGAAAAAGAATCATTGTTTTCTAAGCTTGAATCCGGTTGTTCGACCCTTTGTTCCTCATAATACCCATATGAAGTTGATGGTTCACACCATTGTCCTTCAATGTAAGCATATGATGGATAAGGTTCTTAATTTTGTTCTTCATAATACTCATATGAGGTGGGTTGTTCACGCCAAGGTTCCTCATAATAAGCATATGAAGGTGGTGGCTCATATCTTGGTTCCTCAAAGTATGAGTATGAAGGCTCATACCTTGGTTCATCAAAATATGAGTATGAGGGAGGAGGTTCATACCTTTGGTCTTCATAGGATGTGTATGAAGTTGATGGCTCGTACCTGGGCTCCTCATAGTAGGTGTATGAATTGGATGGTTGATATGAGCGATTATTTTGAACCGATCGTGCGTTACGACAATTAGTACAATAATTACCCCTATAATCATCCTCCTCATAGGTGTAGTTGTAACCTCCTGAGTATTGATCCATAAGAATCACTCAGCAGGCCACAACTGAGTCTCGAGATCAGAAAACAAAAATAAAAACGAAAACAGAGGCTGGACACGGCCCCTTGTTCAGTGAGCACGGCCCCGTGTTCAGGATCTGTATCTGGGCGTTTTAATTAAATTCACTGATTTCGTTGAGCACGGGGCGTGTTCAGTGAGCACGGCCCGTGTTCAAGCTTCTGTTACTGGGTGTTTTTACGAAAATGTGCAGCACGGCCCCGTGTTCAGTGAACACGGCCCCGTGTACAGGCTACTGTAAATGCAAAATTAAACTAAAATGCAGAAAAATATGCGCGCTTTTTAAAAGATTTTGAAAAACTGATTAGGCCATCGATTTTAAGCTTTCTTAAAATTCTTGTGTCCCCGGCAACGGCGCCAAAAACTTGATGCGCGTTTAAGTGTTACTTATTTTAGGTGTATATTTTAAGCCCTTTTTAACACTTATTTTAGCCAAGTTTTAAATTTATAAAACACGATATTTCACTAACACTAAACACACATATGGGCAAGTGCACCCATCGTTGAGTGTAGTATAGCGTTGGTAAGATACCGAGGTCGTCCAAGGACACAAGAGCTTTTAATACCGGTTTATCCTCAACGTCTAACCAAAATAAAAGTTTAGAAAAATGTTTTAAACTAAGAAAAATAAAACTAACTAAAATGCTGAAAATAAAAATAAAAGAAAAACAGATAGACAAGATGAATCACTTGGTTCCGACTCGTATCTAGTATAACCTTTGATTATTTCCGCACTTTTGCACATAATTAAGAGATTATCTTAGTTATTGTAGTAGGCCCCTCTTTTGAAGGCGACGTTACCCTCACCCCAGTAGTTTGAGTCAGCAGGGATACAATCCTAAAAGGGTGGATTATTGGAAGATAATGAATTAAGTTATTAATGCAGTATTGTGGTAGGCCCCGCTTTTGGCGGTGACGTTACCCTCGGCTAAGTAGTCTGAGTCAGCAGGGATACAGTCCTAAATAGCCGGGTTATAGTATTAATAGTAGTTAACTTATGAGGGGGTCAAAGAGTTTGGACCCCCGCCATCCAATACCGTGAAGTATTGAAGGAGGTCCTACTAAATTTGACCCAGGTCCATTGCAGGACCTCTAAACGCTGAACAATGGCAAGACCTTTACCAAACCGTTCCCTTAACCCCCTACCAGGTAGCCAACATATCTCCATATAGACCGTGGAGATATGAATGGTGAAAATCCTTTATTTTATATAGACAGTAAAATAATGCCAAGACACCACGGACAAACGATAAGGAAAGATCACCTTCAACATAAGCAACTAGTTATTAAAGTCATTAATACAAAACCAAATAAAAAGTGCAAAAGATTAGAAATAAAAAGTATTATACTAGACACTTTGTCTTCACCAAGTGATGTAAGAGACTTAGGCAAACATGGCCTTGATTGTCAAGAACTCTTACGATCAATCTTGGATCCCGAGACGACTCACACACACTCTATGATGGACAATGGATGATGGTGGTGGATGATGGTGTTGTGATGGTGGTGGGTGGTGGATGAAGTGTGAGAGAGGTGGAGTGCCAAGGAATGAGATGAAATGAATCCAAGCACTCCTATTTATAGGCTGAACAGAGAGCTGGACACGGCCCCGTGTCCGCTGGGCACGGCCCCGTGTCCGTCTGACACTCTCTCTCCTCATTAATTGTAATTCGCAATTACAATAAATGCGCCTGCTGTACTTTCGACACGGCCCCGTGTCCGATGAGCACGGCCCCGTGATGGGCAATAGAAGCTTCTATGGATTTGTCTTTTCTGCTGCTTCTTGGGCACGGCCCCGTGCTGGCTGAGCACGGGGCGTGTTCAGCCTTCTGTCTTCTCCTTTTTGCTTTGGAAGGTGCCGTTGAGGGGTCGGGCAGTCCACTAATGTTCCTTTCCTTGTATTTATGTTGGATTTAGCTGTCTTTTTGCTTCTTTTGCGTTTTTGAGCTCATTTAATCCTGAAAATACAAAAGGAAGACAAAAACACTCTTTTTCCAATATTAGTACTTAAAAAGGGTTAGTTTTATGCCTTATTTGATGTAATTTATATGTTGCATTTTACACACATCAGTCACTCTTGTGACCGTGAAAGAGAAGGGGGGGGGGGGGGTAAGGGGTTGGGATGTAATGTTATAGTTAGGATTTAGTTAGGTCTAAAGATATTTAATTAGGATTTTAGTATGTGTGTAATAATGTAAGGGGTGTTAGGGTGTTCGTGGACCCTAACTAGCTCAGAAAAGTATAACTATGTCTTTGACAATATTTCTATGTTCCGGGTAAAGTCCGGTTGTTCGGTTTGATACTGTTCCGTTAAACTGCTTAATTAATCCGTAAAGCGTCCTATATATATATTTTTGTAACGTTTTTAATTTTTAACACTAAGGAAGGCATACCGGACTATTTAGTAAATTTTATGTATACTATTAGTATGTTAACAAATACATGTAAGCATAACATAGTAACCAGGGAGCAGTTAAGTAATTCCACACAGTTGTCAAGCACTTTAATTGTCATTAATAAATTGTATGGAATACATGTAAATTTGAGGGTTGTCACAAGCACATCCAACACAAATCGAGGAACAAGATGATGACGTAGAGGTTGTACCAGAAACGCAACCTAAGCCTTCAAAAAAGAAAAATAAAAAGAGAAAGGGTAAAAAAGATGACGCCAAACAACAACAATGGTCAAAAATTGAGGAAGAGGCGTTGGCGAAGACATATATTAACTCTTCAACGTCTCCTATAGTCGGTAAAATATTATTATTGTTATAAAATTATTTTTTGTACAATATATTATTATTGTTATTAAATATTGTTTGTACATTATATTATTATTGTTATTAAATATTTATTTGTAAACTATATTTTTCTAACAAAATTATTATTATTATTGTTACTAACTTGTAGGTAACAATCAACAAGGCGATGGGTTTTGGCAAGAAGCCTTTGATATATTCCGCGCGCTTATGGAACAAGGCGACTACAGAACCTTTGATTCTATCAGCTCCAAGTGGCGCAAGATGAATACGGTGATCCAACGCTTTTGTGGGTTTTATAACACAACGCTCTCCAACAAACCGAGTGGGTGGAACCACGAAAATGTTTTCAATGAAGCGTTGCGTTTATACGAAAATGAGAACAAAACTTCTTTCCCACATGTCCGTGCTTGGCAAATTGTAAAGGATCAACCAAAATGGAAGGGAACTCGAAATGAGGTTGCAAGCGCGAAACGAGCAACGAAACGGTCTAAAACTTCCGAGTCAGAAAGTTATAGCGTTGGAGGCTCAACCGGCCGTTGCCAAATAAATATCAACGACGAGCCCGACTATGAGGAGGAGCCGATTGAAGATGAAGAACGTCCCCCAGGAAGGGACAAAAGTAAAAAGATAGCGGCTGAAAAAAGGAAACAAGCCGCAACAGGAAGTGGTGGTGGTTCGAAGTTGGAAGGTATTATGTCCAAGTTGAAAGCATTCAACCAAACCTTTACCGAGACGCAAACCGAGAAGGTAAAGGTGAAAAAACAACTAGCCGAGTAGAAGCAAAGGAAGCAAGAAGAATCGCAGCAGTTGGAGGAATGGAAAATAATGACCACCGACCTTAGCGAATATCCACCGGAAGAACGTCCCATTTTACAAATGATGAAGGAAAAAATTAGGAAAAAATGGAGTGGGGGAGTATAGTTTTATTTAAATGTAACTTTAGGTTTTTCTTTTTTAAGTGTGTTTTTTTTTTATTTAAATATAACTTTAGTTTGTTGTTCTTTTAGGCTTTATTTAAATGTAACTTTTTTTATTTTTATTTACTTTGTTTTCATTAATTAATTAAATCAAATAAATAATAATAAAAAAATAGAGGAGCATCCACCGCACCGTTAGGTAGTCCCCAGGGGGATGCTCCTTCACCAATGCTTAGTTGGGGCCTATGTGGCGGGTAGTCCCTTCGGAGACTATCCTCCCCATACCCTTTGTTCTAAGAGCATTCACAATAATCCATTTTTGGGTATTGTTTTTACTCAATTTTCCACATCATCAATTTTTTCTTATTGTAGACCTTGTTTTGGTGAATGGTAGCAAAAGTCGCTAGCCGCTCACTAGTCGGATTCACATTTTTTCCTTTTAATCATGGTCGCAAAAGTCGCTAGGCGCTCACTAGTCGGATTTGAGAGTACTCGGGAATACTCGGGAAGTACTCGGCCTAGTCGGAGATTACTCGGGGAGTAATTGGCTTAGGAGAACAATACTCGGGCTTCGCCAGCCTACCTTATAGCGAGTACTCGGAGCCTAGGCGGGACTTTTACAACCATGCTTTTAATTATATATTATTTAGATAGAGAGGGATTTTTTTTAGAAGGTGGTGATGATGTGGTAATGTTTTTGGATATTTTTAAGTTTTCTTATTGAGTGGGATTTAGGTGTTTTTAGAGAATGAGTATTTTTCTGATGTAGCAGCTGACTAGGCACGTTTTTATATGTTTTTAAGTCTCCTTATTGTGGATGGTCCCAATGATCTCTAGATCAAGTGGTGGAGGACTTGCATTTCTCTTGAGAGATGCAGGTTCGACTCCCACTTGGTGCAGAGTGAGGCACTGGTGGGCAATGATATGAGACCCAGGGAAACCTGGGTTGGATCCTAGAGCCAAACGGGTTTTACCGGTAATTTCACTGTCGTGCCTACGGGCGGGTGGGTTACCGGGTTTTCCCCGGAATTGGTGGTGGACTCGGGTTACTCTCGGAGTACTCCGTTTGTCCAGTGGGTGCCCCGAGAGTGCTCGGGATTGAGTTTGTTGGCCGTTAAAAAAAAAAAAAAAGATAACTATTACTCTGGAAATAAAAGTTGGAAAGAGCACGTGAGTCAAATGACGCAAGGCGGCGGACCGGACCCAGATTTTGACGGCCTTTTAACAATTTATTTAGATCCCTGTTGTACCAAGTTCTTCTCCCCTAAATTGAAGATAAATGGATTAAGTTGATATTTCAAGAAAAGGTTAAGAGCCTAATTAATCGAGATAAAATATGTGATTATCATACCGTATCATGGGGATATTCTATTGGACACTTATCAAAGTAAACTTAAAAAAATATTATTTATTTTTTTATTATTATTTTTTTAAACGGTAAATCACTTTATATATATATATATATATATATATATATAGGGGAAGGTTCAGATGAAAACCACTAGTTATTGTAAAAACTCGAAAACTAATTAAAAAAACCAAAAAAACATACCCAATTTTTTTTTTTTTTTTGCATACCAATTTTCGCAGGTTTTTTTATATAAAAAAAAAATTCAAAAAAAATAAAATTTGTAGTGCACATGTGTAATACTACACATGTGTACTGCAAAAAAAAAATTTTGAAATTTTTTTTATATATAAAAACCTGCGATTTTTATAAAAAAAAATTTTGGTGTGTTTTTTAGGTTTTTTTTTAGTTAGTTTTCGAGTTTTCACAATAAAAGTGGTTTTCATTGAACCATCCCCTATATATATAGGGAGGGGCTCATGCGAGAACCACCCTTATTGTGAGAACCGCGAGAACCAATGTGAACACAACCTAAAATAGCTAAAAAAACCTAACCCCCCCCCCCCCCCCAAAACCTAACCCCCCCCCAAGCTAAAAAAAACCTAACCCCACCCCCCCTCCCCCCAAAAAAAACCTAAACCCCCCTCCCCCACCCCCCCAAAACCTAAACCCCCCCCCCCCCCCCACCCCCCACCCCAAGCTAAAATGCTAAAAACTAAACCCCCAAAAAACCTAAAAAAAATCCAAAATTTTTTTTTTGATTTTTTTAATATTTTTTAGGTTAAAATCGCTACTTTTCGAAGCAAAAAAAAAAAATTGTGTGATTTTTAGCTATTTTTAGGCATTTTTGGTGTGTTCACATTGGTTCTCGCGGTTCTCACAATAAGAGGTGGTTCTCACACCTATCCCCAGAAAGGAAAAACAGGAAAAAACGAAAAACGACAGAAACATAAAGACAACTACATCAGCCCCAAGGAATCAAAAATCAACAAATTCCATCCGGATCCCAAACCGACACCGAACCCCCATTGATATTGATTGAGATAAAATTCATTGATCCCGGTTAAACTCCATCTCCACACGCACCAATTTTTTTAAGTGATTCTCAAATCCATCCACACCTATCCCCAGACAGGCCCCAAATTCCAATGTATGAGAGACTTCATCCTCGAAATTAAGGCGAACCTGCTCTTCCCCCGCAATTTCTTCCGACGCCTCCCTGTGCATACTCCAACTTGGAACAAATTCCCTCATCCTGTTGACCTCCTCCTCCAATCGGAAGATCTCCTCGAGGTTAAAAGGGTCCGAAGTGTTGGTAATCTCCGGCTCCTGATTAAGATCAGGGATAATTAAGTTTTGGGCATTTTTCTTTGGTTTTTTTACCGCGTTTAGGCCTGCATGTGATGTAACTGGGCCTAGTATTGTTAGGACTTGGCCCATCTTGCTCTTCTGCTTGAACGTTACCCGAGACATGCCCCACATCTTCTCTGTCATCGTGATTGCTTTGTTGCGGCGAAACCTGTTCCCGAAGCATCTCCTCCTGCACGTGTTCAGCAGTCTCTCCCATATTAAAATTGGTAGGGATTTCTCCTTCTTCTAGAACCTTGGGCCCACCTCCCTCACCCCTTGGAATAATAACCGTCACCCCCCACAATTATCAAAACCCATGCGAGTATTTTCATTAAATCCCAACCCCTTGTCTTCCGCAACGACATGGATTCTCTATCCTCATGCGTAGTAAAAGATCCACTGTCAACATCCTTTACGTGTTTCGAGCTTTGTGCACAATTAAAGTTGAGAACTCCATGCAGGTTTCCCATGCAAAACTCATCATCTTCCTTGGACACACCCTTCAACTTCCGGTCGATAGACCCGTTATCAGCAGATTTGACCGCCGGCGTAGCTGGAACAACATATTCTGGCTGACTATCATCCAAAAACGACGGATACCATTGGCCGTCAATCTCCTCAATCCAGACTTTGATATCATAGTCACGCCACTTTAGAGTCATCTCCCTGGACACCTTATTGCCGGTCTTTACAAGGACCGTCATTCTATCAACCGCTATGTTCTCATCCTCCGATGATACTTCCGACTTGACCAGAAGTCTACCGCACCTTTCTCCTATGCGATTTAATACGTGCCTATCCCATAAGCTGGCACCCCGATAACACGTATCCATGCAACTCTTTCGAACACAGGAGGGATTCCTTCCCACACATACAATCTAGAGAACCAGTTAACCCAAGTATCCACATGAGTTCTTAAAAAAACCTCCGCCAGGTCAGTACTTCCAAAGGTTATCAGAACTTTAATACCTCCAATGTACCTTAAAATTGTGCCTTCATCGACCAAGCCAGAAAGATACATCTTGAGATTATTCAAAATCTCCAAGTCCTTTGCTTCTCCAATAAGAGACTTAAACTCCCAAGACTTCTTAGACTCCAGGTTCAAATGAGGAAGTTCGATGACGTTTCCAGCCACAGGATTCGATTTCACGTTATGGAAAGCATCCTTGTATGGAGAAGAACCCCCGTTCCACGGAGTGTTCGATTTGTCATTTCATCACCCTATAAGCAGGTGGTTGATCACACAGCCTATTGAAAACTGAGTTTGGCCCCCTGCTAGAGTGCACAGAGATCTTCGACCCATCCCTATTGTATTTTGCTGCATTAATCCCGAGCACCGCTCCTTCAATTGTAACTTCTTTTAGTCTTTCTACCCACCAATCTACATCCCATGCGCTCGAAAGCTTGATAAAACCAAACTTGTTCCCTGCACCATCCCTTTTGAGCGGAACGAACGCATCTTCAAGATTATCGAAATGCTGGAAAGCCTCCCATAATCTCTCTCTCGAACATCCATCTGGTAGGTTTGACACAAAAAAGTAGTAGCATTCCGAAGTCTCTGTTCTCTATTGTTGAACCTCCTCTCTTGTCTTGCTTCCTTTTTGCTTAAAACCCGGTTCCATCTCTCTTCTCTTTGGTATTTTCCTTCCTTGATGTTGCTGATTTCTTCCTGTTTTCTCCTCCTAAGGTCTTAATTGTCTTCAATGGAATGACTTGGATGCCCCCATCGCCTGTGTTCCCTGCGTCCCCCCATCTGGCTTGTTCATTCATGCACTAATGCCAACGTACATTAAAAAAAAGAGAAGAGAGATGGAACCGGTTTTGTCTTTTATCTATTTACTTTCCTTTCAGGCATTGTTGTTTGACATAAAAATCAACGAGTTATGTATTTAATGTTTCAAAATCTTGCACGGTCCTTTGAGCCTAACCCAGTTAATTTTTTTCGTTAAACAACCCTTATCTTTTTGAATGAACTAAATAACCCTTGTTAAATAAAAGTAAAAAATCTATCTATATTTTAAGCTACTCTCTCTCCCTCTCTTTTCCTCTCACTAAACTATCTCATCGGAATCCATCAGATTCATTCGGGAGCACCGAAACGGTCCGAGCATTCGAGAGCACCGAAATGGTCCTCACAAGTGGTATCAGAGCTTGGAGACCGGTTTCAAGGACTTATAACATAAGATACCAGCAATGTCAAGCAGATTTCAAGCCGATTTGAATCTGATTACATCATCTTTCTTATCTCATTTCTTCTACTCATCTTCTTTCTACTTAAAACGCAAAATTAACGCTGAATTCACGGACAAAAATTTCTGATTTTCAGATATAATGTGCGAAAACATGTTTTAATCAATCCTTGAAAAATTCAGACAAAAATTCAAACTAATTTGTTGAAAATTCTTGGAAAAACCATGAAAAACACAACTTGAGGTTCGCAGGTCGCCCGAATTGCACCAGTCACTCTCGTACGAAGTGAAATAATCTTTCGGACGAAAGTGCTAAAAGTCAGTTTATTGAAGAAATTGTCACAATCGCACGAAACGACATTCCCATTTGTACGAAAGTGCTCAGTCTTTGTTTGTCCAGTCAAACTTGACCAGTTCACACGAAAGTGGCATTCCTTTTTATACGAAAGCAGTTTATCTCTTTCGTTTTAAAGTTTGGTTTGCTGTGTGTTGACTTTTTCAGGTATTTCTCGAGAAGTTCAAAGATTGTAATCATGGAGTCAGAGTTTTACAACGAGTTCTCTGACGCTTTCACGACAACACCAACATCCGCACCAAGAACAATAACAAATGCTATATCTGAGAGATTAAGTATTGACAACGCTTATGGAACTTATCAAAAACCACCAAAGTTAATGAACATGGAGGACTACAATAGGTAGAGTGAGCGTTTTGAAAACTGGGTCAAAGCTTATGTATTTGATAGCTGGTTAAAGTTAAAAGTTGGATATAAACGTCCAAAAAACGATCGTAATGAAATACTACCTATTAAGGATTTACTTGTAGATGATTGAACGGATTAAACTAATGAGTTAAAAATGATCACATTTCTGCAACAATCAGTCAGAGATGATATCCTTTCTTTGCTTCAACACTTAGGATCATCAAAAGCAATTTTGGAAGCATTGAAAAAGCAAATATGAAGGTGGGGCAGAAATGATGAAAAGCAAGAATTCATTGTTAAAGAAAGAAATTTCTCTTCAATTGTTAAAAAGGTGAAAACATCAAACAGATGATAGAGCGTTATTGTCATCTGATACTTGACTTGGAAAGACTTCAGATAAACAAGGACAAAGATGAGATAATTGACAAGCTCATAGATGCCGTACCGAATGAAGATGATTGGTTTACATACCTCATGATTCTCAAGAATAGTGCAGAGTTTGGGAGATGCTGTCGAGGGGTCGGGCATGCCACGTTTATTCCCTTTCTTGTATTATTGCTGGATTTGGCTGCATTTTTGCTTCTTTTGTTCATTTAATCTCTTTTAACCCTGAAAATACAAAAGGAAGACAAAAGCACACTTTTTCCAACATTAGTACTAAAAAAGGGTTAGTTTTATGCGTCAATTGATGTAATTTATATGTTGCATTTTGCACACATCAGGCCTCGTCTGTTCCTATGTGAGCATGCATCATAATCATCGTTAAACATCATCAAACTATAGTACCTAAAACATATGTGAAAATACGTCAGCATAAAAATGCCGACGAGTACATAGGTTTTGTGTGAGTGTTGGATTCATGGCTCGTTTACATGTTACAATACCTCGTTTGACTACAAGAGTCGTTTATCGAAAAACCTTGTTTTGAAAAGAGTTTGGTATTGCAATATGAATAACCAGCTCAAAATAAGTGGTTATAGTTTATAAAATCTCGTTGCCATGAATCTTAACCCAAAACGTTTGTTTAAGTAAACCAAATCATAAATTGTTCTCGTAATAAAACTCGTATGGTTTATATTGTTAGAAAAACCTTGTAGTGTAACTTTGTTTTGAAAACATTCGACCAAGTGATCTAGATAACGCAACGATATGTAATGTGTTAAAAGCACTTATATATAGGAAGTACCAGCGGCGTATCCACCATGTTTTTAACACATTACACCCACCCCGTTACCTAATCACTTACCATAACCCAATCGTTTAATAGTTCAAATAGTTCCAATTGTTCAAATAGTTCAAGTAGTTCACATAAATCAAATAGTTCCAATGGTTCAAATAGCTCGGGTAGTTCACATAGATCAAATAGTTCCAATAGTTCAAATAGTTCAAGTAGTTCACATAGATCAAATACTTCCAATGGTTCAAATAGTTCCAGTGCTTCAAATAGTTCCAGTGCTTCAAATAGTTCAACTAGTTCCAGTGGTTTGTGTTCAAATCGTTGTGTTTAATATAAACCATAGCATTTGTTTAGAAAACTCGAAATCATTTAGCACATATGAATCACCCCAAAACAGTGGAAAACAGTAAAAGAGGGGAACTATGTACACACATTCAAGTGCAAAGTATCCTTGATTAAATGAACTAGCAAAGCTCGAGTAAACCAAGGAAATCAGATAGCACCTAGTAATCGGATTGCTAAGTTAATAAATTGACACCTAAATCGAGAGATCCGATAGAATGAGGTCTTGTAAACCAAATGAGTATTGGAACTCATGGGCTATGGTTTAACAAAGCCTACATTCTAAATCGGAACATATCCTAAGTGCTTTCGACCCGTTACGACTCATTAAGGTAGCTTACGCTACTTTAACGCGTCGTTCGTGCAAAAGCGCGTTCGAGACACCTAACTAGTCCTATGACAAGTATTATATGCCCTAACATGTTTAAATATGTTGCATAATTAGTTTAAGTGACAAAAGTTAAGTTACATATGCTTAAATACCAATTATGCAATATAAACTACCTATCATACAACCAATTAAACTAAGTGACCATAAGGTATAACCTCGGAATGTTATTCCCTATACAACTATGGTCACTAAATGTGCTTGGTCGGATCCTAACGATCGACCAAAAGGGTCGGGTTCGAAAGTCTAAGCGGTTGTTAAGACCGCTTATCTTACGACCCTATACAAGCACTAGACTACAAGTGACGAGCTAAATATGTTAAAACATGTTTAACTAAGTTAGAAAATAGCTTTTGATACCCGAAAATAGTTTCGTCTCAAAATATGCATAAACACGTACTTTCATCGAAACTTTGACTCATCACTTCGACTAATCAACGTGGTAATCAGTAGGTATAGTCACATGGGACTATAACCATCGTGATTACGCTCACGTTGCAAAGTTCAAACGAACTTTGTGTTGACCAAAGACTAGTCAAAGCAGAAAGTTAAACACTGTTTGACTTTCATGCTTAAAAAGCAATAAAAGCATGAAAGAAGCTTACAAAAGGTCCGAGCAATGAAGAATTTGATCTAAAACACTCAGGTATGAAGCAAAGGCCTCAACTTAGAGCAGATTTAGAGCAAATATGAGTTGGGATAAATGAAATCAAGTGGGTATTTATAGAATTTCAAGAAGCGTAAGGATCATTTCTCGTAATTCGTGCTTAAATCTGGACCTTACATGTGTTACCCATGTTATACAATACGAGGGGAACATGAAAACCATCAAATGGTAGTCCAAATCAGTGATCAAAACCATCAAAACAGGCTGGAAAAGCCAGATTCAATGTTTCTGTGCTGGCAGTCTGTCACGGGCCACGTAGACCCAGACATGGTCTTACGCGCCCCTCCTAGACTACTTTGACAGATTGTCAGTTTTAGTCCCTGCAAGTGTAAAACTTGGTTTTTGATGCATTTTTGACACGTTTAAGCCCCGTTAACCCCATTTCAAGGCTCTGTAATGAAGTTAAAGTATAGGGAACATGAAATATGCTCAAAAACACCTCGGATGTCGGTTCGTTTGGCCGTACGGTCGTGTTGTTCAGTTAAATACGATGAAAACTCAAACGGACGCGAAAACGATCCAAATTACGTGACGAGTGGTAGTTTTGCATTCCAATCACTAAAATAAAATATTTTAATGATTAAAAATATTTTTGGATGCCCGGATATGTTCAGAACGTAAGATATGCGCGTAAATGCAAACTTATGCACTTTTTGACGCTTTTAGTCCCTGCTGATCAATTAAGTTTATTTTCGCATACCGAACCCCTCAAAGCCTATTTCTAAGCTATGTAAAGGATATTTAGGGTATGTTTAACTTATGATCAAGTTCCGGAATGTTCGTTTCCATATAAATCGGCATAGTTTCATAGTTTGACGCAAATAGTCCATGCGATCGAATAAACTTGTTTTCGACACACCAAACCATCCAAAACTTATTTCTAAGTTATGTAAGGGTTATTTAAGGTATGTTAAGCCTATTTCACTATTCCGGAGTGTTTGTTGCGTTAAACTGATTACGTTTACGCTTCGGTTCGCGTATAAATTTCCAGAAAGCGATTTAAAGCTCGAAATTGAACAAGAATTGATATGTGCAAATGATACACATATTTATACAAATCCCAAGTATGAAACATAATATTTCATTGGTTTTGTTTTCGTATGATGGTCGTAGAGACACAGATGTCACAGTCTCCCCTACTTTAGGAAATTTCGTCCCGAAATTTATTCGTAGGAGTCTGTTTGTAACATTGTATTAAACAATTGTCTTACATGGGATCTAGGGTGTCATCTATTTGCGTAGAGTAACCCATCAAAGATTTCCATGCAAGGCATAATTTTGTCATTCCCCAGTGGATATACTTTGAAGCGAAAATGAATGGATGATTCATTTTCTCAAATGGATTCTTCGTCAGATGTGGAAATGAAAGATGAATAGGTTATTCATTTCCAATGGATATTTCTTCAGAAACAAAAATGAATGGATGACTCATTTTCCTCAATGGGTACTTCTTCAGAAGTGGAAATGAAGGATTATTGAATAAGATATTCATTTCCCTGATGGATATTTCTTCAGAAGCAAAAATGAATGGATGATTCATTTTCCTCAATGGGTACTTTGTCAGAAGTGGAAATGAAGGATTATTGAATAAGATATTCATTTCCCCGATGGATATTTCTTAAGAAGCGAAACTGAATGGATGATTCATTTTCCTCAATGGGTACTTCGTCAGAAGTGGAAATGAAGGATTATTGAATAAGATATTCATTTCCCCGATGGATATTTCTTTAGAAGTGAAAAATGAATGGATGATTCATTTTCCTCAATGGGTACTTCGTCAGAAGTGGAAATGAAAGAATCGACACGGGATTATTCATTCCCCAATGGATTTTTCTTCAGAAGCGAAAATGAATGGATGATTCATTTTCCTCAGTGGGTACTCCATCAGAAGTGAAAATGAACGGATGGTTCATTTTCCTCAGTGGGTACTTCATTAGAAATGAAAACGACAAAATTAATGCAGGATTATTCATTCTCTCAATGGGTTTATTCTTTCTCTCAGTGGGTATTTCTTTAGAAGTGAAAATGAATGATCAATTCATTTTGCTCTGTGGGTACTTCGTCAGAAATGGAATGAATTTATTTATTTTCCTCAGTGGGTATTTCTTCAAAAGCAAAAATGAACGGATGGTTTATTTTCCCTCAGTGGGTACTTTATCAGAAATAAAAATGAATTTGTTCATTTTTCTCAGTGGATATTTCTCAGAAGTGAAAATAAATGGATAATTCATTTTCCTCAGGGGGTACTTCATAAGAAATGAAAATGAACACGGTTCATGAATAGATTATTTATTTCCCTCAGCGGAAATTTCTTTCAGAAGTGAAAAATGAATAGCTAGTTCATTTTTACTCAGCGGGTACTTCATCAGAAATGGAAATGAATATAGTTTACTTTTGTTTCTTGATTAGATTGATACATGACAAAACTTGCTGTGGTTTCTGTGCACTAAATTCCATAATTATGTATGCATCCATAATTACGTAATTCCTTGCACAGTCCGCACAGTTTGTGTAATAATGTGTAGGGGATAGAATTTGTTGAACAATCTCGAGATAACTTTGATTAGGTCAACACATAAACACATAAGCACATAATTGTTCACTTGGTCATAAATTCGTTATCAGTTTGTTATTAATTGCTATTAATTTGTTTTCGATTTGTACATGGGTATTCAAAGTACACCAGGAATCCAGTCAATGAACTTCAACATCCTCAAGAATTCATCTGTAAAGATAGGATAATCTTATAAGAATTCGATTTCGTTTACAAGGAATCGAAGCATTCGTATTAAAGCACACAAAGAATCCAATTAAGGACCTTGATTCTGCGCTTTGAACATCCACGAGGATCTAATTATGAAGAAGATCCTATAAGGATTTGGAATTTGTAGCGAGAGAAGCTTAGGAACCTTGTACTAAGTATGCTAAGACCACATACGAAGTATAGTGTTTATGGAAATTGCATGCCACGTTTGCTAAGACAACATACGGGCGGATTGTTTTTGAAAGCTATGCTTGGAATTGTTAAAAATATGTTTTTGAAAACCTTTTGTAATGTTTTTGAAATCATGTACTAAGTATATTAGGTAAACATTTTTATGAAATGTTTTAAAACCATGTGAGATGATTTTGAAAACATGTATGAGGTTTTTGAAAACATGCATAATCTTTTGAAATCATATGTTGTGTAAAATATCGTGAAGTCGGGAAGATATGATATGTAAGACCAATCAAGGGCTTACGGGAGTACCCTTAGGTATCCTATTAAGGATTTAAAGTGGTACTTTGGGTATTCGTCCAGAGTTATAACTTGCGCCTTGTACTTTGTTTCCTTAGAAGAAACAAGTACTTAGGATTTTCGTGGAGATTGCAAGCGATCATAATTGGAAGAATTTCGAGAGTAGTTTGTTCTACAAGGAACACGGTTCCTTGATCGTCGGTATCGTATGGGATATGTCGTTTATACATGTAACCACATTTGTACATCGCAATGTAAATAAAAGATTTATTTCCAAACCAAAATAGCTGTTTCATAGACTTTGATAGCGAAAGAAAATAATACATAAAGCTCGATTGTTTCAAAACATCATCGTCTTCCAGTCAGTCGAATGCTCATCCTTGTGCTGGATTTGTATTAGCAAGTTTTGGGCATTTGTTTCGGAAATGGCCCATCTCGCCACAGTTGTAGCAAGAACCTTGTGGAAAACGAGCTTGAGCAGGATTCTTGTCAGCAAACCCTAGCTGTGTGACCAGCAAGTCCGCAATTTAGACATTTGCGGCATTTCACACAGGCATGATGATGAAGGTTACATTGGTTGCACAAGGGTTCAGTCCTGTTGTATGGCTTCTTAACAGGGGGTTGAGCTGGTTGGTTAGGGACATCTTGGTCATTTTGAGCAACCATGACGAAGTTCTGAGAAGCCTTTCGCTTCTTTGACTTCTTGGAGGATTCTGTCTGCTTATCCTTTGGTTTTGTTTCATCGGTTGGTTTCTTGTCACCTTTTTAGAAAAGTTTACCTTTCCTGATCTGAGATTCAGTCAGGGTAGCGGATAGCTCAATGGCCTGTCTAACTGTAGTAGGGTTGCTACCAGTAACAATGTCTTGTACTGAGTCAGGGAGGCCATCAATATACTTTTCAATTGCCTTATCCAAAGGCGTAACCATGGTTGGGCATAACAGACTTAGCTCCTCATAACGGTCCGTGTAGGCTCGATGCTCACCGCTATCTTGCTTAAGATCGTCGAATTCCCTTTCCAATGCCCTGATTTCATGACGAGGAGAATTCCTTTATCATTAGAGCTCGAAGCTCTTCCCAGGTTTGAGCCAGTGCTACATCAGCACCCCTATCTCTCATCACACCGTTCCACCATGTTAAAGCTCGTTTCTCAAAGACACTAGATACGAATTCAACCTTTCGCTCGTTTGGACACTGAACATGTCTGAAGGTGCTTTCTAGACCCCCGAACCATTGCAGGAGTGCAGTTGCTCCTTGAGACCCAG
This sequence comes from Helianthus tuberosus, assembly GCA_030545235.1. Lineage (NCBI taxonomy): Eukaryota > Viridiplantae > Streptophyta > Magnoliopsida > Asterales > Asteraceae > Helianthus > Helianthus tuberosus. Next base: position 108,609,518 of record CM060412.1, on the reverse strand, counting down.
AAAATTTTGATGGCTTAGCTGAGTTGAATGTTTTGAAGTTACACTGAGCATTTTTATTGTTATTCGCTTGGTTTATCTGGGTAATGAGGTTTGGAAGCACAGTAGCGATTTGCTGAACGATTGTGGCTGCGAGGGTAGCATCGTGTTCTGGATCACGTCTAGGTGGCATATTCTAAAAAGAACAAGGAAATATGAGAAACGAGTGAGATTGACGATTAGATAAACAAAATAGGTATGGAAAATATCAACGAAACATAAGGAAGGCGATCATTTGTTTGTTATTTCGAACAAACAAACGACGCGAAATGGCTGAACAAAGTAAATAGGTCCTTATAATGTATCGCGAAGACATGCTTTAGCCTATAAGTGGACACTCATCCCAAGAGTTCCCAGGTAAGAGTTACTGGTCTGATTATGTGGATTTGTACGAACACTCTAGCCTTAGAGAGAAAACCCGGGATACAGGCACACATCCTTCCAGATTGCACGTGTTCACATTAATAGGACCTAAACTTTGACGAGATTTTGAAAACTTTGAAGGTTCAAAACCTTATAATAAATCATCTAAGAGGAGATGATTAGTTTTCACAAGTCGGATTCGTATTTCGTGTTCTTGTTGTGGTTGTCACCTAAAGATAGGCAACGGTATTGTTTTAAGACTAAACACAAGATAACTTGTGTTAGGGTCCTAGGAAGGTTAAAGACTAGGTCAAAGCATTACTGATAACCTAATTCCCTATAACCATGAGCTCTGATACCAACTTTTCTGTCACACCCCGACCGCGTTAAAACAACAAATCGCGGCGGAAACGTCAGGGAGTGTCGTAACAGAATCATTGTTTCATAACACATGGATTGAAGTTTCGTTTTATTGAATTAAGTTGATTACATTGTATTGAAATCAAAAGCAAAATATGAACAAATTGTCTTTCATTGTTATTGAGTCACTAAGGCCTTGATGTGTGTGAGTGTCGTATAGTTTTTAATGTATATTTTAAGCCCTTTAACACTTTTTAGCCAAGTTTTAAATTTATAAAACACGATATTTACTAACACTAAACACACATATGGGCAAGTGCACCCATCGTGAGCGTAGTATAGTGTTGGTAAGATACCGAGGTCGTCCAAGGACACAAGAGCTTTTAGTACCGGTTTATCCTCAACGTCTAATCAAATCAAAAGTTTAGAAAAAGGTTTTTAAACAAGAAAAATAAAACTAACTAAAATGCTGAAAAATAAAATAAAAACAGATAGACAAGATGAATCACTTGGATCTGACTTGTATTTAGTGTAACCTTCGATTATTTCCGCACTTTTGCACTTTTTAAGAGATTATCTTAGTTATTGTAGTAGGCCCCTCTTCTGAAGGTGACGTTACCCTCAACCCAGTAATTTGAGTCATCAAGGATACAATCCTAAAGGGTTGGATTATTGAAAGATAATTAATTAAGTTATTAATGCATATTATAGTAGGCCCCTCTTCTGAAGGTGACGTTACCCTTGGCTAAGGAGTCTGAGTCAGCAAGGATACAGTCCTAAGTAGCCGGGTTAAAGTATTAATAGTAGTTTACATATGAGGGGATCAAGGAGTTCGGACCCCCGCCATCCAATACCAGTGGGTATTGAAGGAGGTCCTACTAAAGTTGACCCAGGTCCTTGCAGGATCTATACACTGAACAAGGCAAGACTCTTACCAAACCGTTCCCTTAACCCCCGACCAGGTAGCCAACATACCTCCATATAGACCGTGGAGATATGAATGGTGAAAATCTTTTATTTTATACAGACACTAAAATAATGCCAAGACACCACGGACAAACGATAAGAAAGACTCACCTTCAACATAAGAAACTATTTATTTAAGTCATTAATACAGAACCAAATAAAAAGTGCGAAAATATTAAAAATAAAAAGTATTACACTAAACACTTGTCTTCACCAAGTGATGTAAGAGACTTAGGCAGACATTGCCATTGATTGTCAAGAACTCTTACGATCAATCTTGGATCCCGAGACTACTCACACACTCTATAATGGATGATGGATGATGGATGATGGTGGTGGATGTGGGTTGTGATGGTGGTGGTGGATGGGTGAAGTGTGAGAGAGGTGGTTTGCCAAGGGATGGTTTGCAAGTGAGCCAAGCACCCATATTTATAGCCTGTACAGAAGCCCGGACACGGCCCTGTGTCCATTGGGCACGACCATGTGTCCACCCATCTTCTCTTTCTTCATTAAATGCAGTTTGTCTGCATTAGTTGACCACGCCCCCGTGTCCGCTGGGCACGACCCCGTGTCCGCTGGGCACGACCCCGTGTGCAGAAGCGTATCTTTACTATCAAGATTTTCCTAGATTCTGTGAATCTTAGAGTTGACCATGGCCCCGTGTCCGCTGGACACGCCCCCGTGGTGGGTGATAGAAGCTTCTACAACTTTTTCTTTTATGCAGACACTTGGGCACGCCCCCGTGCTCAGTGAGCACGGGGCGTGTTCAGTCTTCTGTTATCTTGTTTTTGCTTGGGAGATGCTGTCGAGGGGTCGGGCATGCCACGTTTATTCCTTTTCTTGTATTATTGCTGGATTTGGCTGCATTTTTGCTTCTTTTGTTCACTTAAGCTCTTTTAACCCTGAAAATACAGAAGGAAGATAAAAGCACACTTTTTCCAACATTAGTACTAAAAAGGGTTAGTTTTACGCCTCAATTGATGTAATTTATATGTTGCATTTTGCACACATCATGCCTCGTCTGTTCCTATGTGAGCATGCATCAGAATCATCGTCAAACATCATCAAACTATAGTACCTGAAACATATGTGAAAATACATCAGCATAAAAATGCCGGCGAGTACATAGGTTTTGTGTGAGTGTTGGATTCATGGCTCGTTTACATGTTACAATACCTCGTTTGACTGCAAGAGTCGTTTATCAAAAAACCTTGTTTTGAAAAGAGTTTGGTATTGCAATATGAATAACCAGCTCAAAATAAGTGGTTATAGTTTATAAAATCTCGTTGCCATGAATCTTAACCCAAAACGTTTGTTTAAGTAAACCAAATCATAAATTGTTCACGTAATGAAACTCGTATGGTTTATATTGTTAGAAAAACCTTGTAGTGTAAATTTGTTTTGAAAACATTCGACCAAATGATCTAGATAACGCAACGATATGTAATGTGTTAAAAGCACTTATATATAGGAAGTACCAGCGGCGTATCCACCATGCTTTTAACACATTACACCCACTCCGTTACCTAATCACTTACCATAACCAAATCATTTAATAGTTCAAATAGTTCCAACTGTTCAAATAGTTCAAGTAGTTCACATAAATCAAATAGTTCCAATTGTTCAAATAGCTCGGGTAGTTCACATAGATCAAATAGTTCCAATGATTCAAATCATTCAAATAGTTCACATAGATCAAATACTTCCAATGGTTCAAATAGTTCCAGTGGTTCAAATAGTTCCAGTGGTTCAAATAGTTCAACTAGTTCCAGTGGTTTGTGTTTAAATCGTTGTGTTTAATATAAACCATTGCATTTTTTTAGAAAACTCGAAATCGTTTAGCACATATGAATCACCCCAAAATAGTCGAAAACGGTAAAAGAGGGGAACTATATACTCATATTGAAGTGCAAAGTATCCTTGATTAAATGAACTAGTAAAGCTCGAGTAAACCAAGGAAATCAGATAGCACCTAGTAATCGGATCGCTAAGTTAATAAATCAACACCTAAATTGAGAGATCGGATAGAATGAGGTCTTGTAAACCAAATGAGTATTGGAACTCATGGGATATGGTTTAACAAAGCCTACATTCTAAATCGGAACCTATCCTAAGTGCTTTCGACCCGTTACGACTCATTAAGGTAGCTTACGCTACTTTAACGCGTCGTTCGCGCAAAAGCGCGTTCGAGACGCCTAACTAGTCCTATGACAAGTATTATATGCCCGAACATGTTTAAATATGTTGCATAATCAGACTAAGTTATAAAAGTTAAGTTACATATGCTTAAATACCAATTATGCATGAAAAGAGCATTTTGGTCATTTACCTAAGGCATATAAACTACCTATCATACAACCAATTAAACTAAGTGACCATAAGGTATAACCTCGGAAGGTTATTCCCTATACAACTATGGTCACTAAATGTGCTTGGTCGGAACCTAACGATCGACCAAATGGGTCGGGTTCGAAAGTCTAAGCGGTTGTTAAGACCGCTTATCTTACGACCCTATATAAGCACTAGACTACAAGTGACGAGCTAAACATGTTAAAACATGTTTAACTAAGTTAGAAAACAGGTTTTGGTATCAAAACAAAGGGTTTTGATACCCGAAAATAGTTTCGTCTCAAAATACGTATAAACACGTACTTTGACCGAAACTTAGACTCGTCACTTCGACTAATTAACGTGGTAATCAGTAGGTCTAGTCACATGGGACTATAACCATCGTGATTACGCTCACGTTGCAAAGTTCAAACGAACTTTGTGTTGACCAAAGACTGGTCAAAGCAGAAAGTCAAACACTGTTTGACTTTCATGCTTAAAAAGCAATAAAAGCATGAAAGAAGCTTACAAAAGGTCCAAGCAATGAAGAATTTGATCTAAAACACTCAGGTATGAAGCAAAGGCCTCAACATAGAGCAGATATAGAGCAAATGTGAGTTGGGATGAATAAAATCAAGTGGGTATTTATAGAATTTCCAGAACCATTAGGATCGTTTCTTGTAATTCGTTCTTAAATCTGGACCTTACATGTGTTGCCCATGGTATACAATACTAGGGGAACTTGAAAACCATCAAATGGTATTCCAAATCAGTGATCAAAACCATCAAAACAGGCTGGAAAAGCCAGATTCAATGTTTCTGTGCTGGTAGTCTGTCGCGAGCCGCATAGACCCACACATGGTCTTACGCGCCCCTCCTAGACTACTTTGACAGATTGTCAGTTTTAGTCCCTGCAAGTGTAAAACTTGGTTTTTGATGCATTTTTGGCACGTTTAAGCCCCGTTAACCCCATTTCAAGGCTCTATAATGAAGTTAAAGTATAGGAAACATGAAATATGCTCAAAAACATCTCGGATGTCGGTTCGTTTGGCCGTACGGTCGCGTTATTTGGTTAATTAGGATGAAAACTCAAACGGACGCGAAAACGATCCAAATTACGCGACGAGTGGTATTTTTGCATTCCAATCACTAAAATAAAATATTTTAATAATTTCAAAAATTTTTGGATGCCCGGATATGTTCAGAACGTAAGATATGCGCATAAATGCAAACTTATGCACTTTTTGACGCTTTTAGTCCCTGCTGATCAATTAAGTTTATTTTCGCATACCGAACCCCTCAAAGCCTATTTCTAAGCTATGTAAAGGATATTTAGGGTACGTTTAACTTATGATCAAGTTTCAAAATGTTCGTTTCCATATAAATCGGCATAGTTTCACAGTTTGATGCAAATAGTCCCTGCGATCTAATAAACTTGTTTTCGAAACACCAAACCATCCAAAACTTATTTCTAAGTTATGTAAGGGTTATTTAAGGTATGTTAAGCCTATGTCACTGTTACGGAGTGTTTGTTGCGTTAAACTAATTACGTTTACGCTTCGGTTCGCATATAACTTTCTAGAAAGCGATTTAAAGCTCGAAATTGAACAAGAATTGATATGTGCAAATGATACACATATTTATACAAATCCCAAGTATGAAACACAATATTTCATTGGTTTTTTATTCGTATGATGGTCGTAGAGGCACAAATGTCACAAGTACAAATCTGACACTGCAGTTAATGTAGAAGAGAGAGACTGATGGCCACGGGGCCGTGCCAGGCGGGCACGGGCCATGGTGGACTTTCTATTTTTAGCTATAAATAGGGATTCTTAGTTTCACTTCAACTCATCCCTTGGAAAACCACTTCTCTCTCACTTGGCACCACTACAACACCATCATCTACCACCATCATCCATTTTCCATCTTTTAGAGTGTGTGTGTAGTCTTGGGATCCAAGATTGATAGTAGGAATCTTTTTCAAACAAAGGCCATGCTTGGCTAAATTCTTACATCACTTGGTGAAGACATATCTTTTATGTATTTCTTTTATGATTTCCAATCTTTGGCAACTTTTTAATTGGGTATGTATTAATGACTTTAATAACTAGTTTTTTATATTGAAGGCGAATTTATTCAACCATTCTTCATATGTCGTTGATTCATATATTCGTGTCTTTACGGTCTATATAAATCACGTTAACTACTTGAAAGGAGGTTAGAAGGGTGGTTGGGTAATTCTATGTCTCGTTCAGTGTATAGATCCTGCGAGAACCTGGTTTAAGTTTAGCACTACTCCATGGATTGGCCGGGAATGACTGGCCCGATTGAGAGTAAGAAACCGCTTGAACCCCTTATCTATAAAATACTATTAAAACTTTAAACCAACCCCACAAGGACTGTATCCCTGCTGACTCAGACCAACGAGTTGAGGGAGACCGCTACCTGGAAGGGGGCCCACCACATTTTGCATTAATAACTTACTTAATTATCTTTCAATATTCCGACCTAGTGGGATTGTATCCTTGCTGACTCAAACCACTTGGTTGAGGGTAATGTCGCCTTCACAAGAGAGGCCTACTATTATAACTAAGATAAGCTCTTAAAATGACCAAAGTGCGGAAATCATCAAAAGGGTACATGAAAGATAAGTCAGATCCAAGTGATTCTTTCTTGTCTATCTATTTTTAATTTAATTTTATGTTCTTATCTTTTTATTAGTTTAAAAATCTTTTCTCAAAATTTGGTTCGATTAGACGTTGACGATAAGGCGGTACTAAAAGCTCTTGTGTCCTTCGATGACTCGGTATCTTGCCATCACTATACTAGGTCCGCGATGGGTGCACTTGCCCTAACATGTGTGTAGAGTGATAGTAGAATATCGTGTTTTATAAATTTAAAACTTGAATTGGTGAGTAAAAAGAGCTAAAAATATACTAAAAATATATATACAAACACACACACGTAAAGTTTTTGCACCATTTTCGAGGACACAAGGATTTTAAGAAAGCTTAAAACTAGCGGCCTAATCAAATTCTAACATTTTTTTTAAACTACACGCTCGTTTTTAAAATTTTTCTGTTTACAGTAGGTTTAACACGGGGCTGTGCTGCTGGGACACGCCCCCGTGTTGCAAATTTTTCTAAAAACTTCTTAAAACGCCCAGATAAAGAACTGCCCATGGAGCCGTGCCAGTTCAGCACGGGGTCGTGGTCAATATTCTGTTAAATTTTAAATTTCTCTTTTTGATCATGAGGCTTGTTATTCTTCTGGGTATCTTCCAATAGAATGGATTACTACTCAAAAGACTACACCTATTATATAGAGGATGATTATGAGGAACCTTATTGTACCATTTGCGGAAAATCCCATTCGGTACAACATTGTGACCTTTTTAAACCATCAACCTCATACACCACACCAAGTTCTTCATACACCACTTATGAAGAACCAAGGTTTGAGATCCGAAAGTCAGACTTTGATTGGGATGCCAATCCGTTTGAAACTTACGACATACCACCAACAATCACTCCCAAAGCCGAAAGACTCATACAAGGTCTCAAAAATCTAGAACTCTTCCTTAAGAGATCTAGAGAAAAAGAAAAGGCTATTTGTACTAAAGAGGTAATAATCGAAGGGGTAAAAATAGAAGAACAAAATGAAAAACTCACGCATGAACCAACTCAACAAGAAGGTAAGCCTAAAACTAACGATTCTAGAATAGATCAAACTTTTTCAGAAATTCACGTTTTACAACCTTCTTTTGAAAATCATTGTTTGGTTTCTTCACATGCTAAGTTTTTAAAAGAATTGAACAGTTCTACTAAAATCGAAGAATTAGTAAGCGTCACGTTAACAAATGATCAAACTTCGCTAATAAAAGATGAATGTTATGAAATGAACATAAAACCGGTACCATGTTTTTTTCAAAACGTCTTTGTTAGTAATGTGCTAATTGATAAAGATCTTTGCGTTAACCTAATGCCTAAATATATTTTCAAAAAATTGGGTACTAGTTGTAACACCCCCAAAATACCACCTGCGGAAATTCCGCGAGGCGTGTTACTCATCAGAGTTCGAGCCACCAATCACATTGAACCAATGATAAATACTTTAATAAAACATGTTATGAATTACCAATAGAAAATGTCAAACACAAAGTTAATCCCAAAGAGTTGAGTAGCGGAAGCATATAGTAAGTCGTTTAACAATTGTTTCATAAGAAATGTTCAAAACCAATGTTTCACTTATGAATTAATCCAAGAGCCTCGATCCATGACCACTCCAGCACTCCCAGATAGCAAGTCCACGTCACGAATCCTAATGACCTGCAAGCATGCAGACAAGTGTGTCAGACGACGCTGGTGAGTTCAAGGTTTTATTAATGTGTATAGTTACCAGACATCTGTTAAGTCAACTCATCGTTTCGTTTTGAAATTGTTATTAACGTAGGAGAGTCTTATATATTGGAAGTGTGTCCAATATATACCATGGGAGTGTGCCCAATATAACCTGGGAGTGTGCCCAATATAACCTGGGAGTGTGCCCAACCCCAATGCCCCTAAACAAGCATTGGTAATGATATTCCAAAACCACCGGGATGCATGCTTAAAGAAGTGCAATGAACTCACCTTGGTTTGCTCGGAATGCTAAGTATGTGCTCGCAAATAATCAATCACGTCCTATAGTATGCACGTATGTGAGATCAGTTTGTGTTCACGTATAGACACACAGTTGATAAGCAAGTAGCACGTATTTGAGATCATACACAAGATGATTACGCTAAACAGCAGTTAAATATTCCAGTTAACACTTAACAGCAGTTAACTAACCAGGTTAACCTTTAACAGAATTCAACTAAGTTACTGTGCAATTTATTCAAGTCGGCGAAACACAAGTTTGGCGAAACACTTTATTGGCGAAACACATTCTGTTTCGTCGTTCCATTCGTTGACGAAACATAATTCTGTTTCGTCAACTACCCTTGGCGAAACACCCTATCTGTTTCGTCAACAGTTCCGATTCGTAAGCTAGTTTCAGTTACGTCAAGCATCAGTTACGTCAATCATGCCGATCAGTTACAGTGTAACACAGAAACCCTAATGATCTACAGCCGTTTCATCACCCAATGATCATACAAGACAAACCGAAATCACATGCTCATCATCATTATTATTATAATTTCCCACATCAATGGCCAACAATGTTAAATATGGGCATGTTGTGATTGGACCAAAAATGTAATCATGAGAATTATCAAATCACTAACAAACATCATCAACCCTATCATCCATCATGGCCGACCACCATTAAACTTCTATGTTTTTTATTGGGCCGATCACCCTTTAGTGGACTACCTTACTTGAAAAGTTCTAGTTAATTATTCATCAGGACATCAACATCAATACTCATATATGTCATGCATATGTATCTATAAGACCTTAACAGTTCACCAACTTTCTGACTTGGTTTCATATGTAATTCGTATATATATATTTATCAATTGAATCGACAGATTGTATTACAATATCAAACCCTATTCAACATCCCGACATGAACCTTAACATTCAACTGGTAGTGTCGGTTACAACCATACATCATCATAACAGAATCACAGTACAAATAAACACGTATACGGATGAAAGATCAATCAACAACACATAGATTTACTAACCGAGATGATCGTTTGATCGCACAAGGATTTCCGGTGAGTGCTAGTTTGCCGTCACACAATAGAGAGTTCTCTAGGGTTTCTGGTTGCTAACATAACGACGAATGAATAGGTTCCCTAATGTATACATCGACGTAACACTACTGGGCCTCTACTGGGCTTCGCGTAACAGTTGGGCCGGCGAAACAGACTTTTGTTTCGTCGAGTTCAAGTTGGCGAGACAACTTTTGTTTCGTCGAGTTCATTCACATGTTAACAGTTTAAGTTTTTCAACAGATTTCAAGTAATACAATCAAACACATAATCATGCAAACACACTACGTTTCATTATATCACCATGTGTATATTACAAGTCAACAAATCAAACAACTAAACAATCAATGTCAACGTGCATTTAATGCGAAAGTGAAAGCCGGAAACTTGAGTTGTCACATTATCCTCAACTTGAAAGAAATTTCGTCCCGAAATTTGATAAGCCATCCGCCACATAATGCGATGCTAATCAGGACGACTGTGCATTTTCCATGGGTGTCACATCATCCCCAACTTGAATGGGAATTTCGTCCCGAAATTCACCAGTCACATGAGATCTAGAATTGCTAGGCTTGGTCTTGTCCTTGGGAAACAAATGTGGATACTTAAGTTCCATCTGGTCCTCGCGTTCCCACGTGAACTCCGGACCACGTCTTGAGTTCCAACGAACTCTCACAATAGGTATACGGCTGTGCTTACGAACTTTAACTTCCCGATCCATAATCTCAATTGGTTCTTCGACAAACTGCAACTTGTCGTCGATCCTCAACTCTTGATATGGTACCACTAATGGGTCGTCAGCATAACACTTCTTTAACTGTGATACATGAAATACGTTGTGAACTTTGCCCAGCTCAGTAGGTAACTCCAACCTATAAGCCACCTTACCGATACGCTCAAGAACTTTAAACGGCCCAACATAACGTGGATTCAGCTTGCCACGCTTCCCAAAGCGTACAACCCCTTTCCATGGTGAGACTTTCAGCATGACGCGGTCATTCACTTCAAACACTACTTCCTTGGCACGCTCGTCAGCATAGGCCTTCTGGCGGTCACGAGCAGCTGCCATACGTTCCCTGATTTTCACAATCATATCTGAAGTTTCGAGTACCATCTCAGGACCTGTGATCTGGCTATCACCCACTTCAGCCCAGCAGAGAGGTGAACGGCACTTCCTCCCGTACAGTGCCTCAAATGGTGCCGCTTTGATACTGGTGTGGTAGCTGTTGTTGTAGGAAAACTCTACCAACGGCAAGTGCTTCTCCCATCCTTTCCCAAAATCAATAACACATGCCCGCAGCATGTCCTCTAATGTCTGAATAGTACGCTCACTCTGACCATCTGTCTGTGGATGATAAGCCGTGCTCATATCGAGACGTGAGCCGAACATCTTATGCATAGCCTGCCATAACTCCGAAGTAAAACGAGGATCTCGATCAGAAATAATAGAAGTCGGCACCCCGTGCCTAGAAACCACCTCTTTAAGGTACACTGCTGCGAGCTGCGAATACTTATCGGTCTCCTTGATTGCTAAGAAATGTGCTGACTTTGTGAGACGGTCGACAATCACCCATATAGTATCGTTCCCAGCCTGCGTTCTAGGTAACCCCGTAACAAAATCCATAGCGATCTGTTCCCATTTCCACATGGGTATCTCTGGTTGCTGGAGTAGACCCGAAGGCTTCTGGTACTCGGCCTTGACCCTGGCACAGGTCAAACACTTACCCACATAGGTGGCAATAATAGCTTTCATGTTTGGCCACCAATACAAAACCTTGAGGTCCTGGTACATCTTATCAGACCCTGGATGAATGGAATATCGCGACTTGTGTGCTTCGTCCATCACAAGTTCTCGAAGATTACCAAATGAAGGAACCCATATCCGTTCCATGAAGTAGTAAATATCGTCAGACCGTTGTTCGAACTTCTTCTTGTGTAAACCTCGTAATCCTTCAGCTTCGATATTTTCTTCCTTTAACGCTTCAATCTGAGCTGAACGAATCCGGGCAGGTAAATTAGAGTGAATAGTAAGCTGTAGGGCACGAACACGCTTCTGTTTCGGTTCCTTGCGACTAAGAGCATCGGCTACAACATTAGCTTTACCCGGATGATACTTGATAGCACACTCATAATCATTAAAAAGCTCAACCCAACGCCGTTGACGCATATTCAATTCCTTCTGGTCGAAAATATGTTGAAGACTCCTGTGATCGGTATAGATGGTACACTTGGTACCGTAAAGGTAATGCCTCCAAATTTTCAACGCGAAGACTACGGCTCCTAACTCCAGGTCGTGTGTCGTGTAGTTCTTCTCGTGTACCTTCAGCTGTCGAGAAGCATAAGCTATCACCTTGTCTCGCTGCATCAGCACACAGCCGAGACCCTGAATAGACGCGTCGCAATAAACCACAAAATCTTCAGTACCCTCTGGTAGAGATAAAATCGGTGCACTGCACAACTTCTGCTTTAAGAGCTGAAAAGCTTCTTCCTGGTTCGATCCCCACGAATAAACAACTTTCTTTTGAGTCAAGGCGGTGAGAGGCTGTGCAATCTTCGAAAAATCCCAGATAAAACGACGATAATACCCCGCGAGACCAAGAAATTGACGCACCTCCGAAGGATTCTTTGGTGCCGCCCAATTTCGTATAGCATCGATCTTGGCAGGATCCACATGAATACCCATCTCGTTAACGATATGCCCGAGAAATTGCACTTCCCGAATCCAGAAGTCACACTTAGAAAACTTCGCGTACAACTGCTCCTTCCTCAGGAGCTCCAAAATGAGACGAAGATGGCGCTCGTGGTCTTCCTTGTTCTTGGAGTAGATCAAAATGTCGTCAATGAAAACGATAACGAAGTCGTCAAGGTAAGGTTTGCACACGCGGTTCATGAGATCCATGAAGACTGCTGGTGCGTTGGTCATCCCAAATGGCATAACCAAGAACTCATAGTGACCATACCGCGTTCGAAAAGCCGTTCGAGGCACATCCTCCTCTCTAACCCGTACCTGATGATACCCCGACCTTAAATCAATCTTGGAATAAAAACTGGATCCCTGTAGCTGGTCAAACAAGTCGTCGATGCGAGGCAGAGGATAACGATTCTTGATCGTCACCTTGTTGAGCTCACGGTAGTCTATACACATACGAAAAGACCCGTCCTTCTTCTTTACAAATAATACAGGGGCTCCCCAAGGAGATGAACTAGGACGAATGAAACCTCGGTCCAATAACTCCTGAAGTTGGTTCGACAATTCTTGCAACTCTCCTGGTGCAAGACGATACGGAGCACGAGCAATCGGCGCTGCTCCTGGCTGAAGATCAATCTGAAATTCCACCTGACGATGTGGAGGTAAACCAGGAAGTTCTTCAGGAAAAACATCAGGAAACTCTCGAACAATAGGAAGGTCTTCGAGTTTCCTTTCGTTAGTTTGAGAATGTGACAACCCTCACCAAACCAGGTATCCGTACAACTTAATTAATATTTAATTGCTACTTAATTACTGTGCTTGCTTGAAAACTGTGCTTAAACTGCTTACTGATTTCTGATACATACATACTCATGCATCACATTTTATACGGTCACACTATTATTTATACACTAACACCAGTGACAACCTTGATGCGCAAAAAGCACAGTGAGCACACTATACGGGATACCCAGTAAACATGCTGACATAGCCAGCATCAGACAAATTACTGTCTCTAAGACCAGTATGAGCCGGGAATAGTTTACTACACCAGTAGTGAGTGTAGGGAGGTGAGGATTGTAGAACTGCGTCACTAGGTTGAGTTTATAGTGACCAGATGTGCCTAAAACGTACTTTAAATACAAAATTCTGCGCTTTATTATAAAACTCAGCATTTTAAATTACTAATACAGTGCAAAAACATTGCAGAACGGTCCCGTATATTTTCCTAAGTACCGGGAATAATTTATGTTACAAAATATATACATAAAGGACCTTTTGCGGTATAATTAAACATTTTAACGGAACGGTATTTAATCGTATAACCGGACATTACCCGGGACACTAAATTTTTGTCGAATACTTTATTTTATTATTTATGGCTAGTCATGATCCCCGTATGCCATAACACCCGCCTAAAATAAATCAACTAACACATTACTTACACTTATACACTTTAGTCACAATATTTACATAATACCCCCCCCCCCCCCCCCAACGAATTCATTTCCCCAAGTGGGACCCCACATGTCATAACATCATACTCCCAATCTTCTTGCTTGATTTTAACTCCCTTGTATTAATTTTCTTGCTTGCCTATCTATCCAATATATGTGAAGAATAAATATAAGTAAGGTCCCTTATAAATGTACATCACTTCACAAGATTTTGCAACCCATTTTCACTTAGCTCTCTCTCTCTATTCGGTTCTACTACAACCGAATCCACCACCACACTCCAACATTCATCACTTTCTTCATTTACTTATACCATTCAAGCTTTGAAGATCAAACATGGAAGGTGCAACTTGAAGGCATTGCAAGGGAGCATTGTTCTTGCTTGGTTCTACATCTTTTCTCATCATTTTGACACAAGATTCTTCCCTAGCTAGAGGCTAGTAGTAAGCTTCTTCATACTTGATCTCATCTTGTTCAAAAATTATGGCATTTAACATGTTGTATTGTTGTTTAATCTACAAGATTACAAGAACATTAGAAAATTATGAAACATAAGTTTCGAACATAAAATCTACATAAAAGTTTGCTTGTGTATGGTTTATGAAGTGGAATCTTGTCGGTTTAAGGGTTGCATAACACATACTTGATATTTAAAAATCGTTTTCTTGTTTAACCCGATAATCGGACACTTATAACACGATTTAATAACATCTAAATCACAAAACAGCATGCTGAGTCGCTATTTCAGCCGCCTTCAACAGGCTGTAAACGGACCTTAAAAACTCGAAAAACGGAATTTCAAAAGCCTAAATCGTGTCTTTTCGAAAAACGAAGAAAATGGCGCTGGAATTGTATTTTTCTGATGTCAGTTACTATTTTAAAAATCTGTTTCCGTGACAGCAGCTAAGGCTGTTTGTTACTGCAGAAATTTGGGCTGTGTGTTTTCGATCACAACTTAAAACCTGAACCGAACCAGCCCCTGAAACTTTTATCAAAGATGAACACAGATGTATTTGTGACCCTCGAACTGGATTTTCGACAAACGGACTTACGAGGAATTTTTGGCGAATTATTCTGTAAACTGTGATCAGAATGTAACAAATCTGATCACAGTTCGGTAAACGAATTTCTATAAATTTTTGGTAATGAATTAGACCCCGAAATTTTTACACAATAATTTGTGGGTCGGTTATGACGTTCCACAAAAATTTGGGAATTTTTGGAATAAGTTAAGTAATTTATTTACACGTCCGAAAACAGTCCAGTTTTCACAAATTGAAACTGAAACGACAAGAGTAGTATTTTGCGTGTTAAAACGTAAGGGTTGATTGTTGATGATCTTGGTTTGATTTCGAAAAGAAAATGATGTGCGTATTAGCACGGATACTCCCGTTTTTAGGGGAAGTTCTGGCGAATTTTTCTAAAAATACCAAGACTTAGAAAAATTACTTTTCTAACAAGTATGTTTAACTTTATTTCTTGGAATTTAACCTCGCCTTGAGTTTTGACGAAAACCTTTAAAGTGTTGGTTAGGAGACTTGAAAATGTATCTTGTCAATACTTAATGTCACCAAATACATAATACGTGTACGAATACCCCATCCTTGGGAAGGGATCTATTTATACGTTAACCAAGAAATTTAAACACGGAATAGTTGTCTAACTATTTCCCCAAGAACATTAAAACTCTAAGCTAAGGCACGACCGTTCGTCTAATAGATATTAGCACGATTGTAGGTTGTCGTGTTGCGGACCGAGGTTGATTTGCTGTTATTCGAGGACGCATTACAGTGAGTTCATGTCCCCCTTTTCTCTTAACTGTTTTCAGTTTTCTAAACTGCGGGGGTGAAATACATGTTACTATGATTACGAGTACTTTTACATGGTATGGTTAGCATAAGGAGGGTTACTACTTAGATCATGTGAGTGGGTAGGTGGCACTTGAGGCCATTAATCCTCATTGTAGGACCGAGGGGCACGATGCGGTAGATCTATTTGGGTGTAGCGAGCCCAGCCCCAGGCCCAGCAGAACGGACCTCGGGGTGACTATGTTCCCGACGCACAAATCCGCAAGGTTTGAGTCTTCCTACTTGCACTTCACACATATCAATGGCTTTGCAAACCATTGGTGATCTCTTTTTCCTTATTTGCTACATACCAGGGATTTTATACTTACAAGTGTTTTACATACTCACTTACACATGAACTCGCTCAACATTATGTTGATTTTTCCAACTTACATGTATTTCAGGGAACTAAGGATCTGGCCCGGTATGCTACGTTTTCCCGCTGTGTTAGAATTACAGGATCATCCACGTTTAGGGATTGCGACTTTTACCTGGACGAGTCGCAAGTCTTAAACAAGTGTTATGTTATATTTGGGGTTGTGTTTAAGAACAAGTTTCTATGTTGTAATTTCCGTTGCATGTGTCAACGTATTAAGACAATGTTGTGGTATTTTACTTTTCGAACTTAAATAAATGGATGATCTACATGGTTTTATTTTCATATAGCTTTGTTATGATTAAGCTATGGTATTAAGAAGTCACACCAATTTAACCCACGCTTCCGCAAAGCCAGGGTGTGACAGCTTGGTATCAGAGCTCTGATCATAGCGAACTAGGATTCCTCCTCGAGTCTAGACTATGATCACTAGGGCTCTCACGAAAACATTTTTACACTGCATACCACTTAAGTCCAGATCCAAAATGTTTTTACAAACAAATGTTGAGCACATTTTTAATTGTTAATTATAGGCTCAGTCTGGGAGGCTGAGGCTCGGTCTGGGAGGCTGAGGTAGTTGTCTAGTGGGACTAGGGAGTCAGTCTGGGAGGCTGGGAGGCTAGTGGGACTAGGGAGTCAGTCTGGGAGGCTGGGAGGCTAGTGGGACTAGGAGAGCTATTTAAATTGCTTATTGGTGATTAATGTGTTATCTGACTATATGATTGATTATTTGTGCATATTTGTGTTTGTGTTACAGACGACATGGCTTCCTCTTCAGATACTGGAGTGTCGGACACTTTGGATCCTTTAGCTATCGTGTCGGACGATGAGATGATGTCAGAAAGTGAGGTGTACACGTCAGACACCACCAGCACGGACGAGGATGCTTTTCAGCCGTTTGCTCTTCCTGACTTTGGAGATGACATTCCTATTGTTGATGGCCCTATCGGTGGAGACTTACCATTTCCTCAGGTCCCTGCTCCCTTACCATTTGCCGCAGTTCCTCTCGAGGATCTGCCCCACGATGAGCTTCCTGACGATGACATTGACTTGTTCCTAGAGGGTCCCCCGGGGGGAAACCAGGATGGTGTGGCCCTCATGGACGCCGATGTTCCTCTAGCTGATGATCCTGTTGTCGATCCTGTTGTTCCTTTGGCTGGCATTCCTGCTATTATGCCCATTGCTGATCCTGTCATTCCTGTCGAGGCTCCCATTGAGGAGGCTCCTTTTGATCTGTTTGGTGCTCACTCCTTCGAGTCAGTAGCGTCCGCTTCACTACACGCCCAGAGCGTACAGCCCCATTCCTCTGATTCTGACTCAGACATGGCGATGTCTGTTGCACCTGACGATGACGACCCGGAGCCTGCTGTGGCCCCCGAGCCAGTAGTTGCTCCCCTTCCTGACCCAGTACCTCTGGAGCCCGACCATGCACTCTTCGGGGCTCACATCGACCCACAGTATGCTGACACCCGGAATGGGTGGATTGATGATGATGATGATGAGCTTCCGTCGTTCGTGGCACCTGTAGCCCCAGTTTTGGCACCCATGTTTGATCCTACTGATATCCCACCTTTTCCTCCACATACCACCGAGGTACCCTTGTTCCCCACACACCCTACTGACGCGCACCGCGCGGATCTGCCCGTCACATTTCTTCATGAGATCCCTCCACCACGCCCTGGAGAGGGCCCATCTCATCAGCCATTTGGCCATGCACCTTTTCCGACCGGAGGGGATCAGTTTGCACCACAGATCCCTCACCATACTGCCGTTCCCCCTGTTCCACCGTTCGCTGTACCACCTTTTACTCCATCCAGCGAGCCCTTTCTTTGGACATCATCATCCGTCGTGCCGCCGACAGATCCATATCATGCCTATTATGTCGGGCCGTCTTATGAGGATGTCCTCGTTTCATTTATGCTACAGCATGACGCGCTGACGCGTCGTGTCCAGGTCCTGGAGCAGCAGTTAGAGCATCTGTCACGCTCTCACCACGCCATGGAGGCGGACTGGCTCCTCATGCGCAGTTTGTTCTATTTTCATTTTCCTCCTCCACCACCACCAGCAGCATGAGGGCACTTTTGGTTTGATGCAGGTACCACCACTTTTGATGAGAAGATAGCGATTAAGTCGGCTGCATAGCTTTTTGAAGACCACCTGACGATTATGACTTTTGATGTTTGGTATTTGTATATATTTAGACGTTTCGGACAAGGGCGTTGTGACCCTTGGTCCCCTTTTGGATGTATGTTACATTATGGAACTCGTAAACATTGTAATCGTGGTCTTGGTTATATAAAAAGCTTAATCGCGGTATTCTCATTACATGCAAGGCTGATTTATTGATTTATAACATGGGATGTTGTGTGATTGATTGTTTATAACATGAGATGTTATGTGGTTGGTTTATTTTAACATGAGATGTTATATATTATTATAATCGTTTTATACGCACATTTTACCTACCATGACCTGACTCGCGTAAACCATCTTCTAGAAGATGCCACCGAGACGTGATCCACGCATGCCTGCCAACGAGGCAGAACTTCAACAGATCATCGCTGCCGCCATCGCGCAATATGCCGCCTCTCAAGGAGGACCTAGCGGAGGCAGCTCATACAATAACGGCAACAATAATCCGCCCCATGGGTGCACCTACAAGCAGTTCTTAGACTGCAAACCTGTAAACTTTGATGGCACCGGAGGTGCTGTTGCTTTTGTTCGTTGGGCAGAAAAGACAGAATCAGTTCTCCGCATGAGCAAATGCGCTCCTGATCAGCAGGTTACTTACATCTCTGGGCTATTCTTGAACGGAGCCCTGTCATGGTGGAATTTACAAGTCCAAACACTTGGTGAAGCTGCCGCCTACGCATTGACGTGGAACGAGCTGAAAGAGCTCATGCGCAAAAAGTATTGCTCTCGCGCTGAAATTCAAAAGTTGGAAACCGAGTTTTGGCATCTGAAGATGGAAGGACCAAAAATTGCGGAATATGTTCAGAGGTTTCATGACCTGTCACAGGTAGTACCTTATATGGTCACGCCAGAATTCAAGCGGATTGAGCGCTTCATTTGGGGTTTAGCTCCTCAAATCATCAGTATGGTGACCTCTTCAAAACCGGCAACAATCACTGAGGTGATTGATCTAAGCGTAGCTCTCACAGAGGAGGCGATCCGCCTAAACAAGTTTTCTGATGTTGAACAAAAGAAGAAGGAGACTCATGTAGAGTCGTCCGGGGATAACAAAAGAAAATTCTCGAATTTCAAGCAAGGCACAAGCAGAGATGGCAGAAAAGGAGAGTCAAGCACGCCGACCCGAGCTACGACTGGTACTGGTAGGAAAGGAAGGGGATATATGGGCACTCTGCCCCAGTGTAACACATGCCAGCGCCATCATATCGGCCTGTGCGGACAAAGAAAATGCGAAAATTGTGGGAGAAATGGGCATTTGAAGGAGACTTGCTGGGTTAATACTGGCCGGGGTGGCCAGGGAGGTATCGGTAATAGAAACAATAATCGTGGTGGAAATGGAAATCGTGCACAAGGAAATAACGGAGGGAATGGAAATCGAGGCAACAACGCGAATCAAGCTGGTACTGTGAACCGAAACCAAAACAATAGTCAAGCTGGGAATGGAGGTGGAAATGGGCAAAGACCAGGTTGCTTTAACTGTGGTGATATGGGGCATTTTAAGAGAAACTGCCCAGAATTGAACGAAGCACGTGGAAGGGTTTTCAATATCGAGGCAAGGGAAGCGCGCCAGGATCCCAATGTTGTTACTGGTACGTTCCCTGTAAACCAACGCTTTGCATCCGTTTTATTTGACACTGGTGCCGATTATAGCTTCGTATCATTAGAGTTTAAGAATATGCTTGGTTTAGCCGCTAGTAAATTAGATATTCCTTACTCAATCGAATTAGCAAATGGAAAGTTGGTAGAAGCCAATGAAGTGGTCAGAGGTTGTGTAATCGAATTGGGAGGGCGTGAGTTCACTTTGGATCTACTACCAGTCCAGCTGGGGAGCTTCGATGTGGTAGTAGGAATGGATTGGTTATCAAGCAACAGGGCTGAGATTGTTTGTCACGAAAAGGTAGTTCGTATCCCAACCGAAGATGGAGAAACGATTGTGGTTCATGGTGAAAAGCGTGATACGCCTTTAAGAATTATCAGTTGCCTGAAAGCTCGTAAGTGTTTACAAAAGGGATGTGCTGCCTTCCTGGCACACATCGTGGATAAGAAAGCTGCTGAGCCGAAAATCGAAGACATCCCTGTCGTGAGGGAATATCCTGAAGTCTTTCCAGAGGACTTGCCAGGATTGCCACCCCAAAGGTAAGTAGAATTTCACATTGACTTAGTTCCAGGCGCCGCGCCTGTAGCTAGGGCACCTTATAGACTGGCACCGTCAGAGATGCAGGAATTGTCGACACAACTCCAGGAGTTACTTGACAAAGGATTCATCCGACCAAGCTTCTCACCTTGGGGAGCTCCAGTTTTATTTGTTAAAAAGAAAGACGGTAGTTTTCGTATGTGTATTGACTACCGGGAGTTGAATAAACTGACGATCAAGAATAGATACCCTCTGCCAAGAATCGATGATCTATTCGATCAACTCCAGGGTTCAAGCTTTTACTCTAAGATCGATCTTCGATCTGGGTACCATCAGTTAAGAATACAAGAAGAGAGCATCCCGAAGACAGCCTTCAGAACTCGTTATGGACACTACGAGTTCCTAGTCATGCCGTTTGGGTTAACAAACGCGCCTGCTGTTTTTATGGACCTAATGAATCGAGTCTGCAAGCCGTATCTCGATAAGTTTGTGATTGTATTCATCGACGATATTTTGATTTACTCGAAGACAAAGGCCGAACATGAACAGCACTTAAGAGCTATTCTGGAGTTGTTGAAAAAGGAACAGTTGTATGCCAAATTCTCTAAGTGCGAGTTTTGGCTACGTGAAGTCCAATTCCTTGGACACGTGGTTAATGGAAACGGAATCCATGTCGATTCCACAAAGATCGAGGCGATAAAGAACTGGGAGACTCCAAAGACGCCAACCGAGATTCGACAATTCTTAGGCTTGGCTGGTTACTATCGAAGGTTCATTGAGGATTTTTCAAAAATCGCTCAATCACTGACACTCCTCACGCAAAAGGATAAGAAGTTTGATTGGGGAATCAAACAGGAAGAAGCATTTCAGTTGTTGAAGGATAAGCTCTGCAATGCGCCAATCTTAGCACTACCGGAAGGTATAAATGATTTCGTGGTTTACTGTGACGCCTCACGTCAAGGATTGGTTTGCGTTTTAATGCAACGCCAGAATGTTATAGCCTACGCGTCACGCCAGTTGAAAGTACATGAAAAGAACTATACCACACACGATTTGGAACTAGGCGCAGTGATATTTGCACTAAAGATCTGGAGACACTACCTATATGGTACGAAGTGTACAATCTTCACAGACCACAAGAGTTTACAACACATATTCAACCAGAAAGAGCTGAACATGAGACAAAGACGTTGGGTCGAATTGTTAAACGATTACGACTGCGAGATAAAGTATCATCCAGGGAAGGCGAATGTGGTCGCCGATGCCCTAAGTCGTAAAGAAAGGATCAAGCCCATAAGGGTTAGGGCTTTGGAGATGATTATCCAGACAAATCTTTCCCTGCGCATTCGTGCCGCGCAAAAAGAAGCTCTTAAGGAAAGAAACCTTGATGAAGAATATCTCCGTGGGATGGAGAAGCAACTGGTACCAAACAGGGAAGGAACGTTATGTTTTATGAAAAGGATTTGGGTTCCTCTGTTTGGTGGTTTGAGGAAAGTTATTTTTGATGAGGCACACAAATCACGGTACTCTATTCATCCCGGTGCGGATAAGATGTACCAGGACCTTAAAGATTATTATTGGTGGCCTAGAATGAAAGGCGACGTTGCTGTTTATGTTAGCAAATGTTTGACGTGCGCCAAGGTAAAAGCTGAATACCAGAAGCCTTCGGGACTTCTGCAACAACCTGAAATTCCCAAGTGGAAATGGGAACAGATTTCAATGGATTTTATAACGAAACTGCCCAAGACACCCAGGGGTCATGATACTATTTGGGTGATAGTTGACCGCCTAACAAAGTCCGCGCACTTCTTGCCAATCAAAGAGAAGGACAATACGAGTAAACTTGCGGAAATATACATGCGAGAAATCGTTGCACGTCATGGAGTGCCTCTCTCGATCATCTCTGATAGAGATGGGAGATTTGTATCAAGGATTTGGCAATCCTTCCAAGAAGCTTTTGGCTCACAATTAAATTTGAGCACTGCATTCCATCCGCAAACTGATGGCCAAAGTGAAAGAACTATTCAGACATTGGAGGATATGCTGAGAGCATGTGTAATGGATCTTGGCGGTAGCTGGGATAAGCATTTACCATTGGCCGAATTTTCATACAACAACAGCTACCACACCAGTATTGGTGTCGCGCCATTTGAAGCCCTTTACGGACGCAAGTGCCGATCACCTTTATGCTGGGCTGACGCAGGTGATAGGCAGCTTGCTGGTCCCGAAATCGTCCAAGAGACAACAGACAAGATTGTCCAGATTCTTAAACGCATCGAAGCAGCTCGCCACAGACAAAAGGCCTATGCGGATCCAAACCGGAAACATGTGGAATTCCAAGTTGGAGAAATGGTGTTATTGAAAGTATCACCCTGGAAGGGGGTGGCACGCTTTGGAAAGCGTGGGAAGTTAAATCCGCGCTACATTGGTCCTTTCAGAATTTTGGACAGAATAGGGCAAGTAGCATACAAGCTGGACTTACCTGCTGAACTGAATGGTGTTCACGATACATTTCATGTATCCAATCTAAAGAAAAGTCCAACTCAAGTTACCGTTGCTATTCCCACCGACGAGATTCATGTTGACGACACGCTCCACTTCGTTGAAGAACCTGTTGAGGTCACGGATTGGAAAGTGAACAAAACTCGCAGGAGCAGTGTCAAACTCGTCAAAGTTCGTTGGAATGCTAGGCATGGGCCTGAATACACCTGGGAGCGTGAGGACCGAATGAAAGAAAAGTACCCCCACTTATTTCCCAAGAACCCTGCATCTAGTTGCAGAACTTAAATTTCGGGACGAAATTTCTTTAACGGGGGGAGAATGTGACAACCCTCACCAAACCAGGTATCCGTACAACTTAATTAATATTTAATTGCTACTTAATTACTGTGCTTGCTTGAAAACTGTGCTTAAACTGCTTACTGATTTCTGATACATACATACTCATGCATCACATTTTATACGGTCACACTATTATTTATACACTAACACCAGTGACAACCTTGATGCGCAAAAAGCACAGTGAGCACACTATACGGGATACCCAGTAAACATGCTGACATAGCCAGCATCAGACAAATTACTGTCTCTAAGACCAGTATGAGCCGGGAATAGTTTACTACACCAGTAGTGAGTGTAGGGAGGTGAGGATTGTAGAACTGCGTCACTAGGTTGAGTTTATAGTGACCGGATGTGCCTAAAACGTACTTTAAATACAAAATTCTGCGCTTTATTATAAAACTCAGCATTTTAAATTACTAATACAGTGCAAAAACATTGCAGAACGGTCCCGTATATTTTCCTAAGTACCGGGAATAATTTATGTTACAAAATATATACATAAAGGACCTTTTGCGGTATAATTAAACATTTTAACGGAACGGTATTTAATCGTATAACCGGACATTACCCGGGACACTAAATTTTTGTCGAATACTTTATTTTATTATTTATGGCTAGTCATGATCCCCGTATGCCATAACACCCGCCTAAAATAAATCAACTAACACATTACTTACACTTATACACTTTAGTCACAATATTTACATAATACCCCCCCCCCCCCCCCCCCCAACGAATTCATTTCCCCAAGTGGGACCCCACATGTCATAACATCATACTCCCAATCTTCTTGCTTGATTTTAACTCCCTTGTATTAATTTTCTTGCTTGCCTATCTATCCAATATATGTGAAGAATAAATATAAGTAAGGTCCCTTATAAATGTACATCACTTCACAAGATTTTGCAACCCATTTTCACTTAGCTCTCTCTCTCTATTCGGTTCTACTACAACCGAATCCACCACCACACTCCAACATTCATCACTTTCTTCATTTACTTATACCATTCAAGCTTTGAAGATCAAACATGGAAGGTGCAACTTGAAGGCATTGCAAGGGAGCATTGTTCTTGCTTGGTTCTACATCTTTTCTCATCATTTTGACACAAGATTCTTCCCTAGCTAGAGGCTAGTAGTAAGCTTCTTCATACTTGATCTCATCTTGTTCAAAAATTATGGCATTTAACATGTTGTATTGTTGTTTAATCTACAAGATTACAAGAACATTAGAAAATTATGAAACATAAGTTTCGAACATAAAATCTACATAAAAGTTTGCTTGTGTATGGTTTATGAAGTGGAATCTTGTCGGTTTAAGGGTTGCATAACACATACTTGATATTTAAAAATCGTTTTCTTGTTTAACCCGATAATCGGACACTTATAACACGATTTAATAACATCTAAATCACAAAACAGCATGCTGAGTCGCTATTTCAGCCGCCTTCAACAGGCTGTAAACGGACCTTAAAAACTCGAAAAACGGAATTTCAAAAGCCTAAATCGTGTCTTTTCGAAAAACGAAGAAAATGGCGCTGGAATTGTATTTTTCTGATGTCAGTTACTATTTTAAAAATCTGTTTCCGTGACAGCAGCTAAGGCTGTTTGTTACTGCAGAAATTTGGGCTGTGTGTTTTCGATCACAACTTAAAACCTGAACCGAACCAGCCCCTGAAACTTTTATCAAAGATGAACACAGATGTATTTGTGACCCTCGAACTGGATTTTCGACAAACGGACTTACGAGGAATTTTTGGCGAATTATTCTGTAAACTGTGATCAGAATGTAACAAATCTGATCACAGTTCGGTAAACGAATTTCTATAAATTTTTGGTAATGAATTAGACCCCGAAATTTTTACACAATAATTTGTGGGTCGGTTATGACGTTCCACAAAAATTTGGGAATTTTTGGAATAAGTTAAGTAATTTATTTACACGTCCGAAAACAGTCCAGTTTTCACAAATTGAAACTGAAACGACAAGAGTAGTATTTTGCGTGTTAAAACGTAAGGGTTGATTGTTGATGATCTTGGTTTGATTTCGAAAAGAAAATGATGTGCGTATTAGCACGGATACTCCCGTTTTTAGGGGAAGTTCTGGCGAATTTTTCTAAAAATACCAAGACTTAGAAAAATTACTTTTCTAACAAGTATGTTTAACTTTATTTCTTGGAATTTAACCTCGCCTTGAGTTTTGACGAAAACCTTTAAAGTGTTGGTTAGGAGACTTGAAAATGTATCTTGTCAATACTTAATGTCACCAAATACATAATACGTGTACGAATACCCCATCCTTGGGAAGGGATCTATTTATACGTTAACCAAGAAATTTAAACACGGAATAGTTGTCTAACTATTTCCCCAAGAACATTAAAACTCTAAGCTAAGGCACGACCGTTCGTCTAATAGATATTAGCACGATTGTAGGTTGTCGTGTTGCGGACCGAGGTTGATTTGCTGTTATTCGAGGACGCATTACAGTGAGTTCATGTCCCCCTTTTCTCTTAACTGTTTTCAGTTTTCTAAACTGCGGGGGTGAAATACATGTTACTATGATTACGAGTACTTTTACATGGTATGGTTAGCATAAGGAGGGTTACTACTTAGATCATGTGAGTGGGTAGGTGGCACTTGAGGCCATTAATCCTCATTGTAGGACCGAGGGGCACGATGCGGTAGATCTATTTGGGTGTAGCGAGCCCAGCCCCAGGCCCAGCAGAACGGACCTCGGGGTGACTATGTTCCCGACGCACAAATCCGCTAGGTTTGAGTCTTCCTACTTGCACTTCACACATATCAATGGCTTTGCAAACCATTGGTGATCTCTTTTTCCTTATTTGCTACATACCAGGGATTTTATACTTACAAGTGTTTTACATACTCACTTACACATGAACTCGCTCAACATTATGTTGATTTTTCCAACTTACATGTATTTCAGGGAACTAAGGATCTGGCCCGGTATGCTACGTTTTCCCGCTGTGTTAGAATTACAGGATCATCCACGTTTAGGGATTGCGACTTTTACCTGGACGAGTCGCAAGTCTTAAACAAGTGTTATGTTATATTTGGGGTTGTGTTTAAGAACAAGTTTCTATGTTGTAATTTCCGTTGCATGTGTCAACGTATTAAGACAATGTTGTGGTATTTTACTTTTCGAACTTAAATAAATGGATGATCTACATGGTTTTATTTTCATATAGCTTTGTTATGATTAAGCTATGGTATTAAGAAGTCACACCAATTTAACCCACGCTTCCGCAAAGCCAGGGTGTGACAGAGAATTAGTAACTAAGGCGAGAATGGAAGGATAGCCCTTTCGTAGAAAACTTAGGGTCTTCATGGCTGAGATAATACCTACTGTAGCGCCGCTACGATGACCCTGGACCGATAGAGATTCACCACTGGCAAGGGGAATACGAACGACCTTCTCCTTGCAAAGAATTTCCGCCTGATATTTGGATAACCAATCCATTCCAACAACTACATCGAAGCTCCCAAGAGTGACAGGAAGCAGGTCAATGTCGAATACTTGACCTAAGAGATCTAATTTGCAACCCATGAGAACATGTGACGCTTCGATAGTTTTACCATTCGCTATTTCTACTATGTGCTTAACAACAAGAGGCGTAGGACTCAATCCTAGACGTCTACTAAATTCCAAAGACACATAACTCCAGTCGGCACCTGAATCGAATAAAATAGAAGCATAAACACCATTTACTGAAAACGTACCAGTAACCACATTGCCGTCGTTTCGAGCTTCACCAGCTCCAATAGTAAATCCGCGACCACGCGCCATGTTGCCCCCGTTGTTGCCATTGTTGTTGTTCCCGGCATTATTGTTATTCGGGCGGTTGTTGTCGTTAGCGTTTTGATTTAACTGAGGGCAATCCCGCTTAAAGTGACCCTCGTCCCCACACTGATAACACCCCTTCCTGAAGCCCTGGTTCTGCTGGGGTGGTTGTCCCTGCTGTCTCTGATTCTGCTGGTTCTGTTGCTGCTGGTGTTTGGGCTGTGGGGCCCTACAATCCTTGGCCTCGTGGCCCGCTTTACCGCACCTGTTACATACCCGTCAACACTGCCCGAAATGATGATAACCACACTTGTTACACCGTGGTTTCCTCCCTACATACGAACCCTGACTGTGGCTACCTCCCTGGCCTTGATTGACAGAAGACGACTGGCTGATGCTGCGGTTGCTATTGTTGTCTGGCCTTTTCTGAGTCTGACCCGCACTAGATGCTTTGTCGTAATCGTTCCACTTCCGCTTGTTATCATTAGCGGATGCAGTGGCAGTGGGTGCAGCAGCAGTAGTGGTTGAAACACGCGGTGGTAACGAGTTACTCTCTACCTCTTGATCCACAATCTTGTGGGTCAAACGGACAATCTGTGTCAAATCATTGAGATGGGCTGCAGTGACCAAATTCTTCACACACGGAGGCAACCCCTTGATGAATAACTCAATCCTCCGAGACATAGGCCGGGACAAGTTCGGGCACATGTCGGCCAGTTCATACGATCGCTTCACATACGCTTCGACTTCAGATCCTACCATCTTCAAGTCATAATACTCGTTTTCCAACTTCTGGATCTCATCCCGAGGACAATACTCCTCCCTGATCAGTTCTTTAAAATCATCCCAAGTTGTGGCATTCGCTGCCTCGATGCCCAGCAACTGCACTTGGGCATTCCACCACGTTAGGGCACCATCCGCCAAGGTACCCGCAGCATATTTCACTCTGTCCCCAGCGGGACAGTTACATATAGCAAACACGGACTCTGCTTTCTCGAACCATCTCAAGAGTCCCACAGCCCCTTCAGTCCCGGTGAAGGTCTGTGGCTTACAGTTCATAAACGCTTTAAACGTACAGACAGGCTGATTGTTCTGGGGTTGCGCTTGCTGACCTAAAGGATGAAAGGAAACACATTATAGGAGTGAAAAGACGTGTACGCGATATAAGAGTAAAGAGTACTTGGTACATTCCGTACCAGCTTGATAGGCTGCTAAAGCCTCAGCCACACGGGTGTTGATTAGGTCAGTCAACTCAGCCTGAGTCATGTTAATGTTGCCACGTCCGTGTCCTCGTCCACTCATGATTCTATAGATAGAGATGAACCGATTTAGGAAATTGAAACGAGATAGAAATCAAGGATCATGTTGATATCTATGCACTACCAAGTTCACACATAATAAGGCAGAACCCTTCTCACACTTGATAAGCCTCACTGGGACTTGCATGCACCCCACGTTATTATTAAGTGTGCACCCATAATAATAAGGCAATTTGCATGCTTATCTCAGTGCCTCTTAGCTTGCGCTCAAAGTTTCCCCCATTCACACAACACAACGATTGATATCACAAGTTTACATTTCACATAAGTCGAAGAGTAGTGTCACACTATCAAGTCACCATAGTATCAAGTGTATCGTTTCATGCAAGTTATGAGTGTGTGACTACTAAGGAAGTAATGCATACGCTAAACAGAAGACGAACCTTGCGATCTGGAGCTGAGTGTCATGATCGATTCTTCGAAGGTATTCGGTTATAGTCTGGTTTTATAAAACGTTTTAAAACCTAGTTCGCTATAACCAGTGGCTCTGATACCAACTGTAACACCCCCAAAATACCACCTGCGGAAATTCCGCGAGGCGTGTTACTCATCAGAGTTCGAGCCACCAATCACATTGAACCAATGATAAATACTTTAATAAAACATGTTATGAATTACCAATAGAAAATGTCAAACACAAAGTTAATCCCAAAGAGTTGAGTAGCAGAAGCATATAGTAAGTCGTTTAACAATTGTTTCATAAGAAATGTTCAAAACCAATGTTTCACTTATGAATTAATCCAAGAGCCTCGATCCATGACCACTCCAGCACTCCCAGATAGCAAGTCCACGTCACGAATCCTAATGACCTGCAAGCATGCAGACAAGTGTGTCAGACGACGCTGGTGAGTTCAAGGTTTTATTAATGTGTATAGTTACCAGACATCTGTTAAGTCAACTCATCGTTTCGTTTTGAAATTGTTATTAACGTAGGAGAGTCTTATATATTGGAAGTGTGTCCAATATATACCATGGGAGTGTGCCCAATATAACCTGGGAGTGTGCCCAACCCCAATGCCCCTAAACAAGCATTGGTAATGATATTCCAAAACCACCGGGATGCATGCTTAAAGAAGTGCAATGAACTCACCTTGGTTTGCTCGGAATGCTAAGTATGTGCTCGCAAATAATCAATCACGTCCTATAGTATGCACGTATGTGAGATCAGTTTGTGTTCACGTATAGACACACAGTTGATAAGCAAGTAGCACGTATTTGAGATCATACACAAGATGATTACGCTAAACAGCAGTTAAATATTCCAGTTAACACTTAACAGCAGTTAACTAACCAGGTTAACCTTTAACAGAATTCAACTAAGTTACTGTGCAATTTATTCAAGTCGGCGAAACACAAGTTTGGCGAAACACTTTATTGGCGAAACACATTCTGTTTCGTCGTTCCATTCGTTGACGAAACATAATTCTGTTTCGTCAACTACCCTTGGCGAAACACCCTATCTGTTTCGTCAACAGTTCCGATTCGTAAGCTAGTTTCAGTTACGTCAAGCATCAGTTACGTCAATCATGCCGATCAGTTACAGTGTAACACAGAAACCCTAATGATCTACAGCCGTTTCATCACCCAATGATCATACAAGACAAACCGAAATCACATGCTCATCATCATTATTATTATAATTTCCCACATCAATGGCCAACAATGTTAAATATGGACATGTTGTGATTGGACCAAAAATGTAATCATGAGAATTATCAAATCACTAACAAACATCATCAACCCTATCATCCATCATGGCCGACCACCATTAAACTTCTATGTTTTTTATTGGGCCGATCACCCTTTAGTGGACTACCTTACTTGAAAAGTTCTAGTTAATTATTCATCAGGACATCAACATCAATACTCATATATGTCATGCATATGTATCTATAAGACCTTAACAGTTCACCAACTTTCTGACTTGGTTTCATATGTAATTCGTATATATATATTTATCAATTGAATCGACAGATTGTATTACAATATCAAACCCTATTCAACATCCCGACATGAACCTTAACATTCAACTGGTAGTGTCGGTTACAACCATACATCATCATAACAGAATCACAGTACAAATAAACACATATACGGATGAAAGATCAATCAACAACAATAGATTTACTAACCGAGATGATCGTTTGATCGCACAAGGATTTCCGGTGAGTGCTAGTTTGCCGTCACACAATAGAGAGTTCTCTAGGGTTTCTGGTTGCTAACATAACGACGAATGAATAGGTTCCCTAATGTATACATCGACGTAACACTACTGGGCCTCTACTGGGCTTCGCGTAACAGTTGGGCCGGCGAAACAGACTTTTGTTTCGTCGAGTTCAAGTTGGCGAGACAACTTTTGTTTCGTCGAGTTCATTCACATGTTAACAGTTTAAGTTTTTCAACAGATTTCAAGTTATACAATCAAACACATAATCATGCAAACACACTACGTTTCATTATATCACCATGTGTATATTACAAGTCAACAAATCAAACAACTAAACAATCAAAGTCAACGTGCATTTAATGCGAAAGTGAAAGTCGGAAACTTGAGTTGTCACACTAGTGATTTCTCTCCTCTTAAAATACCTATTTTTCTCTTAAATCGAAAAACGATTAATACCATGGGAATGGTCGGAAATGTCATAATTCAAACAAGTCAAGAGGTAGTCCCAACCGACTTTGTCATCTTAGATGATGCCCGCCTCGTGTTGGGATAACCATTTCTAAAATCCCATCAAGCCTTGACCCAACTGAAGCAAAACAACCTACCACTTAAATTAGGGGCCGACAAAAGGTACGTCAATCTTGACCAATCAATGAAATATCCAATTCATGATGACGACCCCCTAATTGAAGATGCAGTAGAACCCCCGATACCGAAGAAGAAGAAGAATTCGTCGAAGAGGAAATCACCATAGAACAAACCTTTTCGGCCATCGATTTTAATAAAAAAGAAAATAAGCGGTTTCTCGAAGACCCACCGCCACTTGAACTCAAGAAACTAACTAAAGGTCTAGAATACGCATTTTTAGTCAAACATGGTAAGTTCCCTGTCATCATTTCTTCTAAACTAACACTTTTTGAAAAAGAAAAATTAATAAAGCTTTTGAAAAAATATAAAAATGCAATCGCATGGAGGCTCATGGATATCAAAGGCATCAACCCATCCATGTGCACCCACAAAATTTTGATGGAAGATGACTATAAAACGGTAATACAACCACAAAGTAGGGTAAATCCAAAAGTATAAGAAGTGGTTAAAATGAAGTCATCAAACTACTAGACGCCGGACTTATCTATCCCATTTCCGATAGCCCATGGGTAAGTCCCATCCAAGTAGTTCCAAAGAAAGGAGGTATGATAGTAATAACAAATGATAAAAATGAACTAATTCCAACGAGAACCGTCACTGGTTGGAGGGTTTGTATCGACTATCGTATGTTAAAAGAAGAGACAAGGAAAGACCACTTTCCTTTACCTTTCATTGACCAAATGTTAGAAAGACTATCCGATCATAAATTTTATTGTTTTCTCTATGGTTTCTCCGGTAATTTTCAAATTCCAATAGAGCCGGAGGACCAAGAAAAAACAACTTTTACATGTCCATATGGAACTTTTGCTTATCGACGCATGCCTTTTGGTCTATGCAATGCCCCCGCTACTTTTCAACGTTGTATGGTGGCCATCTTCCACGATATGATAGAAAAAACTATGGAAGTTTTCATGGATGATTTTTCTATCTTTGGAGATACATATGACCAATGCCTCAATAACCTTGAACGAACGCTATCCCGATGTGAGGAAACTAACCTCGCCCTTAATTGGGAAAAATGTCATTTCATGGTAACGGAGGGAATAGTAATCGGTCATAAGATCTCAAGCGAAGGAATGGAAGTGGATCGGGCCAAAATAGACACTATTTCCCGATTACCTCCACCTTCCTCCGTTTGAGCCATTCGAAGTTTCCCAGGACATGCGGGATTTTATAGGTTATTTATCAAAGACTTTCAAAAATATCTAGACCTCTAACAAAATTACTTGAAAAAAATGCATCATTTGTCTTTGACAAGGAATGCAACAAAGCATTTCTAACCTTAAAAGAAATGTTAGTCAATGCACCAATCATGATAGCGCCCGATTGGAAATTACTTTTGGAATCATGTGTAATGCAAGTGACTTTGCAGTTGGAGCCGTCTTAGGACAACGAAAAGAAAAACATTTTCATCCAATATGCTATGCTAGTACAACTCTTAACGATGCTCAAGAAAATTATACAATAACCAAAAAAAGACTTACTAACCATTGTATTTGCTTTTGATAAATTTTGTTCCTATCTTGCTCTTTCTAAAACAATAGTCTATACGGATCATGCCGCCATTCGATACCTCTTCAAAAAAGAAGATGCCAAACCACATTTGATCCGGTGGATTCTTCTCCTCCAAGAATTCGACATTGAAATAAAAGATAAACAAGGAGCCGAAAATACCGTCGCCGACCATTTGTCACGCTTGGAGGATCCCACTTTGGAGTCGACTCGAGAAGAGCTCATCAATGAAAAGTTCCCCACCGAATCTTTGGAAATGGTTTAATATCAAGAAGAACCATGGTACGCCGACTATGCTAACTACATCGCCAGTGGCATTTTAGTCAAAGGTTGGTCACATCAACAAAGGAAAAAAATTCTTTGCCGATGTAAGACACTATTTTTGGGAAGACCGATATCTTTTTAAAATGCGTTCCGATCAACTTATTTGAAGATGCGTCCATGGTCAAGAAGCATGACAAATTCTTTGCCATTGTCATGAAGGATCGTATGGAGGACATCATGGAGTCGAAAGCACTGCACGAAAGATACTCGATTCAGGATTTTATTGGCCAACCATCCATAAGGATGCATACAATTTCATTAAAATTTGTGATGCATGCCAACGAACAGTTAATATCTCAACAAGAAATGAAATGCCTCAAAAAGGCATTCTTATTTGTGAAATTTTTGATGTTTGGGGTATGGATTTTATGGCACCTTTCCCACCATCAAAAGGTAATAAATACATTCTTGTAGAAGTTGATACATGTTCCGCGCAAGGTCCGGCCCTACGTTCACACATGAGCTTGGTACCATCTTTATTAGCCTTACCTAAACAAAGCTATTATACTCATGCAAGACAATGTAATTCAAACATATCATATATGCAAATAAGTTACTTGTGCAGTAAGCACATTAACAAAATATACATGCACAGCAGTGCATCAGCAAAATTTACAAAACATGACATACATCCCAAACTTACAGTTAATAAGTTATAATAAACTACACATCGGGGAACATGGCCAACACTTCTGAAGGAGTCTGCAACGCTTCACCATACCACTCTAAAGGTTGAGGGTCAACGATCCAGTCGTTATCATCCTCCTCACCATCCACAGCAGACGTCCTCATCTGGGCTCTGGCCGGATTCGCACAACGACGATCACTTTGACACCAATTGTACACCATCCTACATCGACCCCTCCGGTCAGATGGAAAAACTCGCATCAAGGCATCTGCTGACAATAACTTAGCACCTGCATTGCCATCAATCCTAGTAATGGAAAGGACGTCATCTTTGCTACCCGATGATCTCATACAAGGTACGGTGTCAACAAACCTTCCACTTCCGGTAGCTTTATCCGACACTTGATCTCCAAGAAGGACCATGGCATCAGCAGCATCAAGGGTCTTCAAGATTTCAGAAACCTTCTGTAAACGGTATTTGCGACTCATGTTTGTATTTACCAAACTAGGGAAAAAGGACTGATATATATAAAGGCTAAACAAGCTGACGTAAGCATAACTAAACCAGGTGTAAGAAATCATAATGATTGATGTTAAATCGCCACCTTCTGTGCGGCGGCATTACAGTAATCATGGATTTCATTAAATAATCTCTGACTGCATCAAATGCCTACACACATTCCCACAAGCTACAGTTTCAGTAGGAAGGCGATCAGTCAAACACCTATTCGTCTTCTAGCATATGACGCACAAGGTCCACGTCACGTCGACGATCAAGTCAACACACTCTGACAAACGTTCGCTGTAGCATAATAAACATTTCACATCAAAGATGAGATATCTTCTACGAGAAGATTTTCCATATTTCCCGCCAAAACTTCACAAAGCAAAAAGCGCACACTCCATTTTTATATAGTCTAGTGCTCCACTTACTTGCATAAGAGCAACACTGGACTGGGGGGACTTGAAGGGGTATGGTCCCAAAAACCTTGCGCAGGCACATGGGACCATACCATAACCCCATCACATAAACATCTTTAGTAGAACCTTGCACGGCTGCACAACGGTTCTAAACAAAGATTTAGAAGAAAACAATCTTCAATAACCGTGCGCCTGAGAAAGGGCAAAACTAACGTTTAACCAACACCCCTGCGCGAACTCGCGCAAGGGTACAGTTAGACTTGAAGACAGGAACTCAAATATCTCCGCACACCTGGAACCATGACTTAAACAAAAGTATTCCTTTCTGTTACAACAAAATTAACACGTGGCAAGGGCATGAAGGGTTACAGCTGTAAACCTTCTAGAAGACTTCATCGTGCACAACCATTCAGTTACAACTGAATGGAACCGAATGGTGACGTGGCATCATCCTGGACGCCCATCTCGGTCACGATGATGGCACTGACTTGAAGAAGGATCCATACAAACCCACTTTCCACGTGGCATCTCCCCAGCCATCGATCACATTCACGATCCGTGTGCTCGAACGGACGTTAATGATCAACAGAAAAGGGCATAACCGCTTACGGAAAATGCCTTCCGTTACTATCTCTGTCAACAGATTTTCACGCCCAAATTCAGCTATAAATAAGACAGGCCAGGTATGGTTTCCCAAGTTACATTCACTACTTCTTCTTCTTCATTGAGATCTGTACTTATTCTCACGCCGGAGGGTGGTCACGGAGAGAACCCCCATTCTCCCCGTGGCGAGTCTAATGGTTGTCTGTTTTGCAGATATCGTCGGAGAAGAAGCTCAGTTAAACCCAGAATCGAACGAGAGGACTAACCCTTTTATACATAACTAAACCCCTGGTCCAATTGATTTCGGTCATTCGAATCACTATTTCTTCAGGATCTATAGGGGGGACCGCTAAAATGTTCAACTTTTGGTGTAAAAGGTTGATTTCCCTAAAGCTACTCTCCAAGGCTAGTGTGAGGTAGTTCAGTCGGTTGTTGAGGACCTCCTCCACCATCGCCATTTCCTCAATTGACTCTCATAGTGCGCATACGTAGCGGACAAGGGTTGCCTCGAGTGAGAGCCTTCTTCCCATTTTGTTGTTACGTGAGCTTGTTGATAAAGTTCCGCTCTACTGGCTCGACTTTCTAGTTTAAACAAGACAAACCATTAAAGTTGGACTTGCAGACAAGTCACATGGCCCCGTGCCTAGTAGGCACAGCCCCGTGCAACTTCAACATACTTCCAACACCCTGTATTTTGTTGAGTAAGTATATGCCCCATCCTATGTTACAGATGTTAAATTCTGATCTGACAAGTGTAGGTGGTTTATTACTGAAGCCGGTGTTGTGTAGATCGTTTTATGCCATTTTCTCTTGTTCTTTATCAGGAAAAATAGAGTATGTGGAAGACACTGATTAGTTCTTCACTATACAACTCCGGGATACAAACAGTATTGGATCTTTATAGAGTTGATCTTTGTATGTTACACTGATTGTGAAATCGAGTTTAACATGACCAGACTCTGATACCAATTGTTGGTTCTAAGTTTTATACTTGTAAACAATTATTGATTAATAACAATATAATTCACAATTAGAATGTCATTATCAACGATTGATTTTCAATTAAAATTCAATGATTACAATATGTTTTACAAAAGTTGACTCTACAGACTCCCCCTCAAACGATCATGTAACAAATCAGTTCGTACAAGAGAAAAGGTGATGTGTGATGAATAGATCACTAGCAGGTGTGATCTATTATATTAAGTACGAAAGCTATGTTCAGTGATTGGCTGACATCACCCTAATAGTGACATCTAACATTCCTAACAAAAAAGATTCCATAGATGTTGCAAACATCTGTGCAAATCCTAACATTTGTTCAAACTAGCCTAAACACTATTATAAGATAAATACTATTACATTGGGAAACCATTGTCTAAACTATCCTCTGTTGTTGTGATCCAAACACCTGTTTGGCCAGATATATGTTTGGACTTCTTCATCAAACCTTTAACTTTAATAGACTTTAGCCTTCAACAGATGTTTCTTCTTGAACAGCGGTTCCAAGGCTTGAACAAATGTTTGCTTTGTCTTCAACTGATGTTTTTGATTAGGTGTTCAAGATTCACTATACTTGGGGAGAAACTTGTTCAATCTTTTGATTATTTCTTCATTAGTGGATTATGTTTTGGCTTTTGAATACCATCTGTTCTTTTAGGTCCAACAAATGTAATATGTAATTTATTTTATATTTCTTGTATTTTATAAACTTATGAGTTACATAAATTAATAATCATGTAAACGAATATGATCAAGTTTGTTTTCTTTTTTCTGATATATGATATGTATTTTTAATTTTCAAGGCATTGTTAACGTATAATTAATATAACTTATTCGCCACGCATGATTAATTTTTTGAAATATATATATACAGTTGTGTTTAATAGAATTTAAATATCCGAACCCGTGAGTATTCACGGGTGATAACCTAGTATAATATATATACATACACTTATTTTTTTTAAATTTCCTTTTTTACCTTTAAATAAATTAATTATGTTTCGTATAACAGGAGAGAAGGGTGGTACTAATGTTTGATACAACAAGTTAACAAGGGGAGATAAGGTACGAGTGCCGAGATAGATGGGGTGGTTGTGGCGGCGGCGGTGGCAGCGGTGCTGGTGGTGGTGATGGAGGTCGTGGAGGTTGAGATGAATAAAAGAGAATGATAGAAGTGAGAGAGTATATGTATGTTGTATGTATGTGTTTATATATATATATATAATTATAAATGCGTGTGTCTATGTATATATATATATATATATATTATAATTAATTTATTATTATTTTTTATCTAGAGGTAAAAAATAAAAAAATAAGTGCGTGTATATATGTGTGTAAGAATAAATATTATATTTATAATTAATTTTATATAGAGATCAAAAAAATAAAAGAAGAAATGAATTAATAAGGAAATTGTTAAAATCGTCCTTGAAGTTTGGGATTTGCCAAAATTATCCATGAGTTAATCATACATACACTACTAGAAAACATGGTTTTGTCATATAATTTTTTTGTTACAAAATGGTAGCAATTTTCTTGTTGTCACTAGTTTGCCACCAAAAATACGGTGACAAAAACACACGTGTCAATTGCTCTAATGCCACCAAATAGCCACCATTTTTATATTTTGCTACCTTATTTTTATCACCACAAAATTGGTCAAAATTATTTGCCACCACTTCATGTTTGCTACCACAGAGTTGTGACGCGTTATCATACCATTTAGCCACTGTTTTGATACCATTTAGCCACCGATATTGCCACCATTTTTTACAAAATTTGCGAGTTTTGATACCATTTAGCCACCAATATTGCCACGATTTAGCCACCATTTTTTACATAATTTGCGAGTTGTGACCGCCTTGGTATAGTTATTCGTTACGATTTACTGATTACTGGAATATTGGTTTGGTTTGGAATATTGTGTTTTTATTCAGATTTTTTTTCTCCCTGCTATTTTCATCAAAATTACATATCAATAAAACTATAAATAATATAAAAAAAGTCTAACAAAATCTCAAAATTATATAAAACATCTCGTTTTCAAAAGCATATAAAAAATACCAACTAAAACATAAAATAACTAAAATTATCCTAATAAGATAAACATCTAAACATTCAAAACCAAGTAAGCCTATCTTCGAACTGTAGCTGTTAACATAGCTTCAATTTGTGACATCCTATCAAACATAGCATCTTTATCCACCTTATCTTTTTCTTTTTCAGCCAACAACCCCGTAATAATTCCATTGAACCTTTCTTTTTCTTCGTCTTTTTCCTTAACGAGCTCCTTGATAACTAAGTTCAACTTTTCAATCTACAAAACAACCAATGAATAGAATCAAGATCTATACGTTGTGAATGGGAAGAGATGGGTGGATGTACCTTGCGTTTCCATTTTAGAGCTTCAGAACTAAAGGTATCAGATGGAGGATGAGAAGTTTCAGAAGTTTTGTTCACGAGCTTAGAACGAAGAAGAGCCATTGCTAGAGCGAGCTTCAACGCTAGACCGAAGCAGGAGGATTCTGCCAAAAGTCATGTGCTTAGGTGATATAAACATGCTATTTGTGCATGGTAACAAAAGATATCCAGTGTAGAGTAGTTAGGTGACCAGAGATATACTACCAAATAAAAATGAGAAAGATATACCCAAAATGAACTCTGCAGCTTGGTGTGACCAGTTTGCAAAATTACCATCATCTGGCTACAACAATAGTAAAAAAAAGAATGGCAAAAAAGGTTGGATAAATTAAGCAGAATGATGGAAAGAATGACTAGAATGGATATTAGGTACCAACAGTCTTACAGTGTCACATAGCTCCACAAGGAAATCCACCAAAGCCCTAAGTTGTTCAGTCTCCTCTTCAGCTGCATTATCTACCGATATAAAACATTTATATCTACTTGTACCGTCCAAACTATCAAACATCTCACCCATGCCTTGCATCCCATTTGGGTGGTTTTGTTATGTTGATGTATGTTATTATTACATGGATAAGGTAAAGGGAACTAGTTTCTAAACCGTCTAGGTAAAACCGAATTTCTAAAGAGTAACATGAACCCGTTGATATGGGAACATCTTTTCCTAAATGATAAATTACCATGAACATCTAGGAAATTGCATTTCTAGACAAATAGAACAGGAAGTTTAATGGCAGAATTCCTAAAATATTAACATTAGTTATACCAGACAAAAATAATCTTTGTGTGGAACTACCTTCATTTCTTATTTTTCTTCTTTCCTTCAGTCTCAGTGCACCAATGAGACCAATTAATGCATCTCACAAAACACATAACACAATAAATCAACCACATAACAATTTATGTAACCTTGTCTAAGAAATCTGCGATGTAACACATCCTTAAAAGTTAAATCTCTCATCAAATCCTTCTCTTGGTATCTCATTAGCACTTAATTTCCCTAAATTGTCGAAGAAATAACACTTCCAACATGCATTTCAAGGCAATCTGACCCATATTCCAATACATATTTTTCTGATATCACTCACCTGTATTTATAACTTCCAAACCTCAATATTTTTACACATACAAACCATATCATTTTCTGATACACAAAAAGTTACAGATGTAACATACTAGGCAACTTTGTTGGCTTCCTTAATGGAACAAACTTTGCTCCTATTGCAAGTGCAATCGAAGGACCGAATATGAAACCACGAGCCTCAATTCCTGGTATAACGAAAACATTTTTAAAATATTTTCATTTTTATTATTTTAATAAAACCCATGCATCAAGTATAAACTGTGGATTTGCTTAACATCCATATGCATCCCTAGATTCCACAATAATTGCAAAATTTTCTACTAACAGATGCCCCAAGATAGATTTAATAATCTTCAATCATCTTTTTTCAAATGTAATTTCCAGATTTAGGAATTATATAAACTTTGTTTAATAATAGTTTTATCCAATACCCCTCATGTAAAGAGCTCAAGGTAAGGATTATTATAATTATGATTATCTGTTTAGTAGGTAGAAACAAATAGATAAATACTAAAGAAAGACTTTCAGATTAATCATATGTGACAATAGGAGTGGCAAAATGGGTGGGTTAGACAGGTTTCGGTAATGGGTTAGGATGGGCCTAACTCAGTCTAAAAATCTAGTTATAAGCAGGGGTATTTTTGGTATAACTGTTGTGTAGTGATAACCAGGGGTAGTTTATAACATAATTTATAAACCTCATAATAATTTAATGCCAAAATACCTCTGATTATAACCTGGTTTTTAGACTAAGTTAGGCAATGTGATCAAAATGGCAAAAAAAAAAAAAAAAAAATTCAGGGACCTAGATGAAAAAAAACTATTTGGACTAAAATGACAATTTAGACAAAAACTCAGGGACTAAAATGGCAATTTACTCTCATTTTTAATTATCCATTTAATAAACATGTGGTGCTCGGGTTGACATGTTTGAATCAACCCGTCCAAAAATTAGAATATAAAGTTATGCAATTTATAAGGTCAATATGTTTCACCCTATAATAACTAACTCGTTAGTTGCAAAATAAATGACTGCAGATAAAAGTTTCCGTCGTGTCTGTACCCCAACCAAGTAACATTGGCCAAAATGAGAATATGCCACACATGAACAAACAGTAGCAAAGGATATATCAACTTTTTAGCTTAATTAGTCATTTTGTACAATTATATTCTTGACACTGTAGTTAATAATTAGTTGCAAAATAAATGACTGCAGATAAAAGTTTCCGTCGTGTCTGTACCCCAACCAAGTAACATTGGCCAAAATGAGAATATGCCACACATGAACAAACAGTAGCAAAGGATATATCAACTTTTTAGCCTAATTAGTCATTTTGTACAATTATATTCTTGACACTGTAGTTAATAAATCCGTATCGTATTTAAAATGACAGTTGTCACCTCTGCCAACATATGGTCAGCCTCATCAAACACAAGAATCTTCAAAAAGATGTACCAAGCTTCTTGGCTGCTACCAATTTGTTAACCGTGCCTAGCGTGCCTATTATTACTTGTACGGTCATTGGTGCTCTCTTGGCGACTGGAATATAACTAGCTTTATCGGTTGGAAGAGCTAGTTCTGATGTTATACCAGTATACTTTCCGAGCTTTAATAGCACTTCCATATTCTGTACCATCATTAAGATGTTTTGAGATTACAAGATATTTGCATAACCAATGATTGAACAATAATGAACATATATAGAGGAGGTCCTGCTGGAACTATACATATACTACCCCTAATTGTCATATGGGTCGTATAAACATTATGACCCGTATGATGTAAGAAACCAAGTAACCAACTCATACAGCCCATATAAACATTATAATGAGTATTACACCCATAAAACCCATATAACCCCTCATACAGCTATATGATTTGTAAGAACACCAACTCATACGGTCCCAGTGTATAGCATTTTACAATCATCTTATGTTTTTGTCTTCTATATTCAATAATCCAATCATACCAAATTGTGTATATAATTTATAGCAGGGGCTACTATAGATACACTAGTGATGCTATAAAGACACCAGGTGACGTAAATTGAGGCTAATTCAGATTCAACTGATGGTTTTTGCAATAGCAATGCGTTATAAATACAAACAAAATCCCTAAATGTTCACATAGTTCAGAAGAGTGAGCGGAGTGGGGCGGTAAACCCACTCGGTACCGAACCCCCATCCACCGGTAACCTTTTTACCGAGCAAAGTTTACCGAAATGGGGGGCGAAATCGGTGAGTGGTCACCGAGTCGATGAGAGGGATGGAAGGGGGAGAGAGATGGGTGTGTGGTAGGGTCCCTTCCTTCTCAACCAATCACACAATTTTCCTTTTTTTAAATAGTTTACCTAAACCCCATTAGGTAAACCACCACCAACGTTTTTGAGCATTAGGTAAACAAATTAGATGACTTGACATGGCGCTATGTGATTGGGTGAATTGGGAGTTTACCTATTGGGAATAGGTAACCACTCCCCTCACCCTAACAAACTATGCAATAAGTCAATAACAGCTCAGTGACGTCACTTTGACCTAATTCGAAGCTGATTAAGATTCAACTGACGGTTTTTGTAAGAGCAAAACGTTCTAAACACAAACAGAATCACTAAATGTTCATCACAAACTATGCAATAAGTCAATAACAACTCAGTGACGTCATTTTGACCTAATTCGAAGATAATTTCGATTCAACAAAAAGTTTGTTCACATCGTTCATCGTAAAACTATGCAATGAGTCAATAACAACCCAGTGACGTAATTTTGACCTAAACCGATGCTAATTTTGATTCAACTGAGGGTTTTTGCAAGATCTATACGTTGTGAATGGGAAGAGATGAGAGGATGTACCTTGCGTTTCCATTTGAGAGCTTTAGAACTGGAGGTATCAGAAAGGATGAGAAGTTTCAGAAGTTTTGGTAACCACGCTTGCCTATGGCCGGCCTTGGTTTTCAATCAAAACCCTAAATAATGAGCGGGATATTAACCCGCCTAGAAATTTCATTTTGTTACCGATAAGACGGCAGCAATTAAAAAAATAAGCGTATATTTGGGATAATCTAGGGAAGTTATTCTTTTTTTCCACGAATTTGTCACCAAAAATAGATGGTGGCAAAATTTTCCACCGCTTTGCTACCAAACGATGCTAAGTACGCTTAATTTACATATCCGTGGGAAATAGGTGGCTAAATTTGCCGCCGATTTTTTCGGTAGCAAATTTTGGTGACAATTGCCAAGTTTTCTAGTAGTAATATTAACTGAGTTAGTGATTTGGATGAAAATGACAACAAAAACGAAACATTAGAGGTCTAGTTACAAAAAAGAATCTTATTTTGGATGGAACAAGTAAAAGTGACCAAACCTTAGGGGCGATTTTGGCATTCTACTCTAAAAGAAAGAAAACATTTTAAATATAAATTAAACATTTAACTAAACTTTCATGATTAAAAGCATAATTAATACATAAATAATAAATTAAACATTTAAACACACAATTATATTAATACATGATTAAAATGAAAATTAATACATAAATAATAAACATTCAGTTACATAAATTAATAACTAAAGAAGAAACTGGGAGATGAGCAGTTGTGATCACTATTGTGCCAGTCCAACCTTTCGTATCGATAGCCAAAGCTTTCGGATGATGGATAAACCATTTCTTCATCCAACCTTGGTATGTATTCTGCCCTTCCGTTAGTTTCAAACCCTTCAGCCCAACATGGGACTTCTTGTGTCCGAATGGGGTTTGTCAATGTAGAAATGTTTGCCACTAGAGGATGATACCCCTGCCTAATTCTTATTCCAGCAAATGGCTGATGACTATAGGGATAATCATACACCCAGTTCAACTCTTCCATAGTCAAATCGGTAGTCTGATGTGGACGATAGACTTCTATAAGTGGAGGTTTGAAGGTTGTGGGTTTGAAGGTGGAAGCTTTGAAGGTGGAAGCTTTGAAGGTTAATGGTTTGAACGTTGACAGGGTGATTGTCGAAGGTTTGAAGGTGGAGGTTTTGCACGATGACGAGATGATCGTCGACTGTATGAAGGTCTTGCAGGTTTAATCGGAATCAGAGAACCATCCCTTA
The DNA here is from genome assembly GCA_030545235.1 of Helianthus tuberosus. NCBI lineage: Eukaryota > Viridiplantae > Streptophyta > Magnoliopsida > Asterales > Asteraceae > Helianthus > Helianthus tuberosus. The sequence continues at coordinate 108,565,703 of CM060412.1, read as the reverse complement.
TGAAAATCAAATGTGGTGTAAAAATTGATTGAAAATAGAGACGGTGAAATGATTGTAAAAAATGTTTAAATAGAGATCATGTTGTGAAGTATTGTTTGAATTTTGAAGGGTTTATGTGGTAAAAAATGGTATTGAATGGTATTTCTTAATTGGGAATTTTGGATTTTTTAAACTCCCCATTGGCATCATAATCGTTACCCTACGACTACAACCCACAAAATCCATTCGGTAAACATCACCCGCAAAGCATATCCTAGTAGCCCTACCTGATACAACCTTACCCGATCACACTAGCTGCATACACCCTAACTAGCGTTACCCGATCACATTACCAGCATATGCCTCGGCCAACCTTAGATTTTCACTCATGACTTATTTTGGTCAAGTTTAAGTTGAGCTTGTATTGATTTAAACATGGGCAACTTACAAGTGACGTGACTTATCTAACTAGAACTTAAACGGATCACTTAGAATAACAGCTATTTCAATTATGTTTAATATCACGTGTGGAAATGTTTTAGTATTTTTATTAATAGGAAAGATTAGTTAAGGTGTTATTGTTTGAACGAATGGAATGTCATATGATGATTTTAGTTTCCAAATTGATTTTTTTAAGTCAAATATTGCAGTTAGCCTTTAAAAAAAGAATTAGGTGAGCTATTTTGTCGTTTAGTGGAGGCGCAGCAACGTAGACAAACTTAGAGCTACCCCACAAGTGGACATGCGTGAGGGGACCGTTTTAATGTCAGGTTTAAAATAGGAAGTTGTTATTATACTAGAAGGTATGGAAGAGGCAATTCCTCCAGGATGGGCCGCCACGTAGACCGTTACGTCACCGGGAGTGAGGATGGGCCTAAAGGGGATGGACCAAGGAGGTGGAGGATGGGGCTAAATATATATATATGTATGTATGTATAGGTATATGTGAGAGAAGGAGATAGGAGAGAAGCACGGCAAGAACGGCTGTGGGCTGCCGGTCAAGCCGGATGGGCCAGGAGGGGGCGGTGTGGGGGACCGGCGCCGGTCCTAGCCGGGCCTCAGCCGGCCCCCATACCCTTTAGTCTTATCATATATATACTTTGCACTAGACACTTTGTTACAATTAAATAATTCAACTTTTTTTGTCATATATTTAATAAAATAATATTATCATTTTTTAAATATATCTTTCAACTTTATATACCGTTCAAAAAAAAAAAAAAAAAAAAAAAAATCTTTCAACTTTATACCTGTTGAACCAAAATCCCTTGCATTACACTTAATTAAAAAAATATACAAAATTTAGGATAATAAATGTAGTATTAGGAGAAAGTAAAAAAAATACGATTTTGTCACATAAGCGTGTAAAGTTCAAAGTACACAGTTTTTATTGGTGATATCAAAACTATAAAGTGTTAATTAAACACATAGAGCTATTTTTTTAAAAACTTTTCCTCTTTTTTTTTTTTTTTTTACTATACTAGGGTTAACAAAGTTAGAACTAAAAATTCGGATATATATAGTTTGGGTAAATCCGAGTAAATTGCTATTTTAGTCCTTGATGTTTGACCAAAATTGCTATTTTAGTTCAAATAGTTTTTTTCGTGTCATTTTAGTCCAAATAGTTTTTTTCTGTCATTTTAGTTCCTGACTTTTGTCATTTTTTTTTATTTTCATTAAACCCACTAACTATATTCAAAAAATTTAGTTAACCTAGGTGAATTTTTGGTCAAACCACATTTTTCTTTCTCTTTTTGCAAGTGCGATGGTATGAGGATAGTGGTGTGCAGGTTTACAGTGAAGATGATGGCGGTGGTTGCTAGTTTACGATGATGGCGGTGGTGTTGGTTGATGACGTGGGTAGCGGAAAAGTGGCAGGTGGTGGTCGAAATGATGGGTGGTGGGGTGCATGGTGACGGTGGAGGCATGTGGTGGCGATGATAGAAGGTTGTGATGGGGTGGGTGGTAGGGCTGTAAACGAGTCGAGCCGAGTCGAGCCAGGGTGTGGTCGAGCTCAAGCTCGAAATTAATTCAAGAGGCTAAACTCGGCTTGAGCTTTACGTCAGAGTTAAACGAGCTAAAGAACGAGCTAACGAGCCGAGCCATGGGCCGAGCTGAGAATAGCTCGAGCTGGGCTTGGTTACAAAATGAGTCAACTTGGTCCACGTCATCTCAAATTGAGTTTTTTTTAGCAAGTTTTTCTCGAGCTTTTTTCGAGCGAGCTACGAGCCGAGCTGCGAGCCGCGAGCTTTATGAACGGCCCTAGTGGGTGGTGGGAGATGGTGGTGGTGGTAGATGTAAATGGCAAAAAATGACAAAAGTTAGAGACTAAAATGGTAGAAAAAAACTATTTGAACTAAAATGACAAAAAAAAAAAAAAACTATTTGGACTAAAGTGGCAATTTTGATCAAACCTCGGGGACTAAAATGACAATTTACTCGGTAAATAAATATACACTTCAGATAATCGAGTCGGGTATCACTTAATCCAATACTGGCGAAATTTTTGAAAATCAATCTCATACACGGTCTCATACTTCAATTCCCGTCCTATTATTCGTTCTAAGTGTTTCGGGTTTCAGATTTGTCCAACGGTAAACAAGCACCATCACACAAGTTTAAAAGGTATCGAAACTAAACTTAGTTGTAGGAGAGCAGCGTATAGTCTGTATTTTCTATCACTGTTGCAATATTGTTGGCATGCTTATAAAGTTGTATATGTCCGTAGTTTCGTATCGATGATAGCAACAATCAGTGGCGGAGTTTGAATGAAAAGTTAGAGAAGGGAGGGGGCTCTTAAAATGCAAATTAGTGGGGCAAAGCTTTTAAAAATCCAATATTTTACGGTCTAATTTCTTTCTTGGTAAAATTAAACTACAAAATGAAAAATCAGGGGGAGGGGGTACCCGTGGCACCCATAAATCTACTACGCCCAAGGAGAGTTAAGTTGATTTGGTTAGGACGACGTCTCTTTGTCAATATTGAAATGCAATACTTCGAGTAACATCATTTTAAATATTTCTTTAGCCAAAATATATGGTATATTTGAACGTTTAGATTAAAATATTTTATATGAGAAATAGAAAATGAAATATGGTCGAGATGCATGTATCCATTGAATTTATAGTGTTTAGTAACATTTATCTTGGAGACCTTCAAAGTTGTGAAGAATTTCGGGTAAAAGTCCACCACTCCCACTTCGACACGCAAGTTTTTATAATTATGACTATGAGACAAAACAAAAATTTTTTTTTGACAGGTATGAGACAAAACAATTTACTTTTCAAATTTACCTCTACAAGTCTACAACATGCAAACATTCTGCTAGTGACGGTCAGTAATTATTTTAATGCTTCATATTCTTTTTCTTCTTCATCTAATGTCACCCTTTTTGTCCTAAATTTAGTAGCAAAGTTATATAAATATATTACGTGTAATGACTTAATTTAGTTAAATATGTATTATGAACAAAAGTAAAACCATATAATAATAAATGGTTTGTTTATGTGTAATTTGTCGACTACTGATGAAAATACAGAAGGTCTGTAATTTGTTGTAAAAGGTTTGTAGTGAAATCAGACATGAGAATATTTCACTGACGGGTCAATGATTGGTATTTTACCAAAAAGTACTAAAGTCGTATTCACTAACGGATCACCAACATAATCTACACCTATGAAAATTACGAAAAGATCACCGTTGACATGTCAATGATTGATATATAGTCTACTGAGGTTGGCGATAAGTATGTTGTTGATCATTCAAAAATATTCAAAAAACCATAAGTTTTTGATGTTGTTCGTTAAGTTGCCCGTTCCCATGGTAATCTATTGGTGATTATTTACGACTTTTAAAAATATTGTTTTTCAAATATCCATTCTGTCAGTGATCATCGAGGATACCACAACCGATGAATGTGTTGTCGGTGATTTATTTTTCAGATGGTGTAAAGGTTCGAAAACTAATAAGCTATAATTTTTTTTTATTGTAGAAATGTTACTTGAGATTAGTTGATGATAAAAGAAGAAAGTGCATTTTGTTGTAAGCAAGAGAAGAGATTAGAGAGAGTTCTATATGTAATAATCATAATCATATTTACATTTTATAGTTTGTAATTTTTTTTTAGGGGGTAGCGGCGCAGCTTGTTGCTCGTCTACCTGCCATTAGTTTGTAATTTCTGTTTATAGGGTATGTATATTTATATATTAAAAAAAAAGGTAAAATATAAAAAAAAAATTTTTTTTTATAGTCATAGAAACCGAGATTAACAACTTAAATGGTAGTAAAACTTCTAGTCAAAGTAATAGATTCTCGGGTTTAATATGGTAATTAAGGATGTTTTAACAATTTTATTTATATGTTTTTTTTTTATTTTTCAAATTGTTCCAAATAAATTAAAGGGGTAGGCTAAATATACCCCTCTTATTACTTTTTATACTCCCCTTCCATAAAAACACATTAAAACTTGTAATATTTACCCCCTATACAAATTATCATTTTAAAAAATATTCTCTTTGTTACAAAACAAATTCAAAAGTGTAAAAAAAGATTACAAACGTTTTTTTAAATTGTTTTTTAATTTTTATTTAAAAAACATATTTTTTTTAAAGTTCTCGGATATTGTTTTTAAAGACACTTTCTCAAATAGTATTTTGATTATGCTTTTTTATTGAACACCTTTACAAATAAATATTAACATTTTTATAAAAACAATAGAAAAAATTTTGAACTCACTTTTTAAAAAAAGTTTATATTATGTTTTCCCCCGTCTAGTTTATATTTTTAAGATCTTACTTTTATAATTTTGAATACTTTAAATGTGTTTATAAAATAATTAACAATTTTTATTTATTAAAAAGTAATAAAGATTTTTCTTTTAAAATTGTGTTTATAGCCATATTACATATTAATCATTCAAACCATCTATGTAAGTGAACAAATAAACAATAGGTACTAAAATAATTTTATCAAACTATAAATTAACAATCTATATAAGTTCAAATTTAATTAGTATAAGAAGTATGTTATAAGCAAGTTAAAACCATGTTAGGACTTTCGATCGAAGTGAACACTTTAAAAATATGTTTTTTAAATTAATATAAAAAACAAACAAAAAATTTGAAAAAAAAAATATCTACAATATTTTTTACACTTTTGAATTTGTTTTGTAACAAAAAGAATACTTTTAAAAAATATGACATGTATAGGGGGGTAAATATGATAAGTTTAAAAATGATTTTATAGAAAGGGGGTATAAAAAGTAACAAGAGGGGTACATTTAGTATCCCCTAAATTAAAACACATGGATTCTCTATTAATTTAGTTCTAATTTTGAACAATATTTAAAATACATAAAAAATATATATTTTGTTTCAGTTAGTGTGAATTCAATGTTTCAACTGATTGATGCGAATTCATTCAACAATGATCTAGAAGCATTCAAGTCCATTCTTCAATCAACTCTAATGCTGCAAGGGGATACACACATAATATAGCATAGTGTAAAAGGTATGCGTTATACGTGGTTGGAAATCATCATCATCATACTCACTAAATCTCACCAATAGCTAGTGGCGGATCTTGCCCGTTGAATATGGCAGGGCCAAAAGACACGGTCACTAAAAAAAGCCCGGACAAGCCCGGGCCAAACATAGTATATATAAAAAATTTCGATCGAAATACGGAAAATTTGCACTACGCCCGAAAAACTTACCCGGGCCGTGGCCCTGCCACGGCTCTTCTAAGAACCGCCCCTGCCAATAGCATAGCTGTCACACCCCGACCACGTGGAACATACAAAACGTGGCGGAAACGTCGGGGAGTGTTGTAACAGAATTAATTGTTTCAAATCCATGGCAATTGAAGTTTCGTTTTATTGATTAAAGTGTTACAATGTCTTATCAAACTAGGAAATACAACATAATTAACTAGTCTTGCATCTTTTATTGTCACTAAAGCCCAAGTCTGCCTATACGTATCTTGATCATCTTATGCAACAGTTCCTGAAAAACACATGTGAAAATAGGTACGTCAGCATAAAAATGCCTGTGAGATACATAGGTTTTGTGAAAATAGGTTTCATGACTTATGTTTGAGAAAATGTTTAGTCATGAACCTTGTAATTTGCTTTGTCTTTGTAAATCATTTGAAAAACAATAAGTTCAGATGATACGTATAAATAAGAGAATAATGCATGGTTAAATGAATAACCAAGTAAAATGAGTTTGTAAAAGATAAGTTGTTTTGTAAAAACAATGTCTTGTAAAAAGTATGTTATTTGTATAAAATGTTCTATGTCTCAAACTGAAATGATTCAAATAACACTACAATATGTAATACCATACAAACACTTATATATAGGAAGTACCAGCGGCGTATCCACCATGCTTGTATCATATTACACACGCATCGTTACTTAATCATTTAATCAAACCAAACCACCAAAGTAATGTTTAACAATTGTAGAAATGTTTATGTATGGTCAAAGACGGTTCAGACGGTTCACAGATACAAACGGTTCACAGATATAAACGGTTCACAGATACAAACGGTTCACAGATACAAACGGTTCACTGAGTCAAATGATTACAACGGTTCACATAGTCAAATAGTTATAAACGGTTCAAAATGTAATATAATGTGTTCATATACTGGATGAGCATATGCAACAAAATGTAATGTAAAACAATGTACTAAGTAATGCACACAATGGGCACACCTAGCATAAGATGTAATGAAATCATGTACTATAATGTACTAACGAACATAGCATGTATATGATGTCAAAACAGGAAAGCATGAAAGTAACAAGTAGGCACATGTGTTCCACCCCAAAACAGTTTGGAAAACAGTAAAAGAGGGGTCTATGTACTCACTTGAGATTGCTCAGTAGTCCTTGAGTAACAACTAAACAATGCTAGAGATCGCGGATATCAAACGGTACCTACTATAGGTAACTACATTAATAAACCGGACCTAAAATCGGAAGATCGGGTAGCATTAGGGTTTGTAAACCAAACGAGTGTAGAGACTCGTGTCATTTGGTTTTAACAAAGCCTACATACTAAATGAAACTTAACCTAAGTGTTTACGACCCATTACGACCCGTTTAGGTAGCTTATGTTACTTTAACGTGTCGTTCGCGTGAAACGCGTTCGGACCGCCTAACTAGCCCTATGACAAGTGTTATATGCCTAAACATGTTACATAATCAGTTATGTGACAAAAGTTTAGGTTACATATGCTTAATTACCAATTATACATGAAAAGGGTATTCTGGTAATTTACCTAAGGCATATAAACTACCTATCATACAACTACTTAAACGATGTGACCATAGGGTATAACCTCGGAAGGTTATGCCCTATACTAGGGTCACCTAATGTATTTGGTCGGATCCTAATGATCGACCAAACTGGGTCGGGTTCGAGGTATAAGCGATTTATCAGATCGCTTACCCTACGACCCTAAACAACGTGGTAATCAGTGGGCATAGTCCCAAGGGACTATGACCAACGTGATTACACTCACGTTGCGAAGTTCAAACGAACTTCGCATTGACCATTACTGGTCAACGCTGAAAGTCAAACAAAGTTTGACTTTCTGACTCGAAAAGCAGTAAAATAAGGAAAAGAACGAAAGAATACTTACGAAGGGTCCCCGAATGCTAAACTCGATTCAAAAATCTCAGGTATGAAACAAATGTTTCAACTTAGAGTTTCTCAAATCAAGTTTCTAGTGATTTTAGCAATGGGGGGTATGGGGTATTTATAGGAATACCCGAACCGTTAAGATCGTTTCATGGAAAACGTGCCTTAATCCCATCCGTACATGTGTTGCAAAGTTATGGTGTTTAGGTGCTTAAATTCCATCCATACATGTGTTGCAAAGTTATGGTGCCTAAATTCCATCCTTATCCGCTGACTAAGCATGTTAGAATGTGTGGTTGTGAATTAAACAACGGCTAATACATCGAATCTGGTCCCGAAAGTGCAAAACTGATATTTCTGCATGTTTTCTGTCCAGCATAGGCAGTCGCGTAGCGCGACTGGTAAAGCCTATAGGGCTCGCGCTACGCTAGCACCCCTCTGATTCAGAAATGTTTCAAAGTTGGCAGAAATGGTCCCTGCACGTGTTTAAGGCCTTTTTCGATGCGTTTGAACCCCGTTAACCTCATTTCAAGGCTCTAAAATGAAGTTAAAGTATAGGGAACTCAAAACATGCTCAAAAATATGCCGGATGTTGGTTCGTTTGGTCGTACGAACGCGATGTTCGCTTAATTACGACGGAATGCGCACAAGCGCGAAAAACGATCCAAATGACGTGACGAATGGATTTTTCTTATGGCGAACACTAAAATAAAATATTTTAGTGCTTACATAAAATTTTGGATGTCCGGATGTATTCAGAACGTAAGTTATGCGCGAAAATGCAAACTTGTGCACTTTTTGACACTTTTAGTCCCTGAATGACACAAAAGTTTATTTTAGCACACCGAACACCTCAGAGCCTATTTCTAAGCTATGTAAAGGATATTTATGGTATGTTTAACTTATGGTCATGTTCCGGAATATCTGTTATAGTTCAAATTGGCATACTTTCGCAGTTTGTCAACTTTAGTCCCTGTAAGCGATTAAACTTTGATTTCACCACACCAAACCTTCCAAAACTTATATCTAAGTTATGTAAAGGTTATTTAAGGTATGTTAAGCCTATTTCACTATTTCGGAGTGTTTGTTGCATTAAACTGGTTATATTTACGCATCAGTGAGCGTATAACCTTCCAGAAAGCGATTTAGAGCTTGAAATCGAACATGAGTTGATATGTGCAAAAGATACACATATTTATACAAGTCCAAAGTATGAAATACAATATTTCATTGGTTTGGCATTTGTTTGATGGTTGAAATGACACAGGTGTTACAGTCTCCCCTACTTTAGGAAATTTCGTCCCGAAATTAATTCGTAGGAGTCTATTTGTGACTTTGTGTCAGATAACCACCAGAGATATGTAGAGCATAATCCTGTCATTTCCTTAACGGACATTCTTCAGAATGAAAATGAACAAACGGAGTCATTTTCCTCAACGAGTATTCTTCAGAAGCGGAAATGAAGGAATAAACAAACGGGGATTCATTTCCTTAACGGAAAATCTTCAGAAACGAAAATGAACAAACGGAGTCATTTTCAACAGATGCTTCCTCAGAAACGGAAATTAAAATGGTAGACAAACGGATATTCATTTCCTCAACGGATAATCTTCAGAAACGAAAATGAACTAACGGAGTCATTTTCAACGGTTGTTTCCTCAGGAACGGAAATGAAAATGGTAGACAAACGGATATTCATTTCCTCAACGGACAAATCTTCAGAAACGAAAATGAACAAACGGAGTCATTTTCAACGGTTGCTTCCTCAGAAACGGAAATGAAAATGATAGACAAACGGATGTTCATTTCCTCAACGGATAATCTTCAGAAACGAAAATGAACTAACGGAGTCATTTTCAACGGTTGTTTCCTCAGGTTCGGAAATGAAGGATTAAACAACGGATATTCATTTCCTCAATGGATAATCTTCAGAAACGAAAATGAACTAACGGAGTCATTTTCATCGGTTGTTTCCTCAGGTTCGGAAATGAAGGATTAAACAACGGATATTCATTTCCTCAACGGATAAATTTCAGAAACGAAAATGAACTAACGGAGTCATTTTCATCGGTTGTTTCCTCAGGTTCGGAAATGAAGGATTAAACAACGGATATTCATTTCCTCAACGGATAATCTTCAGAAACGAAAATGAACTAACGGAGTCATTTTCATCGGTTGTTTCCTCAGGTTCGGAAATGAAGGATTAAACAACGGATATTCATTTCCTCAACGGATAATCTTCAGAAACGAAAATGAACTAACGGAGTCATTTTCATCGGTTGTTTTTCAGAATTGGAAATGAAGGATAAACGGATATTCATTTCCCTCGACGGATACTCTTCAGAACGAAAATGCACAAACGGAGTCATTTTCCTCAACGGTTATTCTTCAGAATTGGAAATGAAGGATAAACGGATATTCATTTCCCTCGACGGATACTCTTCAGAACGAAAATGCACAAACGGAGTCATTTTCCTCAACGGTTATTCTTCAGAATTGGAAATGAAGGATAAACGGATATTCTTCAGAAGTGAAAAATGAATAGCTAGTTCATTTTTCCTCAACGGATACTTCATCAGAATTGGAAATGAATAGGGTTAACTTCTAGGTACATGACAAAGCTCGCTGTGGTTTCTGTGCACTAAATTCCATAATTATGTATGCATCCATAATTACGCAATTCCTTGCATAGTCCGCACAGTTTGTCTTGTAATGTTCATAAGCACATAATCACATAGTTGTTTAATTGTTATCATCTTGTTATTGATTTCAATTAACTTGGCACCTCGTACTTCGTTTCTCTTGGAAGAAACGGATACTTAGTATTTTCGTGAAAAACGCAAGAGATCATACAATGGAAGAAATTTGGGAGTAGTCTGTTCTTCAAGGAATGCGGTTCCTTGATTGTCGGTATTGTAGGGGATATGTTGTTTATACATACAATCACATAAATACATTGCAATGTAAATAAAAGATTTATTTATAAACAACGATAACAACTGTTTCTTGGATCTTGACAACAAAAGAAAATAATACATAAGACGTGATTATTTCTAAACGATGTTGTCTTCCGGTTGATCATATGCTCATCCCTGCGCTGGATTTGCATTAGCAAGCCTTGGGCAATTCCTACGAAAATGGCCCATCTCGCCACAGTTGTAGCAAGATCCCGGTGGAAAACGAGCTTGAGCAGGATTGTTGCCAGCTTGATTTGGTGCAGCTGCGGTTGGGCAAACCCTAGCTGTATGACCTATAAGTCCGCAAACTTGGCATGTGCGGCACTTTACCCCAGCATGATGATGTAGGCCACATTGGTTGCACAAAGGTGCAGTTCCATTGTAGGGTTTCCTGGCAGGGGGTTGAGCTGGTTGGTTGAGGACGGCTTGATCATTGTGAGCGACCACAGCGTAGTTCTGAGAAGCCTTTCGCTTCTTTGACCTCTTAGGGGATCCAGTCTGTTCATCCATGATCTTTGATTCTTCGATTGGTTTCGATTCTTCGACCGGCTTCTTGTCACCTTTTCGGAAAAGTTTACCTTTCCTGATCTTTGATTCAGTTAAGGTTGCAGATAGCTCAATGGCCTGTCTAACTGTAGTAGGGTTGCTACCAGTCAAAATGTCTTGTATTGAATCAGGGAGGCCATCAATGTACTTTTCGATTGCCTTATCCAAAGGCGTGACCATGTTTGGGCATAACAGACTCAACTCCTCAAAACGGTCCGTGTAGGCTCTATGCTCACCGCTGTCTTGCTCCAGATTGTCGAATTCCCTTTCCAAAGCCCTGATCTCGTGTCGAGGACAGAATTCCTTCATCATAAGGGCCCTAAGTTCAGCCCATGTCTGTGCTAGAGCAACTTCTGCACCACGATCTCTCATAACACCGTTCCACCACGTAAGGGCTCTCTTCTGGAACACACTCGAAGCAAACTCGACCTTGCGATTGTCAGGACACTGCACGTGGCGGAAAGTATTCTCAATGCTCTCGAACCATTGAAGAAGCCCAGTCGCTCCCTCAGAACCACTAAACTTGAGTGGTTTCGCCGAGTTAAAACTCTTGAAATTGCATGGACCATTGTTGTTGTTGTTGGCTTGATTCCATTGAGCAAAGAGGTTTGGGAATTGAGCAGCCATTTGCTGCGCAATGATTTCTGCCAACTCGGCAGTCTCTATCTGGTTTTCGCGTCGAGGAGGCATTCTAAAAGAGGAAACATGAAATGAAACGAGTGAGAGAATTTGACGAAAAGAATGAGATGAAACAAATTTGATGAAAGCAATGGATAGTGGTCATTTGTTTGTTACTACAAAGCAACAAACGACCTCGGTGATTAATCAAAGTAAATAGGTCAAAAATAATGTATCGCGAAGACATGCTCGCCTATAAGTGAACACTCATCCCAAGAATTCCCAGGTAAGCACAACTGGTCTCGCGTCTGGTTGAGATGTATACGAAGTGCTTGCCTAGACAGAAAACTCAGAATACAGGCATTCACCCTTCCAGTTTGCACGTGTTCACATTATTTAAAACCCAAAACCTTGACGAGATTTTGAAAATTTAAAGGGGTTCAAAACCTTATAACAGAGGGTTCAAAACCTAGTAATTAATCATCCTAGAACAGATGATTAGTTTTCAAAGCGGTTTCGAAAATTATGTTCTTGTTGTGGTAGTCGCCTAAGGATAGGTGACGGTATTGTTTTATGACTAAACGCAAGTAAACTCGCGTTAGGGTCCTAAGAAGGTTATAGACTAGGTCAAAGCATTACTAATAACCTAATTCCCTATAACCATTGGCTCTGATACCACTTTTCTGTCACACCCCGACCACGTGGAACATACAAAACGTGGCGGAAACGTCGGGGAGTGTTGTAACAGAATTAATTGTTTCAAATCCATGGCAATTGAAGTTTCGTTTTATTGATTAAAGTGTTACAATGTCTTATCAAACTAGGAAATACAACATAATTAACTAGTCTTGCATCTTTTATTGTCACTAAAGCCCAAGTCTGCCTATACGTATCTTGATCATCTTATGCAACAGTTCCTGAAAAACACATGTGAAAATAGGTACGTCAGCATAAAAATGCCTGTGAGATACATAGGTTTTGTGAAAATAGGTTTCATGACTTATGTTTGAGAAAATGTTTAGTCATGAACCTTGTAATTTGCTTTGTCTTTGTAAATCATTTGAAAAACAATAAGTTCAGATGATACGTATAAATAAGAGAATAATGCATGGTTAAATGAATAACCAAGTAAAATGAGTTTGTAAAAGATAAGTTGTTTTGTAAAAACAATGTCTTGTAAAAAGTATGTTATTTGTATAAAATGTTCTATGTCTCAAACTGAAATGATTCAAATAACACTACAATATGTAATACCATACAAACACTTATATATAGGAAGTACCAGCGGCGTATCCACCATGCTTGTATCATATTACACACGCATCGTTACTTAATCATTTAATCAAACCAAACCACCAAAGTAATGTTTAACAATTGTAGAAATGTTTATGTATGGTCAAAGACGGTTCAGACGGTTCACAGATACAAACGGTTCACAGATATAAACGGTTCACAGATACAAACGGTTCACAGATACAAACGGTTCACTGAGTCAAATGATTACAACGGTTCACATAGTCAAATAGTTATAAACGGTTCAAAATGTAATATAATGTGTTCATATACTGGATGAGCATATGCAACAAAATGTAATGTAAAACAATGTACTAAGTAATGCACACAATGGGCACACCTAGCATAAGATGTAATGAAATCATGTACTATAATGTACTAACGAACATAGCATGTATATGATGTCAAAACAGGAAAGCATGAAAGTAACAAGTAGGCACATGTGTTCCACCCCAAAACAGTTTGGAAAACAGTAAAAGAGGGGTCTATGTACTCACTTGAGATTGCTCAGTAGTCCTTGAGTAACAACTAAACAATGCTAGAGATCGCGGATATCAAACGGCACCTACTATAGGTAACTACATTAATAAACCGGACCTAAAATCGGAAGATCGGGTAGCATTAGGGTTTGTAAACCAAAGGAGTGTAGAGACTCGTGTCATTTGGTTTTAACAAAGCCTACATACTAAATGAAACTTAACCTAAGTGTTTACGACCCATTACGACCCGTTTAGGTAGCTTATGTTACTTTAACGTGTCGTTCGCGTGAAACGCGTTCGGACCGCCTAACTAGCCCTATGACAAGTGTTATATGCCTAAACATGTTACATAATCAGTTATGTGACAAAAGTTTAGGTTACATATGCTTAATTACCAATTATACATGAAAAGGGTATTCTGGTAATTTACCTAAGGCATATAAACTACCTATCATACAACTACTTAAACGATGTGACCATAGGGTATAACCTCGGAAGGTTATGCCCTATACTAGGGTCACCTAATGTATTTGGTCGGATCCTAATGATCGACCAAACTGGGTCGGGTTCGAGGTATAAGCGATTTATCAGATCGCTTACCCTACGACCCTAAACAACGTGGTAATCAGTGGGCATAGTCCCAAGGGACTATGACCAACGTGATTACACTCACGTTGCGAAGTTCAAACGAACTTCGCATTGACCATTACTGGTCAACGCTGAAAGTCAAACAAAGTTTGACTTTCTGACTCGAAAAGCAGTAAAATAAGGAAAAGAACGAAAGAATACTTACGAAGGGTCCCCGAATGCTAAACTCGATTCAAAAATCTCAGGTATGAAACAAATGTTTCAACTTAGAGTTTCTCAAATCAAGTTTCTAGTGATTTTAGCAATGGGGGGTATGGGGTATTTATAGGAATACCCGAACCGTTAAGATCGTTTCATGGAAAACGTGCCTTAATCCCATCCGTACATGTGTTGCAAAGTTATGGTGTTTAGGTGCTTAAATTCCATCCATACATGTGTTGCAAAGTTATGGTGCCTAAATTCCATCCTTATCCGCTGACTAAGCATGTTAGAATGTGTGGTTGTGAATTAAACAACGGCTAATACATCGAATCTGGTCCCGAAAGTGCAAAACTGATATTTCTGCATGTTTTCTGTCCAGCATAGGCAGTCGCGTAGCGCGACTGGTAAAGCCTATAGGGCTCGCGCTACGCTAGCACCCCTCTGATTCAGAAATGTTTCAAAGTTGGCAGAAATGGTCCCTGCACGTGTTTAAGGCCTTTTTCGATGCGTTTGAACCCCGTTAACCTCATTTCAAGGCTCTAAAATGAAGTTAAAGTATAGGGAACTCAAAACATGCTCAAAAATATGCCGGATGTTGGTTCGTTTGGTCGTACGAACGCGATGTTCGCTTAATTACGACGGAATGCGCACAAGCGCGAAAAACGATCCAAATGACGTGACGAATGGATTTTTCTTATGGCGAACACTAAAATAAAATATTTTAGTGCTTACATAAAATTTTGGATGTCCGGATGTATTCAGAACGTAAGTTATGCGCGAAAATGCAAACTTGTGCACTTTTTGACACTTTTAGTCCCTGAATGACACAAAAGTTTATTTTAGCACACCGAACACCTCAGAGCCTATTTCTAAGCTATGTAAAGGATATTTATGGTATGTTTAACTTATGGTCATGTTCCGGAATATCTGTTATAGTTCAAATTGGCATACTTTCGCAGTTTGTCAACTTTAGTCCCTGTAAGCGATTAAACTTTGATTTCACCACACCAAACCTTCCAAAACTTATATCTAAGTTATGTAAAGGTTATTTAAGGTATGTTAAGCCTATTTCACTATTCCGGAGTGTTTGTTGCATTAAACTGGTTATATTTACGCATCAGTGAGCGTATAACCTTCCAGAAAGCGATTTAGAGCTTGAAATCGAACATGAGTTGATATGTGCAAAAGATACACATATTTATACAAGTCCAAAGTATGAAATACAATATTTCATTGGTTTGGCATTTGTTTGATGGTTGAAATGACACAGGTGTTACAGTCTCCCCTACTTTAGGAAATTTCGTCCCGAAATTAATTCGTAGGAGTCTATTTGTGACTTTGTGTCAGATAACCACCAGAGATATGTAGAGCATAATCCTGTCATTTCCTTAACGGACATTCTTCAGAATGAAAATGAACAAACGGAGTCATTTTCCTCAACGAGTATTCTTCAGAAGCGGAAATGAAGGAATAAACAAACGGGGATTCATTTCCTTAACGGAAAATCTTCAGAAACGAAAATGAACAAACGGAGTCATTTTCAACAGATGCTTCCTCAGAAACGGAAATTAAAATGGTAGACAAACGGATATTCATTTCCTCAACGGATAATCTTCAGAAACGAAAATGAACTAACGGAGTCATTTTCAACGGTTGTTTCCTCAGGAACGGAAATGAAAATGGTAGACAAACGGATATTCATTTCCTCAACGGACAAATCTTCAGAAACGAAAATGAACAAACGGAGTCATTTTCAACGGTTGCTTCCTCAGAAACGGAAATGAAAATGATAGACAAACGGATGTTCATTTCCTCAACGGATAATCTTCAGAAACGAAAATGAACTAACGGAGTCATTTTCAACGGTTGTTTCCTCAGGTTCGGAAATGAAGGATTAAACAACGGATATTCATTTCCTCAATGGATAATCTTCAGAAACGAAAATGAACTAACGGAGTCATTTTCATCGGTTGTTTCCTCAGGTTCGGAAATGAAGGATTAAACAACGGATATTCATTTCCTCAACGGATAAATTTCAGAAACGAAAATGAACTAACGGAGTCATTTTCATCGGTTGTTTCCTCAGGTTCGGAAATGAAGGATTAAACAACGGATATTCATTTCCTCAACGGATAATCTTCAGAAACGAAAATGAACTAACGGAGTCATTTTCATCGGTTGTTTCCTCAGGTTCGGAAATGAAGGATTAAACAACGGATATTCATTTCCTCAACGGATAATCTTCAGAAACGAAAATGAACTAACGGAGTCATTTTCATCGGTTGTTTTTCAGAATTGGAAATGAAGGATAAACGGATATTCATTTCCCTCGACGGATACTCTTCAGAACGAAAATGCACAAACGGAGTCATTTTCCTCAACGGTTATTCTTCAGAATTGGAAATGAAGGATAAACGGATATTCATTTCCCTCGACGGATACTCTTCAGAACGAAAATGCACAAACGGAGTCATTTTCCTCAACGGTTATTCTTCAGAATTGGAAATGAAGGATAAACGGATATTCTTCAGAAGTGAAAAATGAATAGCTAGTAGCTCAAAATTTCTAATCCAATGAAATCTTGTGTTTCATTCCCGGGATTTGTATAATTACATGTGAGATTTACACATTTCAATCCTTGTACAATTTCGAACTCTTAGAAAGCTTTTCTGGAAGTTATACGTAAACTGTTAGGCAAACGTAACCAGTTTAATGTGACGTACACTCCAGAACAATGACATAAGCTAAAAATACCCTAAATACCCTTTACATAACATAGAAATAAGTTTTGAAGGGTTCGGTATGGCAAAAACATGCTTATTCGAGCTTAGGGACTATTTGCGACAAATTGCGAAAGTCTGCCGATTCTCATATTTTCAAATACGAACCATATTCACACATACAAAAATTTTGTAATCATTAAAATATTTTATTTTATTAATAAGAATGCAAAAATATCGATCGTTGCGAAAATCGGTCGTTTTCATGTTCGTTATAGCGTTCGTCGTAATTAAGCGGAAACGCAACCGTACAACCGAACGAACCGATATCCATGACATTTTTGGGCATAATTCAATTTACATATGCCTTAACACTCTTATAAAGCCTAAAAATTAGGTTAACGGGTGTTAGAAGTGACAAAACGCGACGAAACAAGTCCAGGGGCCAAAGCTGCCAAGTTTCAAATGCTTCTTAGACCCTGGCGGGGCGCGAGAGGATAGGCTTAAATCTCTCGCGGGGCGTGAGAGGGGCCCAGTAATAGAATTCCAAGGCAGCCAATGGTTTTCTTTGTTTGGAGCTCAAGTATCCGAATTTTCTTGGTTTTAATCTGCAATTGACAAGTGTTTAAGCTACCCTTGAGGCTTGCCACCTCCATGGACACTTGGCATGATCACAAACACCTCAATTTCTATAAATAGCAAGCTTTTCAACCAAATTTAATTGCTTATTTCATTCTTCTTCTTCTTCTTCTTCTAATATGCTCTAATTGGAGTTTGCTTTCCTTTGGAGGCCTTCTACTGAGTATTCTTGCCTTCCTAGAACACAAGTAAGTATTCTTCCTTAGTCTTGTTCATTATTTTAGCTTATTTTGAGCTAAAAGTCAAACAGTTGACTTTCTATTTGACTTTCGGTTCTGACCATAATTGGTCAAGTCAAAGTTCAATTGAACTTTGCGACGTGATCGTAATCACAAAGGTTATAATCCATTGCGATTACACCTTCTGATTACCACGTTTACTAGTCGAAGTTGTTGGACTCTGTATGCCCAAGACACATATTAAATTGATGTGCCTAGTACGTTATGATCCAAGTCGGTTCATACCCAATAACAAGCTAGACAAACACCAATAATATTTATTTATGATATGAACAAATAAATATTAACACTTAGAATATTTAGAAATTGGTTTTCTAAATAATTGCACTTGAGAAACTAATAAATTATGTGGATAATTTATTTTGAAAGAATATTTTATCTTGTTATTTAATGGGTTAAATAACACTATAAAAGTTTATGAGATATTGTATAAGTCTTATAACATATGATGTTATATTTTATAAAAGTTATAAAATATAAAACCAAGACTTAAAATGCAAAAGGGAAAATTTCTCATTGGCCAAAATGGAGGCCCTATGGCCGGCCATATGTGTCTTCCCAATGTGGGTTTTCCCACTTTCCATACATGCAAACTCTCATGAAAGATTATATCTTGATTTTGATCATTTCTCTTACAAACATTCATACACTTTCTCTAACCAAAATCAATTTGCAAGAACTCCATATTCCCCTCTACATATTTTAGCCAAGAGGTGGTTGTTGAAGGGATTTTTTCAAGTGAGTTTACAAGTGTAGAAATCCTAGCAAAATGTAAGGTGTTTGTTAGAAGGCTTGGGGTATACAAGCTTAGGTCTTCTACTTTGAAGATTTACATTCAAGAATATCATCCTCTTCATATCTTTTACTCTTTGGAAGGTAGTATTCTTATAACACCCTATGGTTGTATTTTTGATAGCGTGCATGTTTGTATATGGATCCGGGTTATTGGGTTTTACATATAAAATGAGTTTTATATCTTGAAAGTAACATGTTTTAAATGAATTTTCCGCTGCGTTTTTATTTTATATGGATAAAATTACTTTGATAAACATGTGAAAAACCCAACAATGGCATCAAGAGCCGCTTATATGAGTGCATGCTTCATAGAATTTAAAATTTTCGGGTTTCGGGTTTGGTTAAAACCCTATGGCCAAAATTTTAAACATGGTTATCCTTTTGTTTTTCAATATTATTTTCTTACATGCATAAAAGTATTTTGAAAAATTTTATCATTGGATGATTTGTTTGTTTGGACAAAAACCCACCTTTTTGGTTTTTTCATTCTTGGCCGAAAATGGTTTTAAAAGGGAACCATTTTTTTTCTTGAACTTTATATATATGTGGATGTATATATTTTGGTGTTCATAACCTAGCAATGACCTTGTGTTTAAATATGTTGAATGATTGTGTTTGTGATTTATTTTTAATTATTTCAATGGGTTGTAATAATTAATTTCTTTGTTTTTCCATTTGAAAAGTGTCACACCCCGACTGCGTTAAAACAACAAACCGCGGTGGAAACGTCAGGGAGTGTCGTAACAGAATCATTGTATCATAACACATGAACATATTGTCCTTTATTGTTGTTAAGTCACTAAGGCCTCGTCCATCCCTATGTGAGCATGCATCATAATCATCATCAAACAACGGTACCTGAAACATATGTGAAAGTACGTCAGCATAAAAATGCCGGCGAGTACATAGGTTTTGTGAGTGTGTCAGATTCATGGCCTTGAGTTCATATTGCAATACCTCGACCAACTACGAAAGTTGTCGAGTGTGTACCTTGAAAACAAAAGAGTTTGATATTGCAGTATGTTCTATCAACTTTTTCAAGTTGATATATGTATAAACCAAAACCATTGTAGCCATGAATCTTAACTGAAAACATTTGTCTTTGTAAACCAAGTAGTAAATCGTCGTTGAAAGTAAATGTTGCATGGTTTATATCTTTTAAGTATTCCTTGTAGTGTAACTTTGTTTAGAAAACATTTATCCAAGTGATCTAGATAACGCAACGACATGTAATGTATTAAAGGCACTTATATATAGGAAGTACCAGCGGTGTATCCACCATGCTTTTATCACATTACACCCGCCCCGTTACCTAATCACTTACCATAACCCAATCGATCAATAGTTCAAATAGTTCCAGTCGTGCAAATAGTTCAAATAG
The DNA here is from genome assembly GCA_030545235.1 of Helianthus tuberosus. Lineage (NCBI taxonomy): Eukaryota > Viridiplantae > Streptophyta > Magnoliopsida > Asterales > Asteraceae > Helianthus > Helianthus tuberosus. The sequence goes on along the minus strand of CM060412.1, from coordinate 108,545,619 downwards.
TTCACATAGATCAGATAGTTCCAGTGGTTCAAATAATTCAAATAGTTCACATAGATCAGATAGTTCCAGTGGTTTAAATAGTTCACATAGTTCAATAGTTCAGATAGTTCCAGTGGTTCCAATAGTTCACATAGTTCAATAGTTCCAGTGGTTCATGTTTAAATTTTGAAAACTAACTTTTGGTCGTTTCATTGAATACATTCAAACCTGTGTGACTTGTCCTAATCGTTCAACTTGTATTAACAAACCACCAAAGGGTAAGTTAATAATCATCAGTTTCTGTCGTTACCCACATTACCCCCATAACCATGGTGAAAGTACGATAACGGGATTTGTCAGATCCTATGGTAACATAATATCCTATGGTACCATAATGTACTACTGGTTAGCTTAAAAATAGTTAATGAATGTCATTCAACTGTCTTTCGACCAACGCCCCAACAAGTTTGTTCAAATAATTGAAGTCGTTGTGTTTAACATAAACCATAGCATTCGTTTAGAAATCTCGAAATCGTTTAGCACATATGAATCACCCCAAAACGTTTGAAAGCGGTAAAAGAGGGGAACTATGTACTCACATTGAATTGCAAGGTATCCTCGATTAAATGAACTTAACAAAGCTCGGGCAAATCAAGGAAATCAAGTGGTACCTAGTAATCGGATCGCTAAGTTAATAAATTGACACCTAAATCGGAAGATCGAGTAGAATGAGGTCTTGTAAACCAAATGAGTATTGGAACTCATATGATATGGTTTAATAAAGCCTACATTCTAAATCGGAACCTATCCTAAGTGCTTACGACCCGTTACGACCCATTAAGGTAACTTACGCTACTTTAACGCGTCGTTTGCGCAAAAGCGCGTTCGAGACGCCTAACTACTCGTATGACAAGTATTATATGCCCTATCATGTTTAAATATGTTGCATAATCAGTTTAAGTGACAAAAATCAAGTTGCATATGCTTAAAATCAAATTATGCATGAAAAGGGCATTTTGGTCATTTTCTTAAGGCATATAAACTACCTATCATACAACTAATCAAACTAAGTGACCATAGGGTATAACCTCGGAAGGTTATTCCCTGTACAACTATGGTCACTAAGTGTGCTTGGTTGGATCCTAACGATCGACCAAACGGGTCGGGTTTGAAAGTCTAAGCGGCTGTCAAGACCGCTTGACTTACGACCCTAAACAAGCACTAGACTAAAAGTGACGAGTTAAACATGTTAAAACATGTTTAACTAAGCTAGAAAACAGGTTTAATATAAAAAAAGTGTTTTGATACCCGAAAATAGCTTCATCGCAAAATACGCATAAACACGTATTTTGACCGAAACTTTGACTCGTCACTTCGACGAATTGACGTGGTAATCAGTAGGTATAGTCAGTCACAAGGGACTATAACCATCGTGATTACGCTCACGTTGCAAAGTTCGAACGAACTTTGTGTAGACCAATTCATGGTCAGAGCAGAAAGTCAAACACTATTTGACTATCACGCTTGAAAAGCATAAACAAGCATGAAAGAAGCTTACAAAAGATCCAAGCTAGGAAGAATTGATCCAAAACACTCAGGTATGAAGCCTTAGCTTCAACTTAGAGCAGATTTAGATCAATGTGTGAGGAATGAAGCTTGAACAAGATAGGTATTTATAGAAAGTCACGACCTATCAAGATCTTTACAAGTGTTTTTGAGCAATTCAAAGCTTAATCTAAGCCATACACTTGTGCCCATAGATTAGAATATAATGGGAACTCAAAAACAATCAAATGGTAAGCTAAAACCATGGTAAAATCGCCTGAAAACAGCTGCTGTGACCAGATTCATTGTTTCAGATCTGGTAGTCAGTCGCGCCCCACGTAGGACCACACCTGATCTTTTGCGGTCCGCCAGGCATGTTTCACAGAATGACAATTTTGGCCCCTACATGCATTAAACTTAGTTTTTGGTGTTTTTAAGCCCCGTTAACCCCATTTCAAGGCTCTAAAATGAAGTTAAAGTATAGGGAACTTAAAATATGCTTGAAAACATCTCATATGTCGGTTCGTTTTGTCGTACGGTTGCGTTATTCGGTTAATTACGACGAAAACTCGAACGGGCGCGAAAACGTTCCAATTTACGCGACGAATGGTATTTTTGCATTCCAATCACTAAAATAAAATATTTTAATGATTATAAAAATTTTGGGTGTCCGGATATGTTAAGAACGTAAGATATGTGCGTAAATGCAAACTTGTGCACTTTTTGATGCTTTTAGTCCCTATTGATCAAATAAGCATATTTTTGCATAACGAACCCCTCCAAGCCTATTTCTAAGCTATGTAAAGCATGTTTAGGGTATGTTTAGCTTATGATCAAGTTCTGGAATGTTCGTTACTCTACGAATCAGCATAGTTTTACAGTTTGACGTAAATAGTCCCTGCGATCGAATAAACTTGTTTTCGACACCCCAAATCATCCAAAACTTATTTCTAAGTTATGTAAGAGTTATTTAAGGTATGTTAAGCTTATGTCACTATTCAAGAGTGTTTTTCGCGTTCAACTGATTACGTTTACGCATCAGTTCACATATAACTTTCTAGAAAGAGATTTAAAGCTCGAAATTGAACAAGAATTGATATGTGCAAATGATACACGTATTTATACAAATCCCAAGTATGAAACACAAGTTCTCATTGGTTTTGTATTTGTATGATGTTCGTAGAGGCACAGATGTCACAGTCTCCCCTACTTTAGGAAATTTCGTCCTGAAATTTATTCGAATGAGTCTGTCTGTATAGTTGTGTTAAAAAATCGTCTTGCAGGGAACCTACGACATTATCTATTTGCATAGAGTAACCCATCAAAGATCTCCATGTAAGGCACAACTTTATCGTTCCCTGGGGGTGCTTCCTTAGATAAAGTAGGAAGTGGGAACGATATATTTGATTAATGATAAAGATCAAACTAACCAATAGTTCTGAGAGTATCCTTTAAGAATCTAAATATTAAAACAAAAAGATCTTGTAAGGATTTGTATTTCATTTCTCCAGTGGATATTCTTCAGAAGCGGAAATGAATGGATGATTCATTTACTCCGATGGATTCTTCGTCAGATATGGAAATGAAAGATGAATAGGTTATTCATTTCCAAAGGATATTTCTTCAAAAGCGGAAATGAACGGATAATTCAATTTCTCCGATGGATACTTTTATCAGAAACGGAAATGAAGGAATGTATAAGCTGTTCATTTCTCAATGGTTATTTATTCAGAAGCGAAAATGAATGGATGATTCATTTTCCTCGATGGATACTTCGTCAGAAGTAGAAATGAAGGGTTGCTGAATAAGTTATTTATTTCCCTGATGGATATTTCTTCAGAAGCAAAAATGAATGGATGATTCATTTTCCTCAGTGGTTACTTCGTCAGAAGTGGAAATGAAGGATAATTGAAATAGATATTCATTTCCTCGATGGATATTTCTTCAGAAGCGAAAATGAATGGATGATTCATTTTCCTCAGTGGTTACTTCGTCAGAAGTGGAAATGAAAGAATCGATACAGGATTATTCATTCCCCAATGGATATTTCTTTAGAAGCGAAAATGAATGGATAATTCATTTTCCTCAGTGGATACTTCATTAGAAGTGGAATGAATCTATTCATTTTCCTCAGTGGATATTTCTTACAAAAGCGAAAATGAATGGATAGTTCATGTTCTTCAGTGGATACTTTATCAGAAACGAAAATGACAAAATTAATGCAGGATTATTCATTCCCTCAGTGGATATTTCTTTAGAAGAGAAAAGGAATGATCAATTCATTTTCCTCAGTGGATACTTCACCAGAAACGGAATGAATTTATTCATTTTCCTTAGTGGATATTTCTTCAGAAGCGAAAATGGACGGGTAGTTCATTTTCCTCAGTGGATACTTCATCGGAAACGAAAATGAATTTGTTCATTTTCCTCAGTGGATATCTCTTTCAGAAGCCAAAAATGAATAGCTAGTTCATTTTTCCTCAGTGGGTACTTCATCAGAAACGGAAATGAATATAGTTAACTTTTGTTCCTCGTGTAAGTTGATACATGACAAAAATTTTTGTGGTTTCTGTGCACTAAATTCCATAATTATGTATGCATCCATAATTACGTAATTCCTTGCACAGTCCGCACGGTTTATTTTATAATGTGTAGGGGATAGAATCGGTCGTACACATAACACGTAAGCACATAATAGTCACACAATTGTTCACTTGGTTATCAATTTGTTATCAATTTGGTATAAAATTGTTATTAACTTGTTGTCGATTTGTACACATGTATTCAAAGTACACCAGGAATCCAATCAATGGACTACAACTAGCACTTTAAACATCCTCAAGAATCTATCTATAAAGATAGGATGATCTTATAAGGATTCTATTTCGTTCGCAATGAATCGTAACATTCATATTAAAGCACACAAAGAATCCAATTAAGGACTTTGATTTTGCGCTTTAAACATCCACAAGGATCTAACTATGAAGAAGATCCTATAAGGATTTGGAATTCGTATAGCGGGAAGTGTTTAGGAATCTTGTACTAGGTATGCTAAGACCACATACGAAGTATAGTGTTTCTGAAATCAAGGTGCTAGATATGCTAAGACGACATATGAAGCAAATTGATCCTTGAAATCATTACGCCAAGCATGCTAAACCAGCATACAAAGTAGGGTGTTCTTGAAAGCTATGCTTGGAATTGTTAAAAATATGTTTTTGAAAACCTTTTGTAATGTTTTTGAAATCATGTACTAAGTATATTAGGTAAATATTTTTATGAAATATTTTAAAACCATGAGAGATGATTTTGAAAACACGTATGAGGTTTTTGAAAACATGCATAATCTTTTGAAATCATATGCTGTGTAAAATACCGTGATGTCGGGAAGATATGATATGTATATCGCATAAGACCAATTAAGGACTCACAGAAGTACCCTTGGGTATCCAAATAAGGATTTAAAGCGGTACTTTGGGTATTCGTCCAGAGTTGTAACTTGCATCTTTTACTTTGTTTCTTAGAAGAAACGAGTACTTAGGATTTTCGTAGAGATCACGAGCGATCACAAAAAAATGGAAGAACTACGAGAGTAGTTTGTTTTGCGAGGAACACGGTTCCTTGGTGTCGGTATCGTAGGGGATATGTCGTTCATACATGTAATCATACTTGTTTTTGTACATCGTAATGCAAATAAAGATTTATTGAAAAAGTAAAATATTTGTTTCATAGTTCTAGGATAACAAAAGGAAAATAATGCATAAGGTTCGATCGTTTCTAAACAGCATCGTCTTCCAGTTAGTCGGATGCTCATCCACGTGCTGGATTTACATTAGCAAGCTTTGGGCAATTGTTTTTGAAATGACCCATCTCGCCACAGTTGTAGCAAGAACCTGGTTGAAAACGAGCTTGAGCAATGTTGTTGTCAGCTTGATTTTGTGCAGCTGCAGCTCGGCAAACCCTAGCTGTATGACCAGCAAGTCCACAACTTAGGCATTTGTGGCATTGCACATTAGCATGATGATGAAGGTTACATTGGTTTCACAAAGGTGCAGTTCCGTTGTATGGCTTCTTAGCAGGGGGTTGAGCTGGTTGGTTATGGACACCTTGATTGTTTTGAGCAACCACAACGAAGTTCTGAGAAGCCTTACGCTTCTTTGACTTCTTGGAGGATTCAGTCTGCTTATCCTTTGGTTTCATTTCGTCGGTTGGTTTCTTGTCGCCTTTTCGGAAAAGTTTATCCTTCCTGATCTGAGATTCAGTCAGGGTAGCGGATAACTCAATGGCCTGTCTAACTGTGGTAGGGTTGCTACCAGTAACAATATCTTGAACTGAGTCAGGGAGGCCATCAATATACTTTTCAATTGCCTTATCCAAAGGCGTAACCATGGTTGGGCGTAACAGACTTAGCTCCTCATATCGGTCCGTGTAGGCTCGATGCTCACCGCTATCTTGCTTAAGATCATCGAATTCCATTTCCAATGCCCTTATTTCATGACGAGGACAGAATTCCTTCATCATTAGAGCTCGAAGCTCTTCCCAGGTTTGAGCCAATGCCACATCGGCACCCCTATCTCTCATCACACCATTCCACCATATTAAAGCTCGTTTCTCAAAGACACTAGATGCAAATTCAACCTTTCGCCCATTTGGACACTGAACATGTCTGAATGTGCTTTCTAGACTCTCGAACCGTTGTAGGAGCGCAGTTGCTCCTTGAGACCCAAAACTTTTTGATGGCTTAGCTGAATTGAATGTTTTGAAATCACACGGAGCATTATTATTATTGTTATTGTTATTCGCTTGGTTTATCTGGGTAATGAGGTTCGGAATCACAGCAGCCATCTGCTGAACGATTGTGGCTGCGAGGGCAGCATTTTCAGTTTGATCGCGTCTAGGAGGCATTTTCTAAAAAGAACAAGAAAACATGAGAAACGAGTGAGATTGACATTTGAATGGACAAAAGAGATATTGAGGATATCAACGAAACATAAGGAAGGCGATCATTCGTCCGTTACCTCGAACAAACAAACGACGCACAATGGCTGAACAAAGTAAATAGGTCCTTATAATGTATCGCGAAGACATGCTTTAGCCTATAAGTGGACACTCACCCCAAGAGTTCCCAGGTAAGAGTGACTGGTCAGATTATGTTGTTTGTATGAACATTCTAGCCTTAGACAGAAAACTCGGGATATAGGCACCCACCCTTCTAGATTGCATGTGTTCACATTAATAAGACCCAAACTTTGACGGGATTTTGAAAACTTTGAAGGTTCAAAACCTTATAATAATTCATCTAAGAAGAGATGATTAGTTTTCAAGTCGGATTCGTAATTCGTGTTCTTGTTGTGGTTGTCACCTAAAGATAGGCAACAATATTGTTTTAAGACTAAACACAAGATAACTTGTGTTAGGGTCCTAGGAAGGTTATAGTCTAGGTCAAAGCATCACTAATAACCTAATTCCCTATAACCATGAGCTCTGATACCAACTCTTCTGTCACACCTCGACCGCGTTAAAACAACAAACCGCGGGGGAAAACGTCGTGGAGTGTCGTAACAGAATCATTGTTTCATAACACATGTATTGAAGTTTCGTTTTATTGAATTAAGTTTATTACATTGTCTCAAAATTTAGAAGCAAAACATGAACATATTTTTCACACCCTGACTTTTGCGGAAGCGTGATTTGGTGTGACTTGCTTAATATCATTACATTCAACCATAACAAACAACTATATGATAAATCCAAGATGTTCATCCATTGATTAAGTTTTAAGACATTACAACAACATTGTTTTAGAATCCAAATACTGACTTCAAATCTGTATTACAAACCACACAATTTTGTTTTAGAGTTCCATAAAGACTTCTCAAAAGATACTAATGAAAACTTGGATTTTGAATATGCATCCTATCCAGGATAGTGAACATACTCCCAAGCCATACGACACCGGATGACATCTTTTATTCCAAACAACACTTGAAAACTTCAACGCCCGCCAGATCCATACATAATTTCTTGAAATACATGTAGTTTGAAAACATCAACAAAAGTTGAGTGAGTTCATGTGTGTGTGGATAAACTTTTGAAACATTTGTAAGTGTGTTTGTATGTACTTGAAATCCGGTATGAAAGCAACAAGGAAACAAATCAATTAATGTGTAGCTAATACATTAATATACGTGACATGGTGCAGGAAGACTCAAACCTAGTAGACTTTGTCAATAAGACATAGTCACCACATGGTCCACTCGACGGACTCATGGGTGGGGCTCACTACACCCAAATCGATCTATCACTCATGTCCCTCGGTCCTACAACTAGGATTAATGGCCTTAAGAGTGCGCCTACCCGTTCACATGATCTACTGTACTTTCCAAAGCCAACCATAACAATTGTAATTGTTTGTAATCATTTTGTAACATGTCCTTCACCCCCGAAGCTATAAAACTGAAAACAGTTAAAAGAAAAGGGGGACATGAACTCACAGGTTTGCGTTCTTCGAATCCGCCTGTAACTTAAAGTTTCCTCTGGTGTATACGACTACCTACATGCGTACTACGGTCCATTAGACGGGTAGGTCGTGACTTAACCTTGGTCTTGATTAGTGTCTTGAGTTACATTAGTTTGTGTCATCAATGTTATTCCAAGTTATATAAGTATTTGTTAAAATAATAAATATTTTAACTTAAATTATATTTATCAAAATTTGGAATAATTGTTAAAATATTATATTTTAACTTAACGCACTTATGTATTGTATATGTATATCCTTCCCAAGGATGGGTGTATTTGTATTCGTATTCGTATTCGTATTCTTATACTTGTATATTTTTGCCATGTATTGGTATCGTATTCCGGAGTGTATTTATATGTACGAGAATACGTATTTTTATTGTGTTATTAAGTATCCTTATACTCAATTTTTGTATTAACTCTTCCGGAATAGTATCTTTAATAAAAATACATCAATATATTTCACCAAAATATATATTTTAAGAAGTATTACTTAGAAAAATTATTTATAATTTTTCCCTTGGCAAAAATATTTATAAATTTCATACAAGTCTCAAAAATAATATATTTTCAAGTCCAACTTAGAATATATATATATATATATATGAACCCATTTTTCATCCAAAATGATATATTTCATATTTATTTGAGAAAGTATATCTTTCACCCCGAAGATATTGTATTTCGTGTTTGTGTAAGAAAATATATATTTCTTAAAAATAATATATATCTTCTAAAAATCTCAAGAAAAATATATATTCATACTTGCCAAAAATAATATATTTTTCCCTTGTCAAAATTATGTCATATTCTTGTAGTAATTGTAAAAATCATATTTTCATTCCTTGGTGTCCAAAATATTATTTACCAAAATATGCATATGAATATTATTTCCGGAGTATTTTGTGAGTTATATTCCTTTGTTCGGTTTGTCTAATATTTTGGGTATAATTCATATGTTCATTCTCTTGGAATTTTGGTAATATTTTGGATTGTAACTTTTTAGTATTTTGGCGAGTTATATTATGTCAAGTCCTAAAATAATATAACTAATACACATAACATACAAATAATCATACACATGGTGACTTCTAAATATATATTTTCCTAAATACATATTTAGTCACTTTTATTTATAAAAACCACCCTCCAATATTTATAATTTTTGTAACAAAATTTATGGAAAACTTTTTGTGAAAATTCATGGTTTGAAAATATACTTGTAAATATTTGTTTAGAAATATTTTTTCAAAGTGTTTAATTTTTAGAAGAATTTTGCCATAGTTTCCCCTAAAAATGGAGGTTTCCCATGTTTTCAAAACATGTGTTTATTTTCTTTTCAACATCAAAACAATTTTCCAACAACAATCATCAACAACATACACTAATTTTTCCATATGAACATCATGGTGAATTTGACTCTTGTTAAAAATGTGTAGTCTTCTAGATCTACACTTTACATAAGATGATCTTTCCAAAATTAAGTGCTCTTGAGTATTTTAACAGACTTTTATTAAACTTTATTTTACTAACCAACTCTTCCATGAGTTTAATGGTCTTTAAAGTTTGTAAATCATGTTCTAAAACCACTTTTATGTTTATTAGAAAGATCAAGATTTTTAACATCATGTTTAACCATGGATCTTTCAAGATCCATGCTTAATATCTTTAGATCTTTCAAAAACAAGCTTTATGTTAAATTTTTAACAAACTTTCCATGAATTGTAGTTTCAAAAATTTGTTCTACACACACTTTATTACTTCAAGATTACAAGTTTATGCATAAAAATTCATATTTCAAGTTCACATTATGCTTCATATGTTCATCTTCAAGTTTAACCATGGATCCTTCAAGATCCATGCTTAAACTTGGTAGATCCACGCTTTAACATACTTGATCTAATCATAAACACAAGATATAACACCAACAACATAATTACATACACCAAAAATCCATGTAATCACTTATTTTCTTCATGAATATGTTAGATCTTTTCATTTTTAACATTAGAAGTTAAGTTGTTTAGATGGTGAAACTTGTACATAACATAAACATGACTTAAATTAGTGATCAAGGAGCTTACTAATAGCTCTAATGGCTAGGGAAGTGGCACAAGCATGAAGATGATGAACAAGAAAGAAATCAAGTGGTTAAAAGCTCCAAAGTGAGGTCCTTCCACTTCTAGCACCATACGCCTTCTTAGATGGCCTCCATACACCTCTAGATCACCTTGGATTGTGAGGTTGAAGCATGAAAATGGTGGGTTGTGTGTGGAAGTAATGAGCCGTGAGCAAGAGGGAGCCAAAGGAAGAAGATGAAGTTTTTAAGGAATGATGGACACTGTGAATTTACTTAGGGTCTTATAGAAAAAAAAGTTCCAACATAATCTTCCTATGGGATCTCATGCACCAAATTAGGGGGACAAGGTTAAATAAAATATTCAAAAGGTGCGTTGGGCCCATAGGGGCCGGATTTGGTGAGGGGGGGGGGGGGGGTAAAATGTAAATTTTTAGAAGTTAGGGGTTTAAAGTGCAAACTAGAAGGTTTAAGTATGTTTAGGTGTTTTTATGATTTTTAAGGTGTTCTACCACCAATACTAGCTTAATATCATAAAAACATTACTTCTAGACAAATTTTGATGTCCCAGTTATTGTCTGGTTGTTCGGTTCGTTACCTTTCGTAAAAGTGCTGAATTTCACAGTTTCACGAGGTATGAAGCACCTTTTATGGCAGTTTCAATTCCCGACACTTGGTAAGTTATTTTGGACAATAAAACATAAATTTTGCATGATATTATTGTGTTAAATAGCTGAATTGTGCTAATTTATGCTGAATTCTGCAGTTTATGTAAGTTTTAGGCACTTTCCGGCACTTAAGCTATCAATAGGAAGGCAGTTTTATGATCCTTACTTTCCTACACACTATACTAGTGTGATACTTGGTTTCTAGCCCATTTTAGGTCTCAATACAATGTCTGTCTATTTACTGAACTCCGTCAGCATTTTTCTGGTTTGTCTGATAACTGTGCTTACTGTATTTAATGCACCATTTAAGTCAATAAAGTTCTCATGCAATAACAGTATGACATTAAGCAATAATCAGGAAGCAATTCAAACAATAAATTGTGATTCAGCACAGTCATTAAGCACTAATCATTGTCTAATAATTGTACGGATGCATGCAAATTTGACAGTTGTCACATTCTCCCCCTTTTAAGAAAATTTCATCCTCGAAATTTAAACTACATTAAATACTTAGGGTTACGTTATGCGTGGATGGATATGTATAACACCAAAGTGAATAACCACGAAGCCGAATCAAAACTTATCCGAATCAGGTGAACCCAAGGACATATTACAACAATCAGAACCCATTGGTTAACAGGTATGTGTTCCAGAATTTGATGTCAAAGGACACGAGATGTATAGATGTATAGTCTAGTGTAACTTAGTTAACAGGGGTGCAACAAGGATTTTCGACCAATAGAATTTCAAACAATCGATCACAATATGCAAATGAGTTTTCAGAAACGATAGCATCCGCTATATGAGCTCAAAAATCAACAATTCGAATATGATAGTAACATGAAAATGATCTGTCAACTTTTGAATAAATAAATGGTTAAAATTAGTGTGTTGACATTATTGAATCGCGAGGATACACCGAAAGGAAATACAATCGAAAATGGAGTATTGTTGTCTTAAAATGTTTGAATGACAGATCAAATAAAAGTATATGTACTTTCGAGTGAAATGGTTGACCATGATTAGTACAAGCTACAAGTTTACACCGACACCACAAGGTGTCGTAATGACATAATTCAATAATAGCGGTGACCGAACAAGTCTGAGGATTTGATTTAAACAACGTCATAGGGTTTTTAATCGAATATGGACATCAAGAACTGCTGTTTCTGATCGAAGATGAAAGGCAATAAATACCACAAGGCATCCGATTGATAATGAAAGAACCGTTAGGAGGTACACTGGGGTATAAAATGAATTTATGTACCATTGTCTTAACACACGATTGTGTTAGGACTGATTCAATCATGATAAAACAAAACGGATTTAGAGCAAGTCAATAAATACACAATTAAACCCGTGTATGAAATGTGTAACCAAGATTAGCGCAGGCTTCAATTTAGCGGAATCATCACTACAAAGTGTCGAAACCAACAAGCGAGTTAATGGAGCTGTAGGCCGAACAAGCCTTTTGCGACTCAAAATAAATGAAATGCTTGCAAAATGAATTTGAATATGATGCTCTCAATACATCATATGGTGTCTTAGATTGAATATGCAAAATGGACAAGTCCAAGCAATTGAACTTGGTTTCAGTGCAAACTGACAATAAACGTATGTATCGACAAAGGAAATGGTCACAAGGATAAACCATGTATGTAACTCGAGAGAAAAGAAGTTTCAAGAAGGTTTTGTTGACTCAACCTCAAGGAGTTAATACTTACAATAATGCAGAATATCCGAGTCACAAGGCAATAATCGGATATAACGAAATAATGTTTGTAACTTTGATGAAAACGATCATTTGAAGGAAGCCACATGCGTAACAAACGATTGTATGTATGTCATATGAATTTCCAAGAAATGAAACAATGAGTATTCGTTATAATGAAGAAATGATCAAATATCGAGACAAAGGAGTGTTTGCTTTAGTGAAGAAAATTGTCGTGATGCAATTGCCATTAAGAGAAGTAGAGATGCAAAATTCTAATTGCTATAAGAAAAAGTGGGAAATCTCAATAAAAGAAAATTGAGTGCTTTATTTGTTAGCTAAAATAGCATATTCGACAGAATAATGGTGTTTGCCCGAGTTATTAGACGGGGTTCCTAAGTGACAACCTCTAATGAGTCTTGTCCTAAGTTCCCGAAGGTCCTAAGTACATGTTTTCTAGGTTCTCAAAGTTTCGTATTCTGTGTGAAACTGTTTTGTGCATCGTGTAGGAAACACAATTTTATTGCATGTTTGAAACAGATTGCTGACTCACTGTACTTTGGTATGCTTTTATCCTGAATTCACAGCTAATGATACTCACTCAATGATTAGTCTTAGAATAGTAGTGGGATCCTCACAGTTAGTTAAATAATTCATTAATCCTCAGCAAGAGTTACCGACTCTTGTTGGTTAGCTCGTTCGGCTCCTGGTAGTTGATGCTCATTTGAAAATCATCGTCCTTCTTCTTGACGAACAGTACTGAAACTGTGTTGACAACTCTTGCATCTCGGTAGGCGCAAGTCGATAAGGTGTCTTAGCTACAGGCGCAGTGCCTGGGACCAAGTCAATGCGGAATTCGACTTGTCATTGAGGAGATAATCCTGGCAAGTCTTCAGGGAAGACTTCAGGATATTTCGGTGCTTCGGTTTCTTGGCCCATGACATGAGCCAAGAAGGCAATACACCTTTTACGCATAAACTTCCATGCCTTCAAACAACTAATTATCCATAGAGGTGTATCCTGATTCTCTCCATGAATCACGATTGTCTCCTCATTCGTCATCGGGCTGTGGAAAATCTTCTCATGGCAAACAATCTCCGCACGATTACTCGACAACCAATCCATCTTGACCATGACGTCGAAGCTTCCCAACTCAACTGACAGAAGATCTATTGAGAACTTACGCTCTCTAAGTTCTATCACACAGCCTCTAATTACTTTGTTAGCTTCTACTAGCTTCCCATTAGCTAGTCCTATCGAGTACTGGATATTTAACTTACTTACTACTAAAGTAAGTATAATCTGAAGCTAAAATTTAACAATAGTATCAAATAGCACAGATGCATAACGTTGACTAATATGGGACGTACCGATAACCTTGTTTGGATCCTGGCGTGCTTCCCTAGCTCCGCTGTTGAGCTTTCATCCACGTGCCTGAGTGTTTTTAGGGCAGTATTTTCTGAAATGCTTTTTGTTTCCACAATTGAAACAAACTTGAGAACGCTTTTGCTTGTCACTCTTCCTGCGTTGATAGTCGTTGTTTCCTTCGTGATTCTTGCTGCCATCTTGGCCTTCATTTCCACGTTCAGTACCATGCCTACAAGTCTCCTTGGGATGCCCCCTCTTGCCACAGTTATCACATTTTCCATATTTACATCGCCCGACATGATAACGTAGACAATTGTCGCACTTAGGTAGGATACCCATGTATTCTTTTCCCTTTTTGGCCTTCTTCTTGTTACTCGCCCGAGTACCCTTCTTGAAGTTTGAGAACTTTCTCTTGTTATCTCCAGATGGCTCCACTGGAGTCTCCTTTTTCTCCTCCGAAGTGGAAAATTTCCCTAGTCTAACCTCTTCTTAAGTGAGCGCCACACTTAAATCGATAGCATTGGTGATTGTTGGAGGTTTAGATGTTGTCACCAGGCTTAGAATCTGAGGTGCCAATCCCCCGATGAAGCGTTCTATCCTCTTAAACTCTGGTTCCACCAGACGCGGAGCAACTTGTGACAAATCGTGAAATCTCTGCACATACTCAGCTATCTTTAAACCTTCCATTTTCAAGTTCCAAAGTTCAGTCTCCAACTTCTGGACTTCTACCCTCGAGCAATATCTGTTACGCATCAGCTCTTTCAGTTCATCCCACATTAAAGCATACGCAGCAGCCTCGCCCAACGTCTGAACCTGAAGGTTCCACCATGACAGAGCCCCATCTAGAAACAGTCCAGCTATGTATGTGACCTGATGTTTGAGGGCGCATTTACTTAATCAAAAAACATAATCCGTCTTTTCAACCCAACGCATAAAAGCTATGGCACCCCCGATGCCGTCGAAATCCAGGGGCTTGCAGCCCAAGAACTGCTTATAGGTGCAGCCTGTGACATAAGCAACATCATTCATGTAAAACATTAGCAAAGCACTCTTGGAAATGTCCAAACGTTTTGTAATGTGTCTTAAGTGACCAAACATTACCGTTGGGTGGGTTATTTCCTGAGGTACCTCCGCTGCGTTCGGAGCGAAGGGCCTCGTGCTGTGCGATGGCCTGTGAGATGCGCTCTTGTAATTCTGCCTCTGTCATTGGCAGAGGGTTGTTGGTATCGATGTTCCCTTGAATCGACATCTTCTAAGAAGAAGATCGGCTAGGTCAGGTCTTATTAAGGACACAAGCACATAGGCATCTACTTATCGAATAAGACCTAGGGGGTGTATTTACATATGTATATAAGTAATTGTCATAACAAGCAATCATATAACATCACAATTATCTCACAACATGAAAAATGGAGAGATATTTAAAGAGAACATATCAAGCAAACACGTAGTATCACAATTATAGCACACACATGTAGATCAACAATGTGCTTAGTGAGGGCATGGAGACTGAGCTTTCATTAGTCATGACCACAAAGTATTGTTACATGTTTAGTGGGGAATATGACGATTGAGCTTTCATTATTTTCCGACCACAATCACATTGTCTACAAAGTGTATCACATCAAAAGGGACACAGGGTCACCCTACCCTTGTCCAATAAGTCTATTAGTGTATCAATATCACGTGATCAAAAGTGGTCTTCAAAAGTCTCCACAATCTCGGCTCATCAGTAGTGTCTTTACCCAAAAGTAATGCAATCCACATAAAACCAGAAACTAACTATACTGGTGACTGAGGTAGAGGAGGGAAGAAAAGCAAACTGCTAACATGTGTGAGCTCCTCCTCGAGCTTGCATACACGTCGAAGTAAGTAACTGAGCTGCTGCTCGATAGTAAAGAAACAAGCATCAAAACCTGGGAAAGGTGTAATAGCAGCAGGTAAGAGTGCAAAAGGAGACAGTGATGAATGTGGAGGATAAAAAATATACTGTCATAGGCAAGGTGGCGGACATGGTGTAAGCTCAAGCTCCAAAACTCTATACTCAAAATCTCAAACTGTAGCTGAAGTAAAAGGAGAAACTCATCCCATGTGTAGCCTCCATGATGTGAGGAATGGTAGGTGTCTGAAATCAGCATAGTGTATGGTAGGAACCATTGGAACGGCTCGTCCAGCGGTGAAGTAATGAAAGGAGCAAATGGTGCAGCCTGAGGGATCTATGGAAAAGCTGCTGAAGCAAAGGGGTCGTCACGCGGGTGCTGACCAGAAGTACTTTCCCGGGGTGCGGGTATATCCTAAAGGAAAAACGATAGGTATACCAGTGCGATGGACGTCGGACTCCACAGGAGGAAAGGAGCAACATCAGCGGGTGCGGGTGCAGGAACAAATGTCTTAATCAAAAGGGAAAATTAACAGGTGCAGGTACTGAGCCAGGTATAAGGGGTGCAAGGTCTGGTGAACCAAAAGAAACATGGCCAGGATCTGGAATCGGCTCAAGATCAATAGGCACAACATCAGGCTGATCCAAAAGGAACAAAAGCTAGCTCAGGAGCAGGCTCTGGGCCGTGTGGAGGTGTGGGATCTCGAGCAGGTGATAGTGCAACAGACATAGCGGCGTCATCATCTAACTCAGCAGCAAAGAGCTGCAGTCCGGCCGTCTGTAAAGCTGAAGATGTTACAGACTCAAAGGAGTCTGAAACAGAGTGCAAACTAGAATCAGAGGATAACTCGATAACAAGGATCTCAAGAAGTGGAATAGCAACAACGTTCTCGTCTAAATTTCCATCATCATGGGCGTCATCAGGGGGACCATCAACAAACAAATCAACGTCATCATCAACTAATCTTCGAAAGGTAGATCCTCGGGAGGAATGACCACGAGAGGTACGACATCGAGGATCGGAGCCATGA
The DNA here is from genome assembly GCA_030545235.1 of Helianthus tuberosus. NCBI lineage: Eukaryota > Viridiplantae > Streptophyta > Magnoliopsida > Asterales > Asteraceae > Helianthus > Helianthus tuberosus. The sequence continues at coordinate 108,528,839 of CM060412.1, read as the reverse complement.
TGGCTCATCATCGGAATGACATGTGATGAGGTGGTCACGGGCTGGAACAAGAATGATAAAAGGATCCTCGTCAGGGAAGCTGATGTGTGTAAAATGCAACATATAAATTACATCAAATGAGGCATAAAACTAACCCTTTTTAAGTACTAATATTGGAAAAAGAGTGTTTTTGTCTTCCTTTTGTATTTTCAGGATTAAATGAGCTCAAAAACACAAAAGAAGCAAAAAGACAGCTAAATCCAACATAAATACAAGGAAAGGAACATTAGTGGACTGCCCGACCCCTCAACGGCATCTTCCCAAGCAAAAGAGAGAAGGCAGAAGACTGAACACGACCCGTGCTCAGCCAGCACGGGGCCGTGCCCAAGAAGCAGCAGAAAAGACAAATCCATAGAAGCTTCTATTGCCCACCACGGGCCGTGCCCAGCGGACACGGGGGCGTGTCGAAAGTACAGCAGGCGCATTTATTGTAATTGCGAATTACAATTAATGAGGAGAGAGAGTGTCAGACGGGCACGGGGCAGTGTTCAGCGGACACGGGGCCGTGCCCAGCTCTCTGTTCAGCCTATAAATAGGAGTGCTTGGATTCATTTCAACTCATCCCTTGGCACACCACCTCTCTCACACTTCATCCACCACCCACCACCATCACAACACCATCATCCACCACCATCATCCATTGTCCATCGTAGAGTGTGTGAGTCATCTCGGGATCCAAGATTGATCGTAAGAGTTCTTGACAATCAAGGCCATGTTTGCCTAAGTCTCTTACATCACTTGGTGAAGACAAAGTGTCTAGTATAATACTTTTTATTTCTAATCTTTTGCACTTTTTATTTGGTTTTGTATTAATGACTTTAATAACTAGTTACTTATGTTGAAGGTGATCTTTCCTTATCGTTTGTCCGTGGTGTCTTGGCATTATTTTACTGTCTATATAAAATAAAAGATTTTCACCATTCATATCTCCACGGTCTATATGGAGGTATGTTGGCTACCTGGTCGGGGGTTAAGGGAACGGTTTGGTAAAGGTCTTGCCATTGTTCAGCGTTTAGAGGTCCTGCAATGGACCTGGGTCAAATTTAGTAGGACCTCCTTCAATACTTCACGGTATTGGATGGCGGGGGTCCAAACTCTTTGATCTCCTCATAAGTTAACTACTATTAATACTATAACCCGGCTATTTAGGACTGTATCCCTGCTGACTCAGACTACTTAGCCGAGGGTAACGTCACCGCCAAAAGCGGGGCCTACCACAATACTGCATTAATAACGTAATTCATTATCTTCCATTAATCCACCCTTTTAGGATTGTATCCTTGCTGACTCAAACTACTGGGGTGAGGGTAACGTCACCTTCAAAAGAGGGGCCTACTACAATAACTAAGATAATCTCTTAATTATGTGCAAAAGTGCGGAAATAATCAAAGGTTATACTAGATACGAGTCGGAACCAAGTGATTCATCTTGTCTATCTGTTTTTATTTTATTTTTATTTTTCAGCATTTAGTTAGTTTTATTTTTCTTAGTTTAAAACCTTTTTCTAAACTTTTTATTTTGATTAGACGTTGAGGATAAACCGGTACTAAAAGCTCTTGTGTCCTTGGACGACCTCGGTATCTTACCAACGCTATACTACGCTCACGATGGGTGCACTTGCCCATATGTGTGTTTAGTGTTAGTAAAATATCGTGTTTTATAAATTTAAAACTTGGCTAAAATAAGTGTTAAAAGGGCTTAAAATATACACCTAAAATATACGACACTTCACACGCATCAAGTTTTTTGGTGCCGCTGCCGGGGACACAAGGATTTTAAGAAAGTTAGGAATGAACGGCCTAATCATTTTTCCTTTTTCTTTTTATTTTTTTAGGATTTTCTTAGTTTTTCAGCTTCTGCAGAGCTCAGCACGGGCCGTGCCCGCTGAACACGCCCCCGTGCTCAATCATTGGAACTGGCAATCCTGTTTTACGTCAGACAGTAAGCTGAACACGGGGCCGTGCCCACTCAACACGCCCCCGTGCCCAAGTTTCAGTTACTGAAAACAGAACCGTTAGATCCCGGCGGTTGGTAATTTCTGACATAAACATGAGTGATAGTAATTGTTTTTACTTTCGGCACTCTTATGGTACGTGGTGTCAATTATGCGGTGGCGAACATGAAGAAGTAGAATGCTACTTTCTAAATTATAGGCCCCATTACATGGACCCACCGACTTCTTACAACCTTAAGAGGGGCGAAAGTAAAAATAAGCACTATTTCTCCCTCGAATGCGCCCAGCCAGATATTCTAGGGGAAATGCTCCTTGATGAGTTATTTCACCTAGAAAAGCTAATTCGGAAATGGCTAAAAGAACTTAGGAAGGATTTTATTGATCCACCCCAAGACAATGACCATGACGAAATGCTGGAACCGCATTCCGACAACCTCGTTGCTCCCGAAAATACCTTCGTTTCTAGCAAAGACTTGGACGATAGTCGTCCCTGTGTCGATTGTGCCGTGAAGGACTCTCCATCGACTTCGTTCGATGCATACATAGACCTGAGCGATTCGGCATACACCTTCTTTAACGAGAGCCCGGGAAAGGGTTGGACTTGTCCACCTAGAATGAAAATAGGAATTACCCTCACCGACAACCTCTTGCGTTCTCGCCTTAGTCTAGGACAATTAAGGTATCTTAGGCACTTTGGGGTTGTTCCAACCAGTCAGGAACCACCCGATACTAACAAGTTCCTTAAAAAACTAGACAACTTCATAAAACAGTCCCTCGACACGGGGCCGTGTCCAGCCAACACGCCCCCGTGTCCATCAAAAGATTCCATTCTGATCAGTACGTCAGAATATGGACAAACTGTGTCAGAACTCCACCTGCACACGGGGCCGTGTCCACTGGGCACGGGGCCGTGTCCAGGATGCTGTCGTTTTCTATAAATGCAGCCAAGAATTCTGCACATTTGGACCAACTTGGGACAGAGATTTGAAGGAATCTTCTCTCAAACTATCCTAGGTAAGTCTAAAAGAAGGTTCCAACAACCCATCTTGTCCTTTCCTCTTTTAGCCATTTCCTTCTTCTCCATCTTTCTTCAAGAACTACCATTGAAAGTTTGAAATTCTTCCAACTTTGTGGTAGGGATTAATGAGTTTTGTTCAAGGAATCTTGGTAAAAACATGTTATATAACATTGTTTTAAGTTATTAGCAACTAAAAAGACCCCACAAGTTCAGAAAATAACTTAAAAATCCAAGTTTCCTTGCTCCGAAATTCTGCAGAAAGATGAACACGGGGCCGTGCTCATTGAGCACGGGGCCGTGTCCGATATCTGTTTCATTAAATAAACTTTTTCAGTTTATTTTTCGTAGAATGTCGAGTGAAAACAGCGAAACATCTTCTGTGCATTCGTCAAACAGCCGAAGAGGAAGAAGACCCTCCATTGAAGCTACACTTGTGCACTATGTGATAGCATTAAGGGAGGCTCTCGACGACATGACTTCGGTGGAGGAGGTCCTAATCGACCGTATTAACGATCTTACGATGGGACTTGAAAGCAGCTTCTAAGAAATTAACCTCTTGCACCAGAGGTTAAATATTCTTGTAGCACCCCCAATGGAACCAGTCCTTCCTCAGCAGGATTGGAACCTGGCACTCGGAATCAACAACCCTACCGGGTGGGAAGACTTTCCGGCGGAACCTCCCGTGGAACACCAACAAGAGATCCCGGTGGAAGTTGAAACTCCTCAAACTAATGCCAATGAGCCTTCTTTTCTCCTTCCAAGGGAGGTGGAAGAGTGGCTCGCTGACATTTGAGAAGAACCGCACGCGGAAGAAGGAGTTCAAAAAGGCCTTGTTTAACCAAGATTAGTTACTTCTTGGAAATTTTGCTAAATTAAAATAAAGTAAAGGCTAGGACTCCTTGGTTTATTATTTCCTTGTTTTATCTATTTTAATTTAGGATTATGTAAGTTCTCTCTATGATGAAATGAAATGATGGTTTTAAGGTTTGGATGGTTTTTAATGAATAAAACACACTCATGGTGGTAAAGGATGAAAAGGGGAACGAGAAAAATGACCCCTCGCACAAGAACAAGGCAACCCGATAATTCTCTCCATTTCAGAAGGTTCAACATGGGCCGTGCCCAACCAACACGGCCACGTGCTGAACCCCCTGCAGAAAAACGCCCAGTTCAGGTAACTGGACACGGGCCGTGTTCACCCAACATGCCCCCGTGTCCAGACTTCTGTTTCTCTTGTTTTAATTTTGTTACTGGCACTTGAACACGGGGCTGTGCCCGGATAACACGGGGCCGTGTACAGTGCCCAGTAACACAAATTTTTGCTTTTTAAAACACTATTTTACACATCCAATCAACCTAAAAATTTATTTTTGGGACACATTGAGGACAATGTGTAATTTAAGTGTGGGGGGGGGGGGGGATGCTAAAACCTTGAATTTTGCAAGTCCTAAATACAAGCCTTACACAAAACTCTATTGGAACCGATAATCACCCCAAATTTTTTCAAAAATATCATTTTTTTTTTACTTGTCTAGGTTTAACTCGGGAAATTCAAGTTCTCAAAAAGGTTATATTTTTACAAATTTACAACCGATAGCGTAGTGATAAAAAGAACCAACATAAGAAAATTATGAAAAGGCATAACAAACTTAGTTAAAATTTGATTATATATACTTGATCACATAAAAACCCATTCCCACAAAAGTGAGTTTTGAGCCTTTATTGAGCACAATTACATATCATTAGACTAAATGCTCATTTTTCGTTTCTTGTGTGAATAGCCGCTTGGTTCTTACGACTCTAGAACTTGCCATGACGATACATTCCCGGTCCTTATCAACTTAAACCCGAGTAAGTGAATAATAGAGGCATTAGGACTAACCTTTTTTATTTCTACACCATTATTTTTCTTTTTCCTTTACCACCTACCCAAAAATCCCCCTAGTTAGCCCCTTTGAGCCTAAACCTTTTCATTTCATCACCCAAACCAAAAACCCTTTTACCCACCAAAACTTTTTTTTATTTTTAACCCTTTGTTTTAGTAACAAGTTCGGTTTTTCATAAGATTGTTGAAAAAAAAAATATGTGTGTTGATGATGAAGCAAAAAGAAAATAAACAAACAAGTTCATCAAAAATAACTTTGTTTGAATAAAAGCTTCATCAAAAAATAAAAAGTTACAAAAATAGAAAATCTTACGAAAACCGACACTTGTTACGCTTTTTCGCCCTTTTTCTACTAACCACTAACCACTATCCCAACCACCTACCTTTAACCCAATCCTAACCCTTAACCCACAAAGTCCTCTTGATATTTACAAAGGTATAAAAGTTAAAAAGGAGGAGGATTGATTGCTTGGCAAGCTTATGGTAGAAATAAGTTCCATGCCGCTCTCGAGTGATTCACTAAAAATACACCTTCGGCCGAGTGTGAGTGATTTCTCCCGTGAGGTATGTGAACTTGTATATAAATGGAATTTTAAAAAAGGCATGTTATGCCCAAATAAGTAATTTCTCCTATGAAACGTTCTAAATAAATCATTACGAATAGGAGTGTAAATAAATAAAAATAAAACCCAAAAAGATCTTGGATATCCCGACACTCTACGACAAACCCAAAACCTTCTCTTCTACCCATTCCATTTGGGAGTGTAAGCCACATATTAAAGAGTTTTTCTTGAGGACAAGCAAAGGTTCAAGTGTGGGGGTATTTGATGTGTGTAAAATGCAACATATAAATTACATCAAATAAGGCATAAAACTAACCCTTTTTAAGTACTAATATTGGAAAAAGAGTGTTTTTGTCTTCCTTTTGTATTTTCAGGATTAAATGAGCTCAAAAACACAAAAGAAGCAAAAAGACAGCTAAATCCAACATAAATACAAGGAAAGGAACATTAGTGGACTGCCCGACCCCTCAACGGCATCTTCCCAAGCAAAAGAGAGAAGGCAGAAGACTGAACACGGCCCGTGCTCAGCCAGCACGGGGCCGTGCCCAAGAAGCAGCAGAAAAGACAAATCCATAGAAGCTTCTATTGCCCACCACGGGCCGTGCCCAGCGGACACGGGGGCGTGTCGAAAGTACAGCAGGCGCATTTATTGTAATTGCGAATTACAATTAATGAGGAGAGAGAGTGTCAGACGGGCACGGGGCAGTGTTCAGCGGACACGGGGCCGTGCCCAGCTCTCTGTTCAGCCTATAAATAGGAGTGCTTGGATTCATTTCAACTCATCCCTTGGCACACCACCTCTCTCACACTTCATCCACCACCCACCACCATCACAACACCATCATCCACCACCATCATCCATTGTCCATCGTAGAGTGTGTGAGTCGTCTCGGGATCCAAGATTGATCGTAAGAGTTCTTGACAATCAAGGCCATGTTTGCCTAAGTCTCTTACATCACTTGGTGAAGACAAAGTGTCTAGTATAATACTTTTTATTTCTAATCTTTTGCACTTTTTATTTGGTTTTGTATTAATGACTTTAATAACTAGTTACTTATGTTGAAGGTGATCTTTCCTTATCGTTTGTCCGTGGTGTCTTGGCATTATTTTACTGTCTATATAAAATAAAAGATTTTCACCATTCATATCTCCACGGTCTATATGGAGGTATGTTGGCTACCTGGTCGGGGGTTAAGGGAACGGTTTGGTAAAGGTCTTGCCATTGTTCAGCGTTTAGAGGTCCTGCAATGGACCTGGGTCAAATTTAGTAGGACCTCCTTCAATACTTCACGGTATTGGATGGCGGGGGTCCAAACTCTTTGATCCCCTCATAAGTTAACTACTATTAATACTATAACCCGGCTATTTAGGACTGTATCCCTGCTGACTCAGACTACTTAGCCGAGGGTAACGTCACCGCCAAAAGCGGGGCCTACCACAATACTGCATTAATAACTTAATTCATTATCTTCCAATAATCCACCCTTTTAGGATTGTATCCTTGCTGACTCAAACTACTGGGGTGAGGGTAACGTCACCTTCAAAAGAGGGGCCTACTACAATAACTAAGATAATCTCTTAATTATGTGCAAAAGTGCGGAAATAATCAAAGGTTATACTAGATACGAGTCGGAACCAAGTGATTCATCTTGTCTATTTGTTTTTATTTTATTTTTATTTTTCAGCATTTAGTTAGTTTTATTTTTCTTAGTTTAAAACTTTTTCTAAACTTTTTATTTTGATTAGACGTTGAGGATAAACCGGTACTAAAAGCTCTTGTGTCCTTGGACGACCTCGGTATCTTACCAACGCTATACTACGCTCACGATGGGTGCACTTGCCCATATGTGTGTTTAGTGTTAGTAAAATATCGTGTTTTATAAATTTAAAACTTGGCTAAAATAAGTGTTAAAGGGCTTAAAATATACACCTAAAATATACGACACTTCACACGCATCAGAAGCTATCAGCAATGGTAAATCATTATCAAAGTCTAGTATCGCGAACAGTTGGAAGTCGTCCTCGTCCTCGAACAGCATGTCAGGATCACTCTCAGTGTCTGACGTATATATCTCTGGCGCGGGTATGACCTCGTCGTCTGATGTGACTGCCTTCGGGTTGCGGGCATCCGACAACCCACTCTCTGAGGATAGCATGTGTGCCTACAACATCGTAATCCTAACATATGTACGTATAGTAACTACTAACACCTAATATATGCAAACAAAGACAATTTATCATGTAATCCTGTATTCACATTTATCTTTCATGAAACTTTCTATCTTTCCCAGTCTCCCAGACTAAACCACCTGGTCTCCCAGACTAGACCACCTAGTCTCCCAGACTAGACCACCTAGTCTCCCAGACCAGACCACCCAGTCTCTTAGACTAAACCACCCTGTCTCTCAGACTGAACCACCAAGTCACTCAGACTGAACCACCCAGTCTCTCAGACTGAACCACCTAGTCTCTCAGACTGAACCACCCAGTCTCTCAGACTGAACCACCCAGTCTCCCAGATTTAACCACAAACATAAACCTTGAAATGTGTTTCGTGTCTTTTCTTTATAAAAATGTTTGTTTCTTGGATCTGGGCATTTTTGTGTATGCAATGAAAACATGTTGTAAAAATATTTTCGTGAGAGCCCTAATGATTGTAGTCTAGACTCGAGAAGGAATCCTAGTTCGCTACAATCGAAGCTCTGATAACAAACTGTCACACCCTGACTTTTGCGGAAGCGTGATTTGGTGTGACTTGCTTAATATCATTGCATTCAACCATAACAAACAACTATATGATAAATCCAAGATGTTCATCCATTGATTAAGTTTTAAGACATTACAACAACATTTTTTTAGAATCCAAATACTGACTTCAAATCGGAATTACAAACCACGCAGTTTTGTTTTAGAGTTCTATAAAGACTTCTCAAAAGATACTAATGAAAACTTGGCTTTTGAATATGCATCCTATCCAGGATAGGGAACATACTCCCAAACCATACGACACCGGATGGCATCTTTTATTCCAAACAACACTTGAAAACTTCAACGCCCGCCAGATCCATACATAATTTCCTGAAATACATGTAGTTTGAAAACATCAACAAAAGTTGAGCGAGTTCATGTGTGTGTGGATAAACCTTTGAAACATTTGTAAGTGTGTTTGTATGTACTTGAAATGCGGTATGAAAGCAACAAGGAAACAGATCAATTAATGTGTAGCAAATACATTAATATACGTGATATGGTGCAGGAAGACTCAAACCTAGCAGACTTTGTCAATAAGATATAGTCACCACATGGTCCACTTGACGGACTCATGGGTGGGGCTCGCTACACCCAAATAGATCTATCACTCATGTCCCTCGGTCCTACAACGAGGATTAATGGCCTTAAGAGTGCGCCTACCCATTCACATGATCTATTGTACTTTCCAAAGCTAACCATACAAATTGTAATTGTTTGTAATCATTTTGTAACATGTACTTCACCCTCGAAATTATAAAACTGAAAACAGTTAAAAGAAAAGGGGGACATGAACTCACAGGTTTGCGTTCTACGAATCCGCCTGTAACTCAAAGTTTCCTCTGGTGTATACGACTACCTACATGCATACTACGGTCCATTAGATGGGTAGGTCATGCCATAACCTTGGTCTTGATTAGTGTCTTGAGTTACGTTAGTTTGTGTCATCAATGTTATTCCAAGTTATATAAGTATTTGTTAAAATAATAAATATTTTAACTTAAATTATATTTATCAAAATTTGTATAATTGTTAAAATATTATATTTTAACTTGACACACTTATGTATTGTATATGTATATCCTTCCCAAGGATGGGTGTATTTGTATTCGTATTCTTATACTTGTATATTTTTGCAATGTATTGGTATCGTATTCCGGAGTGTATTTATACGTACGAGAATACGTATTTTTATTGTGTTTATTAAGTATCCTTATACTTAATTTTCGTATTAACTCTTCCGGAATAGTATCTTTAATAAAAATACATCAATATATTTCTCCAAAATATATATTTCAAGAAGTATTACTTAGAAAAATTATTTATAATTTTTTCCTTGGCAAAAATATTTATAAATTTCATACAAGTCTCAAAAATAATATATTTTCAAGTCCAACTTAGAATTTATATATATATATATATATATATATATATATATATATATATATGAACCCATTTTTCATCCAAAATGATATATTTCATATTTATTTGAGAAAGTATATCTTTCACCCCGAAGATATTGTATTTCGTGTTTGTGCAAGAAAATATATATTTCTTAAAAATAATATATGTCTTCTAAAAATCTCAAGAAAAATATATATTCATACTTGCCAAAAATAATATATTTTTTCCTTGTAAAAAATATGTCATATTCTTGTAGTAATTGTAAAAATCATATTTTCATTCCTTGGTGTCCAAAATATTATTTACCAAAATATGCATATGAATATTATTTCCGGAGTATTTTGTGAGTTATATTCCTTTGTTCGGTTTGTCCAATATTTTGGGTATAATTCATATGTTCGTTCTCTTGGAATTTTGGTAATATTTTGGATTGTAACTTCTTAGTATTTTGGTGAGTTATATTATTTCAAGTCCCAAAATAATATAACTAATACACATAATATACAAATAATCACACACATGGTGACTTCTAAATATATATTTTCCTAAATACATATTTAGTCACTTTTATTTATAAAAACCAACCTCCAATATTTATAATTTTTGTAACAAAATTTATGGCAAACTTTTTGTGAAAATCCATGGTTTGAAAATATACTTGTAAATATTTGTTTAGAATTTTTTTTTTCTAATTGTTTAATTTTTAGAAAAATTTTGCCATAGTTTCCCCTGAAAATGGAGGTTTCTCATGTTTTCAAAACATGTGTTTATTTTCTTTTAAACATCAAAACAATTTTCCTACAACAATCATCAACAACATACACTAATTTTTTCATATGAACATCATGGTGAACTTGACACTTGTTAAAAATGTGTAGTCTTCTAGATCTACACTTTACATAAGATGATCTTTCCAAAATTAAGTGTTCTTGAGTAATTTAACAGACTTTTATGAAACTTTATTTTACTAACCAACTCTTCCATGAGTTTAATGGTCTTTAAAGTTTGTAAATCATGTTGTCAAACCACTTTTATGTTTATTAGAAAGATCAAGATTTTTAACATCATGTTTAACCATGGATCTTTCAAGATCGATGCTTAATATCTTTAGATCTTTCAAAAACAAGCTTTATGTTAAATTTTTAACAAACTTTCCATGAATTTAGTTTCAAAAATTTGTTCTACTCACACTTTATTACTTCAAGATTACAAGTTTTTGCATAAGAATTCATATTTCAAGTTCACATTATGCTTCATATGTTCATCTTCAAGTTTAACCATGGATCCTTCAAGATCCATGCTTAAACTTGGTAGATCCAAGCTTTAACATACTTGATCTAATCATAAACACAAGATATAACACCGAAAACATCATTACATACACCAAAGATCCATGTAATCACTTATTTTCTTCATGAATATGTTAGATCTTTTCATTTTTAACATTAGAAGTTAAGTTGTTTAGATGGTGAAACTTGTACATAACATAAACATGACTTAAATTAGTGATCAAGGAGCTTACTACTAGCTCTAATGGCTAGGGAAGTGGCACAAGCATGAAGATGATGAACAAGAAAGAAATCAAGTGGTTAAAAGCTCCAAAGTGAGGTCCTTCCACTTCTAGCACCATACACCTTCTTAGATGGCCTCCATACACCTCTAGATCACCTTGGATTGTGAGGTTGAAGCTTGAAAATAGTGGGTTGTGTGTGGAAGTAATGAGCCGTGAGCAAGAGGGAGCCAAAGGAAGAAGATGAAGTTTTTAAGGAATGATGGACAATATGAATTTACTTAGGGTCTTATAGAAAAAAAAAAGTTCCAACATAATCTTCCTATGGGATCTCATGCACCAAATTAGGGGGACAAGGTTAAATAAAATATTCAAAAGGTGTGTGGGGCCCATAGGGGCCGGATTTGGTGAGGGGGGGTAATATGTAAATTTTTGGAAGTTAGGGGTTTAAAGTGCAAACTAGAAGGTTTAAGTATGTTTGAGTGTGTTTAGGTGTTTTTATGATTTTTAAGGTGTTCTACCACCAATACTAGCTTAATATCATAAAAACATTACTTGTAGACAAATTTTGTTGTCCCGGTTATTGTCCGGTTGTTCGGTTCGTTACCGTTCGTTCAATTGCTGAATTTCACAGTTTCACGAGGTATGAAGCACCTTTTATGGCAGTTTCCATTCCCGACACTTTGTAAGTTATTTTAGACAATAAAACATAAATTTTGCATGATATTATTGTGTTAAATAGCTGAATTGTGCTGATTTATGCTGAATTCTGCAGAATTCTGCAGTTTATGTAAGTTTTAGGCACTTTCCGGCACTTAAACTATCACTAGGAAGGCAGTTTTATGATCCTCACTTTCCTACACACTATACTAGTGTGAAACATGGTTTCTGGCCCATTTTAGGTCTCAATACAACGTCTGTCTATTTATTGAACTCCGTCAGCATTTTTCTGGTTTGTCTGATAACTGTGCTTACTGTATTTAATGCACCATTTAAGTCAATAAAGTTCTCATGCAATAACGGTATGACATTAAGCAATATGTGGTGCACATGTATGCATGAAGTAATAATCAGGAAGCAATTCAAACAATAAATTGTGATTCAGCACAGTTATTAAGCACTAATCATTGTCTAATAATTGTACGGATGCATGCAAATTTGACAGTTGTCACAATATTGTCCTTTATTGTTGTTAAGTCACTAAGGCCTCGTCCATCCCTACGTGAGCATGCATCATAATCATCATCAAACAACGGTACCTGAAACATATGTGAAAGTACGTCAGCATAAAAATGCCGGCGAGTACATAGGTTTTGTGAGTGTGTCAGATTCATGGCCTTGAGTTCATATTGCAATACCTCGACCAACTACGAAAGTTGTCGAGTGTGTACCTTGAAAACAAAAGAGTTTGATATTGCAGTATGTTCTATCAACTTTTTCAAGTTGATATATGTATAAACCAAAACCATTGTAGCCATGAATCTTAACTGAAAACATTTGTCTTTGTAAACCAAGTAGTAAATCATCGTTGAAAGTAAACGTTGCATGGTTTATATCTTTTAAGTATTCCTTGTTGTGTAACTTCGTTTAGAAAACATTGGTCGAAGTGATCTAGATAACGCAACGACATGTAATGTATTAAAAGCACTTATATATAGGAAGTACCAGCGGCATATCCACCATGTTTTTATCACATTACACCCGCCCCGTTACCTAATCACTTACCATAACCCAATCGATCAATAGTTCAAATAGTTCCAATCGTTCAAATAGTTCAAATAGTTCACAAAGATCAGATAGTTCCAGTGGTTCAAATAGTTCAAATAGTTCACATAGATCAGATAGTTCCAGTGGTTCAAATAGTTCACATAGTTCAATAGTTCAGATAGTTCCAGTGGTTCCAATAGTTCACATAGTTCAATAGTTCCAGTGGTTCGTGTTTAAATTGTGAAAACTAACTTTTGGTCATTTCATTGAATACATTCAAACCTGTGTGACTCGTCCTAATCGTTCAACTTGTATTAACAAACCACCAAAGGGTAAGTTAATCATCATCAGTTTCTGTCGTTACCCACATTACCCCCATAACCATGGTGAAAGTTCGATAACGGGATTTGTCAGATCCTATGGTAACATAATATCCTATGGTACCTTAACGTACTACTGGTCGGCTTAAAAATAGTTAATGAATGTCATTCAACTGTCTTTCAACCAAATGTGCTTGGTTTGATCCTAATGATCGACCAAATGGGTTGGGTTCGAAAGTCTAAGCGGTTGTCAAGACCGCTTAACTTACGACCCTAAACAAGCACTAGACTAAAAGTGACGAGTTAAACATGTTAAAACATGTTTTACTAAGTTAGAAAACAAGTTTTATATCAAAACAAAGTGTCTTGATACCCGAAAATAGCTTCGTCGCAAAATACGCATAAACACTTATTTTGACCGAAACTTTGACTCGTTACTTCGACTAATCGACGTGGTAATCAGTAAGTATAGGCACAAGGGACTATAACCATTGTGATTACGCTCACGTTGCAAAGTTCGAATGAACTTTGTGTTGACCAATTCATGGTCAAAGCAGAAAGTCAAACACTGTTTGACTTTCACGCTTGAAAAGCATAAACAAGCATGAAAGAAGCTTACAAAAGGTCCAAGCTAGGAAGAATTGATCCAAAACACTCAGGTATGAAGCCTTAACTTCAACTTAGAGCAGATTTAGATCAATGTGTGAGGAATGAAGCTTGAACAAGATGGGTGTTTATAGAAAGTCATGACCCATTAAGATCTTTACAAGTGTTTTTGAGCAATTCAAAGCTTAATCTAAGCCATACACTTGTGCCCATAGATTAGAATACAATGGGAACTCAAAAACAATCAAATGGTAAGCTAAAACCATGGTAAAATCGGCTGAAAATAGCTGCTGTGAACAGATTCATTCTTTCTAATCTGGTAGTCGGTCATGCCCCGCGTAGGACCACACCTGATCTTTCACGGCCCGCCAGGCATGTTTCACTGAATGACAATTTTGGCCCCTGCATGCATTAAACTCAGTTTTTGGTGTTTTTAAGCCCCGTTAACCCCATTTCAAGGCTCTAAAATGAAGTTAAAGTATAGGGAACTTAAAATTTGCTTGAAAACATCTCGGTTGTCGGTTCGTTTGGTCGTACGGTTGCGTTATTCGGTTAATTACGACGAAAACCCAAACGGACGTGAAAACGATCCAAATTACGCGACGAATGGTATTTTTGCATTCCAATCACTAAAATAAAATATTTTAATGATTAAAAAAATTTTTGGGTGTCCGAATATGTTCAGAACGTAAGATATGCACGTAAATGCAAACTTGTGCACTTTTTGACGCTTTTAGTCCCTATTGATCAAATAAGCATATTTTTGCATAGTGAACCCCTCCAAGCCTATTTCTAAGCTATGTGAAGGATGTTTAGGGTATGTTTAGCTTATTATCAAGTTCCAGAATGTTCGTTACTCTACGAATCGGCATAGTTTCGCAGTTTGACGTAAATAGTCCCTGCGATCGAATAAACTTGTTTTCGACACCCCAAATCATCCAAAACTTATTTCTAAGTCATGCAAGGGTTATTTAAGGTATGTTAAGCCTATGTCACTGTTCCAGAGTGTTTGTCACATTAAACTGATTACGTTTACGCATCAGTTCGCGTATAACTTTCTAGAAAGCGATTTAAAGCTCGAAATTGAACAAGAATTGATACGTGCAAATGATACACGTATTTATACAAATCCCAAGTATGAAACACAAGATCTCATTAGTTTTGTATTTGTATGATGGTCGTAGAGGCACAGATGTCAGAGAAAGTATGTAATTTATTTATCTTCATTTGGTATGTAAAATAAATAGATTATTTGCATTTTATTTTACTAGAAAAAAATGTATTAGGGTAATTTTATGTAAAAGAAGATGTAGAATAATGGGTTTTGGTTTGGACCATAATATTCGGCCTAAAGGACTTCATAGTTCTTAACGAGATTTTAGCCAAATAACCAAAGACACATTTTTGAAGCCTAAAGGAGTTTGGAGCTGAATTTAAAGTTCATTCGGAAGCCCAAAGAAAGTGGAGAAATCACAACACAAGAAGAAGACTTGAAGCATTTGGATGCGGGATCAAGTGGGAGTTCAACGACACATTACTTGTGTCAATATTCACCCCTCAGGAAGGACCTTTTGGCACACTTGTTTTGGCTAACAACTGTTGTAAAAAATAGTTGGCTATGGTTATGCACCTATTGATATGTGTGTTGTGCTTGTGTGGTTGCTTATTTATGTTGTTTGGATGATATGTCGATGTGCATGCTTAACAAACTAATAATCAACAACAAGCTTAAAATTGGTTCTTAACAACATCATTAAAATGGTTAATAAAAGCTTTTTATTAAAAGTTAATGATTTTTTATAATAAAATGGGTTTTATTAAAAAGAACCTTGAAAATTTGTTTTCACTAAAGTACCATTGATTTGAATGCGTGCAAATGTATGGTACATAAAATTTTCTAAACTAAGCATTTGAATGCGGGATCAAGTGGGAGTTCAACGACACATTACTTGTGTCAATATTAACCCCTTAGGAAGGACCTTTTGGCACACTTGTTTTGGCTAACAACTGTTGTAAAAAAATAGTTGGCTATGGTTATGCACCTATTGATATGTGTGTTGTGCTTGTGTGGTTGCTTATTTATGTTGTTTGGATGACATGTCGATATGCATGCTTAACAAACTAATAATCAACAACAAGATTAAAATTGGTTCTTAACAACATCATTAAAGTGGTTAACAAAAGGTTTTTATTAAAAGTTAATGATTTTTATAATAAAATGGGTTTTATTAAAAAGAACCTTGAAAATTTGTTTTCACTAAAGTACCATTGATTTGAATGCATGCAAATGTATGGTACATAAATTTTCTAAACTAGAATTTTGAAAAATATTAAAAACGCCTTTTATAAAACAAGTCAAACACCATCCTTTTATACAACACTCGAATCACTTGAGAACTTGTTTGTGGGATAAAGGTTACCTAACCACATTTGAGGGAACTTGTATGTTCGAGGTGGGGATACCATGTTTGTGGGATAAAGGTCACCTAACCACTTATATGTGTAAACTCACATGTGTGTGTAAGTTGGACGACTTGATTTGGAAACCATGTGCTTAGGTTCACTGAAGCATGGCGTACAAAGGTGTTGATGGGATTAAACATGCCAACTAAACATAAAGATGTTTAACCGATCCCATATGGCTTGAAATTGCAAAGGGTTACAATCGTCAAACGTTGACTACCTTGTTAATTTAAATAATGGGATAAAGGTCACCTAACCAATATTTAAATGTAACGTTGGATTCTAGATTTTAATTATTAATTATCAATGAGACGTATAAGGGTATTAATGATTAAAATATAATAATATCAAAAATAAATTTCGTAGATGGCCGCTAACAATTACCCAAACCGTCCGTAACCTATCACTAAGAATAATCATTGAAAAGGATCGTGTCAACCATAACAACTTCATGGATTGGTATCGAAACTTGAGAATCATTCTCAAGCAAGAGAAGATATCCTATGTGTTGAACGATCCTATTCTTGATGAACTTCTTATGGAAGATGAGGATGCCTATAATGATTGGATTAAGAATACCGTGGATTCTATACAAGCCTCTTGCGTCATGTTGGGAATTATGATTCCCAAGATTCAAAAGGATTTTAAACATCATGAGCGTTTGAAATGATTACCCATTGAAGGAAATGTTCCTACAACAAGCAGGGGTAGAACGCTTCTAAACGATTCGGGCGCTTCAAGAATGTCGAATAGAGGAAACCCAATCGGTCTCATCTTATATCTTTAAGATAAAAGCCACATTGATCACCTCGAAAGGATCAAAATGGGTAAAAGGGCTTTATCCGTTATAACGACCAATGAGGATAGCAAAAAGAAAGGGCATCACCCTGACTCCAAGGCAAATGTTGCAAAAGGAAAGGGGCATTTCAAAGGGAAAGGAAAGAAAAGGCTAAAGCTGAACCACCGAAACCAAAAGAGAAGAAGGCAAAGGTTGCCACGAACTGTCGCAACCCCTGCCCCCTATCTGTCCCGGGAACGGGCGGCCGCGAGACCAGTCTTGGTGGTATCATTATTTTGTTATTTTGGCAGCGGAAATTTCATCTGGACCGTAGTTAGGAAATATTTATCAGAGTAAAACCACCATATTTTATATTAATAATCACATGGGTAAAACCTACGTTTCTTATTACAACATATTTATAGGGATAGACCATGTTTTATTTAAAACATCGTCTTTTAGGTAACTTTTATAGCCACATTTTTCCAAGCCGTCAGTGCTCTCTAGCTGGCTTTCTTCTAATTTGGATTTTACATTTTGTTACCTGAAACGCGTTTTAAAAACATTTGTCAGTGGGAAATACTGGTGAGTGAATCCCAGTTTAATCAAGAAGAGTTTCATCCATTAACAGTATTGAGAGCAATCACATTGTTTATTTCTACACAATTACTCATTCAGTATTGTCAATCCTGACTGGTGGGTCATATTACACATTGGCTAACTCGTTGTCCAATGGTAATGTGTTTCACATTTTGTATACAAAACCCCAACATACCGGCAGTAATTGAAGAACTACAAAGACTCAATCACTGCTTAATCACATTGTAAAATATTTAAGGTTTTGTAAAAACATTTACAAAATGGTTTACAAAAAAGAGGATAAACTCACATTGCTGACTTAGGTTTCTTCTAGGGTTTCTTGGAGATTATGTATAATTTACACAATGCACACGCGTTAGTATAATAACCCTTTATATTTACATTAGTTATACCCTCCCCAAGATGGCATTCCAACGACTATGTCGGACAGAACCCTGACAGCCGTTACGGAACCCTTGATCAATCGGGCAGCGTATCTAATATGTAACCGGGGTTATAATACTTACATCGGGGCAGAACTTCGTTAATTAGGGGGGTATTATACCCGAGGATTATGCCTACTATGTGAAAATTGAGAGAAAGAAAAGAACGTGAACGATTTGAGACTAAAGCCCGAGCTCCCAATTTATAGGGCTGTAATCCGAGCCTCTCGCGGTTCGCGTAAGAGTAAGCTTAGGCTTATGCGGCTCGCGTCGTAGGGGGGTCTAGGCCGTAGCTGATCCGGGTCACGGTATAGGTTCAACACGTTGCTGCCACGTGGCAGCTCAGGGCTGCGTCTGATCTTGTAGCTGTCGCGCCCCGCGTAAGAAGTAGCCAAAGGCTACGCGCCCCGCGACAACCTTTAAATTTTTGTTTTTATTTTATTTTTAATGCTAAAATCGTATTTTGGGCTTGGTTTTTACATACGGGGTGTATTTTAAGATATATGGGAATATTTTAATATATTTTAGGGTATCCAAAAAATTCAGGAGGGTTGTTATATCCTCCCTACCTTGTTTTAGAGCTCGTCCTCTAGGTCTACTGGAACAAGTGTAGATATTTCCTTTGCATTTCTGATTCAAGTTCCCATGTGTATTCTGGTCCTCTTTTGGAGTCCCACTTCACTTTGACCAGAACCAATCTCTTGTGCTTGAGATTCTTGACTTTTCTATCTTCAATCTGTAGAGGCTTCTCTATAAACTTTAACTGTTCATTTACCTCTATATCTTGAAGAGGTACTACCAGTGTTTCATCAGCTAAACATTTCTTGAGATTAGATACATGAAATACATCATGTATTCCTGCCATTTCCTCTGGCAGTTGTAGCTGATAGGCTACTGGTCCTATTTTTCTAATAATCTCAAAAGGTCCAACATACCTGGGGCTTAGCTTTCCCCTTTTGATGAATCTTACCACTCCTTTCCAGGGAGAGACTTTCAATAACACTTTATCTCCTACTTGAAATTCCAATGGCTTTCGTCTGTCATCAACATAACTCTTTTGTCTATCTTGTGTTGCTTTCAGTCGTTCCTTGACTTGAGTGATTTTGTCTGTTGTTTCTTGTACTATCTCAGGTCCAGATAGTTGCTTTTCTCTAATTTCTGCCCAACAGACTGGCGTTCGGCACTTTCGTCCATAAAGTGCTTCTAATGGTGCAGTATTGATACTTGTGTGATAACTGTTATTTTAAGAAAATTCTATCAATGGTAAGTGATCGTCCCAATTACCTCCGAAATCAATTACACAAGCTCTAAGCATGTCTTTCAGTGTCTGAATTGTCCTTTCGCTTTGTCCGTCCGTTTGGGGATGATAAGCGGTGCTTAGATTCAACTTGGTTCCCATTGCTTTTTGGAAACTTGTCCAAAAATGAGAGGTAAAATGACTATCTTTGTCAGAAACAATTGATAGAGGAATTCCATGTAATGAAACTATTTCATTTACATATAATTTAGCTAACTGTTCCATACTGAACATTTCTTTCATTGGTAGGAAATGAGTTGACTTGGTTAGTCTGTCTACAATCACCCAAATTGTATCATTACCATTTCTTGTTTTGGGTAACTTTGTAACAAAATCCATTGTTATCATTTCCCATTTCCATACAGACATTTCTAACTGTTGCAATAAACCTGAGGGTTTTTGATATTCAGTTTTAACTTGTGAACAAGTTAAACACTTTGCAACATATGCTGCTATATCCTTTTTCATTCCTATCCACCAGAAATTCTTTCTTAAGTCCTGATACATCTTATCATTTCCAGGATGCATCATATACTTAGACTTATGGGTTTCTTCTAATATACGGTGGCGTAGGTTTCCTAATTTAGGTATCCACATTCTTTTCTTATGGAATCTCCAAATTCCATCTGTTCCTTGTTCTAATTCCTTAATCATTCCTTTTAACTTTTCAGTATCATCCTTGATTACTGATTCTTGTGCTTTTCTAATCTGATCATTTAAATCTATTTGCAGATTTAACTTAAGAGAACATACTCTTTTTGGTTTTTCATGACACTTTCGGCTTAAAGCATCAGCTACTACATTTGCTTTTCCTGCATGATACTGGATATTACAGTCAAAATCACTAAGTATCTCCATCCAGCGTCTTTGTCTCATATTCAACTCCTTTTGCCCAAAAACATACCTTAAACTTTTATGGTCGGTGAATATGGTGAACTTACTACCGTAAAGGTAATGTCTCCAAATTTTAAGGGAAAAAATTATTGCTCCTAACTCTAGATCATGGGTTGAGTAATTCTCTTCATGATTCTTAAGTTATCTAGAAGCGTAAGCTATAACTTTTTGACGTTCCATTAACACACATCCATAACCTAACTTGGAAGCGTCACAATAGATTACAAAATCTTCAGTTCCTTCTGGTAACGCTAGTATGGGTGCATAGGTTAACCTTTGCTTAAGAATTCTAAAGGCTTCTTCTTGTTTTGGTCCCCATTGAAACTTAATGGATTTACATGTTAACTTAGTTAAGGGAATGGCTATTCTTGAAAAATCTCGAATGAATCTTCTATAATAACCGGCTAATCCTAAGAAACTTCTAACCTTAGTTGGTGACTCAGGGGTTTTCCATTTAGTAATCGCCTCAATCTTGGTGGGATCTACATGAATTCCTTCATAATTGACTAGGTGTCCAAGAAATTGTACCTGTTCTAACCAAAACTCAAACTTCGAAAACTTAGCATAAAGCTTTTCTTTTCTTAGTAAACTTAGAAGTGCGTGCAGATGGGCTGCATGTTCCTCTTTGCTTTTGGAATAAATAAGAATATCATCTATAAAGACAATTATGAATTTATCCAAATATGGCTTACATATTCGGTTCATCATGTCCATGAATGCAGCTGGGGCATTGGTTAAACCAAAGGGCATGACAGTAAATTCATAATGGCCATACCTTGTTCTAAAAGCGGTCTTAGGAATGTCTTCTTCCTGTACCTTTAATTGATGATATCCTGACCTTAAATCGATTTTTGAGAAAAATTGTGCTCCTTGCAATTGATCAAACAGATCATCTATTCTTGGTAATGGATACCGATTCTTAATCGTGACCTTGTTTAATTCATGGTAGTCAATGCACATACGCATTGATCCGTCCTTTTTAACGAATAATATCGGTGCTCCCCATGGCGATGAGCTTGGCTGTATGAATCCCTTCTCCAACAATTCATCTAATTGTTTCTTTAGTTCTTGCATTTCTGCGGGTGCCAAACGGTAAGGTGCTTTGGAAATTGGTGCGGTTCCTGGTATTAAGTGGATTCTGAATTCTACTTCTCTGTCTGGAGGTTGCCCTGGTAGCTCTTCTGGAAATACATCTGAAAACTGGGATACTACTGGAATATCCTTAATTATTTTCCTTTAGTGTTAGTGATTATAGAAATCAAATACACTAATGATCCTTTCCTTATATAACTTGCTGTTTTCATCACAGAGATGAATTTTGTGGATTTAGAGGTTTTATTTCCTTTAATTGTGATCTTTTCACCCCTTGGTGAATTTACTTGGATTGACTTTTGATCACATAAAATACTGGCTTTATTGGCTATTAACCAATCCATTCCTAATACAACATCAAATCCTGCCAGATTTATTGGGTAAAGGTTTGCAATAAATTTCTGATTTAAAATTTCTATTCTTGCTCCCTGCAAGATTTCAGAAATCCTAATGGTTTCCCCATTTGCGGTCTCAACTAGACATTCTTGTGGGAGTTTAGTTAATGATTGATTAAGAAGTTTGCAAAATGAAGTATTAATAAAACTTTGGTTCGCACCAGAGTCAAATAATACTTTAGCAAAAACATCATTAACTAAAAACGTACCAGTGATCACATCCGGGATCATCTTTGCTTCTTCTGTAGTCAGAATAAATATTCTTGTTATTCGTAGCTGGAGCTAACTTTGGACAATTAGGCTTGATATGACCTTGTTCTCCGCAGTTGTAGCATATCCTGTTGTTAGGCTTCTTTCTGCAGTCTTCCTCCTTGTGTCCAGATATTTTGCAAAAGTTACAGTATATGGAGCATCTTCCTGAATGCTTCCTTTTGCAATACTTACAGTAGGGTGCAGAGGTAGAACCTACATTTCTCCCACGGTTAGAATTTCCAGACGGAATTCTTGAGTAAGCTTCTGGGTCAGGTTCCTCCTTTATCCTCTTCTCATGTACGGACTAATTCATCTGTCAAGGTGTTAGTTAGTTCTACAGCTTCTTCTATGGTTTGAGGTCTAGCTTCCTTGACTACATGCCTAATCTCTCCAATTAATCCCCAGATGTAACGGGAGATTAATACTGGTTCAGGTGAACCAAGGGTTGGTACTATTCTGGCATATTCAAAGAATAATGTAGTATAACCCTTACTATCTACTCCAATCATCCTAAGATTTAGGAATTTGTTTGCTATCTGTTCCTTCTCATTAGGAGGGCAGAATTTCCTTTCTACCGTGTTTTTAAACGCCTCCCATTCCATATTGTAAGTTCTATCACTTCCCCTAGACTGGAGGATAGTGTTCCACCATTCTAGTTCTGAATTTTTAAATAGGTTGGAAGCAAACATTATCTTATCCTCTTTCACGCATTTACTTATCCTTAAGACTGCCTCGGTCTTTTCTATCCAGCGTAGAGATGCAATGGCCCCTTCATTGCCCGAGAATTACATTGGTTTACAAGACCAGAATTCTTTATAGGAACAACCGTAAGACACGGTTCTTCTTCTTTTGGGAATGGGTACTTGAAGTACGGCTCCGTTGTTTACGCTGTTTTCAGGTTCAGAGGGTCGCTTACTATCATGTTTACTTTTATTTTCCGCTTCCCTAACCATTTTGATAATATATGGCATTGCATCTATTATCCCTTGTGCCACTATATGCTGCATGGCACTGTCATCCACTTGTTTTCCGTTATTGTTGTTGTTCGGGTTCTCATTAACCAAGTTATTGTTACTCTGGTTATCGTTATTCTGGTTTTCCTGGTTTACCTCGTCGTCCATCTGAATTTTAAACATTCACCAATTATTAATATCACAAAATAATTAATAAATTGGGCGACAACCACACAACACACATATTGGCCAAAAACGTCGAGCATTGTGACTTTACTCTGTTCTACTATAGTATGCTTCTAATACAAACCAATACTAGAAATTAAAAATTACAATACAATACTACTGCGCATCGCTAACCATGGAGTGGTCTATACTACACATATATTATTATTATTACACATATATATATATATATATTATTTTTTTTCATACAAACATATTATATATTATTATATTATTATTATTATTATTATTATTATTATTATTATTATTATTATTATTATTACCAACTCCACCATCTCCTTCACTAGTCTGGATTCATCCAGTAATCCATATTACGCTCGTTGTATTTCCAGACGAGTCGCTCTCCTACATGCCTCATCCTCTCAATACTCTCTAAAATCTTTTCTCTTAAAGTTCGGTGCTCGTGCACATTATCTGCATTCATTGGGGGTGCAGGTGCTGGTACTGGGTCTGGATACTGGGGCATGGGATTCTCCTGAGGGTACGGATTCTCTAAGATCTCCCTAATGTATTCATCATTATCGTAGTAGTAGGGATCTAGAGGGTCCAGACCTGGATAGGCTGCTAAGTTAGGCATGGGTTTGTCATTTAGGTGGTAGCGCGACACATAATCCCTATGATCATCGAACCATGGATCATAATCTGGGTCTAAGGGATTAGGGGCTGGTATCCTAGGTATCTCCTCAGGGTTGAAATCATGCATTTCTACTTGATTTTCAGGATTATCCGCTATCTACATTGGCTGAGTAGGGAACAAAGGTAAGGGTTGTGGGGCTACTAGTTGTTCCAGGTTTGTGTCAGCAGCAGTTGTTGCTAGGATATGAAAATTGGCTAGGCTTCTATTAAGCATATCCTGTGTATGGGCATCTGACTCTCGCTTAGCGGCTGCTAGGACTCTCTGCTGTTGCAAGTTTCACATTCTTTTCCTACGCTCGGATGCTCCCTTACTGAACCATCCTCTCTTTTTATGAGGAATGGCTCTTCAGACTGAGCCTTAAAGACAAACATCCCTTCTTCATTATTAGCGGCATACCCAGAGAGGGTAGGCTGTGAAGAGGTACCTTCACTCTTAGGTGAATCGGAGAACTGATGATACGCGTCTGAGGGTCCTTGATCACTCATACTGTAAACTAACAAATAGTCAAATAACACACAATAGTAAACTACAGATATGCACGTATTAATTTCCTAACAACTTGAATAATATTGGTGTCAGCAGAACACTTCTGTGGCTGAATCGGTGGCTTAGCTCTGATACCACCTTCTGTCGCAACCCCTGCCCCCTATCTGTCCCGGGAACGGGCGGCCGCGAGACCAGTCTTGGTGGTATCATTATTTTATTATTTTGGCAGCGGAAATTTCATCAGGACCTTAGTTAGGAAATATTTATCAGAGTAAAACCACCATATTTTATATTAATAATCACATGGGTAAAACCCAAGTTTCTCATTACAACATATTTATAGGGATAGACCCTGTTTGATTTAAAACATCGTCTTTTAGGTAACTTTTATAGCCACATTTTTCCAAGCCGTCAATGCTCTCCAGCTGGCTTTCTTCTAATTTGGCTTTTACATTTTGTTACCTCAAACGCGTTTTAAAAACATTTGTCAGTGGGAAATACTGGTGAGTGAATCCCAGTTTAATCAAGAAGAGTTTCATCCATTAACAGTATTGAGAGCAATCATATTGTTTATTTCTACACAATTACTCATTCAGTATTGTCAATCCTGACTGGTGGGTCATATTACACATTAGCTAACTCGTTGTCCAATGGTAACGTGTTCCACATTTTGTATACAAAACCCCAACAAACCGGCAGTAATTGCAGAACTACAAAGACTCAATCACTGCTTAATCACATTGTAAAATATTTAAGATTTTGTAAAAACAATTACAAAAAGGTTTACAAAAAAGAGGATAAACTCACATTGCTGACTTAGGTTTCTTCTAAGGTTTCCTAGAGATTATCTATAATTTACACAATGCACACGCGTTAGTATAATAACCCTTTATATTTACATTAGTTGTACCCTCCCCAAGACGGCATTCCAACGACTACGTCTGGCAGAACCCTGACAGCCGTTACGGAACCTTGGATCAATCGGGCAGCATATCTAATACGTAACCGGGGTTATAATACTTACATCGGGGCAGAACTTCGTTAATTAGGGAGGTATTATACCCGAGGATTATGCCTACTATGTGAAAATTGAGAGAAAGAAAAGAACGTGAGCGATTTGAGACTGAAGCCCGAGCTCCCAATTTATAGGGCTGTAATCCGAGTCTCTTGCGGCCCACGTTTGAGTAAGCTTAGGCTTACGCGGCCCGCGTCGTAGGGGGGTCTAGGCCGTAGCTGATCCGGGTCACGGTATAGGTTCAACACGTTGCAGCCACATGGCAGCTCAGGGCTGCGTCTGATCTTGTATCTGTCGCGCCCCGTGTAAGAAGTAGCCAAAGGCTACGCGCCCCGCGACATGCTTTAAATTTTTGTTTTTATTTTATTATTAATGCTAGATCGTATTTTGGGCTTGGTTTTTACATACGGGGTGTATTTTAAGATATATGGGAATATTTTAATATATTTTAGGGTGTGAGAAAAATTCAGGAGGTTGTTATACGAACGATCCATGCTTTGAATGTGGTGAGATGGGGCATTGGAAAAGGAATTGTCCAACTTATCTCAAGGAGTTGAAAAACAAGAGGGATGCGGGGCAAACCTTAGGTACAATCTTTATGATATATATTTACCTTAATGTTATTTCTTCAAACACATGGGTATTAGATACCGGATGTGGAACTCATGTTTGCAGTTTGTTGCAAGGGTTCAATAGAAATAAACATTACAAGAAGGGAGACACTGGTCTCTTCATGGGCAATGGAGCAAAAGTTCAAGTTGAAGCCCGAGGAGACTATCATTTGAAACTTCCAAGTGGTTTGGAAATCGTTTTGAAAAATGTTTTCTATGCTCCTAGTTTGACTAGGAACATTATTTCAATTTCCCTTTTAAGACAATATGGTTTTAATTTTAAAGTTTGTAAACAATGACATTTATATTTCGATGAATGACATGTTTTACTTTAAAGCTATGCCTTCAAATGGTATTTATGAATTGTGTCACACCCTGGCTTTTGCGGAAGCGTGGATTATTTTGGTGTGACTTCTTAATACCATAGCAACAATCATAACAATGCTATATGATAAAACACAAGATGTTCATCCATTCGTTAAGTTTAAAAATACCAAAATGTCGACACATAAAGTAAGTTACAACCATGACATGATTAACAGAGTTCGCAAAGACTCATCAAAAGTACGTAAATAAAAACCCAAGTTTAGAATAGTGTATCCCGTCCAGGAAAGGGATCCACCTCCTAAACCCAACAACTTGGATGACATCTTTATTCACTACGCAGCCTTGTCACAACGCATACGTATTTTTCCCAAAAATAATATATTTTACTTCTTTAGTTTCCAAAATAATATTCTACCAAAAATGTATGTGTAAGAGTATTTTGCGGAATATTTTGTAAGTTACGTCTTTGCGTTTGCTTTCACGATATCAAGCGTATAACATAAATATTTATTCCGTGTGATTTTTTTGGTATTATTTTGGAGTTGTAATTTCCATGGCATTTGTAAGTTATATTATTTTACCCTAAAATAATATAACTAGTTCACAAAATAAACAAGAATTCACACAAGGGTGTTAATATAAAATATATATTTATCCATTTTATTTGTAAAAATCAACCTCCGATACTTTGTATTTTCTTACAAAAATTATGGCGAAGTTTATATTCGAAACACAAGTTATAAAATATACTTGTAACACTTGTTTAGAAAAATATTTTCTAATTATTGGAATTTTTAGAAAATTTCGCTAGAGTTTCCTTTGTAAACAGAGGTGTCCATGCTTATTAGCATATCATTTTCTTTTCAAAAACCATTCAATCAATCAACAACAAATTATTAAACAACATTACACTAACCAAGTGCAAAAACAATGCACTTTACATATTAACATGAACTTGGTTTTTCGTAAAAAAGCGTAGTAACTTTGTAGGGTGTTTAGTGGGTTTAGTTACCCACCAAAGTGTGTTTACTTTTAGTAAAATCTTATTCTCGGGGTTTTTAGATGTTCACAACTTGTGAACTTGTTTTACAAAAATACCCATTTACAATCTTTTCATGTTTCACTTGCATCTCTATACTCTTTTAGATTTCAAAAACAATGTATATGCAAGCAAAGTTATGATTCTTCAAAACCCGTCTTTTTAACTTGGTTAGTTTTAGAAAAATCATCATCCCGACTTGGATTTACAAGTTTACTAGTTCACTAGGTTCATTATTTTCTAAGAAAATCACTTTTATCATCAAGTTCATGCTCTAACAAGAAGATGATTATTTTGTACACATAATCATCCCTAACTTGTTATGTCATGTTTTTAATCATAACTTAACAAGCTTCATATGATGATCAAACATCATTTTACTAGTAATCATCAAATAAACAACAAGTAACCAATAACATAACCAAAACAACTTCATTTTATCATGAGTTCATCTTATTTCATCTTGTTTCTTCATCTAGTTAGCTTTATGTTCAAGTTTATGTTTATGAACTTTTATAGTTCTTGTGATATCATCTTATTTCAACTATTAACGACCATAAACATGTAATAAATAAGGATTCAAGAGACTTACTACTAGCTTTTAAGCTAGGGAAGATCAAGCGTAGAAATGAGGTGGTTAATAGCAAATAGAGAAGGTCTTTGATGATCCGAAAGCTCCTAGCTTCCTTATGCAACCTCTAACACCCTTGTATGCTTTTGGAATGGATGAAAGAGCTTGAATGATGATGATGGTGGTGGCTCTTAGGGTCGGCCAAAACCAAGAAGAGTGGGAGAGAGAGTTTGAAGTGAATTGTGAAGATGAGGATGAAGGTGTGAATGTCTTGTGGTTAGTTTAAATAAACTTCCATCATGTTATTATCCACTAGATTAAATGCCCCCTAAGTACAATACAATTCTATTAAACTAACCAAGAAAATCAAGCGTGGGATACCACCCTTGTAACCGGTTTTGGGGGGGGGGGGTTGGTTTAGTTGAGTTGTGATGATAAGTTAGTTAGTTTAGTTGAAATCTAATATTTAGTGGTTTAAGTGTGTTATGTAATATATAGTGTGTTAGGGTGTTCGGGGACCATAACTAGCTTAATAAAAGTGAAACAATGTGTTTGTCAATATTTTTGTGTTTCGGGTAATGTCCGGTTGTTCGGTTTGGTATTATTCCGTTAAAGTGCTTAATTAATCCATAAAGTGTCTTTTAAATAGCTTATTGTGTCACAATTAATTTCCTCCTCAGGTCCGCATAACTCTTTTGATGATCGCGAGCCGCTTTGATGCGCTCTCAGATTTGTGCAATCTTGTCTGTCGTTTCCTGGACCAATTCCGGACCAACTAATTGTCTATCACCCGCATCAACCCAACAAATCGGTGATCGACATTTGCGTCTATAGAGAGCTTTGAACGGTGCGGCTTGAATACTTGCATGGTACCTGTTATTGTATGAAAATTCAACCAATGGTAGGTGAGTGTCCCAACTTCCACCTAAATCCATTACGCAAGCTCGCAACATGTCTTCCAATGTTTGAATCGTCCGTTCACTCTGTCCGTCTGTTTGCGGGTGAAACGCTGTACTCAGATTTAACTGAGAACCAAATGCTTCTTGAAAGGATTGCCAAATCCTTGACACGAAGTGTCCATCTCTGTTGGAGATAATTGAGAGGGGCACTCCATGTCGTGCAACAATCTCTCTCATGTATATCTCAGCAAGTTTACTTGTGCTGTCTTTTTCCTTAATTGGCAAAAAGTGCGCAGACTTCGTTAAACGGTCTACAATTACCCAAATTGTATCATGGCCCTTGGGCGTCCTTGGTAATTTCATTATGAAGTCCATAGAAATCTGTTCCCACTTCCACTGGGGTATTTCAGGTTGTTGCAAGAGGCCTGAAGGCTTTTGGTATTCAACCTTTACCTTGGCGCAAGTTAAGCATTTGCTCACATATATCACAACATCGCCTTTCATCCTTGGCCACCAATAGAAATCCTTAAGATCTTGGTACATCTTATCTGCCCCTGGGTGAATCGAGTATCGAGATTTGTGAGCTTCATAAAAAATAACCTTCCTCAAACCACCAAACAAAGGAACCCAAATTCGTTTCATGAAGCATAAAGTTCCTTCCCCGTTTGGCACCAACTGCTTCTCCATCCCACGGAGATACTCATCCTCAATATTCCTTTCTTTAAGAGCTTCTCTCTGCGCGGCACGAATGCGCAATGAGAGGTGCGTTTGTATGATCATTTCCAAAGCCCTTGTGACACCTGGGTCACCGTGACTATCAAAAAAATGCCAAACCAATGAAATATTGTATTTCATACTTGGGATTTGTACAAATATGTGTATCATTTGCACATATCAATTCTTGTTCGATTTCGGGCACTAAATCGCTTTCTGGAAGGTTATACGCGCACTGATGCGTAAATATAACCTGTTTAATGCAACAAACACTCCGGAACAGTGACATAGGCTTCACATACCTTAGATAACCTTTACATAACTTAGAAATAAGTTTTGAAGGCTTTTGTATGACAAAATCAAGTTTAATCGCTTACAGGGACTAAATTCAACAAACTGCGAAAGTATGCCGATTTGAACTGTAACAGACATTCCGGAACATGACCATAAGTTAAACACACCTTAAATACCCTTTATATAGCTTAGAAATAGGCTATGAGGGGTTCGGTGTGCTAAAATAAACTTCTGGGTCATTTAGGGACTAAAAGCGTCAAAAAGTGCATAGGTTTGCACTTTCGCACATAACTTACGTTCTGAATACATCCGGACATCCAAAAATTTATGTAAGCACTAAATTATTTTATTTTAGTGTTTGGCATGAGAAAAATCCATTCGTCACGCAATTTGGATCGTTTTTCACGCTTATGCGCATTCCGTCGTAATTAAGCGAACATTGCAACCGTACGGCCAAACGAACCAACATCTGAGATATTTTTTGAGCACATTTTAAGTTCCCTATACCTTAACTTCATTTTAGAGCTTTGAATTGGGGTTAACGGGGCTTAAACGTGTCAAAAATGCATCAAAAACCAAGTTTGGAGCTGGAGGGGCCTTTTCTGCCATTTTTCAAACTTTCTGGTCTGCAAGGTCCTTACGGACCTCAACACTCAGGACGTTACGGTCCGTAAGCAGGGGCCAGATGCATCAACTTGTTTTTAACAGCCTGTTTCCAGCCTTTCAACCCCCCCAAAGGCCAATGCCACATGTCAAACTCTTGTGGTGGGGGCAAAATGAGGTACCATAACATTCCAACAAGTGTACGCATAAGATTCGATCACGGTTTTCAAGAAACGATCCTAACGGTGGTCCTAATCCTATAAATAACCACCTCAACTTCACTCATTCCTCACAAATCTGATCTAAGAGTGCTCTAAGTTGGAACCATTGTTTCATACCTGAGCTACTTGGATCAAGATTAGCTTGCGGGGACCCTGGGTAAGTGTTCCTTCATTCTTTTATTGCTTTTCGAGTCCGAAAGTCAAACAATGCTTGACTTTCGGCGTTGACCAGTTTATGGTCAATGCGAAGTTCGTTTGAACTTCATAACGTGAGCGTAATCACGATGGCTATAGTCCCTAGTGACTATACCTACTGATTACCACGTTATCTAGGCTCAGTGACGAGCCGTAGTTTCGGCCAAAATACGTATTCTTGCGTATTTTAACCAAACTACTCTTTGTTTTGATACCAAACCTATTTTCTAAACTTAGTTAAGCATGTTTTAACATGCTTAGCTAGTCACTTTTAGTTTAGTGCTTATATAGGGTCGTAAGGTAAGCGATCTAAACAATCGCTTATACTTTCGAACCCGACCCGTTTGGTCGATCATTAAGATCCGACCAAACACATTAGGTGACCATAGTAGATAGGGAATAACCTTCCGAGGTTATACCTTATGGTCGCTTCGTTTAAGTAGTTGTATGATAGGTAGTTTATATGCCTTAGGTAAATGACCAAAATGCCCTTTTTACACCAAAATTCATTTTAAGCATATGTACCATAACTTTTGGTATCTAAACTGATTTGGCAACAATATTAGACATGTTAAGGCATATTTTACTTAACATAGGGCTAGTTAGGCGTTCCGAACGCGTTTTACGCGAACGACGCGTTAAAGTAGCATAAGCTACCTAAACGGGTCGTAATGGGTCGTAAGCACTTAGGTTAGGTTTCATTTTAGTATGTGGGTTTAGTTAAACCATGTTACATGAGTTCCCATACTCATTTGGTTTACGAGCCCTCATTCTATCCTATCCTCTGATTTAGGTCCGTTTATTAATGTAGATACCTATATTAGGTGCCGTTTGATATTCGTGATCTTCTAGCTTTGCTTGGTGGATATCTAAAGTCTATTGAGCAATCTCAAGTGAGTACATAGACCCCTCTTTTACTGTTTTCCAAACATTTTGGGGTGAAACACATGTGCCTACTTGTTACTTTCACGCTTTTCCTGTTTTCATATCATATGCTTGCTATGTTCATTAGTACACTATTAGTACATTGTTTTACATTACATTTCATGCTATGTATGTCCATTGTGTGCATACTTAGTACATTGTTTTACATTACATTTCATGCTATATATGTCCATTGTGTGCATACTTAGTACATTGTTTTACATTGCATTTCTGTTGCATATGCTCATCCAGCATATAAACACAATATATTACATTTTGAACCGTTGTAACCATTTGATTATGTGAACCGTCGTAACCATTTGATTATATGAACTATTTGTAACTGTTGAACCGTGTGAACCTTTTGTATCGGTTGACATGATTTACATTTGACAATAGACATTGGACTATACGTAAACATTTCTACAATTGTTAAACATTACATCTTAATGGTTTGGTTTGAGTAAGTGATTTAAGTAACGAGGCATGTGTAATATGATACAAGCATGGTGGATACGCCGCTGGTACTTCCTATATATAAGTGTTTGTATGGTATTACATATCGTAGCGTTATTTGAATCATTTCAATTTGAGACATATAACATTTTATACAAATAACATACTTTTCACAAGACATTGTTTTACAAACAACTTATCTTATACAAACTCATTTTACTTGGTTATTCATTTAACCATACATTATTCTCTTATTTATACATATCATCTGGTCTTATTGCTTTTCAAATGATTTACAAAAACAAATCAATTTACAAGGTTCATGACTAAACTTTAGTAAACATTTTCTTAAACTTACAAGTCATGAATCCTATTTTCACAAAACCTATGTATCTCACAGCCATTTTTATGCTGACGTACCTATTTTCACATGTGTTTTCTGGAGCTTTTCCATAGGATGATGATCATGACACTAGGGCGGACCTGTGCCTTAGAGACATAAAACGAAGATAAACTTAGTTTAATTATGTTATGTACTCTTTGTTTCCTGTTTAAGACAATGAAACTCTTATGTTGATAAATAAAATACAACTTTGAATGCCATGGTTATGAAACAATTAATTCTGTTACAACACTCCCCGACGTTTCCGCCGCGGTTGCATGTTATACGCGGTCGGGGTGTGACAGCCCTAACCCTTATGGGCTTGATCCTTTCCTTTCGACTCAAGGCGTCATCAACCACATTCGCCTTCCCTGGGTGATACTTGATTTCACAATCATAGTCGTTCAATAGTTCAACCCAGCGTCTTTGCCTCATGTTATGCTCCTTTTGGTCAAATATGTGCTGTAAGCTCTTGTAATCAGTATAGATTGTACATCGCGTGCCATATAAGTAATGTCGCCAGATCTTCAATGCAAATACCACCGCGCCTAACTCCAAGTCGCGTGTGGTATAATTCTTCTCGTGGACCTTTAACTGGCGAGAAGCATATGCTATAACCTTTTGTCGCTGCATCAACACGCAGCCTAAACCTTGGCGTGAAGCATCGCAATATACCACGAAGTCGTCCGTGCCTTCGGGTAGTGATAAGATTGGTGCATCACAAAGCTTGTTTTTCAACAGCTGAAATGCTTCTTCCTGTTTGTCTCCCCAATCAAACTTTTTGTCTTTCTGTGTAAGAGAGGTAGGAGGTTGAGCGATTTTCGAGAAACCCTCAATGAACCTTCGATAATAACCAGCCAAACCTAAGAACTGTCGAATCTCGGTTGGTGTTTTTGGAGTCTCCCAGTTCTTGATCGCCTCGATCTTTGTGGGATCCACATGAATTCCATCTCCATTAACCACATGACCCAGAAACTGAACTTCGCGTAACCAGAACTCGCACTTCGAGAACTTTGCGTACAACTTCTCCTTTTTAAGTAGTTCTAAAATAGCTCTTAAATGCTGTTCGTGCTCATCCTTCGTCTTTGAGTAGATCAAGATGTCATCAATAAACACAATCACGAACTTGTCGAGGTATGGTTTACAAACTCTGTTCATCAAATCCATGAATACAGCTGGAGCGTTTGTCAACCCAAACGGCATAACCAGGAACTCGTAATATCCATATCGAGTCCTAAAAGCGGTCTTGGAAATACTTTCCTCTTGTATTCTCAACTGGTGATAACCTGATCTTAGATCGATTTTTGAGTAAAAACTTGAACCTTGCAACTGATCGAATAGGTCATCAATTCTCGGCAAAGGATATCTATTCTTGATTGTTAATTTATTCAGCTCCCGGTAGTCGATACACATGCGAAATCTACCATCTTTCTTCTTAACAAACAAGACTGGAGCTCCCCAAGGTGAGAAGCTTGGCCTGATGAATCCCTTGTCTAACAACTCCTGAAGTTGCATTGACAACTCCTGCATCTTCGAAGGCGCAAGTCAATAGGGTGCCTTAGCTACAGGCGCGACGCCTGGAACTAAGTCAATGTGAAACTCGACTTGTCTTTGCGGCGGTAACCCTGGCAAGTCTTCTGGAAAGACTTCAGGATATTCTTTTACGAATGGAATGTCTTCTATCTTTGGCTCCGCGGCTTCTTTATCCATGATGTGTGCCAAGAAGGCAACACATCCCTTCTGTAAACACCTTCTATCTTTCAGATGGCTAATGACCCTCAAAGGCGTATCACGCTTCTCTCCGTGTACTACGATCATTTCTTCATCCATCATGGGGATGCGAATGGTCTTCTCGTGACAAACAATCTCGGCTTTATTGCTTGACAACCAATCCATCCCTACTACCACGTCGAAGCTTCCCAACTCGACTGGCAGTAGATCTAGCATAAATTCGTGTCCTCCCAGTTCTATCATGCATCCTCTGATGACTTCATTCGTTTCAACTAGTTTCCCATTAGCCAGTTCGATTGAGTATGGAATGTCTAACTTACTAGCAGTTAACCCAAGCATATTCTTAAATTCTAACGATATAAAGCTATAGTCGGCACCAGTATCAAATAGCACAGATGCAAAGCGTTGATTTATAGGGAACGTACCAGTGACAACATTGGGATCCTGGCGTGCTTCCCTCGCACCGATGTTAAAGACACTGCCTTGCGCTTGATTCAATTTTGGGCATTCTCTTTTAAAGTGCCCCAGGTCTCCACAGTTGAAACATCCTGGTCCTCGACCATTCCCATGTCCATTTCTGCCTCGATTTTCGTTTGCTCCCCGGTTACCAGCTTGATTCCCAACATTTCCACGGTTTCCATTCCCGCCATTTCCTCCCTGTTGGCGGTTCCCGTTCCCATTTCCATGACCTCGCTGATTCCCACGACCAACTCCGGCACCAACCCATCATATTTCCTTTGAATGGCCAGTCTTCCCGCAAGACTCGCATTTCCTGAGTCTGCACGGGCTGGGATGATGGTACTGGCATGTATCACACTTGGGCAGAGTGCCCATGTAGCCTTTCCCTCTGCTTTTAACACCGGTTTTGGCCCTATCCGGTGCGCTTGACTCACCCTTCTTGCTCACACTGCTGGTACCTTGCTTGAAGTTGGAAAATTTTCGTTTGTTTTCACCAGACGACTCCACATGAGTCTCCTTCTTCTTCGGTTCAGAATTTGAAAACTTGTTCAACCGAATGGCCTCTTCTGTAAGTGCCACGCTGAGATCAATGGATTTAGTAATCGTTGCAGGCTTGGACGTGGTTACCATGCTCATGATCTGGGGTGCCAATCCCCAGATGAAGCGCTCAATGCGTTTAAATTCCGGCGTGACCATGTATGGCACCACATGGGACAAATCATGAAACCTCTGAACATATTCTGCGATTTTAGGACCCTCCATTTTTAGGTGCCAGAACTCAGTTTCTAGCTTCTGTATTTCAGCCCGCGAACAATATTTCTTCCTCATGAGCTCTTTCAGCTCAGCCCATGTTAGCGCATATGCCGCCGCCTCTCCCAATGTTTACACTTACAGATTCCACCATGATAGGGCACCATCAAGAAAAATCCCTGAGATGTATGTAACTTGTTGCTCGGGGGCACACTTGCTCATCCTTAGAACAGAATCTGTCTTTTCCGCCCACCTGATGAATGCAACAGCACCTCCAGTGCCGTCGAAATTTACAGGCTTACAGTCGAGAAATTGTTTGTAGGTGCACCCTGCACAAACGATTGTATTTACAGATGGTATTAGCAGATGTGCTAGGAATATCCAAATGTGTCGCAATGTGTCTCAAGCGACTCGGACATTACCATTGGGTGGATTGTTGTTGTTGTTGTTCGAGGTATTCCTGCTTGTTTCTGCGTAGGAGGCTACATACTGAGCTATTGTTGCGGCAATTCGCTCTTGAGTTCCGCCTCAGTAGTAGGCAAGCTTGGGACTCGTCGTGGAGGCTTCTAAAAGATGATCATATTGGTCAGGTCATAGTAAGTATAGTAAATATGCATATATAATAACATCCATCAACCACATTACACATAACATCCCATGTTATAACCATAAACAAATAAATCAACAATGCATGTAATGAGAATACTGCGATTGAGCTATTATATAATCAAGACCACAATACAATGTTTACAAGTTTTCCAAATGTATCGTACATCCTAAAAGTGACTAAGGGTCACAACGCCCTTGTCTGAACTGTGTAGTCATATACAACCACCAAAAATCAAATATCAAAAGTCATGATGTCAAAATGCGGTCTTCAAAATGCTCTATAGTCTGGCTCAATCGCTGTCTTCTCATCCAAAAGTAACACTACCTGCAACAGACCAAAAATATAGCTATGCTGATGGCGGAGGAGGAGGAGGGAAGAAAATCAAACGGCGCAAGCGCAACCAGTCCTCCTCAAGTGCATGAATGACGCACAGCAAGTAGGCAATCTGCTGCTCGGAGGTGAGGAAACGATTATCTAAATCAGGGGGTAGCGGGAGGGGAGCGTGTGGTGCGGTAAAAGGAGTCTGACAGTGACATTGGGAAGGGCGTGGGGTCCTCTCTAGCTCCCCGACTCGACGACTCAGGGAATCCTGCTGCAACTGCAGGGATATAAGTATGTCCTCTGTGGTATATCCGACATGGAAAGGGTGATACGGGTCGGATAACGGCATAACATTGGGCGAAGACCACAGAAACGGCTCACCCGAGGGTACAAAAGATGGTGTAGTGTGCGGTAACTGAGACACAACTGGTATAGCTGACGACATGGGTGGAACAAAACCAAGATGAGGAATCTGCGGCATAAACTGGCCATCTCCTTACATAAACGGTATGTGGCCAAAAGGCTATCTCGACGAACCCTCCCCGGGTCGAGGTGGAGGAATGTCCTGGAGGAACGTGATAGGGAGGTCGGTGCGGTGGGTATCAGATGTGTGCGAGTGGAACTGGGGGATATCAAGTGGTGCAGAAACAGGTGCAGTAGGTGGGGTGACGGGTAGAACAAACGGGGGATAATCATCATCATCCTCGATCCACCCATTACGGGTGTCAGCATAACGATGATCGATGTAAGTGGCAAAAGGTGCGCGGTCAACAAACACCGGCACAGGATCAAGCAAAGGTGCATCAGTAATAGGAACATCCACCACTGGTGGTGCAACAATGGGAACATCAACAATAGGTGGTGCAATGGCTGGTGCATCCATAAGAACAGGGTCGTGCACCGGTACAGGGTCAGGAGCAATAACAGGCTCAGGTGCCATGACTGGCTTAGGGTCGGCAAAGGCCATATCGAAGTCGGCAGGTGTATCAAGAAGATGATCAATAGGAACCACGGGTGCCTCCAAGGGCTGGTCATCAGGAATAAACTCGATCTCGTGATCGGGATCGAAATCAGGAGGAAAAACTGGATCAAACTCGTCCTCGAACACAGGGTCAAACTCAAACTCGTGGGGTGAACCAGGTACAGCTGACATAGCTGTATCAGAGTCGGAGTCAGTAGGATATCAACGCAATCCGACGGCGTGCAAAGTGGAAGATGATACTGACTCAAAAGAATCAGTACCAGACTGATCAGCAAAAATCTCCTCAGCGGGAGCCTCAACAGGTGGTAGAACTACATCATCCGCAACTGGGACTTCAACCAAAGGAATGGCGACATCATCAGCAATCGGGGCCCCACCCTCATGGTCGTCCTCAGGGGGACCCTCGAAAAGATCGATGTCGTCATCGGACACAACATCGAGTGGCAAATCCTCTACGGGAAATGCAGCATGTGGAATGGGAGCAGGGATCAAGGCAAGGGGTTGATCCCCATCTGGAATGCCATCAGCGTGCTGAATGTTGTCACCGAAATCTGGCAGCACGAAAGGCTAGAAATAATCGTCGTTCGTACTGTCCATATCAGATGTGGAGACCTCCGGGTCTGAGTGCATCGGGTCATCCGAATCTACCGCCACGGGGTCAGATACTCCACTCGACGAAGACATAGCGTCTGTAATACATAACCACAAAGTGCGCACATACATCAATAATAGTCAAGTAAGTATATAAATCATAATCTATGTATGCAACTAATCATCCTAGTCCTCCCAGTCTCTAAGACTTCTCCTTGGCCTCTAAGACCAACTCCCAGTCTCTAAGACTAATCCCCTGGTCTATAAGACCAACTCCCTGTTCTCTAAGACCAACCTCCCCGTCTCTAAGACTAAACATCCCCAATCTCTAAGATTGAACCCCTCAGTCTCTAAGACAGAACCTCCCCAGCCTCTAAGGCTGAACTCCCTCAGTCTCTAAGACTGAAATATAAACTTTGAAAAGTGTATTTGTGCCTTTTGTTTGTAAAAATGTTTGTACCCTGGATCTGGACTTCTAGTGTATGCAATGTAAAAATGTTTGAAAACATTTTCGTGAGAGCCCTAGTGATCATAGTCTAGACTCGAGAAAGAATCCTAGTTCGCTATGATCGAGGCTGTGATACCAAGCTGTCACACCCTGGCTTTTGCGGAAGCGTGGATTATTTTGGTGTGACTTCTTAATACCATAGCAACAATCATAACAATGCTATATGATAAAACACAAGATGTTCATCCATTCATTAAGTTTAAAAATACCAAAATGTCGACACATAAAGTTACAACCATGACATGATTAACAGAGTTCGCAAAGACTCATCAAAAGTACCTAAATAAAAACCCAAGTTTAGAATAGTGTATCCCGTCCAGGAAAGGGATCCACCTCCTAAACCCAACAACTCGGATGACATCTTTATTCACTACGTAGCCTTGTCACAACGCATACTCCGCCAGATCCACTAATTTCCTGAAATACATGTTGTTTGAAAAATCAGCAAAAGTTGAGCGAGTTCATGTGTAAGTGAGTATGTATAAACCTTTGTAAACAATGTATGTATGAAAGTCCCTGGTATATAGCAATAAGGAAAAACTAATCACCAATGGGTTGCAAAGCCAATGGTATGTGTGAAATTGGTGCAGGAAGACTCAAACCTAGCAAATTTGTCTCCGGTATGAAGACATAGTCACCACTATGGGCCACCCCGGCCTCACGGGTGTGGGCTCGCTACACCCAAATAGATCTATCACTCATGTCCCTTGGTCCTACAATGAGGATTAATGGCCTTAAGTGTCATGCCCACCACTCACATGATCGCGTTGTAAACCCTCCTTAAGCTAACCATACCATGTAAATAATTGTCTGTAATAATTGTAACATGTATTTCACCCTCGAAGTATAAAACTGAAAACAGTTAAGAGAAAAGGGGGGACATGAACTCACTGAAGTGCGTCTCCTGTATCGTAACGTCAACTCAAACTTGATCAGCTACCCGGCGACCTACAACGTACTAATGTCTATTAGACGAACGGGCCGTGCCTTGGCTTAGGGTTTAATGTTTTTGAGTTGCGTTACTTTGATATTATTCCAAGTTGTAGCTTCTTGTTAAAATAATAATAATTATTTTAATTTAAGTTTTGTTTTTAGGGTTTTGGAATAATAGTTAGGCAACTATTTCGTATCCATACTTTTCAAGTATTTTATGTCACACCGTGGCTTTGCGGAAGCGTGGTTAATTTGGTGTGACTTCTTAATACCATAGCTTAACCATAACAAAGCTATATGAAATAAAACCATGCAAGATCATCCATTTAATTAAGTTTTAAAAACCAAATACAACAACATTGTCTCAACGGAAACACATCCTAACGACATAAACATTGTTCAACAAACACAAACATCAACATAACATAAACACAGTTTAAGGACTGTGACTTGTCCAGGAAAGAGTCACATTTCCCTAAACCCGGATGACCTCGTAACTAGTGCAGTGGGAAAACGTGTCATACCGCGCCAGATCCTTTAATTCCCTGAAATACATGTAAGTTGAAAAATCAACAATAATGTTGAGCGAGTTCATGTGTAAGTGAGTAAATAAACCTTTGTATGTATAAAAATCCTGGTATGTAGCAAATAATGAAAAAGAGATCACCAATGGTTTGCAAGGCCATTGATATGTGTGAAGTGCAAGTAGGAAGACTCAAACCTAGCGGATTTCGCGTTGGGCACAAAGTCACCCCGAGGTCCGTACTGTTGGACCTGGAGTTGGGCTCGCTACACCCAGATAGATCTACTGCTTACGTCCCTCGGTCCTACAATGAGGATTAATGGCCTCCAGTTCCCGCCTACCCACTCACATGATCTAAGTAGTAACCCTCCTTACGCTAACCATACCATGTAAAAAGTACTCGTAATCATAGTAACATGTATTTCACCCCCGCAGTTTAGAAAACTGAAAACAGTTAAGAGAAAAGGGGGACATGAACTCACAGTGGTGCGTCTCTACCAAGTATGTCTCCTGATCAAGCAGCTGTGTGACGACCTACACGTACTAATTCTATTAGACGGACGGCCGTGCCTTAGCTTTAAGGTTTAAGTTTTCGGGAAATAGTTAGACAACTATTTCGTGTTTACATTCTGTATACTTGGTATTTATTTTCCTTCCCAAGGATGGGGGATTTAATACATGTGCGTTCGTATAACTTTGGAATATATTATTAAGTCTCACTTAATATATATTTTACTTCTTATTCCAAAATATAAGTATTTTTCTCAAAAACATTATATTTTATTTCACATAATTTTCCCAAAATAATACCTTGACAATATTACGCTTTCATAAATATTTTCTTAAAATGCGTAAGTTACGTTTTAATGATCGAGTGGTAATAATAATTACCGGTGTAACTTATATATTTATTGTAGAAGCGTTCGTATTATTTTGGAGTTGTCAACACGGTAATATTATTTTTATCCTTAAAATAATATTAGTATATTCACAAAATAATCATAAAAATCCACAAGTGTTGTTATGAAAATATATACTAAATATATATTTATCAAGTTTTATTTTGTGAAATCCCACCTCCGATATTTTGTAAATAAAGTTGTGGCGAAATTTATAGTTTGAAAACAAGTTGACAAGTATTTCTAACACTTATAGTGAAAATATTTCTAAGTGTTAGGTTTTGGAAAAATTTCGCCAGAGTTTCCCCTGTAACTGGAGGTGGCCACGCTTTTAAGCGTATCATTTTCTTTTATAAATCAAATCAACCATTTTCTTATTTAACCACAACAATATTCAACGCATCAAACTAGTCAATAAACATGTAAATCGCAAAAATTACATGAACTTGTGATTTACTAAAAAATATGAAGTAAATCCCATTACATTTAGTGGATCTTTATATAAAGCAATCCGATTTCGTAAAAACCTCGTTTTTAGAGAAATTCCGTCTTTACAACTTCTCGTCAACTTTTACAAAAAAAAAATAGTTATTTTGTCGAAACTTTGTGCTACTCAAGTGTTTACACACTTGTGTGTTCTAAAAATCATTCTTGTTAGTGTAAGATCCGTCTTTAGAAAGCATGGTTTCTTTGACACTCGGTCCTTTGAAAATACCGCTCGTAGATCCGTAGATCTACTAGTTTTAAACACTATTTCACAAGTAAAATCACTTTTACACAAGTTCATGATTCGTGTGTGGTAGAGTTTCATCATTTAACCCTTGTTACATCCAAAACAACTCTATGTCATGATTCATGATCATGACCAACCCGGGTTAAACGATGATCCGAGCTACCACAACATAGATCGGGTCCAAATAACTACACAAATCAAACACTACAAGATTTACACAACAAACAAGCTTTTAACCATCACTTTTAGCATTTTTAGTAGACTTTTAAGCTTCAACTTGTATGTTTATGAGTTTTAACCGTTACAAATCATTTTAACCACTTCAAAATAGTTCGAGAGGGTGATTGTAGCAACTTACTACTAGCTCGAGGCTAGGGAAGAATCTAGACGCAAAATAGGTGGATAAAAGCAACGAGAAGAGGTCCTTTGAGTTCCGAATGCACCAAGCCTTCTTATACGGGATCCTTGACACTTGAATGGTCTTGAGATGAGGTGATCAAAACTGAAAAATATGATGGATGTAGAGGGGGTGTTCGGCCGAAGCCTTTGAGAGAGAGAGAGAGAGAGGGAGTGTTTGTGTGATGTTAAGTGTTGGAAAGAATGATGGATCATGTAGTGTTCTTATAGGCAATTAACAAATGAATTACCCAAAGGTTCATGTGTTGTCTTGATATTAGACAACTTAGAATATAATAATCAAAATGGTACAATTGATGGTCACAATGTGACCAAAATCGGCCAAGGGGGGGGGGGGGAGGTAGCTAGTTCAAATCCAACCAAAATAGTTAGTGTAAAGTTAGGTTAATCTAGTTAGTTAAGTGATTAACCCGGTTACTAATGTGTTGTGCTTTATTGCGGGTGTTAGGGTATTCAGGGACCCTAACTGGCTCAGAAAAAGATAAGTAATGTTATTAACAATATTTTCATGTTCCGGGTATAGTCCGGTTGTTCGGTTGGATAGTAATTCGTTAAAGCGTTAAACAAAGCTTTAAAGTGTCGTTAATACCCTTTTTAGTGACACAACTTATTTCCGACACTTTGGAAAGTGTCTAGTAACATTTTCCTCATGTTTTGGCACTTTATTAGTTAGCTAAAAGCTGGATTGTTTATTAAAGTGCTGAGTTTTTGTGCTTAGAGCACGTTTTAGGCACATCCAGTCATTGTAACTTATTCCTAGAGACGCAGTTCTACAACCCTTGTATCCCTACACTCACCACTAGTGTAGTAAAATATTTCTGGCTCATAGAGGCCTTAGAGGCAGTGTCTGCCTGGTGCTGGCTTTATCAGCATGTTCAATAGGTTATCCGTTTATAGTGCTACTGTGCTTTTTGTGCATCATGTTTGTCACTAAGGTTCAGCATGTAAATAATGTAGTGACGGTAAGTAAAGTATGATGCAGGTATATGCATGTATCAGAAATCAAGTAGCAGTTCATCAGTAATTTCAAACAAGCACAGTAATTAAGCAGTAATTAATTATTAATTAAGTCGTACGGATACCTGGTTTAGTGAGGGTTGTCACATTCTCCCCCCCTTAGAAAAATTTCGTCCCGAAATTTTAAGTTCTGCTTGTAGATGCAGGGTTCTTAGGAAATAGATGGGGGTATATCTTTTTCATTCGGTCCTCACGCTCCCAGGTGTATTCAGGACCATGTCTGGCATTCCAACGAACCTTGACGAGCTTGACACTGCTCCGGCGGGTCTTGTTTACTTTCCAATCCGTAACCTCAACCGGTTCTTCAACGAAATAGAGCGTGTCGTCAACATGAATCTCGTCGGTGGGAATGACAATGGTATCTTGAGTTGGACTTTTCTTCAGGTTGGATACATGAAATGTATCGTGAACTCCATTTAGCTCGGCAGGTAAGTCCAACTTGTATGCTACTAGTCCTATTCTTTCCAAAATTCTGAAAGGACCAATATACCGCGGATTCAACTTTCCACGCTTTTCGAAGCGTGCCACACCCTTCCAGGGTGAAACTTTCAGTAAAACCATATCTCCAACTTGGAATTCCAAGTGTTTCCGGTTTGGATCTGCATAGGCTTTCTGTCTTTCACGAGCTGCTTCGATGCGTTTTCGGATCTGCGCAATCTTGTCTGTCGTCTCTTGGACGATTTCGGGACCAACAAGCAGTCTATCACCTGCGTCAGCCCAACATAGGGGTGATCGACACTTGCGTCCGTAAAGAGCTTCGAATGGCGCGGCTCCAATACTGGTGTGGTAGCTGTTGTTGTATGAAAATTCGACCAATGGCAAATGCTTATCCCAGCTACCGCCCAAATCCATAACACACGCTCTCAGCATGTCCTCCAAAGTCTGAATCGTTCGCTCGCTTTAACCGTCAGTTTGCGGATGAAACGCAGTGCTCAGATTTAATTGTGAGCCAAAAGCTTCTTGGAAGGATTGCCAAATCCTTGATATGAAACGTCCATCTCTATCAGAGATGATCGAGAGAGGCACTCCATGACGTGCGACGATCTCTCGCATGTATATTTCTGCCAGTTTGCTGGTGTTATCCTTCTCTTTGATTGGCAGAAAGTGTGCGGACTTTGTTAGGCGGTCAACTATCACCCAGATAGTGTCATGGCCTCTTGGCGTTCTTGGCAACTTTGTAATAAAATCCATTGAGATTTGTTCCCATTTCCACTTGGGAATCTCAGGTTGTTGCAGAAGTCCTGAAGGCTTCTGGTATTCCGCTTTCACCTTAGCACACGTTAGACACTTGCTTACATAAACAGCAACATCGCCTTTCATCCTAGGCCACCAATAGTAATCCTTGAGATTTTGGTACATCTTATCCGCTCCTGGATGGATAGAGTACCGCGATTTGTGAGTTTCATCAAAAATAACTTTCCTTAAACCACCAAACAGAGGAACCCAAATCCTTTTCTCAAAACATAACGTTCCTTCCTCGTTTGGCACCAATAGCTTCTCCATCCCACGGAGATATTCTTCTTCAAGATTTCTTTCCTTAAGAGCCTCTTTCTGTGTGGCACGAATGCGCAAGGAAAGCTCGGTTTGTATAATCATTTCTAAAGCCCTAACCCTTATGGTCTTGATCCTCTCCTTTCGACTTAGGGCATCGGCAACCACATTCGCCTTCCCTGGGTGGTACTTTATCTCGCAGTCGT
Source organism: Helianthus tuberosus (assembly GCA_030545235.1). Taxonomy (NCBI): domain Eukaryota; kingdom Viridiplantae; phylum Streptophyta; class Magnoliopsida; order Asterales; family Asteraceae; genus Helianthus; species Helianthus tuberosus. The sequence continues at coordinate 108,484,148 of CM060412.1, read as the reverse complement.
AATCATTCAACAACTCAACCCATCGTCTCTGCCTCATATTCAGCTCCTTCTGATTGAATATGTGTTGTAGGCTCTTGTGATCTGTGAAGATTGTACATTTCGTACCATAAAGGTAGTGTCTCCAGATCTTTAATGCGAAAACCACTGCGCCAAGTTCCAAATCATGTGTGGTATAGTTCTTTTCATGTACCTTCAATTGACGCGATGCGTAAGCAATAACCTTTTGGCATTGCATCAACATACAACCCAATCTTTAACGTGAGGCGTCACAGTATACCACGAAATCATTTGTACCTTCTGGTAGTGCTAAGATTGGCGCATTGCAGAGCTTATCCTTCAACAGCTGAAACGCTTCTTCCTGTTTGATTCCCCAATCAAACTTCTTATCTTTCTGCGTGAGGAGCGTCAATGGTTGAGCGATTTTTGAAAAATCCTCAATGAATCTTCGGTAGTAGCCAGCCAAACCTAAGAATTGTCGAATTTCGGTTGGCGTCTTTGGCGTTTCCCAATTCTTAATCGCCTCGATCTTGGTTGGATCCACATGGATTCCATCTCCGTTAACCACGTGTCCAAGAAATTGGACTTCACGTAGCCAAAATTCGCACTTAGAGAATTTGGCATACAGCTGTTCTTTCTTCAGCAGCTCCAAAATGGCTCTTAGATGCTGTTCGTGCTCAGCCTTTGTCCTTGAATAAATCAAGATGTCGTCGATAAATACAATCACGAACTTGTCCAAGTACAGCTTGCAAACTCTATTCATCAAGTCCATAAAGACTGCAGGTGTGTTTGTCAACCCAAACGGCATAACAAGGAACTCGTAGTGTCCATATCGAGTTCTGAAGGCTGTCTTTGGGATGCTGTCCTCTTGTATCCTTAACTGATGGTATCCAGATCGAAGATCGATCTTTGAGTAAAATCTTGAACCTTGCAGTTGGTCGAATAGATCATCGATTCTTGGCAGAGGATATCTATTCTTGATCGTCAGCTTGTTCAGTTCTCTGTAGTCGATGCACATACGAAAACTACCGTCCTTCTTCTTGATAAACAAAACTGGAGCTCCCCAAGGCGAGAAGCTTGGTCGGATAAATCCCTTGTCTAGCAACTCTTGAAGTTTTGTCGACAGTTCTTGCATCTCAGACGGGGCAAGTCTGTAAGGTGCCTTAGCCACAGGCGCGGCGCCGGGAACTAAATCGATGTGAAACTCTACTTGCCTCTGTGGCGGCAGTCCAGGCAAGTCCTCTGGGAAGACTTCTGGATATTCCCTAACGACAGGGATGCCTTCGATCTTTGGTTCTGCAGCTTTCTTATCCACGATGTGTGCCAGGAAGGCAGCACATCCTTTCTACAAACACTTTCGCGCTTTCAGGCAGCTGATAATTCTTAACGGCGTATCGCGCTTTTCACCATGAACCACAATCGTTTCACCATCTTCGGTCGGGATACGAACAACCTTTTCGTGACAAACTATCTCAGCCTTGTTGCTTGATAACCAATCCATTCCTACCACCACGTCGAAGCTTCCCAACTGGACTGGTAGTAGATCCAGAGCAAACTCACGCTCTCCCAATTCGATCACACAGCCTCTGACAACTTCATTGGCTTCTACTAACTTCCCATTGGCCAATTCGATTGAGTAGGGAATATCTAACTTACTAGCGGTTAAACCAAGCATATCCTAAAATTCTAACGATACGAAGCTATAGTCGGCACCAGACAGTATCCAATAAAACGGATGCATAGCGTTGGTTTACAGGGAACGTACCAGTAACGACATTGGGGTACTGGCGCGCTTCCCTCGCTTCGATATTGAAAACCCTTCCACGTGCTTGGTTCAACTCTGGGCAGTTCCTCTTAAAATGCCCAATGTCACCACAGTTAAAACAACCCATTCTTTGACCATTTCCTGCTCCATTCCCAGCTTGATTGTTGTTTTGGTTCGCATTACCAGCTTGATTCACATTGTTGCCTCGATTCCCGTTTCCTCCATTGTTCCCCTGTGGGCGATTCCCAATACCACCACGATTATTATTTCTATTCCCAAATCATCCTTGGCCTCCCCGGCCAGCACTAGCCCAGCAAGAATCCTTCAAGTGACCAGTCTTTCCACAAGCTTCACTTACTTTTAGCCCGCATCGGCCAGAATGGTGACGCTGGCAGGTGTTGCACTTGGGCTGGGTGCCCATATATCCCTTTCCTTTCCTTCCACCACCAGCTGTAACCTGAGCTGGCGCGTTTGGCTCTCCTTTCTTAACACCACTAATGCCTTGTTTAAAGTTCGAGAACTTTTGCTTGCTACCTCTGGATGACTCGATGTGAGTCTCTTTCTTCTTTGTCTCGATCTCACCAAACTTGTTCAGGCGGATAGCCTCCTCAGTGAGAGCCACGCTCAAATCGATTGCCTCAGTAATTGTTGCCGGTTTGGAGGAGGTCACCATGCTTATGATTTGAGGAGCTAATCCCCAAATGAAGCGTTCAATCCGCTTGAATTCTGGAGTGACCATATAGGGTACCACATGCGATAAGTCATGGAACCTCTGAACGTATTCTGCGATCTTTGGACCTTCCATTTTCAAATGCCAGAACTCAGTTTCCAATCTTTGGATTTCCGCGCGAGAGCAGTACTTTTTGTGCATAAGTTCCTTCAGTTCGGTCCAGGTTAGTGCGTAGGCAGCAGCTTCACCAAGTGTCTGTACTTGCAAATTCCACCAAGATAGGGCTCCATCCAAAAATAGCCCAGAAATGTAGGTGACTTGCTGGTCTGGTGCACTTTTACTCATGCGAAGAACAGATTCAGTTTTCTCAGCCCAACGAACAAAGGCGACAGCACCTCCAGTGCCATCAAAGTTGACAGGTTTGCAGTCTAGAAACTGCTTGTAGGGGCACCCTGCGCATACATTATGACATATGAATGGCATTAGCATCTTTGCTATAGATATCCAGTTAGATCATGGTATGTCTTTATGACTTAGTATTACCATGAGGTGGGTTGTTGTTGCCAGTGTTGCCAGAGTTACTTCCACTCGTTCCTCCTTGAGAGGCGGCGTATTGCGCGATAGCAGCAGCGATGATTTGCTGGAGTTCTGCCTGATTGGTAGGCATTTGCGGTTGTTGACGTCTTGGCGGCATCTTCTAAAAGATGAGTTTACGTCGGTCAGGCCATAGTAAAGATCCCATGTTATAATACGTACGCTTTATTATGATAGTAATAGTACATAACATCTCATGTTATCAATATATCATTCACATAACATCCCATGTCACAAACATCAATCACACAACATCCCATGTCATAAAATATAAATAACCAAATCAAGCATCAAATATGATGAGAATACTGCGATTGCCATATATCGAGACCACATAGTAAGTGTACAAGTACATCATAGTGTCATACAACATCAGTCGACTAAGGGCTACATCACCCTAGTCCAAAAACTATATCAAATCAGTGTCAATACATCCCATATACGTGATCAACAAAAGTCAGAAGCAAAATGTAGTCTCCAAAAATGCTGTGCAGTCAAAAGCATTCGCCGTCTTCTCACCAACGTCTACCCATACGGTACTGAAGAGCTCTACACAGATGGCGGTGGGGGAGGGGGAAAGTGAGTGTAGAACAAACGACGCAACTGGAGCCAGTCCTCCTCCATGGCTCTCTGGGTACGCAACCAAGAAGCAACCTGCTGCTCAAGTGCCAAAAGGCGTGCAGCATAGTCAGGTAGTGCAGGTCGAGGGTGCTGCAAAGGAGCAGGGTGGGTCTGACCCTTATACTGACACGGCGGCGGCTGAGCTCTCTCAAGCTCCTGAATACGCTGCGTGAGCGCCTCCTGCTGGACAACAAACGACATCAGAACGTCCTCAATAGAATACCCCATATGGAAAGGATGGTAGGGGTCGGTCGGTGGCATAGCAGAAGGTGACGTCCAGAGAAATGGCTCGCTGGCTGGATCAAAAGGTGCCACATGAAATGGAGGAACAGGGGGTAAAACAGGTGAAAACTATGGCATAACGGGAACAGACGTCGGCACATGTCCAAAGGGATGGGCCGAAGAACCCTCTCCAGGTCGTGCTGGAGGTGTAAACTGAGGGAATGCAAAAGAGGTATCAACGTGACGGGTATCAGTGATCTGAGGAGGAATAGGTGGAACCTCATCATCAGCAGGAATCCACCCATGTTGGGCGTGCTCATATAGTGGGTCCATCTGTGCCCCAAAAAGTGCACGATCAAACTGAACAGGCATAGGGTCATGGTGGGGTGCCACAAGAGGGTCAACAGGTGCATCAGCAATAAGTGGGGGATCAACATGATCAGCAGCAACGACATGATCGCCCTCCAACATCGGGGCATCCACAGGGTGATCATCAATAGGTGGGTCAGCATTCACAAGATCAATAGGCATGCCAGCATGAGCAGGGTCATGCTCAAGCACTGGGTCAGGAGCAGGGTCCAGTGGCTGCTCGGGGTCATCAAAGGCCATCTCAAAATCAAACTCAGGGTCGATGGGATCAACTGGGTCGACCTGATCCTCCATAGGCTGATCCATGGGTATAAACTTTATATCCTGATCTGGGTCGAATCCTGGGGGAAAGACAGGATCGGAATCCTCCTCAACATCGTGGTCGAAGGCAAAGCTAGGAGCAGGGGTAACAGAGGATGCTCTATCTGGATCTGAACCGTGAGAAAAGTGCTGCGCACTCTGAGTGTGTGAAGGTGCGGAGGCCACAGACTCGAAAGAGTCTGGGACCGGAGAGTGAGCAGGTGACTCCTCAGCTGGAGCATCTGCAAGTAACAAAAGTCCACCATCAGCTAGAAGGGCCTCGCCCTCAACATCGTCCTCCAGGGGCTCATCATCAAACGGATCGTCGTCGTCGTCAACGTCGGCGTCGAGGAGCATATCGTAAGCAGGATATGAAGCAAGTGGTATGGGAGCAGGGATCTCTACAAGCGGTAGGTCCCCGGCCAAAGGGCCATCCGCGAGCTCATCAGCACCATCAGGTAACGCAAAGGGCTGAAAGTCATCCTCGTCTGTGCTAGTAACGTCGGATGTGTGAACCTCGCGCTCTGAAGACTCTAGGTCGTCTGATACTATAGGTCTGGGGCCTGTGGTGTCTGAATCACCAGTGCCGGTCGAATCCATGTGTCTGTAACATAAACACAAACATGCACAAACAGTCAATCATACAATCAATTAATCACATAAATCACCAAGTAAGCATTCAAATATTTCTCCTAGTCCCACTAGCCTCCCAGTCTCCTAGACTGATACTCCTAGTCTCACTAGCCAAATTCTCCCAGCCTCTTAGACTGCTCTTCCTAGTCTCACTAGCCATTTCTCCTAGTCCCACTAGCCAACTACCTCGGTTTCCTAGACCGAGCCTCGGTCCTCCAGACCGAGCCTCAGCCTCCCAGACTGAGCCTATCAAAAATAAATGTGCTCAACATTGGTTTGTAAAAAGTTTTGGATCTGGACTTAAGTGGTATGTAAATAAAAATGTTTTCGTGAGAGCCCTAGTGATCATATTCTAGACTCGAGAAGGAATCCTAGTTCGCTATGATCAGAGCTCTGATACCAAGCTGTCACACCCTGGCTTTGCGGAAGCGTGGTTAATTTGGTGTGACTTCTTAATACCATAGCTTAACCATAACAAAGCTATATGAAATAAAACCATGCAAGATCATCCATTTAATTAAGTTTTAAAAACCAAATACAACAACATTGTCTCAACGGAAACACATCCTAACGACATAAACATTGTTCAACAAACACAAACATCAACATAACATAAACACAGTTTAAGGACTGTGACTTGTCCAGGAAAGAGTCACATTTCCCTAAACCCTGATGACCTCGTAACTAGTGCAGTGGGAAAACGTGTCATACCGCGCCAGATCCTTTAATTCCCTGAAATACATGTAAGTTGAAAAATCAACAATAATGTTGAGCGAGTTCATGTGTAAGTGAGTAAATAAACCTTTGTATGTATAAAAATCCTGGTATGTAGCAAATAATGAAAAAGAGATCACCAATGGTTTGCAAGGCCATTGATATGTGTGAAGTGCAAGTAGGAAGACTCAAACCTAGCGGATTTCGCGTTGGGCACAAAGTCACCCCGAGGTCCGTACTGTTGGACCTGGAGTTGGGCTCGCTACACCCAGATAGATCTACCGCTTACGTCCCTCGGTCCTACAATGAGGATTAATGGCCTCCAGTTCCCGCCTACCCACTCACATGATCTAAGTAGTAACCCTCCTTACGCTAACCATACCATGTAAAAAGTACTCGTAATCATAGTAACATGTATTTCACCCCCGCAATTTAGAAAACTGAAAACAGTTAAGAGAAAAGGGGGACATGAACTCACAGTGGTGCGTCTCTACCAAGTATGTCTCCTGATCAAGCAGCTGTGTGACGACCTACACGTACTAATTCTATTAGACGGACGGCCGTGCCTTAGCTTTAAGGTTTAAGTTTTCGGGAAATAGTTAGACAACTATTTCGTGTTTACATTCTGTATACTTGGTATTTATTTTCCTTCCCAAGGATGGGGGATTTAATACATGTGCGTTCGTATAACTTCGGAATATATTATTAAGTCTCACTTAATATATATTTTACTTCTTATTCCAAAATATAAGTATTTTTCTCAAAAATATTATATTTTATTTCACATAATTTTCCCAAAATAATACCTTGACAATATTACGCTTTCATAAATATTTTCTTAAAATGCGTAAGTTACGTTTTAATGATCGAGTGGTAATAATAATTACCGGTGTAACTTATATATTTATTGTAGAAGCGTTCGTATTATTTTGGAGTTGTCAACACGGTAATATTATTTTTATCCTAAAAATAATATTAGTATATTCACAAAATAATCATAAAAATCCACAAGTGTTGTTATGAAAATATATACTAAATATATATTTATCAAGTTTTATTTTGTGAAATCCCACCTCCGATATTTTGTAAATAAAGTTGTGGCGAAATTTATAGTTTGAAAACAAGTTGACAAGTATTTCTAACACTTATAGTGAAAATATTTCTAAGTGTTAGGTTTTGGAAAAATTTCGCCAGAGTTTCCCCTGTAACTGGAGGTGGCCACGCTTTTAAGCGTATCATTTTCTTTTATAAATCAAATCAACCATTTTCTTATTTAACCACAACAATATTCAACGCATCAAACTAGTCAATAAACATGTAAATCGCAAAAATTACATGAACTTGTGATTTACTCAAAAATATGAAGTAAATCCCATTACATTTAGTGGATCTTTATATAAAGCAATCCGATTTCGTAAAAACCTCGTTTTTAGAGAAATTCCGTCTTTACAACTTCTCGTCAACTTTTACAAAAAAAAAATAGTTATTTTGTCGAAACTTTGTGCTACTCAAGTGTTTACACACTTGTGTGTTCTAAAAATCATTCTTGTTAGTGTAAGATCCGTCTTTAGAAAGCATGGTTTCTTTGACACTCGGTCCTTTGAAAATACCGCTCGTAGATCCGTAGATCTACTAGTTCTAAACACTATTTCACAAGTAAAATCACTTTTACACAAGTTCATGATTCGTGTGTGGTAGAGTTTCATCATTTAACCCTTGTTACATCCAAAACAACTCTATGTCATGATTCATGATCATGACCAACCCGGGTTAAACGATGATCCGAGCTACCACAACATAGATCGGGTCCAAATAACTACACAAATCAAACACTACAAGATTTACACAACAAACAAGCTTTTAACCATCACTTTTAGCATTTTTAGTAGACTTTTAAGCTTCAACTTGTATGTTTATGAGTTTTAACCGTTACAAATCATTTTAACCACTTCAAAATAGTTCAAGAGGGTGATTGTAGCAACTTACTACTAGCTCGAGGCTAGGGAAGAATCTAGACGCAAAATAGGTGGATAAAAGCAACGAGAAGAGGTCCTTTGAGTTCCGAATGCACCAAGCCTTCTTATACGGGATCCTTGACACTTGAATGGTCTTGAGATGAGGTGATCAAAACTGAAAAATATGATGGATGTAGAGGGGGTGTTCGGCCGAAGCCTTTGAGAGAGAGAGGGGGAGTGTTTGTGTGATGTTAAGTGTTGGAAAGAATGATGGATCATGTAGTGTTCTTATAGGCAATTAACAAATGAATTACCCAAAGGTTCATGTGTTGTCTTGATATTAGACAACTTAGAATATAATAATCAAAATGGTACAATTGATGGTCACAATGTGACCGAAATCGGCCAAGGGGGGGGGGGGGAGGTAGCTAGTTCAAATCCAACCAAAATAGTTAGTGTAAAGTTAGGTTAATCTAGTTAGTTAAGTGATTAACCCGGTTACTAATGTGTTGTGCTTTATTGCGGGTGTTAGGGTATTCAGGGACCCTAACTGGCTCAGAAAAAGATAAGTAATGTTATTAACAATATTTTCATGTTCCGGGTATAGTCCGGTTGTTCGGTTGGATAGTAATTCGTTAAAGCGTTAAACAAAGCTTTAAAGTGTCGTTAATACCGTTTTTAGTGACACAACTTATTTCCGACACTTTGGAAAGTGTCTAGTAACATTTTCCTCATGTTTTGGCACTTTATTAGTTAGCTAAAAGCTGGATTGTTTATTAAAGTGCTGAGTTTTTGTGCTTAGAGCACGTTTTAGGCACATCCAGTCATTGTAACTTATTCCTAGAGACGCAGTTCTACAACCCTTGTATCCCTACACTCACCACTAGTGTAGTAAAATATTTCTGGCTCATAGAGGCCTTAGAGGCAGTGTCTGCCTGGTGCTGGCTTTATCAGCATGTTCAATAGGTTATCCGTTTATAGTGCTACTGTGCTTTTTGTGCATCATGTTTGTCACTAAGGTTCAGCATGTAAATAATGTAGTGACGGTAAGTAAAGTATGATGCAGGTATATGCATGTATCAGAAATCAAGTAGCAGTTCATCAGTAATTTCAAACAAGCACAGTAATTAAGCAGTAATTAATTATTAATTAAGTCGTACGGATACCTGGTTTAGTGAGGGTTGTCACATTCTCCCCCCCTTAGAAAAATTTCGTCCCGAAATTTTAAGTTCTGCTTGTAGATGCAGGGTTCTTAGGAAATAGATGGGGGTATATCTTTTTCATTCGGTCCTCACGCTCCCAGGTGTATTCAGGACCATGTCTGGCATTCCAACGAACCTTGACGAGCTTGACACTGCTCCGGCGGGTCTTGTTTACTTTCCAATCCGTAACCTCAACCGGTTCTTCAACGAAATAGAGCGTGTCGTCAACATGAATCTCGTCGGTGGGAATGACAATGGTATCTTGAGTTGGACTTTTCTTCAGGTTGGATACATGAAATGTATCGTGAACTCCATTTAGCTCGGCAGGTAAGAACAACTTGTATGCTACTAGTCCTAATCTTTCCAAAATTCTGAAAGGACCAATATACCGCGGATTCAACTTTCCACGCTTTTCGAAGCGTGCCACACCCTTCCAGGGTGAAACTTTCAGTAAAACCATATCTCCAACTTGGAATTCCAAGTGTTTCCGGTTTGGATCTGCATAGGCTTTCTGTCTTTCACGAGCTGCTTCGATGCGTTTTCGGATCTGCGCAATCTTGTCTGTCGTCTCTTGGACGATTTCGGGACCAATAAGCTGTCTATCACCTGCGTCAGCCCAACATAGGGGTGATCGACACTTGCGTCCGTAAAGAGCTTCGAATGGCGCGGCTCCAATACTGGTGTGGTAGCTGTTGTTGTATGAAAATTCGACCAATGGCAAATGCTTATCCCAGCTACCGCCCAAATCCATAACACACGCTCTCAGCATGTCCTCCAAAGTCTGAATCGTTCGCTCGCTTTAACCGTCAGTTTGCGGATGAAACGCAGTGCTCAGATTTAATTGTGAGCCAAAAGCTTCTTGGAAGGATTGCCAAATCCTTGATATGAAACGTCCATCTCTATCAGAGATGATCGAGAGAGGCACTCCATGACGTGCGACGATCTCTCGCATGTATATTTCTGCCAGTTTGCTGGTGTTATCCTTCTCTTTGATTGGCAGAAAGTGTGCGGACTTTGTTAGGCGGTCAACTATCACCCAGATAGTGTCATGGCCTCTTGGCGTTCTTGGCAACTTTGTAATAAAATCCATTGAGATTTGTTCCCATTTCCACTTGGGAATCTCAGGTTGTTGCAGAAGTCCTGAAGGCTTCTGGTATTCCGCTTTCACCTTAGCACACGTTAGACACTTGCTTACATAAACAGCAACATCGCCTTTCATCCTAGGCCACCAATAGTAATCCTTGAGATTTTGGTACATCTTATCCGCTCCTGGATGGATAGAGTACCGCGATTTGTGAGTTTCATCAAAAATAACTTTCCTTAAACCACCAAACAGAGGAACCCAAATCCTTTTCTCAAAACATAACGTTCCTTCCTCGTTTGGCACCAATAGCTTCTCCATCCCACGGAGATATTCTTCTTCAAGATTTCTTTCCTTAAGAGCTTCTTTCTGTGTGGCACGAATGCGCAAGGAAAGCTCGGTTTGTATAATCATTTCTAAAGCCCTAACCCTTATGGTCTTGATCCTCTCCTTTCGACTTAGGGCATCGGCAACCACATTCGCCTTCCCTGGGTGGTACTTTATCTCGCAGTCGTAATCATTCAACAACTCAACCCATCGTCTCTACCTCATATTCAGCTCCTTCTGATTGAATATGTGTTGTCGGCTCTTGTGATCTGTGAAGATTGTACATTTCGTACCATAAAGGTAGTGTCTCCAGATCTTTAATGCGAAAACCACTGCGCCAAGTTCCAAATCATGTGTGGTATAGTTCTTTTCATGTACCTTCAATTGACGCGATGCGTAAGCAATAACCTTTTGGCGTTGCATCAACATACAACCCAATCTTTAACGTGAGGCGTCACAGTATACCACGAAATCATTTGTACCTTCTGGTAGTGCTAAGATTGGCGCATTGCAGAGCTTATCCTTCAACAGCTGAAACGCTTCTTCCTGTTTGATTCCCCAATCAAACTTCTTATCTTTCTGCGTGAGGAGCGTCAATGGTTGAGCGATTTTTGAAAAATCCTCAATGAATCTTCGGTAGTAGCCAGCCAAACCTAAGAATTGTCGAATTTCGGTTGGCGTCTTTGGCGTTTCCCAATTCTTAATCGCCTCGATCTTGGTTGGATCCACATGGATTCCATCTCCGTTAACCACGTGTCCAAGAAATTGGACTTCACGTAGCCAAAATTCGCACTTAGAGAATTTGGCATACAACTGTTCTTTCTTCAGCAGCTCCAAAATGGCTCTTAGATGCTGTTCGTGCTCAGCCTTTGTCCTTGAATAAATCAAGATGTCGTCGATAAATACAATCACGAACTTGTCCAAGTACAGCTTGCAAACTCTATTCATCAAGTCCATAAAGACTGCAGGTGCGTTTGTCAACCCAAACGGCATAACAAGGAACTCGTAGTGTCCATATCGAGTTCTGAAGGCTGTCTTTGGGATGCTGTCCTCTTGTATCCTTAACTGATGGTATCCAGATCGAAGATCGATCTTTGAGTAAAATCTTGAACCTTGCAGTTGGTCGAATAGATCATCGATTCTTGGCAGAGGATATCTATTCTTGATCGTCAGCTTGTTCAGTTCTCTGTAGTCGATGCACATACGAAAACTACCGTCCTTCTTCTTGACAAACAAAACTGGAGCTCCCCAAGGCGAGAAGCTTGGTCGGATAAATCCCTTGTCTAGCAACTCTTGAAGTTTTGTCGACAGTTCTTGCATCTCAGACGGGGCAAGTGTGACAACCCTCACCAAACCAGGTATCCGTACAACTTAATTAATATTTAATTGCTACTTAATTACTGTGCTTGCTTGAAAACTGTGCTTAAACTGCTTACTGATTTCTGATACATACATACTCATGCATCACATTTTATACGGTCACACTATTATTTATACACTAACACCAGTGACAACCTTGATGCGCAAAAAGCACAGTGAGCACACTATACGGGATACCCAATAAACATGCTGACATAGCCAGCATCAGACAAATTACTGTCTCTAAGGCCAGTATGAGCCGGGAATAGTTTACTACACCAGTAGTGAGTGTAGGGAGGTGAGGATTGTAGAACTGCGTCACTAGGTTGAGTTTATAGTGACCGGATGTGCCTAAAACGTACTTTAAATACAAAATTCTGCGCTTTATTATAAAACTCAGTATTTTAAATTACTAATACAGTGCAAAAACATTGCAGAACGGTCCCGTATATTTTCCTAAGTACCGGGAATAATTTATGTTACAAAATATATACATAAAGGACCTTTTGCGGTATAATTAAACATTTTAACGGAACGGTATTTAATCGTATAACCGGACATTACCCGGGACACTAAATTTTTGTCGAATACTTTATTTTATTATTTATGGCTAGTCATGATCCCCGTATGCCATAACACCCGCCTAAAATAAATCAACTAACACATTACTTACACTTATACACTTTAGTCACAATATTTACATAATACCCCCCCCCCCCCCCCAACGAATTCATTTCCCCAAGTGGGACCCCACATGTCATAACATCATACTCCCAATCTTCTTGCTTGATTTCAACTCCCTTGTATTAATTTTCTTGCTTGCCTATCTATCCAATATATGTGAAGAATAAATATAAGTAAGGTCCCTTATAAATGTACATCACTTCACAAGATTTTGCAACCCATTTTCACTTAGCTCTCTCTCTCTATTCGGTTCTACTACAACCGAATCCACCACCACACTCCAACATTCATCACTTTCTTCATTTACTTATACCATTCAAGCTTTGAAGATCAAACATGGAAGGTGCAACTTGAAGGCATTGCAAGGGAGCATTGTTCTTGCTTGGTTCTACATCTTTTCTCATCATTTTGACACAAGATTCTTCCCTAGCTAGAGGCTAGTAGTAAGCTTCTTCATACTTGATCTCATCTTGTTCAAAAATTATGGCATTTAACATGTTGTATTGTTGTTTAATCTACAAGATTTCAAGAACATTAGAAAATTATGAAACATAAGTTTCGAACATAAAATCTACATAAAAGTTTGCTTGTGTATGGTTTATGAAGTGGAATCTTGTCGGTTTAAGGGTTGCATAACACATACTTGATATTTAAAAATCGTTTTCTTGTTTAACCCGATAATCGGACACTTATAACGCGATTTAATAACATCTAAATCACAAAACAGCATGCTGAGTCGCTATTTCAGCCGCCTTCAACAGGCTGTAAACGGACCTTAAAAACTCGAAAAACGGAATTTCAAAAGCCTAAATCGTGTCATTTCGAAAAACGAAGAAAATGGCGCTGGAATTGTATTTTTCTGATGTCGGTTACTATTTTAAAAATCTGTTTCCGTGACAGCAGCTAAGGCTGTTTGTTACTGCAGAAATTTGGGCTGTGTGTTTTCGATCACAACTTAAAACCTGAACCGAACCAGCCCCTGAAACTTTTATCAAAGATGAACACAGATGTATTTGTGACCCTCGAACTGGATTTTCGACAAACGGACTTACGAGGAATTTTTGACGAATTATTCTGTAAACTGTGATCAGAATGTAACAAATCTGATCACAGTTCGGTAAACGAATTTCTATAAATTTTTGGTAATGAATTAGACCCCGAAATTTTTACACAATAATTTGTGGGTCGGTTATGACGTTCCACAAAAATTTGGGAATTTTTGGAATAAGTTAAGTAATTTATTTACACGTCCGAAAACAGTCCAGTTTTCACAAATTGAAACTGAAACGACAAGAGTAGTATTTTGCGTGTTAAAACGTAAGGGTTGATTGTTGATGATCTTGGTTTGATTTCGAAAAGAAAATGATGTGCGTATTAGCACGGATACTCCCGTTTTTAGGGGAAGTTCTGGCGAAATTTTCTAAAAATACCAAGACTTAGAAAAATTACTTTTCTAACAAGTATGTTTAACTTTATTTCTTGGAATTTAACCTCGCCTTGAGTTTTGACGAAAACCTTTAAAGTGTTGGTTAGGAGACTTGAAAATGTATCTTGTCAATACTTAATGTCACCAAATACATAATACGTGTACGAATACCCCATCCTTGGGAAGGGATCTATTTATACGTTATCCAAGAAATTTAAACACGGAATAGTTGTCTAACTATTTCCCCAAGAACATTAAAACTCTAAGCTAAGGCACGACCGTTCGTCTAATAGATATTAGCACGATTGTAGGTTGTCGTGTTGCGGACCGAGGTTGATTTGCTGTTATTCGAGGACGCATTACAGTGAGTTCATGTCCCCCTTTTCTCTTAACTGTTTTCAGTTTTCTAAACTGCGGGGGTGAAATACATGTTACTATGATTACGAGTACTTTTACATGGTATGGTTAGCATAAGGAGGGTTACTACTTAGATCATGTGAGTGGGTAGGTGGCACTTGAGGCCATTAATCCTCATTGTAGGACCGAGGGGCACGATGCGGTAGATCTATTTGGGTGTAGCGAGCCCAGCCCCAGGCCCAGCAGAACGGACCTCGGGGTGACTATGTTCCCGACGCACAAATCCGCTAGGTTTGAGTCTTCCTACTTGCACTTCACACATATCAATGGCTTTGCAAACCATTGGTGATCTCTTTTTCCTTATTTGCTACATACCAGGGATTTTATACTTACAAGTGTTTTACATACTCACTTACACATGAACTCGCTCAACATTATGTTGATTTTTCCAACTTACATGTATTTCAGGGAACTAAGGATCTGGCCCGGTATGCTACGTTTTCCCGCTGTGTTAGAATTACAGGATCATCCACGTTTAGGGATTGCGACTTTTACCTGGACGAGTCGCAAGTCTTAAACAAGTGTTATGTTAAATTTGGGGTTGTGTTTAAGAACAAGTTTCTATGTTGTAATTTCCGTTGCATGTGTCAACGTATTAAGACAATGTTGTGGTATTTTACTTTTCGAACTTAAATAAATGGATGATCTACATGGTTTTATTTTCATATAGCTTTGTTATGATTAAGCTATGGTATTAAGAAGTCACACCAATTTAACCCACGCTTCCGCAAAGCCAGGGTGTGACAGCTTGGTATCAGAGCTCTGATCATAGCGAACTAGGATTCCTCCTCGAGTCTAGACTATGATCACTAGGGCTCTCACGAAAACATTTTTACACTGCATACCACTTAAGTCCAGATCCAAAATGTTTTTACAAACAAATGTTGAGCACATTTTAATTGTTATTTATAGGCTCAGTCTGGGAGGCTGAGGCTCGGTCTGGGAGGCTGAGGTAGTTGTCTAGTGGGACTAGGGAGTCAGTCTGGGAGGCTGGGAGGCTAGTGGGACTAGGGAGTCAGTCTGGGAGGCTGGGAGGCTAGTGGGACTAGGGAGTCAGTCTGGGAGGCTGGGAGGCTAGTGGGACTAGGAGAGCTATTTAAATTGCTTATTGGTGATTAATGTATTATCTGACTATATGATTGATTATTTGTGCATATTTGTGTTTGTGTTACAGACGACATGGCTTCCTCTTCAGATACTGGAGTGTCGGACACTTTGGATCCTTTAGCTATCGTGTCGGACGATGAGATGATGTCAGAAAGTGAGGTGTACACGTCAGACACCACCAGCACGGACGAGGATGCTTTTCAGCCGTTTGCTCTTCCTGACTTTGGAGATGACATTCCTATTGTTGATGGCCCTATCGGTGGAGACTTACCATTTCCTCAGGTCCCTGCTCCCTTACCATTTGCCGCAGTTCCTCTCGAGGATCTGCCCCACGATGAGCTTCCTGACGATGACATTGACTTGTTCCTAGAGGGTCCCCCGGGGGGAAACCAGGATGGTGTGGCCCTCATGGACGCCGATGTTCCTCTAGCTGATGATCCTGTTGTCGATCCTGTTGTTCCTTTGGCTGGCATTCCTGCTATTATGCCCATTGCTGATCCTGTCATTCCTGTCGAGGCTCCCATTGAGGAGGCTCCTTTTGATCTGTTTGGTGCTCACTCCTTCGAGTCAGTAGCGTCCGCTTCACTACACGCCCAGAGCGTACAGCCCCATTCCTCTGATTCTGACTCAGACATGGCGATGTCTGTTGCACCTGACGATGACGACCCGGAGCCTGCTGTGGCCCCCGAGCCAGTAGTTGCTCCCCTTCCTGACCCAGTACCTCTGGAGCCCGACCATGCACTCTTCGGGGCTCACATCGACCCACAGTATGCTGACACCCAGAATGGGTGGATTGATGATGATGATGAGCTTCCGTCGTTCGTGGCACCTGTAGCCCCAGTTTTGGCACCCATGTTTGATCCTACTGATATCCCACCTTTTCCTCCACATACCACCGAGGTACCCTTGTTCCCCACACACCCTACTGACGCGCACCGCGCGGATCTGCCCGTCACATTTCTTCATGAGATCCCTCCACCACGCCCTGGAGAGGGCCCATCTCATCAGCCATTTGGCCATGCACCTTTTCCGACCGGAGGGGATCAGTTTGCACCACAGATCCCTCACCATACTGCCGTTCCCCCTGTTCCACCGTTCGCTGTACCACCTTTTACTCCATCCAGCGAGCCCTTTCTTTGGACATCATCATCCGTCGTGCCGCCGACAGATCCATATCATGCCTATTATGTCGGGCCGTCTTATGAGGATGTCCTCGTTTCATTTATGCTACAGCATGACGCGCTGACGCGTCGTGTCCAGGTCCTGGAGCAGCAGTTAGAGCATCTGTCACGCTCTCACCACGCCATGGAGGCGGACTGGCTCCTCATGCGCAGTTTGTTCTACTTTCATTTTCCCCCTCCCCCTCCACCACCTGCAGCATGAGGGCACTTTTGGTTTGATGCGGATACCACCACTTCTGATGAGAAGATAGCGATTAAGTCGGCTGCATAGCTTTTTGAAGACCACCTGACGATTATGACTTTTGATGTTTGGTATTTGTATATATTTAGACGTTTCGGACAAGGGCGTTGTGACCCTTGGTCCCTTTTTGGATGTATGTTACATTATGGAACTCGTAAACATTGTAATCGTGGTCTTGGTTATATAAAAAGCTTAATCGCGGTATTCTCATTACATGCAAGGCTGATTTATTGATTTATTTATAACATGGGATGTTGTGTGATTGATTGTTTATAACATGAGATGTTATGTGGTTGGTTTATTTTAACATGAGATGTTATATATTATTATTATCGTTTTATACGCACATTTTACCTACCATGACCTGACTCGCGTAAACCATCTTCTAGAAGATGCCACCGAGACGTGATCCACGCATGCCTGCCAACGAGGCAGAACTTCAACAGATCATCGCTGCCGCCATCGCGCAATATGCCGCCTCTCAAGGAGGACCTAGCGGAGGCAGCTCATACAATAACGGCAACAATAATCCGCCCCATGGGTGCACCTACAAGCAGTTCTTAGACTGCAAACCTGTAAACTTTGATGGCACCGGAGGTGCTGTTGCTTTTGTTCGTTGGGCAGAAAAGACAGAATCAGTTCTCCGCATGAGCAAATGCGCTCCTGATCAGCAGGTTACTTACATCTCTGGGCTATTCTTGAACGGAGCCCTGTCATGGTGGAATTTACAAGTCCAAACACTTGGTGAAGCTGCAGCCTACGCATTGACGTGGAACGAGCTGAAAGAGCTCATGCGCAAAAAGTATTGCTCTCGCGCTGAAATTCAAAAGTTGGAAACCGAGTTTTGGCATCTGAAGATGGAAGGACCAAAAATTGCGGAATATGTTCAGAGGTTTCATGACCTGTCACAGGTAGTACCTTATATGGTCACGCCAGAATTCAAGCGGATTGAGCGTTTCATTTGGGGTTTAGCTCCTCAAATCATTAGTATGGTGACCTCTTCAAAACCTGCAACAATCACTGAGGCAATCGATCTAAGCGTAGCCCTCACTGAGGAGGCGATCCGCCTAAACAAGTTTTCTGATGTTGAACAAAAGAAGAAGGAGACTCATGTAGAGTCGTCCGGGGATAACAAAAGAAAATTCTCGAATTTCAAGCAAGGCACAAGCAGAGATGGCAGAAAAGGAGAGTCAAGCACGCCGACCTGAGCTACGACTGGTACTGGTAGGAAAGGAAGGGGATATATGGGCACTCTGCCCCAGTGTAACACATGCCAGCGCCATCATATCGGCCTGTGCGGACAAAGAAAATGCGAAAATTGTGGGAGAAATGGGCATTTGAAGGAGACTTGCTGGGTTAATACTGGCCGGGGTGGCCAGGGAGGTTTCGGTAATAGAAACAATAATCGTGGTGGAAATGGAAATCGTGCACAAGGAAATAACGGAGGGAATGGAAATCGAGGCAACAACGCGAATCAAGCTGGTACTGTGAACCGAAACCAAAACAATAGTCAAGCTGGGAATGGAGGTGGAAATGGGCAAAGACCAGGTTGCTTTAACTGTGGTGATATGGGGCATTTTAAGAGAAACTGCCCAGAATTGAACGAAGCACGTGGAAGGGTTTTCAATATCGAGGCAAGGGAAGCGCGCCAGGATCCCAATGTTGTTACTGGTACGTTCCCTGTAAACCAACGCTTTGCATCCGTTTTATTTGACACTGGTGCCGATTATAGCTTCGTATCATTAGAGTTTAAGAATATGCTTGGTTTAGCCGCTAGTAAATTAGATATTCCTTACTCAATCGAATTAGCAAATGGAAAGTTGGTAGAAGCCAATGAAGTGGTCAGAGGTTGTGTAATCGAATTGGGAGGGCGTGAGTTCACTTTGGATCTACTACCAGTCCAGCTGGGGAGCTTCGATGTGGTAGTAGGAATGGATTGGTTATCAAGCAACAGGGCTGAGATTGTTTGTCACGAAAAGGTAGTTCGTATCCCAACCGAAGATGGAGAAACGATTGTGGTTCATGGTGAAAAGCGTGATACGCCTTTAAGAATTATCAGTTGCCTGAAAGCTCGTAAGTGTTTACAAAAGGGATGTGCTGCCTTCCTGGCACACATCGTGGATAAGAAAGCTGCTGAGCCGAAAATCGAAGACATCCCTGTCGTGAGGGAATATCCTGAAGTCTTTCCAGAGGACTTGCCAGGATTTCCACCCCAAAGGCAAGTAGAATTTCACATTGACTTAGTTCCAGGCGCCGCGCCTGTAGCTAGGGCACCTTATAGACTGGCACCGTCAGAGATGCAGGAATTGTCGACACAACTCCAGGAGTTACTTGACAAAGGATTCATCCGACCAAGCTTCTCACCTTGGGGAGCTCCAGTTTTATTTGTTAAAAAGAAAGACGGTAGTTTTCGTATGTGTATTGACTACCGAGAGTTGAATAAACTGACGATCAAGAATAGATACCCTCTGCCAAGAATCGATGATCTATTCGATCAACTCCAGGGTTCAAGCTTTTACTCTAAGATCGATCTTCGATCTGGGTACCATCAGTTAAGAATACAAGAATAGAGCATCCCGAAGACAGCCTTCAGAACTCGTTATGGACACTACGAGTTCCTAGTCATGCCGTTTGGGTTAACAAACGCGCCTGCTGTTTTTATGGACCTAATGAATCGAGTCTGCAAGCCGTATCTCGATAAGTTTGTGATTGTATTCATCGACGATATTTTGATTTACTCGAAGACAAAGGCCGAACATGAACAGCACTTAAGAGCTATTCTGGAGTTTTTTGAAAAAGGAACAGTTGTATGCCAAATTCTCTAAGTGCGAGTTTTGGCTACGTGAAGTCCAATTCCTTGGACACGTGGTTAATGGAAACGGAATCCATGTCGATCCCACAAAGATCAAGGCGATAAAGAACTGGGAGACTCCAAAGACGCCAACCGAGATTCGACAATTCTTAGGCTTGGCTGGTTACTATCGAAGGTTCATTGAGGATTTTTCAAAAATCGCTCAATCACTGACCCTCCTCACACAGAAGGATAAGAAGTTTGATTGGGGAATCAAACAGGAAGAAGCATTTCAGTTGTTGAAGGATAAGCTCTGCAATGCGCCGATCTTAGCACTACCGGAAGGTACAGATGATTTCGTGGTATACTGTGACGCCTCACGTCAAGGATTGGGTTGCGTGTTGATGCAACGCCAGAAAGTTGTAGCTTACGCATCACGCCAGTTGAAAGTACATGAAAAGAACTATACCACTCACGATTTGGAACTAGGCGCAGTGATATTCGCATTAAAGATCTGGAGACACTACCTATATGGTACGAAGTGTACAATCTTCACAGACCACAAGAGTTTACAACACATATTCAACCAGAAAGAGCTGAACATGAGACAAAGACGTTGGGTCGAATTGTTGAACGATTACGACTGCGAGATAAAGTATCATCCAGGGAAGGCGAATGTGGTCGCCGATGCCCTAAGTCGTAAAGAAAGGATCAAGCCCATAAGGGTTAGGGCTTTGGAGATGATTATCCAGACAAATCTTTCCCTGCGCATTCATACCGCGCAAAAAGAAGCTCTTAAGGAAAGAAACCTTGAAGAAGAATATCTCCGTGGGATGGAGAAGCAATTAGTACCAAACAAGGAAGGAACGTTATGTTTTGTGAGAAGGATTTGGGTTCCTCTGTTTGGTGGGTTGAGAAAAGTTATCTTTGATGAGGCACACAAATCACGGTACTCTATTCATCCCGGTGCGGATAAGATGTACCAGGACCTTAAAGATTATTACTGGTGGCCTAGAATGAAAGGCGACGTTGCTGTTTATGTTAGCAAATGTTTGACGTGCGCCAAGGTAAAAGCTGAATACCAGAAGCCTTCGGGACTTCTGCAACAACCTGAAATTCCCAAGTGGAAATGGGAACATATTTCAATGGATTTTATAACGAAACTGCCCAAGACGCCCAGGGGCCATGATACTATTTGGGTGGTAGTTGACCGCCTAACAAAGTCCGCGCACTTCTTGCCAATCAAAGAGAAGGACAATACGAGTAAACTTGCGGAAATATACATGCGAGAAATCGTTGCACGTCATGGAGTGCCTCTCTCGATCATCTCTGATAGAGATGGGAGATTTGTATCAAGGATTTGGCAATCCTTCCAAGAAGCTTTTGGCTCACAATTAAATTTGAGCACTGCATTCCATCCGCAAACTGATGGCCAAAGTGAAAGAACTATTCAGACATTGGAGGATATGTTGAGAGCATGTGTAATGGATCTTGGCGGTAGCTGGGATAAGCATTTACCATTGGCCGAATTTTCATACAACAACAGCTACCACACCAGTATTGGTGTCGCGCCATTTGAAGCCCTTTACGGACGCAAGTGCCGATCACCTTTATGCTGGGCTGACGCAGGTGATAGGCAGCTTGCTGGTCCCGAAATCGTCCAAGAGACAACAGACAAGATTGTCCAGATTCTTAAACGCATCGAAGCAGCTCGCCACAGACAAAAGGCCTATGCGGATCCAAACCGGAAACATGTGGAATTCCAAGTTGGAGAAATGGTGTTATTGAAAGTATCACCCTGGAAGGGGGTGGCACGCTTTGGAAAGCGTGGGAAGTTAAATCCGCGCTACATTGGTCCTTTCAGAATTTTGGACAGAATAGGGCAAGTAGCATACAAGCTGGACTTACCTGCTGAACTGAATGGTGTTCACGATACATTTCATGTATCCAATCTAAAGAAAAGTCCAACTCAAGTTACCGTTGCTATTCCCACCGACGAGATTCATGTTGACGACACGCTCCACTTCGTTGAAGAACCTGTTGAGGTCACGGATTGGAAAGTGAACAAAACTCGCAGGAGCAGTGTCAAACTCGTCAAAGTTCGTTGGAATGCTAGGCATGGGCCTGAATACACCTGGGAGCGTGAGGACCGAATGAAAGAAAAGTACCCCCACTTATTTCCCAAGAACCCTGCATCTAGTTGCAGAACTTAAATTTCGGGACGAAATTTCTTTAACGGGGGGAGAATGTGACAACCCTCACCAAACCAGGTATCCGTACAACTTAATTAATATTTAATTGCTACTTAATTACTGTGCTTGCTTGAAAACTGTGCTTAAACTGCTTACTGATTTCTGATACATACATACTCATGCATCACATTTTATACGGTCACACTATTATTTATACACTAACACCAGTGACAACCTTGATGCGCAAAAAGCACAGTGAGCACACTATACGGGATACCCAGTAAACATGCTGACATAGCCAGCATCAGACAAATTACTGTCTCTAAGGCCAGTATGAGCCGGGAATAGTTTACTACACCAGTAGTGAGTGTAGGGAGGTGAGGATTGTAGAACTGCGTCACTAGGTTGAGTTTATAGTGACCGGATGTGCCTAAAACGTACTTTAAATACAAAATTCTGCGCTTTATTATAAAACTCAGCATTTTAAATTACTAATACAGTGCAAAAACATTGCAGAACGGTCCCGTATATTTTCCTAAGTACCGGGAATAATTTATGTTACAAAATATATACATAAAGGACCTTTTGCGGTATAATTAAACATTTTAACGGAACGGTATTTAATCGTATAACCGGACATTACCCGGGACACTAAATTTTTGTCGAATACTTTATTTTATTATTTATGGCTAGTCATGATCCCCGTATGCCATAACACCCGCCTAAAATAAATCAACTAACACATTACTTACACTTATACACTTTAGTCACAATATTTACATAATACCCCCCCCCCCCCAACGAATTCATTTCCCCAAGTGGGACCCCACATGTCATAACATCATACTCCCAATCTTCTTGCTTGATTTCAACTCCCTTGTATTAATTTTCTTGCTTGCCTATCTATCCAATATATGTGAAGAATAAATATAAGTAAGGTCCCTTATAAATGTACATCACTTCACAAGATTTTGCAACCCATTTTCACTTAGCTCTCTCTCTCTATTCGGTTCTACTACAACCGAATCCACCACCACACTCCAACATTCATCACTTTCTTCATTTACTTATACCATTCAAGCTTTGAAGATCAAACATGGAAGGTGCAACTTGAAGGCATTGCAAGGGAGCATTGTTCTTGCTTGGTTCTACATCTTTTCTCATCATTTTGACACAAGATTCTTCCCTAGCTAGAGGCTAGTAGTAAGCTTCTTCATACTTGATCTCATCTTGTTCAAAAATTATGGCATTTAACATGTTGTATTGTTGTTTAATCTACAAGATTTCAAGAACATTAGAAAATTATGAAACATAAGTTTCGAACATAAAATCTACATAAAAGTTTGCTTGTGTATGGTTTATGAAGTGGAATCTTGTCGGTTTAAGGGTTGCATAACACATACTTGATATTTAAAAATCGTTTTCTTGTTTAACCCGATAATCGGACACTTATAACGCGATTTAATAACATCTAAATCACAAAACAGCATGCTGAGTCGCTATTTCAGCCGCCTTCAACAGGCTGTAAACGGACCTTAAAAACTCGAAAAACGGAATTTCAAAAGCCTAAATCGTGTCATTTCGAAAAACGAAGAAAATGGCGCTGGAATTGTATTTTTCTGATGTCGGTTACTATTTTAAAAATCTGTTTCCGTGACAGCAGCTAAGGCTGTTTGTTACTGCAGAAATTTGGGCTGTGTGTTTTCGATCACAACTTAAAACCTGAACCGAACCAGCCCCTGAAACTTTTATCAAAGATGAACACAGATGTATTTGTGACCCTCGAACTGGATTTTCGACAAACGGACTTACGAGGAATTTTTGACGAATTATTCTGTAAACTGTGATCAGAATGTAACAAATCTGATCACAGTTCGGTAAACGAATTTCTATAAATTTTTGGTAATGAATTAGACCCCGAAATTTTTACACAATAATTTGTGGGTCGGTTATGACGTTCCACAAAAATTTGGGAATTTTTGGAATAAGTTAAGTAATTTATTTACACGTCCGAAAACAGTCCAGTTTTCACAAATTGAAACTGAAACGACAAGAGTAGTATTTTGCGTGTTAAAACGTAAGGGTTGATTGTTGATGATCTTGGTTTGATTTCGAAAAGAAAATGATGTGCGTATTAGCACGGATACTCCCGTTTTTAGGGGAAGTTCTGGCGAAATTTTCTAAAAATACCAAGACTTAGAAAAATTACTTTTCTAACAAGTATGTTTAACTTTATTTCTTGGAATTTAACCTCGCCTTGAGTTTTGACGAAAACCTTTAAAGTGTTGGTTAGGAGACTTGAAAATGTATCTTGTCAATACTTAATGTCACCAAATACATAATACGTGTACGAATACCCCATCCTTGGGAAGGGATCTATTTATACGTTATCCAAGAAATTTAAACACGGAATAGTTGTCTAACTATTTCCCCAAGAACATTAAAACTCTAAGCTAAGGCACGACCGTTCGTCTAATAGATATTAGCACGATTGTAGGTTGTCGTGTTGCGGACCGAGGTTGATTTGCTGTTATTCGAGGACGCATTACAGTGAGTTCATGTCCCCCTTTTCTCTTAACTGTTTTCAGTTTTCTAAACTGCGGGGGTGAAATACATGTTACTATGATTACGAGTACTTTTACATGGTATGGTTAGCATAAGGAGGGTTACTACTTAGATCATGTGAGTGGGTAGGTGGCACTTGAGGCCATTAATCCTCATTGTAGGACCGAGGGGCACGATGCGGTAGATCTATTTGGGTGTAGCGAGCCCAGCCCCAGGCCCAGCAGAACGGACCTCGGGGTGACTATGTTCCCGACGCACAAATCCGCTAGGTTTGAGTCTTCCTACTTGCACTTCACACATATCAATGGCTTTGCAAACCATTGGTGATCTCTTTTTCCTTATTTGCTACATACCAGGGATTTTATACTTACAAGTGTTTTACATACTCACTTACACATGAACTCGCTCAACATTATGTTGATTTTTCCAACTTACATGTATTTCAGGGAACTAAGGATCTGGCCCGGTATGCTACGTTTTCCCGCTGTGTTAGAATTACAGGATCATCCACGTTTAGGGATTGCGACTTTTACCTGGACGAGTCGCAAGTCTTAAACAAGTGTTATGTTAAATTTGGGGTTGTGTTTAAGAACAAGTTTCTATGTTGTAATTTCCGTTGCATGTGTCAACGTATTAAGACAATGTTGTGGTATTTTACTTTTCGAACTTAAATAAATGGATGATCTACATGGTTTTATTTTCATATAGCTTTGTTATGATTAAGCTATGGTATTAAGAAGTCACACCAATTTAACCCACGCTTCCGCAAAGCCAGGGTGTGACAGCAAGTCTGTAAGGTGCCTTAGCCACAGGCGCGGCGCCGGGAACTAAATCGATGTGAAACTCTACTTGCCTCTGTGGCGGCAGTCCAGGCAAGTCCTCTGGGAAGACTTCTGGATATTCCCTCACGACAGGGATGCCTTCGATCTTTGGTTCTGCAGCTTTCTTATCCACGATGTGTGCCAGGAAGGAAGCACATCCTTTCTACAAACACTTTCGCGCTTTCAGGCAGCTGATAATTCTTAACGGCGTATCGCGCTTTTCACCATGAACCACAATCGTTTCACCATCTTCGGTCGGGATACGAACAACCTTTTCGTGACAAACTATCTCAGCCTTGTTGCTTGATAACCAATCCATTCCTACCACCACGTCGAAGCTTCCCAACTGGACTGGTAGTAGATCCAGAGCAAACTCACGCTCTCCCAATTCGATCACACAGCCTCTGACAACTTCATTGGCTTCTACTAACTTCCCATTGGCCAATTCGATTGAGTAGGGAATATCTAACTTACTAGCGGTTAAACCAAACATATCCTAAAATTCTAACGATACGAAGCTATAGTCGGCACCAGACAGTATCCAATAAAACGGATGCATAGCGTTGGTTTACAGGGAACGTACCAGTAACGACATTGGGGTACTGGCGCGCTTCCCTCGCTTCGATATTGAAAACCCTTCCACGTGCTTGGTTCAACTCTGGGCAGTTCCTCTTAAAATGCCCAATGTCACCACAGTTAAAACAACCCATTCTTTGACCATTTCCTGCTCCATTCCCAGCTTGATTGTTGTTTTGGTTCGCATTACCAGCTTGATTCACATTGTTGCCTCGATTCCCGTTTCCTCCATTGTTCCCCTGTGGGCGATTCCCAATACCACCACGATTATTATTTCTATTCCCAAATCCTCCTTGGCCTCCCCGGCCAGCACTAGCCCAGCAAGAATCCTTCAAGTGACCAGTCTTTCCACAAGCTTCACATACTTTTAGCCCGCATCGGCCAGAATGGTGACGCTGGCAGGTGTTGCACTTGGGCTGGGTGCCCATATATCCCTTTCCTTTCCTTCCACCACCAGCTGTAACCTGAGCTGGCGCGTTTGGCTCTCCTTTCTTAACACCACTAATGCCTTGTTTAAAGTTCGAGAACTTTTGCTTGCTACCTCCGGATGACTCGACGTGAGTCTCTTTCTTCTTTGTCTCGATCTCACCAAACTTGTTCAGGCGGATAGCCTCCTCAGTGAGAGCCACGCTCAAATCGATTGCCTCAGTAATTGTTGCCGGTTTGGAGGAGGTCACCATGCTTATGATTTGAGGAGCTAATCCCCAAATGAAGCGTTCAATCCGCTTGAATTCTGGAGTGACCATATAGGGTACCACATGCGATAAGTCATGGAACCTCTGAACGTATTCTGCGATCTTTGGACCTTCCATTTTCAAATGCCAGAACTCAGTTTCCAATCTTTGGATTTCCGCGCGAGAGCAGTACTTTTTGCGCATAAGTTCCTTCAGTTCGGTCCAGGTTAGTGCGTAGGCAGCAGCTTCACCAAGTGTCTGTACTTGCAAATTCCACCAAGATAGGGCTCCATCCAAAAATAGCCCAGAAATGTAGGTGACTTGCTGGTCTGGTGCACTTTTACTCATGCGAAGAACAGATTCAGTTTTCTCAGCCCAACGAACAAAGGCGACAGCACCTCCAGTGCCATCAAAGTTGACAGGTTTGCAGTCTAGAAACTGCTTGTAGGTGCACCCTGCGCTTACATTATGACATATGAATGGCATTAGCATCTTTGCTATAGATATCCAGTTAGATCATGGTATGTCTTTATGACTTAGTATTACCATGAGGTGGGTTGTTGTTGCCAGTGTTGCCAGAGTTACTTCCACTCGTTCCTCCTTGAGAGGCGGCGTATTGCGCGATAGCAGCAGCGATGATTTGCTGGAGTTCTGCCTGATTGGTAGGCATTTGCGGTTGTTGACGTCTTGGCGGCATCTTCTAAAAGATGAGTTTACGTCGGTCAGGCCATAGTAAAGATCCCGTGTTATAATACGTACGCTTTATTATGATAGTAATAGTACATAACATCTCATGTTATCAATATATCATTCACATAACATCCCATGTCACAAACATCAATCACACAACATCCTATGTTATAAAATATAAATAACCAAATCAAGCATCAAATATGATGAGAATACTGCAATTGCCATATATCGAGACCACATAGTAAGTGTACAAGTACATCATAGTGTCATACAACATCAGTCGACTAAGGGCTACATCACCCTAGTCCAAAAACTATATCAAATCAGTGTCAATACATCCCATATACGTGATCAACAAAAGTCAGAAGCAAAATGTAGTCTCCAAAAATGCTGTGCAGTCAAAAGCATTCGCCGTCTTCTCACCAACGTCTACCCATACGGTACTGAAGAGCTCTACACAGATGGCGGTGGGGGAGGGGGAAAGTGAGTGTAGAACAAACGACGCAACTGGAGCCAGTCCTCCTCCATGGCTCTCTGGGTACGCAACCAAGAAGCAACCTGCTGCTCAAGTGCCAAAAGGCGTGCAGCATAGTCAGGTAGTGCAGGTCGAGGGTGCTGCAAAGGAGCAGGGTGGGTCTGACCCTTATACTGACACGGCGGCGGCTAAGCTCTCTCAAGCTCCTGAATATGCTGCGTGAGCGCCTCCTGCTGGACAACAAACGACATCAGAACGTCCTCAATAGAATACCCCATATGGAAAGGATGGTAGGGGTCGGTCGGTGGCATAGCAGAAGGTGGCGTCCAGAGAAATGGCTCGCTGGCTGGATCAAAAGGTGCCACATGAAATGGAGGAACAGGGGGTAAAACAGGTGAAAACTATGGCATAACGGGAACAGACGTCGGCACATGTCCAAAGGGATGGGCCGAAGAACCCTCTCCAGGTCGTGCTGGAGGTGTAAACTGAGGGAATGCAAAAGAGGTATCAACGTGACGGGTATCAGTGATCTGAGGAGGAATAGGTGGAACCTCATCATCAGCAGGAATCCACCCATGCTGGGCGTGCTCATATAGTGGGTCCATCTGTGCCCCAAAAAGTGCACGATCAAACTGAACAGGCATAGGGTCATGGTGGGGTGCCACAAGAGGGTTAACAGGTGCATCAGCAATTAGTGGGGGATCAACATGATCAGCAGCAACGACATGATCGCCCTCCAACATCGGGGCATCCACAGGGTGATCATCAATAGGTGGGTCAGCATTCACAAGATCAATAGGCATGCCAGCATGAGCAGGGTCATGCTCAAGCACTGGGTCAGGAGCAGGGTCCAGTGGCTGCTCGGGGTCATCAAAGGCCATCTCAAAATCAAACTCAGGGTCGATGGGATCAACTGGGTCGACCTGATCCTCCATAGGCTGATCCATGGGTATAAACTCTATATCCTGATCTGGGTCGAATCCTGGGGGAAAGACAGGATCGGAATCCTCCTCAACATCGTGGTCGAAGGCAAAGCTAGGAGCAGGGGTAACAGAGGATGCTCTATCTGGATCTGAACCATGAGAAAAGTGCTGCGCACTCTGAGTGTGTGAAGGTGCGGAGGCCACAGACTCGAAAGATTCTGGGACCGGAGAGTGAGCAGGTGACTCCTCAGCTGGAGCATCTGCAAGTAACAAAAGTCCACCGTCAGCTAGAAGGGCCTCGCCCTCAACATCGTCCTCCAGGGGCTCATCATCAAACGGATCGACGTCGTCGTCAACGTCGGCGTCGAGGAGCATATCGTAAGCAGGATATGAAGCAAGTGGTATGGGAGCAGGGATCTCTACAAGCGGTAGGTCCCCGGCCAAAGGGCCATCCGCGAGCTCATCAGCACCATCAGGTAACGCAAAGGGCTGAAAGTCATCCTCGTCTGTGCTAGTAACGTCGGATGTGTGAACCTCGCGCTCTGAAGACTCTAGGTCGTCTGATACTATAGGTCTGGGGCCTGTGGTGTCTGAATCACCAGTGCCGGTCGAATCCATGTGTCTGTAACATAAACACAAACATGCACAAACAGTCAATCATACAATCAATTAATCACATAAATCACCAAGTAAGCATTCAAATATTTCTCCTAGTCCCACTAGCCTCCCAGTCTCCTAGACTGATACTCCTAGTCTCACTAGCCAAATTCTCCCAGCCTCTTAGACTACTCTTCCTAGTCTCACTAGCCATTTCTCCTAGTCCCACTAGCCAACTACCTCGGTTTCCTAGACCGAGCCTCGGTCCTCCAGACCGAGCCTCAGCCTCCCAGACTGAGCCTATCAAAAATAAATGTGCTCAACATTGGTTTGTAAAAAGTTTTGGATCTGGACTTAAGTGGTATGCAAATAAAAATGTTTTCGTGAGAGCCCTAGTGATCATATTCTAGACTCGAGAAGGAATCCTAGTTCGCTATGATCAGAGCTCTGATACCAAGCTGTCACACCCTGGCTTTGCGGAAGCGTGGTTAATTTGGTGTGACTTCTTAATACCATAGCTTAACCATAACAAAGCTATATGAAATAAAACCATGCAAGATCATCCATTTAATTAAGTTTTAAAAACCAAATACAACAACATTGTCTCAACGGAAACACATCCTAACGACATAAACATTGTTCAACAAACACAAACATCAACATAACATAAACACAGTTTAAGGACTGTGACTTGTCCAGGAAAGAGTCACATTTCCCTAAACCCGGATGACCTCGTAACTAGTGCAGCCGGAAAACATGTCATACCGCGCCAGATCCTTTAATTCCCTGAAATACATGTAAGTTGAAAAATCAACAATAATGTTGAGCGAGTTCATGTGTAAGTGAGTAAATAAACCTTTGTATGTATAAAAATCCTGGTATGTAGCAAATAAGGAAAAAGAGATCACCAATGGTTTGCAAGGCCATTGATATGTGTGAAGTGCAAGTAGGAAGACTCAAACCTAGCGGATTTCGCGTTGGGCACAAAGTCACCCCGAGGTCCGTACTGTTGGACCTGGAGTTGGGCTCGCTACACCCAGATAGATCTACCGCTTACGTCCCTCGGTCCTACAATGAGGATTAATGGCCTCCAGTTCCCGCCTACCCACTCACATGATCTAAGTAGTAACCCTCCTTACACTAACCATACCATGTAAAAAGTACTCGTAATCATAGTAACATGTATTTCACCCCCGCAGTTTAGAAAACTGAAAACAGTTAAGAGAAAAGGGGGACATGAACTCACAGTGGTGCGTCTCTACCAAGCATGTCTCCTGATCAAGCAGCTGTGTGACGACCTACACGTACTAATTCTATTAGACGGACGGCCGTGCCTTAGCTTTAAGGTTTAAGTTTTCGGGAAATAGTTAGACAACTATTTCGTGTTTACATTCTGTATACTCGGTATTTATTTTCCTTCCCAAGGATGGGGGATTTAATACATGTGCGTTCGTATAACTTCGGAATATATTATTAAGTCTCACTTAATATATATTTTACTTCTTATTCCAAAATATAAGTATTTTTCTCAAAAAATATTATATTTTATTTCACATAATTTTCCCAAAATAATATCTTGACAATATTACGCTTTCATAAATATTTCTTAAAATGCGTAAGTTACGTTTTAATGATCGAGTGGTCATAATAATTACCGGTGTAACTTATATATTTATTGTAGAAGCGTTCGTATTATTTTGGAGTTGTCAACACGGTAATATTATTTTTATCCTAAAAATAATATTAGTATATTCACAAAATAATCATAAAAATCCACAAGTGTTGTTATGAAAATATATACTAAATATATATTTATCAAGTTTTATTTTGTGAAATCCCACCTCCGATATTTTGTAAATAAAGTTGTGGCGAAATTTATAGTTTGAAAACAAGTTGACAAGTATTTCTAACACTTATAGTGAAAATATTTCTAAGTGTTAGGTTTTGGAAAAATTTCGCCAGATTTTCCCCTGTAACTGGAGGTGGCCACGCTTTTAAGCGCATCATTTTCTTTTATAAATCAAATCAACCATTTTCTTATTTAACCACAACAATATTCAACGCATCAAACTAGTCAATAAACATGTAAATCGCAAAAATTACATGAACTTGTGATTTACTCAAAAATATGAAGTAAATCCCATTACATTTAGTGGATCTTTATATAAAGCAATCCGATTTCGTAAAAACCTCGTTTTTAGAGAAATTCCGTCTTTACAAATTCTCGTCAACTTTTACAAAAAAAAAATAGTTATTTTGTCGAAACTTTGTGCTACTCAAGTGTTTACACACTTGTGTGTTCTAAAAATCATTCTTGTTAGTGTAAGATCCGTCTTTAGAAAGCATGGTTTCTTTGACACTCGGTCCTTTGAAAATACCGCTCGTAGATCCGTAGATCTACTAGTTTTAAACACTATTTCACAAGTAAAATCACTTTTACACAAGTTCATGATTCGTGTGTGGTAGAGTTTCATCATTTAACCCTTGTTACATCCAAAACAACTCTATGTCATGATTCATGATCATGACCAACCCGGGTTAAACGATGATCCGAGCTACCACAACATAGATCGGGTCCAAATAACTACACAAATCAAATACTACAAGATTTACACAACAAACAAGCTTTTAACCATCACTTTTAGCATTTTTAGTAGACTTTTAAGCTTCAACTTGTATGTTTATGAGTTTAACCGTTACAAATCATTTTAACCACTTCAAAATAGTTCGAGAGGGTGATTGTAGCAACTTACTACTAGCTCGAGGCTAGGGAAGAATCTAGACGCAAAATAGGTGGATAAAAGCAACGAGAAGAGGTCCTTTGAGTTCCGAATGCACCAAGCCTTCTTATACGGGATCCTTGACACTTGAATGGTCTTGAGATGAGGTGATCAAAACCGAAAAATATGATGGATGTAGAGGGGGTGTTCGGCCGAAGCCTTTGAGAGAGAGAGAGAGAGAGGGAGTGTTTGTGTGATGTTAAGTGTTGGAAAGAATGATGGATCATGTAGTGTTCTTATAGGCAATTAACAAATGAATTACCCAAAGGTTCATGTGTTGTCTTGATATTAGACAAATTAGAATATAATAATCAAAATGGTACAATTGATGGTCACAATGTGACCGAAATCGGCCAAGGGGGGGGGGGGGTAGCTAGTTCAAATCCAACCAAAATAGTTAGTGTAAAGTTAGGTTAATCTAGTTAGTTAAGTGATTAACCTGGTTACTAATGTGTTGTGCTTTATTGCGGGTGTTAGGGTATTCAGGGACCCTAACTGGCTCAGAAAAAGATAAGTAATGTTATTAACAATATTTTCATGTTCCGGGTATAGTCCGGTTGTTCGGTTGGATAGCAATTCGTTAAAGCGTTAAACAAAGCTTTTAAGTGTCGTTAATACCCTTTTTAGTGACGCAACCTATTTCCGACACTTTGGAAAGTGTCTAGTAACATTTTCCTCATGTTTTGGCACTTTATTAGTTAGCTAAAAGCTGGATTGTTTATTAAAGTGCTTAGTTTTTGTGCTTAGAGCACGTTTTAGGCACATCCAGTCATTGTAACTTATTCCTAGAGACGCAGTTCTACAACCCTTGTATCCCTACACTCACCACTAGTGTAGTAAAATATTTCTGGCTCACACAGGCCTTAGAGGTAGTGTCTGCCTGGTGCTGGCTTTATCAGCATGTTCAATAGGTTATCCGTTTATAGTGCTACTGTGCTTTTTGTGCATCATGTTTGTCACTAAGGTTCAGCTTGTAAATAATGTAGTGACGGTAAGTAAAGTATGATGCAGGTATATGCATGTATCAGAAATCAAGTAGCAGTTCATCAGTAATTTCAAACAAGCACAGTAATTAGTCATTAATTAAGTCGTACGGATACCTGGTTTAGTGAGGGTTGTCACATTCTCCCCCCGTTAGAAAAATTTCGTCCCGAAATTTTACGTTCTGCTTGTAGATGCAGGGTTCTTAGGAAATAGATGGGGGTATATCTTTTTCATCCGGTCCTCACGCTCCCAGGTGTATTCAGGACCATGTCTGGCATTCCAACGAACCTTGACGAGCTTGACACTGCTCCGGCGGGTCTTGTTTACTTTCCAATCCGTAACCTCAACCGGTTCTTCAACGAAATGGAGCGTGTCGTCAACATGAATCTCGTCGGTGGGAATGACAATGGTGTCACACCCTGGCTTTGCGGAAGCGTGGTAAATTTTGGTGTGACTTCTTAATACCATAGCTTAACCATAACAAAGCTATATGAAGTAAAATCATGCAAGATCGTCCGTTTGATTAAGTTTTAAAACCAGAGTAACATACCATTGTCTTAGAGATTTACAACATCGTAACATAAAACATTGTCTTTAACAACATAACCATTAACATGAAATAAACGCAGTTTAAGATCTGTGACTTGTCCAGGAAAGAGTCACATTTCGTAAACTGGGATGACCTTGGAACCCTTATGCAGCGGGAAAACATAACATACCGTGCCAGATCTTTAATTTCCTGAAATACATGTAAGTTGAAAAATCAACAAAAATGTTGAGCGAGTTCATGTGCAAGTGAGTAAGTAAAACACTTGTAAGTATAAAAAGTTCCCTGGTATGTAGCAGTGTAAGGAAAAAGAGATCACCAATGGTTTGCAAGGCCATTAGTATGTGTGAAGTGTAAGTAGGAAGACTTAACCTAGCAGATTTCGCGTCGGGTACAAAGTCACTCAAGGTCCGTTCTGTTGGGCCTCTTAGAGGTCCGTTCTGTTGGGCCTAGAGTTGGGCTCGCTACACCCAGATAGATCTACCGCTTACGTCCCTCGGTGTTTCTGCCTACCCATTCACATGATCTAAGTAGTAAACCTCCTTACGTTAACCATACCATGTATAAAATACTTGTAAACAAAGTAACATGTATTTCACCCCCGCAGTTAAGAAAACTGAAAACAGTTAGAGAAAAGGGGGACATGAACTCACAGTGAAGCGTCTCTACCAAGTATCTCCTGCTCACGCAGCTGTGCGACGACCTACAGGTGCTAATTTCTATTAGACGGACGGCCGTGCCTTAGCTTTATAGTTTAAGTCTTTGGGAAATAGTTAGACAACTATTTCGTGTTTACATTTTGTATATACTTGGTAGTTAATTTCTTTCCCAAGGATGGGGGATTCAATACATGTGCGTTCAAATTATATCATTTCACATAATTTTTCTCCAATAATAGGTTGTTAAAATACGCGTTCATAAATATTTCCGTAAGTGCGTAAGTTACGTTTAACAATCGAGTGGTAATATAATTACCGGTGTAACTTTTATATTTATGGTGAAAGCGTTCGTATTATTTTGGATTCGTTAACGTTCGTAAATATTATTTTTACTCTAAAAATAATATTTATGCATTTTCACAAAATAATCATAAACAGTGTGTGAAAAATATATATTTATCACGTTAAATCTTGTGAAAATCCCACCTCCGAATATTTAATAAATAAAGTCATGGCGAAATTTATATTTTGAAAACATGTCCAAAAATAATTCTAACACTTGTAGTGTAAATAGTTCTAAGTGTTAGGTTTTTAGAAAAATTTCGCCAGAGTTTCCTCTGTAACTGGAGGTGGCCACGCTTTCAAGCGTATCATTTTCTTTAACAAATCAACTCAACAATTTTCTTATTCAATCAAACAATTTCCGACACATCAAACAAGTCGACAAGTATGTAAATCGCATAATCGCATGAACTTGTAGTTTTTCCGAAACTATAGTGTAAACCCCTTAAATTTAGTAGATCTCCATATAAGGTAATTTGATCTTGTAAAAACCTCGTTTTTAGAGAAAATCCGTCTTTACAACTTCCAGTCATCTTTTACAAAAACTGTTATTTTGTCGGATCTTTTCATTTCACAAGTGTTTACACACTTGTGGTTTATAAAAATCATGTTTGTTAGTGTAAGATCTATCTTTTAAAATACATGATTTCTTTGATACGTGGTTCTTTGAAAATACCACTTGCAGACACGTAGATCTGCTAGTTTTAAACACTATTGTACAAGTTAAAACACTTTTACACAAGTAAGACATTTTTACACAAGTTCATGTTTCATGTGTGGTAGAGTTTCACCTTTTAACCCTTGTTACTTCTAAAATAGCCTTATGTCATGATCCAAGAACATGACTACACCGGGTTAAACGATGATTCGAGCTACCACAACATAGATCGGGTCTAGATAATCACCACTTTCAATTACTACAACATTTACACAACTTATGTGCTATTAACCACCATTTTTAGTGTTTTTAGTAAACTTTAATGCTTCAAAATGCAAGATTCCGAGTTTTAACCGATAAAAATCCTTTTAACCACTTTAGATTAGTTCAAGAAGGTGTTTTAAGCATTATACCTCTAGCTCGAGGCTAGGGAAGAATCTATGCGCAAAAGAGGTGGATAAAAGCAAAGTAACGAGGTCCTTCAAACTCCGATTGCACCAAGCCTCCTAATACGTGATCCTTGAAGCTTGTATGATGTTGGAATGGCTTGAACAAGATCGAGCAAGGATGGATGTATCTAGGGGAGTTCGGCCGTGAGTTCTTGAGGGAGAGGGAGAGAGAGTTTTGTTGATTTGTGAAATGTGAATGATCAAGTGTGCCAAGACTAAGACTTATAGACAATAGTTTAGGTTAATATCCAA
Source organism: Helianthus tuberosus (assembly GCA_030545235.1). Classification (NCBI taxonomy): domain Eukaryota; kingdom Viridiplantae; phylum Streptophyta; class Magnoliopsida; order Asterales; family Asteraceae; genus Helianthus; species Helianthus tuberosus. The sequence goes on along the minus strand of CM060412.1, from coordinate 108,448,305 downwards.
GGGTTCTTGTGCCTCCTAGATATTAAGCACATGGGATTTACACAATCAATCAAGGACAAGTGTGTCCCCCATGGTTGGGGACGGTTAGGAGGGGGGGTCCTTGGTTCGATTTCAACCATTAGTTGGTTACTTAGTTAGGTTAACTAAGTTAAGTTTAGAGATTAACTTGGTTAGTTGTGTGTCACGCATTACAACGGGTGTTAGGGTAATCAGGGACCCTAACTGGCTCAGAAAAAGATAAATAATGAAAATAACAATATTTTTTGTGTTCCGGGTATAGTCCGGTTGTTCGGTTGGATAGTAATCCGTTAAAGCGTTACTAAAGCTTTAAAGTGTCGTTATTACTTTTTTTAGTGACACTACTCATTCCTGACACTTTGGAAAGTGTCTAGTAATATTTTTCTCATGTTTTGGCACTTTATTAGTTAGCTAAAAGCTGAATTATTTTGTAAAGTGCTGAGTTTTGTACTTAGAGTACGTTTTAGGCACATCCAGTCATTGTGACTTATTCCTAGAGACGCAGTTCCACAACCCTTATATCCCTACACTCACTACTAGTGTAGCAAAACATTTCAGGCTCTTACAGGCCTTAGAGGCAGTGTTTGCCTGATGCTGGCTATATCAGCATGTCCAATAGGTTATCCGCTATTGTGCTACTGTGCTTTTTGTGCATCACGGTTGTCACTAGGGTTCAGCATGTAAATAATGTAGTGACGATAAGTAAAGTATGATGCAAGTAAGTACATGTATCAGATATCAAGTAGCAGTTCATCAGCTAGTTCAAACAAGCACAGTAATTATGCAGTAATTAGTCATTAATTAAGTCGTACGGATACCTGGTTTAGTGCGGGTTGTCACAAATGGTATCTTGAGTTGGACTTTTCTTCAGGTTGGATACATGAAATGTATCGTGAAATCCATTTAGCTCGGCATGTAAGTCCAGCTTGTATGCTACTAGTCCTATTCTTTCCAAAATTCTGAAAGGACCAATATACCGCGGATTCAATTTCCACGCTTTCCGAAGCATGCCACACCCTTCCAGGGTGAAACTTTCAGTAAAACTATATCTCCAACTTGGAATTCCAAGTGTTTCCGGTTTGGATCTGCATAGGCTTTCTGTCTTTCACGAGCTGCTTCGATGCGTTTTCGGATCTGCGCAATCTTGTTTGTCGTCTCTTGGACGATTTCAGGACCAACAAGGTGTCTATCACCTGCGTCAGCCCAACATAGGGGTGATCGACACTTGCGTCCGTAAAGAGCTTCGAATGGCGCGGCTCCAATACTGGTGTGGTAGCTGTTGTTGTATGAAAATTCGACCAATGGCAAATGCTTATCCCAGCTACCGCCCAAATCCATAACACACGCTCTCAGCATGTCCTCCAAAGTCTGAATCGTTCGCTCGCTTTGACCGTCAGTTTGCGGATGAAACGCAGTGCTCAGATTTAATTGGGAGCCAAAATCTTCTTGGAAGGATTGCCAAATCCTTGATATGAAACGTCCATCTCTATCAGAGATGATCGAGAGAGGCACTCCATGACGTGCGACGATCTCTCGCATGTATATTTCTGCCAGTTTGCTGGTGTTATCCTTCTCTTTGATTGGCAGAAAGTGTGCGGACTTTGTTAGGCGGTCAACTATCACCCAGATAGTGTCATGGCCTCTTGGCGTTCTTGGCAACTTTGTAATAAAATCCATTGAGATTTGTTCCCATTTCCACTTGGGAATCTCAGGTTGTTGCAGAAGTCCTGAAGGCTTCTGGTATTCCGCTTTCACCTTAGCACACGTTAGACACTTGCTCACATAAACAGCAACATCGCCTTTCATCCTAGGCCACCAATAGTAATCCTTGAGATTTTGGTACATCTTATCCGCTCCTGGATGGATAGAGTACCGCGATTTGTGAGCTTCATCAAAAATAACTTTCCTTAAACCACCAAACAGAGGAACCCAAATCCTTTTCTCAAAACATAACGTTCCTTCCTCGTTTGGCACCAATAGCCTCTCCATCCCACGGAGATATTCTTCTTCAAGATTTCTTTCCTTAAGAGCTTCTTTCTGTGCGGCACGAATGCGCAAGGAAAGATCGGTTTGTATAATCATTTCTAAAGCCCTAACCCTTATGGGCTTGATCCTCTCCTTTCGACTTAGGGCATCGGCAACCACATTTGCCTTCCCTGGGTGGTACTTTATCTCGCAGTCGTAATCATTCAACAACTCAACCCATCGTCTCTGCCTCATATTCAGCTCCTTCTGATTGAATATATGTTGTAGGCTCTTGTGATCTGTGAAGATTGTACATTTCGCACCATAAAGGTAGTGTCTCCAGATCTTTAATGCGAAAACCACTACGCCAAGTTCCAAATCATGTGTGGTATAGTTCTTTTCATGTACCTTCAATTGACGCGATGCGTAAGCAATAACCTTTTGGCGTTGCATCAACACACAACCCAATCCTTGACGTGAGGCGTCACAGTATACCACGAAATCAACTGTACCTTCTGGTAGTGCTAAGATTGGCGCATTGCAGAGCTTATCCTTGAACAGCTGAAACGCTTCTTCCTGTTTGATTCCCCAATCAAACTTCTTATCTTTCTGCGTGAGGAGCGTCAATGGTTGAGCGATTTTTGAAAAATCCTCAATGAATCTTCGGTAGTAGCCAGCCAAACCTAAGAATTGTCGAATTTCGGTTGGCGTCTTTGGCGTTTCCCAATTCTTAATCGCCTCGATCTTGGTTGGATCCACATGGATTCCATCTCCGTTAACCACGTGTTCAAGAAATTGGACTTCACGTAGCCAAAATTCGCACCTAGAGAATTTGGCATACAGCTGTTCTTTCTTCAGCAGCTCCAAAATGGCTCTTAGATGCTGTTCGTGCTCATCCTTTGTCCTTGAATAAATCAAGATGTCATCGATAAATACAATCACGAACTTGTCCAAGTACAACTTGCAAACTCTATTCATCAAGTCCATAAAGACTGCAGGTGCGTTTGTCAACCCAAACGGCATAACAAGGAACTCGTAGTGTCCATATCGAGTTCTGAAGGCTGTCTTTGGGATACTCTCCTCTTGTATCCTTAACTGATGGTATCCAGATCGAAGATCGATCTTTGAGTAAAAGCTTGAACCTTGCAGTTGGTCGAATAGATCATCGATTCTTGGCAGAGGATATCTATTCTTGATCGTCAGCTTGTTCAGTTCTCTGTAGTCGATGCACATACGAAAACTACCGTCCTTCTTCTTGACAACCAAAACTGGAGCTCCCCAAGGCGAGAAGCTTGGTCGGATAAATCCCTTGTCTAGCAACTCTTGAAGTTGTGTCGACAGTTCTTGCATCTCAGACGGGGCAAGTCTGTAAGGTGCCTTAGCCACAGGCGCGGCGCCTGAAACTAAATCGATGTGAAACTCTACTTGCCTCTGCGGCGGCAGTCCAGGCAAGTCCTCTGGGAAGACTTCTGGATATTCCCTCACGACAGGGATGTCTTCGATCTTTGGTTCTGCAGCTTTCTTATCCACGATGTGTGCCAGGAAGGCAGCACATCCTTTCTGCAAACACTTTCGCGCTTTCAGGCAGCTGATAATTCTTAACGGCGTATCGCGCTTTTCACCATGAACCACAATCGTTTCACCATCTTCGGTCGGGATACGAACAACCTTTTCGTGACAAACTATCTCAGCCTTGTTGCTTGATAACCAATCCATTCCTACCACCACGTTGAAGCTTCCCAACTGGACTGGTAGTAGATCCAGAGCAAACTCACGCTCTCCCAATTCGATCACACAGCCTCTGACAACTTCATTGGCTTCTACTAACTTCCCATTGGCCAATTCGATTGAGTAGGGAATATCTAACTTACTAGCGGTTAAACCAAGCATATCCTTAAATTCTAACGATACGAAGCTATAGTCGGCACCAGTATCCAATAAAACGGATGCATAGCGTTGGTTTACAGGGAACGTACCAGTAACGACATTGGGGTCCTGGCGCGCTTCCCTCGCTTCGATATTGAAAACCCTTCCACGTGCTTGGTTCAACTCTGGGCAGTTCCTCTTAAAATGCCCAATGTCACCACAGTTAAAACAACCCATTCTTTGACCATTTCCTGCTCCATTCCCAGCTTGATTGTTGTTTTGGTTCGCATTACCAGCTTGATTCACATTGTTGCCTCGATTCCCGTTTCCTCCATTGTTCCCCTGTGGGCGATTCCCAATACCACCACGATTATTATTTCTATTCCCAAATCCTCCTTGGCCTCCCCGGCCAGCACTAGCCCAGCAAGAATCCTTCAAGTGACCAGTCTTTCCACAAGCTTCACATACTTTTGGCCCGCATCGGCCAGAATGGTGACGCTGGCAGGTGTTGCACTTGGGCTGGGTGCCCATATATCCCTTTCCTTTCCTTCCACCACCAGCTGTAACCTGAGCTGGCGCGTTTGGCTCTCCTTTCTTAACACCACTAATGCCTTGTTTAAAGTTCGAGAACTTTTGCTTGCTACCTCTGGATGACTCGACGTGAGTCTCTTTCTTCTTTGTCTCGATCTCACCAAACTTGTTCAGGCGGATAGCCTCCTCAGTGAGAGCCACGCTCAAATCGATTGCCTCAGTAATTGTTGCCGGTTTGGAGGAGGTCACCATGCTTATGATTTGAGGAGCTAATCCCCAAATGAAGCGTTCAATCCGCTTGAATTCTGGAGTGACCATATAGGGTACCACATGCGATAAGTCATGGAACCTCTGAACGTATTCTGCGATCTTTGGACCTTCCATTTTCAAATGCCAGAACTCAGTTTCCAATCTTTGGATTTCCGCGCGAGAGCAGTACTTTTTGCGCATAAGTTCCTTCAGTTCGGTCCAGGTTAGTGCGTAGGCAGCAGCTTCACCAAGTGTCTGTACTTGCAAATTCCACCAAGATAGGGCTCCATCCAAAAATAGCCTAGAAATGTAGGTGACTTGCTGGTCTGGTGCACTTTTACTCATGCGAAGAACAGATTCAGTTTTCTCAGCCCAACGAACAAAGGCGACAGCACCTCCAGTGCCATCAAAGTTGACAGGTTTGCAGTCTAGAAACTGCTTGTAGGTGCACCCTGCACATACATTATGACATATGAATGGCATTAGCATCTTTGCTATAGATATCCAGTTAGATCATGGTATGTCTTTATGACTTAGTATTACCATGAGGTAGGTTGTTGTTGCCAGTGTTGCCAGAGTTACTTCCACTCGTCCCTCCTTGAGAGGCGGCGTATTGCGCGATAGCAGCAGCGATGATTTGCTGGAGTTCTGCCTGATTGGTAGGCATTTGCGGTTGTTGACGTCTTGGCGGCATCTTCTAAAAGATGAGTTTACGTCGGTCAGGCCATAGTAAAGATCCCATGTTATAATACGTACGCTTTATTATGATAGTAATAGTACATAACATCTCATGTTATCAATATATCATTCACATAACATCCCATGTCACAAACATCAATCACACAACATCCCATGTCATAAAATATAAATAACCAAATCAAGCATCAAATATGATGAGAATACTGCGATTGCCATATATCGAGACCACATAGTAAGTGTACAAGTACATCATAGTGTCATACAACATCAGTCGACTAAGGGCTACATCACCCTAGTCCAAAAACTATATCAAATCAGTGTCAATACATCCCATATACGTGATCAACAAAAAGTCAGAAGCAAAATGTAGTCTCCAAAAATGTTGTGCAGTCAAAAGCATTCGCCGTCTTCTCACCAACGTCTACCCATACGGTACTGAAGAGCTCTACACAGATGGCGGTGGGGGAGGGGGAAAGTGAGTGTAGAACAAACGACGCAACTGGAGCCAGTCCTCCTCCATGGTTCTCTGGGTACGCAACCAAGAAGCAACCTGCTGCTCAAGTGCCAAAAGGCGTGCAGCATAGTTAGGTAGTGCAGGTCGAGGGTGCTGCAAAGGAGCAGGGTGGGTCTGACCCTGGCACTGACAAGGCGGCTGCTGAGCTCTCTCAAGCTCCTGAATACGCTGCGTGAGCGCCTCCTGCTGGACAACAAACGACATCAGAACGTCCTCAATAGAATACCCCATATGGAAAGGATGGTAGGGGTCGGTCGGTGGCATAACAGAAGGTGACGTCCAGAGAAACGGCTCGCTGGCTGGATCAAAAGGTGCCACATGAAATGGAGGAAGAGGAGGTAAAACAGGTGAAAACTGTGGCATAACGGGAACAGACGTCGGCACATGTCCAAAGGGATGGGCCGAAGAACCCTCTCCAGGTCGTGCTGGAGGTGTAAACTGAGGGAATGCAAAAGAGGTATCAACGTGACGGGTATCAGTGATCTGAGGAGGAATAGGTGGAACCTCATCATCAGCAGGAATCCACCCATGCTGGGCGTGCTCATATAGTGGGTCCATCTGTGCCCCAAAAAGTGCACGATCAAACTGAACAGGCATAGGGTCATGGTGGGGTGCCACAAGAGGGTCAACAGGTGCATCAGCAATAAGTGGGGGATCAACATGATCAGCAGCAACGACATGATCGCCCTCCAACATCGGGGCATCCACAGGGTGATCATCAATAGGTGGGTCAGCAATCACAGGATCAATAGGCATGCCAGCATGAGCAGGGTCATGCTCAAGCACTGGGTCAGGAGCAGGGTCCAGTGGCTGCTCGGGGTCATCAAAGGCCATCTCAAAATCAAACTCAGGGTCGATGGGATCAACTGGGTCGACCTGATCCTCCGTAGGCTGATCCATGGGTATAAACTCTATATCCTGATCTGGGTCGAATCCTGGGGGAAAGACAGGATCGGAATCCTCCTCAACATCGTGGTCGAAGGCAAAGCTAGGAGCAGGGGTAACAGAGGATGCTCTATCTGGATCTGAACCGTGAGAAAAGTGCTGCGCACTCTGAGTGTGTGAAGGTGCGGAGGCCACAGACTTGAAAGAGTCTGGGACCGGAGAGTGAGCAGGTGACTCCTCAGCTGGAGCATCTGCAAGTAACAAAAGTCCACCGTCAGCTAGAAGGGCCTCGCCCTCAACATCGTCCTCCAGGGGCTCATCATTAAACGGATCGACGTCGTCATCAACGTCGGCGTCGAGGAGCATATCGTAAGCAGGATATGAAGCAAGTGGTATGGGAGCAGGGATCTCTACAAGCGGTAGGTCCCCGGCCAAAGGGCCATCCGCGAGCTCATCAGCACCATCAGGTAACGCAAAGGGCTGAAAGTCATCCTCGTCTGTGCTAGTAACGTCGGATGTGTGAACCTCGCGCTCTGAAGACTCTAGGTCGTCTGATACTATAGGTCTAGGGCCTGTGGTGTCTGAATCACCAGTGCCGGTCGAATCCATGTGTCTGTAACATAAACACAAACATGCACAAACAGTCAATCATACAATCAATTAATCACATAAATCACCAAGTAAGCATTCAAATATTTCTCCTAGTCCCACTAGCCTCCCAATCTCCTAGACTGATACTCCTAGTCTCACTAGCCAAATTCTCCCAGCCTCTTAGACTGCTCTTCCTAGTCTCACTAGCCATTTCTCCTAGTCCCACTAGCCAACTACCTCGGTTTCCTAGACCGAGCCTCGGTCCTCCAGACCGAGCCTCAGCCTCCCAGACTGAGCCTATCAAAAATAAATGTGCTCAACATTGGTTTGTAAAAAGTTTTGGATCTGGACTTAAGTGGTATGCAAATAAAAATGTTTTCGTGAGAGCCCTAGTGATCATAGTCTAGACTCGAGAAGGAATCCTAGTTCGCTATGATCAGAGCTCTGATACCAGGCTGTCACACCCTGGCTTTGCGGAAGCGTGGTTAATTTGGTGTGACTTCTTAATACCATAGCTTAACCATAACAAAGCTATATGAAATAAAACCATGCAAGATCATCCATTTAATTAAGTTTTAAAAACCAAATACAACAACATTGTCTCAACGGAAACACATCCTAACGACATAAACATTGTTCAACAAACACAAACATCAACATAACATAAACACAGTTTAAGGACTGTGACTTGTCCAGGAAAGAGTCACATTTCCCTAAACCCGGATGACCTCGTAACTAGTGCAGCGGGAAAACATGTCATACCGCGCCAGATCCTTTAATTCCCTGAAATACATGTAAGTTGAAAAATCAACAATAATGTTGAGCGAGTTCATGTGTAAGTGAGTAAATAAACCTTTGTATGTATAAAAATCCTGGTATGTAGCAAATAAGGAAAAAGAGATCACCAATGGTTTGCAAGGCCATTGATATGTGTGAAGTGCAAGTAGGAAGACTCAAACCTAGCGGATTTCGCGTTGGGCACAAAGTCACCCCGAGGTCCGTACTGTTGGACCTGGAGTTGGGCTCGCTACACCCAGATAGATCTACCGCTTACGTCCCTCGGTCCTACAATGAGGATTAATGGCCTCTAGTTCCCGCCTACCCACTCACATGATCTAAGTAGTAACCCTCCTTACGCTAACCATACCATGTAAAAAGTACTCGTAATCATAGTAACATGTATTTCACCCCCGCAGTTTAGAAAACTGAAAACAGTTAAGAGAAAAGGGGGACATGAACTCACAGTGGTGCGTCTCTACCAAGTATGTCTCCTGATCAAGCAGCTGTGTGACGACCTACACGTACTAATTCTATTAGACGGACGGCCGTGCCTTAGCTTTAAGGTTTAAGTTTTCGGGAAATAGTTAGACAACTATTTCGTGTTTACATTCTGTATACTTGGTATTTATTTTCCTTCCCAAGGATGGGGGATTTAATACATGTGCGTTCGTATAACTTCGGAATATATTATTAAGTCTCACTTAATATATATTTTACTTCTTATTCCAAAATATAAGTATTTTTCTCAAAAATATTATATTTTATTTCACATAATTTCCCAAAATAATACCTTGACAATATTACGCTTTCATAAATATTTCTTAAAATGCGTAAGTTACGTTTTAATGATCGAGTGGTGATAATAATTACCGGTGTAACATATATATTTATTGTAGAAGCGTTCGTATTATTTTGGAGTTGTCAACACGGTAATATTATTTTTATCCTAAAAATAATATTAGTATATTCACAAAATAATCATAAAAATCCACAAGTGTTGTTATGAAAATATATACTAAATATATATTTATCAAGTTTTATTTTGTGAAATCCCACCTCCGATATTTTGTAAATAAAGTTGTGGCGAAATTTATAGTTTGAAAACAAGTTGACAAGTATTTCTAACACTTATAGTGAAAATATTTCTAAGTGTTAGGTTTTGGAAAAATTTCGCCAGAGTTTCCCTGTAACTGGAGGTGGCCACGCTTTTAAGCGCATCATTTTCTTTTATAAATCAAATCAACCATTTTCTTATTTAACCACAACAATATTCAACGCATCAAACTAGTCAATAAACATGTAAATCGCAAAAATTACATGAACTTGTGATTTACTCAAAAATATGAAGTAAATCCCATTACATTTAGTGGATCTTTATATAAAGCAATCCGATTTCGTAAAAACCTCGTTTTTAGAGAAATTCCGTCTTTACAACTTCTCGTCAACTTTTACAAAAAAAAAATAGTTATTTTGTCGAAACTTTGTGCTACTCAAGTGTTTACACACTTGTGTGTTCTAAAAATCATTCTTGTTAGTGTAAGATCCGTCTTTAGAAAGCATGGTTTCTTTGACACTCGGTCCTTTGAAAATACCGCTCGTAGATCCGTAGATCTACTAGTTTTAAACACTATTTCACAAGTAAAATCACTTTTACACAAGTTCATGATTCGTGTGTGGTAGAGTTTCATCATTTAACCCTTGTTACATCCAAAACAACTCTATGTCATGATTCATGATCATGACCAACCGGGTTAAACGATGATCCGAGCTACCACAACATAGATCGGGTCCAAATAACTACACAAATCAAATACTACAAGATTTACACAACAAACAAGCTTTTAACCATCACTTTTAGCATTTTTAGTAGACTTTTAAGCTTCAACTTGTATGTTTATGAGTTTTAACCGTTACAAATCATTTTACCCACTTCAAAATAGTTCGAGAGGGTGATTGTAGCAACTTACTACTAGCTCGAGGCTAGGGAAGAATCTAGACGCAAAATAGGTGGATAAAAGCAACGAGAAGAGGTCCTTTGAGTTCCGAATGCACCAAGCCTTCTTATACGGGATCCTTGACACTTGAATGGTCTTGAGATGAGGTGATCAAAACCGAAAAATATGATGGATGTAGAGGGGGTGTTCGGCCGAAGCCTTTGAGAGAGAGAGAGGGAGTGTTTGTGTGATGTTAAGTGTTGGAAAGAATGATGGATCATGTAGTGTTCTTATAGGCAATTAACAAATGAATTACCCAATGGTTCATGTGTTGTCTTGATATTAGACATCTTAGAATATAATAATCAAAATGGTACAATTGATGGTCACAATGTGACCGAAATCGGCCAAGGGGGGGGGGGGGTAGCTAGTTCAAATCCAACCAAAATAGTTAGTGTAAAGTTAGGTTAATCTAGTTAGTTAAGTGATTAACCCGGTTACTAATGTGTTGTGCTTTATTGCGGGTGTTAGGGTATTCAGGGACCCTAACTGGCTCAGAAAAAGATAAGTAATGTTATTAACAATATTTTCATGTTCCGGGTATAGTCCGGTTGTTCGGTTGGATAGTAATTCGTTAAAGCGTTAAACAAAGCTTTAAAGTGTCGTTAATACCCTTTTTAGTGACACAACTTATTTCCGACACTTTGGAAAGTGTCTAGTAACATTTTCCTCATGTTTTGGCACTTTATTAGTTAGCTAAAAGCTGGATTGTTTATTAAAGTGCTGAGTTTTTGTGCTTAGAGCACGTTTTAGGCACATCCAGTCATTGTAACTTATTCCTAGAGACCCAGTTCTACAACCCTTGTATCCCTACACTCACCACTAGTGTAGTAAAATATTTCTGGCTCATACAGGCCTTAGAGGCAGTGTCTGCCTGGTGCTGGCTTTATCAGCATGTTCAATAGGTTATCCGTTTATAGTGCTACTGTGCTTTTTGTGCATCATGTTTGTCACTAAGGTTCAGCATGTAAATAATGTAGTGACGGTAAGTAAAGTATGATGCAGGTATATGCATGTATCAGAAATCAAGTAGCAGTTCATCAGTAATTTCAAACAAGCACAGTAATTAAGCAGTAATTAATTATTAATTAAGTCGTACGGATACCTGGTTTAGTGAGGGTTGTCACATTTTATATGCGTATTTCCTTCCCAAGGATGGGGGGGGGGGGTATTTATACATGTCTATTTGTAGTTTCAAAAATATATTTTAAGTCTCACTTAGAAAAATATATTTACTCATTTATCCAAAATAACTTATGTCCAAAACATACGTATTTTTCCCAAAAATAATATATTTTACTTCTTTAGTTTCCAAAATAATATTCTACCAAAAATATATGTGTAAGAGTATTTTGCGGAATATTTTGTAAGTTACGTCTTTGTGTTTGCTTTCACGATATCAAGCGTATAACTTAAATATTTATTCCGTGTGATTTTTTTGGTATTATTTTGGAGTTGTAATTTCCATGGCATTTGTAAGTTATATTATTTTACCCTAAAATAATATAACTAGTTCACAAAATAAACAAGAATTCACACAAGGGTTTTAATATAAAATATATATTTATCCATTTTATTTGTAAAAATCAACCTCCGATACTTTGTATTTTGTTACAAAAATTATGGCGAAGTTTATATTCGAAACACAAGTTATAAAATATACTTGTAACACTTGTTTAGAAAAATATTTTCTAAGTATTGGAATTTTTAAAAAATTTCGCTAGAGTTTCCTTTGTAAACAGAGGTGTCCATGCTTATTAGCATATTATTTTCTTTTCAAAAACCATTCAATCAATCAACAACAAATTATTAAACAACATTACACTAACCAAGTGCAAAAACAATGCACTTTATATATATTAACATGAACTTGGTTTTTCGTAAAAACGCATAGTAACTTTGTAGGGTGTTTAGTGGGTTTAGTTACCCTCCAAAGTGTGTTTACTTGTGAACTTGTTTTACAAAAATACCCATTTACAATCTTTTTCATGTTTCACTTGCTTCTTTATACTCTTTTAGATTTCAAAAACAATGTATATGCAAGCAAAGTTATGATTATTCAAAACCCGTCTTTTTAACTTGGTTAGTTTTAGAAAAATCATCATCAAGACTTGGATTTACAAGTTTACTAGTTCACTAGTTCACTAGGTTCATTATTTTCTAAGAAAATCACTTTTATCATCAAGTTCATGCTCTAACAAGAAGATGATTATTTTGTACACATAATCATCCCTAACTTGTTATGTCATGTTTTTTATCATAACTTAACAAGCTTCATATGATGATCAAACATCATTTTACTAGTAATCATATTTAAAAAACAACAAGTAACCAACAACATAACCAAAACAACTTCATTTTATCATGAGTTCATCTTATTTCATCTTGTTTCTTCATCTAGTTAGCTTTATGTTCAAGTTTATGTTTATGATCTTTTATAGTTCTTGAGATATCATCTTATTTCAACTATTAACCACCATAAACATGTAATAAATAAGGATTCAGGAGACTTACTACTAGCTTTTAAGCTAGGGAAGATCAAGAGTAGAAATGAGGTGGTTAATAGAAAATAGAGAAGGTCTTTGATGATCCGAAAGCTCCTAGCTTCCTTATGCAACCTCTAACACCCTTGTATGCTTGTGGAATGGATGAAAGAGCTTGAATGATGATGATGGTGGTGGCTCTTGGGGTTGGCCGAAACCAAGAAGAGAGGGAGAGAGAGTTTGAAGTGAATTGTGAAGATGAGGATGAAGGTGTGAATGTCTTGTGGTTAGTTTAAATAAACTTCATGTTATTATCCACTAGATTAAGTACCCCCTAAGTACAATACAATTCTATTAAACTAATCAAGAAAATCAAGGGTGGGATACCACCCTTGTAACCGGTTTTTTTTTTTTTGGGGGGGGGGGGGTTGGTTTAGTTGAGTTGTGATGATAAGTTAGTTAGTTTAGTTGAAATCTAATATTTAGTTAGTGGTTTAAGTGTGTTATGTAATATATAGTGTGTTAGGGTGTTCGGGGACCATAACTAGCTTAATAAAAGTGAAACAATGTGTTTGTCAATATTTTTGTGTTTCGGGTAATGTCCGGTTGTTCGGTTTGGTATTGTTCCGTCAAAGTGCTTAATTAATCCGTAAAGTGTCTTTTATATAGCTTATTGTGTCACAATTAATTCTCGGCACTTAGGAAAGTATACAGGACCATTTTGCCATATTTTTGGAAGTGACTGGCATGATTAAATACTGAATTTTGTTATTAAGTGCAGAATTTTGCAGTTTAAGTGGGTTCTAGGCACATTCCGGCACCTAAACTATCACCTAGTGACGCAGTCTTATGGTCCTTACTTCCCTACACTCCATACAAGTGTAGTATCTTGTCCCTGGCTCATACTGGGCCTCAATATAGTGTCTGTCTATGTGTTGGCATTGTCAGCATGTGTCTGAGGTATCTGTTCACTGTGCTAACTGTGCTTTGTGCATCAAGTTTGTCACTAAAGTCTGTGTGTAATAAATGGAGTGACAGTATGAATGTGATGCATATGCATGTATGATGCAAAAATCATAGGGCAGTTAAATCAACAGTTGTAATCAAGCACAGTCATTAAGCACAAATTAAATATTAATTAATTGTATGGATACCTGAAATTGTGAGGGTTGTCACAAATTGGTTCATGATGATACATCATTTGTTAGTTTAAAGTACCAAGCAATCACCAAGAAACTCAAAATGGATTTTAGTGAGACCTATCTTTGGCATTATCGCCTTGGTCATATAAACATAAGTAGCATGCAGACACTTCAAAAGAATGATCTTTTGGAAACATATGAAATTGGTTCATTTGATACATGTGAATCTTTTTTACAAGGCAAAATGACTAAGACACCCTTTAGTGGCACCTTTGAAAGGGCAAAAGACTTATTAGGTATCATACATTCGGATGTATGTGATCCTTTTAAGCCAATGACTAGGAATGGTGAAAGATATTTCATTACTTTTACCGATGACTATCGTCGTTATGGTTATGTAAACTTGCTAAGACACAAAGTTGAATTTTTGAAACGTTCAACATATTCAAAAGTGAAGTAGATAATCAACTCAATCAAAGTTCTTCGTTCCGATAGAGGAGGAATCAAACTCTATTGGATATGGTTCGATCTATGATGGCTAGGAGCTCATTATCTCTATCATTTTGGGTTACGCTTTGCTCTCCGCGGCCCGTATATTAAATGTGGCCCCAACCAAGAAAGTGGATAAGACACCTTTTGAAATATGGCATGGAAGGGCTCCATCATTATCATATTTGAAGGTCTGCGGTTGTGAAGCTTATGTGAAGCAATACACCCCAAATAATTGGAAGTACGATCCACTAAGTGTATCTTTATAGGATATCCTAAATGTGATATAGGATATTATTTCTACGATCCAACAGAGCAAAAGGTACTCGAAAGGCTGAGTTCTTGTATGCTAAGTTCCTTGTGGAAGGAACTAGTAGAACAGTGGAACTTGATGAGGACGGAGAACCACAAGCCGATACACGTTTGGTTGATACTAGCACTCAACAAGAGGTTGTTGAAAGATGATCAAGTGGTTGATCAAAACACACCAAAACGTTCGTAGATATGGTAGAATTAGTAGTTCACCTGAAAGATATGGATTTTTCATGGATGGATGCTATGTGGTAGATTCAGATGAACCAACCACATACCATGATGCAATGTCAAAATCCGATTGTGACAAATGGCTTGAAGCCATGAACATAGAGATGCGATCCATGTATGATGACCAAGTATGGGAATTAGTTGTGCCACCTCTTAACTCCAAAGTGGTTGGAAGTAAGTGGGTTTTCAAGAAGAAAGCGGATATGCATGGTAACTTGGATACTTATAAAGCGAGACTTGTAGCAAAAGGTTTCACTCAAACTCAAGGGGTTGATTATGATGAGACCTTCTCACTTATGGCTATGCTGAAGTCAATTAGGATAATATTTGCCATACCTACATAATATGATTATGAGATTTGGCAAATGGATGTCAAAATGGCTTTGTCAATGGATATCTTGAGGAAGATGTCTATATGGTTCAGCCTGAAGGTTTTGTCGATCCAAACATCCTAACAAAGTATGCAAGTTAAAGAAATCAATCTATGGACTGAAATAAGCATCTAGAAGTTGGAATCACCGTTTTGATGAAGAAATTAAGAATTTTGGATTCATGAAGAACGAAATGAATATTGTGTGTACAAGAAGGCTAGTGGGAGCATCATCACTTTCTTAGTACTGTATGTCAATGACATTCTACTAAATGGAAATGACATTCCAACCATGGAAGGTGTAAAAACCTGTCTTGGAAGCTGTTTTTTCATTAAAGATCTTGGAGAAGCCGCCTATATTTTGGGAATAAAGATCTATAGGTATAGATCAAAGCGCTTGATACGTTTAAACCAAAGTGCATACATTGACAAAGTCTTGAAAAGGTTCAAGATGGAGAACTCTAAGAAAGGTTTGGTACCTATTCAAAAGGGGACAATATTGAAAGCGTCTCAATGTCCAAGCTCAAAAGGATGAGCAAGAAAGAATGAAAGGAATCCCATATGCGTCTGCTATAGGATCCATTATGTATGCAATGATATGCACTAGATCGGACGTATCATGCGCTTTAAGCATGACGAGAAGATACCAGAAAAATCCAAGTAACGGTCATTGGACGACTGTCAAAAATATATTGAAATACCTTAGAAGGACTAAGGATATGTTTCTAATATATGGATCTGGTGAAGAGGAACTCATTGTAAAGGGTTACAGGGATGTGAGTTTTGGAACTCGTTGCAAAGGTTACACAGATACGAGTTTCCAAATTGATCGAGATGATTCTCGATCACAATAGGGGTAGCATTATCCACTACAGAATCAGAATACATCGCCGCTTCATTGATCAACATGATTCATATGGATCTACCACTTGAATTAGTGCCGATCTAGGGGTAGTCCTTACCATTCAAGACCCCCTAGAGATCTTTTGTGATAACGAGAGTGCGATTGCTCTAATCAAAGAATCTCGCACACATCAAAAGACTAGGCACATTGAGCGAATTTCAACTACATAAGGGATGATTTTTGAAAAGGAAAGATATGTATTCGCAAAGTTCACACCGATCAAAATATTGCGGATCCACTCACGAAGCTCCTTGAATGAGCAAAGCATGAAGGGTCATACTTGTGCCTTAGGACTTCGATATTCTAGTAATTGGATTTGATCTATTTTGTATTTGGATATTGGAATAATTGTTATTTTAACTCTCTCACATGGTAAGTTAAGTTATGTTCCATTTTAGCATGTTTAAATCCATGAATAAGTTACTTATTCCAAAAGTCCGTAGTCGATCATACTTGTGGGAACAAATATGAATGTAAGACTATTATGAACTTGGATTGGGGGATATTCATGAAGTATAAATATAGAGCAAAGTGTTGCTGCCAAGTTTCATAGATATTTGTGGGATACAAATATTGGACTGACCCACTCTCAAATGTTACTGCATGGAATCATTTGTGATTGATCATAAGTAAATTTAAGCAAAGGCGAATATCATAGTATCCTCTAACCTGAGATACATATTGGGTCTTGATATTCACCAAATATTATACCTTGACTTAGTTCTTCACTGTCTGTAATAAGACAGTACATAAGGCTAAGCTCAGGTGTGGTACAAGGTGATTGTGAGAGACGTATGTAGTCAAGAAGGGATTTGTTGCTCTTATTCGTTGAGAGTAAGATGTCTAAGGCCTGCTAAAGTTAAATCAACAGAGAGTGATCGCTCTATGTCTCTGGATTTGACATGACATCTGCAAAAAAGGGATAAATGATCAATTCACATAAATAATGTTCAAGTAAGGGACTTGAAGGGGATGATGTTATTGAATGGCACTTAGTCATACGTATTATGGGTAGTAAACTGTTGTTAGGTGGTATTTACTGCTTGCATCAATCTTCTATGTATCTTGTGGAAGTGGGAGATTGTTGGACTTTGTATGCCCAAGACACATATTAAATTGATGTGGCTAGTATGTTATGATCCAAGTCGGGTCATACCCAATAATAAGCTAGACAAACACCAATAATATTTATTTATGATATGATCAAACAAATAAATATTAACACTTAGAATATTTAGAAATTGGTTTTCTAAATAATTGCACTAGAGAAACTAATAAATTATATGGATAATTTATTTTGAAAGAATATTTTATCTTGTTATTTAATGGGTTAAATAACATTATCAAAGCTTGTGAGATATTGTATAAGTCTTATAACATATGATGTTATATTTTATAAAAGTTATAAAATATAAAATCAAGACTTAAAATGCAAAAGGGAAAATTTCTCATTTGCCAAAATGGTGGCCCTATACCCGGCCATATGTGTCTTCCAAAGGGGTTCCCACTTTCCATACATGTAAAATCTCATGAAAGATTATATCTTGATTTTGATCATTTCTCTTACAAACATTCATACACTTTCTCTAACCAAAATCGAGTTGAAGAACTCCATATTTCCCTCTACATATTTCGGCCAAGAGGTGGTTGTTGAAGGGATTTTTTCAAGTGAATTTACAAGTTTAGAAATCCTAGCAAAACGTAAGGTGTTTGTTGGAAGGCTTGGGGTATACAAGCTTGAGGTCTTCTACTTTGATGATTTGCATTCAAGAATATCATCCTCTTCATATCTTTTACTCTTTGGAAGGTAGTATTCTTATAACACCTTATGGTTGTATTTTTGATAGCATGCATGTTCGTATATGGATCCGTGTATTGGGTTTTACATATAAAATGAGTTTTATATCTTGAAAGTAACATGTTTTAAATAAATTTTCCACTGTGTTTTTATTTTATATGGATAAAATTACTTTGATAAACATGTGAAAAACCCAACAGAAGTGACGAGTCAAAGTTTTGGTTAAAGATGCACATTATGTGAATTTTGTGACGAAACCATTTTCGGGTATCAAAACACTATGTTTTGATACAAAATCAGTTTTTGCAACTTAGTTAGACATGTTTTGACATGTCTAACTCGTCACTTCTAGTTTAGTAATTATTTAGGGTCGTAAGTCGAGTGGTCTTGACCACCGCTTTGACTTTCAAATCTGACTCGTTTGGTCGATCTTAGGATCCGACCAAACACATATTTGTGATCATAGTTGTATAGGGAATAACCTCCTGAGGTTATACCATATGGTCACGTCATTTGGTTAGTGTTATGATAAGTCGTTCTTATGTTCTTTAAAAAATGACCAAAATGGCCTTTTTGCGCATAAATCCATTTTAAGCATATGTTACCAAATTTTTGACATGTAAAATGATGTTGCAACATTATAAAACATGTTTTGGCATGTAAGACTTATCATAAGACTTGTTTGACCATCCGATCATACTTTTACGCAAATGACACATTAAAGTAGCGTAAACTACCTTAACGAGTCATAATGTGTCAAAAGCACTTAGAATAACTTTCAAATCAGAATGTTAAGTTTATTAAACCATATCATATGAGTTCCAACACTCATTTGGTTTATAAGACTTCTGTCACACCCCGACAACGTATAGCATACAAAACGTGGCGGAAAACGTCGGGGAGTGTTGTAACAGAATTATTGTTTCACAACCATGGCATACCAAGTTACATTTTATTTATTAAACAAGAGTGTTACATTGTTTTAAACATGAAACAAAGAGTTTATAACATAATTAAACATAGTCTATCTTCATTTTAACTCTCTAAGGCACAGGTCCGCCCTAGTGTCATGATCATCATCCTACGCAAAAGCTCCTGAAAACACATGTGAAAATAGGTACGTTAGCATAAAAATGCCTGTGAGATACATAGGTTTTGTGAAAATAGGATTCATGACTTATGTTTAAGAAAATGTTTAGTCATGAACCTTGTAATTTGCTTTGTCTTGTAAATCATTTGAAAAACGATAAGATCAGATGATATGTATTAATAAGAGGATGATGTATGGTTAAATGGATAACCAAGTAAAATGAGTTTGTATAAATTAAGTTGTTTGTAAAACAATGTATTGTGAAAAGTATGTTATTTGTATAAAATGTTATATGTCCAAAATGATTCAAATAACGCTACGATATGTGATACCATACAATCACTTATATATAGGAAGTACCAGCGGCGTATCCACCATGCTTGTATCATATTACACACGCCTCGTTACTTAAATCACTTACTCAAACCAAACCAGCAATGTAAGATGTCTATGTTTAAACCAATTGTCAAATGTATTGGATAATATGTCAAAGTGTTTATGTCAAGATGTAAATCATGTAAGGTAAAACAAATGTCAAACATGTTTATGTGTCAAATGTAAATCATGTCAAAATGTTTATGTCAAAATGTAAATCATGTCAAAATGTTTATGTCAAAATGTCTATGTCAAATGTCTTTGTGTAAACCTTGTCAAAATGTCATGTATGGCAAGTGGAATATATATATATATGTATAAATATACCCATTAAGCCATAGGTAAAAATGCACAAAACAATATATTGAAGTAAAACTTGGTTTAAATCAATGTTATGTCTTGTGGAAATGCATGCTATACTGATACAAACATTTATGCGGTATTGTTATAATGCATACATCCAAGCCTTGTGACTGTGGTGATAAACCCTTAAACAAATTAAAGGTCCATCTGTATTTTATCATCGAATTCGGTCATTCCTTTCATCCCCACCTAACCAGGATGTCCGGAACGGGAGTTGTCATTTCCTATGGTACCACTACCTACTAACGAACGGCGTAGCTAATGTTAATGAATGTATTGTCCCATGTAAACAAACCAAATGTCATACCAAAA
The DNA here is from genome assembly GCA_030545235.1 of Helianthus tuberosus. NCBI lineage: Eukaryota > Viridiplantae > Streptophyta > Magnoliopsida > Asterales > Asteraceae > Helianthus > Helianthus tuberosus. Next base: position 108,428,344 of record CM060412.1, on the reverse strand, counting down.
TGTAAGCATGTGAAAACAATGCACTAAGTATGTAATCAAATGAACATACATAGCGTGAAATGTCATGTAAAACGATGTACTAGGTAGGCACACAATGGCATACATAGCATAAAATGTAATGAAATCATGTACTATGAATGTACTAATAAACATAGCAGATATATGATGTGAAAACATGGAAAGCATGAAAGTAACAAGTAGGCACATGTGTTCCACCCCAAAACAGTTTGGAAAACAGTAAAAGAGGGGTTTCATGTACTCACTTGAGATTGTTCAGTAGTCCTAAGATAACCACCAAGCAATGCTAGAGATCTCGGAATCAAACGGCACCTAATATAGGTAACTATGTTAATAAACCGGACCTAAATCGGAAGACTGGGTAGCATGAGGGTTTGTAAACCAAATGAGTGTAGGAACTCATGTGATATGGTTTAACAAAGCCTACATACTAAATGAAACTTAACCTAAGCGTTTACTGTCACACCCCGACCGCGTAAAACAACAAATCGCGGCGGAAACATCGGGGCGTGTTGCAACAGAATTAATGTTTCATAACCATGGATACCAAAGAGTGTTTCGTTTTATTAAACATTGAATAATTACATCGTCTTGAAATCTAAATACACAATTTAAACATAGTCTATCATTGTTATTGAGTCACTAAGGCCTCGTCCAATCCTATGTGAGCATGCATCTTATCAATCGATATCATTCAACAATACCTGAAACATATGTGAAAACGAGGTCAGCAAAGAAATGCTGGCGAGATACATAGGTTTTGTGAAAATAAGATTCATGACTTCTGTTTTTGAAAAATGTTTAGTCATGAACCTTGTAATTTGCTTTGTCTTTGTAAATCATTTGAAAAATAATAAGTTCGGATGATAAGTTTAAATAAGAGAATAATGCATGATTAAATGAATAACCATGTAAAATGAGTTTGTGTAAGATAAGTTGTTTGTAAATCAATGTCTTGTGAAAAGTATGTTACTTGTATAAAATGTTCTATGTCTCAATACTGAAATGATTCAAATAACGCTACGATATGTAATACCATACAAACACTTATATATAGGAAGTACCAGCGGCGTATCCACCATGCTTGTATCATATTACACACGCCTCGTTACTTAATCACTTAATCAAACCAAACCAACAATGTATAATGTCTATGTCAAAACCCTGTCAAAATGTCATGTATAACGAAAATGATATGTATGGCTAGTGGAATGCATCAACTAAACCATATGTGAAACGCACAAAACAAAGTATTGAAGTAAAACTTGGTTTAAATCAATACTATGTTTCGTGGAAATGCATGATCAAATGTAAATCATGTCCAGATGTTTACCCAATCGTTACCCATTCGTTCAAATCGTTCTTGTTTTAATCGTTCGAATCGTCCTTGTCTTAATTGTTCAGATCGTCCTTGTTTTAATTGTGAACTACTTAATGGTCGATTCTCTAATAACATTCAAACCTTCTTGACGCGTTCCTTGTTCCAACTCGCTCTCGCTCTCGTTCTTAACAAACCCTTACCAAAGAGTAAATTAATAATTACAGATTCAGTCGCTACCCACAACCCCCACACATAACAATGGGTGCAGTAAATAACGGGATTTGTCAGATCCTATGGTACCATAACCTAATACTGGTCGGCTTGATCATTGCTAATGAATGTCATCGGTCATGTAAACTACAACCAACAAGTTTGTTCACTTTTTGAAATTGTTATTAGTTTTTGAAATCATTGTATTCGTTCTTGAAATCATTGTTAGCGTTCTTGAAATAATTGTTATTGTTCTTGAAACCACATTGTAATTGTTCTCGAAACCACATTGTAATTGTTCTTGAAACCATATTGTAATTGTTCTTGAAACCATTGATAAAACATTTAGCACATATGAGTCACCCCAAAACAGTTTGGAAAACAGTAAAAGAGGGGAATAATGTACTCGCCTGAGAGTGCTTAGGAGTCTTGAACAACTACCAAGTAAGCTAGAGAAGTCCCGGAAATCAAATGGTACCTAATATAGGTAACTACATAAATAACCCGGACCTAAATCGGAAGACTGGGTAGCAGGAGGGTTTGTAAACCAAATGAGTGTAGGAACTCATGTGATATGGTTTAACAAAGCCTACATACTAAATGAAACTTAACCTAAGTGCTTTCGACCCATCACGACCCATTAAGGTAGCTTATGCTACTTTAACGCGTCGTGCGCGTGAAACGCGTTCGGACCGTCTAACTAGTCCTATGACAAGTGTTATATGCCTAAACATGTTACATAATCAGTTATGTGACAAAAGTTTAGGTTACATATGCTTAATTACCAATTATACAAGAAAAGGGTATTCTGGTAATTTACCTAAGGCATATAAACTACCTATCATACAACTACTTAAACGATGTGACCATAGGGTATAACCTCGGAAGGTTATTCCCTACCTACTATGGTCACCTAATGTATTTGGTCGGATCCTAATGATCGACCAAATGGGTCGAGTTCGAAGGTATAGGCGATTTATTAGATCGCCTACCCTACGACCCTAGACAACGTGGTAATCAGTGGGCATAGTCCCAAGGGACTATGACCAACGTGATTACACTCACGTTGCGAAGTTCAAACGAACTTCGCATTGACCATTACTGGTCAACGCTGAAAGTCAAACAAAGTTTGACTTTCTGACTCGAAAAGCAGTAAAATAAGGAAAAGAACGAAAGAATACTTACCCAGGGTCCCCGAATGCTAATCTCGATTCAAGAACTCAGGTATAAAACAATGGTTTCAACTTAGAGCTCTCAAATCAAGATTCTTGTGAGAAAATGCAATGGGGGTGGATGGGTATATATAGTTTTCGGGTAACCGTTGAGATCGTTTCATGGAAAAGAGGGCACGATCAAGGCCGTACATGTGTTGGAATGTTGTGGTGTGTCAAATGGCCACTCACCATAGGGAATTGACATGTGGAAGAGGGATTGGAGGTGCTAAACAGCTGCAACCAGCTGTAAAAACAATGAATCTGGTCTACAGAGGCTGAGGCGGCCCGCTTCAGAATTAGACAAATCTAATGCGGGCCGCTTGGGGCTTCTGATCCGAAAATAAGTTTCAAAAATGACAGTTTCAGCCCCTGCACGTGTTTAAGGCCATTCCCGACACTTCTAAGGCCCGTAAAGCCAACTTTAAGGCCCTACAATGTTGCCTAAACATTGTGGACATGAAACATGCTCAAAAATATGTCGGATGTCAGTTCGTTTGGTCGTACGAACGCGATGTTCGCTTAATTACGACGGAATGCGCATAAGCGCGAAAAACGATCCAAATGACGTGACGAATGGATTTTTCTTATGGCGAACACTAAAATATAATATAGTCATGCTCACATAAATTTTTGGATGTCCGGATGTATTCAGAACGTAAGTTATGCGCGAAAATGCAAACTTGTGCACTTTTTGACACTTTTAGTCCCTGAATGACCCAAAAGTTTATTTTAGCACACCGAACCCCTCAAAGCCTATTTCTAAGCTATGTAAAGGATATTTAAGGTGTGTTTAACTTATGGTTATGTTCCGGAATGTTCGTTACAGTTCAAATTGACATACTTTCGCAGTTTGTCATATTTAGTCCCTGTAAGCGAATTAACTTGTTTTTGCCATACCAAAGCCTTCAAAACTTATTTCTAAGTTATGTAAAGGTTATTTAAGGTATGTTAAGCCTTTGTCACTATTCCGGAGTGTTTGTTGCGTTAAACTGGTTATATTTACGCATCGGTGCGCGTATAACCTTGCAGAAAGCGATTTAGAGTTTGAAATTGAACAAGAATTGATATGTGCAAATGATACACATATTTTTACAAATCCCAAGTATGAAATATAATATTTCATTGGTTTGGTATTTGTTTGATGGCCGTGAAGGCACAGGTGTTACAGTCTCCCCTACTTTAGGAAATTTCGTCCCGAAATTTATTTAGAGGAAACTTGTGAGAGCTTGAAAATATGAAGTTGAAAAGATCAAACAACATTGGTTAGGGTTCTGAACTTCTAGTAACTTTAACAACATCATGTTTGCAATGTAAGAGGGATACTTATATACAAGTATATGAAGCGTCATTGGTGCGTCCACCGTACCTCCATTACATCGTTCTCATTTTGTTATTGTTGTCACTATCGGTTCTTACACATAATAAACCTTACTGGGTTTCTATGCACTAAATTTCATAATTTTGTACGCGTCCATAATCAGACAATTCCTTGCACAGTTCACACAGTCTATTTTATAATGTGTAGGGTAAAACCAAATGAACATTCTTATGATGAGTGTGACTAGACCGCCATAGAGTCCTTTTAATTAAATCAATAAATGATCTAAATAGACTATCAAGGAGTCTGTCCAGCTACATCACTAGATGTCGTTCTTTAACCAAATTGTGAATCAATCTTTTTGACTAGACCACTAAAAGGGTCTCTTATCGAACCATGGAGTGGTACCATATAACCCAAGGGTCTTAACTACAACGTAGAAGCCCATAAAGATTTAGGTAGTACCTTTTGAATATCCTACTATGAATCCCTCATATGAAGATATGGAAGATTCTATGAGGATTTGAAAATCGTATCACACAAAAACATAGAGGAGAACACACAAACACATAACATATAATCGCATAATCGTTCAATTTGTTTAATTGTTTAATTTGTTATCGTTGGACACGGGTATTTAAAGCATACTAGGGATCAAATCCTTAATTGCGGTAATTTGGATTGATCCATATGAATACCCTGCTTGTTGACTACATGACCCAAGAACTGAACTTCTTTAAGCCAAAATTTCCCCTTGGAGGATTTAGCGAAAAGTTTGTTCCTTCTTTAAGGGTTCTAGTGTCAATGAAAGTGTTGATCGTTACCAGCTCGGGATATGAATAGATCAAGATGTCATAAATAACAATGACGAACTGATCCAAATAAGGCTTGCAGACTCTATTTATTAAGTCCTTGAAGATGGCTGGAGTATTTCTCAACCTAAAAGGCATGACTGTAAACTCGTAATGGCCATACTTCGTGCAGAAAACCGTTTTGGGAATATCTTCTTCGAGAATACAAAGTTGATGATACCCAAAACGCAAATCGATCTTGGAAAAGCATGAACGCTATGCAGTTGATCGCAGAAATCGATGATTTAAGGTAGGGGGATATCGCTTCTTGATGGTAAGCTTACTAGGCTTACGTTAAGCGATATACATTCGAAAAGATCCATTTTTTTCTTTTCACAAGGAGAACAGGAGTTTCTCCAAGGTGAAAAGTTCTGACGGATGAATCCTTTATCAGACAACTCTTGAAGCTGTTTTGATAATTCTTGCATCTCGAACGGTGCAAGACGATAAAATACTTTAGATTTAAAAGAAACAAGTGTTTGAGGTTCTTAGGGAGATCACAAGTGATCATAGAAAAATGACAGAACCACACGAGTAGTTTTGTCTCTGTGTTGACATCATAAGGTTGGATCAAACATTCATACAATTGCATTAGTTAAAAATAAAAACCAGAAATTTTTATTTATATAACAACCGCATTGTTTTTAAATGTTATAAGATAACAACCAGAGGAATCACAAAATACTAAAAGTTCACTCCTTCATCATCGATTGCCTCATTGATGTTAAACACTCGACCGCGTGCTGGATTCACATTGACATTCGCATTCGGGTTTGCGTTAGCATTTGCATTCACCAGTCTTGGGCAGTTGTGGCGGAAGTGACCAATCTCTCCGCAGTTGAAACATGAACCCAGTGGGAATCTCGCAGCATTCCCTTGAACCGGAGCTTGAACCTGAGCAGCCTGATTTTGTCCCAAACGACAAATCTTGGCCAAATGCCCAAGTTTACCACACGTCGTGCATTGCCAGCAAGCTTGTTGTACTATGTGATGACCGTTGCAGCGTGCACAATAAGGTGCGGTACCGGCATATGCTTTCTTTGCAGGTGGCTGAGCTGGTGGGTTCCGCGGGTTCTGAGCAGTCTGTGCTGTAACAGCAAAATTTTGGGCACCCTTTCGCTTCTTTGATTTCTTTGACGTCTCACCTTCCTTACCCTTCTTGTTTTGGCCTTTCTTGCTATCCTCCTTGTCAGCTGACTGTTTCTTGCCCTTGTCACCCTTCCTGTGTAACTTGTTCTTCCGAATCTACGACTCAGTCAATGTCGCTGATAACTCGATCGCCTGACGGAGTGTGGCAGGGTTACTACCAGTAAGGATGTCTTGTACCGAGTCAGGTAGGCCGTCGATGTACCTTTCGATAGCTATGTCAAGTGGGGTAACCATTGTCGGGCAAAGCAGACTCAGCTCCTCAAACCTATCAGTATACGCCCTGTGCTCACCGCTATCTTGCTTCAATTCATCAAATTCCTTCTCCAAAGCTCGCTGCTCATGACGAGGACAGAATTCCTTCATCATAAGAGCCCTAAGTTCAGCCCATGTCTGTGCGAGAGCAACTTCCGCACCTCGGTCTCTCATTACCCCATTCCACCATGTAAGAGCCCTCTTCTGAAACACGCTCGAGGAGAACTCGACCTTGCGATTATCCGGGCACTGCACGTGGCGAAAAGTATTCTCAATGCTTTCGAACCACTGAAGAAGCCCAGTTGCTCCTTCAGAACCACTAAACTTGAGTGGTTTAGCCTGGTTGAAATCCTTGTATTTGCATAGCACATTGTTGTTGTTGTTGGCTTGGTTCCATTGAGCAAAGAGGTTTGGGAATTGAGCAGCCATTTGCTGCGCAATGATTTCTGCCAGCTCGGCAGTCTCTATCTGGCTTTCGCGTCGAGGAGGCATTGTCTAAAAGAGGAAACATGAAAGGAAACGAGTGAGAGTATTTAGACGAAAAGAATGAGATGAAACAAATCTGAGGAAAGCAAGGATAGTGGTCATTTGTTTGTTACTACAAAGCAACAAACGACCTTGGTGATTTGTCAAAGTAAATAGGTTAAAAATAATGTATCGCGAAGACATGCTCGCCTATAAGTGAACACTCATCCCAAGAATTCCCAGGTAAGCACAACTGGTCTCGCGTCTGATGAGATGTATACGAAGTGCTTGCCTAGACAGAAAACCCAGAATACAGGCATTCACCCTTCCAGTTTGCACGTGTTCACATTATTTAAAACCCAAAACCTTGACGAGATTTTGAAAATTCAAAGGGGTTCAAAACCATATAACAGAGGGTTCAAAACCTTACAATAGAGGGTTCAAAACCTAGTAATCAATCATCCTAGAACAGATGATTAGTTTTCAAAGCGGTTTTGAAATTTATGTTCTTGTTGTGATTGTCGCCTAAGGATAGGTGACGGTATTGTTTTATGACTAAACGCAAGTAACCTCGCGTTAGGGTCCTAAGAAGGTTATAGACTAGGTCAAAGCATTACTAATTACTAATAACCTAATTCCCTATAACCATTGGCTCTGATACCATCTTTTCTGTCACACCCCGACCGCGTAAAACAACAAATCGCGGCGGAAACATCGGGGCGTGTTGCAACAGAATTAATGTTTCATAACCATGGATACCAAAGAGTGTTTCGTTTTATTAAACATTGAATAATTACATCGTCTTGAAATCTAAATACACAATTTAAACATAGTCTATCATTGTTATTGAGTCACTAAGGCCTCGTCCAATCCTATGTGAGCATGCATCTTATCAATCGATATCATTCAACAATACCTGAAACATATGTGAAAACGAGGTCAGCAAAGAAATGCTGGCGAGATACATAGGTTTTGTGAAAATAAGATTCATGACTTCTGTTTTTGAAAAATGTTTAGTCATGAACCTTGTAATTTGCTTTGTCTTTGTAAATCATTTGAAAAATAATAAGTTCGGATGATAAGTTTAAATAAGAGAATAATGCATGATTAAATGAATAACCATGTAAAATGAGTTTGTGTAAGATAAGTTGTTTGTAAATCAATGTCTTGTGAAAAGTATGTTACTTGTATAAAATGTTCTATGTCTCAATACTGAAATGATTCAAATAACGCTACGATATGTAATACCATACAAACACTTATATATAGGAAGTACCAGCGGCGTATCCACCATGCTTGTATCATATTACACACGCCTCGTTACTTAATCACTTAATCAAACCAAACCAACAATGTATAATGTCTATGTCAAAACCCTGTCAAAATGTCATGTATAACGAAAATGATATGTATGGCTAGTGGAATGCATCAACTAAACCATATGTGAAACGCACAAAACAAAGTATTGAAGTAAAACTTGGTTTAAATCAATACTATGTTTCGTGGAAATGCATGATCAAATGTAAATCATGTCCAGATGTTTACCCAATCGTTACCCATTCGTTCAAATCGTTCTTGTTTTAATCGTTCGAATCGTCCTTGTCTTAACTGTTCAGATCGTCCTTGTTTTAATTGTGAACTACTTAATGGTCGATTCTCTAATAACATTCAAACCTTCTTGACGCGTTCCTCGTTCCAGCTCGCTCTCGCTCTCGTTCTTAACAAACCCTTACCAAAGAGTAAATTAATAATTACAGATTCAGTCGCTACCCACAACCCCCACACATAACAATGGGTGCAGTAAATAACGGGATTTGTCAGATCCTATGGTACCATAACCTAATACTGGTCGGCTTGATCATTGCTAATGAATGTCATCGGTCATGTAAACTACAACCAACAAGTTTGTTCACTTTTTGAAATTGTTATTAGTTTTTGAAATCATTGTATTCGTTCTTGAAATCATTGTTAGCGTTCTTGAAATAATTGTTATTGTTCTTGAAACCACATTGTAATTGTTCTCGAAACCACATTGTAATTGTTCTTGAAACCATATTGTAATTGTTCTTGAAACCATTGATAAAACATTTAGCACATATGAGTCACCCCAAAACAGTTTGGAAAACAGTAAAAGAGGGGAATAATGTACTCGCCTGAGAGTGCTTAGGAGTCTTGAACAACTACCAAGTAAGCTAGAGAAGTCCCGGAAATCAAATGGTACCTAATATAGGTAACTACATAAATAACCCGGACCTAAATCGGAAGACTGGGTAGCAGGAGGGTTTGTAAACCAAATGAGTGTAGGAACTCATGTGATATGGTTTAACAAAGCCTACATACTAAATGAAACTTAACCTAAGTGCTTTCGACCCATCACGACCCATTAAGGTAGCTTATGCTACTTTAACGCGTCGTGCGCGTGAAACGCGTTCGGACCGTCTAACTAGTCCTATGACAAGTGTTATATGCCTAAACATGTTACATAATCAGTTATGTGACAAAATTTTAGGTTACATATGCTTAATTACCAATTATACAAGAAAAGGGTATTCTGGTAATTTACCTAAGGCATATAAACTACCTATCATACAACTACTTAAACGATGTGACCATAGGGTATAACCTCGGAAGGTTATTCCCTACCTACTATGGTCACCTAATGTATTTGGTCGGATCCTAATGATCGACCAAATGGGTCGAGTTCGAAGGTATAGGCGATTTATTAGATCGCCTACCCTACGACCCTAGACAACGTGGTAATCAGTGGGCATAGTCCCAAGGGACTATGACCAACGTGATTACACTCACGTTGCGAAGTTCAAACGAACTTCGCATTGACCATTACTGGTCAACGCTGAAAGTCAAACAAAGTTTGACTTTCTGACTCGAAAAGCAGTAAAATAAGGAAAAGAACGAAAGAATACTTACCCAGGGTCCCCGAATGCTAATCTCGATTCAAGAACTCAGGTATGAAACAATGGTTTCAACTTAGAGCTCTCAAATCAAGATTCTTGTGAGAAAATGCAATGGGGGTGGATGGGTATATATAGTTTTCGGGTAACCGTTGAGATCGTTTCATGGAAAAGAGGGCACGATCAAGGCCGTACATGTGTTGGAATGTTGTGGTGTGTCAAATGGCCACTCACCATAGGGAATTGACATGTGGAAGAGGGATTGGAGGTGCTAAACAGCTGCAACCAGCTGTAAAAACAATGAATCTGGTCTGCAGAGGCTGAGGCGGCCCGCTTCAGAATTAGACAAATCTAATGCGGGCCGCTTGGGGCTTCTGATCCGAAAATAAGTTTCAAAAATGACAGTTTCAGCCCCTGCACGTGTTTAAGGCCATTCCCGACACTTCTAAGGCCCGTAAAGCCAACTTTAAGGCCCTACAATGTTGCCTAAACATTGTGGACATGAAACATGCTCAAAAATATGTCGGATGTCAGTTCGTTTGGTCGTACGAACGCGATGTTCGCTTAATTACGACGGAATGCGCATAAGCGCGAAAAACGATCCAAATGACGTGACGAATGGATTTTTCTTATGGCGAACACTAAAATATAATATAGTCATGCTCACATAAATTTTTGGATGTCCGGATGTATTCAGAACGTAAGTTATGCGCGAAAATGCAAACTTGTGCACTTTTTGACACTTTTAGTCCCTGAATGACCCAAAAGTTTATTTTAGCACACCGAACCCCTCAAAGCCTATTTCTAAGCTATGTAAAGGATATTTAAGGTGTGTTTAACTTATGGTTATGTTCCGGAATGTTCGTTACAGTTCAAATTGACATACTTTCGCAGTTTGTCATATTTAGTCCCTGTAAGCGAATTAACTTGTTTTTGCCATACCAAAGCCTTCAAAACTTATTTCTAAGTTATGTAAAGGTTATTTAAGGTATGTTAAGCCTTTGTCACTATTCCGGAGTGTTTGTTGCGTTAAACTGGTTATATTTACGCATCGGTGCGCGTATAACCTTGCAGAAAGCGATTTAGAGTTTGAAATTGAACAAGAATTGATATGTGCAAATGATACACATATTTTTACAAATCCCAAGTATGAAATATAATATTTCATTGGTTTGGTATTTGTTTGATGGCCGTGAAGGCACAGGTGTTACAGTCTCCCCTACTTTAGGAAATTTCGTCCCGAAATTTATTTAGAGGAAACTTGTGAGAGCTTGAAAATATGAAGTTGAAAAGATCAAACAACATTGGTTAGGGTTCTGAACTTCTAGTAACTTTAACAACATCATGTTTGCAATGTAAGAGGGATACTTATATACAAGTATATGAAGCGTCATTGGTGCGTCCACCGTACCTCCATTACATCGTTCTCATTTTGTTATTGTTGTCACTATCGGTTCTTACACATAATAAACCTTACTGGGTTTCTATGCACTAAATTTCATAATTTTGTACGCGTCCATAATCAGACAATTCCTTGCACAGTTCACACAGTCTATTTTATAATGTGTAGGGTAAAACCAAATGAACATTCTTATGATGAGTGTGACTAGACCGCCATAGAGTCCTTTTAATTAAATCAATAAATGATCTAAATAGACTATCAAGGAGTCTGTCCAGCTACATCACTAGATGTCGTTCTTTAACCAAATTGTGAATCAATCTTTTTGACTAGACCACTAAAAGGGTCTCTTATCGAACCATGGAGTGGTACCATATAACCCAAGGGTCTTAACTACAACGTAGAAGCCCATAAAGATTTAGGTAGTACCTTTTGAATATCCTACTATGAATCCCTCATATGAAGATATGGAAGATTCTATGAGGATTTGAAAATCGTATCACACAAAAACATAGAGGAGAACACACAAACACATAACATATAATCGCATAATCGTTCAATTTGTTTAATTGTTTAATTTGTTATCGTTGGACACGGGTATTTAAAGCATACTAGGGATCAAATCCTTAATTGCGGTAATTTGGATTGATCCATATGAATACCCTGCTTGTTGACTACATGACCCAAGAACTGAACTTCTTTAAGCCAAAATTTCCCCTTGGAGGATTTAGCGAAAAGTTTGTTCCTTCTTTAAGGGTTCTAGTGTCAATGAAAGTGTTGATCGTTACCAGCTCGGGATATGAATAGATCAAGATGTCATAAATAACAATGACGAACTGATCCAAATAAGGCTTGCAGACTCTATTTATTAAGTCCTTGAAGATGGCTGGAGTATTTCTCAACCTAAAAGGCATGACTGTAAACTCGTAATGGCCATACTTCGTGCAGAAAACCGTTTTGGGAATATCTTCTTCGAGAATACAAAGTTGATGATACCCAAAACGCAAATCGATCTTGGAAAAGCATGAACGCTATGCAGTTGATCGCAGAAATCGATGATTTAAGGTAGGGGGGATATCGCTTCTTGATGGTAAGCTTACTAGGCTTACGTTAAGCGATATACATTCGAAAAGATCCATTTTTTTCTTTTCACAAGGAGAACAGGAGTTTCTCCAAGGTGAAAAGTTCTGACGGATGAATCCTTTATCAGACAACTCTTGAAGCTGTTTTGATAATTCTTGCATCTCGAACGGTGCAAGACGATAAAATACTTTAGATTTAAAAGAAACAAGTGTTTGAGGTTCTTAGGGAGATCACAAGTGATCATAGAAAAATGACAGAACCACACGAGTAGTTTTGTCTCTGTGTTGACATCATAAGGTTGGATCAAACATTCATACAATTGCATTAGTTAAAAATAAAAACCAGAAATTTTTATTTATATAACAACCGCATTGTTTTTAAATGTTACAAGATAACAACCAGAGGAATCACAAAATACTAAAAGTTCACTCCTTCATCATCGATTGCCTCATTGATGTTAAACACTCGACCGCGTGCTGGATTCACATTGACATTCGCATTCGGGTTTGCGTTAGCATTTGCATTCACCAGTCTTGGGCAGTTGTGGCGGAAGTGACCAATCTCTCCGCAGTTGAAACATGAACCCAGTGGGAATCTCGCAGCATTCCCTTGAACCGGAGCTTGAACCTGAGCAGCCTGATTTTGTCCCAAACGACAAATCTTGGCCAAATGCCCAAGTTTACCACACGTCGTGCATTGCCAGCAAGCTTGTTGTACTGTGTGATGACCGTTGCAGCGTGCACAATAAGGTGCGGTACCGGCATATGCTTTCTTTGCAGGTGGCTGAGCTGGTGGGTTCCGCGGGTTCTGAGCAGTCTGTGCTGTAACAGCAAAATTTTGGGCACCCTTTCGCTTCTTTGATTTCTTTGACGTCTCACCTTCCTTACCCTTCTTGTTTTGGCCTTTCTTGCTATCCTCCTTGTCAGCTGACTGTTTCTTGCCCTTGTCACCCTTCCTGTGTAACTTGTTCTTCCGAATCTACGACTCAGTCAATGTCGCTGATAACTCGATCGCCTGACGGAGTGTGGCAGGGTTACTACCAGTAAGGATGTCTTGTACCGAGTCAGGTAGGCCGTCGATGTACCTTTCGATAGCTATGTCAAGTGGGGTAACCATTGTCGGGCAAAGCAGACTCAGCTCCTCAAACCTATCAGTATACGCCCTGTGCTCACCGCTATCTTGCTTCAATTCATCAAATTCCTTCTCCAAAGCTCGCTGCTCATGACGAGGACAGAATTCCTTCATCATAAGAGCCCTAAGTTCAGCCCATGTCTGTGCGAGAGCAACTTCCGCACCTCGGTCTCTCATTACCCCATTCCACCATGTAAGAGCCCTCTTCTGAAACACGCTCGAGGAGAACTCGACCTTGCGATTATCCGGGCACTGCACGTGGCGAAAAGTATTCTCAATGCTTTCGAACCACTGAAGAAGCCCAGTTGCTCCTTCAGAACCACTAAACTTGAGTGGTTTAGCCTGGTTGAAATCCTTGTATTTGCATAGCACATTGTTGTTGTTGTTGGCTTGGTTCCATTGAGCAAAGAGGTTTGGGAATTGAGCAGCCATTTGCTGCGCAATGATTTCTGCCAGCTCGGCAGTCTCTATCTGGCTTTCGCGTCGAGGAGGCATTGTCTAAAAGAGGAAACATGAAAGGAAACGAGTGAGAGTATTTAGACGAAAAGAATGAGATGAAACAAATCTGAGGAAAGCAAGGATAGTGGTCATTTGTTTGTTACTACAAAGCAACAAACGACCTTGGTGATTTGTCAAAGTAAATAGGTTAAAAATAATGTATCGCGAAGACATGCTCGCCTATAAGTGAACACTCATCCCAAGAATTCCCAGGTAAGCACAACTGGTCTCGCGTCTGATGAGATGTATACGAAGTGCTTGCCTAGACAGAAAACCCAGAATACAGGCATTCACCCTTCCAGTTTGCACGTGTTCACATTATTTAAAACCCAAAACCTTGACGAGATTTTGAAAATTCAAAGGGGTTCAAAACCATATAACAGAGGGTTCAAAACCTTACAATAGAGGGTTCAAAACCTAGTAATCAATCATCCTAGAACAGATGATTAGTTTTCAAAGCGGTTTTGAAATTTATGTTCTTGTTGTGATTGTCGCCTAAGGATAGGTGACGGTATTGTTTTATGACTAAACGCAAGTAACCTCGCGTTAGGGTCCTAAGAAGGTTATAGACTAGGTCAAAGCATTACTAATTACTAATAACCTAATTCCCTATAACCATTGGCTCTGATACCATCTTTTCTGTCACACCCCGACCGCGTAAAACAACAAATCGCGGCGGAAACATCGGGGCGTGTTGCAACAGAATTAATGTTTCATAACCATGGATACCAAAGAGTGTTTCGTTTTATTAAACATTGAATAATTACATCGTCTTGAAATCTAAATACACAATTTAAACATAGTCTATCATTGTTATTGAGTCACTAAGGCCTCGTCCAATCCTATGTGAGCATGCATCTTATCAATCGATATCATTCAACAATACCTGAAACATATGTGAAAACGAGGTCAGCAAAGAAATGCTGGCGAGATACATAGGTTTTGTGAAAATAAGATTCATGACTTCTGTTTTTGAAAAATGTTTAGTCATGAACCTTGTAATTTGCTTTGTCTTTGTAAATCATTTGAAAAATAATAAGTTCGGATGATAAGTTTAAATAAGAGAATAATGCATGATTAAATGAATAACCATGTAAAATGAGTTTGTGTAAGATAAGTTGTTTGTAAATCAATGTCTTGTGAAAAGTATGTTACTTGTATAAAATGTTCTATGTCTCAATACTGAAATGATTCAAATAACGCTACGATATGTAATACCATACAAACACTTATATATAGGAAGTACCAGCGGCGTATCCACCATGCTTGTATCATATTACACACGCCTCGTTACTTAATCACTTAATCAAACCAAACCAACAATGTATAATGTCTATGTCAAAACCCTGTCAAAATGTCATGTATAACGAAAATGATATGTATGGCTAGTGGAATGCATCAACTAAACCATATGTGAAACGCACAAAACAAAGTATTGAAGTAAAACTTGGTTTAAATCAATACTATGTTTCGTGGAAATGCATGATCAAATGTAAATCATGTCCAGATGTTTACCCAATCGTTACCCATTCGTTCAAATCGTTCTTGTTTTAATCGTTCGAATCGTCCTTGTCTTAACTGTTCAGATCGTCCTTGTTTTAATTGTGAACTACTTAATGGTCGATTCTCTAATAACATTCAAACCTTCTTGACGCGTTCCTCGTTCCAACTCGCTCTCGCTCTCGTTCTTAACAAACCCTTACCAAAGAGTAAATTAATAATTACAGATTCAGTCGCTACCCACAACCCCCACACATAACAATGGGTGCAGTAAATAACGGGATTTTTCAGATCCTATGGTACCATAACCTAATACTGGTCGGCTTGATCATTGCTAATGAATGTCATCGGTCATGTAAACTACAACCAACAAGTTTGTTCACTTTTTGAAATTGTTATTAGTTTTTGAAATCATTGTATTCGTTCTTGAAATCATTGTTAGCGTTCTTGAAATAATTGTTATTGTTCTTGAAACCACATTGTAATTGTTCTCGAAACCACATTGTAATTGTTCTTGAAACCATATTGTAATTGTTCTTGAAACCATTGATAAAACATTTAGCACATATGAGTCACCCCAAAACAGTTTGGAAAACAGTAAAAGAGGGGAATAATGTACTCGCCTGAGAGTGCTTAGGAGTCTTGAACAACTACCAAGTAAGCTAGAGAAGTCCCGGAAATCAAATGGTACCTAATATAGGTAACTACATAAATAACCCGGACCTAAATCGGAAGACTGGGTAGCAGGAGGGTTTGTAAACCAAATGAGTGTAGGAACTCATGTGATATGGTTTAACAAAGCCTACATACTAAATGAAACTTAACCTAAGTGCTTTCGACCCATCACGACCCATTAAGGTAGCTTATGCTACTTTAACGCGTCGTGCGCGTGAAACGCGTTCGGACCGTCTAACTAGTCCTATGACAAGTGTTATATGCCTAAACATGTTACATAATCAGTTATGTGACAAAATTTTAGGTTACATATGCTTAATTACCAATTATACAAGAAAAGGGTATTCTGGTAATTTACCTAAGGCATATAAACTACCTATCATACAACTACTTAAACGATGTGACCATAGGGTATAACCTCGGAAGGTTATTCCCTACCTACTATGGTCACCTAATGTATTTGGTCGGATCCTAATGATCGACCAAATGGGTCGAGTTCGAAGGTATAGGCGATTTATTAGATCGCCTACCCTACGACCCTAGACAACGTGGTAATCAGTGGGCATAGTCCCAAGGGACTATGACCAACGTGATTACACTCACGTTGCGAAGTTCAAACGAACTTCGCATTGACCATTACTGGTCAACGCTGAAAGTCAAACAAAGTTTGACTTTCTGACTCGAAAAGCAGTAAAATAAGGAAAAGAACGAAAGAATACTTACCCAGGGTCCCCGAATGCTAATCTCGATTCAAGAACTCAGGTATGAAACAATGGTTTCAACTTAGAGCTCTCAAATCAAGATTCTTGTGAGAAAATGCAATGGGGGTGGATGGGTATATATAGTTTTCGGGTAACCGTTGAGATCGTTTCATGGAAAAGAGGGCACGATCAAGGCCGTACATGTGTTGGAATGTTGTGGTGTGTCAAATGGCCACTCACCATAGGGAATTGACATGTGGAAGAGGGATTGGAGGTGCTAAACAGCTGCAACCAGCTGTAAAAACAATGAATCTGGTCTGCAGAGGCTGAGGCTGAGGCGGCCCGCTTCAGAATTAGACAAATCTAATGCGGGCCGCTTGGGGCTTCTGATCCGAAAATAAGTTTCAAAAATGACAGTTTCAGCCCCTGCACGTGTTTAAGGCCATTCCCGACACTTTTAAGGCCCTACAATGTTGCCTAAACATTGTGGACATGAAACATGCTCAAAAATATGTCGGATGTCAGTTCGTTTGGTCGTACGAACGCGATGTTCGCTTAATTACGACGGAATGCGCATAAGCGCGAAAAACGATCCAAATGACGTGACGAATGGATTTTTCTTATGGCGAACACTAAAATATAATATAGTCATGCTCACATAAATTTTTGGATGTCCGGATGTATTCAGAACGTAAGTTATGCGCGAAAATGCAAACTTGTGCACTTTTTGACACTTTTAGTCCCTGAATGACCCAAAAGTTTATTTTAGCACACCGAACCCCTCAAAGCCTATTTCTAAGATATGTAAAGGATATTTAAGGTGTGTTTAACTTATGGTTATGTTCCGGAATGTTCGTTACAGTTCAAATTGACATACTTTCGCAGTTTGTCATATTTAGTCCCTGTAAGCGAATTAACTTGTTTTTGCCATACCAAAGCCTTCAAAACTTATTTCTAAGTTATGTAAAGGTTATTTAAGGTATGTTAAGCCTTTGTCACTATTCCGGAGTGTTTGTTGCGTTAAACTGGTTATATTTACGCATCGGTGCGCGTATAACCTTGCAGAAAGCGATTTAGAGTTTGAAATTGAACAAGAATTGATATGTGCAAATGATACACATATTTTTACAAATCCCAAGTATGAAATATAATATTTCATTGGTTTGGTATTTGTTTGATGGCCGTGAAGGCACAGGTGTTACATTTACGACCCGTTTAGGTAGCTTATGCTACTTTAACGCGTCATTCGCGTAAAACGCGTTCGGACCGCCTAACTAGTCCTATGACAAGTAAAATATGCCTTAACATGTCTAATATTGTTGTCAAATCAGTTTAGATGTCAAAAGTTATGTTACATATGTTTAATTACCAATTATACATGAAAAGGGTATTCTGGTAATTTACCTAAGGCATATAAACTACCTATCATACAACTACTTAAACGTCGTGACCATAAGGTATAACCTCGGAAGGTTATTCCCTATATACTATGGTCACCTAATGTGTTTGGTCGGATCCTAATGATCGACCAAATGGGTCGAGTTCGAAAGCATAAGCGACTGATCAAGTCGCCTACCCTTACGACCCTAGACAACGTGGTAATCAGTAGGCATAGTCACTAGGACTATAACCATCGTGATTACAATCACGTTGCGAAGTTCTAACGAACTTCGCATTGACCATAAGCTGGTCAACGCTGAAAGTCAAACAACGTTTGACTTTCGGACTCGAAAAGCAAAAAAAGAACGAAGGAACACTTACAAAGGGTCCCCGAATGCTAATCTCGATCAAAATAGCTCAGGTATGAAACAAAGGTTTCAACTTAGAGCACAATTGATCAGATTCTTGTGAGAAATGAATGAAAATGTGATGGGTATTTATAGATTTCGGTCCACCGTTAGGATCGTTTCTTGGAGAAGAGGGAATGATCTAGCCCGTACACTTGTCAAGATGTTGTGGTAACTAATTGGGCACTCACCATAGGGTTTTGACACTTGTACTTGGCTTTTGGAGGGGTTAAGAGCTGAAAACAGCAACCAAGAAACGATTTGCTGCATCTGGCCTTAGCTTGCGCACCGTAACAATGAGAGCCTTACGGTGCGCAAGGCTCAAGTTTGGCAGAATTACCATTTTAGTCCCTTCAGCCCAGAAACTTGTATTTTGATGCATATTTGACACTTTTAAGCCCCGTTAACCTCATTTCAAAGCTATAAAATGAAGTTAAAGTATAGGGAACTCAAAACATGCTCAAAAATATCTCGGATGTCGGTTCGTTTAGTCGTACGAACGCGATGTTCGTTTAACTACGACGGAATGCGCACAAGCGCGTAAAACGATCCAAATGACGCAATGAATGGATTTTTCTTATGCCAAACACTAAAATAAAATATAATCATGCTTTCATAAATTTTTGGATGTCCGGATGTATTCAGAACGTAAGTTATGCACGAAAATGCAAACTTGTGCACTTTTTGACACTTTTAGTCCCTGAATGACCCAAAAGTTTATTTTAGCACACCGAATCCCTTAAAGCCTATTTCTAAGCTATGTAAAGGATATTTAAGGTGTGTTTAACTTATGGTCATGTTCCGGAATGTTCGTTATAGTTCAAATTGGCATACTTTCGCAGTTTGTCAAGTTCAGTCCCTGTAAGC
Organism: Helianthus tuberosus; assembly: GCA_030545235.1. NCBI lineage: Eukaryota > Viridiplantae > Streptophyta > Magnoliopsida > Asterales > Asteraceae > Helianthus > Helianthus tuberosus. The sequence goes on along the minus strand of CM060412.1, from coordinate 108,408,993 downwards.
GATTTAACTTGTTTTTGCCATACCAAAGCCTTCAAAACTTATTTCTAAGTTATATAAAGGTTATTTAAGGTATGTTAAGTATATGTTGATGTTCCGGAGTATTTCTCACATTAAACTGAGTACGTTTACGCACCAGTTTGCGTATAACTCTCCAGAAAGTGATATAGAGTTTGAAATTGGATAAAAAATCAAAACATGAAAAATGTAAAACATAACAAAACAAACATTGGGATCAAATGACATTGTTTTATTGATAACAGAACTGTTCATAATGATTACAAGCACAGATGTTACAGCTTCATTCTACCCGAATCCTCCGATTTAGTCTCGACATGCTAACATAGTTATCCGACACATTAGGACACACTTGAGCTTTGTTATTTCGATTGATTCAAAGACGCTTACGCAATCCCAAGTGAGTACTTAGCTCCCCTCTTTTATGCTTTCAAATGTTTTGGGGTGACTCATATGTGCTAAATCATTTTCAAGTTTTCAAAAACAAAGTCGATGGTTTATATAAAACACTACGATTTCAATAATGTGACGAACTTGTTGGTGCGTTATCCATAACACGAATGACATTCATTAGCTCTGGCCGAGCTGACCAGTAGTATGTTATGGTATCATTGGACTGATAATCCTGTTATTGGACTGTCCATTGGATTTGGTGGATAGTTTGGGTAACGACAGAAACTGTTTCTTATTAACAAATTAGGTGTTGATTTGTTAGTCTAGTTAATGAGACCTTTAGAGGTCTATTAAAGATACCACATGGGTGGTATAGATGAGTCACACAGGTTTTTTATATATTCGTTAAAGAACGACCAAAAGTTTTCACAATTAAAACACAGACGATTGATGATTGGTTTATAACACAGACGATTGACGAATGGTTTATAAAATGGACGATTGACGATTGGTTTATGGTAAGTTATTTAGATAATGAGACGGGTGTAATGTGATAAAAGCATGGTGGATACGCCATGGGTACTTCCTATATAAGTGTTTTTATCGTATTACATGTCGTAACATTATCTAGATCACTTGGACAAATGTTTTCAAATGATGACATGCAACAATTTTCACTTAAAGATATAAACAATATAATGCTTTATTCTAAATCGACTTAATACTCAGTTTTACAAAACAACTGTTTTCGGTCAAGACTCATGGTTACAATACTATTTTTTTACTTATATCAACTTGTAAAGCTGGTAAAACATATTGCAATATCAAACACTTTTTGATTTCAAGGTTCAGACTCGTCGACTCTCAAAGTTGAATGAGGTATTGCAGTATGAATTCAAAGCCATGAATTTGACGCACAAAACCTATATACTCACCAGCTTTTTATGGTGACTGTTTTTCACATATGTTTCAGGAACTATTGTTTGATGACATGAATGCTTACTTCACATAGGATGGACGCGGGCCTTAGTGACTATAAAACATGAAAGACAATTTACTTGTATTTTGTTCCCTGTTTATCCCAAGACAATGTAATCAATTATCTAAATAATACAAACTTTAAATACCATGTGTTGTGAAACAATTCCTATAACGTGACTCCAGGATGTTTCCACCGCGGTTTGTCGTTTTACGTGATCGGGATGTTACAGAGATTGGTATCAGAGCCATGGTTATAGGGAATTAGGTTATTAGTAATACTCTTGACCTAGTCTATAACCTTCCTAGGACCCTAACGCGAGTTTTTCTTGCGTTTAGATTCTTAATACAATACCATCACCTATCCTTAGGTGATTTCTAGAAACAAAACATTATTCATTCTCTAGAGTAAAGTTTTTTCCAAAACTTCACAAGAAATCATCTATCCTTAGATGGTTTGTTTTAGGCTTTTGAGCCTTTAATGTTTTCAAAATCTCGTCAAAGTTTGGGCTTTAATAATGTGAACATGTGCAATCCGAAAGGGTGGATGCCTTTACCCTGAGTTTTCTGTCTAAGGCTAGAGTGTTCGTACAAATCCACATTACCGGACCAATTACTCTCACTTGGGAACTCTTGGGGTGAGTGTCCACTTATAGGCTAAAGCATGTCTTCACGATACATTATAAAGACCCATTTACTTTGATTAGTCACTTTGTCGTTTGTTTGTTTTAGGTATCGAACAAATGATCACAATCCTTATGATTCGTCGATATTTTTAACGTTCAGTTTTGATTATCCAATATCATCTCACTTATTTTCTATCATATTTCTCTACTCTTTTAGAATGCCTCCTCGACGTAATGCTAATCATGACACCGATACGGCGGTTATGATCGCTCAACAAATTGTCGTCGTGCTCCTAAACCTAGTAACCGAGTTAAACCAAGTGAACAACAACAACAACAATAACAACAACAAAGCACCAGCTCCGTGAAACTATAAACAATTTAACTCGGCTAAACCACTCACGTTTACTGGGTCTGAAGGAGCTACTAGGCTCCTGCAGTGGTTTGAGAGTCTCAAAAGCACATTTCATCATGTTCAATGCCTGAATGAGCAAAAGGTTGAGTTTGCACCGAGTGTATTCTAGATAAGAGCACTCACATGGTGGAACGATGTGATGAGAGACAGGGGTGTTGATGTGGCAATGGCATAAACATGGGAAGAGCTTCGAGCTCTTCTGATGAAGGAATTTGGCCAATGTCACAAGCAAAGGGCACTTGAGAACGAGTTCCACGACCTAAAACATGATAGTGGAGAACATCATGCCAACACCGACCGGTACGAGTAGTTGAGCTTGTTGTGTCCTACCATGATTACGCATTTGGATAAGGCAAATTAGAAATACATAGATGGCCTTACTGACCCAGTTCTGGACATTGTTACTGGTAGCAACCCTACCACTGTCAGATAGGCTATCAAATTAGCTACTACCCTAACTAAATCCCAAGTCAGAAAGGGGAAACTGTTTCGTAAAGGCAACAAGAAACAAGCATCTAAGACCACTCAAGAGGAAGCCAAGGAAAACAAAGCCGAACCTTCCAAGGAATCGAGGAAGTGTAAGGCTTCACAAAACTTTGTGGTTGTTGCCCAACCCAACCAGAACACTCACAGCCAACCAACTCAACTTCTTGCAAGGTAACCTTTTGCCGGTATAGCACCATTGTGCAACAGGTGCAATGCTCACCACCAAGCTCACTTACAGTGTCGCCAATGCACTTCCCGTGGGCGACATGGTCGTTTAGCAAATGCTTGTCGATCTGCTCCAAACCATGCTGTTCCGAACCGCGTTCAACCTCAAGCAGACCCAACACGAGTACGCTTTCCACCAGTTTCTTGCTACAATTGTGGCAAGATAGGTCATTTTAGAAACAATTGCCCGAAGCTCGTTAACGCAAATCCAGCCCGTGTATGAGCATTTAACATAAATGCTAACGAGGCACGCGCTAAAGACGATGCAGCTTTGAACGGTTAAACTTTTACAATTTCCTTTTGTTATCCAAGAATCTTGATACAATTCGGTTGGTTTATAAATAATCTTGTTAATCCAATTTTATTTACAAAACCAATTTGATTATATGTATATGTGGCATACCCCTACAATACCGACACCAAGGATATGGTTCTGGTGTGTATAAGGTGTGATACGTTTTTATTAACATTTTAAGCCCATTTTACACATTAGTCAAGTTTTAAATTTATAAAACATGATATTCTACTAACACTAAACACACACATGGGCAAGTGCACCCATCGTGAGCGTAGTATAGCGTTGGTAAGATACCGATGTCGTCCAAGGACGGTAAGATACCGATGTCGTCCAAGGACACAAGAGCTTTTAATACCGGTTTATCCTCAACGTCTAATCAAACTAAAAATTTTTTAGAAAATATTTTAAACATGAAAAATAAAAACTAAAAATGCTGAAAATAAAAATAAAAATAAAAACAGATAGATAAGATGAATCACTTGGATCCGACTCACCTTTAATGTATCCTTTGATGATTTTCGTACTTTTGCACTTTTTAAAAGAGTATCTTAGTTATAGTAGTAGGCCCCTCTTTTGAAGGTGACGTTACCCTCAACCCAGTGGTTTGAGTCAGCAAGGATACAATCCCAAAGGGTCAGAATATTGAAAGATAATTAATTAAGTTATTAATGCGAAAAGTGGTAGGCCCCTCTTTTGAAGGTGACGTTACCCTCGGCTAAGTGGTTTGAGTCAGCAGGGATACAATCCCAAATAGCCATTTTAATATATTAATAGTAGTTTACAAATGAGGGGATCAAGCCATTCGCACCCTCGCCATCCAATACCAGTGGGTATTGAAGGAGGTCCTAGTAAGTGTGACCCAGGTCCTTGCAGGATCTATACACTGAACAAGGCAAGAACCTTACTAAACCATTCCCTTAACCCCCGACCAGGTATCCAACATATCTCTATATAGACCGTAGAGATATGAATGGTGAAAATCTTTTACTTTATATAGACAGTAAATTAATGCCAAGACACCACGGACAAATGATAAAGAAGTTTCACCTTCAACATAAGAAACTAGTTATTAAAGTCATTAATACAAAACCAAAAAAAAGTGTGAAAAGACTAAAAATCAAAAGTAATACATTAAATACTTGTCTTCACCAAGTGATGTAAGAGACTTAGCCAAACAAGGCCTTTGATTGACAAGAACTCTTACGATCAATCTTGGATCCTGAGACTAATACACACACTCTAAGGTGGATGATGGATGATGGTGGTGGAGTGGTGGCAAACTGAGAGAGAGGTGGTTTGCCAAGGGATGCCTTTGAAGTGAGCCAAGCACCCCTATTTATAGCCTGAACAGTAGCTTGGCCACGGCCCCATGTCCGCTGGGCACGCCCCTGTGGCCAACCATTTTCTCTTCCATCATTAATTGCAACTGTCTTCATTAGGCTCCACACAGCCCCGTGTTCGCTGGGCACGGTGATACCAAGATTTGCAAGATTTTGCGAATCTTAGCGTTGACCACACCCCGTGCTGAGCTGGGCACGCCCCTGTGGTGGGCATAGAAGCTTCCATGGCTTTGTCCATTTCTGCAAACACCTGACCACGCCCTCGTGTCCAGTGGGTACGGGCCATGGTCAGTCTTTTGTTTCTTGTTTTGCTTGTGGAGATGCTGTCGAGGGGTCGGGCATACCTCGTTTATTCCTTTTCTTTGTATTTATGTTAGTTTTCGCTGCATATTTGTTCCTTTTTTCGTTTAAGCTCATTTGGTCCTGAAAATTCAAAAGGAAGACAAAAGCACACTTTTTCCAACATTAGTACTAAAAAGGGTTAGTTTTATGCCTCATTTGATGTAATTTATATGTTGCATTTTACACACATCAAATACCCCCACAGTTGAATCTTTGCTTGTCCTCAAGCAAAACTCTTTATTTTGTGGCTTACACACCCAAATGGAATGGGTAGAAGAGAAGTTTTGGGCTTTTCTTGAGTGTCGGAAATCCAAGATCTTTATTGGGTTTTATTTTTATACTATTTACAATCCTATTCGTTATGATTTATTTAGAACGTTTCATAAGAGAAATTACTTATTTCGGCATAACATGCCTTTTTAAAATTCCATTTATATACAAGTTCACATACCTCACGGGAGATCACTCAACACTCGGCCGAAGATGTATTTTTGTGAAACACTCGAGACCGGCATGGGACTTATTTCTACCATAAGCTTGCCAAGCAATCAATCCTCCTTCTTTTTAACTATAAACCTTTGTAATTATCAAGAGGACTTGGGGAAAGGGTTAGGCTTGGGCTAAGGGTAGGTGGTTTTGGGTTAGTGGTTAGTAAAAAGGGCTAAAAGCGTAAAAAGCGTCGGTCGTCGTAAAACTTTTTGTTTTTGTGACTTTTATTCAAACTAAGCATTTTTCAAACAAAGTTTCTTTGAGGACTTTGTTTGTTTATTGCTAGACTTTTTTTTTATAAAGAAATGTAACAAGAAGACCGAGCTTTTTACTAAAATAAATGGTTGAAAAGAAAAAGGTTTTGGTGGGTAAAGGGTGTTTGTTTTGTGGGTTTAGAAATGAAAAAGGTTTAGGCTCAAAGGGGTTGACTAGGGGGGATTTTGGGTAGGTGGAAAAGAAAATGAAAAATAATGGTGTTGAAAGAAAAAATGGGTTAGTCCTAATGCCTCCATCATTTACTTACTTGGGTTTAAGTTGGTAAGGAGCGAGAATGTATCGTTGTGGCAAGTTCTAAAGTCATAAGAACCAAGCGGGTATTCACACAAGAAACGTAAAATGAGCATTTAGTTTAAAGATGTATGCTTGTATGCTCAATAAAGGCTCAAAACTCACTTATTGTGGGAATGAGTTTGTAATGCGATCACGTATATATAATCAAATTTTAACTAGATTTGTGATGCCGTTTCATAATTTTCTTATGTTGGTTTTTTTTATCACGATGCTATCGGTTGTAAATTTGTAAAAATATAACCTTTTTAGAACTTGTTATTCCTAAATTAAACCAAGACAAGTAAAAAAAATGAAAATTTTTTGAAAAAATTTGGGGTGATTAGCTGTTCCAATAGAGTTTTGTGTAAGGCTTGTTGTTAGGACTTGCAAAATTCAACGTTTTAGCATCCCCCCCCCCCCCACACTTAAAATACACATTGTCCTCAATGTGTCCAAAAAAATAAGTTTTTAGGTTGATTGAATGTGTAAAAAATGTGTTAAAAAACAAAATTTTATATAACTGGTCGTCTGGCCACAGGCCCGTGTTGGTCCGGGCACGGCCTCTTGGTCAAATTGCCAGTATCATATTAAATAGAAGGCTGGGCACAGGGGCGTGTTTAGTGAGCACGGCCCCGTGTCCAGTTACCTGTATTGGGAGTTTTCTATAGAACCTTGGGCACGGGGGCGTGTTGGGCTGAGCACGGCCCCGTGCTGAACTTGCAGTAATGAAGGAAAATTGTTAGGGGGCTCTGTTTTTGTGCATGGGGTGTGGTTTATTCTTTCCCTTGGTAACCTCCATGTTTTCGAGTGTGTTCAACCATCACAACATCATCCAAACACCATTAATCAATTAAAAACCATCATTTATTAAAGACAACAATTACAAAGATCCTAAAAATTGAAAATAAGGGTCCTAAAAATGAAAAACTACAAAGGTGAGATAGGTCAAAGAACGCAGGAAATCACTAAAGAGTTCTACCCTTATTGTAGGGATGATAAAAACCTAGAAATGTCTTTCCGGTACTTAAGGGTTTTGTAGAACTTGGAGCCGGGGGAATGTCTTTTAAATGTCGTTGAGTCATTCCTCTATCGCCCTAGGAAGAAAGAAGGCGGGCTCATTCTCCACAATGTCTTGCGGAGGAGGTGCGACGGCTATCGAAACCCCATGTAGTATGTTTAGAGAAGGTTCAGGGGTCATGACATGCCATTCGGCTGGAATAATGACTTCCGGCACAACATTCCACCCTCTTTGTGCAATGATTGGCACCATGGGAGGAGAAGCAAGTATATTCAACCTTTGGTGCAAAAGGTTGACCTCTTGAAGGCAATTCTCTAAACCCACTGACAAATGGTTAATACGGTCAACTAAGGCTTCTTCCACTCCCGTCATCTCATCAATGGCTTCTCTCAAGGCATATACATAGTTAACCAAGGAGTCTACCACCGATGTTATTCTTCCCCTTCGATCGTTCCTTGAGTGAGCTGAGGATGTTCCACTGTTCTGGCTCGACATTCTAAGAAAACAAGTCAAAAAGTTCAAATTAATGAAACAGTAACTTCGGCCACGGCCCTGTGCTCGCTGAGCATGGCCCCGTGGCCACCAATCTGCAGATTTTTCAACTCAGGAATCTTATAGTTTTAAATTATTTTTCTGAAATTTGGAGCATTTCTGAGCAGAAATAACTTAAAACAGTGTTGTAAAACTTAGTTTTGATAAGATTCATTTGTTAAAAACTTAGCGAACATCACAATAAAGCTTGAAAACATGGAGATTTCAAGCTTTAATGGAGGTTTTGAGGAGTTTATGAAGAAGAAGGCAAGAGACAAAAGTAGTAAAGACAAGATGGTTGTTGAGAACCTTCTTTAGAATATACCTTATGGGGTATATGTGAAGATCCCACCAGATCTTTGTCTTTGGAATGGGTCCAAATGTGCTGGAATCTTGCTGCATTTATAGAAAACGACAACATGCTGACCACGGCCCTGTGTCGGCTAGACACGGCCCCGTGGTCAGACAAGAGTCTGACACATTTTGTCCATATTCTGACACTAGAGTCTGACACAAATTTTAGGTGGGCACGGGGCGTGTTGACCTGGACACGGCCCCGTGGCTAGAGAACTTTTATGAAGTTTTGTCTATTTTCAAGGAATTTATCCAGATCGGGTGGTTCCTTAGTGGACGGAACAACACCTAAGGTACCTTAATTGCCCTTGCTGTAGACAAGAATGCAAGAGGTTATCGGAAAGGGTAAATCCTAAGCTAAATACCGATGGGCGAAACCAACCTTTATTCCCCTTATCCGGGCTCTCCTTAAAGAAGGTAGATGTTGAATCGCTCAGAGCTATGAATGTATCAGCGAAGACCGATAGAGAGTCCTTCACGGCACAATTGACACAGAGACGACTATCGCTCAAATCCTTACAAGAGTTAGAGGTGCTTTCGGTATCTACGATGTTGTTAGATTCCGAATGCGATCTCAATAACTCTCCTTAATCGTGTCTTGAGATGAATAATTTATTTCCATCTCAAGCACTTTTATCAATTGGAGAATTACTTCTTCGAGTTGAAATAATTCTTCGAGAATCATATCATCTAAAAGAATTGATTGAGAGCATTCGAGGGAGAGATAGGGATTGTTTTTACTTTCGCCCATCTTAAGGTTACAGGAAAACGATGGGCCTATATAGTGGGGAGTGTAATTTAGAAAATAACACTTTAAATCTTCATGAGATCCACCACATATTTGACACCACGCACCATAAGAGGAGCGAAAGTAAAAATAATCAATATCATTCATGTTTGTGTCAGAAATTACCAACCGTCGGGATCTTACGGTTCTGTTTTAAGTAACTGAAACTTGGGCACGGGTGCGTGTTCAGTGGGCACGGCCCCGTGTTCAGCTACTATCTTACTTAAAACAAGATTGCCAGTACCAAAGATTGGGCATGGGGCATGTTCAGCGGGCATGGACCCGTGCTGAAGTCTACAGAAGCTGAAAAATTAAGAAAATTCCTAAAAAAATAGAAAAACAAGTAAAATAACTAGGCCGTTGATTCCTAACTTTCTTAAAATCCTTGTGTCCCCGGCAACGGCGCCAAAAACTTGGTGTATGTAAGGTGTGATGTTTTTATTAATATTTTAAGCTCATTTTACACATTAGTCAAGTTTTAAATTTATAAAACACGATAGTCTACTAACACTAAACACACACATGGGCAAGTGCACCCATCGTGAGCGTAGTATAGCGTTGGTAAGATACCGAGGTCGTCCAAGTACACAAGAGCTTTTAATACCGGTTTATCCTCAACGTCTAATAAAACTAAATTTTTTGAAGAAAAGATTTTAAACATGAAAAATAAAAACTAAAAATGCAGAAAATAAAAATAAAAATAAAAACAGATAGACAAGATGAATCACTTGGATCTGACTCGCCTTTAATGTATCCTTTGATGATTTCCGCACTTTTGCACTTTTTAAGAGATTATATTAGTTATAGTAGTAGGCCCCTCTTTTGAAGGTGACGTTACCCTCAACCCAGTGGTTTGAGTCAGCAAGGATACAATCCCAAAGGGTCAGAATATTGAAAGATAATTACTTAAGTTATTAATGCGAAAAGTGGCAGGTCCCTCTTTTGAAGGCGACGTTACCCTCGGCTAAGTGGTTTGAGTCAGCAGGGATACAATCCCAAATAGCCGGTTTAATGTATTAATAGTAGTTTACAAATGAGGGGATCAAGCCATTCCCAACCCCGCCATCCAATACCAGTGGGTATTGAAGGAGGTCCTAGTAAGCTTGACCCAGGTCCTTTCAGGATCTATACACTGAACAAGGCAAGAACCTTACTAAACCATTCCCTTAACCCCTGACCAGGTAGCCAACATATCTCTATATAGACCGTAGAGATATGAATAGTGAAAATCTTTAACTTTATATAGACAGTAAATTAATGCCAAGACACCACGGACAAATGATAAAGAAGTTTCAACTTCAACATAAGAAACTAGTTATTGAAGTCATTAATACAAAACCTAATAAAAAGTGCGGAAAGATTAAAAATCAAAAGTAATACATTAAAGACTTGTCTTCACCAAGTGATGTAAGAGACTTAGCCAAACATGGCCTTTGATTGACAAGAACTCTTACGATCAATCTTGGATCCCAAGACTACCACACACACTCTAAGGTGGATGATGGATGATGGTGGTGGATGTGGGTGTTGTAGTGGTGGTGGAGTGGTGGCAAAGTGAAAGAGAGGTGGTTTGCCAAGGGATTCCTTTAAAGTGAGCCAAGCACCCCTATTTATAGCCTGAACATTAGCCCGGCCACGGCCCAGTGTCCGCTGGACAAGCCCCCGTGGCCAACCATTTTCTCTTCCTTCATTATTTGCAATTGTCTGCATTAGGCTCCACACGGCACCGTGTTCGCTGGGCACGGCCCCGTGTGCAGAAGCGTATCTATACTACCAAGATTTGCAAGATTCTGTGAATCTTAGCGTTAACCACGCCCTGTGCTGAGCTGGGCACGCCCCCGTGGTAGGCATAGAAGCTTCTGTAGCTTTGTCCATTTCTGCAGACACCTGATCACGCCCCCGTGTCTAGTGGGCACGGGCTGTGGTCAGCCTTCTGTTTCTTGTTTTTGCTTGTGGAGATGCTGTTGAGGGGTCGGGCATGTCATGTTTATTCCTTTTCTTTGTATTTATGTTAGTTTTTGCTGCATATTTGTTCCTTTTGTTCGTTTAAGCTCATTTGGTCCTGAAAATACAAAAGGAAGACAAAAGCACACTTTTTCCAACATTAGTACTAAAAAAGAGTTAGTTTTATGCCTCATTTGATGTAATTTATATGTTGCATTTTACACACATCAGTTCCTTGCAAAATCAAACTACTCTCGTAGTTTCTTCCATTTTGTGAACGCTCGCGATCTCCACAAAAATCCTAAGTACTCGTTTCTTTTAAGAAACAAAGTACAAGGTACATGTTATAACCCTTAATGGATACTCGAAGTACCACTTTAAATCCTTGCTTGGATACCTAAGGGTACTTTTCATAAGTCTTTAATTGGTCTTATTTAGTATGTCAATGTGACCAAACTAATTCCTTATAGGATCTTCCTATCTTCATAGTTAGATTCTTGAGGATGTTTAAAGTACTAATTGAAGTCCCTAATAGGATTCTTTGTGTACCTTAATGCGTATGTACAAGTTAATGACCAAGTTGATGATTATGTGTTTATGTGATTAGTGGTGATTTAGATAACGAAACGAGTGTGATACCATAAGAACATGGTGGATACGCCGCTAGTAATTCCGATATATAAGTGTTCTTATTGTATTACTCTTGTAGCGTAATCCGAATCACTTTAGGATTATTGTGTTCAAAGGAATCAAATGCTCACTGATGTGTTTAAAATACAACATATAAATTATATCAAATACGACATAAAATCAACCCTTTTTCGGTACTAATGTTGGAAAAAGCTCATTTCTTTGTTCCTTTTGAATAAACAGGGTTAAAAGAGCTTAAATGAAGAAAATAAGCAAAAAGACAACAAAAACCAACATAAAATGCAATGAAGAAGGATTGACACAACTAGCTGAGCCCTCATCCACATCCAAACCAAAGGAATAACAAAAATAGAAGCCCTGGCACAGGGCCGTGCTCACCTAGCACGGGCTGTGCCCGGAGGGAATTCATTGCAACAGAAAGAGACAACAACAAAAGACAAATTCCAAGCTCAACATGGGGCCGTCCTAAAGCAACACGGGGCGTGGTTAACTCTTGGATTTCCAGAATCTGAAGAAGTATGACAAGTACTGTGACACCCCGTGTTTTCAAGAAGTCAAGGTCAAAGTCAACGACAGATTTCGCGCAACCGACTAATAATAGATTTCTTTTATTTTAGCTATTATGTGGAGTAAGTATATATAATTACAATGATCGACGTATGATTATCGCTATTTAATCAACCTACGACTGTGAACTATAGGAAGTAACAATGCGTTAAAGTTAACTAAACAATAATCGAACTATGCTAATCGAATCGAATCGAATCGCAACTCGAACTACGCTTTTTGGTTATCGTTATACGTGTGTGTGCCTTATGTGTTACTTGTGCATGTTTATTTATGTTATGTTGTGGTAATCAATCGAAACGCAAATCGAAACTCGAAATGCAATCGAACTTAATCGACATTGAAGGGGTAAGGTCCCAAAAACCTCATAAAAAGGATTTGAGACCATACCACGAACTGATCTTTCAACCTTTTAACCTTGCGCGGCCGCGCATTGGTCTTATAAGAGGAAGAAGTCATCAGCAGTCTATAGTCGCGCGCCCAAAGGAAAACATAAATCCTTGCGCCTTCTCCCATTATCAAAGGATAAAAATCCTGAGATCAATATCTCCGCCTAAATATCCGGACCTGGATAATTACTCAGACTTAGAATTTATTTCAGTGGTCCTCACAATAAAATGCCACACCGGATTACAGCAGTAATCTTCTAGAAGGAATACAATCGTGCACCACTAAGACGGTTATAACCGCCTGGACATGTGGCATCACCTCAGGCCCTCTCCAAGTCACAACGATAGCATGCAAATTGGAGAGTAATCTCCACTTAATCACTTTCCACGTGGCAACTCCCTAGCCATAGATCAAGCCACGATCCGTGTGCATTCACATCGGATTGAGACAACTTGACGTTGGATCAAGGAGTTGGACGGAAGGAAACGTAACCAATTACGGGAATAGCATTTTCCGTTATCTTTTCAATAACGGGTTTTCCCGCCCAAGAGACTCCCGGTTATAAATACGAGAACTGTTCAGGTATGAATTCAGATTACACACACTTCTCAAATACTTCTTCTCCTTCATTACCAGTACTTATTCTCACACCGGAGTCGGGTCAAGGAGAGAACCCTCTTCTCCCCTTGGCGAGGCTAACGGTGTTCTTTTTTGCAGAATCATCGGAGAAGGAGATCGGCTGCAACTGAATCAATCGAGAGAGAGCTAACCTTTTTATGCGGATTCAAACCCCCTAGATATCTCGGTTCCGACCATTTATCTAGTGTTTCTTCATTGGCGCCCACCGATTCCTCTGTTTTCTAGTTTCTATCTCGTTTCGATTCAGTTCTATTCATTTTCTGTTTTTCACATGGCAGAAAATTCATCATCTCACCGACAACTTGGTCCTCGACCAAACATCGGAAACAATTTACAAATAGGAGGATCCCCAGAACATTGGTTTAACAGATGCCAAGCTGCTTTAGACACAATCATTATACAAATCGCCAGATCTGATTTCCCAAACATCAGATCTGGAGAAGAAATCAACTCTATAGAGTTGGGCCCACCAACACCACGTCAGGGGGACATTCAATCCAGACGTACCATCAGCGTACAATCCAGATGTAACAGTTATCAAAAACCTAAACAGATACATATGGTTCAAGGAGGTCCGTCACGAAGGCCAAATAAACGGAACTATGATCAACATTGGAGAGAACAACAGGTCATATTTCCCGTTGTTCCTGGGGGCCCTCAGGAAGAACGACCGGTGATTATTACTGGTATATTCGGTCATTACCGAACAGACTATATGTTCATAGATCCGGGAAGCTCGATGGACATTATATACGAACAGTGTTTTAAACAACTTGACCCAGATGATAAAGCACGTCTAGAACCGGTCGATTTTCCCCTCACCGGATTCTGCAATGAAGCTGTATTCCCATTAGGGCAAATAGCTTTTCCTGTGACTCTATCGGATGGCGAGCATTCACGAACAGTCACAGTCAATTTCATGGTCATTCCGGCAACATCACGCCATGATGTCCTGCTCGGAAGAAGGTCACAAAGAGAATTTAGCATGATCATTTCTATTCCACATGCTGCGTGTGGATTTCCAACAGAAACCGGAGTTGCAATTCTATACTCCAGCAAAGAAGTCATGTACGTGGACGACGAGCCACCGGCAAAGGTAGTCAAACCTTCAGCATCAAACAAACCAGAGAAATGGGTTCTGAACAACGAATATCCCGAGCAGCCCATCCTGCTTGGACACGCCATTTCACCAACAACACGAATACAATTAAAAGAATTCTTGACCAACAACAAAGATATATTTGCTTGGTGCCCAACAGACATGACTGGGGTACCACGCGACATAGCACAACATTGTTTGAACATCAAGCCAATAGCAGAACCCGTTGCTCAAGGAAGGCGCAGTTTTAGCGAAGAAAAAGCAAAAGCTAAGGATGAGCAAGTAACAGAACTACTCAATGCGGGAATCTTGCGCGAAGTAAAATACCATACATGGGTTGCCAATCCAGTGATGGTACAGAAACATAGTGGCGGATGGAGAATATGCGTCGACTTCAAAGACCTAAATAAAGCATGCCCAAAAGATTGCTACGCGCTTCCAGAGATAGACAAAAAAGTCGACTCTCTAGCATCATTCAGATGGAAGTGTTTTCTCGACTGTTATAAAGGTTATCATCAGGTCCAGATGAAAGAAGAAGACGAAGACAAAACTGCATTCCGCACGGATAAAGGCATATTCTGTTATACCAAAATGCCTTTCGGCCTGCGCAATGCAGGCGCAACTTACCAACGCTTGATGGACACTGTTTTCAGCGAGGATATTGGCAAGACCGTCGAAGTATACACGGATGACCTCGTCATCATGAGCCATGAGGAAGAAACAATGCTCAACAATATTCAGCGCACGTTCGACTCTTTGAGCAAGGTAAACCTAAAACTCAATCCAACTAAATGCTCCTTCGGCATGGAGGAAGGAAAGTTTTTGGGTTTCATAGTCACAAGAGACGGTTTCAAAGTTAATCCAGAAAAAGTACAAGCTATCCAGCTAATGCCGTCACCCGCAACGGTAAAAGAAATGCAAAGGCTCGCTGGACGCTTAGCAGCCTTGAATAGATTCTTGGCAAATCACGCAACAAAGTCCTATCCATTCATCAGCACACTGCGAAACTGCGCAAAGAAAACTGACTTTCAATGGACATCTGAAGCAGAAGCAGCGTTCAAACAGATGAAAGAATGTTTAATTCAACTACCAACACTGACTGCGCCAAGAGAAAAAGAACCACTGATTTTATATCTTTCTGCTGCGGAAGTAGCGGTAGGAGCAATATTAATGGTAGAACGTGAAAATGTTCAGACTCCAATCTATTACATAAGCAAGATGCTCACTGGCCCAGAAACTCGTTATTCAATGATAGAAAAGCTAGTCCTAGCACTTGTGCATGCGTCACGACGCTTACGCAGGTATTTTTCGGGCCACGTCATCACAGTGCTCACCAATTATCATTTAGGCCAAATCCTATCTAAACCCGACGTAGCGGGAATATTGGCTAAATGGGCCATTGAGCTAGGAGGATACAATATCTTCTACATGCCAAGACCAGCAATCAAGGGGCAAATTTTAGCAGACTTCGCCACCGAAGTTCCAATTGACAAAGTTCAAGAATGCGAATCAATCCAGAACCCTATACCCGTCTTCGACGATAGAGCCTGGACCTTGCACACAGATGGCGCTTCTAATGATGATGGAGCAGGGGCAGGTCTCCGGTTAGTCAGCCCGGATAATCACGAACTCACATATGCCATACGCTTAGACTTCCGAAGCACCAACAACGAAGCAGAATACGAAGCGTTTTTAGCAGGCCTTCGCTTAGCGCTCAAAATGGGGGCAAGAAACCTCGAAGCTAATGTAGATTCAAAACTTGTAGCCGAGCAAGTCAATGGGCATTACGATGCAAAGGGAGAAGCTATGGCGTTATACCTCGAACAGGCACGAATATTAATCAACCAATTCCAAACGTTCAAAGTTAACCATATAAACAGAAGTGAGAACAAACACGCCGATGCACTCAGCAAATTGGCTGCTACCAGCTTCAAACACTTGGCAAAAGAAGTGCGCATCGAGGTACTCTCTAATCCTTCTGTACAGCTCAAGCAAGTGAACGTTATAGAAATCGGAGATCCATCCTGGATGTCTCCGATTATCTTGTATTTACAACACGGAAAGCTCCCAGAAGGAAAAGCGGAAGCTCGGAAAATCCAGCACAAGGCGATAAATTATCAAATGACGGATGGCGTTCTTTACCGAAAGTCATTTATGGGACCATTATTACGTTGTGTTGACAAGACAGACGCGCAATATCTGGTTAGAGAAATCCATGAAGGATTATGCGGCATACACTCAGGACCGCGCATGGTCGTAGCAAAAATAATGAGCGTAGGATATTACTGGCCAGGAATGCACGTCGATGCAGTTGAATTATTACGGAGATGCGCAGCTTGCTAGCGTCATGCGCCGAAAACACTCCAACCAAAAAACCCACTCGTACCAGTAACATCCGCCTGGCCTTTTCAACAATGGGGCATTGATCTTGTTGGACCATTTCCTGATGCGCCAGGCGCAGTAAAATTCATTATCGTAGCTGTCGACTACTTCACAAAATGGGTTGAAGCTAAAGCATTAGCCTCAACCACCGCAATGGTAATCCGCAAATTTATATGGGAACATATTATTTCCAGATTCGGATTACCAATGCGTATTATCTCCGACAATGGCACAAATTTCGCTTCTGAAGATCTTCAAAAATGGTTCAAAGAAATGAAGATCGAGCATAACTTTGCCTCCATCGCGCATCCACAAGGAAACGGTCAAGTAGAAAGTATAAACAAACAGATCGTTGACGGCATAAAAGCACGGCTCGGGACAGCACGCAGAGGATGGGTCAACGAACTCCCCAGCATCCTGTGGGCACATCGAACAATGCCAAAGACAAGCACGGGTGAAACTCCGTATAGTCTGGTTTACGGGTCTGAGGCCGTCATTCCAGCCGAGATTGGCTTACCATCACCGCGCATGATAGCCATGGAAAAACAGAACAACGAACAAGAGCGAAGAATGGATTTAGACCTTCTTGAAGAAAGGCGCGAGAACGCGGCCATCACAGAAGCAAGGTACAAATCCAAACTAGAAAAATACTACAACGCGTGCGTACGCGTATGTACCTTTATCCCTGGTGATTTCGTCTTGCGCGACAATGAAGCATCAAATGCGGAAAAAACGGGCAAATTAGCACCAAAATGGGAGGGACCATACATCATTAATGAGGTCCTAGGCAAAGGGGCTTATACCCTAAAAAGACTCGATGGGACACTAGTCCCACGCACCTGGAACGCGCAGCAGCTGCGCAGGTGTTACATGTAAATCACTCTACAAAAGAACATACAGGCAATGTATTTCTTTATTATCCTTTGTATTACGAGCCTTGCGCTCTTATCAATACAAATATCACCTTTACTTTATTTCTGTTTATTACAAATTGCATATAATTCTTTTGGTTTGCGCGAAAACAATATGGTACACATTGTACACCTCATGAACAAGTCTAAAGGCAAACAGACATGCCTTTTTAGATAAACGTTCACACATGAGCACAATACCATCTCTCATTCGCCTAACCTATCAAAAGCAATTAAAGACATGCAACATATTGTAATCTAAACAGCAATTTCCATGCACAGCAGTACATCCAAATATGCATACTATCCAAGTGTAACACAAACACTACATAGCAAAGATCATAACAATGATCTTCGGAAATTTTTAGTATCAAAACTAAGAATATTTACAACATCGGAAACAAACCATACACAACGATCACAAACAGTGATCATCAAAAAAGTGTAACATAAACACTTAAACAAGATCATAGCAATGATCTTCAAAAAAATTGTTCAGTACTAAAGAACATTAACAAAAGAGGAATACACAACTCCCAAACCTAATCAACAGCAAGTTCATCTTCAACACCCACCCTCCCCGGAGGTTTTTTCCGACGTTGATACACCAACCGACACTCTCCTGCCCGGATCATCGGAAAACGAGCAATTAAGCCATCCACATCCAGCACAGCAATACTATTATCAGCAACCCTCTCTTGCCGGAGAACTTTATCATCAGAACAAGCCACCATAGAAGGACCAGCAAGGACGGAGTTCTCTCCGGTAGACATCAGTGGAGGAGATTCAGCCAATAGCAAGAGAGCCTCAGCAGCTTCTCGAATCCTCAGGATATCTGAGAGTCGCCGGGAACGAACGGTACGTTTTCCTTTCATTTTTTCTAAATTAGAGAAATAAACGAGCAACCCAACGCATATATATACAAAAAGAACTCAACCTCGGGAAAGGAGAAACCTACTCATCATTAATTGTCAGAACTATATCACATCCAAACGGCGCTACAGGAACCAGGGTCATTTCCTCATTAATGAAGTCTGACAAGTGCCATTACGAATCTCAAGACAAAAGAGAAAAATACCCACTCTTACTGCCAGATGACGTCATTCACGTCAGAGCATGATTACAAAGTCACATTTTCCCCTTTTTCAAAGCTTCTAAGAAAAGATTCCTTATTTCTCGCGCCCAAAAACATTTCCCTCTCATAAGTCCAGTGCTCCACTTATTTGCATAAGTACAACACTAGACTGGGGGGACTTGAAGGGGTAAGGTCCCAAAACCTCATAAAAAGGATTTGAGACCATACCACGAACTGATCTTTCAACCTTTTATCCTTGCGCGGCCGCGCATTGGTCTTATAAGAGGAAGAAGTCATCAGCAGTCTATAGTCGCGCGCCCAAAGGAAAACATAAATCCTTGCGCCTTCTCCCATTATCAAAGGATAAAAATGCTGAGATCAATATCTCCGCCTAAATATCCGGACCTGGATAATTAGTCAGACTTAGAATTTATTTCAGTGGTCCTCACAATAAAGTGCCACACCGGATTACAGCAGTAATCTTCTAGAAGGAATACAATCGTGCACCACTAAGACGGTTATAACCGCCTGGACACGTGGCATCACCTCAGGCCCTCTCCAAGTCACAACCATATCATGCAAATTGGAGAGTAATCTCCACTTAATCACTTTCCACGTGGCAACTCCCCAGCCATAGATCAAGCCACGATCCGTGTGCATTCACATCGGATCGAGACAACTTGACGTTGGATCAAGGAGTTGGACGGAAGGAAACGTAACCAATTACGGGAATAGCATTTTCCGTTATCTTTTCAATAACGGGTTTTCCCGCCCAAGAGACTCCCGGTTATAAATACGAGAACTGTTCATGTATGAATTTAGATTACACACACTTCTCAAATACTTCTTCTCCTTCATTACCAGTACTTATTCTCACACCGGAGTCGGGTCAAGGAGAGAACCCTCTTCTCCCCTTGGCGAGGCTAACGGTGTTCTTTTTTGCAGAATCATCGGAGAAGGAGATCGGCTGCAACTGAATCAATCGAGAGAGAGCTAACCTTTTTATGCGGATTCAAACCCCCTAGATATCTCGGTTCCGACCATTTATCTAGTGTTTCTTCAGACATCGAACACGAACTCAACCGAAATCGAACTATGATAATTAGTGGAGAAGAGATAGCGCGAGATATGAGTGGTTGGGTTTAAAAGTAATTTGACTAGAAAACTCTGTCGTATCGCATCGCTCGCAATAAAAATCGAATCAGTAAAAAATCGTCGCGTCGAACACATGAACCAAGTGCCATCCGGCCGGATAGCCATCCGACCGGGCTGCCACTTGGTCATGGTGTCAAGATGCCATCTGATCGAGATGACATCCGACCGGATAGTCATTCGGGCGGGATGCCATCCGATCGACCCACACTTTCCCTTTTTGGAATCCTATAAATACATATGTCACTCTCAAACTTTCTACTTTTGGAAACCTCTGTCCGACCAGCACGCTCAGCTCACCTTTTCTTCGATTTCTCTTAATCCCGGTAAGATCTCGTCCTAAATCTTGTACTTTCTTGACCTACACGCACTCCTACACCTTTCTACCTTTTGAATCTTAACTTTTAACCGTGAAATCACTAGATTTGAGGTGTTCAAGGATGATGTCATCATGAGTTCTTGAAGAACATCATATTTTGGCCTCAATCCACAAAGAAAAACTTAGATCTAACCGATATCCACACGAATACACAAAGATCTTTTATAGATCTAAACACCTTTATGGTGAAAAAGGATTGAAAGATGAAATTTAGCCTTCTTTCAACTCTTTTACACTCAATGCATTCAAAACCGGTAGAATCGGACCTTGTTCTAGTCTCCTACTCATTATTGGGGTTGTGCTAGTCCAAGATCTAGATTCTCCTCATGAGACCACCGATGTTGGGTTAAAGAAGAACAACCACATTGAACCAGTTAACTGGTCGAACTAGGGTGATTCCTGGTCGATCAGGTCACTTGGGACAAGAAGGGGTTACGTAGGTTAAAACATTGTCAAAAAGTCTCGATAAAATGACAAACAATCAAAACGACCAAGTGTAGGACGAACGGAGCAATCGGGAAGGAATGCTGTCCGACCGGACTACTGTCCGACCGGATAAGCCACCCGAACGGATTGCTGTCCGAACGGATAACACCTTGGGTCCCACACTTAGTCAACTTTATTTAAAGTTTGAGTATTGAACGAATTGCCATCCGATCGGACTACCATCCGACCGGATTACTCTTCGGATCATGAGATACTAGGACTTTAATGACTTCAACAACCTTCAACATGATCACTAACAGGGTTGCCACCCGGTCGAATGGACATCCGACCGAGTGACACCTCTGCTGTGAGTTTGTTCCCCTGAGTAACCTTATCACTAAGGTCGCCGTCCGAGCGGACTACTGTCCGACAGGATGACCATCCGAACGGATTGTCATCCGCACGACTGACTGTCCCACCGACCGACTTGAAGGATAGAGATACTTCTATGTTTTCAAAATGCTACAACGAAAACTTCAAAGGTCAAGCCATCATACACAAGCACATTCATCTCATAGGAAAAAACAATCCCCTCGAATAGTCATCCAGCTGGACTACCGTCCGACCGGGTGACCATCCGAATGGATTGCCATCCGCAAAGACAAGCCGTCTGATCGGATTACCATCCGACCGAACTGTTATCCGACCCATTCACACTTTGCATCGTTTTACACGTCACTTATCGTTATGCTATCAAACCATTCATGCTAACCCTACTCGCTAAGCGCTCCCTTCAATCCATCAACCGCTGTGAGTATACTCGATCCCTTTTTGCTTTATGCACTTTTGGGTGTTACATACGTTAAAACTATTCAAATCACATCAAACACACTACTCAATGCTATTTGAACGCTAACCGGTAATGCATGTTATACGTGGCTTATGAATGCTTGTTTGTTATGTTTACACATGGAATGCTGTCTACCTGCCTTTATAGTTTGGACTCAACACCCGTTCGCGGGGGTTGTTAAGGACAATTACTTGCATGGATTACGGTGGTAATCATGTATTGCGAACTGCATTTGGCAGTCAACCCGCAGTCATTGGTATCCATGGATCTATGTCGATAACTAACGTGCTTCATTTCACTATGTGTACGTGCTGGTTATGCGTAAACGAATTCGAACTCTATATGCTATTATCAAACTTGTATGCTCACCTTTACATTATATGTATTGACTTTATTTTAACGTATGTGACAGGTGTTTAGGATGCACACGTGGTAGGAAATCGAAGCTAGAATAAAGCTTTAGAGCCCAACAAATAGTTGTCTGTAGTAGTCAAATCAAGGGTCTCTAGAAGCAGATAAACAATTGCTCTATTTAAATCTGAGTTGTCGGAACAAAATTATTTGCCTAGATTTTATCTGTAATAATTTGTTTACTGTTTGAGACATGGCATGGGACATGTTATTTTAAATTGAACAGTAATGATAATTGTTATGGAAACTTCTGGACAATTTGTTTCGCTCAGTGCCATGCCCCGATGATTCCGCCATCGGTTGGGGTGTGACAGATTGGTGTCAGAGCCATAACTATAGGGAATTAGGCAAGACACGACCTAGTCCGGGTCGATGTCTCAGAGACCTAGACTATAGTTAGGAACCAACAGACCAACTTGTGCATATCCGGTAGGGATTATGTACGAACTTATCTCTCGATATTCTCGCTTATGCTACACTATCATTGCACTCGAATTTTCAACTATGAAAGGGTAACTAAGTCAAGATTAGGTGTGAAAACCGCAAACTCTCGATTGAAGTTGCAAATCAACCCGCATTTTTATTTACAAACGGGGGGAATTATGCCAAATCAGGAGTGAAATCCGAATTTTGATGAATAATCTCCTCTATTTTATTAAAACAGGGACGAAGTGGTTAAGATAGGTGTGAAACCCTAACCTTGACGACTTGTTCCGCCCATTTTACAAAACTCTCACCAAAGTCTCGATGGACTCCAACGACCTGAAGTCACGATATGACTAACGGGATGCGTACCCAACGCCCAAGAATCGAGGCAAAGGCACTGCCCGGTAGGTCGAGCGTGCACGACAAGTCCATGTGAATAGTCGAACCACTTTGGTTAGTCAATGTCTAATAGCCGCAGACGATCCATTCCTCGATTTTTATGTATTTCGATTCTGAGCCCGCAACTGCCGACTCTGATGATTCATTGATTTTATGTGTTTATAGGTGAATTTACCTGTTTATATGTTTAAATTTTGGGAAACTTGCTCAACTTTTGCTTCCACTTCGATCGACATACACGACTCGCACTGCATTTCTATTTCAAAAAGTTAACAAATCGCTGAATTGTGGAGGACCTTATGCTATGATATACACTAATACTACACTACTCGACAAACTAAAGCGCGAACGCTATATTTGAACACTCGCGAATTGGGAATAATAGGTTTCTGTATTCTGACTACATCGTGTGACTAAATGTGTATGTGACTCTGTGCTTATGTGTTTTACGTGCTTATGTGCTTCTGTGTTTTGTGAATCGGTAATTATGTGACTACGTGTTAACGTGATGCATGTGTTCCTGAGCCTTAGTAAGTAGTAGACATGTGGGGTGAGATTCGAATACAATGTGTTGAGTCCTGTGACGATGTCTGTTGCAGACAATGTCATCTGGATCCCGTCATCCCTTACTTTCTCATCAAGAAAAGAGAGACAAACGCCTTGCTGTCATCATCGCTAAAAGTGTAGCAAAGGCCGTGAGTGATGTTTACGAGAATGTCAGCAAATCATCTGAGGAATCAAGGACCGAAGCTCCTAAAGCTACCACCAAGGCCTTCAATTTCAAGCAATTCAAGTCGTGTGGACCAAAAGAATTCGCTGGCGAGGGAGGTCCTACTGCACTATTCCAATGGTTTGATTCCATTGAGGTCACTCTATGACAGAGTGGTTACCCCGATGACCTCCGAACTCTGAATGCTACCGGCGTTTTCCAGTCCCGTGCACTAGACTGGTGGACGGCCGAGAGGAACAAGCGAGGGAACGATACAGCCTACGGTCTGTCATGGGACGAGCTCAAGGAAGTCATGCTGGAAGAATTCTGCCCTCCTCATGAACGCCAAAAGTTAGAAGATGAATTATGTCACATACAGCAGAAGGAAGGTGACAACGCTGCTCTCACTGCTCGCTTCAAACAGCTCAGCATCATTTGTCCCGATCAGGTCAAGACTCCAAACATGGTAATCAAGAAGTATATTCGAGCCCTGCCTGACTGTGTTGCTGATTTCGTTCAAGCGGTTAAGACTACGACGATCGAAGAAACTTATCTACTGGCTGCTGAAATCAACGACAAGCGGGTCAAGGCCGGTGTCTGGGATAAAACTTCAAAGCACCTCCATCAAGCTACCACCGCCGCACCAAATGCTGAAACAACCACCTCATCGAGCAACAAGAGGAAGAACAAGAGAAAGAACAGCTCCAACAACAAGAACTGTGCGATCAATGCTGCACCAACTCAAGCTGTACCAGCCCAACAGCGTCAAGTAGCGGCGCCTGTGGCTAATGCACCGCTTGCTAATCGTGCATACACTGGGCCACATCCGCTTTGCCCTACTTGTAGCTACCACCACCCGACTACCATCGCTTGCCGTTTCTGTGCTCATTGCAATATGTACGGCCATTTCACTACCAACTGCCGTGCTCGACAAGCTCCTGCTCATCAAGCTCTACTCACCGCCCCTCAAGGTCAACAAGCTCCTCCGGCACCCGCGGTCAATGCCAGAGTCTGCTTCGCATATGGCGATCCTAGCCATTTCGCCAACATGTGCCCGAACAGGGTCGTGAAACAAGAGCCCCAGCAGCAGCAGCCTCAGCAGCAGCAACACCAGCAGCAGCAGCAACACCAGCCGCAACAGCAACAAGCAGCACGCGTACGAACTTTCAACATCAACGTGAGTCAAGCCCAAGCCGATAACAACGTGGTCAATGGTACGTTGCTTGTGAATGGTATTTATGCTTCATGTTGTTTGATACTGGAGCCGATAATTGCTTTGTGTCGTTCGAATTTGAGAAACTCCTTAGTCGTAAGCGCTATCATCTCTCCTCGACATTCAAAGTTGAAGTCGCTACGGGAAGAACTGTCGCTGTTAATTCTGTACTTCGTGATTGTACTCTCGAGCGCAACATCACATCTTTCCAATCGACCTTATTCCGATGCAACTCGGAAGTTTCGATGTCATAATAGGCATGGACTTTCTTCGCGAAAACCATGCTGAAGTGGTCTGCTTCGACAAGATGATTCGATTCTCGCTCGCGAATGGTGATTTATTGTGTGTCTACGGTGAAACTACTTCGAAAGGTCTCAAGCTCATGTCTTGTGTCCAAGATAGCAAGTATCTCCGTAAGGAATACAGAGCTTTCTTGGCTAACATTGTAGTAGCGGAGAAGGAAAAGAAAGAGAAGAAGGAAGTAAAAGACGTTCCTGTGGTCCGAGAATTCCCTAACGTTTTTTCAGAGGATCTTCCCGGACTACCACCAAGTCATGATATAGACTTTCGTATCAACCTCATTCCTGGAGCCAACCCTATTGCCAAAGCTCCCTACCGACTCGCGCCATTCGAAATGCGTGAACTTTCAAACCAACTCCAGGAATTACTTGAGAAAGGATTTATTCGCCCGAGCACCTCTCCTTGGGGCGCGCCGGTCCTTTTCGTCAAAAAGAAGGATGGGTCGTTCAGGATGTGCATCGATTATCGGGAATTGAATAAGTTAACTATCAAGAACCGCTATCCCCTACCTCGCATCGATGATTTGTTTGACCAACTACAAGGTGCTACATGCTTCTCGAAGATTGATCTACGCTCAGGATACCACCAACTACGCATTCAAGAGGAGGATATACCCAAAACCGCATTTCGCACTCGATACGGCCACTACGAATTCGTTGTTATACCCTTTGGTTTAACCAACGCACCTGCGGTTTTCATGGATCTGATGAATCGCGTGTGTAAACCATATCTCGACCGTTTCGTCATTGTATTCATCGACGATGTCTTGATCTATTCCAAATCAAAAACCGAACACGCGCAATAACTACGTTTGGTTCTCGAGCTACTCCAGGGGAACCAACTCTACGCCAAGTTCTCCAAGTGCGAATTCTGGTTGGAGGAGGTTCAGTTTCTGGGTCACATTGTTAATAGTCAAGGTATTCATGTCGACCCCGCGAAGATTGAAGCCGTTAAGAGTTGGATTACACCTAAGAACCCATCTGAAGTCCGTTCTTTTCTCGGACTGGCGGGCTATTATTGACGATTTATCGAAGGATTCTTAAAGATCGCAGTACCAATTACCGCTCTCACGCATAAAGACAAACCTTTTGTTTGGGGAACCAAACAGGAGTCTGCCTTCCAAACCCTTAAACACATGCTTTGCAATGCTCCCGTTCTCACATTGCCCGATGGAAACAATGATTTCATTGTCTAATGTGATGCTTCCAACCTTGGTCTTGGTTGTGTCCTTATGCAGCGGGACAAGGTTATAGCTTACGCATCTCGTCAGCTCAAAATACACGAGAAGAACTATACAACCCATGATCTCGAGCTAGGCGCAGTTGGTTTTTCGTTTAAGATTTGGCGACACTACCTATACGGTACCAAGTGTGATAACCCGTGATTTACGGCTCTTAATTACGTGATTAACAAGTGATTAACGTGACAATAAATAGTGTTTACAGCGCTAATTAACTTAACCAGGCCCTTGGGGTGCCCAGAAACGTTTGTTCAGCTATACAGTACGCGTATGAGGATTCGCATGGAATCTGCAAAACATCAAATGACAACGGACTGATACCGTGCAAAATACTGACGACACCGACAAATATGGATGTTACACGGATGGGCTTGTGGGCCATTTACACACGAGATGGGCTTGTGGGATTACGGACCATTTACACACGAGATGGGCTTGTGGGCCCTGGGCCCAAGCCCAAAACCCGCAAGCCTAAACCTGTCCATAATATATTAGACCCTTTTCCTTAGAGATATTATAAAAATCCTACAAAATCTATTAAAGATTTGGAAATCTCAACAAGATCTATATTAGATCTAAAAATCTATGCAAATCTTCACAAAATATCACAAAATCTCTACAAATCTCTTCAAGAGATTTTTAATCAAAGGTTAAAATGTCTAACCTAAGTGCAATACATAAAAGATTTTAACCCTAAAGTAAAATATATGACCTGAAGGTAAGTTGAAAACCCAAAAGACATATATGGTACTGTGATCTATTTAAAGGGGTTTACCCCTTGAAGGTTTGAACAGGCAAATATACAACACACAGACATAGAGTCTGCCTTACTCTCTCCCTCTCGATTATTTGTGCACACACAAAACAACACAATTGTTCTCCTCACAAACAAACAGACTTGAAGTCTGTCTTTCTCTCTCACTCAATCTATACATATACACAACATCACACACACAAACCCACTATCACTCTTTCAAACAAGCAGCCGATACCCCCCTCCTTCACTCATCATCCTCGGCGGCGGAGCCGGAGGTGCCGGCTGGTTAACCGGCGCTGATGCCGGTGATCCTCCTCGACGAGCGAGACCCCCCTGTTACCGATTCAACGACCACCACCACCACCACGGTCCGGTGGTGGTGCAACGGCGAAGAGAGAGAGAGACTGAAGGCGAGAGAGAGAGGGAGGACCGACGGTCAAAGAATCGGACCGCCGGTCAGCTCTTTTGTCCGGTGGTTATTGAGTTGCTGGGCTGAGAAGTTGCAGCAGACAGAAGTGGTGATGGATCGAAAACGCCGGCGACGGCTCACGGTGGTGACAGTGGAGTCACGGCGGAGGTTGTGTTCTCCGGCGAGTTCACGGTAAGACCCTCCCTGTTTCTTTCATTCTTTCCGGTCGGTTTTGATGACCGATGATGATGTTGTTGCTGAATTTTTGTTGAAGTTGTTGAATGATGGCTGAGAATAATAAAGGTGGGGATACGCATCAGGTTCGGGTCAAGCTTGGTTCGAGTTTTGGTTCAGATTCGGTGTTCGGGTTAGTGTCCGGCTCAACTCGGTTTGACTCGGTCAACCGAGTCAACTCAGTCAACAGATGGGTTCGGGTCAACAACGGGTCAACAGAGATGTACGGGACAGATTCTGGTTCGGTTCGGTCAGGCGGCTCGGGCAGTCGGTTCGGTTAACTCAGTCAGCGAGTTAGCTCAGTCAGTGAGTCGACTCAATCAAGACTCGTCTCAGGTCAACAAGTTCAACCCGGTTGACTCGGTCAACTGAGTTAGCGTTTCGACATGAGGATTTGGTAAACGGCGCAATTTATTATGTTATATTTTTATATAATTTTAATATTACGTGACTAACGAGCTCGAACCGAACAAATTAACGAAAAGTGATAGTTAAAGAATACTTGGATTTAGTTAGTATCTCGTTTATATAAATTGATATTGAATCTTGATTGAATTTTGTTAAAAAAAACGACAACTTGTGTTGTCGAAGGCGTCCAAAAATAAAGGAAACTCTGCCCGTTTTTCTAGAAAAACCCTTAAACACGACACGTATTATATTTATTTTAAACTTCGAAAAGTCAACAACTCTTTTATAAAACCAATATAATTATTTATATTGTTTCAAACGCCAAACAACTCGCACTCTTTTATAAAATAAATATAACTATTATATTTATTTTAAACGACTTCAACGCGAAAACTCAACTAAATACGTATAAGTTTTTTTTATATTTATTTCAAGTGTCGAAACGGCATATACGTATATTTTTGGCAAATATACACAAGACATGATATATATAATACAAGTGATTATATACTATTTTCATACGAAACGTGATATATGATACGAGTTTGCTATATGATATTTTCATAGAAATATTCTTTTATACACGTATGACTACTCGAGACGGCTAACACACTTACAACGATATATTTATATATTTTTATATAAATATTTATCTCTCGAAAACTAAGTCTTTTTCAAGACTTATTAAACTGCTACTGACATTAAACGAGACTTAACACGTATAACTTAATCTTTTCCATTAAGTTAACAACTTACCGTTGAATGGTTCGATTAACGATTCGGTAGAGCTCGGTGACACGTAGTTAGTTACTACGTTTATTTAGAAACTTATTAGATATTCCGTGTTAGGAAATTTTGTAGTATGCACGCTAGCGAGTCTCATCTTGGAAACGACATCACGAAGTCGTAAATTAGCTAGCTCTGCACAAGACTATTCAGGTGAGTTCATAACCCCACTTTTTACTGTTTTACATTTTTGTAAATATTTTCGGGGTGGAAAGACATGCACGTTTTGCCAAAAACAAACAAAGTTTTGAACAAACGCAAAACTCGTATTTCTTAATCATATTATGAAGGGATCTCGGGGAACGCAAATGATTTACGAAAGGTTATACTAAACTTACCGGTTTTTACAAAACAAATGCTTATTTTCGAAATAGGAATGATTCTGGTCAGGGTGACCAGGGAGCTGGTCAGGGTGACTAGGGATTTTTTTTTTATTATACATGGTATGATTAGCGTAAGGAGGGTTTACTACTTAGATCATGGGAGTGGGTAGGCGGGAACTGGGGGCCATTAATCCTCATTGTAGGACCGAGGGACGTAAGCGGTAGATCTATCTGGGTGTAGCGAGCCCAACCCCAGGCCCAACAGTACGGACCTTGGGGTGACTTTGTGCCCAACGCGAAATCTGCTAGGTTTGAGTCTTCCTACTTGCACTTCACACATATCAATGGCCTTGCAAACCATTGGTGATCTCTTTTTCCTTATTTACTACATACCAGGGATTTTATATTTACGAAACATACTTGTTCATACAAATTAAATACCATGTTTTATACAAAATTCAAGGCATAAGATTATGCGGGTCAAAGTCAGGGTAGGCATTGATGATTATACGAACATTACAAATACATGGTTTTATGAACATAACGTGTTACAAACACAACGTTTCCATATAACTTGGCATGAAAATGATTTTTAAATTCATTTTCTCAATACTATTTCAAAAACCGGTTATTCCAAAGATTTATTTCAAATATTTCACAAAGATTTATTTCAAACCTTTCACAACTCAAAAGATTTATCTCAAATCTTTTATGAACAAACTATGAACTCGCTCAACTTTATGTTGATTTTTCGCATGTTTCTTTCTCAGGTTACAGTTCTAAGACAAGGCACGGTTGGAATAGGAGAACCATGAAGAGTCGAGTACTTAATGGGCGTTCAATTTCTGGAAGTCTTAGCTTTTTGCTTCCGTTGTGCAATGAAGATACCAGTCCAGTCACGCCGGCTCTGATAATTTCGGGGTGTGACAGATTGGTATCAGAGCTATAGGTTACAGCGAATTAGGTTTCTGTTGTGATACCTAGGCTCTAACCTCACTTTTTCTCTGGGACTTAGACTATTAAGACGTTGAATACATACAGAACGCCTAGTACTCGAATATGGTCTCCAACCGTTGCCGAAAAGCAAACAGTCAAAATTTTGTTTCCAAACGTACGCTAAAGTTGTGTTTTACACACGGTACACAAAACAATTACATACAGTACACAACACTCTGAGAGTTTAGGAAACATGCATTTAAGACCTTCGGAACAGGGAATCAGTCTGAGAGGCTGGGAAGGTAGTCTGAGAGACTAGGAGGTTCAGTCTGAGAGGCTGGGAGGATAGTCTAGTGGGACTAGGAAGTTCAGTCTGAGAGGCTGGGAGGATAGGCTAGTGGGACTAGGAAGAGCAGTCTGAGAGGCTGGGAGGCTAGTGGGACTAGGAAGAGCAGTCTGGGAGGCTGGGAGGCTAGTTGGACTAGGAAGAACAGTCTGAGAGGCTGAGAGAATTTGGCTAGTGGGACTAGGGAGTCAGTCTGGGAGGCTGGGAGGCTAGTGGGACTAGGAGAACTACTTGATTGCTTATTGGTGACTAACATGTTCATTAGATTATATGATTGATTATTTGTGCATGTGTGTGTTTATTAAAGGTCATCACGTAGGAACCGCGAACATTAACTCGGGCACATATTATTATCCATATTATCTATGATATTTTAACTTCCCGAGCAAGCAGCCTACGCATAACGAAACGCTAGTGCACGAGAATACGTAGAACTCAAATTTTAAGCCAACGGATGTCGGGTACATCACCTTCTACGCGGAACACAACGCTAGTGCACAGGTATACGTGAAAATTAAGCAATACATCAACGGAGGTTGAAGTACGACACATACGACTATCGAGGCGAGGCCTTTGAAAAGACACGATGGCGCAATTCAATGACGACGCTAGATTCCTGTCAGCAGGAGAACTAACGATCAGGAAACGACAACTTGTCATGCGATCCTGCAACGACACGAATCACGCCAGGGAGAAGACGATTGTCCACGCATTCCCCCTACCTAACTAACGACGAATACGCTATGTTCGATATTCCATGGTAATGTCACCTAACAATTGGTCGTCACACGAAACCCCAGGTAAAGTCCTCAAATTTCTTTTATTGAAATTTCGAATTTCACACTTACTGGGTAGATTTTCGTATCTCTACTCCTCTTAAGGGTCATTGTACCACGATCATTTCTTTTCAAGTTACATACATGGTTTTCGTTGTGACCATGCCGAAAGTTTTCTTGTCGATACGTATATTTATTGTCGAATTGCGCTAAAACCAAGTTCAACTGTTTGAACTTGTCCATTACACATATTCACTTCAGAGCATCATATGATGTATTGGGAGCATCATGTTCAAATTCGTTTTAACAAGTGTTTCATTTGTTCTGAGTCGAAGTAAACTTGTTTGGCATTCGACCCCGTTAAATTGTTTGTTGATTCCGACACCATGTGATGGTGATTTTCATTAATTTGAAGCTTGCGCTAAACTCGTTACGCATCTCATGCACGGATTTAATTATTTCTTTATTACTTTGTTTTAAATCCGCTTTGAATTATCATATTAAAGCAGTCTTAACACAATCGTGCGTTAAGACAATGGTACACAAATTCATTTCATATTCCGGTGTACCTCATAACGGTTCTTTCAACATCAATCGAATGCTTTGCGACATTCATTGCTTCTTCACCTTCGATCGAAAACATTGTTTCCTTGATGTTTCATTTTCAATTGAAAATTCTATGATGTCATTTGAAACAAACTTTCAGATTCCCTTTACTGCGCATTCATTGACTTCAAACACGGTGAATTTGTTTGATCACCGCTATTATTGGATTGTTTAAATCACTACGACACCTTGTGGTGTTGGTACAAACCTGTAGCTTGGGCTAATTATGATTGAGCGTTTTATGCAAAACACAGGTGATACTTGTTCGATCACCTCTATTATTAAATTGTTCCATTCATTGCAACACCTTGTGGCGTCGGTATAACTTGCAGCTTGTGCTGATCACGATCAAGCGTTTCATGCAAACTATTACTTTTGAGCTTGTTGATTCTAAGTACATCTAGTGGATGTTATTGCTTCTAGAACTCATTTACATACTGTGAACGTTCATACAGAATTCGATTGGTCGAAATTCCTATTCTTTGTTGGACCCCTGTTAGCTTAGTCACACTAGTGACTGTATCTATACGTCTTGTTTCGATTACGTGGTCATTCACTTTGTTATTATTCGGACTTACCTGCAAACAACACAATTCTGAGGAGATAACATAGTCTAAATTTCGAGGACGAAATTTCTGTAACAGGGGGAGAATGTGACAACCCGTGATTTACGGCTCTTAATTACGTGATTAACAAGTGATTAACGCGACAATAAATAGTGTTTACAACGCTAATTAACTTAACCAGGCCCTTGGGGTGCCCAGAAACGTTTGTTCAGCTATACAGTACGCGTATGAGGATTCGCATGGAATCTGCAAAACATCAAATGACAACGGACTGATACCGTGCAAAATACTGACGACACCGACAAATATGGATGTTACACGGATATTTTTATGCTCATGGAGTTTGGGTCGCGATATCAGGTCTCTTAGGGATTACGGACCATTTACACACGAGATGGGCTTGTGGGCCCTGGGCCCAAGCTCAAAACCCGCAAGCCTAAACCTGTCCATAATATATTAGACCCTTTTCCTTAGAGATCTTACCAGGATATTATAAAAATCCTACAAAATCTATTAAAGATTTGGAAATCTCAACAAGATCTATATTAGATCTAAAAATCTATGCAAATCTTCACAAAATATCACAAAATCTCTACAAATCTCTTCAAGAGATTTTTAATCAAAGGTTAAAATGTCTAACCTAAGTGCTATACATAAAAGATTTTAACCCTAAAGTAAAATATATGACCTGAAGGTAAGTTGAAAACCCAAAAGACATATATGGTACTGTGATCTATTTAAAGGGTTTACCCCTTGAAGGTTTGAACAGGCAAATACACAACACACAGACATAGAGTCTGCCTTACTCTCTCCCTCTCGATTATTTGTGCATACACAAAACAACACAATTGTTCTCCTCACAAACAAACAGACTTGAAGTCTGTCTTTCTCTCTCACTCAATCTATACATATACACAACATCACACACACAAACCCACTATCACTCTTTCAAACAAGCAGCTGATACCCCCCTCCTTCACTCATCATCCTCGGCGGCGGAGCCGGAGGTGCCGGCTGGTTAACCGGCGCTGATGCCGGTGATCCTCCTCGACGAGCGAGACCCCCCTGTTACCGATTCAACGACCACCACCACCACGGTCCGGTGGTGGTGCAACGGCGAAGAGAAAGAGAGACTGAAGGCGAGAGAGAGAGGGAGGACCGACGGTCAAAGACTCGGACCGCCGGTCAGCTCTTTTGTCCGGTGGTTATTGAGTTGCTGGGCTGAGAAGTTGCAGCAGACAGAAGTGGTGATGGATCGGAAACGCCAGCGACGGCTCACGGCGGTGACAGTGGAGTCACGGCGGAGGTTGTGTTCTCCGGCGAGTTCACGGTAAGACCCTCCCTGTTTCTTTCATTCTTTCCGGTCGGTTTTGATGACCGATGATGATGTTGTTGCTGAATTTTTGTTGAAGTTGTTGAATGATGGCTGAGAATAATAAAGATGGGGATACGCATCAGGTTCGGGTCAAGTGATGCGTGCGAAGTGTTACTTATTTTAGGTGTATATTTTAAGCCCTTTTTAACACTTATTTTAGCCAAGTTTTAAATTTATAAAACACGATATTTCACTAACACTAAACACACATATGGGCAAGTGCACCCATCGTTGAGTGTAGTATAGCGTTGGTAAGATACCGAGGTCGTCCAAGGACACAAGAGCTTTTAGTACCGGTTTATCCTCAACGTCTAACCAAAATAAAAGTTTAGAAAAATGTTTTAAACTAAGAAAATTAAAAACTAACTAAAATGCTGAAAATAAAAATAAAAGAAAAACAGATAGACAAGATGAATCACTTGGTTCCGACTCGTATCTAGTATAACCTTTGATTATTTCCGCACTTTTGCACATAATTAAGAGATTATCTTAGTTATTGTAGTAGGCCCCTCTTTTGAAGGTGACGTTACCCTCACCCCAGTAGTTTGAGTCAGCAGGGATACAATCCTAAAAGGGTGGATTATTGGAAGATAATGAATTAAGTTATTAATGCAGTATTGTGGTAGGCCCCGCTTTTGGCGGTGACGTTACCCTCGGCTAAGTAGTCTGAGTCAGCAGGGATACAGTCCTAAATAGCCGGGTTATAGTATTAATAGTAGTTAACTTATGAGGGGATCAAAGAGTTTGGACCCCCGCCATCCAATACCGTGAAGTATTGAAGGAGGTCCTACTAAATTTGACCCAGGTCCATTTCAGGACCTCTAAACGCTGAACCATGGCAAGACCTTTACCAAACCGTTCCCTTAACCCCCGACCAGGTAGCCAACATATCTCCATATAGACCGTGGAGATATGAATGGTGAAAATCCTTTATTTTATATAGACAGTAAAATAATGCCAAGACACCACGGACAAACGATAACGAAAGATCACCTTCAACATAAGTAACTAGTTATTAAAGTCATTAATACAAAACCAAATAAAAAGTGCAAAAGATTAGAAATAAAAAGTATTATACTAGACACTTTGTCTTCACCAAGTGATGTAAGAGACTTAGGCAAACATGGCCTTGATTGTCAAGAACTCTTACGATCAATCTTGGATCCCGAGACGACTCACACACTCTACGATGGACAATGGATGATGGTGGTGGATGATGGTGTTGTGATGGTGGTGGGTGGTGGATGAAGTGTGAGAGAGGTGGTGTGCCAAGGGATGAGATGAAATGAATCCAAGCACTCCTATTTATAGGCTGAACAGAGAGCTGGGCACGGCCCCGTGTCCGTCTGACAATCTCTCTCCTCATTAATTGTAATTCGCAATTACAATAAATGCGCCTGCTGTACTTTCGACACGACCCCGTGTCCGCTGAGCACGGCCCGTGGTGGGCAATAGAAGCTTCTATAGGTTTGTCACTTCTGCTGCTTCTTGGGCACGGCCCCGTGCTGGCTGAGCACGGGGCGTGTTCAGTCTTCTGATTTCTCTACTTTGCTTTGAAAGGTGCCGTTGAGGGGTCGGGCAGTCCACTAATATTCCTTTTCTTGTATTTATGTTGGATTTAGCTGTCTTTTTGCTTCTTTTGCGTTTTTGAGCTCATTTAATCCTGAAAATACAAAAGGAAGACAAAAACACTCTTTTTCCAATATTAGTACTTAAAAAGGGTTAGTTTTATGCCTCATTTGATGTAATTTATATGTTGCATTTTACATACATCAAATACCCTCACACTTGAACTTTTGCTTGTCCTCAAGCAAAACTCTTTAATATGTGGCTTACACTCCCAAATGGAATAGGTAGAAGAGAAGGTTTTGGGCTTGTCGTAGAGTGTCGGGATTTCCAAGATCTTTTTAGGTTTTATTTTTATTTATTTACACTCCTATTCGTAATGATTTATTTAGAACTTTTCATAAAAGAAATTACTTATTTGGGCATAACATGCCTTTTTAAAATTCTATTTATATACAAGTTCACATACCTCACGGGGAAATCACTCACACTCGGCCGAAGGTGTATTTTTAGTGAATCACTCGAGAGCGGCATGGAACTTATTCCTACCATAGGCTTGCCAAGAAATCAATCCTCCTCCTTTTTAACTTTTATACCTTTGTAGATATCAAGAGGACTTTGTGGGTTAAGGGTTAGGCTAGGGTTAAAGGTAGGTGGTTGGGTTAGTGGTTAGTAGAAAAAGGGCTAAAAGCGTAACAAGTGTCGGTTTTCGTATTTTTGCAACTTTTTATTTTGATGAAGCTTTTATTCAAACAAAGTTATTTTTTATTAACTTGTTTGTTTATTTTCTTTTTGCTTCATCATTATCACAATTTTTTTTTTTTTTTTACGAAGAACCGAACTTGTTACTAAAATAAAGGGTTAAAAATGAAAAAGGTTTTGGTGGGTAAAAGGGTTTTTGTTTGGGTGATGAAACGAAAAGGTTTAGGCTCAAAGGGGCTAACTAGGGGGATTTTTGGGTAGGTGGTAAAAGAAAAAAGAAAAATAATGGTGTAGAAATAAAAAGGGGTTAGTCCTAATGCCTCCATCATTTACTTACTCGGGTTTAAGTTGATAAGGACTGGGAATGTATTGTCATGGCAAGTTCTAGAGTCGTAAGAACCAAGCGGCTATTCACACAAGAAACGAAAAATGAGCATTTAGTCAAATGATATGTAATTGTGTGCTCAATAAAGGCTCAAAACTCACTTTTGTGGGAATGGGTTTTTATGTGATCAAGTATATATAATCAAATTTTAAATAAGTTTGCTATGCCTTTTCATAATTTTCTTATGTTGGTTCTTTTTATCACTACGCTATCGGTTGTAAATTTGTAAAAATATAACCTTTTTGAGAACTTGAATTTTCCGAATTAAACCTAGACAAGTAAAAAAAATGAAATTTTTGAAAAAATTTGGGGTGATTAGCGGTTCCAATAGAGTTTTGTGTAAGGCTTGTATTTAGGACTTGCAAAATTCAAGGTTTTAGCATCCCCCCCACACTTAAATTACACATTGTCCTCAATGTGTCCCAAAAATAAATTTTTAGGTTGATTAGATGTGTAAAAATGGGTTAAAAACAAGATTTTATGGTACTGGGTAGCTGAACACGGGGTGGTGTTGGCTGAGCACCGCCCAGTGTCCAGACTGCCAGTACCAAAAGTAATCAGAAGGCTGGGCACGGGGGCGTGTCCAGTGAGCACGGCCCCGTGTCCAGGTACCTGAACTGGGCATTTTCTACAGAACCTTGGGCACGGGGCGTGTTGGGGTGAGCACGGCCCCGTGCTGAAGTTGCTGTAATGAAGAAAAATTGTCGGGAGGCTCTGTTTTTGTGCATGGGTTGTTGGTTCAAGCTTCCCTTAGTATCCTTCACCATCCCGAGTGTGTTTTATTCCTGAAAATTAAAACTAAACTAGAAAATATAAAAGTTAAACTAATCTAAAACTAAGGATAGTTCCGCGGAATGCCTCCGTGGTGCGCCACGTTTATAAGGGTCCTTGGCTAGACCCACTTTATCAGGTGGTTCTGGCTCATCTTCAATTAGGGGCTCGTCATTGCCGAATGGATATTTCATTGATCGCTCAAGATCGACACTCTTTTTAAATGCCCCTATTTGAAGAGGTAGATTGTTGAACTTCCGGTTTTTCAAAGCTTCGTGAGTTTTTACAAATGGTCATCCCAACACTAGAGGAGCGTCATCGAGGATGACAAAGTCGGTTGGGATTACCATCTGATTTGTTTGAACCAAGACATCCTCAACTATACCGGTTGATTTTATTACTTTCCGATTGGATAGAAAAATGGGTATTTGAAGTGGAGAAAAATCACTAATACTTAATTTTTCGAAAATGTAGTTAGGCATTATGTTAACACAAAGATCTTTATCGATTGTGACATTACTAATAAACGAATTTTGAAAGAAACATGGAACCGGTGTAATGTTAATTTCAAATGGGTCTTCTTTTATTAGTGAGGTTTGATCATCAGTTAACTTAACACTTACCGTTTCGTCAATTTTAGTGTTAGTGTTTAACTCTTTTAAAAACTTAGCATGAGTGGGTACTAAACAATGATTTTCAAAAGAAGGTGACAAGAGATTAATTTCTTCAAAATTAGACTCTTCTTGAATTTTAACGTTGTCGGACTCACCTTTTTCGTTGTTTAACTCATGTGTCGGTTTTTCACTTACTTGTTCTTCCATTTTTACACTTTCAGTTATCTCTTCCTTTTTTAATTCTTCTCTTGCGCGGGACTCCTCTTCCCTTGCGCGAGATTCTCTTATACAGCGATCGATAACTCTAATGTGTTCTAATATCCTATCGGTCACTTCGGTTATAGAAAAAGAATCGGGATTTTCAAAGCTTGAATCCGGTTGTTCGATCCTTTGTTCCTCATAATACCCATATGAAGTAGATGGTTCACACCATTGTTCTTCATTGTAAGTATATGATGGATAAAGGTTGTAGTTTTGTTCTTCATAATACTCATATGAGGTGGGTTGTTCACGCCATGGTTCCTCATAATAAGCATATGAAGGTGGTGGCTCATATCTTGGTTCTTCAAAGTATGAGTATGAAGGCTCATACCTTGGTTTATCAAAATATGAGTATGAGGGAGGAGGTTCATACCTTTGGTCTTCATAGGATGTGTATGAAGTTGATGGCTCGTACCTGGGCTCCTCATAGTAGGTGTATGAATTGGATGGTTGATATGAGCGATTATTTTGAACTGATCGTGCGTTACGACAATTAGTGCAATAATTACCCCTATAATCATCCTCCTCATAGGTGTAGTTGTAACCTCCTGAGTATTGATCCATAAGAATCACTCAGCAGACCACAACTGAGTCTCGAGATCAGAAAACAAAAAGAAAAACGGAAACAGAGGATGGACACGGCCCCGTGTTCAGTGGACACGGCCCCGTGTTCAGGATCTGTATCTGGGCGTTTTAATTAAATTTACTGATTTCGTTGAGCACAAGGCGTGTTCAGTGAGCACGGCCCGTGTTCAACCTACTGTAAATGCAAAACTAAACTAAAATGCAGAAAAATGTGGGCCCGTTTTGAAAAGGTTTTGAAAAACTGATTAGGCCGTCGATTTTAAGCTTTCCTAAAATCCTTGTGTCCCCGGCAGCGGCGCCAAAAACTTGATGCGTGCGAAGTGTTACTTATTTTATGTGTATATTTTAAGCCCTTTTTAACACTTATTTTAGCCAAGTTTTAAATTTATAAAACACGATATTTCACTAACACTAAACACACATATGGGCAAGTGCACCCATCGTTGAGTGTACTATAGCGTTGGTAAGATACCGAGGTCGTCCAAGGACACAAGAGCTTTTAGTACTGGTTTATCCTCAACGTCTAACCAAAATAAAAGTTTAGAAAAATGTTTTAAACTAAGAAAATTAAAAACTAACTAAAATGCTGAAAATAAAAATAAAAGAAAAACAGATAGACAAGATGAATCACTTGGTTCCGACTCGTATCTAGTATAACCTTTGATTATTTCCGCACTTTTGCACATAATTAAGAGATTATCTTAGTTATTGTAGTAGGCCCCTCTTTTGAAGGTGACGTTACCCTCACCCCAGTAGTTTGAGTCAGCAGGGATACAATCCTAAAAGAGTGGATTATTGGAAGATAATGAATTAAGTTATTAATGCAGTATTGTGGTAGGCCCCGCTTTTGGCGGTGACGTTACCCTCGGCTAAGTAGTCTGAGTCAGCAGGGATACAGTCCTAAATAGCCGGGTTATAGTATTAATAGTAGTTAACTTATGAGGGGATCAAAGAGTTTGGACCCCCGCCATCCAATACCGTGAAGTATTGAAGGATGTCCTACTAAATTTGACCCAGGTCCATTGCAGGACCTCTAAACGCTGAACCATGGCAAGACCTTTACCAAACCGTTCCCTTAACCCCCGACTAGGTAGCCAACATATCTCCATATAGACCGTGGAGATATGAATGGTGAAAATCCTTTATTTTATATAGACGGTAAAATAATGCCAAGACACCACGGACAAACGATAAGGAAAGATCACCTTCAACATAAGTAACTAGTTATTAATGTCATTAATACAAAACCAAATAAAAAGTGCAAAAGATTAGAAATAAAAAGTATTATACTAGACACTTTATCTTCACCAAGTGATGTAAGAGACTTAGGCAAACATGGCCTTGATTGTCAAGAACTCTTACGATCAATCTTGGATCCCGAGACGACTCACACACTCTACGATGGACAATGGATGATGGTGTTGTGATGGTGGTGGGTGGTGGATGAAGTGTGAGAGAGGTGGTGTGCCAAGGGATGAGATGAAATGAATCCAAGCACTCCTATTTATAGGCTGAACAGAGAGCTGGGCACGGCCCCGTGTCCGTCTGACAATCTCTCTCCTCATTAATTGTAATTCGCAATTACAATAAATGCGCCTGCTGTACTTTCGACACGCCCCCGTGTCCGCTGAGCATGGCCCGTGGTGGGCAATAGAAGCTTCTATAGGTTTGTCTCTTCTGCTGCTTCTTGGGCACGGCCCCGTGCTGGCTGAGCACGGGGCGTGTTCAGTGTTCTGATTTCTCTACTTTGCTTTGGAAGGTGCCGTTGAGGGGTCGGGCAGTCCACTAATATTCCTTTTCTTGTATTTATGTTGGATTTAGCTGTCTTTTTGCTTCTTTTGCGTTTTTGAGCTCATTTAATCCTGAAAATACAAAAGGAAGACAAAAACACTCTTTTTCCAATATTAGTACTTAAAAAGGGTTAGTTTTATGCCTCATTTGATGTAATTTATATGTTGCATTTTACATACATCATCAAGCTTGGTTCGAGTTTTGGTTCAGATTCGGTGTTCGGGTTAGTGTCCGGCTCAACTCGGTTTGACTCGGTCAACCGAGTCAACTCAGTCAACAGATGGGTTCGGGTCAACAACGGGTCAACAGAGATGTACGGGACAGATTCGGGTTCGGTTCGGTCAGGCGGTTCGGTTAACTCAGACAGCGAGTTAGCTCAGTCAGTGAGTCGACTCAATCAAGACTCGTCTCAGGTCAACAAGTTCAACCCGGTTGACTCGGTCAACTGAGTTAGCGTTTCGACATGAGGATTTGGTAAACGACGCAATTTATTATGTTATATTTTTATATAATTTTAATATTACGTGACTAACGAGCTCGAACCGAACAAATTAACGAAAAGTGATAGTTAAAGAATACTTGGATTTAGTTAGTATCTCGTTTATATAAATTGATATTGAATCTTGATTGAATTTTGTTAAAATAAAACGACAACTTGTGTTGTCGAAGGCGTCCAAAAATAAAGGAAACTCTACCCGTTTTTCGAGAAAAACCCTTAAACACGACACGTATTATATTTATTTTAAACTTCGGAAAGTCAACAACTCTTTTATAAAACCAATATAATTATTTATATTGTTTCAAACGCCAAACAACTCGCACTCTTTTATAAAATAAATATAACTATTATATTTATTTTAAACGACTTCAACGCGAAAACTCCACTAAATAAATATAAGTTTTTTTTATATTTATTTCAAGTGTCGAAACGGCATATACGTATATTTTTGGCAAATATACACAAGACATGATATATATAATACAAGTGATTATATACTATTTTCATACGAAACGTGATATATGATACGAGTTTGCTATATGATATTTTCATAGAAATATTCTTTTATACACGTATGACTACTCGAGACGGCTAACACACTTACAACGATATATTTATATATTTTTATATAAATATTTATCTCTCGAAAACTAAGTCTTTTTCAAGACTTATTAAACTGCTACTGACACTAAACGAGAGTTAACACGTATAACTTAATCTTTTCCATTAAGTTAACAACTTACCGTTGAATCGTTCGATTAACGATTCGGTAGAGCTCGGTGACACGTAGTTAGTTACTACGTTTATTTAGAAACTTATTAGATATTCCGTGTTAGGAAATTTTGTAGTATGCACGCTAGCGAGTCTCATCTTGGAAACGACATCACGAAGTCGTAAATTAGCTAGCTCTGCACAAGACTATTCAGGTGAGTTCATAACCCCACTTTTTACTGTTTTACATTTTTGTAAATATTTTCGGGGTGGAAAGACATGCACGTTTTGCCAAAAACAAACAAAGTTTTGAACAAACGCAAAACTCGTATTTCTAAATCATATTATGAAGGGATCTCGGGGAACGCAAATGATTTACGAAAGATTATACTAAACTTACCAGTTTTTACAAAACAAATGCTTATTTTCGAAATAGGAATGATTCTGGTCAGGGTGACTAGGGATTTTTTTTATTATACATGGTATGATTAGCGTAAGGAGGGTTTACTACTTAGATCATGTGAGTGGGTAGGCGGGAACTGGGGGCCATTAATCCTCATTGTAGGACCGAGGGACGTAAGCGGTAGATCTATCTGGGTGTAGCGAGCCCAACCCCAGGCCCAACAGTACGGACCTTGGGGTGACTTTGTGCCCAACGCGAAATCTGCAAGGTT
Source organism: Helianthus tuberosus (assembly GCA_030545235.1). Classification (NCBI taxonomy): domain Eukaryota; kingdom Viridiplantae; phylum Streptophyta; class Magnoliopsida; order Asterales; family Asteraceae; genus Helianthus; species Helianthus tuberosus. The sequence continues at coordinate 108,366,903 of CM060412.1, read as the reverse complement.
TGAGTCTTCCTACTTGCACTTCACACATATCAATGGCCTTGCAAACCATTGGTGATCTCTTTTTCCTTATTTGCTACATACCAGGGATTTTATATTTACGAAACATACTTGTTCATACAAATTAAATACCATGTTTTATACAAAATTCAAGGCATAAGATTATGCGGGTCAAAGTCAGGGTAGGCATTGATGATTATACGAACATTACAAATACATGGTTTTATGAACATAACGTGTTACAAACACAACGTTTCCATATAACTTGGCATGAAAATGATTTTTAAATTCATTTTCTCAATACTATTTCAAAAACCGGTTATTCCAAAGATTTATTTCAAATCTTTCACAAAGATTTATTTCAAACCTTTCACAACTCAAAAGATTTATCTCAAATCTTTTACGAACAAACTATGACCTCGCTCAACTTTATGTTGATTTTTCGCATGTTTCTTTCTCTGGTTACAGTTCTAAGACAAGGCACAGTTGGAATAGGAGAACCATGAAGAGTCGAGTACTTAATGGGCGTTCAATTTCTAGAAGTCTTAGCTTTTTGCTTCCGCTGTGCAATGAAGATACCAGTCCAGTCACGCCGGCTCTGATAATTTCGGGGTGTGACACCAAGTGTACGATCTTCACCGATCATAGGAGCCTACAACACATCTTTAATCAGAAGGAACTTAATATGCGTCAACGCTGATGGGTAGAACTTCTCAACGATTATGACTGTGAGATTCATTATCACCCAGGCAAAGCAAATGTTGTTGCCGACGCACTCAGCAGACGGAGCTATCTGCTTAGCACTCGTAATATTCAAGCCCAATACGATCTCGAATCCCTCATCCGCGAAGCTCAGCACGCGTGTTTCAACAAACGCACTCTGAAGAAAGAAAGAATCTACCACGACGGAGCCCAGCTTGTGAGCAAGTCGAATGGGATATTCCACTTCCTGGACCGAATTTGGATCCCTAAACGGACCGATTTACGACAGATTCTGATGGACGAAGCCCATAAATCCCGGTATTCTATTCACCCCGGTGCCGAAAAAATGCACCAGGACCTTCGTTATAAGTACTGGTGGCCGTGCATGAAAAGGGATATTGCTCTCTATGTTGGAAAATGCCTGACCTGTGCGAGAGTTAAGGCTGAACATCAAAGACTTTCTGGCTTGCTTAAACAACCACCGATCCCCATGTGGAAGTGGGAGAGTATAGCTATGGACTTCATAACAAAGCTACCACACACGTCATCAGGTCACGGTAGCATTTGGGTTGTGGTTGACCGTTTGACTAAATTAGCTCAATTTTTGCCAATACGAGAAGACAAAAATGTAGAACGATTAGCCCGAATCTACACCGACGAGATCATTTGTAATCATGGGACGCCTCGCGACATCATCTCTGATCGTGATGCTCAGTTTACCTCACGACTATGGGAAACGTTTCAAACGGCACTCGGTACATCGCTCAATCTAAGTACCGCTTTCCACCCCCAAACCGATGGTCAGACAGAAAGAACGATTCGTACTCTTGAAGACATGCTCCGTTCGTGTGTCATAGACTTTGGTGGTAATTGGGATAAAAACCTGCCGTTAGTCGAATTCTCGTATAACAACAGCTATCATTCCAGAATTCAAATGGCACCATTCGAGGCTTTATACGGAAGAAGATGTCGATCGCCTATTGTGTGGCACGAGATCGGCCATTCACAATTAACCGGTCCTGAGCTATTACAAGAAACGACAGACATAATTTTCCAAATTCGAGACAACCTGGTAAAAGCTCGGAATCGACAGAAAAGTTATGCCGATAGACGACGCAAGCCCCTTGAATTTGACGTTGGTGACTACGTACTCCTAAAGGTATCACCTTGGAAGGGTGTGGTCCGATTCGGCAAGAAAGGAAAGCTCGCTCCTCGATATGTTGGACCTTTTAAGATTCTGGAAAGGATCGGAAAAGTCGCCTGCAGACTCGAACTACCGGAGGAGCTTAGTAACGTCCACCCGACTTTCCACGTGTCAAACCTCCGAAAGTGCCTAGCCGACCACGACTAACATGTCCCTCTCGATGACCTCCAGGTGAACAAAACACTACACTTCGTGGAGAAGCCTGTCGAAATCATGGACCGCCAAACCAAGCAACTCAGGCCCTCGCGCATTCCTATTGTGAAAGTCCGATGGGAAGGCAAACGGGGCGCAGAGTTCACTTGGGAACTCGAAAGCGACATGAAGGCAAAGTACCCGCAGTTATTCAAGGAGAAAGTCTATAGAGAGGAAGTGATTCACGGTGTTGTACAACTTTCAGCTTAATTTCGGGACGAAATTCCCTAAACTAGGGGAGGCTGTAACACCCGAGTTTTCAAGAAGTCAAGGTCAAAGTCAACGACCGATTTCGCGCAACCGACTAATAATAGATTTCTTTTATTGTAGCTATTATGTGGAGTAAGTGTCTATAATTACAATAATCGACGTATGATTATCGCTATTCAATCAACCTACGACTGTGAACTATAGGAAGTAACAATACGATAAAGTTAACTAAACAATAATCGAACTATGCTAATCGAATAGAATCGAATCGCAACTCGAACTACACTGCTTGGTTATCGTTATACGTGTGTGTGCTTTATGTGTTACTTGTGCATGTTTATTTATATTATGTTGTGGTAATTAATTGAAACGCAAATCGAAACTCGAAAGGCAATCGAACTTAATCGACATCGAACTCGAACTCAACCGAAATCGAACTATGAAAATTAGTGGAGAAGAGACAGCGCGAGATATGAGTGGTTGGGATTAAAAGTAATTTGACTAGAAAACTCTATCGTATCGCATCGCTCGCAATCGAAATTGAATCAGGAAAAAATCGTCGCGTCGAACACATGAACCAAGTGCCATCCGGCCGGATAGCCATCCGACCGGGCTGCCACTTGGTCATGGTGTCAAGATGCCATCCGACCGAGATGACATCCGACCGGATAGTCATTCGGGCGGGATGCCATCCGACCGACCCACACTTTCCCTTTTTGGAATCCTATAAATACCCATATCACTCTCAAACTTTCTACTTTTGGAAACCTCTGTCCAACCAGCACGCTCAGCTCACCTTTCCTTGGATTTCTCTTAATCCCGGTAAGATCTCGTCCTAAATATTGTACTTTCTTGACCTACACGCACTTCTACACCTTTCTACCTTTTGAATCTTAACTTTTAACCGTGAAATCACTAGATTTGAGGTGTTCAAGGATGATGTCATCATGAGTTCTTGAAGAACTTCATGTTTTGGCCTCAATCCACCAAGAACAACTTAGATCTAACTGATTTCCACAAAAATACACAAAGATCTTTAATAGATCTAAACACCTTTATGGTGAAAAAGGATTGAAAGATGAACTTTAGCCTTCTTTCAACTCTTTTACACTCAATGCATTCAAAACCAGTAGAATCGGACCTTGTTCTAGTCTCCTACCCATTATTGGGGTTGTGCTAGTCCAAGATCTGGATTCTCCTCATGAGACCACCGATGTTGGATTAAACAAGAACAACCGCCTTGAACCGGTTAACTGGTCGAACAAGGGTGATTCCTGGTCGATCAGGTCACTTGGGACAAGAAGGGGTTCCGTTGGTTAACACATTGTCAAAACGTCTCGATAAAACGACAAACAATCAAAACGACCAAGTGTAGGACGAACAGAACAATCGGGACGGAATGCTGTCCGACCGGACTACTGCCCGAACGGATTGCTGTCCGAACGGATAACACCTTGGGTCCCACACTTAGTCAACTTTATTTAAATTTTGAGTATTAAACGAATTGCCATCCGATCGGACTACCATCCGACCGGATTACTCTTCGGATCAAGAGATACTAGGACTTTAATGACTTCAACAACCTTCAACATGATAACTAACAGGGTTGCCACCCGGTCGAATGGACATTCGACCGAGTGACACCTCTGCTGTGAGTTTGTTCCCCTAAGTAAACCTATCACTAAGGTCACCGTCCGACCAGACTACTGTCCGACCGGATGACCATCCGAACGGATTGTCATCTGCACGACTGACTGTTCGACCGACCGACTTGAAGGATAGAGATACTTCTATGTTTTCAAAATGCTACAACGAAAACTTCAAAGGTCAAGCCGTCATACACAAACAAATTCATCTCATAGGAAGAAACAATCCACTCGAATAGTCATCTGACTGGACTACCGTCCGACCGGGTGACCATCCGAACGGATTGCCATCCGCACAGACAAGCCGTCCGATCAAATTACCATCCGACCGAACTGCTATCTGACCCATTCACACTTTGCATCGTTTTACGCGTCACTTATTGTTATGCTATCAAAGCATTCAGGCTAACCCTACTCGCTAAGCGCTCCCTTCAATCCATCAACCGCTGTGAGTATACTCAATCCCTTTTTGCTTTATGCACTTTTGGATGTTACATACGTTACAACTATTCAAATCACATCAAACACACTACTCAATGCTATTTAAACGCTAATCGTTAATGCATGTTATACGTGGCTTATGAATGCTTATTTGTTATGTTTACACATGGAATGCTGTCTACCTGCCTTAGCAACAATAGTACTATAGTTTGGACTCAGCACTCGATCGCGGGGGTTGTTAAGGACAATTACTTGCATGGATTACGGTGGTAATCATGTATTGCGAACTGCATTTGGCAGTCAACCCGCAGTCATTGGTATCGATGGATCTATGTCGATAACTAACGTGCTTCATTTCACTATGTGTACGTGCTGGTTATGCGTAAACGAATTCGAACTCTATATGTTATTATCAAACTTGTATACTCACCTTTACATTATATGTATTGACTTTATTTTAACGTATGTGACAAGTGTTTAGGATGCACACGTGGTAGGAAATCGAAGCTAGAATAAAGCTTTAGAGCCCAACAAATAGTTGTCTGTAGTAGTTAAATCAAGGGTCTCTAGAAGCAGATAAACAATTGCTCTATTTAAATCTGAGTTGTCGGAACAGAATTATTTGCCTTGATTTTATCTGTAATAATTTGTTTACTGTTTGAGACATGGTATGGGACATGTTATTTTAAATTGAATAGTAATGATAATTGTTATGAAAACTTCTGGACAATCTGTTTCGCTCAGTGCCATGCCCCGATGATTCCGCCATCGGTTGGGGTGTGACAAGTACATTGTCCACGGGCCATGCCGTTGACAAACGGGCCATGTTAGTACAAGTCTAACACTGAAGTTAATGTAGAAGAGAGAGACTAACGACCGTGGGGCCGTGCCAGGTAGGCACGGGCCGTGGTGGACGTTTTGTTTTCTGCTATAAATAGGGATGCTTGGTTTCACTTCAACTCATCCCTTGGCAAACCACTTCTCTCTCACTTGCCACCACCATTACAGCACCATCACGCACCACCATCATCCATTTTCCATCTTTTAGAGTGTGTATGTAGTCTCGGGATCCAAGATTGATAGGAAGAATCTTTGTCAAACAAAGGCCATGCTTGGCTAAATTCTTACATCACTTGGTGAAGACATATGTTTTATGTATTTTCTTTTATAATTTCCAATCTTTGGCAACTTTTTAACTGGGTATGTATTAATGACTGTAATAACTAGTTCTTTTATATTGAAGGCGAATTTATTCAACTATTCTTCATATATTGTTGATTCACATATTCGTGTCTTTAGGGTCAATATAAAACGCGTTAACTACTTAGAAGGGTGGTTGGGTAATTCTATGTCTCGTTCAGTGTATAGATCCTGTGAGAACCTGGTTCAAGTTTAGTACTACTCCATGGATTGGCCGGGAATGACTGGCCCGACTGAGAGTAAGAAACCGGTTGAATCCCTTATTTATAAACTACTATTAAAACTTTAAACCAACCCCGTGAGGACTGTATCCCTGCTGACTCAGACCAACGCGTTGAGGGTGACCGCTGCCTGGAAGGGGGATTACCACATTTTGCATTAATAACTTACTTAATTATCTTTCAAGATTCTGACCTAGTGGGATTGTATCCTTGCTCACTCAAACCACTAGGTTGATGGTAGCGTCGCCTTCACAAGAGGGGCCTACTACTATAACGAATATAATTTCTTAAAATGCCCAATGTGCGGAAATCATCAAAAGGGTACATAAAGGATAAGTCGGATCCAAGTGATTATTTCTTGTCTATCTGTTTTTATTTTATTTTATTTTCTGTTTTTAGCTTTTTATTAGTTAAAAACTATTTTCTCAAAGTTTGGTTCGATTAGACGTTGACGATAAGCTGGTAATAAAAGCTCTTGTGTCCTTAGACAACCTCGATATCTTGCCATTACTTTACTACATCTGTGATGGGTGCACTTGCCCTAGTGTGTGTGTAGAGTGATAGTAGAATATCGTGATTTATAAAATTAAAACTTGAAATCGACAAGTAAAAAAGGCTAAAAATATACTAAAAAAATATATACACCCGCACGCACGTCAAGTTTATGGCGCCATTGCCGGAGACACAAGGATTTTAAGAAAGCTTAAAATTAGAGGCCTAATCAAATTCTAACATTTTTCAAAATTGCGGGCTCGTTTTTAAATTTTTTTCTGTTTACAGTAGGTTTAACACGGGGCCGTGCTGCTGGGATACGCCCCCGTGCTGCAATTTTTCTAAAAAAACTTTTTAAAACGTACAGATACAGAGCTGCCAACGGGGCAGTGCTAGTTCAGCAAGGGGCTGGTGTGTGCAAGGTGTATTATGTTTTTTATTTATATTTTAAGCTCATTTTACACATTAATCAAGTTTTAAATTTATAAAACATGATATTCTACTAACACTAAACACACACTTTGGCAAGTGCTCCCATCGTGAGCGTAGTATTGCGTTGGTAAGATACCGAGGTTGTCCAATGACATAAGAGCTTTTAGTACCGGTTTATCCTCAATGTCTAATCAATCTAAAATTTTTGAGAAAATATTTTAAAACAAGAAAATAAAAACTAAAAATGCAGAAATAAAAAATAAAATAAAAACAGATAGACAAGATGAATCACTTGGATCCGACTCGCCTTTAATGTATCCCTTGATGATTTTCGCACTTTTGCACTTTTTTAGAGATTATCTTAGTTATAGTAGTAGGCCCCTCTTTTGAAGGTGACGTTATCGTCAACCCAGTGGTTTGAGTCAGCATGGATACAATCCCAAAGGGTCGGAATATTGAAAGATAATTAATTAAGTTATTAATGCGAAAAGTTGTAGGCCCCTCTTTTGAAGGTGACGTTACCCTCGGCTAAGTGGTTTGAGTCAGCTGGGATACAATACCAAGTAGCCTGTTTAATGTATTAATAGTAGTTTACAAATGAGGGGATCAAGCCATTCGCACCCACGCCATCTAATACCAGTGGGTATTGAAGGAGGTCCTAGTGAGCTTGACCCAGGTCCTTGCAGGATCTATACACTGAACAAGGCAAGAACCTTACTAAACCTTTCCCTTAACCCCAGACCAGGTAGCCAACATATCTCTATATAGACCGTAGAGATATGAATGGTCTAAATCTTTTACTTTATAGAGACAGTAAAGTAATGCTAAGATACCACAGACAAATGATAAAGAAGTTTCACCTTCAACATAAGAAACTAGTTATTAAAGTCATTAATACAAAACCAAATAAAAAGTGCAAAAAGATTAAAAATCAAAAGTAATACATTAAAGACTTGTATTCACCAAGTGATGTAAGAGGCTTAGCCAAACATGGCCTTTGATTGGCAAGAACTCTTACTATCAATCTTGGATCCCGAGACTACTACACACACTCTAAGGTAGATGATGGATGACGGTGGTGGATGTGGGTCCTGTAGTGGTGGCAAAGTGGGAGAGTGGTGATTTGCCAAGGGATGCCTTTGAAGTGAGCCAAGCACCCCTATTTATAGCCTGAACAGAAGCCCAGCCACGTCCCCATGTCCAGCAGACACGGCCCGTGGCCATCCTTTTCTCTTCCTTCATTAAATGCTTGTGTCAGTAGAGGGCTCAACACGACCCGTGTCCAGCGGGCACGACCTCGTGTGTTGAAGCGTATCTGTACTACCAAGATTTTGCAGGATTCTGCGTATCTTAGCATTGACCATGCCCTGTGCTGAGTTGGGCACGCCCCGTGGTGGGCGTAGAAGCTTCCACAGCTTTGTCTTTTTTGCAGGTGGCTGACCACGCCCCCGTGTCCAGTGGGCACGGCCCCGTGGTTAGTCTTCTGTTTCTTGTTTTTGCCTTTGGGGATGCTGCTGAGGGGTCGGGCATGCCATGTTTACTCCTTTTCTTTGTATTTATGTTGGTTTTGGATGTATACTTGTTCCTTTTACACGTTTAAGCTCATTTGGTCCTGTAAGTTCAAAAGGAAGACAAAAACACACTTTTTCCAACATTAGTACTAAAAAAAAGGGTTAGTTTTCTGTCTCATTTGATGTAATTTATATGTTACATTTTGCACACATCAAATACCCCCACACTTGAATCTTTGCTTGTCCTCAAGCAAAACTCTTTAATATGTGGCTTACACACCCAAATGGAATAGGTAGAGGAGAAGTTTTGGGCTTGTCTTGAGTGTCGGGAATCCAAGATCCTTATTGGGTTTTATTTTTATTTTATTTACAATCCTATTCGTTATGATTTATTTAGAACGTTTCATAAGAAAAATTACTTATTTGGGCATAACATGCCTCTTTAAAATTCCATTTATATACAAGTTCACATACCTCACGGGAGATCACTCAACACTCGGCCGAAGATGTATTTTTGTGAAACACTCGAGACCGGCATGGAACTTACTTCTACCATATGCTTGCTAAGCAATCAAACCTCCTCCTTTTTAAATATAAACCTTCGTAAATATCAAGAGGACTTTGGGAAAGGGTTAGGCTTGGGCTAAGGGTAGGTGGTTTTGGTTAGTGGTTAGTAAAAAAAGTGCTAAAAGCGTAAAAGCATCGGTCGTCGTAAATCATTTTGTTTTAGTGACTTTTATTCAAACTAAGCATATTCAAACAAAGCTTTTTTGAGGAACTTGTTTGTTTATTGCAAGACTTTCATTTTTTTTTTTTTGAGAAAAGACGTCACAAGATAACCGAGCTTTTTTACTAAAATAAAGGGTTTGAAAAGAAAAAGGTTTTGGTGGGTGAAGGGTGTTTGTTTTGTGGGTTTTTGAAATGAAAAGGTTTAGGCTCAAAGGGGTTAACTAGGGGGATTTTGGGTAGGTGATAAAAAATGGAAAATAATGGTGTTGAAAGGAAAATGGGTTAGTCCTAATGCCTCTATCATTTACTTACTTGGGTTTAAGTTGGTAAGGACCGGAAATGTATCGTCGTGGCAAGTTCTAGCGTCGTAAGAACCAAGTGGCCATTCACACAAGAAATGAAAAATGAGCATTCAAAACTCACTTGTTTTGGGAATGGGTTTATAATGTGATCAAGTATATATAATCAAATTTTAATTAGATTTGTCATGCCTTTTCATAATTTTCTTATTTGGTTCTTTTAATCATAACGCTGTCGGTTGTAAATTTATAAAAATATATCCCTTTTAGAACTTGTTATTCCCAAATTAAACCAAGAGAAGTAAAAAAAATGAAAATTTAAAAAAAAAATGAAAATTTTTGAAAAAAATTTGGGGTGATTAGCGTTTCCAATAGAGTTTTGTGTATGGCTTGTTATTAGGACTTGCAATATTCAAGGTTTTAGCATCCCTCCACACTTAAATTACACATTGTCCTCGATGTGTCCCAAAAATAAGTTTTTAAGTTGATTGAATGCATAAAAAATTGTGTTGAAAAACAACGTTTTGTGTTACTAGGCGTCTGGCCACGGCCCCGTGTTGGTCCGGGCACAGCCCCGTCGTCAGATCGGCAATACCAAAATTTAATAGAAGGCTGCGCACGGGGCGTGTTCAGTGAGCACGATCCCGTGTCCAGTTACCTGAACTGGGCAACTTTTCTGCAGAGCCTGGGCACGGGGCGTGTTAGGCTGAGCACGACCCCGTGCTGAACTTGCTGTAATGCTGGAAAATTGTCGGGAGGCTCTGTTTTTGTGCATGAGGTGTGGTTTTAACATTTCGTTGGTAACCTTCACCTTTTCGAGTGTGTTTATTCATTACAACAATATCCAAACACCATTCACTAATTTAAATCATTATTCAATAAAAAGTGCAAAGATACATAGTTCCTTAAAATTGAAAAGTACAAGTAAAAACTAAGATAGATAAGTAGGTCCTAGAATGCAAGAAATTTAAACCACAAAGAAGTTGCATCCTAGATGATTTTATTATAAGAGCAACAAAATCCCAAAAAATAAATCTTTCGGTTGAATAAGGCTTTTAGAACTTCTTCCCGGAGAGTGCTCCTCACACATCGTTGAGCCACTCCTCTATCTCCCGAGGGAGAAGGAAGACGGGCTCATTGTCCACTTCGTGTGGAGGAGGCGCGACCTCAACCGGAACCTCTTGTAAGTCGTCTAGAGGAGGCTCCGGGGGAATGTCATCCCATCCAGTGGGATTAACAACTTCTTGTGCCAAGTTCCAATCTTCTTATGGGAATATTGGCTCCATAGGTGGCATTGCAAGAATATTCAACCTTTGGTGCAAAAGGTTGATTTCTTGGAAGCTACTCTCCAGCCCCACCGTTAGATAGTTGATACAGTCAATTAGAACCTCCTCCACAGATGTCATCTCATCAAGTGCTTCTCTTAGCGTAATTACGTAATGCACAAGGGTTGCTTCTATCGATGGCCTCCTTTCTCTGCGACTGTTCCTCGAATGAGTTGAGATGTTCCGTTATTCTGACTTGACATTCTTGTAGGGTATATGTGAAGATCCCACCAGATCTTTGTCTTTGGAATGGGTCCAAATGTGCAGGAATCATGCTGACTTTATAGAAAATGATAGCACACAGACCACGGCCCCGTGTCACTAGACACGGCCCTGTGGTCAGATATGACTCTGACACATTTTGTCCGTATTCTGGACAATGGGCGTGTTGGCCTCGACACGACCCCGTGGTCAATTTTTAGGTGGGCACAGGGCGTGTTGACCTGGACACGGCTCCGTGGCTAGAGAGTTTTATGAAGTTTCATCTTATTATAAGGGATTTTCCAAATCGGGCGGTTCCTTACTGGACGGAACAACACCGAAGTGCCTAAGGTACCTAAATTTCCCTTGATTTAAACACGAACGCAAGAGGTTATCGGAAAGGGTAAAACCTACGCTAAATACTGGTGAGCGAAACCGACCTTTATTCCCCTTATCCGGGCTCTCGTTAAAGAAGGTGTATGTCGAATCACTCAGGTCTCTGAGCGCATCGGTAGAAACTGATGGAGAGTCCTTCATGACATAATCGACACAGAGACGACTATCGCTCATGTTCTCACAAGAGTTCAAGGTGCTTTTGGTATCGACGACGTTGTTAGAATCCGAATGCGACCCCAATAATTCTCCTAGATTGCTGTCTTGTGATGAATAACTTGTTTCCATCTCAAGCTCTTTTATCAATTGGAGAATTATTTAATCGAGTTGACATAATTCTTCGAGAATCATGTCATCTAAAAGAAATGTTCGAGAGCATTCGAGGGAAAGATAAGGATCGTTTTTAATTTCGTCCATGTTATAGGTGAAACGATGGGACTAAATAGTGGGGAGTATAATTCAGATAGTAACATTCTAAATTTTTATGAGATCCTCCACATATTTGACACCACTCACCGTAAGAGGAGCGAAAGTAAAAATAATCAATATCACTCATAGTTTTGTTAGAAATTACCAACCGTCGGGATCTTACGGTTCTGTTTTCAGTAACTGGAGGGCGAACACGGGGGCGTGTTCAGTGGGCATGGCCCCGTGTTCAGCTACTATCTGACTTAAAATAGGATTGCTAGTAACAAAGATTGGGCACGGGGGTGTGTTCAGTGGGCACGGCCCCATGCTGAAGTCTGCGGAAACCAAAAAATTAAGAAAAATCCGAAAAAAAGAAAAATAAGTAAAAATAATTACGCCGTTTAATCCTAACTTTCCTAAAATACTTGTGTCCCCGGCAGCGGCGAAAAAAACTTGGTGTGTGCAAGGTGTATTATGTTTTTTATTTATATTTTAAGCCTATTTTACACATTAATCAAGTTTTAAATTTATAAAACACGATATTCTACTAACACTAAACACACACTTGGGAAAGTGCACCCATCGTGAGCGTAGTATAGCGATGGTAAGATACCGAGGTCGTACAAGGACACAAGAGCTTTTAGTACCGGTTTGACCTCAACGTCTAATCAATCTAAAATTTTTGAGAAAAGATTTTAAAACATGAAAATAAAAACTAAAAATGCATAAATAAAAAAAAACATATAGACAAGATGAATCACTTGGATCCGACTCGCCTTTAATGTATCCTTTGATGATTTTCGCACTTTTGCACTTTTTAAGAGATTATCTTAGTTATAGTAGCAGGCCCCTCTTTTGAAGGTGACGTTACCCTCGGCTAAGTGGTTTGAGTCAGTAGGGATACAATCCCAAGTAGCAGTTTTAATGTATTTATAGTAGTTTACGTATGAGGGGTTCAAGCCATTCGCACCCCCGTCATTCAATACCAGTGGGCATTGAAGGAGGTCCTAGTAAGCTTGACCCAGGTCCTTGCAGGATCTATACACTGAACAAGGCAAGAACCTTACTAAACCATTCCCTTAACCCCCGACCAAGTTGCCAACATATCTCTATATAGACCGTAGAGATATGAATGGTGTAAATCGTTTACTTTATATAGACAGTAAAGTATTGCCAAGATACCGCAGACAAATGATAAAGAAGTTTCACCTTTAACATAAGAAACAAGTTATTAAAGTCATTAATACAAAACCAAATAAATAGTGCGAAAAGATTGAAAATCAAAAGTAATACATTAAGGACATGTCTTCACCAAGTGATGTAAGAGGCTTAGCCAAACATGGCCTTTGATTTGCAAGAACTCTTACTATCAATCTTGGATCCCAAGATTACTACACACACTCTAAGGTCAATGATGGATGATGGTGCTGGATGTGGGTGTTGTAATGGTGGTGGAGTGGTAGCAAAGTGGGAGAGTGGTGGTTTGCCAAGGGATGCCTTTGAAGTGAGCCAAGCACCCCTATTTATAGCCTGAACAGAAACCCGGCCAAGGCCCCGTGTCCAGCGGACACGGCTCGTGGCCATCCTTTTCTCTTCCTTCATTAAATGCTTGTGTCAGCAGAGGGCTCAACACGGCCCGTGTCCAGCGGGAACGGCCCCGTGTGCAGAAGCGTATCTGTAGTACCAAGATTTTGCAAGATTCTGCGTATCTTAGCGTTGACCACGCCCCATGCTGAGCTGGGCACGCCCCCGTGGTGGGCGTAGAAGCTTCCACAGCTTTGTCTTTTCTGCAGGTGGCTGACCACGCCCCCGTGTCCGGTGGGCACGGCCCCGTGGTCAGTCTTCTGTTTCTTGTTTTTCCCTTTGGGGATGCTGTCGAGGGGTCGGGCATGTCACATTTATTCCTTTTCTTTGTATTTATGTTGGTTTTGGTTGTATATTTGTTCCTTTTGCATGTTTAAGCTCTTTTGGTCCTGTAAATTCAAAAGGAAGACAAAAAAACACACTTTTTCCAACATTAGTACTATAAAAGGGTCACTTTTATGCCTCATTTGACGCAATTTATATGTTACATTTTGCACACATCAGGGCCGTGGTCAATCTTCTGTTAAATTTTTAAATTCTGTTTTTGATCCCGAGGCTCGTTGTTCTTCTGGGTATCTTCCAAAACAATGGATAACTACTCAGAAGACTTCACCTATTATATTGAGGATGATTATGATGAGCCTTATTGTACCGTTTGCCGAAAATCACATTCGGTACAACATTGTGACCTTTTTAAACCATCAACCTCATACACCATACCAAGTTCTTCATACACCACTTATGAAGAACCAAAGTTTGAGCTCCCAAAGTCAGACTTTGACTGGGATGCTAATCCGTTTGAAACTTATGACACACCACCAACAATCACTCCCAAAGCCAAAAGTCTCATACAAGCTCTCAAAAATCTAGAACTCTTATTTAAGAGATCTAGAGAAAAAGAAGAGGCTATTTGTACTAAAGAGGTAATAATCGAAGAGGTAAAAATAGAAGAACAAAATGAAAACTCACGCATAAACCAACTCAAGAAGAAGGTAAGCCTAAAACTAAAAATTCTAAAATAGATCAAGCTTTTTTAGAAATTCACGTTTTACAACCTTCTTTTGAAAATCATTGTTTGCTTTCTTCACATGCTAAGTTTTTAAAAGAGTTGAAAACTTCTACTAAAATCGAAGAATTAGTAAGCGTCACGTTAACACATGATCAAACTTCGCTAATAAAAGATGAATATCATGAAATGAACATAAAACCGGTACCATGTTTTTTTCAAAACATCTTTGTTAGTAATGTGCTAACTGATAAAGATTTTTCCGTTAAAATAATGCCTTACTATATTTTTGAAAAATTGGGTACTAGTGACTTTTCTCCTCTTAAAATTCCTAATTTTTCTCTCAAATAGCAAAACGATTAATACTATGGGAATGGTTGGAAATGTCTTAGTTCAAACAAGCCAAGAGGTAGTCCCAACCGACTTTGTCATCTTAGATGATGCCCCCTCGTGTTGGGACAACCATTTCTAAAATCCCATCAAGCCTTGACCCAACGGAAGCAAAACAACGTACCACTTCAATTAGGGGCCGAAAAAAGGTACATCAATCTTGATCAATCAATGAAACATCCAATTCATGATGATGACCCCATAATTGAAGATGAAGCAGAACCACCCGATACAGAAGAAGAAGAATTTGTCGAAGAGGAAGTCGCCATAGAACAAACCTTTTCGGCCATCGACTTTAATAAAGAATAAAATAAGAGGTCTCTCGAAGACCCACCGTCACTTGAACTCAAGGAACTACTTAAAGTCTAGAATACGCATTTTAGACGAACATGGTAAATTCCCCGTCATCATTCTTCTAAACCAACACTTTTTGAAAAAGAAAAATTAATTAAGCTTTTAAAAAAACATAAAAATGCAATCGCGTGAAGGTATATGGATAGCAAAGGCATCAACCTATCCATGTGCACCCACAAAATTTTGATGGAAGATGACTATAAAACGGTGATACAACCATAAGGTAGAGTAAATCCAAACATATAAGAACTGGTTAAAAATGAAGTCATCAAACTACTAGACGTCGGACTTATCTATCCCATTTCCGATAGTCCATGGGTAAGTCCGTCCAAGTAGTTCCAAAGAAAGGAGGTTTGACGGTAATAACAAATGATAAAAATGAACTAATACCAACGAGAACCGTCACCGGATGGAGGGTTTGTATCGACTATCGTAAGTTAAATGAAGCGACAAGGAAAGACCACTTTCCTTTACCATTCATTGACCAAATGTTAGAAAGACTATCCGGTCATAAATTTTGTTGTTTTCTCGATGGTTTCTCCGGTTATTTTCAAATTCCAATCGCACCGGAGGACCAAGAAAAAACAACTTTTACATATCCCTATGGAACTTTTGCTTATCGACACATGCCTTTTGGTCAATGCAATGCCCCCGCTACGTTTCAACATTGCATGATGGCCATCTTCCACGATATGATAGAAAAAACTATGGAAGTTTTCATGGATTTTTCTATCTTTGGAGATACATATGACCAATGCCTCAATAACCTTGAACGAATGCAATCCCGATGTGAGGAAACTAACCTCGCTCTTAATTGGAAAAAATGTCATTTCATGGTAAAGGAGGGAATAGTACTCGGTCATAAGATCTCAAGCGAAGGAATGGAAGTGGATCGGGCCAAAATAGACACTATTTCCCGACTACCTCCACCTTCATCTGTTCGAGCCATTCGAAGTTTCCTAGGACATACCGGATTTTATAGGCGATTTATCAAAGACTTTTAAAAAATACTAGTGTGACAACCCGAACTTTACGGTTAGTGTCTTTCAATCTTGTGATTCCGATTCCTCACTAGTATTACTTCCTTGCATACTGTTTATTTTAATGAATCTATTAATCGCTCGGGATTTTTTTAAACATAAATGATTATTGGTTGTGCGTGTTTGTGCGGGTGGGCTTCATTGTATCACATAACTAGTGTTTGGGCCGCCAAGACTATAGTTGTTCTTAACCACCTTGGGCCGGTTAATAGTGTTTTGTGTTTTGGGCCGGTTGTTAGCATTTTGGGCCGTCTAAGGTTATGAAACAAATATTTGGCCCAATCTCTTTCCCTTATGTATACGTAACATATATGGGAGCACATTACCAATTCCATTGCAAACCCAATTTCTCCCCTTCAAGATTACGGACGGTAGCAGACTACCCCCCCTTGAATTAACCCTATACTTGTGAGGCATCACTTGTAAATTGCAGTAGATCGGTATGTGTGTTAATACTTTACATATGTTATATGGTGTTTAGATGTGCTAGTGAATTACATATATTAGGAATGATTGTATGTTACTGAATATTTGTGAATCATGATTTTGCATGTACACTAGATTATGATAGTGAGTATATGTTAATATATTCATGTATGGGCTGTGATTACTACTATCTTGCATAGATGGGTTGCTTGCATATATATTATGGTTAGTTGTTAACAGTTGGAATGCATGTCAATTAGAGAAACCGGTTATTAACATTCTTGATGCTAGATGACATATAATTACATATGTGTGAGTTTAGTTTGTTAGAAGTACAACCATGTGCATGAGCCATGGTGAATGATGTTGTGATTGATTCATCTTGTTGATTAACTAGTAATTTAGAAAGTTAAAATACTTAATGAATCAAACAGTATGTGGACGAATTGGGATGTGAGTCTGACCGAATTGTTTAAACTTTGTGTAATCATATTTTATTATTAGGAGCATATAGACGAATTGTTAACTTGATTTTAGAATTTCCATGTTATGAGATTGAAAGGAGATTTTGATCTGATGGGGTGATTATTTGCAAAAGTCAAGGGATTAATTGCCAGGATATGTAACTATTTGACACGTTTCAAAAACTGAATGATATGATTTTAGAATAAGCCACACACATAAATTAGTCTGTTAAATTGGGCCACACACACACACAATCGAATTAAACTTGGGTCGCATAACTTAAAAGTGCTTCAGCTGGGCTCAGTCATGTATCGGGCCTATGTCTAATTGGTTCGACTGTTTGTGAACCAAGTTGAAATCGGGCCAATCCCTTTTCTTACAATTGGGCCGATCCAGTATTGAGGACACTAAGGGTGTCTTATGTAGGTTGCACATTAGAATTGTCTTGTTTATGTGTTCATGAAACATGTTGATTTATTGTGTATGGCCGATTTGGCAATGTATTGCGGGGTGTTTTCTGACACGTTATTGGCGTAGTGTGAACGAAAGTTGCGTGATTGATATGCTGGTATGTGACCCCAAGCAGTAATTGTAAACGTGATAGTAGGAACTATGCTTGTTATGACATACGTGATGATTATATGTTTGGTTGTTTACTGCTTGAGCAATACGTGTGTCTAGATACGTGAATTGTAAATTCATGAAACTGACTGTCTCTGGTAACCACGATAGGGTTTGATTGATCAACTATAAACACGTAGCTAATCTTACCGAGCAAACCAAGGTGAGTTCACACTTTCTACAAGGCATGGGATTCCCAGGGGTTGGGAATGGGTAAAGGATCTAATCTGAAATTGCGTGACCTCCTAGTTTGGAACACGTACCACATCCTCTTTATTGAAGGGTGATAGCATGTACTAAGGATTTAATCGGAACATGCATGATCTCCTAGTTTGGGGACACGTACCACATCCTCTTTATTAAAGGGTGATAACATTGGTACTAGACCAAAATCTCTATCATGAAGTCCCTTATTTTATATCGACTTAATAGCCGGGCCAATGGCAAGCGGGTCATTAGTTAGATAGCGCTATTTAGGTTTGACAAGCCCCACACCGTGCCACAGAGGACGGGTGTGAACTAATGGATCTGGGTATGTCAATGATGATAGACATTGACGCTAGGGCACCAACTTACTTCTGTCAGTGGTCGATATGGTAACGGGTCTAGTGGTTCACATGGGGTAGCCTCCACTGGTTATGGTTATGGTTTGGGAAACAAGGAATTGGTTAACTCATGGTTTACGAATGAACTTATGGTTTTTGGAACAACTTCAAAATGAACACCAATTGTGAACTCGCATAACTTTGTTGTTGACTCGTTGTTACATGCCTTGCAGGTCTATATGCTTATATTATTTAGAACTTGCTGTCTGGGAGGCTGGAGTGGTCATGGGTCGAGATACATGGAAATCTCAATACAAGCTTAATGGTTTATGTACTCTTGGTTTACGAAACACTTAACAAACGAGTTATGCTTCCGCTGTATACAATGACTGATATATAACGTCTGTAATGCTTCATGTTAATAAATGAAAGTTTTATTTAATTATATTTATGAGTTCAGTGTGATTGGTGGCTTGGATCCTGGTATGTCACACGCCTCGCGGGGGTTTCCGCACGTGGTATTTTGGGGGTGTGACAGATTGGTATCAGAGCCAATGGGTATAGTGAACTTGGTTTTAAAAAGGGAAAAACGTTTTTGTAAAACCAGACTATAGCCGAACAGTTCTGAAAACGTGAATACGACCATGACACTCAGCCCCAGATTGCAAGGTTCGTCTCTCGTATGCTTATTGTATTGCACAACTAGTGAACACTTACATATGATATTGCATGTGATTGCACATTTAGCACAACAGTATGAATTCATGTCTTACTTGCATGTGTTATGTGACTGTTAGGGTGGTACTTCCCTAAACATTCATGACTTACGCTTCGTGATGCTCTTCGTTGCTACTCGAGTTTGAGGAACCATATGACATGAGTTAAGAGGAGCTGAGATGAGCATGCAAATTGCAATATTATTGTGGGTACACACATAATAATAATGTGGGGTGCATGCGAGTCCCAGTGAGGCTTAACAAGTGAAAAAGGGGTTCTGTTCTGTTATTTGATCGATGTGAAACATAACAATCTATAAGAGTCATAGCAGTGATTGCCTCTTACTTGAACGTGATCTTTTCACTCCACTCTGAATCCTAACGAATATCGATGCTATCGAGTATTACCTGAATGCCCATCTGAACGCCTAGCGAAATGTGTAGAATGTTAGGTTCTTGTACGAACAACCCTGAATTGGATGTCGCAGCGTCGAATGATTGGAAGATACATTTTCACTCCTTTTCATTGGTTGGAACTCAATGTACTGACGTCTTAGACCCCGGAGTGCAACCACTTCTGCAACATTCTGGAAACATATTGTGTATTACTCAGTCAATTTGGAAGAACGATGGGCAAGAGGATGAGCGTAGAGCCTTACCAACCTCAGTATTAGAACGACCCTGATTACCAGCAACGAACTCCTGCAGATTGACCTCAACCGAATCCTTAACCCTAGTAAGAGACTTATGGGAGTCGACTCTTACGAATCAATCGGGACACAGAATGTGTAACTTCCCACGCAG
This sequence comes from Helianthus tuberosus, assembly GCA_030545235.1. Lineage (NCBI taxonomy): Eukaryota > Viridiplantae > Streptophyta > Magnoliopsida > Asterales > Asteraceae > Helianthus > Helianthus tuberosus. Next base: position 108,347,349 of record CM060412.1, on the reverse strand, counting down.
TGAGTAGTGCCTTAGGACGCGACACGGAATGGGACAAGAAGGACCCTGTTGTGAAAGATCGTAGGGCCCTGTTTTAAGCAGTGACAGTAGAGGCAACGGTCACGGAAACATTATGGAACTCGTAATCATAGCTTACAGTATGGAAACGAAATTGACCTCGATAAGGATTGAATGTGTTAAGTCAAAGTGCCAACATCCAAGGGAACAAAGACGGTACTAGGAATTCTCGCAACGAACACAACAACACTGGAAATGATGCTTACGGAAGGGCATTTAGGATTGGCATAGGTGACGCCAGGAATAATAGCAGCATGGTAACCTGTATAAGTAGCCTTGTTTTGGTCAACCCTGATGCTTCTTGAAACCGAACCTGTGGTGGCAACAACTGGTGGCAAGTCAAATGAAACTTCATATGTTCGTTGGGATAAAAACTCGACCTTGTGGGACAAGTGTTCGACGTCAACCTTCTTTCTGTTATCCTCGATAATTTGATGCAGTAGTTGGTACGGATTGGTTATCCATACATTGTGCAGATATACCCTACGAGAAGAAAGCTTTGCGTACCCCTCTCCCTAGTGGAGAATCGTCATCTGTTCCAAAGTACCAGAGTTGTGTAAAGGTTAGCATCAATTCTGCAATGAAAGCCCAGAAGTGTCTACGGAGGGATTACCCCGCTAAGTTAGCAACCGTTTCTGATTGTCAGGCTAAGGAAAATAGTGTCACACCCCCAAAATACCACATGCGGAAACCCCACGAGTCGTTTGACGTACCAAGATCCAAGCCACCAATCAAATTGAACTCATAAATATATTTAAATAAAACTTTCATTCATTAACATAAAGTGTTACAAACGTTACATGTCATTCATTGTATACAACGGAAGAATAATTCATTTGTTAAGTGTTTCGTAAAACATGTGTACATAAACCATTACGCTTGTATTGAGAATCCATGTATCTCGATCCATGACCACTCCAGCCTCCCAGATAGCAAGTTCCAATTGATATAAGCCTATAGACCTGCAAGCATGCAGACAAGTGTGTCAGATGATGCTGGTGAGTTCAAAGTTTTGTTAACGTGTTTAGATACCAGTTTCCAGATTAAAACGTTTCACAGATTCGATGATTTGATTTGATGTTGTTATTAACTCGATTACCGCAAGTGGCTACAAGATGTGTTTGCCCAAACCCCAATGCCTCTATCAAAGCATTGGTCAAGTGGTCAAGGTAAATAGTTCACGCCAGTCCATTCCGGCCCGGTGTGAGGGTGCCAAACCTAATAGCGCTATCAACTAAATACCTCGTTGCCTTCCCGGAAACAATCGGTAGATGTAAGGGGTCTTATATGATAGAAACTGAGTAATAACCAACATCCCATTAACCTGCATTCCTCCCTGGAACGTTACCCGATATCCCTTTCCCGGGATGCATGCTTGGAAAAGAGCAGTGAACTCAACTTTTTTTTGCTCGGTTTGATATTGTACTTCTAATGTTAATTACTGCTAGTTCCGTTACATGCAACCTAAAGTACAATAAATATAAGTATGCGTATGTAGGGTTTTGCAATACCCTAATGTGTCCAAACAACCGTGTTTAAGTTTACAAATTGACAAGTTAACATATAGTAACACACCATGGGTTTCTCTTATTTTTATAATTCGAGATAGTAGGCCCACATCCAAACTTCCAGTTATATACCCAGCTAGTCTATAAATGTATTCATATCATTCGACCCACATTATTATATAGATTGACACTGCCAATTCACCACAACTTAATTCAGAAATGCTTATTTAGTTCAAACACATGGACATATGTATATTACCTTATTTCAACCATCATACATATTAGACTAATTCTACGTGCATACATACTTAATTAATTCAATTATCATTCATATTTAATTAATTTGATGAGCATTCATATTTGATTATTTAATGAGCATTTATATGAGCATTCACATTTGATTAATTCAATAAGCATTATCATGTGCAGCTTATCTTTTCAAGTATTTACAATATGTTGAATCTCTTTTATCAACTAATACACAAAGTCAGTCCCTACCATAAGCTATTGCATGTGCAGACAAATGGGGAACTACAAACAAAACTTTTCAATCATCCGTGGACTTAATAATAGTTGATTGGCCGTTGCCATGTGTGGCCCATTTAACCAAATATGAAAGTGATTTCATCATTAATGTATTTAGGTTCTGATCATGTAACTTTCAAACCAAGTTCGGAGTAGACAAGTCCTGATCACTATGATTAATTCATATTATATCATGTGCAGACCATTTAAAGCATTATCTCCGCCCACAACAACAAGCAAACGTCATCAGGCACAAATTCTTCACATGGTTCCTAAATATGAACATTATTTAATCACCCAACTGCGGCTGTGTAACTTTGTTATAGGTTCGGACCAATCATCTACCAATCATTACCCAATCATCTATTTATCAATCATCATCATAATCATGGCAAAAACACACTTTCTTTGGATGTCTAGGGTTTGTAGAATTCATGAACAAACTAGTATTTCAACACAAATACATACCTTTAATGGATGAGAAGATGAATCAAAGAGAAGCGGAAGAATCAAGGATCAATCTACACACTTGTGAGCCAAGGATTGGAGATGAGTTTTTGAAATGTTGAGAGGATGGGAGTTGGTTACGTACGTGTTTTTGAGATGGGTTAGGGTTTTTAGTGGTTAATTTAGGATTTCCTAATTATCACAAAAGACCCCCTAACTATACAGTTTCCACGCAAAAGCACATAATTCCATACAATATGCAATTAACACAAGTAATTCATGTATTTATTATGCAGCACATAAGTTCCATATAAACCATCCATTTATATTTATTGTTCACGTTAATTTTCAGTATCAGGTATGTTCCCCGGTAATTCCTTGAATTACCAACGTAAGCTTATTTAACTAACCCTAGTTAAATACAGTGCTATGAATGTACAATTAAATTAACCATAGTTAAGTTAAAGTAGTAACCTGAAGTTGCGGGTTGTCACATCATCCCCAACTTGAAAGAAATTTCGTCCCGAAATTTGCTAAGCAGTCTCTAAGAGAAGGAACGGCAAGTCAAGATGACTGTGAATTTCGTCCCGAAATTTGCTAAGCAGTCTCTGAGAGAAGGAACGGCAAGTCAAGATGACTGTGGGTTTTCCACGGGTACCACATCATCCCCAACTTGAAAGGGAATTTCGCCCCGAAATTCACTAGTCATAACATAATTAGGTTTAGCAGTTTCGAATAGATGAGGATGCTTTAGTTTCATCTGATCCTCGCGTTCCCACGTGAACTCCGGTCCACGTCTTGAGTTCCAACGAACTCTCACAATGGGTATACGACTGTGTTTACGAACTTTAACCTCTCGGTCCATGATTTCGACTGGTTCCATGATAAACTGCAGCTTGTCGTCGATCTTTAGTTATTGCAGAGGAACCACAAGTGTTTCATCCGACAAACACTTCCTTAGATTTGAGATGTGAAAAACGTCGTGAACATTACCCAGCTCGTCAGGCAACTCAAGCCGTAAGCAACCTTACCAATTCTTTCAAGAATCTTGAACAGCCCAACATAACGCGGATTGAGCTTGTCGCGCTTCCCAAAACGTACCACACCCTTCCAGGGTGAGACTTTCAATAAAACACGATTACCCACGGCGAATTCCAATGGTTTCCTACGCTTATCAGCGTAGCTTTTCTGTCGGTCACGCGTTGCCGCCATACGATTTCTGATCTGGACAATCTTTTCTGAAGTTTCAAGTACCAGTTCCGGACCTGTGATCTGACTGTCACCCACCTCAGCCCAACAAAGAGGCGATCGGCATTTCCGTCCATACAATGCCTCGAATGTCACACCCCGACCACGTAAAGCAACTAGACGTGGCGGAAACGTCGGGGAGTGTTGTAACATAATTATTGTTTCATAACCATGGCATAAATAATTTCGTTTTATTGAATAAATGAACTCAGTGTTTTAATACAATCAAATAAGTACAACTATGATCTTCCAAGTTTTAAAGTTGCTAAGGCACGAGTCCATCCTAAGTGTAGCATATAACATCAATCATCACCAAGCAGTACCTGAAACATGTGTAAAAATAGGTACGTCAGCATAAAAATGCCTGTGAGATACATAGGTTTTGTGAAAATAAGATTCATGACTTGTAAGTTTAAGAAAATGTTTAATAAAGTTTAGTCATGAACCTTGTAGATTGTTTTGTTTTGTAAATCATTTGAAAAGCAATAAGGTCAGATGATATGTATAATAAGAGAATAGTGTATGGTTAAATGAATAACCAAATAAAGATGAGTTTGTATAAGATAAGTTGTTTGTAAAACAATATTTTTTTATAAAAAGGCTTATAGTATATGTAAAAATATACTTTGGATTTTAAGAGAATCGAATGAGTAAAATATTAAAATATATTTTAGTTCCAATATCGTTAACCCAAGTACACTAAATAACGCTACGGTATGTAATGCAATGAAAACACTTATATATAAGAAGTACCAGTGGCGTATCTACCATGTTTTCATCACATTACACCCGTTCCGTTATCTAAACACTAACCAAAACCCGATTGTTTGATAGATAGTATATTAAATATACTTTAGTTGTTTAAAATAATAGTCTTCAGTAGTATATTACAAGTATACTTGAGATTTATAAATAACACATTAAACTATGTTTTGGTTTTGTAAGTAACATATCAAAATATGCTTTGGATATATTAAACTATGTTTTGGTTTGTAAATAACATATCAAAATATGCTTTGGATGATTAACAAAATATATGTTGGTTTTGTACAATACCACACATGAGAGTATATCAGACTATACCTTTGGGAGTATATCAAAATATACAAATAAAAGTGTGACTTATGAATTCATTCAGACCTAGTGCATCAAAATACACCTTTGAGACTATAGGGATACCACAAAGGCAATCCCTATTTGGGTGGAGAAACAAATTGGTTTCAGACATTCCATGACAACAGGAATGGGGTGTCAAATCCTATAGCGCTATATCATACTAACAACCAGTCTGGTGAACAAAATAAGTACAATTCAACAATTTGTTTTATAATCTTTGAAAAATCAGTGTTTAAACCATAGATAGTCATTCAGTTTGTCAACAGATAAGTACTAACATGTATAATCAATTATACTTTTGGAAAACATGAAAATAACAGATAGGTACACATGCTTCACCCCAAAACAGTTTGAAAACAGTAAAATAGGGGAACTATGTACTCACTTGAGATTGCTCAGAAGTCCTAAGATAACCACCAAGCAATGCTAGAGATCACGGAATCAAACGGCACCTAATATAGGTAACTATGTTAATTAACCGGACCTAAATCGGAGGATCGGATAGAATGAGGGTTCGTAAACCAAACGAGTATGGAGACTCGTGTAATATGGTTTAACAAAGCCTACATACTAAATGAAACCTAGTCTAAGTGCTTACGACCCTTTACGACCCGTTTAGGTAGCTTATGCTACTTTAACGCGTCGTTCGCGTGAAACGCGTTCGGACCGCCTAACTAGCCCTATGACAAGTGTTATATGCCTAAACATGTTACATAATCAGTTATGTGACAAAATTTTAGGTTACATATGCTTAATTACCAATTATACATGAAAAGGGTATTCTGGTAATTTACCTAAGGCATATAAACTACCTATCATACAACTACTTAAACGAAGCGACCATAAGGTATAACCTCGGAAGGTTATTCCCTATATACTATGGTCACCTAATGTATTTGGTCGGATCATAATGATCGACCAAATGGGTCGAGTTCGAAAGCATAAGCGACTGATCAAGTCGCTTACCCTACGACCCTAGACAACGTGGTAATCAGTAGGCATAGTCACAAGGACTATAACCATCGTGATTACAATCACGTTGCGAAGTTCTAACGAACTTCGCATTGACCATAAACTGGTCAATGCAGAAAGTCAAACAAAGTTTGACTTTCGGACTCGAAAAGCATAAAAGAACGAAGGAACACTTACAAAGGGTCCCCGAATGCTAATCTAGATCAAAATAGCTCAGGTATGAAACAAAGGTTCCAACTTAGAGCACAATTGATCAGATTCTAGTGAGAAATGAGTGAAAATGTGATGGGTATTTATAGATTTCGGTTCACCGTTAGGATCGTTTCTTGGAGAAGAGGGAAAGATCTCGCCCGTACACTTGTCGGAATGTTGTGGTACTGATTTGGCACTCACCATAGGGTTTTGACACTTGGCCTTGGCCTTTGGGAGGGCTTAAAGGCTGTTAACAGCTGAAAAAAACGTTTTGCTGCATCTAAACCTTGATTACGGACCTAGTTTGGCAGATTTACAGTTTCAGTCCCTGCAGCCTCAAAACTTGGTTTTCGATGCGTTTTTGACACGTTTAACCCCCGTTAACCCCATTTCAAAGCTCTAAAATGAAGTTAAAGTATAGAGAACTTGAAATGTGCTCAAAAATATATCGGATGTCGGTTCTTTTGGCCGTACGGTTACGTTGTTCGGTTAATTACGACGGAATGCGCATAAGCGCGAAAAACGATCCAAATGGCGCGACGAATGGATTTTTCTCATGCCAAACACTAAAATAAAATATTTTAGTGTTTACATAAATTTTTGGATGTCCGGATGTATTCAGAACGTAAGTTATGCGCGAAAATGCAAACTTATGCACTTTTTGACACTTTTAGTCCCTGAATGACCCAAAAGTTTATTTTAGCACACCGAACACCTCAAAGCCTATTTCTAAGCTATATAAAGGATATTTAAGGTGTGTTTAACTTATGGTCATGTTCCAGAATGTCTGTTATAGTTCAAATTGGCATACTTTCGCAGTTTGTCAAGTTTAGTCCCTGTAAGCGAATTAACTTGTTTTTGCCAAACCAAAGCCTTTAAAACTTATTTCTAAGTTATGTAAAGGTTATTTAAGGTATGTTAAGCCTATTTTACTATTCCAGAGTGTTCGTTGGATTAAACTGGTTATATTTACGCATCAGAGCGCATATAAACCTCCAGAAAGCGATTTAAAGCTTAAAATCGAACAAGAGTTGATATGTGTAAACGATACACATATTTTTACAAATCCCAAGTATGAAATACAATATTTCATTGGTTTGGCATTTGTTTGTTAGTTGAAGTGACACAGGTGTCACAGTCTCCTGATGCGTGTGAAGTGTTACTTATATTAGGTGAATATTTTAAGCCCTTTTAACACTTATTTTAGCCAAGTTTTAAATTTATAAAACACGATATTTTACTAACACTAAACACACATATGGGCAAGTGCACCCATCGTGAGCGTAGTATAGCGTTGGTAAGATACCGAGGTCGTCCAAGGACACAAGAGCTTTTAATACCGGTTTATCCTCAACGTCTAACCAAAATAAAAAGTTTAGAAAAATGTTTTAAGCTAAGAAAAATAAAAACTAACTAAAATGCTGAAAATAAAAATAAAAGAAAAACAGATAGACAAGATGAATCACTTGGTTTCGACTCGTATCTAGTATAACCTTTGATTATTTCCGCACTTTTGCACATAATTAAGAGATTATCTTAGTTATTGTAGTAGGCCCCTCTTTTGAAGGTGACGTTACCCTCACCCCAGTAGTTTGAGTCAGCAAGGATACAATCCTAAAAGGGTGGATTATTGGAAGATAATGAATTAAGTTATTAATGCAGTATTGTGGTAGGCCCCGCTTTTGGCGGTGACGTTACCCTCGGCTAAGTAGTCTGAGTCAGCAGGGATACAGTCCTAAATAGCCGGGTTATAGTATTAATAGTAGTTAACTTATGAGGGGATCAAAGAGTTTGGACCCCCGCCATCCAATACCGTGAAGTATTGAAGGAGGTCCTACTAAATTTGACCCAGGTCCATTGCAGGACCTCTAAACGCTGAACAATGGCAAGACCTTTAGCAAACCGTTCCCTTAACCCCCGACCAGGTAGCCAACATACCTCCATATAGACCGTGGAGATATGAATGGTGAAAATCTTTTATTTTATATAGACAGTAAAATAATGCCAAGACACCACGGACAAACGATAAGGAAAGATCACCTTCAACATAAGTAACTAGTTATTAAAGTCATTAATACAAAACCAAATAAAAAGTGCAAAAGATTAGAAATAAAAAGTATTATACTAGACACTTTGTCTTCACCAAGTGATGTAAGAGACTTAGGAAAACATGGCCTTGATTGTCAAGAACTCTTACGATCAATCTTGGATCCCGAGACGACTCACACACTCTACGATGGACAATGGATGATGGTGGTGGATGATGGTGTTGTGATGGTGGTGGGTGGTGGATGAAGTGTGAGAGAGGTGGTGTGCCAAGGGATGAGTTGAAATGAATCCAAGCACTCCTATTTATAGGCTGAACAGAGAGCTGGGCACGGCCCCGTGTCCGCTGAACACGGCCCCGTGCCCAGGTCTGACACTCTCTCTCCTCATTAATTGTAATTCGCAATTACAATAAATGCACCTGCTGTACTTTCGACACGCCCCCGTGTCCGCTGGGCACGGCCCATGGTGGGCAATAGAAGCTTCTATGGATTTGTCTTTTCTGCTGCTTCTTGGGCACGGCCCCGTGCTGGCTGAGCACGGGCCGTGTTCAGGCTTCTGCCTTCTCTCTTTTGCTTGGGAAGATGCCGTTGAGGGGTCGAGCAGTCCACTAATGTTCCTTTCCTTGTATTTATGTTGGATTTAGCTGTCTTTTTGCTTCTTTTGTGTTTTTGTGCTCATTTAATCCTGAAAATACAAAAGGAAGACAAAAACACTCCTTTTCCAATATTAGTACTTAAAAAGGGTTAGTTTTATGCCTCATTTGATGTAATTTATATGTTGCATTTTACACACATCAAATACCCCCACACTTGAACTTTTGCTTGTCCTCAAGCAAAACTCTTTAATATGTGGCTTACACTCCCAAATGGAATGGGTAGAAGAGAAGGTTTTGGGTTTGTCGTAGAGTGTCGGGATATCCAAGATCTTTTTGGGTTTTATTTTTATTTATTTACACTCCTATTCGTAATGATTTATTTAGAACGTTTCATAGGAGAAATTACTTATTTGGGCATAACATGCCTTTTTTAAAATTCCATTTATATACAAGTTCACACACCTCACGGGAGAAATCACTCACACTCGGCCGAAGGTGTATTTTTAGTGAATCACTCGAGAGCGGCATGGAACTTATTCCTACCATAAGCTTGCCAAGCAATCAATCCTCCTCCTTTTTAACTTTTATACCTTTGTAAATATCAAGAGGACTTTGTGGGTTAAGGGTTAGGCTTGGGTTAAAGGTAGGTGGTTGGGATAGTGGTTAGTAGAAAAAGGGCGAAAAAGCGTAACAAGTGTCGGTTTTCGTAAGATTTTTTATTTTTGTAACTTTTTATTTTTTTGATGAAGCTTTTATTCAAACAAAGTTATTTTTGATGAACTTGTTTGTTTATTTTCTTTTTGCTTCATCATCAACACACATATTTTTTTTTTTTTTGTTCAACAATCTTATGAAAAACCGAACTTGTTACTAAAACAAAGGGTTAAAAATAAAAAAAAAGTTTTGGTGGGTAAAAGGGTTTTTGGTTTGGGTGATGAAATGAAAAGGTTTAGGCTCAAAGGGGCTAACTAGGGGGATTTTTGAGTAGGTGGTAAAAGAAAAAGAAAAATAATGGTGTAGAAATAAAAAAGGTTAGTCCTAATGCCTCCATCATTTACTTACTCGGGTTTAAGTTGATAAGGATCGAGAATGTATCGTCATGGCAAGTTCTAGAGTCGTAAGAACCAAGCGGCTATTCACACAAGAAACGAAAAATGAGCATTTAGTCTAATGATATGTAATTGTGCTCAATAAAGGCTCAAAACTCACTTTTGTGGGAATGGGTTTTTATGTGATCAAGTATATATAATCAAATTTTAACTAAGTTTGTTATGCCTTTTCATAATTTTCTTATGTTGGTTCTTTTTATCACTACGCTATCGGTTGTAAATTTGTAAAAATATAACCTTTTTGAGAACTTGAATTTCCCGAGTTAAACCTAGACAAGTAAAAAAAATGATATTTTTGAAAAAATTTGGGGTGATTAGCGGTTCCAATAGAGTTTTGTGTAAGGCTTGTATTTAGGACTTGCAAAATTCAAGGTTTTAGCATCCCCCCCACACTTAAATTACACATTGTCCTCAATGTGTCCCAAAAATAAATTTTTAGGTTGATTGGATGTGTAAAATAGTGCTTTAAAAAGCAAAATTTGTGTTACTGGGCACTGAACACGGCCCCGTGTTATCCGGGCACGGCCCCGTGTTCAAGTGCCAGTAACAAAATTAAAACAAGAGAAACAGAAGTCTGGACACGGGGGCGTGTTGGGTGAACACGGCCCGTGTCCAGTTACCTGAACTGGGTGTTTTTCTGCAGGGGGTTCAGCACGGGGCCGTGTTGGTTGGGCACGGCCCGTGTTGAACCTTCTGAAATAGAGAGAATTGTCGGGTTGCCTTGTTCTTGTGCGTGGGGTCATTTTTTTCTCGTTCCCCTTTTCATCCTTTACCACCATGAGTGTGTTTTATTCCTGAAAATTAAAACTAACTAGAAAACATAAAAATTAATCTAAATTAAACTAAGGATAGTTCCGTGGAATGCCTCCATGGTGCGCCACGTTTATAAGGGTCCTTGGCTAGACCCAAAGCCTGGTCATATGTTACCCAAGTGGGATGTATTGCATCCCATGTTACACCGTCGGAGAGCGTCATCCAAGCTTGAGTCTATGACCTTCATGTAGTTGACCGGATCTTCTTCCTCTACTCGCTTTCCACATTCAAATTTCACTTCCTCATCCCCAAACTTCAATGTCAGAGTTCCGTCATTCATATCCACCAATTCTTGGGCGGTGGCTAGAAATGGCCTCCCGAGGATGAGAGGGACATCGGTGTCTTCTTCCATGTCTAGGATGACAAAGTCGGTTGGAAAGACGAATTTGTCAACCTTGACTAGCAGATTTTCGGCGACACCTTGTGGGAATTTGACGGACCTGTCGGCGAGTTGTATGCTCATCTTTGTAGGGCTTGTTGTTCCTAGGCCGAGTCGCTTGAACATTGATGTGGGCATGAGGTTGATGCTAGCCCCAAGATCGGCTAAAGCATTCCGGACGGGGGACTTCCCAATCGAGCAAGGGATTGTGAAGCTCCCGGGGTCGATTTTCTTTTGTGGAAGTTTGTTGAGTACTAAAGCTGAGCATTCTTCGCCTAAGTTAACTAATTGCAATGGTTCAATTTTCCTTTTGTGAGTGAGGAAATCCCTCATGAATTTTGAATATTTAGGCATTTGGGTTAGGACCTCAATAAAAGGAATATTAACATGCAATTGTTTTAGTAAACTTTTGAACTTTGCGAATTACTCATCGATCTTTTGACGATTTAATCTACCGGGGTACGGAATTGGAGGAGTTTTAGTGGGCTCTTGATTTGGTGTAGAAGCCTTTTCTGGCGCAGGAGGAGTCACAGGCTGGCTAGAATGGCTTCCTTCATTTGGCGGGAATGGAGCATCCTCGGGACCCACGGTTCGATTTCTTAATGTGATGAGATGTACTTGTGCCTTCGGGTTGGTTTCAGTATTACTAGGTAACGCGCCTTGTGGTCTCTCGGAGAAATTTTGAGCTAGTTGATTTAATTGTTTTTCAACGTTTTGAATGCTAGCTTGTTGATTTCTAAAATTCGATTCCAATTGTTGAAATCGATCCGAGTTTTTCTTTTCAGTGTCAGAGATGAGGTGAGATATAGTATCTTCAAGCCTTTCTCTTCCACCTTGTTGTTGAGAGAAATTTTGTGGTTGCTGAAAATTAGTTCGTTGGTTTTGTTGGTTACTACTATTGCCGGGATCTCTCCAACCAAGATTTGGGTGGTTACGCCATCCTTGGTTGTAGGTACCTGTTGGAGGACCCGACGGCCTAGGTCTATTATCCATGTAGTTTACCATTTCTGTTTGTTCATCTAATTCTTTCATACAACTCCAATTTTCATGTGACCCACCACACCCTTCATAAGCCATAACCGAGGCCGCTTTTGTCATTTCTAGCTTTTTGATTTTTGAAGAGAGGGCCTCGATTTGGGCTTGTAAAGAGGTGCTTTCATCAACCTTATGGGCGCCCAGGGCAATAGATTTATTACCTCGGGGAGTGTGCCACTGAAAATTGGTTTGAGCAATTTCCTCAATTTGATTATATATTTCATTTGGGCGACGATTACCTAAAAGTCCCCCAGAGCTTGAATCAAGTGTTTGTCTTGTGTGTGGCAACAACCCATTGTAGAAAGTGGATACTTGTTGCCACACCGCTAGACCGTGATGAGGGCACTTTCTTAGAAGCTCCTTGAACCTTTCCCAAGTTTCATATAAGGATTCCCCATCCTCTTGTGAGTATGTATTAATTTCAGTCATTAATTTAGCCATTTTAGCAGGAGGGAAATACTTATATAGAAACTTTTGGGCAAGTTCATCCCAAGTGTTTACCGATCCAACTAGGAGGGTGTTAAGCCAAGCCTTAGCTCGGTCTTTTAGTGAAAATGGAAACATTCGAAGGCGGATGGCGTCATTTGATGCTCCATTGATCCGAAAGGTATCACATATTTCTAAGAAGTTAGTAATATGTAGATGGGGATCCTCGTCCGCAAGCCCGTGGAAGGTTGCGGAGTTTTGGAGCATTTGTATCAAATGCGGCCGAAGTTCGAAGTTGTTGGCTTCGACATTCGGTGCGTTGATAGCGGCGCCGAGATTGCCTACGGTAGGCCGTAGGTAATCCATGAGGGTACGTTGGTCCGCCATTGGAAGTGGGTCCCCCGAAGCTTTCTCTTGATTTTTAGCTTTTAGTCTTTTTCTGAGAAAGCGCTCGGGTTCTTCTAGGGGTTCTTTTATGTCTCTACTACTGGAGCTCATGCACTACGTAGGAGGTTCAAATGTGGCGCCTGGGTTCCAAGTCCTGCAACAAAAACAGAAAAGAACGCTGGTCAGAATGTTCACCACGGCCCCGTGCTCAGTGAACACGGCCCGTGGTCAGAAGTACAGTAATCGTTTTCTGTATCCCAGTTACTGGGAGTTGGACACGACCCCGTGTTGCACCGACACGGCCCCGTGTTCAGCTCTCTGTAACTCAGAAAATAAAAACTGCCAGTGATGACGCTGGGCACGGCCCGTGCTGAGCTCTGCAGAAGCTGAAAAACTAAGAAAATCCTAAAAAAAATAAAAAGAAAAGATAAAAGATGATTAGGCCGTTGATTCCTAACTTTCTTAAAATCCTTGTGTCCCCGGCAACGGCGCCAAAAACTTGATGCATGTGAAGTGTTACTTATATTAGGTGTATATTTTAAGCCCTTTTAACACTTATTTTAGCCAAGTTTTAAATTTATAAAACACGATATTTTACTAACACTAAACACACATATGGGCAAATGCACCCATCGTGAGCGTAGTATAGCGTTGGTAAGATACCGAGGTCGTCCAAGGACACAAGAGCTTTTAATACCGGTTTATCCTCAACGTCTAACCAAAATAAAAAGTTTAGAAAAATGTTTTAAGCTAAGAAAAATAAAAACTAACTAAAATGCTGAAAATAAAAATAAAAGAAAAACAGATAGACAAGATGAATCACTTGGTTCCGACTCGTATCTAGTATAACCTTTGATTATTTCCGCACTTTTGCACATAATTAAGAGATTATCTTAGTTATTGTAGTAGGCCCCTCTTTTGAAGGTGACGTTACCCTCACCCCAGTAGTTTGAGTCAGCAAGGATACAATCCTAAAAGGGTGGATTATTGGAAGATAATGAATTAAGTTATTAATGCAGTATTGTGGTAGGCCCCGCTTTTGGCGGTGACGTTACCCTCGGCTAAGTAGTCTGAGTCAGCAGGGATACAGTCCTAAATAGCCGGGTTATAGTATTAATAGTAGCTAACTTATGAGGGGATCAAAGAGTTTGGACCCCCGCCATCCAATACCGTGAAGTATTGAAGGAGGTCCTACTAAATTTGACCCAGGTCCATTGCAGGACCTCTAAACGCTGAACAATGGCAAGACCTTTACCAAACCGTTCCCTTAACCCCCGACCAGGTAGCCAACATACCTCCATATAGACCGTGGAGATATGAATGGTGAAAATCTTTTATTTTATATAGACAGTAAAATAATGCCAAGACACCACGGACAAACGATAAGGAAAGATCACCTTCAACATAAGTAACTAGTTATTAAAGTCATTAATACAAAACCAAATAAAAAGTGCAAAAGATTAGAAATAAAAAGTATTATACTAGACACTTTGTCTTCACCAAGTGATGTAAGAGACTTAGGCAAACATGGCCTTGATTGTCAAGAACTCTTACGATCAATCTTGGATCCCGAGACGACTCACACACTCTACGATGGACAATGGATGATGGTGGTGGATGATGGTGTTGTGATGGTGGTGGGTGGTGGATGAAGTGTGAGAGAGGTGGTGTGCCAAGGGATGAGTTGAAATGAATCCAAGCACTCCTATTTATAGGCTGAACAGAGAGCTGGGCACGGCCCCGTGTCCGCTGAACACGGCCCCGTGCCCGTCTGACACTCTCTCTCCTCATTAATTGTAATTCGCAATTACAATAAATGCGCCTGCTGTACTTTCGACACGCCCCCGTGTCCGCTGGGCACGGCCCGTGGTGGGCAATAGAAGCTTCTATGGATTTGTCTTTTCTGCTGCTTCTTGGGCACGGCCCCGTGCTGGCTGAGCACGGACCGTGTTCAGGCTTCTGCCTTCTCTCTTTTGCTTGGGAAGATGCCGTTGAGGGGTCGGGCAGTCCACTAATGTTCCTTTCCTTGTATTTATGTTGGATTTAGCTGTCTTTTTGCTTCTTTTGTGTTTTTGAGCTCATTTAATCCTGAAAATACAAAAGGAAGACAAAAACACTCTTTTTCCAATATTAGTACTTAAAAAGGGTTAGTTTTATGCCTCATTTGATGTTATTTATACGTTGCATTTTACACACATCACTCCCCTACTTTAGGAAATTTCGTCCCGAAATTTAATTCTAGAGGAAACTTGTGAAGACAGCTGTGACGGTTTCTCCTTCTAATAGATCCATTGAACCCTTAAGTAAAACTCTGGGCCATGTTAGGACTCTTAGCGAAATTGTTAATCCTCAAAGTGAATTCCTTGTAGTAGTAAAACATGGAATTTTGAACTACGGGCAGAAGAACGTTTCTTATGAAGACTTATCATAGGAAACTTGGTGTGTGATTGATATCAGAATTGGGGAGTGTGAGAATAAATGACATTGGTCGAGGTCCAAGACTTCTCCCGTATCATTATTCTTGTCACTATAGGTCTTAACACATGACAAAACTTCTTGTGGTTTCTGTGCACTGAATTCCATAATTATGTAGGCCTCCATAATTACGTAATTCCTTGCACAGTCCGCACAGTTCATTTCATAATGCGTAGGAAAAATTACTTGAATAAACATGAAGCGACACGACTAGACCACCAAAGGGTCCTTTTAATTAGATCAACGAACGAGCCTTTTAACTAGATCAACACATGATCTTCTTAAATAGATCGTTGTATGATCTCCTTAAATAGACCACTTAAGGGATCTTTTTTTTAATTATATCATCACATGATATTTCTAATCAAATTTTCAAATCAATCTGTTTATCTAGACCACTCAAGGGGTCTAATTTTAGAATAGTACTTTAAAACCCAAGGGACTTGACTACAACGTTGAAGTCCATTAAGGATTTAAGATAGTAACTTTGGATATCCTACTATGAATCCCTCATATGAGATATGGAAGATTCTACGAGGATTTGGATGGATTACATACAACCACAAAACATGTAAGAAACACATAAGCACAAAATTAGTTAACTTGATTCTTTAATTTGTTGTCTTTGAGCAGTTATAGCGCAGTTCTGAGAGGCTTTGCGCTTCTTCTTCTTAGATTCCTTAACATGTTCTTCCTTTGGCTCAGCTTGAGCAGTCTTGTCAGATGGTCTTGGGTCGCCTTTTCGAAAAAGCTTACGCTTCCTGATATGAGATTCAGTCAGTGTGGCAGACAAGTCAATGGCTTGTCTGACAGTAGTAGGGTTGCTGCCAGTAACGATATCCTGAATTACGTCAGGAAGACCATCAATGTATTTCTCAATCGCCTTATCCAAAGGCGTAACCATAGTAGGGCATAACAGGCTCAATTCCTCATAGCGGTCAGTATAGGCTCGATGTTCCCCACTGTCTTGCTTCAAATCATCAAATTCCCTTTTTAGAGCCCTTAGTTCATGACGAGGACAGAATTCCTTCATCATAAGAGCCCTAAGCTCAGCCCAAGTCTGTGCTAATGCAACCTCAGCACCGCGGTCTCTCATCACCCCGTTCCACCACGTAAGAGCCCTCTTCTGAAACACACTCGAAGAAAACTCGACCTTGCGATTTTCAGGATACTGAACGTGAAGGAAAGTATTCTCAATGCTCTCGAACCATTGAAGAAGCCCAGTTGCTCCCTCAGAACCACTAAACTTGAGTGGCTTAGCCAAATTGAAATTCTTGAAATTGCATGGAGCATTATGGTTGTTGTTGATGGCTTGAATCATTTGAGCATAAAGATTTGGGAAGGCAGCAGCCATTTGCTGCGCGATGATTTCCGCCAGTTCGGCATTCGCCATCTGATTGTCGCGTCGAGGAGGCATTCTAAAAGAGGAACATGAAAGGAAACGAGTGAGAGAATTAGACGAAAAGAATGAGATGAAACAAATCTGATGAAAGCAAGGATAGTGGTCATTTGTTTGTTACTACAAAGCAACAAACGACCCTGGTGATTAATCAAAGTAAATACGTCAAAAAATAATGTATCGCGAAGACATGCTCGCCTATAAGTGGACACTCACCCCAAGAGTTCCCAGGTAAGAGTGACTGGTCTGATTATGTGGATTTGTACGAACACTCTAGCCTTAGACAGAAAACTCAGGGTACAGGCACCCACCCTTCCAGTTTGCACGTGTTCACATTATTTATACCAACTTTGACGGGATTTGAAAACTTGGAGGGTTCAAACCATATAATAAATCATCCTAGAACAGATGATTAGTTTTTAAAGCGGGATAGAAATTTGTGTTCTTATTGTGGTTGTCACCTAAGAATAAGTGACGGTATTGTTTTAAAACTAAACACAAGAAAACTTGTGTTAGGGTCCTAGGAAGGTTATAGTCTAGGTCAAAGCATTACTAATAACCTAATTCCCTAAAACCATTGGCTCTGATACCAACTTTTCTGTCACAACCCGACCACGTAAAGCAACTAGACGTGGCGGAAACGTCGGGGAGTGTTGTAACATAAATATTGTTTCATAACCATGGCATAAATAATTTCGTTTTATTGAATAAATGAACTCAGTGTTTTAATACAATCAAATAAGTACAACTATGATCTTCCAAGTTTTAAAGTTGCTAAGGCACGAGTCCATCCTAAGTGTAGCATATAACATCAATCATCACCAAGCAGTACCTGAAACATGTGTAAAAATAGGTACGTCAGCATAAAAATGCCTGTGAGATACATAGGTTTTGTGAAAATAAGATTCATGACTTGTAAGTTTAAGAAAATGTTTAATAAAGTTTAGTCATGAACCTTGTAGATTGTTTTGTTTTGTAAATCATTTGAAAAGCAATAAGGTCAGATGATATGTATAATAAGAGAATAGTGTATGGTTAAATGAATAACCAAATAAAGATGAGTTTGTATAAGATAAGTTGTTTGTAAAACAATATTTTTTTTTATAAAAAGGCTTATAGTATATGTAAAAATAAACTTTGGATTTTAAGAGAATCGAATGAGTAATATATTAAAATATATTTCAGTTCCAATATCGTTAACCCAAGTATACTAAATAATGCTACGGTATGTAATGCAATGAAAACACTTATATATAAGAAGTACCAGCGGCGTATCTACCATGTTTTCATCACATTACACCCGTTCCGTTATCTAAACACTAACCAAAACCCGATTGTTTGATAGATAGTATATTAAATATAATTTAGTTGTTTAAAATAATAGTCTTCAATAGTATATTACAAGTATACTTTGGATTTATAAATAACACATTAAACTATGTTTTGGTTTTGTAAGTAACATATCAAAATATGCTTTGGATATATTAAACTATGTTTTGGTTTGTAAATAACATATCAAAATATGGTTTGGATGATTAACAAAATATATGTTGGTTTTGTACAATACCACACATGAGAGTATATCAGACTATACCTTTGGGAGTATATCAAAATATACAAATAAAAGTGTGACTTATGAATTCATTCAGACCTAGTGCATCAAAATACACCTTTGAGACTATAGGGATATCACAAAGGCAATCCCTATTTGGGTGGAGAAACAAATTGGTTTCAGACATTCCATGACAACAGGAATGGGGTGTCAAATCCAATAGCGCTATATCATACTAACAACCGGTCTGGTGAACAAAATAAGTACAATTCAACAATTTGTTTTATAATCTTTGAAAAATTAGTGTTTAAACCATAGATAGTCGTTCAGTTTGTCAACAGATAAGTACTAACATGTATAATCAATTATACTTTTGGAAAACATGAAAATAACAGATAGGTACACATGCTTCACCCCAAAACAGTTTGAAAACAGTAAAATAGGGGAACTATGTACTCACTTGAGATTGCTCAGAAGTCCTAAGATAACCACGAAGCAATGCTAGAGATCACAGAATCAAACGGCACCTAATATAGGTAACTATGTTAATTAACCGGACCTAAATTGGAGGATCGGATAGAATGAGGGTTCGTAAACCAAACGAGTATGGAGACTCGTGTAATATGGTTTAACAAAGCCTACATACTAAATGAAACCTAGTCTAAGTGCTTACGACCCATTACGACCCGTTTAGGTAGCTTATGCTACTTTAACGCGTCGTTCGCGTGAAACGCGTTCGGACCGCCTAACTAGCCCTATGACAAGTGTTATATGCCTAAACATGTTACATAATCAGTTATGTGACAAAAGTTTAGGTTACATATGCTTAATTACCAATTATACATGAAAAGGGTATTCTGGTAATTTACCTAAGGCATATAAACTACCTATCATACAACTACTTAAACGAAGCGACCATAAGGTATAACCTCGGAAGGTTATTCCCTATATACTATGGTCACCTAATGTATTTGGTAGGATCATAATGATCGACCAAATGGGTCGAGTTCGAAAGCATAAGCGACTGATCAAGTCGCTTACCCTACGACCCTAGACAACGTGGTAATCAGTAGGCATAGTCACAAGGACTATAACCATCGTGCTTACAATCACGTTGCGAAGTTCTAACGAACTTCGCATTGACCATAAACTGGTCAATGCAGAAAGTCAAACAAAGTTTGACTTTTCGAAAAGCATAAAAGAACGAAGGAACACTTACAAAGGGTCCCCGAATGCTAATCTAGATCAAAATAGCTCAGGTATGAAACAAAGGTTCCAACTTAGAGCACAATTGATCAGATTCTAGTGAGATATTAGTGAAAATGTGATGGGTATTTATATATTTCGGTTCACCGTTAGGATCGTTTCTTGGAGAAGAGGGAAAGATCTCGCCCGTACACTTGTCGGAATGTTGTGGTACTGATTTGGCACTCACCATAGGGTTTTGACACTTGGCCTTGGCCTTTGGGAGGGGTTAAAGGCTGTTAACAGCTGAAAAAAAACGTTTTGCTGCATCTGACCCTTGCTTACGGACCTCAACACTCCCAATGTTGAGGTCCGTAAGGACCTAGTTTGGCAGATTTACAGTTTCAGTCCCTGCATCCTCAAAACTTGGTTTTCGATGCGTTTTTGACACGTTTAAGCCCCGTTAACCCCATTTCAAAGCTCTAAAATGAAGTTAAAGTATAGGGAACTTGAAATGTGCTCAAAAATATATCGGATGTCGGTTCTTTTGGCCATACGGTTACATTGTTCGGTTAATTACGACGGAATACGCATAAGCGCGAAAACCGATCCAAATGGCGCGACGAATGGATTTTTCTAATGCCAAACACTAAAATAAAATATTTTAGTGTTTACATAAATTTTTGGATGTTTGGATGTATTCAGAACGTAAGTTATGCGCGAAAATGCAAACTTATGCACTTTTTGACACTTTTAGTCCCTGAATGACCCAAAAGTTTATTTTAGCACACCGAACACCTCAAAGCCTATTTCTAAGCTATATAAAGGATATTTAAGGTGTGTTTAACTTATGGTCATGTTCCAGAATGTCTGTTACAGTTCAAATTGGCATACTTTTGAAGTTTGTCAAGTTTAGTCCATGTAAGCGAATTAACTTGTTTTTGCCATACCAAAGCCTTTAAAACTTACTTCTAAGTTATGTAAAGGTTATTTAAGGTATGTTAAGCCTATTTTACTATTCCAGAGTGTTCGTTGGATTAAACTGGTTATATTTACGCATCAGAGCGCGTATAAACCTCCAGAAAGCGATTTAAAGCTTAAAATCGAACAAGAGTTGATATGTGTAAACGATACACATATTTTTACAAATCCCAAGTATGAAATACAATATTTCATTGGTTTGGCATTTGTTTCTTGGTTGAAGTGACACAGGTGTCACATCGAACGGAGCTGCCTGGATATTAGAATAGTAACTGTTGTTGTAAGAGAACTCTATCAAAGGCAAGTGTTTCTCCCAATCTTTACCAAAATCAATCACACATGCTCGCAACATGTCTTCAAGTGTCTGGATGGTTCGTTCGCTTTGACCATCCGTCTAAGGGTGATAAGCAGTACTCATGTCGAGACGTGAGCCGAATGATTTGTGCATCGCCTGCCATAAATCCGAGATGAAATGTGGATCACGATCAAAGATGATAGAGGTTGGCACCCCGTGCCTAGAAACCACCTCTTTTAGATAAACACCAGCTAGTTGTGAGAACTTATCAATTTCCTTGATTGCGAGGAAGTGCGCAGATTTCGTGAGACGGTCAACAATCACCCAGATGGTATCGCTTCCGTTTTGAGTTCTTGGCAAACCAGTGACGAAATCCATAGCAATTAGCTCCCATTTCCTCATGGGTATTTCCGGTTGCTGAAGCAGGCCAGATGGTTTCTGATATTCCACCTTGACTCTCGCACAAGTCAAACATCGTTCATATACATTGCTATGTGGCTTTCCTGCCCTGTCACCAGTACAAGGTTTTTAGATCCTAATACCTCCTATCAAAACCCAGACGACTAGAATATCGAGGCTGGTGTGCTTCACTCAACACAAGTTCCCTAGGGTTGCCGTATTGTGGGACCCATATTCGTTCCATGAAGTAGCGAATATCGTCCGACTTGTCAAAAGTTGCTTCTCCATGTCGTGCATGGATTCAACTTGAAAATTATCTTCCTTCAATGCTTCGATTTGGGCAGGACGAATCTGATCAGGTAAGTTTATTGTCGATGGTGAGCTTGCAAAGCTCGTACGCGTTTAGGTTTCATAGTCTTAATCGTTCGAGAGTCCCATCCAGCGACGCCGTCGTATGTTTAACTCTTACTACTCAAAGATATGCTGAAGGCCCTTGTGATCGGTCTAGATAGTGCTTTGGTACCGTACAAGTAATGCCTCCAGATATCAAATGCAAAGACCATGGCTTCCACCACTACTGAGAGACATAAGATATCACTTTCCCGCATTGCATCAGCATGCAACCGAGACCTTGAATCGAAACAACGTGGTACACTACCAAATTACCCGTATCATCGGGTAGGGACAGTACTCAGTGTGCTGTAGAGTTTGGTTTCAAAGCTGAAAAGACGTTTTCCTGTTTTGTCCTCCACAAATACACAACACCCTGTTGTGTTATCGCGTTACAAGCTATGATATCTTCGAAATTCCCCCGATGAACCTACGATATTACCGAGCGTGGCCAAGAAGTTTGCCGCGTATCCGAAGGATCCTTTGGTGCCATCCAGTTTCAAGTAGAATTGACTATAGCGAGTTCCACTTATATTCCCAACTTGTTGACTATGTGACCAAGAAAGTGTACTTCCCAGGTCCAGAAGTCACACTTAGAAAGACTTCGCGTGGAGTTGCTCCTCCCTCAGGAGCTCTAAGGTAAGATACAAGTGCCGCTCATGGTGTTCCTTTCTCCTAGAAATGGTTCAAAACGCCATCAATAAACATAGTTGACGAATTCGGCGAGGTGAAGTTTACACATACGACTCATGTGGTTCATAAGGCTGTTGGTGTATGGGGTAACCTGAATGTCATAAACAAAAAATCGTAATAACCGTACTGTGTTAGAAATGCCATTTTAGAATCATCCTCCTCTTGGACTTCCTTTTGATGATTGCCCGATCTCGAGTCGATTTCCGAGTAGAAGCTTGACCCATGCAGCTGGTCAAGCAGGTCGTCGATGTGAGGTAATGGGTGACGGTTTCCGACTGTTACCTTGTTGAGTCTACGATAGCCGATACATGTACAAAAGGACTCGTCCTTCTCTTCCCAGATAGAGCTCGGGCTCCCCAAAGTGTGACACCTGGGTCACTGCGACCATCAAACAAATACCAAACCAATGAAATATTGTATTTCATACTTGGGATTTGTATAAATTTGTGTATCCTTTGCACATATCAATTCTTGTTCGATTTCAAGCTTTAAATCGCTTTCTGGAAGGTTATACGCGCACTAATGCGTAAATATAACCAGTTTAATGCAACGAACACTCCGGAATAGTGAAATAGTCTTAACATACCTTAAATAACCTTTACATAACTTAGAAATAAGCTTTGAGGGGTTCGGTATGCTAAAATAAACTTTTGGGTCATTCAGGGACTAAAAGCGTCAAAAAGTGCATAAGTTTGCACTTTCGCCCATAACTTACGTTCTGAATACATCCGGACATCCAAAAATTTATGTAAGCATTATAATATTATGCTTTAGTGTTTGGCTTGTCAAAATTCCATTCGTCGCGCATTTTGGACCGTTTTTGCGTCCGTTACGACTTCCGTCGTAATTAACCAAACATCATAACCGTACGGCCAAACGAACCGACATCTGAGATGTTTTCAAGCATATTTCATGTTCCCTATGTCTTAACATCATTGTGGGGCTTGAAATTGGGTTTGACGGGTGTTAGAAGTGCCGTTACGCAACGAAACAAGGTGCAGGGACCAAAAGTGTAATTCTGCCAAAGTTGATGGCTTACGGACCGTAAGCCATCACCCTTACGGTCCGTAAGCAGGGGTCAGATGCAGAAACTCGTTTTAATTGCTGTTAACAGCTTTTCAACACTCCAAAGGCCAATGCCACATGTCAATCTCTGGTGGTGGGGGCAAATTGAGTTACCATAACATTCCACCACATGTACGGATGAGATTCGAGCACGGTATTCGATAAACGATCCTAACGGTTGTCCAAATACTATAAATACCCAACCCCATTCAACTCAAAACCCACAAAATCTGATCTAAAAGCTCTAAATTGAAGCCAATGCTTCATACCTGAGCTACTTGGATCAAGATTAGCTTTCGGGGACCCTTTGTAAGTGTTCCTTCGTTCTTTTATCGCTTTTCGAGTCCGAAAGTCAAACTTTGTTTGACTTTATGCATTGACCAGTTTATGGTCAATGCGAAGTTCGTTTGAACTTCATAACGTGAGCGTAATCACGATGGTTATAGTCCTTAGTAACTATACCTACTGATTACCACGTTATCTAGGCTCAGTGACGAGTCGTAGTTTCGGCCAAAACGCGCATTCTTGCGTATTTTGTAACCAAACTAATCTTAGGTATCAAAACCGTTTGTTTTGATACCAAACCTATTTTCTAAACTTAGTTAAGCATGTTTTAACATGCTTAGCTCGTCATTTTTAGTTTAGTGCTTATATAGGGTCGTAAGGGTAAGCGATCAAATCAATCGCTTATGCATTCGAACCCGACCCGTTTGGTCGATCATTAGGATCCGACCAAACACATTAGGTGACCAT
This sequence comes from Helianthus tuberosus, assembly GCA_030545235.1. Lineage (NCBI taxonomy): Eukaryota > Viridiplantae > Streptophyta > Magnoliopsida > Asterales > Asteraceae > Helianthus > Helianthus tuberosus. Next base: position 108,323,304 of record CM060412.1, on the reverse strand, counting down.
AGTATATAGGGAATAATCTTCCATGGTTATACCTTATGGTCGCTTCGTTTAAGTAGTTGTACGATAGGTAGTTTATATGCCTTAGGTAAATTACCAAAATGCCCTTTTTACGCCAAAATTCATTTTAAGCATATGTAACGTAACTTTTGACATCTAAACTGATTGGGCAACAATATTAGACATGTTAAGGCATATTTTACTTGTCATAGGACTAGTAAGGAGTCCGAACGCGTTTTACGCGAACGACGCGTTAAAGTAGCATAAGCTACCTAAACGGGTCGTAATGGGTCGTAAGCACTTAGGTTAGGTTTCATTTAGTATGTAGGCTTTGTTAAACCATACTACATGAGTTCCCATACTCATTTGGTTTACGATCCCTCATTCTATCCGATCCTCCGATTTAGGTCCGGTTCATTAACATAGTTACCTATATTAGGTGCCGTTTGTTTCCGCGATCTCTAGCATTGCTTGGTGGTTATCTTAGGAATTCTGAGCAATCTCAAGTGAGTACATAGACCCCTCTTTTACTGTTTTCCAAACTGTTTTGGGGTGAAACACATGTGCCTACTTGTTACTTTCATGCTTTCATATCATTTGCTTGTTATGTTCAATAGTACACTTATAGTACATGATTTCATTGTTTTTATGCTATGTATGCCCATTGTGTGCATACTTAGTACATCGTTTTACATTACATTTTATGCTATGTATGTCCATTGTGTGCATACTTAGTACATTGATTTTACATTACATTTTATGCTAAGTATGTCCATTGTGCGCATACTTAGTACATTATTTTACATTACATTTTATGCTATGTATGTCCATTGTGTGCATACTTAGTACATTATTTTACATTACATTTTATGCTATGTATGTCCATTGTGCGCATACTTAGTACATTATTTTACATTACATTCTATGCTATGTATTTCCATTGTGTGCATACTTAGTACATTTATTATTCATCACATGCTTACATTTTGGTATGACATTTGTTTGTTTAAATGGGACAATGTACATTCATTAACACCGATCACGCCGCTCGGTAGTAGGTAGTGGTACCATAGGACTTGCCAACTCCCATTCCTGAAATCCCGGGTTTGTTTGGATTGGAAGGAATGACCGAATCCGAATACATTTCTAGGTGGACCTTAGACTTTGTGCTAGGGTTTATTCTACTGTCACAAGGCTTGGATGTATGAATTTTCACACTACCGCATAGATGTTTATATCAGTATAGCATGCATTTGTTCCACAAAACATAACTTTGATTTAAACCATGTTTTACTTCAATACCTTGTTTTGTGCATTTTTACATTTGGTTTAGTTGATATATTTCACTTACCATATATGATATTTTGACATTGATATACACAATTCATGATTTACATTAGACATAAACATTTTGACATTGATATACACAATTCATTATTTACATTAGACATAAACATTTTGACATTGACATACACAATTCATGATTTACATTAGACATAGACATTAGATATGGTTTTCACACAAACATTTTGACAATTGATTATACATAAACATTTACTTTGGCGGTTTGGTTTGAGTAAGTGATTTAAGTAACGAGGCGTGTGTAATATGGTACAAGCATGGTGGATATGCCGCTGGTACTTCTTATATATAAGTGCTTGTATGGTATTACATATCATATCTTTATTTGAATCATTTCAATTTAGACATATAACATTTTATACAAATAACATACTTTTCACAATACATTGTTTTACAAACAACTTATCTGATATTTACTCATTTTACTTGGTTATTTACTTAACCATGTATTATTCTTTTATACATATATATCATTTGGTTTATTAATCACTTTTCAAATGATTTACAAGACAAAGCAAATTACAAGGTTCATGACTAAACATTTTCTTAAACATAAGTCATGAATTCTATTTTCACAAAACCTATGTATCTCACATGCATTTTTATGCTGACGTACCTATTTTCACATGTGTTTCAGGATATGATGCTTAGGATTTATCAAGATACACTAGGACGGACTTGTGCCTTAGCGACAATAAAAGATGCAAGACTAGTTATTTATGTTATGTTTCTTTGATTGTCAAGACATTGTAACTCTTTTAATCAATAAAACAATATTTCAATTTCCATGTGTTATGAAACAATGATTCTGTTACAACACTCCCTGACGTTTCCGCCACGTTTTGTTGTTTTACGTGGTCGGGGTGTGACAGAAAAGTTGGTATCAGAGCTCATGGTTATAGGGAATTAGGTTATTAGTAATGCTTTGACCTAGTCTATAACCTTCCTAGGACCCTAACGCGGGTTTACTTGCGTTTAGTCATAGAACAATACCGTCACCTATCCTTAGGCGACGACCACAACAAGAACATAAATTTCAAAACCGCTTTGAAAACTAATCATCTGTTCTAGGATGATTGATTACTAGGTTTTGAACCCTCTGTTATAAGGTTTTGAACCCCTTTGAACTGTCAAAATCTCGTCAAAGTTTGGGTCATATAATGTGAACACGTGCAAACTGGAAGAGTGAATGCCTGTACCCTGAGTTTTCTGTCGAAGGCTAGAGTGTTCGTACAAATCCGCAGTATCGGACCAGTCACTCTTACCTGGGAACTCTTGGGGTGAGTGTTCACTTATAGGCGAGCATGTCTTCAGTGATACATTAGTATGATCCGTTTACTTTGATTTGTCACCGTCTCATTTGTTTGCCTTAGGTAACAAACAAATGATCGCAAATTCTTATGCATTGCCATTCTATAATGTTTATCCGATGACGTTTCATTTGTTTCCTCCTATATCTTTCTTTTCCTCCAGAATGTCTCTTCTTCACAACAACGGTCAATTATCCGAGCAGACTGCCAAATTTGCCCAGCGAATAGGCGAAGTAATTCTGAAGACTGTTGAATTAGGCATTGCCATGTCTCGTCTCGACAATGAAGCCACTCAAGGGCCACCAAAGGAAGCAGAAGTCAAGCCTGCACCACCAGCCAAGAAACCAATCAAGGAATCAAAGACCATGGATGAACAGACTGGATCCCCTAAGAGGTCAAAGAAGCGAAAGGCTTCTCAGAACTTCACCGTGGTCGCTCACAATGGCCAAGCCGTCCCCAACCAACCAGCTCAACCCCCTGCTGGGAAGCCATACAAAGGAACTGCTCCTTTGTGCAAATGATGCAACCGTCATCATTCAAACCTCTTACCCTGCTTCAAATGTACCTACTGTGGACGGTGGGGACATCTGATTAACATATGCCGCTTTGCTATCCAAAACAAAGCTGCTATAAACATTGCTGCTACCCAACCCCAAGTCAACCCTACTCAAGCTCGTTTTTCGGCGGGTACTTGCTACAACTGTGGCGAGACGAGCCATTTCAGGAACAAATGCCCAGAACTTGCTAATGCAAATCTGACCCTCGGATGAGCAGTTGGCTGATTAGAAGATGTTGTTGTCTTATGCTTTTGTTTCATTTGTTTTCTTGTAATGTGAAACAATCGGTTTTGTTCATAAATAAATTATTGTTCACAATTCTGATATACGAGTGTAGTTACATGTGTGTATGATTTTTCCTATGATACCTACATCAAGGAACTATATTCCTTACAAACTACTCTTGCGAATTTCCCATTCTTGTGTTTGCTCATGATTCCCTTGGAAAATTCTAAGTACTCGTTTCATTCTAAGAAAACAAAGTACATGAAATAAAGTGACATTATGAGTAATCGTGCTTTTCACACATCTGTGCCCTTGAATTCTTGGTTAGATAACTGAGGGTATTTTCAAATCTTAAACCCATTACGTTCTGATTTTTTTTAACATGCATAACATAAGTTTTCAAAACAACCTTCATGATTTCAAAAACATTTTCCAAAACACTTTTAATAAAGTGTATTTACATAACATAACAAATGCACGATTTCAAAAGCATCATTCATGTTTTCAAAAACCTTATACATAATTTCAAAATTCATCTCGCATGATTTTAAATCATTTTTATAAATATACCTACCTAATACACCTACTTTATGATTTCAAAAGTATTATATATAAGGTTTCAAAAACATTGAACACATTTTTAGAACCCCATGCATAGTTTTCCAAAAATATTCTCCTCATACATTGACTTAACCTTCAAATTCTGCTTCATATGTCACCTTGGCATATCAAGCATCTCAACTTCATAAGCATTTTTACTTCATGTTTTGACTTAGGCACATCCAGTGCAAGGTTTCAAAACATCTTCAACTTCTAAAATCAATATGGGATCTTTTTATCTTCACAATTAGACCCTTGTGGATGATTATCATTCAAATCAGAATCCTTAATTGGATTCCTTGTGTACCTTAATTCGAACATTTCGGTTCCTTATAATCGAAATCAAATTTTTTTTCTTTTAAAAATCTTTCTATCTTTATAGTTAGATTCTTGATAATGTTTAAAGTACCAAATGAAATCCACGAGATGGATTCCTAGTGTGCTTTAAATACATGTGCTCTGTTAGCAAAACAAATTAACAAATTAAAGATCTAGATAAACAATCTTTGTGGTTATACGACTATGTGTTTATGCATCTTGTGTTTTCTTTTATGCATTTTGTGTTTTTGTATACTCTGGATATTCGTTATTTAAATCCTCGTAGAATCTTTCATATCTTCATATGAGGGATTCGTAGTAGGATATTCAAAAAGGTACTACCTTAAATCCTTAATGGGCTTCTATGTAATAGTTAAGACCCTTGGATTATATAGTACCACTTCATGATTCATAAGAGACCCTTTTAGTGGTCTAGTAAAAAAGATTGATTCAAAATCTTGTTAAGAATGACATGTGATGATATAAGCTGAAAAGACTCCTTGGTTGTCTATTAAAATCATTTATTGATTTAATAAAAGAGACTTTATGGTGGTCTAGTCACACTCATCACAGGTTTGTTCATTTGGTTTTCCCCTACACATTATAAAATGTGCGAACTATGCAAGGAATTGTGTAATTATGGACGCGTACATAATTATGAAATTTAGTGCACAGAAACCCAGTAAGATTTATTATGTGTAAGAACCGATAGTGACAACAATAACAAAATGAGAACGATGTAATGGAGGTACGGTGGACGCACCAATAACGCTTAATAGACTATTATATAAGTGTCCCTCCTACATTGTAAGCATGATGTTATTTAAAGTTACTAGAAGTTCAAGAACTCTAACCAGTGCTATCCAATCTTTTCAACTTCATGTTTCAAGCTCTCACAAGTTTCCTTTAAATAAATTTCGGGACGGAATTGCCTAAAGTAGGGGAGACTGTGACACCTGGGTCACTGCGACCATCAAACAAATACCAAACCAATGAAATATTGTATTTCATACTTGGGATTTGTATAAATATGTGTATCCTTTGCACATATCAATTCTTGTTCGATTTCAAGCTTTAAATCGCTTTCTGGAAGGTTATACGCGCACTGATGCGTAAATATAACCAGTTTAGTGCAACGAACACTCCGGAATAGTGAAATAGGCTTAAAACACCTTAAATAACCTTTACATAACTTAGAAATAAGCTTTGAGGGGTTCGGTATGCTAAAATAAACTTTTGGGTCATTCAGGGACTAAAAGCGTCAAAAAGTGCATAAGTTTGCACTTTCGCGCATAACTTACGTTCTGAATACATCCGGACATCCAAAAATTTATGTAAGCATTATAATATTATTCTTTAGTGTTTGGCTTGTCAAAATTCCATTCATCGCACATTTTGGACCGTTTTTGCGTCCGTTACGACTTCCGTCGTAATTAACCGAACATCGTAACCGTACGGCCAAACGAACCGACATCCAAGATATTTTCAAGCATATTTCATGTTACCTATGTCTTAACATCATTGTGGGGCTTGAAATTGGGTTTGATGGGTGTTATAAGTGCCGTTACGCAACGAAACAAGGTGCAGGGACCAAAAGTGTAATTCTGCCAAAGTTGATGGCTTACGGACCGTAAGCCATCACCCTTACGGTCCCTAAGCAGGGGTCAGATGTAGAAACTCGTTTTGACTGCTGTTAACAGCTTTTCAACACTCCAAAGGCCAATGCCACATGTCAATCTCTGGTGGTGGGGGCAAATTTAGTTACCATAACATTCCAACACATGTACAGATGAGATTCGAGTACGGTATTTGATAAACGATCCTAACAGTTGTCCAAATACTATAAATACCCAACCCCATTCAACTCAAAACCCACAAAATCTGATCTAAAAGCTCTAAGTTGAAGCCATTGCTTCATACCTGAGCTACTTGGATCAAGATTAGCTTTCGGGGACCCTTTGTAAGTGTTCCTTCGTTCTTTTATCGCTTTTCGAGTCCGAAAGTCAAACAAAAGTTTGACTTTCTGCATTGACCAGTTTATGGTCAATTCGAAGTTCGTTTTAACTTCATAACGTGAGCGTAATCATGATGGTTATAGTCCTTAGTAACTATACCTCCTGATTACCACGTTATCTAGGCTCAGTGACGAGTCGTAGTTTCGGCCAAAACGCGCATTCTTGCGTATTTTGTAACCAAACTAATCTTAGGTATCAAAACCGTTTGTTTGGATACCAAACCTGTTTTCTAAACTTAGTTAAGCGTGTTTTAACATGCTTAGCTCGTCATTTTTAGTTTAGTGCTTATATAGGGTCGTAAGGGTAAGCGATCAAATCAATCGCTTATGCATTCGAACCCGACCCGTTTGGTCGATCATTAGGATCCGACCAAACACATTAGGTGACCATAGTATATAGGGAATAACCTTCCGAGGTTATACCTTATGGTCGCTTCGTTTAAGTAGTTGTATGATAGGTAGTTTATATGCCTTAGGTAAATTACCAAAATGCCCTTTTTACGCCAAAATTCATTTTAAGCATATGTAACATAACTTTTGACATCTAAACTGATTGGGCAACAATATTAGACATGTTAAGGCATATTTTACTTGTCATAGGACTAGTTAGGCAGTCCGAACGCGTTTTACGCGAACGACGCGTTAAAGTAGCATAAGCTACCTAAACGGGTCGTAATGGGTCGTAAGCACTTAGGTTAGGTTTCATTTAGTATGTAGGCTTTGTTAAACCATACTACATGAGTTCCCATACTCATTTGGTTTACGAGCCCTCATTCTATCCGATCCTCCGATTTAGGTCCGGTTCATTAACATAGTTGCCTATATTAGGTGCCGTTTGATTCCGCGATCTCTAGCATTGCTTGGTGGTTATCTTACGACTTCTGAGCAATCTCAAGTGAGTACATAGACCCCTCTTTTACTATTTTCCAAACTGTTTTGGGGTGAAACACATGTGCCTACTTGTTACTTTCATGCTTTCATATCATATGCTTGTTATGTTCAATAGTACACTTATAGTACATGATTTCATTGTTTTTATACTGTGTATGCCCATTGTGTGCATACTTAGTACATCGTTTTACATTACATTTTATGCTATGTATGTCCATTGTGTGCATACTTAGTACATTGATTTTACATTATATTTTATGCTATGTATGTCCATTGTACGCATACTTAGTACATTATTTTACATTACATTTTATGCTATGTATGTCCATTGTGTGCATACTTAGTACATTATTTTACATTACATTTTATGCTATGTATGTCCATTGTGCGCATACTTAGTACATTATTTTACATTACATTCTATGCTATGTATGTCCATTGTGTGCATACTTAGTACATTTATTATTCATCACATGCTTACATTTTGGTATGACATTTGGTTTGTTTAAATGCGACAATGTACATTCATTAACACCGATCATGCTGCTCGGTAGTAGGTAGTGGTACCATAGGACTTGACAACTCCCATTCCTGAAATCCTGGGTTTGTTTGGATTGGTAGGAATGACCGAATCCGAATACATTTCTAGGTGGACCTTAGACTTTGTGCTAGGGTTTATTCTACTGTCGCAAGGCTTGGATGTATGAATTTTCATAATACCGCATAGATGTTTATATCAGTATAGCATGCATTTGTTCCACAAAACATAACTTTGATTTAAACCATGTTTTACTTCAATACCTTGTTTTGTGCATTTTTACATATGGTTTAGTTGATATATTTCACTTACCATACATGATATTTTGACATTGATATACACAATTCATGATTTACATTAGACATAAACATTTTGACATTGATATACACAATTCATGGTTTACATTAGACATAAACATTTTGACATTGATATACACAATTCATGATTTACATTAGACATAAACATTTTGACATTGATATACACAATTCATGATTTACATTAGACATAGACATTAGATATCGTTTTCACACAAACATTTTGACATTTGATTATACATAAACATTTTACTTTGGTGGTTTGGTTTGAGTAAGTGATTTAAGTAACGAGGCGTGTGTAATATGGTACAAGCATGGTGGATACGCCGCTGGTACTTCCTATATATAAGTGCTTGTATGGTATTACATATCGTAGCGTTATTTGAATCATTTCAATTTAGACATATAACATTTTATACAAATAACATACTTTTCATAATACATTGTTTTACAGACAACTTATCTGATATTTACTCATTTTACTTGGTTATTTACTTAACCATGTATTATTCTTTTATACATATATATCATTTGGTTTATTAATCACTTTTCAAATGATTTACAAGACAAAGCACATTATAATGTTCATGACTAAACATTTTCTTAAACATAAGTCATGAATTCTATTTTCACAAAACCTATGTATCTCACATGCATTTTTATGCTGACGTACCTATTTTCACATGTGTTTCAGGATATGATGCTTAGGATTTATCAAGATACACTAGGGCGGACTTGGGCCTTAGCGACAATAAAAAATGCAAGACTAGTTATTTATGTTATGTTTCTTTGATTGTCAAGACATTGTAACTCTTTTAATCAATAAAACAATATTTCAATTTCCATGTGTTATGAAACAATGATTCTGTTACAACACTCCCCGACGTTTCCGCCACGTTTTGTTGTTTTACGTGGTCGGGGTGTGACACAAAGCAAGGAGGTAGATTAGTTAAAAAAAACCCTGCCCAATGGTTCCTGAAGTTAAGTAGGAAGTTCTTACAACTTTCATCTTGTGAGGCGATAAGAGATACGAGGAATCAGGGCTGCTTCTAACATGATACAAATCTGAGGCTCCCCCTGATGATATGAAAATAATCCTGGAAGTTCTTCAGAAGTCACTTCGGGAAATTAACGAACGACTTGTAAATCTTCACTCTTCTCCTCCCAGGGCTTAGTACCTATAACCAGTGACAGGATAGCAGGATAGCTGAATCGCTTCTTGACTTCCATAGTCAAAGTGATACTGACATTCAGTGAATCTCCCCCAGGGAGAGGTATACGTGCAATTTTCATCTTTACAAAGGTTTCTGCTCGATACTTGGACAAGCAGTCCATACTAACGACTACATCAAAGCTTCCAAGGGTAGCGGGAAAAGTGTCAATGTTGAACGTGTGATCTACAAGTTTGAGTTTGCATCTTAAGAAAACGTGTGAGACTTCAATTGGCTTACCATCAACCACTTCTACAACGTGTTTGGTTTCAAGAGGTATCAAGGTTGAACAGAACATAGATGAAACGTGCAGGCCACCATGTTGCTATATGCCTGGTGTCGCCCACGCCAATCCTAAATGCCCTTCCACAAGCATCATTTCCTGTGTTGTTGTTATCGTTACACGGATTCCTAGTACTGTCATTGTTCCCTAGGTTGTTGTCATCTTGATTTAACAACAGTCAATCCTTGTCGAAGTCACCTTCGTTCCCATACTGAAGATTATGATTGCGAGTACCTTGTTGTCACCGTGGCCATTGCTCCTAATGTCGTCGCTTTGTAGACAGATCTCTACGGTCTTTTATCAGTTGGGTCCACCTTCTCGTTGTTCTTGTCACGTCCTAGGGCACTACCCATTGCGCTAGCAGTTACACACTCCACACTCTAGTTAATTGTCATCTTTTATGCCCAGATGGATTCGCAAAAGTTGGGTCCTAAAGGTTGCTGATTAGTGTTAGTGACTTGGTTGAAATTAATCTGCTGGTGTTCGTTGTCGGAAAGCAGGGTCGTCTTAATACTAGAGTGGTAATGTATCACGCTCATCTTCTTATCCATCGGTCTTGCGAGTCGATTGAACAATGCATGGTGAGTTGCTAGAGAGTGCAGGAGTGATCATACTTCGGGATCTAAGGCGTCAATTCATGGAATTCAAGTAAACGGAGAAAGTGAGGAAGGCACAGATCAAGCATTCAATGGTTCTATAACTTAACTCAAAGACGCTCTCATTAACACCTAACGTTCTTGGACAGTTCTCTAGACGTTCAAATACGTGTGTAGGCAACACTCAATATCATCAAGGTTCGTAAGGATCTAGAGGGTAGTGAAAGGGTTACGTTTGAATAGGAGGCAATCATCGCTACGACACATATAGATCGTGGTGTTTCTCATTAGATTGAATAATGGAATGAATGCCCTTCACACTTGTTAAGTCTCCCTAGGACTCACATGCACCCCACGTTATTATTATGTGTGCACCCACAATAATAATATGATTTGCATGCTCATCTCAGTTCCTCCTAACTCATGTTAAATGGTTCCTCAAATTCGAGTAGCAAAACAAAGGACATTACAAAGCATGGGTCATGGATGTCTAGAAGAAATGCCACACTATCAATCACATAACATAGGCAAGTAACACATGGATTCTTATTGCAGTGCTAAATGTGCTATCACATGCAATATCATACATAAGTGTTCACTAGTTATGCAGTGCAATGAGTAAACAAGAGACAAACCTAGCAATCTGGAGCTGAGTGTCATGGTCGATTTCTGAACTGTTTGGTTATAGTCTGGTTTTATAAAAACGTTTTAAAACCAAGTTCACTATAACCAGTGACTCTGATACCAAACTGTCACACCCCCAAAATACCACATGCGGAAACCCCCGCGAGTCATGTGACGTACCAGGATCCAATCCACCAATCACATTGAACTTATAAATATATTTAAATAAAACTTTCATTCATTAACATAAAGTGTTACAAACGTTACATGTCATTCATTGTATATAGCGGAAACATAATTCATTTGTTAAGTGTTTCGAAAAACATGTGTACATAAACCATTACGCTTGTATTTGTGACAACTGGCACAAACCGGTAATTTCCGTACATTTTAATTATTAATTAATGACTGCAATTATGTGCTTAATTGTCAGCAATGTCTGAACACATGCTAAACAAGTGAATTCATGCAAGTTGTATACTACAAAATATTGCTTTATGCATAAACGAGAGCGTTGCGTCAAAAATACTAGTAAACTCACCGGTAAGACACACTGTGTCAACAGAACTACAGAAAGCAGTCAGACATTAGAATTGAGGCCTAGGTGTAGGTCCAACAACAAGAATACATTAAAACCCAAGAGTATATACAAGGGTTTAATATCTAGACATACGAAAGCAAAAATACGCACAAAAACGCACCCGAAACGCACTTTAAGTGCAGAATTTTAGTAAATTCAGCTCAAATCAGCTTTTAAACGTATAATTATCATGCAGAAATTACGTTTTATCATTCAGAATACTTTCCTAAGTGTCGGAAACTGAAAAGGGTACAAAAGGGTACTTAAAAGACACTAAAAAGCGTGATTTAACGCTTTAACGAATCGGTATCTAACCGAACAACCGGACTTTACCCAGAGCATAAAAATATTGTCAATGACATTGTTTATACTTTACTGAGCTAGTTTGGGCCCCCAAACACCCTAACACCCGTTATATTTCATAACACACTAATAAGTTACTTAAGTTCCTAACTAACATAACTAGACACTAACTAGTTGATTGGAATCTAACTAAACACCCCCCCTAACCAATCGGTTCCCCCATGTGGGACACAACACCCATTTCTTTGATTATTCTATTAATCATGTCTAATATCTATAGAACACATTACATGATGGACAATGAGGAAGTTAGTTTATAAGTAAACTCAAGGGTTAATTAGTTTCATTTTCACAAACCACTCAACAAACAAACCACTCCCTTCCCTCCTTCCTTGTTCTCGGCTCAACCAAGCACCACCACCACCCTCATTTTTGAACATCCTCCATCCATTCCAAGGTGATATTGAGGTGTAAGAAGGTCACTAACGAAGCTCGGTGCAAGCGGATCTTGAAGGACCTTCACCATTTGCTTTTATCCACCTCATTTGCACTATTGAACTTCCCTAGCCTTGAGCTAGTAGTAAGAGTTCTAAAACATCCTCTTGTTCTTGTTTAAAGTGGTTAATAGGTGATTTAACGGTTAAAACTCAAGAACACACAAGATCAAAACTAAAAGTCTTGAAAGAAAGATAAACTAGTTGGATAAAGAGTAGATATGTGTGTAAATCATATGAATCTTGTATGGTTGTTATTATTTGATGTTGTTTGTTACTAGAAGTGGGATAGATCATCATCTAACCATACTAGGTTTTGTTCAAGAACATGAACTAGTAGTATGTTAGTGTTAAAGTTATGGAAGATGATGAAACCTTCCATCCATGAAACATGAACTTGTGTAAATATAAAATTTCTTGTAAAATAAGACTCTAAATTAGTAGATCTAAAGATCCACAAGTGGTTTTTCGGAAGAACCAAGTAAAATATACAAGTCTTGTTTTAAACCCGAATCTTACATACACTAAAAGCATTTTAGTGAATAAACAAGTGTGTAAACACTTGTGTCACAAGAAAAATTTAACAACAAATATGTTTGGTAAATCATGACTAGAAGTTGTGAAACTTCAATATCTTTAAAAATACAGTTTTTAAGAAACTAAATTTATTTTTAAAGATAACAAGACTTGCTAAATGTGCTAGTAAGTTACTATGCATTTTTGTAAATATTCAAGTTCATGAAATGGAGAAATTAGTGATTATTGTTGATAATTGTTGTTGATGATTGTTGACGATTTAAAAGAAAATAAACACATGTTTTGAAAACATGGGAAACCTCCATTTTTAGGGGAAACTCTGTCAAAATTTTTATAATTTTTGACACTTAGAAAAATATAAGTTTTTGAGAAACTTATTCCCTAAAAATGTATTTAAAAGTATTACCAAGGTTTCCCTAATTTTTGGTGATAAGAAATGAGGATTTCTTCAAGAATAAAAATGGATATTAAGTATATATATTTTTGAGAGAAAAATATATATTATTTGATCACCAACTTTTGTGCTAAGTGTATATAGTATGTGTTATACGTGCTAGTGTATTAAGACTTAAAAATACACTAAATACTCATGAGAACTATAAACACAAAAATACACATACAACATACAAGATACATAATTCGGGTGCAAAGTGCAAAACACGAGATACTTATATTAATTTTTGAGAAAAATAATATAAGTTAGATGCTAAGTTAAAAATATAAAATATTTTTAACACGACTAATACAAATACAAAAGTGAGTGACTGTACTTGTGCGACGCAAGTCTAGTGACTAACATTAAGAAAACGCGTATAGGTCATGACGTTAATTAAGCAAATCCGGTGAAGTTTACGACGCACAGGAACGCAAAGTTGTGAGTTCATGCTCCCCCTTTTCTCTTAACTGTTTTCAGTTTTATAACTTCGGGGGTGAAATACATTTACAAATATTACTATGTTTACAAATGGTATGATAACAAGAAGCACACTTGGTGAGGACGAGTACCAAGTGTGATGAGATATAAGAATACAAGAGGCGCACTTAGTGAGGACGAGTACCAAGTATGATGCGTTATGAGAAATGATACGAGAAATCGTGTCACGAATAGGGTACATAAGCACCATTAATCAACGATATACCTAGACCGCATAACAAAAGGTTAGATCTTTTGTGTCTCAGAATATACCAACTAAATGCCTAAGGTTAGGTGACTTCCTATGTCGCGTCACATGTTAATGGCTTTGCAACCCATTAACAATCCTGATACTTCAGGAATACTTTGTTTACATAAAATTCATACCATACTAAAACTTAATTTATACTTGAAGTACGTGGGGTACTCAAGAAAACTTGAGTTATACTCGAGTACGTGGGGTACTCAAGAAAACGGGAATTATACTTGAGTACGTGGGGTACTCAAGAAAAACTTGAATTATACATGAGTACGTGGTGTACACGTGAATACTTGATTTATATATGAAAACTTGATTTATACATGACCCAAACTATGTTTTCATACAAAGTATACAAACGTGAAATACAAAAACTGCATGAATTCACACCAACATTATGTTGACGTTTTTTCCAAAACTCACATGTATTTCAGGTAGCTAGGGTGGATGTGTGCGCGGTCTGACTCATGCTCGTGGATGTCTCTTTGTTTATCGTTAAATAAAGTTGTAAACTTTTAAGATAATGTTTTATGCTATCTAGCGATGTAACGCTATTTTATGTTTCAAATTATGGTATTTGAAGTTATTTTCATGAGCATGTAGTATGTTTACTAATCGTATGCAATGAGAACCTTTCATGATCACACCTCGTGCTTCCACCGCGGAAAGGGGTGTGACAGATTGGTATCAGAGCTGCGATTGTAGTGAACCAGGATTCCTTCTCGAGTCTAGTCTACAATCTCTAGGATCCTTTCACGAAAAAAAATTTTCAAAGAGTTTTCATTGCATAAAACGTCCCACGACATCCACTACCTGAAACTGTTTACTTGAGTCTAGAAAAGGCACTTCGAGACTTAGGGTGCACCGAAGTAGCACTTGTCTTTAACTGAGAAATTACTTGCAGTTATGTGTGATAATTAGCATATACTAGAAGTAGAATGTCACAAGTATACGTGACTTTACCTGAAAGCAATGGCCTATCTGAAGGAAGAAATACGCGGATGAAACAAACTATGCGGACTGTGCAAGGAGTTACGTAATTATGGATGCAAACATAATTAAGGAATTCAGTGCACAGAAACCACAACAAGTCTTGTCACGTATAGATTCCCTCAGTGCAAGCCTACTAAGTACTCTGCTGAAGTAATAATTGTTTGATGTCACTTATGTGGTATATATACCTGTGAATATATATGATACTACTGTCTAGTGTGACGATATCAAACAAATGTCTAACCCTGTTGTGTTATGTTCTGTCAGAACAAGGCACCCAGGAAAACTGTGAATGCTCGCAATGATGATCAACCTCCTCCTCCCCCACTGCCAAGAACTGCTGAAGAGCTAAACGCTCTACTGGAAGAACGGATCTTCGCTGCTATTGCCCAATACGAGGCAAACCGAACTCAAGACAGTGGAGGACTGAGCAACGCTAGACGTAATGGGGACGGAGATTCATCTGGAGGAAACGCAGCTCAAGGTAACCTTAACACTATGTACTAAGCATGAAGAAATTTATGAACGGTCTCTGTTTCATTATTTCTTTGATTGCTCACATGTGAATTGGTTGAATCAATTCCAGGCTGCACTTTCAAGCAGTTCCTCGACTGCAAGCCGATGAACTATGACGGCACAGGAGGTGCAGTAGCATTTGTGCGCTGGACGGAGAAGACTGAAGCTACTATCCGCATGAGCAAGTGTACCGCGGATCAACAAGTCACTTTTGCTACCGGATTGTTCGTCGATGAAGCTCTGACATGGTGGAACTTGCAAGCCTAAACTTTGGGTGATGATGCCGCTTATAGCCTAACTTGGGAAGAACTGAAGGAAAGGATGAGAGAGAAGTACTGCTCTCGTGCAGAACTCCAAAGGCAGGAAACAGAGTTCTGGCACTTGGCCATGGAAGGTGCTGACATAAATGGCTATACTCGAAGGTTCCACAACCTGTCTAGAGTGCTTCCCTACATGGTGACTCCCGAATTCAAGCGCGTTGAACGCTACATTTGGGGACTGGCCCCAGAGTTTCATGGCATGGTGACGTCGGCCAAACCACAAACAATCACTGAGGCTGTAACTCTGGCTGTCAGCCTGACCGAAGATTGTGTTCGAATGAAAAAGTTATCGCTGAACCCAACAGAGAAGACCGAGACACATGCTGAGCGTCCGGTGACAAGAAGAGAAAGCATTCGAATCTGAATCAAGCAACTCGTAACAACAATGGTTTCAACAACAAGAAGCGTGACGCTAACCCGTCTCAGGAGGCGAAGACCCTTGCAACCAAAGCATACCAAGGCTCCATGCCTAGATGCCAAAAATGTAAGTATCATCATGAAGGAGCTTGTCACATTCCAAGGTGCGACAAATGTGGTAAGTTGGGTCATCAAACAGAAGACTGTTGGGGAAAAGGAAAGAACCGAAATGGAAATGGTGCTGGTAACAAGAACGGTAACGGGAAAGGGCGGAACCAAGGATGCTTCAGATGTGGAAGCAATGATCATTTCATGAAGGACTGCCCAGAGGGAAACAATGCCCAGGCTCGAGCATTTGTGATTGGAGCAAAGAACGCACGCGAGGAACCTAACGTGGTCACCGGTACGTTTCTCATTAACAATCACTTTGCATCCATATTATTTGACAATGGCGCCGATTATAGCGTCATGTCTGTGGAATTTAAACGCATGCTTGGAATAGAATCTAGTAGATTAGAACTTCCTTATTCTATAGAGCTAGCCAATGGTAAACTCATTGAATCGAGTGAAGTCGTTAGAGGCTGCACACTAGAACTTGGTGAACGAAGATTTAACATCGACCTCTTACCTATTCAACTGGGTAGCTTCGATGTAGTGGTCGGAATGGACTGGCTGTCCAAGAAGAAAGCTGAAGTGGTATGTCATGAGAAAATCATTCGTATCCCTTTGGCGAACGATGAAACTCTCATCGTGCATGGAGAAAAACGAGACGCGCCTCTTCGAATCATCAGTTGTATGAAGGCACAGAAGTGCTTGAGGAAAGGATGTATCGCTTTCCTAGCATATGTTATAGATAAGAAGGCTGAGGAGCCGAAACTCGAGAACATTCTTGTGGTGAAGGAATTTCCTGATGTGTTCCCTGAAGATATGCCAGGACTACCTCCGCAACGACAAGTCGAATTTCATATAGACTTGGTTCCAGGAGCCGCTCCTGTAGCCAAGGCTCCCTATCGACTTGCGCCATCCGAAATGCAAGAATTATCTACACAACTCCAGGAGTTATTGGATAAAGGATTTATAAGGCCAAGCTTCTCATCCTGGGGAGCTCCAGTATTATTCGTGAAGAAGAAGGATTGAACACTGTGGATGTGTATCGATTACAGGGAACTGAACAAGCTCACGATCAAGAATCGGTATCCGCTACCGAGGATTGATAACTTATTTGATCCATTGCAAGGATCAAGCAACTATTCCAAGATCGACCTTCGATCTGGATACCATCAGCTGAGAATCCAAGAGGAAAGCGTACCAAAGACTGCCTTCAGAACATGCTATGGGCACTACGAATTTCTTGTGATGCCATTCAGGCTGACGAATGCACCAGCGGTCTTTATGGATCTGATGAACCGCGTATGCAAACCATATCTCGATAAATTCATGATTGTATTTATCGATGATATCCTGATTTACTCACAAACGAAAGAAGAGCACGAGCGACATCTCAGAACCATCTTGGAACTACTGAAGATAGAGAAGCTTTATGTAAAGTTCTCGAAATGCGAATTCTGGATTCGCGAAGTACAATTTCTTGGTCACGTTATGAATGAGAAGGGCATTCATGTAGACCCGTCCAAGATAGAAGCAATAAAGAATTGTGAAGCTCCCAAGACCCCAACCGAAGTTCGACAATTTTTGGGCTTAGCGGGCTGTTATCTACGGTTTATTAAGAATTTCTCAAAGATAGCTCAACCGCTAACTGCCCTTACACAGAAAGACAAGAAGGACGACTGGGGTGTTAAACAGGAAGAAGCCTTTCAGCTACTTAAGAACAAGCTATGCGATGCACCCGTACTATCATTACCCGAAGGCACTGATGACTTCGTGGTATACTGTGACACCTCACGACAAGGTTTGGGTTGCGTGCTCATGCAACGCCAGAAGGTCATCGCATATGCTTTGAGACAATTGAAGGTACATGAAAGAAACTACACCACTCACGACCTGGAGCTGGGAGCGGTGGTATTCACCTTGAAGATCTGGCGACATTATTTATATGGTACTCGATGTACGATTTTCACAGATCACAAAAGCTTACAACACATATTTGATCAGAAGGAATTGAATATGCGACAGCGGCGATGGGTCGAGCTGCTAAATGATTACGACTGCGAGATCAAGTACCATCCTGGAAAGGCAAACGTTGTGGCGGACGCGTTGAGCCGAAAAGAAAGGGTTAAGACCCTAAGGGTTCGAGCATTGGAAATGACTATTCGAACGAACCTCACGGCACGCATTCGTGATGCACAACAAGAAGCTCTTAAAGGAGAGAACCGTAAAGCTGAATACCTCCGGGGTATGCTGAATTACATGGTGCCAAATGAAGAGGGAGCCTTATACTTCAAGAAGCGTATTTGGGTTCCACTCTATGGTGGCTTACAAGAAGTCATCTTTGATGAAGCGCACAAATCGAGATATTCGATCCATCCAGTATCGGACAAAATGTATCAAGACTTAAAGGAATACTATTGGTGGCCGAGACTTAAAAGCGATGTTGCAGTCTATGTTGGAAAATGCCTAACCTGTGCTAAGGTTAAGGATGAATATCAGAAACCGTCCGGCCTACTACAACAACCAGAGATACCCATGTGGAAGTGGGAGCAAATCTCGATGGACTTCATAACGAAATTACCCAGGACCCCGAGAGGGCACGATATGATATGGGTGATAGTTGATCGGTTAACAAAGTCTGCGCACTTCCTACCGATCCGAGAAAAAGACAGCACTGGAAAGCTTGCTGAGATATACTTAAGGGAAATTGTGGCACGTCATGGAGTGCCAATCTCAATCATTTCAGACAGAGATGGAGGCTTTGTCTCAAGAATCTGGCAATCATTTCAGGAAGCCTTTGGATCTCAGTTAGATCTAAGCACGACATTCCATCCACAAACAGACGGCCAGAGCGAACGGACTATATAAACGCTGGAAGATATGCTTCACGCATGTCTTATGGATCTGGGCGGCAGCTGGGATACTCAGCTACCTCTAGTTGAGTTCTCCTACAATAACAGTTATCATACGAGCATAAAAGCCGCACCGTTCGAAGCTCTGTATGGCCGCAAGTGCCGATCGCCTTTATGTTGGGCAGATGCTGGAGATAAACGTATGGTTGGTCCTGAACTTGTGCAAGAGACAACCGACAAGATTATGCAGATCCGAGAGCGCATTAAGACGGCCCGAGATCGACAAAAGAGCTACGCTGATCTAAAAAGAAAACCAGTAGAATTCGAGGTGGGAGACAAAGTGTTGTTAAAAGTCTCACCTTGGAAGGGCGTAGTAAGATTTGGAAAACGTGGAAAGCTGAATCCACGATACATCGGACCATTCAAGATTCTAGAAAGAATTGGTACCGTGGCATACAAGTTGGAGTTACCGGAAGAGCTTAAGGAGTACATGATACGTTCCATGTACCAATCTCAAGAAGAGTCCAACACAAGAAAACGTGATCATCCCGGTGGATGAAGTGCATATTGATGACGCCCTCCGATTTACAGAACAACCCGTGGAGGTTACCGACTGGAAAGTCAACAAGACCAGGAGGAGCACTGTTAAATTTGTCAAAGTACGTTGGAGCTCTAAGCACGGACCCGAGTACACATGGGAACGTGAAGACCAGTTCAAAGAAAAGTATCCCCACTTATTCAAGAAGACTCCTGCGAGAGTTAGTTCAGTCTTAATTTCGGGACGAAATTCTTTTAACGGGGGGAGACTGTGACAACTGGCACAAACCGGTAATTTCCGTACACTTTAATTATTAATTAATGACTGCAATTATGTGCTTAATTTTCAGCAATGTCTGAACACATGCTAAACAAGTGAATTCAAGCACGTTGTATAATACAGAAATACTAGTAAACTCACAGGTAAGACACATTGTGTCAACAGAACTGCAGAAAGCAGTCAGACATTAGAATTGAGGCCTAGGTGTAGGTCCAACAACAAGAATACATTAAAACCCAAGAGTATATACAAGGGTTTAATATCTAGACATACGAAAGAAAAAATACGCACTAAAAAGCACCCGAAACGCACTTTAAGTGCAGAATTTTAGTAAATTCAGCTCAAATCAACTTTTAAACGTAAAATTATCATGCAGAAATTACGTTTTATCATTTAGAATACTTCCCTAAGTGTCGGGAACTGTAAAGGGTACTTAAAAGACACTAAAAAGTGTGATTTAACGCTTTAACGAATCGGTATCTAACTGAACAACCGGACTTTACCCGGAGCATAAAAATATTGTCAATGACATTGTTTATACTTTACTGAGCTAGTTAGGGTCCCCGAACACCCTAACACCCGTTATATTTCATAACACACTAATAACTAACATAACTAGACACTAACTAGTTGGTTGAAATCTAACTAAACACCCCCCCTAACCAATCGGTTCCCCCATGTGGGACACAACACCCATTTCTTTGATTATTCTATTAATCATGTCTAATATCTATAGAACACATTACATGATGGACAATGAGGAAGTTAGTTTATAAGTAAACTCAAGGGTTAATTAGTTTCATTTTCACAAACCACTCAACAAACAAACCACTCCCTTCTCTCCTTCCTTGTTCTCAGCTCAACCTAGCACCACCACCACCCTCATTTTCAAACATCCTCCATCCATTCCAAGGTGATATTGAGGTGTAAGAAGGTCACTAACGAAGCTCGGTGCAAGCGGAACTTGAAGGACCTTCACCATTTGCTTTTATCCACCTCATTTGCACTCTTGAACTTCCCTAGCCTTGAGCTAGTAGTAAGTGTTCTAAAACATCCTCTTGTTCTTGTTTAAAGTGGTTAATAGGTGATTTAACGGTTAAAACTCAAGAACACACAAGATCAAAACTAAAAGTCTTGAAAGAAAGATAAACTAGTTGGATAAAGAGTAGATATGTGTGTAAATCATATGAATCTTGTATGGTTGTTATTATTTGATGTTGTTTGTTACTAGAAGTGGGATAGATCATCATCTAACCATACTAGGTTATGTTCAAGAACATGAACTAGTAGTATGTTAGTGTTAAAGTTATGGAAGATGATGAAACCTTCCATCCATGAAACATGAACTTGTGTAAATATAAATTTTCTTGTAAAATAAGACTCTAAATTAGTAGATCTAAAGATCCACAAGTGGTTTTTCGGAAGAACCAAGTAAAATATACAAGTCTTGTTTTAAACCCGAATCTTATATACACTAAAAGCTTTTTAGTGAATAAACAAGTGTGTAAACACTTGTGTCACAAGAAAAATTTAACAAGAAATATGTTTGGTAAATCATGACTAGAAGTTGTGAAACTTCAATATCTTTAAAAATACAGTTTTTAAGAAACTAAATTTATTTTTAAAGATAACAAGACTTGCTAAATGTGCTAGTAAGTTACTACGCATTTTTGTAAATATTCAAGTTCATGAAATGGAGAAATTAGTGATTATTGTTGATAATTGTTGTTGATGATTGTTGACGATTTAAAAGAAAATAAACAAATGTTTTGAAAACATGGGAAACCTCCATTTTTAGGGCAAACTCTGTCAAATTTTTTATAATTTTTGACACTTAGAAAAATATAAGTTTTTGAGAAACTTATTCCCTAAAAATGTATTTAAAAGTATTACCAAGGTTTCCCTAATTTTTGGTGATAAGAAATGAGGATTTCTTCAAGAATAAAAATGGATATTAAGTATATATATTTTTGAGAGAAAAATATATATTATTTGATCACCAACTTTTGTGCTAAGGGTATATAGTATGTGTTATACGTGCTAGTGTATTAAGACTTAAAAATACACTAAATACTCATGAGAAGTATAAACACAAAAATACACATACAAGATACAAGATACATAATTCGGGTGCAAAGTGCAAAACACGAGATACTTATATTAATTTTTGAGAAAATAATATAAGTAAGATGCTAAGTTAAAAATATAAAATATTTTTAACACAACTAATACAAATACAAAAGAGAGTGACTGTACTTGTGCGACGCAAGTCTAGTGACTAACGTTAAGAAAACGCGTATAGGTCACAACGTTAATTAAGCAAATCCGGTGAGTTTACGACGCACAAGAACGCAAAGTTGTGAGTTCATGCTCCCCATTTTCTCTTAACTGTTTTCAGTTTTATAACTTCGGGGGTGAAATACATGTACAAATATTACTATGTTTACAAATGGTATGATAACAAGAAGCACACTTGGTGAGGACGAGTACCAAGTGTGATGAGATATAAGAATACAAGAGGCGCACTTGGTGAGGACGAGTACCAAGTATGATGCGTTATGAGAAATGATACAAGAAATCGTGTCACGAATAGGGTACATAAGCACCATTAATCAACGATATACCTAGACCGCAGAACAAAAGGTTAGATCTAACGGGTGCCGGGCAGCCACACTCTCGGTGAGGGCGAGAATCGAGTAGTGCTTTTGTGTCTCAGAATATACCAACTAAATGCCTAAGGTTTGGTGACTTCCTATGTCGCGTCACATGTTAATGGCTTTGCAACGCATTAACAATCCTGATACTTCAGGAATACTTTGTTTACATAAAATTCATACCATACTAAAACTTGATTTATACTTGAAGTACGTGGGGTACTCAAGAAAACTTGAGTTATACTCGAGTACGTGGGGTACTCAAGAAAACGGGAATTATACTTGAGTACGTGGGGTACTCAAGAAAAACTTGAATTATACATGAGTACGTGGTGTACACGTGAATACTTGATTTATATATGAAAACTTGATTTATACATGACCCAAACTATGTTTTCATACAAAGTATACAAACGTGAAATACAAAAACTGCATGAATTCACACCAACATTATGTTGACGTTTTTCCAAAACTCACATGTATTTCAGGTAGCTAGGGTGGATGTGTGCGCGGTCTGACTCATGCTCGTGGATGTCTCTTTGTTTATCGTTAAATAAAGTTGTAAACTTTTAAGATAATGTTTTATGCTATCTAGCGATGTAACGCTATTTTATGTTTCAAATTATGGTATTTGAAGTTATTTTCATGAGCATGTAGTATGTTTACTAATCGTATGCAATGAGAACCTTTCATGATCACACCTCGTGCTTCCACCGCGGAAAGGGGTGTGACAGTATTGAGAATCCATGTATCTCAATCCATGACCACTCCAGCCTCCCAGACAGCAAGTTCCAATTGATATAAGCCTATAGACCTGCAAGCATGCAGACAAGTGTGTTAGACGACGCTGGTGAGTTCAAAGTTTTGTTAACGTGTTTAGATACCAGTTACCAGATTAAAACGTTTCTGTGACAACTCGTATTACAGAACATATCTTTGTGCTTAATGTAACGTATGTGAACCTTGTGTGATAATCTGATATGTTGATTTAATGAATGTTATGAGACTTTATGTTTGTATTACGTGAATCTTGTATGTATGTATATATATATATATATATATATATATATATGATAACTCGGATGGCACAACACAACCCGATCGTACAAGCCTTTGTTGGGCCACACACCTTGCACTCGAACCACAAAGGCAACCCGTAATGGGTTCGGCCCATTCTCTTATTTGCGCATAACCTCATAGGAGGGGGGTATACTCTTCATTGTTTGTCAAACACTCTAAACACACAAACCCTAGCTCTCTTTCTCTCTCTCGATCCCGACGGCAACAACATCCATCTCTTCGAAGCTCTCTCGATTCGGATTATTCTTATTTGAAGCTTGATAACCGGTTAGTGTTTTATGATGCTTGTTGTTAGATAATATTATGGTTTCCATGAGTTTATGTAATAGTTAGGGTTCTTGGTATGAATAATAAATGTTTCTTGATGTGGTAATACTCATATGATTCGGGTTACATGTTATTGATTTAGAACCGTGTAGATGCTAATCGGATTTGCATATTATTGTTCTAGAACCGAATGCTTGTTAATCGGCTGAATGTATGTGAAATCGGATTAGTTGTATGGTCGATTGTGAAGTGTTATATGATGATTTGAAACCCCTAGATGGATATGTTTAAGTGTTTTGATTATTGTTCATGTTATGATTATGTTAGGGTTCATGAGAATGGATGTTAAAATCCTTGTTTGATCGAGAATTGCATGTATGGAAACTGTTAATTGGGTCAAACGAATTGATTTGGAATTGGTAAATGATTGCATGAAATTAGGAAATTATAACTGATCACACAAGTCTCTTAATCGAACAAGAGGCTCCGGTCGCACAAGATCAAACACACAAGTGCAATCGCACAAGATAGGTGCAATTGTTTAAACTCACCGTTATGCATGATCGCACAAGATCTAGTGTATCGCACAAGATGGTGCCGATCGCACAAGATCTTGGGCCTTACACACTGTTTGAACTTAACATGTTATTGGACCAAATGGCCCAAAACCCTGTCGCACAAGTTATCCGGATCGTACAAGGACAACTCAGTCGCACAAGCTCAAACAGATCGCACAAGATATGTTATCTGTTTATTTAATTGGGCCGGGTACTATTGGGTCTCAACGGGTGACTCGCACAAGGCCATTAGACTTGTGCGAGCCCAATCTTTTGATCGCACAAGTTCGGATATGTTATGACTATTAAACGTGATGTGTGTGTTGCCATAATCTATATGAGTTCATAACCTGCTAGCTTATGTGAGACTTATGTGCACTACTCGAAACCAAAACCTGACTTGTATGGTAACCATGTTAGGACGTGGTTGACCCCCTAGCAACTCGATTGACCTTTCGTTTATCTGCCGAGCTAACCTAAGGTGAGTTCACACTTTCTACAAAGCATGGGATTCCCAGGGGTTGGGAATGGGTTAAGGAATATGGATTTTGTTAGTACATAACGTCTATAGCTTCCGTCAGCATGAAGTTATGTTTTGTATATGTATGTCTTTTGTAATGTGTATGTATGTATGTTAGATTAAGCAGAATTAGGATATGTATAGTTAGTGTAAAAGTGTTGTATTTTGTTGACTATACCTACCGTTCGGATAGCCGTTCGATCGGTTAGCCCAGCCGATCGGACAGGCGTCCGATCGGATAGCGATACCAGCCGATCGGACAGCATCACATGCTAGCGGATCGGACATCACTTCTTCTATCCTGACTCTGCCTATAAATACCTGTCTGATCAGGTCATTTGTCACTTTTGCACTTTTGACTCTCTGCTGTGAGTCTGTCTTCTACCGGAGCTTTGTACTTTCAGAACAATCAATAGAAAGAACAGACCGTGTTTAATCATTGAATTCTGTGTTGATTATCTGTGATTTGTCATAATGGATTCCGCACATTAGACAAAGTCGATTCATCTTGTTCCTTAAGATCAGATCCTGTGCATAGGGACCTCACAAGTGGTATCAGAGCATCCAGGGAGCTGAATCGAGATCAACGACACCGAATTCACTGGAATTCGAGATTATTCTGCCGATTTGAGTCAAATTTCACCGGAAATTTGACATATTTCTTCGATTTCTACTCATTTCTTGCATTAGTTCTTCGTTTGTCACCATAAAATAAGAAAAACTTAAAATTGAACAAGAATCTACGGTTAAAATTTGATCAAATTGATATCATTTGATTCGCAATCATTCAAAGTATAATCCTACTAAGTTTCATAATCAGATTCAACCTAAAACTAGACCAAATTCATCAAAAACCATGTTTAGCTGTTCATATGTGCTTACGTCATCCACTCGCTCGGACAGCTGTCCGAACGGATTGGATTAGTTAGTATCTGTTTGTTACTTGCTGACATCATCAGTGTTAGCCGATCGAACAACTGATCGATCGGACAGCATTGTTGTTCCAAGTTACCTTTTGCTTACGTCACATTGCTAGCCGATCGGACAGACGACCGATCGGACAGAAATTGATTGCCTTTATATTCGATCGAACAGCTGATCGATTGAATAGCCATTCGATCAAACAGTCATTCGATCCAAGTGTTTTTGAAACTCGTGATAATCTTTCTAAGTGTTAACTATTTCAGGTACGTGAAAGATGGATGAATTCATGAATCCTTTCAGTGATATGTATGCTTTCGCGGGTAACTCCGGAGACGATACTTCTAACCATACAAATGATAACACTCCGAACCCGAAGAAAACTCTGTCTGATGCTTTAAGCGTTGAAAGTGCATATGGTACATATAACAAACCACCAAAGTTAATGGCGATCGAAGAGTATAATCGGTGGGCAAAAAGATTTGATGAGTGGCTGAGAGCATTCGCGTATCTGAGCTGGAAAAGCTTAAAGAGCGGTTTCAACAGTGGTAGACAAGATTATGAGAATCTGACAGAGACGAAGATATAGACAACATTGTTGCTGAACAAAAATGCGTCGCCTTGATTCATCAGTCCGTAAGAGACGACATTATTTCACTAATTGAATACACAAACGCAAAAGATCTATGGGAAAAGTTAAAAACAAAGTGTGTAGGAAGTACTGAAATAGTGAGAAACAAAAAGAAACTGTTGAGAAAAGAGTTTGATTTATTTGGTTGTTTAAAAAATGAATCAGTTTGTAAGATGATTGAGAGGTTTGGGCACTTGAAGTTGGAATTGGCGAGACATGGAATTATCTATTCTCAAGAGGAGTTAGTCGACAAATTGTTCGATTCGTTTCCAGATGAGATGGATTGGCAGTACTATGCCTTAATGTTGAAGAATACAACTAGAGAGTCACGAGTTGGAAATAAAGAAAACACACAAAGTAAATCATTCGTCATATCAACAAAATATGGAGCTGTACTATCCAAAGAGTATGATTCCCAAGAATGTTTCTCCAAAGACAGCTTTTTCTGCTGAGAATTCAAACACATCAAGCAAAGAAAGTTCAAGTTCAAACAGTGGTTTTCATGGAGGATCATCTTCAAATTCATTAAGTCAACAACAATCTGTCCCAATGAACGTGTTTCAATGCAACATTGCTGTGGATTTAAAGAATGGTAAAAATTTTAGTGAAGAATCCGCAAAGCAGCAGATGGTTTTCTTGGCTTCTGTGCTAGAATCGTATGAAAACCTTGTAGCTGGAAAGATAGGCAACACCAACCTAACAAAAGAAGACTACGATCAGATTGATCCTGAAGAGATGGAACTGATCGACATAAGGTGGTGTATGGCCAGTGCAGTTCGTCGGGCACAGCGCTTTATGGAGATTACTGGAAGAAAGTCTATTGGTGGACCATCTAGCAAGTTAGGCTTTGACAAGTCAAAGGTGACCTGTTTCAAATGTAAACAGAAAGGTCATTTCAAAAGAGAGTGCCGGAATGCTTATGCTGATGATTCTGATAACCCGTTCAAAGAAGATTACTACAAGAGAGCAATTTATCATCAGAATAAATCAGAGCCGCCCAGAATGAAGTAGCTTGAGGACACCCCCAAAGAAAAATCTAGAGCTCTTGCTGTGATTCATGATGATGAAGGTTATGATTGGAGCGAATTATTACCAGAGGAAGATGCGGTGGGTTATGCATTTGTGGCGAAGATTGTTCCTTTTAAAGACAACAGAACTGAAGAAGAAAAGTTCGTCAACCGAAGAATGAAAGCACAAACCAGGATGAGCAGAATCTATAACACATACAAAGAAGCTAAACGAGCAAAGAGATGGGATGCCGACAGAGAATGTTATCTTGATCCACAAGGAAACATTGCAGTTGACCCAGATTCCATTAGTGTTGATGCTCTAATCCAGCAATTTGCCGAAGAAGTAGAAGACAGACACACAGCAGAGAGTCAAAAGTGCAAAAGTTACAAATGACCTGATCGGACAGGTATTTATAGGCAGAGTCAGGATAGAAGAAGTGCTGTCCGATCGGCTAGCATGTGATGCTGTCCGATCGGCTGGTATCGCTGTCCGATCGGACGCCTGTCCGATCGGCTGGGCTAACCGATTGAACGGTTTTCCTAACGGTTGGTATAGTCAACAAAATACAGCACTTTTACACTAACGACCCATATCCTGATTCTGCTTAATCTAACATACATACATACACATTACAAAAGACATACATATACAAAACATGACTTCATGCTGACGGAAGCTACAGACGTTATGTACTAACAGACTCCCCCTCGGATGTAGCTGTAGTTCCTTCCAGCAAATTCTTTAATTTCTCCTGTTGCGTCTTCGTTCTTTTGCTCTCTGTCTTCTCATCTCAGCTTTTTCTTCTAACATTCTTTTTCTTTTATGTCTTCCTTCGGTCATCCACCAATTTCTGTAAACAGGATCACCATCACGCTTCCGATCCCATTTGGGTATTTTGTTCTCTTCTGATTCAATTGGTGTTTGATCTGTTGGCGGCACAATCCCCAATTTTCGTTTTCCCACTTCAGCAGCTCTTTCAGCAATCTTTTTAAATCTTTGTTCACGCTTATACTTTTTCAGAAACTCATCAATCTCCAGATCTCTCCATTCTGTCTTCCAGTATCTTCCATAATTGATGTCTTATGCAAAACAAACATCTACAATTGTTTGATATTGCAATGCTTGCTCTCTGTCTGGCCTTTCATAGACTATCTTGTTGTAAAATAGGTAATCTATGTCTTTCTTTAAGCAATTCACAAGCCACATAGGATCTAACACACAGATCCTTCTTGCTTCTCCAGTGGACTTGTTATGTAATGAGATTATTGCCTCGGCCGTAGATTGATTGTATAACCACCCTTCAAATTCTTCATGGAAATCCTGCTCCATTGCCCGTCAAGGCATATTCTTCAAACAACAAGGAGGCTTGATATCCAGAGTAATATCTTTTTCACCATTTTCTAAGATTCTGACAATTTGATCTGGGTAATGAGGTTTCCAATCAGGATACCTTTTCTTCGCTTGCAACTTCACATAATTCCACAAGTGTTGATCATGTTGCTTCACATCCAATCCATAGTAGAATTCCTTAATGTTCTTTGTTTTCACCAATTCGTCTATGCCCCACCATGGAAGAGTTTTGATATCAGCCAGAAACTCAAAGTACTGTACTCCCTGTTCTCGTCTGATTGCATAGACTTGTAAATCTTCCAAATATCCCCAAGAAAGAATGTCGCCCCAAGAAAGATCTTTGTTGTGTGTGAAGAATTGAAGTGCCCTAAGTTTCTTTCTCTCCTTTGGCATGACTTTGTACCATTTCTTCCTTTCTTCAACAAGATTTTCTCTAGGAATGGTTTCAGGAATACCTTCAGTAGACACTTTTTCTACAATCTTTCTCCTTATCTCCTCTTCATTTCTATCTTTGAACATTTCAGCAAATGATGGAAACGTTGCATCAACACCCGAATAGTGGAAAACAGTTTCCTCATCAGAGGAATCTGAAGCATCTTCAACAATTACATCATTGTAATGATCGGCTTCAAAAGCATATCTTGATTCAAATACATCTTCAGATGACTGAGGAATCTCGTCTTCAATATCGAATTTAAATTTCCGTTCTTCTAAACCCAATTCCTCCAACATTTCTTCTCTTGATCTCCTAACCTCAATCACTTCCTCATGTTTATCATGTAAGTAAATAACAGTAGGATTCGTGAGGAATACCTGATCTACGTGCTGTTTTCCAGATGTAGAAGTTTCTTGCTGATCATCATCTTCTTGTTCATTGATCTGATCATTCAGAAACTCCTCAATTTTCTGTTCGTCAATTGGATTCTCAACCAGCAATCCCGAAGCACCTTGATCATCATCATCATTTTCCTTATCATCTTTCTGAACAGACTCGTCTTCATCATCGTTATCATCTTCATCCTCTTCATCATCACCAAGAATTTCAACATCAGAATCACTAACTTATGCTCCACGTGCTTTCTTTGCTTCTTTTTTCTTTCTCATGATTTTCATTCTGCGAACAGCTTCTTTTATGTTGTAAGGCACTGTAGAAGCATCACCAACAAGTACAAATTACTGCGTCTTCCATTCTAGTAACAAGACTTCTTTGGCCTTTCTCTTCTTTTGAATAGCAGCAACTCTACGCATAACTTCATCAGAATCAATGAGTAGAGAAGACTCACCAACTAACATGTAGTCTTGACCATGTTCATCAACTTGTTCTTCAGCAACTTGTCCTTGAACAATTTCAGCATCAATCATATCAGCATCAATTTGACTTGAAGAACCACCAGCTTCCTGAATATCTTCAACAATGCTTTTGTTCTTTTGAACTGCATCTTCAGCTAGTCGTCTTTCTCTTTCCAGTCTTCTTTCCTCAACTCTTCTTACTTCAATTTCATTGAATGCAGCTTGAACATCCATTTTCAGA
Organism: Helianthus tuberosus; assembly: GCA_030545235.1. NCBI lineage: Eukaryota > Viridiplantae > Streptophyta > Magnoliopsida > Asterales > Asteraceae > Helianthus > Helianthus tuberosus. Next base: position 108,292,893 of record CM060412.1, on the reverse strand, counting down.
TGACTTTCCATAACAGAGTATAACATTCGAAGTTGTTCATCCTTCACCACTTTATCAGCTTTCATAGCTTCCATCTCCAACTTCATTGCCTTCATTTCATTAGATGTAGTTTCACTCATTTCACTAAGAAGCTGATTAAGCGTCTGATTCACATCCTGAAGATTCTTTGTCTTCTCATTTAATGAAGTAATTTCTGCCGTTAGAACTTCAATCACTTTAGAATTATTATCGCCATCTTCCTTCACTTTCTTCATGGCATCTTCATGATTGATTAGCACTGTTCTCATTTGATCATGAGCTTTCATTAGCTTATTAACTTGTTTCAATAAGATATCACGTTCTTCTTCAGCCTTTACCTTTTCCTTCTCAAGATCAGCAACTTTCTTCAGTAATTCTTTTACAGCTTCATTATTAAACATGTCATAATCATCTTCTAGAATATCTTTACTAAAAACTCCAGATGCAGGTGGAAGATTACTAAAGAAATCATCAGTAGCTTTTGGACGTGAGGATTCTGGAATTTCAATATTTTCTGGAATTGGTGGAAATTCTGGAGAAAAGACTCCACCCCCAGTTACTTCAACATAGTCATCTTGAGAACTTTCTGTTGACTCTCTGGTTCTTTAGTCTTTGATGATTCAGGCTGCTTCTTGCCTTTGCCTCCTTGATCCTTTTGAGCTTTAGCTTCTCCTTTCTTTACACGTACACATCTTGGAATAATTCCAGTTTGAAAAGCCTTATGCTTTGCTCTTTGTTTCTTTTGTTCATCAGGTTGATAAGAAGAATCTTCTCCATCCGATGTTTTCTGCTTCTTAGATGGCTTTCTCTTTAACTGAGCTTTTCCTCTGCCAAGTGTAGTTTGATCAAGTTCTGATTCTGACTCTGTAGCTTCAGAATCTTCATCACTTGAGACATCTTGAACAACGCCTTCAGGTTCTTTACCTTTAGCAGCATCCTCATTCTTCTTTAAAAAGCTTTCAAGAGATTGAGATAACAATTCAGCTCCTTCTTGAATAACTGCATTTGGTTCCAAAACTGTTTCATCTATCAGCCTTCGTTGCGGTTCTCCAGAAGACCCTGCAAAAACAAATTTTGACAGATTTATTAGAAACTTTTAACAGTTTAAAATTCTAATTGCCTTATGACTCCCCCTTTCACTATACCCTTTTCTACATCTTTCGGAATAGAAACTGCAGGGGACGTCTTTGGAGTTCTCTTTCTCTTCCCATCCTTTACTTTCTCAACCCACCATCTAGTATTCTTTTCCTTTAACTCACTCATCTTCACTTCTTCACTATCTGAATCACTGTTCCCATGTCTCCATTTGTCATTCTCAGGAGCAATATAATCTGGATTCTTGATTTTGCATATCATTTGTTTTGTTTTTGCATCATCTTCTTTGGCGATTCTTGCAATGGTCTCAGTCGTTATGTTTCTCATTTCCATAATGTCACTTTTATTCTTTGGAAGATCTTTGAACTTATCATTTATCAGCATCATTATGAATCTTGGATACATAATATACTTGTCACCTTTATTTTGGCAATTCTCCTTCATATATTCAAAGATTACCTGAGAAATGTTGTAACGTCTTTTCAGTACCAAACTTGTGATAATATTCATTATGTAATCTGATACTTCATCATATGCTCCTTTCCTGTGTGACAATGAATGAACCATGCAATGCAACAAAAATCTGTAGGCCTTTGAGAAACTTGTCTTAGTCATCTTTCCATTGATATGACCAGTGAATCCCATTCTGCACCATTGTCACACCCCGACCACGTGAGACAACGAAACGTGGCGGAAATGTCGAGGAGTGTTGTAACAGAATTAATGTTTCAAATCCATGGCAATTGAAGTTTCGTTTTATTAATCAAAAGTGTTACAATGTCTTAATAAACAAAGAAGTACAACATAATTAACTAGTCTTGTCTCGTTTTAAGTCACTAAGGCACAGGTCCGCCTAAGTATGTCTTGATAAGTCCTATGCTTCATCTCCTGAAAACACATGTGAAAATAGGTACGTCAGCATAAAAATGCCGGTGAGATACATAGGTTTTGTGAAAATAGAATTCATGACTTATGTTTGAGAAAATGTTTAGTCATGAACCTTGTAATTTGCTTTGTCTTGTAAATCATTTGAAAAACAATAAGTTCAGATGATATGTATAAATAAGTGAAATAATGTATGGTTAAATGAATAACCATTTAAGATGAGTTTGTATAAGATAAGTTGTTTGTAAAACAATGTCTTGTGAAAAGTATGTTATTTGTATAAAATGTTCTATGTATCAAACTGAAATGATTCAAATAACGCTACGACATGTAATGCCATACAAACACTTATATATAGGAAGTACCAGCGGCGTATCCACCATGTTTGTATCATATTACACACGCATCGTTACTTAATCACTTAATCAAACCAAACCACCAATATAGAATGTCTATGTTTAACAATTGTAGAAATGTTTATGTATGGTAAGTAATGTAAAGTTAAACGAATAACCTTATAGTAGCATATCAAAAGAATACTTTGGATTTGTAAGTAACATATTAAACTATGTTTTTGTTTCATAAGTAACATATCAAAATATGCTTTGGATGTGATAAATAACATATTAAACTATGTTTTTGGTTTAGTAAGTAACATATCAAAATATGCTTTGGATGTGATAAATAACATATTAAACTATGTTTTAGTTTAGTAAATAACATATCAAAATATGCTTTGGATGATTAATAAAATAAATATGTTGGTTTTGTACAATACCACACATGAGAGTATATCAAACTATACTTTAATAGTGTGATTTAAGAATTCATTCAGACCTGGTGCATCAAAATACACCTTTGAGACTATAAGGATACGACAAAGGCAATCCCTATTTGGATGGAGCAACAAATTGGTTTCAGACATTCCATGCCAACAGGAATGGGGTGTCAAATCCTATAGCGCTATATCATACTAACAATCGGTCTGGTGAACAAAATAAGTACAATTCAACCATTTATTTTATGTTTTTAGAGAAATCAGTGTTTAAAACCATAGATAGTCATTTAGTTTGTCAAAAGATAAGTAATAACTTGTATGATCAAATGTCAAAATGTAAGTATGTGATGAAATCAGTTGTACTAAGTAATGCACACAATGGGCACACGTAGCATGAAATGTAATGTAAAATGATGTACCAAGTATGCTAAGTTAACATACGAAGCAGAAAAGTCATGTAAATCAATGTACTAATAGTGTACTAATGAACATAACCAGTATATGATGTGAAAACAGGAAAGCATGAAAGTAACAAGTAGGCACATGTGTTTCACCCCAAAACAGTTTGGAAAACAGTAAAAGAGGGGTCTATGTACTCACTTGATATTGCTCAGATGTCTAAAGATAACCACCAAGTAATGCTAGAGATCTCGGAATCAAACGGCACCTAATATAGGTAACTATGTTAACAACCGGACCTAAATCGGAAGACTGGGTAGTATTAGGGTTTGTAAACCAAATGAGTGTAGGAACTCATATGATATGGTTTAACAAAGCCTACATACTAAATGAAACTTAACTTAAGTGCTTTCGACCCATTACGACCCGTTTAGGTAGCTTATGCTACATTAACGCGTCGTTCGCGTGAAACGCGTTCGGACCGCCTAACTAGCCCTATGACAAGTGTTATATGCCTAAACATGTTACATAATCAGTTATGTGGCAAAAGTTTAGGTTACATATGCTAAATTACCAATTATGCATGAAAAGGGTATTCTGGTAATTTACCTAAGGCATATAAACAACCTATCATACAACTACTCAAACGATGTGACCATAGGGTATAACCTCGGAAGGTTATTCCCTACCTACTATGGTCACCTAATGTATTTGGTCGGATCCTAATGATCGACCAAATGGGTCGAGTTCGAAGGTATAGGCGATTTATCAGATCGCCTACCCTACGACTCTAGACAACGTGGTAATCAGTGGGCATAGTCCCAAGGGACTATGACCAACGTGATTACACTCACGTTGCGAAGTTCAAACGAACTTCGCATTGACCATAAGCTGGTCAACGCTGAAAGTCAAACAAAGTTTGACTTTCTGACTCTAAAAGCAATAAAATAAGGAAAAGAACGAAAGAATACTTACCCAGGGTCCCCGAATGCTAATCCCGATCCAAGAACTCAGGTATGAAACAATGGTTTCAACTTAGAGCTCTCAAATCAGAATTCTTGTAAGTTTTAAAGCAATGGGGGGTGGGGTATTTATAGTATTCGGGTAACCGTTAAGATCATTTCATGGAATAACGTGATTCGATCACATCCGTACACTTGTTGGAAGGTTATGGAAGCTAAAATATGATCTTATCAGCTGACTAAGCGAATTAGAACATGTGGTGGAGGATGGAACAGCTGCAAACAGGCTGTGAAATACACTGCATCTGGTCTGCAGACCCCTAGCGCACCGCTACGTTAAAAGTGTAGCGCACCGCTAGGCCCTAGTTTGGTAGAATTACACTTTTGGTCCCTGTATTGCAATCAGCCCATTTTCGACACGTTTAAGGCCCGTTAACCCCATTTCAAAGCTCTAAAATGAAGTTAAAGTATAGGGAACTTAAAACATGTTCAAAAATATCTCGGATGTCGGTTCGTTTGGCCGTACGAACGCGATGTTCGCTTAATTACGACGGAATGCGCATAAGCGCGAAAAACGAACCAAAAGACGCGACGAATGGATTTTTCTTATGGAGAACACTAAAATAAAATATTTTAGTGCTTACATAAATTTTTGGATGTCCGGAAGTATTCAGAACGTAAGTTATGCGCGAAAATGCAAACTTGTGCACTTTTTGACACTTTTAGTCCCTGAATGACCCAAAAGTTTATTTTAGCACACCGAACACCTCAAAGCCTATTTTTAAGCTATATAAAGGATATTTATGGTATGTTTAACTTATGGCCATGTTCCGGAATGTCTGTTACAGCTCAAATTGGCATACTTTCGCAGTTTGTCAACTTTAGTCCCTGTAAGCGATTTAACTTGATTTTGCCATACCAAAGCCTTCAAAACTTATTTCTAAGTTATGTAAAGGTTATTTAAGGTATGTTAAGTCTATTTCACTATTCCAGAGTGTTTGTTGCATTAAACTGGTTATATTTACGCACCAGTGCGTGTATAACCTTCCAGAAAGTGATTTAGAGCTTGAAATTGAACTAGAGTTGATATGTGCAAATGATACACATATATTTAACAAATCCCAAGTATGAAATACAATATTTCATTGGTTTGGCATTTGTCTGATGGTTGAAGTGACACAGGTGTTACAGTCTCCCCTACTTTAGGAAATTTCGTCCCGAAATTTAATTTTAGAGGAAACTTGTGAAGACAGCTGTGACGATTTCGCCTTCTAATAGATCCTTTAAACCCTTAAGTAAAACTCTGGGCCATGTTAGGAATTTTAGCGAATTTGTTAACCATCAAAGTGAATTCCTTGCAGTAGTAAAACATGGAATTTTGAACTACGAACAGAAGAACGTTTCTTATGAAGACTTATCATAGGAAACTTGGTGTGTGATTGAGATCAGAATTGAGAATAAATGACATTGGTCGAGGTCCAAGACTTCTCCCGTATCATTATTCTTGTCACTATAGGTCTTAACACATGACAAAGCTTCCTGTGGTTTCTGTGCACTGAATTCCATAATTATGTAGGCCTCCATAATTATGTAATTCCTTGCCCAGTCCGCACAGTTCATTTCATAATGCGTAGAGGAAAAAAAATCAATTGAATAAACATGAAGCGACCTGACTAGACCACCAAAGGGTCCTTTTAATTTGACCAATGAACGAGCCTTTTAATTAGATCAACGCATGATCTTCTTAACTAGACCGTCGCACAATCTCGTTAAATAGACCACTTAAGGGATCTTATAAATTATATCATCACCTGATATTTCTAATCAGATTTTCAAAATCAATCTGTTTGACCAGACCATGCAAGAGGTCCAATTTATAGAATAGTACTTTAAAACCCAAAGGACTTGACTACTACGTAGAAGTCCATTAAGGATTTAAGATAGTATCTTTGGATATCCTTCTATGAATCCCTCATATAAGATATGGAAGATTCTACGAGGATTTGGATGGGTCACAAACAACCACAAAACATAGAAGAAAACACATAAGCACATAATTAGTTAACTTGATTCTTTAATTCGTTCTCTTTAGGTATAGATAATTAAAGCACACTAGGAATCCAATCCATGGATTTCATTTGGCACTTTAATCTTTTCAAGAATCTATCTTATGAAGATAGAAGGATTCTTAGTAAGAGTTTGGCTTTGTTTCTTAAAAGAAACAAGTGTTTAAGGTTCTAGGGGAGATCACAAGTGATCATAAAATGACAGAACCACACGAGTAGTTTGTATTTGGGTTGACATCATAAGGTTGTATCAAACATTCACACAATCGTATCAGTTTTTGCAAAAATAAAAACGACGAATTTTTATTTATATAACAACTGACTTGTCTTTAAACGTCAAAGATTACAACCAAGGGAAATAACAAAACACTAGTTGTTTACTGCTGCATCATTGTTTCCGTCTGCCTTATTGATGTTAAATGCTCATCCACGCGCTGGAGGTGCGTTAACAAGTCTTGGGCAATTGTTCCTGTAGTGGGTAAGGTCACCACAGTTATAACATGACCCCGGAGGGAACCGTGCTTGAACAGCAGCAGGGTTTGCAGCAGCTTGATTTGCAAAACGACAAACATTGATCAAATGTCCCAACCGCCCACAGTGGGTACATTTGTGACACTGTTCTTGCGCTAGATGATGACGGTTGCATTTGTTGCACAAAGGTGCGGTACCAACATAGTTTTGCCTTTTGCGAGGTTGTGCTGGTTGGTTTAGTGCAACCTGTTTGTCTTGAGCAGATACAGCGCAGTTTTGAGAGGCTTTGCGCTTCTTCTTCTTGGATACCTCAGCATGTTCTTCCTTTGGTTCCACTTGAGCAGTCTTGTCGGATGGTCTTGGGTCACCCTTCCGAAACAACTTTTTCTTTCTGATGTGGGATTCAGTCAAAGTGGCAGACAATTCAATGGCTTGTCTGACAGTAGTAGGGTTGCTGCCAGTAACAATATCCTGAACTAGGTCAGGAAGACCATCAGTATATTTCTCGATTGCCTTATCCACAGGAGTAACCATAGCAGGACACAACAGGCTCAATTCTTCAAAACGGTCAGTATAGGCTCGATGCTCGCCACTGTCTTGCTTCAAATCATCAAACTCCCTCTCCAAAGCTCGCAGTTCATGACGAGGGCAAAACTCCTTCATCATAAGAGCCCTAAGCTCAGCCCAAGTCTGCGCTAATGCTACATCAGCACCGCGATCTCTCATCACCCCGTTCCACCACGTGAGAGCCCTCTTCTGAAACACACTCGAAGAAAACTCGACCTTGCGATTTTCAGGACACTGAACGTGACGGAAAGTATTCTCAATGCTTTCGAACCATTGAAGAAGCCCAGTTGCTCCCTCAGAACCACTAAACTTGAGTGGTTTAGCCGAGTTGAAACTCTTGAAGTTGCATGGAGCGTTGTTGTTGTTGATGGCTTGCATCATTTGAGCATAAAGATTTGGGAAGGCAACAGCCATTTGCTGCGCGATGATTTCCGCCAGTTCGGCATTTGCCATCTGATTGTCGCGTCGAGGAGGCATTCTAAAAGAGGAACATGAAAAGAAACGAGTGAGAGATTTTGACGAAATGAATGAGATGAATCAAATCTGATGAAAGCAAGGATAGTGGTCATTTGTTTGTTACTACAAAGTAAACAACTACACACAGTGACTAATCAAAGTAAATGGATTAAAATAATGTATCGCGAAGACATGCTCGCCTATAAGTGAACACTCATCCCAAGAATTCCCAGGTAAGCACAACTGGTCTCGCGTCTGATGAGATGTATACGAAGTGCTTGCCTAGACAGAAAACCCAGAATACAGGCATTCACCCTTCCAGTTTGCACGTGTTCACATTATTTAAAACCCAAAACCTTAACGAAATTTTGAAAACTCAAAGGGGTTCAAAACCATATAATAAAGGGTTCAAAACCTTACAATAGAGAGTTCAAAACCTAGTAATCTATCATCCTAGAACAGATGATTAGTTTTCAAAGCAGTTTTGAAATTTATGTTCTTGTTGTGGTCGTCGCCTAAGGATAGGTGACGGTATTGTTTTATGACTAAACGCAAGTAAACTCGCGTTAGGGTCCTAGAAAAGTTATAGACTAGGTCAAAGCATTACTAATAACCTAATTCCCTATAACCATTGGCTCTGATACCATCTTTTCTGTCACACCCCGACCACGTGAGACAACGAAACGTGGCGGAAATGTCGAGGAGTGTTGTAACAGAATTAATGTTTCAAATCCATGGCAATTGAAGTTTCGTTTTATTAATCAAAAGTGTTACAATGTCTTAATAAACAAAGAAGTACAACATAATTAACTAGTCTTGTCTCGTTTTAAGTCACTAAGGCACAGGTCCGCCTAAGTATGTCTTGATAAGTCCTATGCTTCATCTCCTGAAAACACATGTGAAAATAGGTACGTCAGCATAAAAATGCCGGTGAGATACATAGGTTTTGTGAAAATAGAATTCATGACTTATGTTTGAGAAAATGTTTAGTCATGAACCTTGTAATTTGCTTTGTCTTGTAAATCATTTGAAAAACAATAAGTTCAGATGATATGTATAAATAAGTGAAATAATGTATGGTTAAATGAATAACCATTTAAGATGAGTTTGTATAAGATAAGTTGTTTGTAAAACAATGTCTTGTGAAAAGTATGTTATTTGTATAAAATGTTCTATGTATCAAACTGAAATGATTCAAATAACGCTACGACATGTAATGCCATACAAACACTTATATATAGGAAGTACCAGCGGCGTATCCACCATGTTTGTATCATATTACACACGCATCGTTACTTAATCACTTAATCAAACCAAACCACCAATATAGAATGTCTATGTTTAACAATTGTAGAAATGTTTATGTATGGTAAGTAATGTAAAGTTAAACGAATAACCTTATAGTAGCATATCAAAAGAATACTTTGGATTTGTAAGTAACATATTAAACTATGTTTTTGTTTCATAAGTAACATATCAAAATATGCTTTGGATGTGATAAATAACATATTAAACTATGTTTTTGGTTTAGTAAGTAACATATCAAAATATGCTTTGGATGTGATAAATAACATATTAAACTATGTTTTAGTTTAGTAAATAACATATCAAAATATGCTTTGGATGATTAATAAAATAAATATGTTGGTTTTGTACAATACCACACATGAGAGTATATCAAACTATACTTTAATAGTGTGATTTAAGAATTCATTCAGACCTGGTGCATCAAAATACACCTTTGAGACTATAAGGATACGACAAAGGCAATCCCTATTTGGATGGAGCAACAAATTGGTTTCAGACATTCCATGCCAACAGGAATGGGGTGTCAAATCCTATAGCGCTATATCATACTAACAATCGGTCTGGTGAACAAAATAAGTACAATTCAACCATTTATTTTATGTTTTTAGAGAAATCAGTGTTTAAAACCATAGATAGTCATTTAGTTTGTCAAAAGATAAGTAATAACTTGTATGATCAAATGTCAAAATGTAAGTATGTGATGAAATCAGTTGTACTAAGTAATGCACACAATGGGCACACGTAGCATGAAATGTAATGTAAAATGATGTACCAAGTATGCTAAGTTAACATACGAAGCAGAAAAGTCATGTAAATCAATGTACTAATAGTGTACTAATGAACATAACCAGTATATGATGTGAAAACAGGAAAGCATGAAAGTAACAAGTAGGCACATGTGTTTCACCCCAAAACAGTTTGGAAAACAGTAAAAGAGGGGTCTATGTACTCACTTGATATTGCTCAGATGTCTAAAGATAACCACCAAGTAATGCTAGAGATCTCGGAATCAAACGGCACCTAATATAGGTAACTATGTTAACAACCGGACCTAAATCGGAAGACTGGGTAGTATTAGGGTTTGTAAACCAAATGAGTGTAGGAACTCATATGATATGGTTTAACAAAGCCTACATACTAAATGAAACTTAACTTAAGTGCTTTCGACCCATTACGACCCGTTTAGGTAGCTTATGCTACATTAACGCGTCGTTCGCGTGAAACGCGTTCGGACCGCCTAACTAGCCCTATGACAAGTGTTATATGCCTAAACATGTTACATAATCAGTTATGTGGCAAAAGTTTAGGTTACATATGCTAAATTACCAATTATGCATGAAAAGGGTATTCTGGTAATTTACCTAAGGCATATAAACAACCTATCATACAACTACTCAAACGATGTGACCATAGGGTATAACCTCGGAAGGTTATTCCCTACCTACTATGGTCACCTAATGTATTTGGTCGGATCCTAATGATCGACCAAATGGGTCGAGTTCGAAGGTATAGGCGATTTATCAGATCGCCTACCCTACGACTCTAGACAACGTGGTAATCAGTGGGCATAGTCCCAAGGGACTATGACCAACGTGATTACACTCACGTTGCGAAGTTCAAACGAACTTCGCATTGACCATAAGCTGGTCAACGCTGAAAGTCAAACAAAGTTTGACTTTCTGACTCTAAAAGCAATAAAATAAGGAAAAGAACGAAAGAATACTTACCCAGGGTCCCCGAATGCTAATCCCGATCCAAGAACTCAGGTATGAAACAATGGTTTCAACTTAGAGCTCTCAAATCAGAATTCTTGTAAGTTTTAAAGCAATGGGGGGTGGGGTATTTATAGTATTCGGGTAACCGTTAAGATCATTTCATGGAATAACGTGATTCGATCACATCCGTACACTTGTTGGAAGGTTATGGAAGCTAAAATATGATCTTATCAGCTGACTAAGCGAATTAGAACATGTGGTGGAGGATGGAACAGCTGCAAACAGGCTGTGAAATACACTGCATCTGGTCTGCAGACCCCTAGCGCACCGCTACGTTAAAAGTGTAGCGCACCGCTAGGCCCTAGTTTGGCAGAATTACACTTTTGGTCCCTGTATTGCAATCAGCCCATTTTCGACACGTTTAAGGCCCGTTAACCCCATTTCAAAGCTCTAAAATGAAGTTAAAGTATAGGGAACTTAAAACATGTTCAAAAATATCTCGGATGTCGGTTCGTTTGGCCGTACGAACGCGATGTTCGCTTAATTACGACGGAATGCGCATAAGCGCGAAAAACGAACCAAAAGACGCGACGAATGGATTTTTCTTATGGCGAACACTAAAATAAAATATTTTAGTGCTTACATAAATTTTTGGATGTCCGGAAGTATTCAGAACGTAAGTTATGCGCGAAAATGCAAACTTGTGCACTTTTTGACACTTTTAGTCCCTGAATGACCCAAAAGTTTATTTTAGCACACCGAACACCTCAAAGCCTATTTTTAAGCTATATAAAGGATATTTATGGTATGTTTAACTTATGGCCATGTTCCGGAATGTCTGTTACAGCTCAAATTGGCATACTTTCGTAGTTTGTCAACTTTAGTCCCTGTAAGCGATTTAACTTGATTTTGCCATACCAAAGCCTTCAAAACTTATTTCTAAGTTATGTAAAGGTTATTTAAGGTATGTTAAGTCTATTTCACTATTCCAGAGTGTTTGTTGCATTAAACTGGTTATATTTACGCACCAGTGCGTGTATAACCTTCCAGAAAGTGATTTAGAGCTTGAAATTGAACTAGAGTTGATATGTGCAAATGATACACATATATTTAACAAATCCCAAGTATGAAATACAATATTTCATTGGTTTGGCATTTGTCTGATGGTTGAAGTGACACAGGTGTTACAACCATAATCCTTTAGCAAGACGTTCAGACATGATTGTGGGATCGTCGTCAGAATCTTTTAAGTCTAGAACTCTTCTAATGTCTCCAACACTAATATTAAACTCTACATCTATATCTTTTCCCTTTTTGTCCTTCTTTCTCAATACTAAGTGTATCATCTTATCAGTTTCTTCATATCTAGCTGTGTTCTAGAAGGTTCTTACATGAGATTCATATATAGCAGTTCTATCAGATAAAGCCTTTGCAACTCTACTTTCTCTCAAGAATTTGACCATTTTTTCTACCACTGTATTCTCTGTGTTAGCCTCATCAATTACACAGTACACGTTGTGGCCCTTATCCCTATCCTTTCCTCTTCCCTGTAAAGATATTCACAAGTTACGATTCATAAGGATGAAAGATGAAAATATTGAAAAATTTTCTAACACTGAGGAATCCTTATGAACAAGCTGTTCGATCGGTTAGCAATGTTGTCCGATCGGCTAGAGATGCTGTCCGATCGGCTAGCAATGCTGTCCGATCGGCTAGAGATGTTGTCCGATCGGCTAGCAATGCGGTCCGATCGGCTGGAGATGCTGTCCGATCGGCTAGCAATGTTGTCCGATCGGCTGGCATGTCTGACACTTTGAATAGTCAACAAGGTATGATAAAATGCTAACCGATTGGCTGGCAATGCTGTTCGATCGGCTGGCAAATGTCAATTAAGTGCAGAGAAAAAAATGCTGTCTGATCGGCTGGCAAAGCTGTCCGTTCGGTTGGCAATACTGTCCGATCGGCAGGCAATGCTGTCCGATCGGCTGGCAATTTTGACTACCAATGATGTGTAAAGAAAGCTGTCCGATCGGTTGGCAATGTTATCCGATCGGTTAGGGTTAGAGATTAAAACTTTTGCACATTTGCTATTTTGGAGAGCTTGGATCCTAGAGAGAGAAACTAGAGAGAGAAAGTGCAAGAGGTGATTCTCGGAGCGTGTACTTGTCATACTAATCAACAAGAATCACGTTAAAATTTTACGTTCTTGTGTTCGGTCACGTTCGTGTACGGATTCCGCACGTCACACGTTCGGTTCGCAATCGTTTCAGAGTGAAAACCGGGACCTACAAGTGGTATCAGAGCAGGTGCTCGGTTGCGAAGATCAAACGCACAGATTCGTACAAGATTTGATCAGATTCAGAGCCAAAATCATCGAGATTTGTCAAATTCTTCATATTTTTCTTGTTCTTCACGTTTTTATCTGATTTTTGTCAAATTGAACAGGTTTTAACGGTTTAAATTAGCTAATTTTCGGATATGTTGTGCGAAACTATCAGATCTACAAGCCTACAAATTTTCAGATCTAAATTCCAAGCCGTTTGAGAGAAATTTGAAATTTTGTGTTCGAAAAAGTTGTTCAACATGTTGACTGTTGTTGGAGTTCATATGAATGCTAACCGATCGGACAGCTGACCGATCGGATAGCTGTTCGATCCAAAGCTTTCTTAGTAATTCATTAAAGTGGTTGACTAATTGTTGACTTAACCGATCGGACGTCTGTCCGTTCCACTGTCACACTTTACATTGCATTTCATTAATAGTTGTTGACTTTGACTTGCCAGCCGATCGACCGGCACTCTGGCCGAACGGACAGCAAAGCATATCACTGCATTTCATTAAAACTCTTTGGCAATACGTGTCATCAGGTCAACATATTCTGCAATTGTTCAGACAACTTTATCGATGATACATGTGAGTCATTAATTGCTTTCGGTGCATGGTATAAAATTTTCTCAGGCCCAATCATTCTTTTACATTCAATATTGTCAGATTAATCACGTGGCCAACTGAATTTGATTGTTTGATTAATGTGAGCATTTAATAAATGTCGGAAATTAATTGAGTCGGTGTGCATGTGATGTTGTTTTGAAAATCAAGTTCATTATTGAGGTAAAAGAGACAACCGCCACCCGATCAAGTATTTTGTCGTATAGTGTGCATTAATTCAAGAAGCTAGCCGATCGGTCAGCATCTTCACTTGATCGAACAGCTGTTCGATCGATCAGCTGTTCGTTCCATTACATCACTTTATAATTCATTTGTTGACTTGTTGACTGTCAGCCAAACGGACAGCTGTCCGAACGGCTAGCACCCCTGACCGATCGAACAGCACTCTGTCCGATCGACCGGTAATTCGTGTCACACATCCCAACCGTTCTATCAGCAAGACGTTTCATAGTTCATCACTTGTGCGTGTCACTTAGTCAACATTAATCAGCTTTGTTAGTCAACTTTATCAGTTTGCATGAGATATTGATAATTGTCGGCTATCTTCAAATTAATATAGTGCATGTGATGTTGTCAGTTAGCATGTGATTCATTGTTGTGGTCAAAGAAGTCAACGTGCCATCCGATCGATCAAACGATTTTGTCTTTTTGTGCCATCAAACGATCAGCTAACTGATCGGCCAACCCAAGTTTTTTTTCGTGTAGTGCATCGATCGAACAGAGGGTCGATTGAATTTTCACCCATTTCAAAGCATATTGCAAGCTCGAACAGCCTTCCCGACCGATCGAACAGCTTTCCCGTCCGATCGAACAACAACCCCAACCGATCGGACAGCACTGATTATTTTCATTGTTGACTTTTTCAGATACTCGTTCGATCAAGTTGTTTGATATTTTTAAACTGATCGTTTGATTGTTTTGTTTGCAGGTGATTCGAGGTGATTTACAAGACACAAATATCAAGAAGTTGAACTTTTGTGGACTTTGAGCTAAAAACTAAAAACAATTTTTGAACCTATTCATTTAACAAAGAAGTTGTGGTCAAAATGTTTGACGAAAAGGAAAACGCTAAACTTGAAAGAATATATGAATTGGCAATACAAGAAAGACGATGAGAAAAAGAATGCTTGGATTATGAGATCTGAATATTTTTTGTGTAGAAAATTTGAAAAGTTTGATGATTTGAAAAAGAGGTATTATGAATTACATGATAAGTTGGAAAGGTATGGGATAAAGATGTCAGATGCTGAAAAGATATCTAAATTTGCAGATGCCTTACCTTTAGAGTGGGATGAGTTTTTGGGTAAACTGAAAAAAGATTCTAAGTTCTCAAAATTTAGTCCAGGTGAATTCTTCAGAGAGCTTAGTACATACAAGATAAGAATGAAAAGAAAAAGAAAGAGTTGATAGAGGAATTAGAAAGAAGCTCAAAATATATAAGTTTGGATGTGATTTTTGAAATAATCAAAAGAATTAGAAATGGTCTCGATGTAAGAAGTGGGATGAAATATGATTTCAAGAGAATTTGTTTTTTAAATGAAGATTTGAATCCTGCTGATATGGTTAAAATTTTTCTTGCAGGAACATCAAAGATTGAAGAATCCAAGAAGGATGAAACTTCAAAATGTGAAGTTGTGTGTTCAAAATGCGAAAAATTCGAAGCAGACAATGTCAAACTCTTGAAGGATGTGGAGAGTTTAACATTGAAAATCAGTCATTTGAAGGATGAGAAAAGATCTGATGATAAACAGATTCTTGAAATGAGAGAAAATTATGAGAAATTGAAATCTGAAAATGTCAAACTGTTGAGTAGTTTGGACAGTTTGACATTGGAAATCAAAAATTTAAAAGAAAAAGAAACAGAATTTCAAGATCAGATAAGAGTTTTTGAAAATGAAGAATCAAAAATGGAAAAAGATTTTCACAGTCAAATAAAGATTTTAGAAGATGAGAGAGATATTTTTGGTAAAAATAATCTTGAAAAACAAATTGCAATCAATTCTCATCTTCAGAAAATCGTTAGACTTGAAAAAGAAGCTGAAATTGCAAGAAATAAAATCAAAGACTTAGAGAATAAATTGAAAGGTTTTGAGAATTTGTCATCAATGCCAGATCTTGTTTGTCCAAAACCTATCAATTTTGTTCCAATAAGTGACAATGTCACAAATTTTGACAAAGTCAAAATTGAAGATTGCGATGACAAAGCTGATGATGAAAAAGAAAAAGAAAAGAAAAATATTTTTAGAATTACAAGAAAAATTTCAAAATACTGTTTTGCAATCTACTGAAATAGGTGAATGCTCAAAGCAAAAACCTGTTAAGAAGATTGTAGAACAGAAACAAAAAGTTAAAAATTTGAAAAATTTTCAAAATGAAAATAAAAGCTCATCAGTTCAGTCATCCAATCATTATGAAAAACCACAAAAATTTAAAAAACAAAACTTACAAAAAGTTGGTAATCAGTGGTGCAGGTTTGACCACAGTGCTCAAATGCCAAATCAAGGATACAAGAGGAGACATGAGTACCACAAGGCAAATCAATGCTTTGATCTAAGTGTGTGGTATGAAGACGGTGTTTGGTATGATGGTGGTGAATGGTACGATAACAGGGTGTGCTACGTTTGTGGTGTTAGAGGACACATTTCTGTTAACTGCCAAAGTAAAAGATTTGTAACGAGAAGGTGCTATGAATGCCAAATTAGAGGCCATATTGCCAGAGATTGCCCAATGAGATCAAAGGGACGATCGAGGGCTGATTCTCAGAAATTGGCAAAGAAACCAGTCAATGTCAAGCCCAAAGAACAGAAAGTTCAAGAACCTAAAGTTCAAGAACAGAAAGTTCACGAACCAAAAATGAAGCTTTCACAGGGGCAGAAAGACAGGCTGAGGAAGAAGAGAAAGAAGGCAAGAGAATACTTGGAGAAAATTTTGTCCTCGGATACAACTGGTAATCCGAGAAAAAGTCCTGATGAATCGCTTTCCTCAACTGAAAAGGCAAGCAAAACGAATTCATCAGATACAAATCTGGGGACAAAAGAAAAGAAGAAGAAAATTGTCAGCGATGAATCTGGCTCAATAAAGTCAGACAAGCCATGTTCATGCAATGATTCTGGTTCATCAAAGCCAGAAGAGCCATGTGTTGAAGTAAAAAATGTCAAACCCAAGGCTGGTCAGGCTTGGGTGAATCTGTTCAAGTAAAATCCTGACTTGCCGGAGTTCCCAGGTTGGTAAGTGAGAAGCAGGTATTGGCATCTTTCTTGAGAAATTCACAGGTTGGTAACTGTGATATTTTGAATTACAAAAGATTAATCAAGGACATTAAGTTGTACTTGATTTATCTTTCCGACAAGTGGTTAAAGGAGAAGAATGTGATGAAAAGAACCCCAAGTTTGTGAAAAGACAAACAAAACTAATTTTTCGGAAAAACCATTTTTGATTAAAACAAACTTAAGTGTTTTGAAATCATAATGGGAAAATAGTTTGTTGTCAGGGGGAGTTCTGATTGTTTATGCCAAGTGAATGGCGAATTGAAGCGATTTGATATCAGTTTGTCACGTTTCTTGTATAGTTTGTTTTCAAATTTTCCCAGAAAATCAAAATTGAAACATATTTTGATTTTAGGGGGAGAAAAATTTAAAAAAAAATAGAAAATTTGAAAATGACAAAAACATTGAAAAAGCAAAATTGAGTTTTGTTGTGAATAAGAGGAAATGATAGTAAATCAGTGGACTATCACAGCATGCTAAAGAAATGAAATGTCAAATGTGATAAACGACCTCACTAATGATTTGACGATAGGCTCAGCTAGACTAGTAGATTTGCGATAACGATACAAACTTAAATGAAAAAGCCTAGGTCTAGTGGGAAACATGGTTGAAAGCATAGTACTTAGTTTTGTCCTTCGTGATTGTGTACCTACTCAGTAATCGCTGAATGTCGAAAGACATAAAAACCGGTTAAGTCTGTGAACTTTCACAACTTGCTGAAAAAGTCGCTGTGATTGTGCATTTCATTTTGCAAAGATTTAAACTTGTTTGATTTCTTTATTTTGTTTAAGCATTGGACATCCTCTGTGTATACGTGAGTATCGACCTGGATGTTATTGCCTAAACGTTCTGCTTTATTTTCTTTGGTGTTTCGTTTAAGCTTTGGATCACCTCTGCGCATACGGGAGTATCGACCTGGTGGTTAAAGCCTAAACAACTTCAACTTATTTTTATTTTCTTATTTTGTTTAAACATTGAACTTTCTCTGCGTATACGGAAGTATCGACCTGATTGTTAATGTTTAAACATTCTGAGTTGTTTTCGCTCATATCACAGTTGATGAAAGTTTAAAGGCATTACTAGAGTAAGTGTATTGCATGATGAGGGGATATGCTGAGATCGAGGGGTCCATAAGAATTTAGTGCAAAATTTAATATACCTTAACGTATCGGTAAGTATTTTGAAAGTTTTTAGATTGAGCTTCAGAGGACAAATATATCGTCAATCTATGTGAATTGTTTAGAGCTTAAAATGATTAAAGCTTAACGGTGCTTGTGATGTGTCTCATAAACTGGTATGATCCTCTTACACAAACTCACAAAAATATTGTCTGTATATATTTCTTTAATACATTTTTTTCTAAAAACAAAAATCCAAAAAGATTTTAGTGTGTTTTAGCATAAGTTTTTGAAAAATACAAAAAGATTTTTGACAACTGATGTTGGAAAGCGGATTTTCAAAATTCCAAGTGCTAAACATGATGAACTATATTGGGTTGGGAGAATATGTTAAAAACTTCGAATGTTATATACAAATGTTTTGAAAGATTGTGAACTTGATGTAACTATACAGATTGATTAATGAATGAGTTCTACCAGTAAGTTTCTTAAATCTAAATGTTATAAATTTGTGAAACTTATATTAAGGTAGAGGATGTACAGGTTAGACAGGTTTCAAATCCTAAGCAGATGCAGAATAAAGCCAGGAATTGATTCTAAATTTGTGAACATGTGAAGGCCAGACTACGATCCCGACAGCTGAGTCTAAGGGGAAGTCTGAAGACAAGCTCAACGCAAGGGGGAGCGTGCATTCAAGGAGCCAGATGACTATCCTGAATGAGCTTGTATTCGGAAAGCCAGGCGTCGATCCTAAAAGCACAAAAGCTTGACGAAAGGGGGAGCCTGAAGAAAGAGTCTACCGAGAGGGAGAGCAACTGAGTCTGAAGACAGATCCACCGGGATTCTGTTCGAGAAAGAGGGAGTCTGTGTTTGCTGAAGACGTCAAACTTTCAAGAAGACTCAAGAAAGAGAGAGAAAGACAAGTCGCTATGAGTTTGACTACGGATTGACTGCGGCAATATCCAAGGGGGAGTCTGTTGGTGCATTTATGTCTATCGCCTCCGTCAATTCCGTTCGTAGCAGAAACAAAAGAAGTTTAGTGCTTTTATTGTAATATCTTGATAGAAAAGGCAAGGTGGCATATTTGTAAATAAGGAGATCCTCCTTATACCTTGGCCTATAAATAGATCTCTTAGGGTTAGAGATTAAAACTTTTGCACATTTTCTATTTTGGAGAGCTTGGATCCTAGAGAGAGAAACTAGAGAGAGAAAGTGCAAGAGGTGATTCTGAGAGAGAAAGTGCAAGAGGTGATTCTGAGAGAGAAAGTGCAAGAGGTGATTCTCGGAGCGTGTACTTGTCATACTAATCAATAAGAATCACGTTAAAATTGTACGTTCTTGTGTTCGGTCATGTTCGTGTACGGATTCCGCACGTCACACGTTCGGTTAGCAATCGTTTCGGAGTGAAAACCGGGACCTACAGATTTCCTCATCCTTTCTTGGGTAGGACAGTACGGGTTCAGGAATATAATTCCTCGTCCTCAAGGACAGTTAAATCTCACTAGACCAAAACTCTATCATGAAGTCCCTCCTTCTTATATCGACTTAATCGCCTGGCCAATGGCGAGCGGGTCATTAGTTAGATAGCGCTATTTAGGTTTGACAAACCTCACACTGTGCCGCAGAGGACGGGCGTGAACTAATGGATCTGGGCACGTCAATGATGATAGACATTGACAGTTCAGGGCACATAAACATGACTACAGTCAGCAGTTGATATGGTAACGAGTCTAGTAGTATATACATGGGGTAGCCCCCACGGCCAGAGAGCCAGATAATTGAACATGGGGTAGCCCCCACGGCTGGATTGCCAGAGTAAACGGGAATAAACAAAACACGTTTTCAACTATGGGGTAACCCCCACGGCAGGGATGCCAGTTAAAGGAAACTATGTTTTTGGAATAACTAAAATAAACACCCAACTGTGAACTTGCTCAACTTTGTTGTTGACTCGTTACTACATGCTTTGCAGGTCAATAGGTACTTAGCTGGAGCTTGCATGGGGAAGAGTCATTGTGGGACATGGACAGCTGTGTGCCATGTTAAACTTTGAAACGTTTAAACTTATGTTTTGGTTTTAAACATTATGCTTCCGCTTGCAACTTAAACTATGTTTTGTTTGGACACCAATTGTATTGGTTGGATTTTTATAATTACTTACATGCTTGTCCAATATGATTGGTGGCTAGATCCTGGTCAGTCACGCCTCCAAGCGGTGATACTCCGCAG
Organism: Helianthus tuberosus; assembly: GCA_030545235.1. NCBI lineage: Eukaryota > Viridiplantae > Streptophyta > Magnoliopsida > Asterales > Asteraceae > Helianthus > Helianthus tuberosus. The sequence goes on along the minus strand of CM060412.1, from coordinate 108,272,611 downwards.
GTGGATTTTAGGGGTGTGACAGATTGGTATCAGAGCCATTGGTTATAGTGAACTTGGTTTTAATAAAAGGGAAAAAGCTTTTGTTAAATCCAGACTATAACCTGTACAGTGCTCAACGATCCACAACGACGTTTCACTCCACGTGCAAGGCTCGACATTCTAGGTGATATGATTTATGTTTATATAGCCTACTTGCTAGATTACGTAGAACTTTACTCATGGAATGCTTAGATAAACGTAGCAACTGTTAATTGAAAACACGTGTGTGCTCACTCTCTTCTGTCATCTCACTTTCGCGAACCCCTCTCACTCATGTTTCCCTTGATATGAAGATCATGGCTGGACGCATTAACATGACTCAAGCCCAGTTGACGGCTCTGATTAACCAACAAGTTGCTGCGGCACTTGCAGCCGCACAGGCAGGAGGTATATCCTGCAGTCGAAACTTACTCTAGGATCCTTAGATCCTACTCTCGTGAACCAACCCTTGTGTTAAACTTTATCCTTTCTTACTCTCAGGACAGGTCAACCTGCACAACCTCCTGTGTGCACTTTCAAGACCTTTATGGACTGTCGACCGTACCTTTAGTGGTACCGAAGGAGCGGTAGGTCTCCTCCACTCGTTTGAGAAGCTCGAATCTATTTTTGAGATGTGTGAATGCCCTGAGGCTCGCAGGGTGAAGTATGCTACCGGTACTCTCGAGGGTATAGCGCTCATGTGGTGGAACGCTCATATCCAAATGCTGGGGTTGGTTGCTGCTAACGCCACCCCATGGAACAATTTTAAGGAAATGATTAAGGAAGAGTACTGCAATCGTGATGACATCCACAAGTTGGAGGTAGAGTTCTTCAACCTCAAAATGACGGGGTCAGAAATTGAAGCTTATACAAAAAGATCGAATGAGCTAGCCATCTTATGTCCTACTATGGTGGATCCTCCCATTAAGCATATTGAATTGTATCTCAAGGGTTTAGTTCCAGAGATTCAAAGTTATGTGACTTCAGCAAACCTCGCCACCATCTAGCAAGTTGTTCAATTGGCACACCGTCTCACTGATCAGGCGGTGGAGCAGAACAGGTTACCAAAACGTATTAGTGCTACAGCTACTTCAGATGCTCCTAGTGACAACAAACGTAAGTGGGATGGAACTTCTAGAAAAGGTTCAGCTTCTGTTCAGTCACAGTCTCAGCAGAGAAGGACTGACGACTACAAGAGCCCCAGTCAGCAATCATCTGGTAGTCAAAGTCAAGGTGGGTACAAGGGAATTCACCCCAAATGCAATCGCTGTAATCTGCACCACAGCGGACCATGCACCAGGAGTAACTGTCATAGGTGCAACAAGCCAGGCCACGCCGCAAAAGATTGCAGAAGTTTATACCCCGCAAACCAGAATCGTCAGCAACAACAAGCCCAACTGAATCAACGCCAGCAGCAGCAGCAAGGTAATAACAAAGGGTGCTTTCAGTGTGGAGCTGAAGGCCACTTCAAGAGAGATTGTCCCCAACTTAACAGGAACCAGAACAACAACAACAAAAATAATAACCAGGGGAATGGAAACAACGGGGGTAACAACGGCAATGGTGCAAGGGGTCGTGTGTTCGTTATTGGCCAAGGTGAAGCGAGGAATGATCCCAATGTTGTGACGGGTAAGTTCCTACTGGATGACCTTTATGTTACTGTCTTATTTGATTCGGGTGCTGATACTAGCTATGTGTCCTTAAAAGTTAGTCAAATGCTTAAGCGTACCCCAACACTGTTGAACACCAAACACACTGTAGAGCTAGCTAATGGTAAGAGTTTAGAGGCCACACACATAGTCAAGGGTTGTAATCTTGTTCTTGCTGATCACACCTTCTCTATCGACCTCATTCCTATCGTTCTGGGTAGCTTCAACGTTGTCATTGGGATGGACTGGTTATCCCAACACCAAGCAGAGATTCTTTACAATGAAAAGATCGTCCGTATTCCTCGTTCTGGTGGTGAACCTCTTATGATTCATGGCGACAAGAGTGGTGCTGTTGTGAGCATCATCTCTTTCCTTAAGGCCCAGAAGTGTTTGAGAAAGGGTCACACTGCTATTTTGGCTCTTGTTACTGACACCTCGAAGAAACAAAAGAAGATAGAAGATTTTCCGATTGTACGCGACTATCCTGAGGTATTCCCTGAGGAATTACCTGGTCTTCCGCCTCATCATCAAGTCGAATTTCAGATTGAACTGGCTCCTGGAGCCGCACCAATAGCTCGTGCACCTTATTGCTTAGCTCCATCAGAGTTGGAAGAACTCTCCACACAACTACAAGAACTCTTGGATAAGGGTTTTATTCGTCCTAGCTCTTCGCCATGGGGAGCTCCAGTGCTATTCGTGAAGAAGAAAGACGATACCTTCAGGATGTGTATCGACTATCGAGAACTCAACAAGGTGACTGTGAAGAATCGTTATCCTCTTCCACGTATGACGACTTACTCGACTAGTAGCAAGGGTCGAGCTTTTACTCGAAGATTGATTTGAGATCGGGTTATCACCAGCTGAGTGTCCGAGAAGAGGACGTCTCCAAAACAGCTTTTAGAACTCGTTATGGACATTACAAGTTCCTGGTTATGCCTTTTGGGCTGACAAACGCACCTGCGGTCTTCATGGACTTGATGAATCGAGTATGCAAGCCTTACCTGGATAAGTTCGTGATAGTTTTCATCGACGACATCCTGATCTATTCTAAGAGTCAGGAAGAACACGAGCAGCATCTACGACTTATTTTGGAACTCCTTCGAACAGAGCAACTTTATGCAAAGTTCTCGAAATGCTACTTCTGGCTTCGTGAAGTCCATTTCCTAGGCCACGTGGTAAACAAGGATGGGATTCATGTTGATCCATCCAAGGTAGACTCGATTAGAAACTGGCCTGCACCCCGTACACCAACAGAAATCCGCCAATTTTTGGGTTTGGCACGTTACTACAGAAGGTTTATCAAGGATTTCTCCAAGATCGCGCAACCTCTCACCTCACTAACACAGAAGGGTGTCACCTATCATTGGGGTGATGCACAAGAAACTGCGTTTCAACACTTAAAGGATAGACTTTGTAGCGCACCTATCCTCTCGCTGCCTGAAGGCACAGACGACTTTGTGGTTTACTGCGACGCATCCATCCAAGGACTTGGATGTGTATTGATGCAACATAATAAGGTCATTGCTTATGCGTCACGTCAACTTAAGATTCACGAAAGGAACTACACTACACACGATTTGGAGCTGGGAGCTGTTGTTTTCACACTCAAGATATGGAGACATTACCTGTACGGTACCAGGTGCACCATTTACACCGATCACAGGAGTCTCGAGCATATCTTCAAACAAAAGGAGTTAAACATGCGTCAACGTCGATGGGTCGAGTTATTGAATGATTACGAATGCGTGATCAAGTACCATCCAGGCAAAGCCAATGTTGTGGCTGACGCCCTCAGTCGAAAGGACACTACGCCTAAGCGCATGCGAGCATTGCAACTTACCATCCAGTCTAGTCTTCCTACTCAGATACGAGATGCTCAGGTTGAAGCATTGAAACCAGAAAACGTCAGGGCTGAAGCCCTACGTGGCTCAAGGCAACGGTTAGAACAAAAGGAAGATGGTGTTTACTACTTAACAGGACGCATTTGGGTCCCACTCTATGGCAACCTACGAGAGCTTGTGATGGATGAGGCACACAAGTCTCGTTACTCAGTACATCCTGGTTCGGATAAGATGTACCACGACTTGAAAACTACGTATTGGTGGCCTAGCATGAAAGCTCACATAGCAACCTACGTTAGTAAATGTTTGACCTGTGCGAGAGTCAAAGTCGAATATCAGAAACCCTCAGGCCTACGTCAACAACCAGAGATACCACAATGGAAATGGGAACAAATTTCCATGGATTTCGTTACTGGCCTGCCTAGATCTCAACGCGGAAATGATACTATTTGGGTGATCGTGGATCGACACAAAGTCTGCACACTTCTTGGCTATCAAGGAAACGGATAAGTTCTCCACTCTAGCAGACGTATATCTTAAGGAAGTTGTCTCGAGGCACGGGGTGCCCACCTCTATTATCTCTGATCGTGATGCACGTTTTACTTCTGAACTGTGGCAAGCAATGCACAAGTCCTTTGGCTCACGTTTAGATATGAGCACAGCTTATCACCCGTAAACGGATGGGCAGTCTGAACACACCATCCAGACCCTTGAAGACATGCTTCGGGCATGTGTGATTGATTTTGGCAACGGTTGGGAAAAACATCTGCCACTAGTGGAATTCTCGTATAATAACAGTTACCACACCAGCATTTGGGCCGCTCCATTTGAGGTATTGTACGGGCGTAAATGCCGATCACCTCTTTGTTGGGCAGAGGTTGGGGATAGTCAGATCACTGGCCCAGAACTTGTGGTAGACACAACAGAAAGGATTGCTCAAATACGACAACGAATGGCGGTGGCTCGTGACCGTCAGAAAAGCTACGCCGATAAGGACAGGAAACCACTCGAGTTCCAGGTTGGGGATCGAGTGCTACTCAAAGTCTCACCCTGGAAGGGTGTTGTTCGTTTTGGCAAACGAGGCAAACTTAACCCATGATACGTTGGACCTTTTGACATCATAGAGAAAATAGGCAAGGTAGCCTACAAACTGAACCTACCAACAGAACTCAGTGCAGTTCACAACGTTTTCCACGTGTTGAATCTGAAGAAGTGTCTGTCAGATGAGACCCTCGTAGTTCCTTTGAAGGAGCTCACTATCGATGAACAGTTATGATTCGTTGAGGAACCAGTTGAAATCACGGACCGAGATGTTAAGGTCCTCAAGCACACCAGAATACCTCTTGTTCGAGTTCGTTGGGACTCCCGTCGTGGCCCAGAGTTTACCTGGGAACGCGAAGATCAAATGAAACAAAAGTATCCCCAATTGTTCGCAAACAGTACAACCACTACTGAGGCTGAAGCTACTGGGGAATTTCGGGACGAAATTCCAGATCAACGGGGGGAGGATGTGACACCCCAGGAAAACCAGGAAAACCATGCAACTTAACTAGCTTCCTCAGTGAGTACGTACCAAATTTCGGGACGAAATTTCTTTCAACTTGGGGATAATGTGACAACTCCTATTTCAGAACATATCTTTGTGCTTAATGTAACGTATGTGAACCTTGTGTGATAATCTGATATGTTGATTTAATGAATGTTATGAGACTTTATGTTTGTATTACGTGAATCTTGTATGTGTATATATATATATATATATATGTATATATATATGTATATGATAACTCGGATCGCACAACACAACCCGATCGTACAAGCCTTTGTTGGGCCACACACCTTGCACTCGAACCACAAAGGCAACCTGTAATGGGTTCAGCCCATTCTCTTATTTGCGCATAACCTCATAGGAGGGGGGTATACTCTTCATTGTTTATCAAACACTCTAAACACACAAACCCTAGCTCTCTTTCTCTCTCTCGATCCTGACGGCAACAACATCCATCTCTTCGAAGCTCTCTCGATTTGGATTATTCTTATTTGAAGCTTGATAACCGGTTAGTGTTTTATGATGCTTGTTGTTAGATAATATTATGGTTGCCATGAGTTTATGTAATAGTTAGGGTTCTTGGTATGAATAATAAATGTTTCTTGATGTGGTAATACTCATATAATTCGGGTTACATGTTATTGATTTAGAACCGTGTAGATGTTAATCGGATTTGCATATTATTGTTCTAGAACCGAATGCTTGTTAATCGGCTGAATATATGTGAAATCGGATTAGTTGTATGGTCGATTGTGAAGTGTTATATGATGATTTGAAACCCCTAGATGGATATGTTTAAGTGTTTAGATTATTGTTCATGTTATGATTATGTTAGGGTTCATGAGAATGGATGTTAAAATCCTTGTTTGATCGAGAATTGCATGTATGGAAACTGTTAATTGGGTCAAACAAATTGATTTGGAATTGGTAAATGATTGCATGAAATTAGGAAATTATAACTGATCACATAAGTCTCTTAATCGCACAAGTGGCTCCGGTCGCACAAGACCAAACACACAAGTGCAGTCGCACAAGATAGGTGCAATTGTTTAAACTCACCGTTATGCATGATCGCACAAGATCTAGTGGATCGCACAAGATCTTGGGCCTTACACACTGTTTGAACTTAACATGTTATTGGACCGAATGGCCCAAAACCCAGTCGCACAAGTTATCCGGATCGCACAAGGACAACTCAGTCGCACAAGCTCAAACGGATCGCACAAGATATGTTATATGTTTATTTAATTGGGCCGTGTTTATACTTATAGATTTGTTTGGGTTTCTTGTTATTGGGCCGGGTACTATTGGGTATCAATGGGTGACTCGCACAAGGCCGTTAGACTTGTGCGAGCCCAATCTTTTGATCGCACAAGTTCGGATATGTTATGACTGTTAAAAGTGATGTGTGTGTTGCCATGATCTATATGTGTTCATAACCTGCTAGCTTATGTGAGACTTATGTGCACTACTCGAAACCAAAACCTGACTTGTATGGTAATCATGTTAGGACGTGGTTGACCCCCTAGCAACTAGATTGACCTTTCGTTTATCTGCCGAGCTAACCTAAGGTGAGTTCACACTTTCTACAAAGCATGGGATTCCCAGGGGTTGGGAATGGGTTAAGGAATATGGATTTCCTCGTCCTTTCTTGGGTAGGACAGTACGGGTTCAGGAATATAATTCCTCGTCCTCATGGACAGTTAAATCTCACTAGACCAAAACTCTATCACGAAGTCCCTCCTTCTTATATCGACTTAATCGCCGGGCCAATGGCGAGCGGGTCATTAGTTAGATAGCGCTATTTAGGTTTGACAAACCTCACACCGTGCCGCAGAGGACGGGCGTGAACTAATGGATCTGGGCACGTCAATGATGATAGACATTGACAGTTCAGGGCACATAAACATGACTACAGTCAGCAGTCGATATGGTAACGAGTCTAGTAGTATATACATGGGGTAGCCCCCACGGCCAGAGAGCCAGATAATTGAACAAGGGGTAGCCCCCACGGCTGGATTGCTAGAGTAAACGGGAATAAACAAAACACGTTTTCAACTATGGGGTAACCCCCACGGCAGGGATGCCAGTTAAAGGAAACTATGTTTTTGGAATAACTAAAACAAACACCCAACTGTGAACTCGCTCAACTTTGTTGTTGACTCGTTACTACATGTTTTGCAGGTCAAAAGGTACTTAGCTGGAGCTTGCATGGGGAAGAGTCGTTGTGGGACATGGACAGCTGTGTGCCATGTTAAACTTTGAAACGTTTAAACTTATGTTTTGGTTTTAAACATTATGCTTCCGCTTGCAACTTAAACTATGTTTTGTTTGGACACCAATTGTATTGGTTGGATTTTTATAATTACTTACATGCTTGTTCAATATGATTGGTGGCTGGATCCTGGTCAGTCACGACTCCAAGCGGTGATACTCCGCAGGTGGATTTTGGGGATGTGACAGTTTCACAGATTCGATGATTTGATTTGATGTTGTTATTAACTCGATTACCGCAAGTGGCTACAAGATGTGTTTGCCCAAACCCCAATGCCTCTATCAAAGCATTGGTCAAGTGGTCAAGGTAAATAGTTCATGCCCGTCCATTCCGGCCCGGTGTGAGGGTGCCAAACCTAATAGCGCTATAAACTAAATACCTCGTTGCCTTCCCGGCAACAATCGGTAGATGTAAGGGGTCTTATATGATAAAAACTGAGTAATAACCAACATCCCATTAACCTGCATTCCTCCCTGGAACGTTACCTGATATCCCTTCCCGGGATGCATGCTTGGAAAAGAGCAGTGAACTCACCTTTGTTTTGCTCGGTTTGATATTGTACTTCTAATGTTAATTACTGCTAGTTCCGTTACGCGCAACCTAAAGTACAATAAATATAAGTATGCGTATGTAGGGTTTTGCAATACCCTAATGTGTCCAAACAATCGTGTTTAAGTTTACAAATTGACAAGTTAACATACAGTAACACACCATGGGTTTCTCTTATTTTTATAATTCGAGATAGTAGGCCCACATCCAAACTTCCAGCTATATACCCAGCTAGTCTATAAATGTATTCATATCATTCGACCCACATTATTATATAGATTGACACTGCCAATTCACCACAACTTAATTCAGAAATGCTTATTTAGTTCAAACACATGGACATATGTATATTACCTTATTTCAACCATCATACATATTAGACTAATTCTACGTGCATACATACTTAATTAATTCAATTATCATTCATATTTAATTAATTTATGAGCATTCATATATGATTATTTAATGAGCATTTATATGAGCATTCACATTTGATTAATTCAATAAGCATTATCATGTGCAGCTTATCTTTTCAAGTATTTGCAATATGTTGAATCTCTTTTATCAACTAATACACAAAGTCAGTCCCTACCATAAGCTATTGCATGTGCAGACAAATGGGGAACTACAAACAAAACTTTTCAATCATCCGTGGACTTAATAATAGTTGATTGGCCGTTGCCATGTGTGGCCTATTTAACCAAATATGAAAGTGATTTCATCATTAATGTATTTAGGTTCTGATCATGTAACTTTCAAACCAAGTTCGGAGTAGACAAGTCCTGATCACTATGATTAATTCATATTATATCATGTGCAGACCATTTAAAGCATTATCTCCGCCCACAACAACAAGCAAACGTCATCAGGCACAAATTCTTCACATGGTTCCTAAATATGAACATTATTTAATCACCCAATTGCGGCCGTGTAACTTTGTTATAGGTTCGGACCAATCATCTACCAATCATTACCCAATCAACTATTTATCAATCATCATCATAATCATGGCAAAAACACACTTTCTTTGGATGTCTAGGGTTTGTAGAATTCATGAACAAACTAGTATTTCAACACAAATACATACCTTTAATGGATGAGAAGATGAATCAAAGAGAAGTGGAAGAATCAAGGATCAATCTACACACTTGTGAGCCAAGGATTGGAGATGAGTTTTTGAAATGTTGAGAGGATGGGAGTTGGTTACGTACGTGTTTTTTAGATGGGTTAGGGTTTTTAGTGGTTAATTAAGGATTTCCTAATTATCACAAAAGACCCCCTAACTATACAGTTTCCACACAAAAGCACATAATTCCAAACAATTTGCAATTAACACAAGTAATTCATGTATTTATTATGCAGCACATAAGTTCCATATAAACCATCCGTTTATATTTATTGTTCACGTTAATTTTCAGTATCAGGTACGTTCCCCGGTAATTCCTCGAATTACCAACGTAAGCTTATTTAACTAACCCTAGTTATATACAGTGCTATGAATGTACAATTAAATTAACCATAGTTAAGTTAAAGTAGTAACCTGAAGTTGCGGGTTGTCATAAATAGGATCGGGATCCACCAATTGCACGTGACTCCTCTCGGTGTGCTACTCGAGGAACTTTCAGGTTTACTTGCACAACTGTTAGTCGAAATCTCAGTTGATCTCATGACAGAGGCAACTCTGAATACTCGTACATTGTACCATCTTGCACAGGAGGGTTGCAAGAACTGTTTAATCAACTACAGGAAATACTGGACAGGAGTTTGTCGGACCTAGCTTTTCGCTTAGGGGAGCCCTAGTTATATCCGTGAAGATAAGCCTTTTCGTGTGTGTACTAATTATCCAGAACTTAACAAGGAGACAGTTAAGAACCATTTGCCTCGATCATGTATTGGCAACCTGTCTACCAGTGCGAGGGTAAAGCATCCATTCGAGGAATAAATAACGAATGAACTATCATTAGATGGGAGTCCAAAGGGGAGAATGTTCCTACAACGGCATATCAGACGCAGGGTGGCCATTGCGACGTTGTATTCCAAAACCTCTGGGCTAATCATCTCACCGGCAGCTGCATGGATCACATGAATCGACTATTCTTATTGACAACGTGCTGAATCATTTCCAGGGGAGGAACAGCATAGACGACATCTGTATCTTATTTTAGGGCTCCTGAGGGAGGAGCCATTACGTGTGAAGTCTTGTTTAGTGTAACATCTAGATTCAAGAGATGCATTTGATCACATAACCAACGAAGTGGGAATACACGTGGATCTTGCTAGGATCCATTTTGCTAGAAACTGATCGACACCAAGGATTCCTTTGGGGATGCAACGATTTGTTGGTTTCGCTGGATACTATCATAGATTCATCACCAGATTTTCAAAGATCGTGCAGTTTAAACCTCTTTAGCACAGCAGGGTGCTGTGTTTGTGGAAGACAAAACAGGAGAACGTCTTTTTAGCTTTTGGAGTTCAACTCTACAATGCACTGAGCATCGTCTTTACCCGAGGGTACGGGTGACTTGGTGGTATACCATGATGGTTCGAGTCAGAGTTCCAGTTACATGCCGACACAACGCGAAGAAAGTAATAACTTACTCGGTGGGTTTACAAGAAGATTTACACGCGTCACAACCTGGGGGTGGAAACCATGGCTTTAGATTCAATTGGGGGCATTACTTGGGCAGTACCAAATGCATTACCTAGACCGATCACAAGGGCCTCCTGTGTATCGATGATCGAAAGAGCTAAAGTAACCAATGACACCGCTGGATGGAACTTTGGATTGAGTGCGACTGTGAAACCTGAACGTGCACGAGCTATGCAACTCACTATCAACTCTAACTTACTTGATCAGACTCGCTCTGTTCAAGCCGGAGAACTGAATGAACATAATTTGCAAGTTAAACCCATGTGGGGCATGGAGAAGCAACCATTGACAGGTCGGACGATATTCGTTACCTCATGGAATGAATGTGGGTCTCAATATATGGCAACGGTAGGGAAACTCGTGTTGAACAAAGCACACCGGCCTCGATACTCTGCTCGTCTGGGTTATGATGAGAGATATTAGGATCCATAGATCTTGCACTGGTGATAGGGTGTGAAGGCCCACCTGGTAATATGCGTGAATGATGTTTGACTTGTGGCAAAGTCAAGATGGAGTATCAGTAACCAGAAACACCCTTATAAGAATGAGAACAGACTGTCATGAATCTTGTCGCTAGTCTACTTACAACCTAAAACGGAAGCAATATCACCGGGTGATCGTGACTGTCTCGTGAACTGACGAGTCTTCACAGCTTGTGAGCATTCCTCTGAGGGAGGCGACTATTTGGGCACGAGGTTCCAACTCCTTTTACCTCTGAATTTGATCTATGTAAGATTTATGTCAGGCAATACACAACACCCTTGGCTCACGTCAGGACCAGAGCATTGCTTATCGCCATTGGACAAACGATCAGAGAGAACAAACTCTCCTAGCACTCGAAGACATGCTGCGAGCATGTGCGTGACTTACTTTGGTGCAAATTTGAAGGACTCCTACTTATGGTTGAGTACTACTGCGGCAGTTATTATTTTGGTAACCAGACAGCTCTGTTGAGGCATTACATAGACATTAATGCCAACCTTCTTATTAGACTGAGATGGCTGACAACTTAATTATTGGTCCAGGACTGGTACTCGAAACTCTTGGGAAGGTTGTTTGGATCAGGAGCCGATTGGCGGCAACGCGTGACCGTCAGGAAAGCTGATAAACTTGGGAAACGCTGGAAGATCGCTGTAGGCGATCATATCGTGTTGAAAGTCTCACCCTGGGAGGGTGTGGAATGCTTGGGAAGCATGGCGAGCTTAACTTACATCACGATGGACCATTCAATAGTCTGGGAAGAATCGGTAGTGTAACCTACAAACTCGAGTTACCCGACGAATCGGGTAACGTACGCGATGTCATATATGTTTCGGATCTAAGGCAGTGGTTGTCTGATGAAACACGTGCGATACCTTTACTGGAGGAATTTATCGAACGCATGGACCAGGAAGTCAAGGTTCGTTAACTTAGTAGAATTTAAAATCGTGAGTGTTCGTTGGAACTCAAGACGTGGACCGGAGTTCACGTGGGAACGCGAGGATCAGATGGAACTTAAATATCCTCAATTTTTCCTGATGATCAATCTAATTCTGGTACTACTGGTGAATTTCAGGACGAAATTCCATTTCAAGTTGGGGATGATGTGGCACCTGAGGAAAACCTGCAACAATCTTGATTTGTCACTTCACTTCTCTGTGCTTACTTGTCAAATTTCGGGACGAAATTTCTTTCAAGTTGGGGATGATGTGACAACCTGAACTTTACAGTTAGTATCTTTCAATCTTGTGATTCCGATTCCTCACTGGTATTACTTCCTTGCATACTGTTTATTTTAGTGAATCTGTTAATCGCTCGGGATTTTGTTAAACATAAATGATTATTGGTTGTGCGTGTTTGTGCGGGTGGGTTTCATTGTATCACATAACTAGTGTTTGGGCCGCCAAGACTATAGTTGTTCTTAACCACCTTGGGCCGGTTAATAGTGTTTTGTGTTTTGGGCCGGTTGTTAGCATTTTGGGCCGTCTAAGGCTATGAAACAAATATTTGGCCCAATCTCTTTCCCTTATGTATACGTAACATATATCGGAGCACATTACCAATTCCATTGCAAACCCTATTTCTCCTCTTCAAGATTACGGATGGCAGCAGACTACCCCCCCTCGAATTAACCCTATACTTGTGAGGCATCACTTGTAAATTGTAGTAGATCGGTATGTGTGTTATTACTTTACATAAGTTATATGGTGTTTAGATGTGCTAGTGAATTACATGTATTAGGAATGATTGTATGTTACTGAATATTTGTGAATCATGATTTTGCATGTACACTAGATTATGATAGTGAGTATATGTTAATATATTCATGTATGGGCTGTGATTACTACTATCTTGCATAGATGGATTGCTTACATATATATTATTGTTAGTTGTTAACAGTTGGAATGCATGTCAATTAGAGAAACCGATTATTAACATTCTTGATGCTAGATGACATATAATTACATATGTGTGAGTTTAGTTTGTTAGAAGTACAACCATGTGCATGAGCCGTGGTGAATGATGCTGTGATTGATTCATCTTGTTAATTAGCTAATAATTTAGAAAGTCAAAATACTTAATGAATCAAACAGTATGTGGACGAATTGGGATTTGAGTGTGACCGAATTGTTTAAACTTTATGTAATCGTATTTTATTATTAGGAGCATATAGACGAATTGTTAACTTGATTTTGGAATTTCCATGTTATGAGAATGAAAGGAGATTGTGATTTGACGGGGTGATTATTTGCAAAAGTCAAGGGATTAATTGCCAGGATATGTAACTATTTGACACATTTCAAAAACTGAATGATATGATTTTAGAATAAGCCACACACATAAATTAGTCTATTAAATTGGGCCACACACACACAAAATCGAATTAAACTTGGGCCGCATAACTTAAAAGTGCTTCAGCTGGGCTCAGTCATGTATCGGGCCTATGTCTAATTGGTTTGACTGTTTGTGAACCAAGTTGAAATCGGGCCAATCCCTTTTCTTACAATTGGGCCGATCCAGTATTGAGGACACTAAGGGTGTCTTATGTAGGTTGCACATTAGAATTGTCTTGTTTATGTGTTCATGAAACATGTTGATTTATTGTGTATGGCCGATTTGGCTATGTATAGCGGGGTGTTTTCTGACACGTTATTGGCGTAGTGCGAACGAAAGTTGCGTGATTGATATGCTGGTATGTGACCCCAAGCAGTAATTGTAAACGTGATAGTACGAACTATGCTTGTTATGACATACGTGATGATTATATGTTTGGTTGTTTATTGCTTGAGCAATACGTGTGTCTAGATACGTGAATTGTAAATTCATGAAACTGACTGTCTCTGGTAACCACGATAGGTTTTGATTGATCAACTGTAAACACGTAGCTAATCTTACCGAGCAAACCAAGGTGAGTTCACACTTTCTACAAGGCATGGGATTCCCAGGGGTTGGGAATGGGTAAAGGATCTAATTTGAAACTGCGTGACCTCCTGGTTTGGAACACGTACCACATCCTCTTTATTGAAGGGTGATAACATGTACTAAGGATTTAATCAGAACCTGCGTGATCTCCTGGTTTGGGGACACGTACCACATCCTCTTTATTGAAGGGTGATAACATTGATACTAGACAAAAATCTCTATCATGAAGTCCCTCATTTTATATCGACTTAATCGCCGGGCCAATGGCGAGTAGGTCATTAGTTAGATAGCACTATTTAGGTTTGACAAGCCTCACACCGTGCCGCAGAGGATGGGCGTAAACTAATGGATCTGGGCACGTCAATGATGATAGACATTGACACTAGGGCACCAACTTACTTCATTCAGTGGTCGATATGGTAACAGGTCTAGTGGTTCACATGGAGTAGCCCCCACTGGTTATGGTTATGGTTTGGGATGCAAGGAATTGGTTAACTCATGGTTTATGAATGAACTTATGGTTTTTGGAACAACTTTAAAATGAACACCAACTGTGGGCTCGCTCAACTTTGTTGTTGACTCGTTGTTACATGCCTTGCATGTCTATATGCTTATATTATTTGGAACTTGCTGTCTGGGAGGCTGGAGTGGTCATGGGTCGAGATACATGGAAATCTCAATACAAGCTTAATGGTTTATGTACTCTTGGTTTACGAAACACTTAACAAACGAGTTATGCTTCCGCTGTATACAATGACTGATATATAACGTTTGTAACGCTTCATGTTAATAAATGAATACCAAGAAGAACCATGGTACGCCGACTATGCTAACTACCTCGCTAGTGGCATTTTTGTCAAAGGTTGGTCACATCAACAAAGAAAAAAATTCTTTGCCGATGTAAGACACTATTTTTTGGAAGACCCATATCTTTTTAAAATATGTGCCGATCAGCTTATTCGAAGACTCGTCCATGGTCAAGAAGGAAGACAAATTCTTCGCCATTGTCATGAAGTATCGTATGGAAGACATCATGGAGTCGTAAGCACCGCATGAAAGGTACTCGATTCAGGATTTTATTGGCCAACCATCCATAAGGATGCATAAAATTTCATTCAAACTTGTGATGCATGCCAACAAACAGGTAATAATAATATCTCAACAAGAAATGAAATGCCCCTAAAAGGCATTTTTATTTGTGAAATTTTTGATGTTTGGGGTATGGATTTTATGGGACTTTTCCCACCATCAAAAGGTAATAAATACATTCTTGTAGCAGTTGATTACGTGTCCAAATGGGCCGAGGCCGAAGCTCTTCCAACCAATGATGGTAGAGTTGTGATAAGATTCTTAAAACGACTATTTTCTCGTTTTGGTGCTCCAATGGCACTAACTAGTGATAGAGGTACCTATTTTTGCAATCATCAATTATACAAAATTCTAACAAAATATGGGGTCTATCAGCGCCTTTCAACCTCCTACCATCCTCAAACCAACGGTCCAGCCGAAGTAACAAATCGAGGGCTAAAAAGAATTCTAGAGAAACCATAGGTCAAATCAAGAAAGATTGGGCGGATAAACTAGATGATGCTTTATGGGCCTTTCGAATCGCATACAAAACAGCAATAGGCACCACCCCATATAAGCTCGTCTGTGGGAAAAAATTGTCACCTCCTGGTAGAAATTGCTCACAAGGCCTATTGGGCGTTAAAAAACGTAAACCTAGACCAAGAACTTGGCGGTAAAAATCGATTCTATCTAGTGAACGAATTTGACGAAATAAGAAATCAAGCATATTATAACTCCAAAATTTATAAGTAACGCATGAAAATATACATGATAAAATAAGCAAACCTAAAGAATATCGGGAAAGGGATCAGGTGCTATTGTTTAATTCAAGATGGACGGGACCTTTTTCAATCACCCAAATCTTTCCACATGGAGCAGTAGAAATTAAGCCTCCAAACGGGGAACCTTTCAAGGTAAACGGTCAAAGGCTTAAACCCTATTGAGGCTTCGTTTAGGAGGAGGAAATGGAATAGATCTTCAAGAGGTAGATACATCATCGGTAAAACGATCAAATGTTTATTTGTATCTTTTTTCCTTTTAATCATCTTGTAGGAACAATTGGAAGGCATCATCCATGAAGACTTAAAGAAAAACATGCAAGTGCCAAAGGAACCACAGAAAAATGGTCACACACACGTGCACAAATGAAAAAATAAGGTTACTGGCAGTCTGAACAGGGGGCCATTCCCAACTGACACGCCCCCGTGCCCAAACGCCCAGATACAAAAATAAAAATAAGACAAGGCATGGGGCCGTGCTGTATCAGCACGGGGCCGTGGCCGACTGACTGTTGGAATATAGAACTCTCAGTCTTCAATTTTTCAAACACAACACGACCCGTTTCTCTGGAGACACCGGTTCCTACCGATTTTCCGTCAGTTTTCGACGTTCGGTCACTCCAATCTGACTAAGAGGTATGATTCTAACATCATGGTAGTTTGTTTAATCATTTGCATGTACTTTAACACAAAAAATTTGGGTTTAATCTAGGGTTCTTGAACTAGACCCGTGCCAATCTAGAATTTTTGTTTAGATCTTGTTAGTAGTAGTTAGTATTAGTGATTATGAACGTAAATATCTGAACATTGTTAAGGAAATCGAATTATGCACATTGTTTTAACCAAACCCTTGTTCTTGACGGGAAATCTTAAAATCGGAAGGGTAAACGGGTGTTTTCTGTAAAAATGATTATTTGGGTTTGTTAATCGGGGTAAACCGCTGCTAATGAACCAGGAATTTTAAATTTTTCGAAGCCGGCTCGAAAACCTTGATTTTTGGAGAAACAGACTGTTCGACACTGGGTTGTGCTGTCTCAGCACGGGGCCGTACCCAACCTTAAACCTCAGACACGGGGTCGTGTCCAACAGACACGGGGCCGTGACTAGACCCTCTGATATCATATTTTTGCATATTTTTCAAACGTATCAACCATCTCACTGGTTCTTTCTTGTAGGATGACACCACACAAATTCTTGAGGTTCAAACTTCTGAATTGGAGTACCAAACACGATTCGAAACCTTGCAAGCATGTCATGAAGAGCCCCCGAGGCAGGTTGGTTACGACACCCACGAGACAGTTGGACAAAAGGAGAGATATTATGCACTATTGGCTGGTCCACTCCGAATCTTTCTGGAAACTCGGCTCCGGTCCATACATCAATACAGTATGGAGTTCTTAAGCACACTAAGGTTAAAAAGGACCGAGCCGGATTTGTTTGATTTTGATGCAGTCGAGTTTAGATATGGGGGAGAATGGTATAGCATTTCGGTGGCCCAATTTGGCATCAACATCGGGCTATATACCGAAGAAGATGCTATAGAACCAGAGTTTACCGAAGCAAACCTCCGCCAAGCTGCATGGGCAACGATTGGGGATAGACCATACAACCCAAGTTCAACCAAGAGCACAAAGATAAGGGACCCACTCATACGCTACATTCATAGGGTCCTTAGTGGTTCTTTATGCCAAATGGATAACAGTGGTGGGGTGGTGAATTTACAAGAACTTACTTGCCTCTATTGTCTCCTGACTCACCAACCCCTTGACGTCGCCCACATCTTGCTCCGGAATATGGCCGCCAATGCCACCGCGGACACCCGGACGCCGATCTTCTTTGGGGGATGGATCGCTAAGTTATTCAAGCATTTCGTTCAGCGAACTCCATCATCGTTTAACAAGGGTGTCGATACTACCAAGGTTGATCTTGCAGTTTGCCGTAGCATGAATCTCATCATTAATTGCCCGACGGTACCATGCGCTTCAAGGATGCAAGAGGTCATGCTTGGAATCCAAACGACCCGGACATGATCTTGGTGATTGAAGATTTACCGAACCGTCCTCGTCTTGGACAATTCCCGCGGTCCTCGTCTCAAGGAGGGGCTGATTTTCCTAACCTTAAGAATTGTATAACATTATGCAGGAAACCCTCCAAGTCTCAAAGAACGCCTATAGCTTAGGCCAATGCTTAAGCACTCGGATAGGAGGCATGGAATGCAACATCCTTTCCATGCAAAATGATATTGCTTACATCCAGGGGCATATGGTGGTTCGAGAGGACGATGAGGAGGAGGACGAAGGGCAGGATATGGATTCTGACTAGGAAGCAGTGGTGATGGGCAATGTGGTTGATGTACATGTTAAATCTCTCACCCTTTTGAACAATTTGACATTTTCTCGGGTTGTGTCCCGTTTAAGACAATTTACTTTCAGTTAGACAATTCTTATTTCTGCACTTTAGTTTTATGTTTTGGTGATGTGGTAGTGGTTAAACTTAAACATTAGTAACGTAGGTTTTATTATGGTTTTGTTGTATTATGTTAAATTTTGGTAGTATTGTAGAACCCAGGTACCATGGGAGGCTTGGACACACTAAGCATAATGGTCCCTAAGCCCGGAAACCGGGAGCTAAACGTCAAAAACCTGCATTTCAAACTGAAACAGACAAACAACATGAGGCCGTGTTCACCCAACACGCCCCCGTGCCCAGTCCACTGATGTCATAAAGTTTTTCTCAAAAAGTGACACTGGTCGTGCCCAACAGGCATGACCCTACGCTCACTCTACTGTACATTTTTTGAAAAACCCAGAAACTGGCACTTTGAGCACGGGCCATGTTCATCAAACACGCCCCTGTCCCCAATGACCAGTAACTGAAAATTTTTGTTATCTTCCACACTCTTTACGCATTCAACCAAAACAAACCTTTTTGGGACACATTGGGGACAATGTGTAATTTAAGTGTGGGGGGAGGATAAAACCTTGAATCATTTGTCCTAAAACAAGCCTTACACAAATCTCTTTTTGGAACCACTAAACACCCCAAACTTTTTCAAAATTTTTATTTTCTTTCTTTTACTTATTGATGTGGTAAATTATGGTCTATAAAAACTAAACCTAATCTAGACACCCTAGTTTTAAATTTATAAACTAAGACTCTCTAAATGCTAGACCACTGACAGGCAAGTGTACCTATCGTACGTAGTAAAGCCTAATGAAGTCCGAGTATCGAACCCACGAGACACTAGCGACGCTAAACTAGACTCTAACTCAACTAATACTTAACTAGTTTTAATTTGTGTTTTGGATTTATATTAACTACTAAAATTAAATAAGAGAGCAAATACGAAAGCAAAACAAACAGGGAAGAAATTTAGGTGAATTCAGATGACGGAAAAGTGGCTACCTAGGCAAGATGCATGTCAATTCACTCACGGTTCTTGGAATGGAATAACTAAGTTTTGGCTAACGGGATCTTAAGGTTCACTAAACAAGACCTAAACTGGCTGGCAGATCATTCTCCAAACAGGTCGCAATCTAGGGTCATGAAAAGTGTATAAACTCACCGGTTATTGTCAGATCACCTCTCGGTCTCTCTAACTAGGTTATGGTACCCAAAATCTAGATTACCTCTCGGTCTCCCTAGAAACGATACATCCGGGAAGTGTAAGGGATGTACGGGGTGGTGACTCTAATTAGGTTCTAACACGGTTTGCTAAAAATCACAAGAAAACCTAGGGTAATTCACTCTCGTGCAATTAACACCTAAACCGTCTAATGATTAAGACAACCCGACATCTAGTCTCCTCTCGGTCTCAAAGATGGTAGAATATTTAATTACCAAATAGTTTATTAATTTGTTCCTAGGGTTTACTACGTCTAGCAACCACAAGATTTAGTCGAAAACACAAAGTTAACGAAATCACCTAACCCTAGCTTAATTAATACTCAATCAATTTTCACCAAGAAAAGGTGGAACAAATATAAACCATCAATTATTAAATACGCATAAACATTAGAACCTAGTTTAGAACACTTTTACCATAACACTTAGCCAAAACATTAATTAACCAACCAAGAAACCGTAAATTAATTAACAATTATTCATAGCCTAGGTAGCAACAAGGAATTTAGCCAAGCATGTTTAAACAAAAATCAAACATAAGTTCAACGTGAATAAATTCAGGAAACATGTTCAAAAGTATCAAGTTTAAACAAAAACCAAAACCAATAAACAAGTCTAACCGAACAAAGATATGAACTTTAGGCTATTACTCCTTTATCCAAGCCTTCCTTCACCCTTGAAATCTTCCCTCCGATTGATACTTCACTGCCGTATGTTTTTCTGTTCGATTGATCTCTGTTGCAGCCGCATCCAAAGAGAAAATAATATATATCCCCCTCTTCTGTTTCGTCCTCTGTATATACGCATCCGACTGTAGGGTTTTTTTATCTTTTGCTGGGCCCTTTGTGCAAACCAACCAATGTTTTAAAAACCGGTAAATACCGGCCGGTTATACCGGTATTACCGTTTTCAGATGTAAATCCGGTACGAAACACCCCGGTAAATAAGTAAAACGATATAAGGTTTGTACCGGCGGTAAAATCCGGTATACCGGTTTGAAACGTTATACCGGTACCTGCCCAGGGTTATTTAGTTTGGGTTGTTACTTATTTTTATTATATATGTTACTTATCTTACGTAATTTTTATATATTATGATTAATCGTAACAAAAAATTCTTATTTAATATTGTATGAAATGAAAATAGTTGATGTATTCAACACTCAAATAGCTTAAACATATGGTACACTTTCATTTCAAAGAACTTGTTGGAAAATTGCATGATTTCGATTATCTTTTGAATTATTTTTTATTAGGGGGGGCGGGGTGGTTAACTAGTGATGGATTCTATCACTCACAAGCACCAATCAAGTTCCGCCATGTCAACAACCATTTTTCCATCACTCACAACCTTTTTTAGGCGGGGTGGTCATCACTCACCACCACACCCAACAATTTCCCCCCAACCAACAATTACCATCACAAATAAAGTATCATGTCGTGAAGAAATTAACGGAAATCAATTTTCGTGGAAGATTAACGAGTTATAGTTTCTTGTCGGGGTGGGAAAACGGAAGTTCAACGCGTGTTGATATGTTCCGTGATAAAATAACGCGGGTGCCCCGCCCGGCCTTATGGATTTACTTTTTGATCATCTTTTAATATGTAATCATGTATTTTTGGATTAACTTTTGAGTTGATATTGTAATTTATGAAATTATAGAATTAGCTAGTCAACCCGGTTGAACCGCTCGGTACAATCTGGTTCAACCGGTTGAACCATTTTTTAGCCCAATCCGGTTTGATTTAAAAACCGTTTTTTAAAACATTGAAACCAACAACAACCGCGAATCATACATTGTTTTTTTTTTTTTTTATTGGTCTAATCGCCCAACTTTTAGAATTCACGTATGAATTCAATTCTTGCCATATCTCATGAATTAATTTCAAGTTTGATGATTATGTCACCTTTAGTCCTCTAAAATTCATGAGCTATTTTTAATCCACTTTCCTTTAATTGCAATTCAACCTTTCGAGTTTCAGCTTCATTTAATATTTTCCGATTCTTCACACATTAATCGTTTAAGCTCGTTTTTCATTCCTTTTTGCACCGGGACCTGTAATAATAATAAATAATAAAATATATATCTAAATATTATAAAAATGACTCAAAACTATTAAAATAATATACAAAATACATAACGAAAATAAGATGCGTTTGCAACACATCACTTATCTTAGTTTAGTTGGGTAAATAAGTTCTAAAAAATGATGTTTTTTTTTTTAATTTACACTTAAAACCTCATGATAAAAAGAACCAATTAAGATAATTATAAAAAATGGACCTAGCAAATATTTGTAAAAAATTGACTTGTTTGTATATAAGTTTTTACACTATAACCATTTCCCACAAAAAGTGAGTTTTGAGCCTTTATTGAGCCTAAATACACATGTATACTAATAACTCAAATTTTCGTTTCTTGTGTGAATAGCCTATTTGGTTCTTACAACTCTAGAACTTGCCAAAGTGATACATCCCAAGTCGTTACCAAAGCTAATCCAAGTAAGTAAATGACAGAGGCATTAGGAATAAACCTGTTTTTCATCCAAAAACTTTATTTTTCCTTGCTTTTTCCCAAAAAAAAAAAATACTTCCCCTAAACAAACCATTTTGAGCCTTAAAAACTTTCATTTCTTAAACCCGCAAACAAATTTTGCAAAAATAACCACCTATCACCCCAAAAATCCAACTTTTTACCTTTACAAACTTCATATTGAGTAAATGCGGCTCTTTTGAAAATTACAAAATAAGTGACCTAGTTATCTTATCAAGAGAGAGAGAGAGAGAGAGAGAGAGAGTATATAGTTACTTTGAATAAATAAGCAAAAATAATATTGCTTATAAATATCTAGTTTTAGCTAAGTCACAAGAAAATAAAAATTTCAAAGAAAAAACTGACATTTTACTATTTTAGCCACTTTCAAATAAAACTCACTTACCCGAGCCATAGCCTACCCCTTTAAAAGTTCCCCCGATACCTACAAGGATTAAAACATCAAAAAGGAGGTTTGATTACTTGTCAAGCCTATAGACGGAGTAATTTCCAAATCAGGTACGTGCGTTCTCACTTATACATTTTCGGCCGAGCGTTGAGTGATTACTGGTGAGGTGTGTAAAATGCGTATATAACCAAAAATGAATTTTATAAGGGCATGCTATGCCCAAAAATAATTTTTTTTCTTAAGTTGTGTTGTAAATAAGTCATGACCAAGTAATAATGTAAATAAAATAAAAACAAAATGAATTAGAACTTGGAATACCGACACTCTAAAGATAAGTCTAAACTTTTATCTTCTACCCATTCCATTTGGGTGTGTAAACCACAATAAAGAGTTTTGCTTGAACAAGCAAAGATTCAAGTGTGGAGGTATTTGATGTGTTTAAAATACAACATAAAAATTATATCAAATACGACATAAAATCAACCCTTTTTCAATACTAATGTTGGAAAAAGCTCGTTTCTTTGTTCCTTTTTAATAAAAAGGGTTAAAAGAGCTTAAATGAACAAAAGAAACAAAAAGACTGCAAAAACCAACATAAAATGCAATGAAGAAGGATTGACTTAACTTGCCGAGCCCCCATCCACATCCAAACCGAAGGAATAACATAAACAGAAGTCCTAGCACGGGGCCGTGCTCACCTAGCATGGGCCGTGCCCACCAAGCATGGGTCGTGTCCGGTGGGAATTCACTACAACAGAAGGAGATAACAACAAAAGACAAATTCCAAGCTCAACACAAGGCTGTGCTAAAGCAACACGGGGTGTGGTCAACTCTTGGATTTCCAGAATCAGAAGAAGTACAACAGGTACATTGGCCACGGGTCGTGCCATCGACACACGGGGCTGTGTTAGTACAAGTCTGACATTGCAGTTAATGTAGAAGAGAGAGACTAACGCCATGGGGCTGTGCCAGGCGGGCATGTGCCTTGATGGACGTTCTGTTTAGTTATAAATAGGGATGCTTGGTTTCACTTCAACTCATCCCTTGGCAAACCACTTCTCTCTCACTTGCCACCACTCCACCACCACTACAACACCCACCACCATCATCCATTTTCCATCTTTTAGTGTGTGTGTAGTCTCGGGATCCAATATTGATAGTAAGAATCTTTGTCAAATAAAGGCCATGCTTGGCTAAATTCTTACATCACTTGGTGAAGACATATCTTTTATGATTTCCAATCTTCGGCAACTTTTTAATTGGGTATGTATTAATGACTTTAATAACTAGTTTTTTATATTGAAGGTGAATTTATTCAACCATTCTTCATATGTTGTTGATTCACATATTCGTGTCTTTACGGTCTATATAAAGCGCGTTAACTACTTGGAAGGGGGTTAGATGGGTGGTTAGGTAATTCTATGTCTCGTTCAGTGTATAGATCCTATGAGAACCTGGTTCAACTTTAGTACTACTCCATGGATTGGCCGGGAATGACTGGCCTGACTGAGAGTAAGAAACCGCTTGAACCCCTTATTTATTAACTACTATTAAAACTTTAAACCAACCTCGTGAGGACTGTATCCCTGCTGACTCAGACCAACCGGTTGAGGGTGACCGCTGCCTGGAAGGGGGCCCACCATATTTTGCATTAATAACTTACTTAATAATCTTTAAATATTCCGACCTAGTAGGATTGTATCCTTGCTGACTTAAACCACTAGGTTGAGGGTAACGTCGCCTTCACAAGAGGGGTCGGGCCTACTACTATAACTAAGATAATATCTTAAAATGCCCAAAGTGCAGAAATCATCAAAAGGGTACATAAAGGATAAGTCGGATCCAAGTGATTCTTTCTTGTCTATCTATTTGTATTTTATTTTATTTTCTGTTTTTATCTTTTTATTAGTTAAAAAATCTTTTCTCAAAGTTTGGTTCGATTAGACGTTGACGATAAGCCACTACTAAAAGCTCTTTTGTCCTTGGACGACCTCGGTATCTTGCCATCACTATACTACGTCCGCGATGGGTGAACTTGCCCTAGCGTGTGTGATGTGTGCAAAATGTAACATATAAATTACATCAAATGAGTCATAAAACTAACCCTTTTTAGTACTAATGTTGGAAAAAGCTTGTTTTCGTCTTCCTTTTGAATTTACAGGACCAAATGAGCTTAAATGAACAAAAGGAGCAAATAAGAAGCCTAAACCAACATAAATACAAAGAAAAGGAATAAATGTGACATGCCCGACCCCTCGACAACATCCCCAAAGCAAAAACAAAGAAACAAAAGACTGACCACGGGGCCGTGCCCAGATGGACACGGGGGTGTGGTCAGGGGCCTGCAGAAAAGACAAACTTGTAGAACCTTCTACGTCCACCATAGGAGCTTGCCCAGCTCAGCACGGGGCGTGGTTAATGCAAAGATACGCAAAATCTTGCCAAATCTTGATAGTACAGATACGATGCTGACCACGGGGCAGTGCCCACTGGACACGGGGTCGTGTGGGACCCTCTTCTGACACTTGCATTTAATGAAGGAAGAGTAAAGGGCTGGCCACGGGGGCGTGCCCGCTGGACACGGGGCCGTGGCCAGAGCACTGTGCAGGCTATAAATAGGGGTGCTTGGTTCACTTCAAAGGCATCCCTTGGCAAACCACTACTCTCCCACTTTGCCACCACTCCACCACCACTACAACACCATCACCCACCACCATCACCCACCACCATCATCCATCTTTAGAGTGTGTAGTAGTCTAAGGATCCAAGATTGATCGTAAGGATTCTTACCAATCAAAGGCCTTCTTTGGTTAAGCCTCTTACATCTCTTGGTGAAGACAAGTCTTTTATGTATTACTTTTGATTTTTAATCTTTTGGCACTTTTTATTTTGTTTTGTATTAATGACTTTAATAATTAGTTTCTTATGTTGAAGGTGAATTCTTCCTATCATTTTTCCGTGCTGTCTTGGCATTACTTTACTGTCTATATAAGGTAAAAGATTACATCAATCATGTTTTTACGTTCTATATAAAAGCATGTTGACTACCTGGTCGGGGGTTAAGGGAATGGTTTGGTAAGGTTCTTTCCTTGTTCAGTGTATAGATCCTACAAGGACCTGGTTCAAGCTTACTAGGACCTCCTTCAATACCTATTGGTATTGGATGGCGGGGATGCGAATAGCTTGAACTCCTCATATGTAAACTACTATTAATACATTAAACCAGCTTCTTGTGATTGTATCATTGTTGACTGAAACCACTTAGCCGAGGGTAACGTCACCTTCAAAAGAGGGGCCTACCACTTTTGGTATTAATAACTTAATTAATTATCTTTCAATATTCCGACCCTTTGGGATTGTATCCATGCTGACTCAAACCACTGGGTTGAGGGTAACGTCACCTTCAAAAGAGGGGCCTACTACTATAACTAAGATAATCTCTTAAAAAGTTCGAAAGTGTGAAAATCATCAAAGGATACATTAAAAACGAGTCGGATCCAAGTGATTCATCTTGTCTATCTGTTTTTATTTTATTTTGGTTCTACATTTTTAGTTTTTATTTTCATATTTCAAAATTTTTCTATTAAAGATTTAGATCCATTAGACGTTGAGGATAAACAGGTACTAAAAGCTCTTGTGTCCTTGGATGACCTCGGTATCTTACCAACGCTATACTACGCTCACGATGGGTGCACTTGCCCAAGTGTGTGTTTAGTGTTAGTAGAATATCGTGTTTTATAAATTTAAAACTTTACTAATGTGTAAAATAGGATTAAAATATCAATAAAAACATATCACGCTTCGCACACACCAAGTTTTTGGCGCCGTTGCCGGGGATATAAGGATTTTAAGAAAGTTTAGAATCAAAGGCCTAATTATTTTTACTTATTTTTCTATTTTTTGGGACTTTTCTAAAATTTTTCAGTTTCTGCAGACTTCAGCACGGGCCGTGCTCAGCCAGACACGGGGCTGTGTCCATTTCTGTTACTGGCAATAATGTTTTAAGTCAGACAGTAGCTGACCATGGGGCCGTGCCCACTGAACACGCCCCCGTGTCCAACCTACAATTGCTAAAAATAGAACCGTAAGATCCCGACGGTTGGTAATTTCTGACAACAATATGAGTGATGTTGATTATTTTTTACTTTCGCTTCTCTTTACGGTGAGTGGTGTCAAAAATGTGGTGGATTCCATAAAGATTTAGAATGTTACTTTCTAAATTTCACTCCTCACTATGTAGACCCATCGTTTCCCTGTAACCTTAAGATGGGTGAAAGTAAAAACGATCACTATCTCTCACCCGAATGCCCTCAACCATGTCTTTTAGATGACATAACTTGCGAAGAATTATGTCAGCTTGAAGAAATAATTCTCCTAAAATTAAAAGAATTAGAGCTTGAGATGAAAACAAGTTATTCATTCTGAATATGGTTCGATACAAGTTGTTGGGAGTGAAGTTCAAGAGCACGGTTAGAGTGAAGAGACTGCTTGACGATTGGGGGATTCATCAAGGTGCGGACGCGGATGGAATTGGCTGAGTTTATTTCGTGTTATTGTGTTTGTACTAGATTGTAGTCTAGGCATTTTGTTAGCCTGGTTTTTGTGGTTTGTTTGGTCTACTTTCATGAGGCATGTCTCATGTTTGAACTAGTGAGGACTCACCTCACTACTTGTTTTTTATGGTTGTGAATATATAAATCACCGGGGTAACCCTTTACCCGAAAAAAAATAAGTTATTCATCACAAGACAACAATCAAGGAGAATTATTGAGGACACATTCAGATTCTACCAACATCGACGATACCGAAAGCTCCTCAAACTCTTATGAGAACGTGAGTGATAGTCGTCCCTGTGTCGATTGTGCTGTGAAGGACTCTCCATCGGTCCCCACCGATGCGCTCATAGACCTGAGCGATTCGACATACACCTTCTTTAACAAGAGTCCGGATAAGGGAAATAAAGGTTGGTTTCGCCCACCGGAATTTAGTTTAGGTTTTACCCTTTCCGATAACCTCTTGGGTTCTTGTTTAAATCAAGAGCAATTAAGGTTGTAAAAAGTAACATATAAATTACATCAAATGAGGGATAAAACTTACACTTTTTAGTACAAATGTTGGAAAAAGCTTGTTTTTATCTTCCTTTTCAATTTACGGACCAAATGAGCTTAAACGAACAAAAGGAGCAAATAAGAAGCCTAAACCAACATAAATACAAAGAAAAGGAATAAACGTGACATGCCCGACCCCTCGGCAGCATCCCCAAAGCAAAAACAAAGAAACAGAAGACTGACCACAGGGCCGTGCCCAGTTGGACACGGGGGCGTGGTCAGGGGCCTGCAGAAAAGACAAACATGTAGAAGCTTCTACGCCCACCACGGGGGCGTGCCCAGCTCAGCACGGGGCATGGTCAACGCAAAGATACGAAGAATCTTGCCAAATCTTGATAGTACAGATGCGATGCTAACCACGGGGCCATGCCCACTGGACACAGGGTCGTGTGGGACCCTCTGCAGACACTTGCATTTAATGAAGGAAGAGAAAAGGGTTGGTCATGAGGGCGTGCCCGCTGGACACGGCGTCGTGGGCAGAACACTGTGCATGCTATAAATAGGGTGATTGGTTCACTTCAAAGGCATCCCTTGGCAAACCACTACTCTCCCACTTTGCCACCACTCCACCACCACCACTACAACACCATCACCTACCACCATCATCCATCATCCATCTTTAGAGTGTGTAGTAGTCTTGGGATCCAAGATAGATCGTATGGGTTCTTTCCAATCAAAGGCCATGTTTGGTTAAGCCTCTTACAACACTTGGTGAAGACAAGTCTTTTATGTATTACTTTTGATTTTTAATCTTTCGGCACTTTTTATTTGGTTTTGTACTAATAACATTAATAACTAGTTTCTTATGTTGAAGGTGAATTCTTCCTATCATTTTTCCGTGGTGTCTTGGTGTTACTTTACCGTATATATAAAGTAAATGATTACATCACTCATGTTTTTACGGTCTATATAAAAGCATGTTGACTTCCTGGTTGGCGGTTAGGGGAATGGTTTGGTAAGGTTCTTGCCTTGTTCAGTGTATAGATCCTGAAAGGACCTGGTTCAAGCTTACTAGGACCTCCTTCAATACCCACTGGAATTGGATGGCGGGGGTGCGAATAGCTTGAACCCCTCATATGTATGCTTGCTGACTCAAACCGGCTTGACCTCATACTATTAATACATTTAACCGGCTTCTTGGGATTGTATGCCTGCTGACACAAACCACTTAGCCGAGGATAACGTCACCTTCAAAAGGGGGGCCTATCACTTTTCGCATTAATAACTTAATTAATTATCTTTCAATATTCCGACCCTTTTGGATTGTATCCCTGCTTACTCAAACCACTGGGTTGAGGGTAACGTCACCTTCAAAAGAGGGGCCTACTACTATAACTAAGATAATCTCTTAAAAAGTCCGAAAGTGCAAAAATCATCAAAGGATACATTAAAAATGAGTCGGATCCAAGTGATTCATCTCGTCTATCTGTTTTTATTTTATTTTATTTTTGCGTTTTTAGTTTTTATTTTCATATTTCAAAAATTTTCTATTAAAGATTTTGATCGATTAGACGTTGAGGATAAATCGGTACTAAAAGCTCTTGTGTCCTTGGACGACCTCGGTATCTTACCAACACTATACTACGCTCACGATGGGTGCACTTGCCCAAGTGTGTGTTTAGTGTTATTAGAATATCGTGCTTTATAAATTTAAAACTTGACTAATGTGTAAAATGGGCTTAAAATGTCAATAAAAACATATCACGCTTCGCACACACCAGTGTGTGTAGAGTGATTGTAGAATATCATGTTTTATAAATTTAAAACTTGAAACCTGTGAGTAAAAAAGACTAAAAATATACTATAAAAGTATATACACCCGCACGCATGTTACTCACTATCCAATTCCTTGTAGAAGCTTCCATATTTTAATATGTTAGATTTTTAGAAATATATCCAAAAGTACTATCTTAAATCCTTAATGGTCTTTTCTATGCAAATAGTAAGACCCTTGGATTCCAAAGTACTATTCCAAAACATTTATCTCAAAGTTAAAGAGATCATTCGTTGATCTAATTAAAGAGATCATGTGCTGATCTAGTTAAAGAGACTCTTTGATGGTCTAGTTGAAGACATCATTCGTTGATCTAATTAAAGAGATCATGTGTTGATCTAGTTAAAGAGACCCTTTGGTGGTCTAGTTAAAGAGATCGTTCGTCGATCTAGTTGTAGAGATCATGTGTTGATCTAGTTAAAGAGACCCTTTGGTGGTCTAGTTAAAGAGATCGTTCGTCGATCTAGTTGTAGAGATCATGTGTTGATCTAGTTAAAGAGACCCTTTGGTGGTCTAGTTAAAGAGATCGTTCGTCGATCTAGTTGAAGAGATCATGTGCTAATCTAGTTAAAGAGACCCTTTGGTGGTCTACTTAAAGAGATCATTCGTCGATCTTGTTAAAGTGATCATGTGTTGATCTAGTTAAAGAGACCATTTAGTGGTCTAGTTAAAGAGATCGTTCGTCGATCTAGTTAAAGAGATCATTTGTTGATCTAGTTAAAGAGACCCTTTGGTGGTCTAGTTAAAGAGATCGTTCATCGATCTAGTTAAAGAGATCATGTGTTGATCTAGTTAAAGAGACCCTTTGGTGGTCTCGTTAAAGAGATTGTTCGTCGATCTAGTTAAAGAGATCATGTGTTGATCTTGTTTAAGAGACCCTTTGGTGGTCAAGTTAAAGAGATCGTTTGTCGATCTAGTTAAAGAAATTGTGTATTGATCTAGTTAAAGAGACCCTTTGGTGGACTAGTTAAAGAGATCATTTGTTGATCTAGTTATAGAGACCCTTTGGTGGTCTATTTAAAGAGATCATTCGTTGATCTAGTTAAAGAGACCCTTTTGTGGTCTAGACAAGTCATCACATGTTTATTCGTTTGATTTTTACCCTACACAGCACAAAATGAACTGTGCAGACTATGCAAGGAATTGAGTAATTATGGATGTATACATAATTATAAAATTCAGTGCATTGAAACCATAGCAAGTTTTGTCATGTGTAAAAACCTATAGTGATAAGAATAACGAAACGGGAACAATGTAATAAGGGCACAGTGGATACGTTGCTGGTACTTCATATATATAAGTGTTCCTTATTACATTGCAAGCGTGGCATTATTTAAATTACTAGAAGTTCTAGACCTTAACCAATGTTATTTTATCTTACACTTTACGACTCCAACTTCGAACACACACATCAGTTTCATATACTAGTCTTCATAGGAAACCTCTATAAACATTCTTCCATCCGTTATTGGAAACTCCAATTCCCTTTCAAGTTCATGCCCTCTTCAAATTCTACTACAACCGAAGAATACGATTGACAAAGTTTGTTGGAAATCCAAACGTAGCCTAGAGTTTTACTTAGGGAACGGAGGATCAATTGAAAGCGAAACACCTACATCTATTCTCACAAGTTTCCTCTAATTAAATTTCGGGATGAAATTTCCTAAAGTAGGGGAGACTCTGACATTTGTGCCTTTTTAATTGTGAACAATATCGAATCCAATGAAATCTTGTGTTTCATTCTGGGATTTGTATAATTACATGTGACATTTAGACATTTCAATGCTTGTACAATTTAGAACTCTGAAAAAAGCTTTTAGAGAAGTTATATGTAAACTATTACGCAGACGTAATTAGTTTAACACGACATACACTCCGGAACAATGAAATAAGCTAAACATACCCTAAATACCCGTTACATAACTTAGAAATAAGTTTTAAAGGGTTCGGTATGGCAAAAACATGCTTGTTCGAGCTTAGGGACTATTTGCGATAAACTACGAAAGTCTGCCGATTCTCGTATTTTCAAATACGAAGCATATTCACACATCAAAAAATTTTTGTCATTAAAATCTTGTATTTTATTGATAAGAATGCAAAAATATCGATCGTTGTGAAATTTCGGTCGTTTTCGTGTTCGTTATAGCGTTCGTCGTAATTAAGCGAAAAACGCAACCGCACAACCGAACGAACCGACATCCACGAAATTTTTGGGCATAATTCAAGTTACATAAGCCTTAACACCACTAGCACTTTTCCATGTATTTCCGTACAATATGAACAGTAATTTGTACTTTATGACTGTGCATGATTGAACTTATGATATGAATGATTTCCTGTTTACTTTCAAAGACATACAAATACATTACATGTTGCATATTAGTTGTGATTATTAAATGCAACCCGGAATAGTTCAATTAGTGCACAAGACGAAACTAGCACAATAATAAGATAAACTAGAAGTACTGACGTGAGTTCAGTACTCAGACAGACATGTTGTTAGAACACAAAATGAGCCCCGGAACCAAGACTTACACTAGAATACTATGTAGGGAAGTAAGGGTTATAAAACTACCTTCCAAGTGACGATTTAAGGATCAAAAAGTGCCGGAAACACACTCAAACTGCATAATTCTGCAGAAAACAGTAAAAATCAGCTTTTGACACCAAAATATAATGCAGAAATGAGGTTTAAGTGCACAGAATAAATTGGTAAGTGTTGGGAATGAAAACTGTCATAAAAGACATCACAAAGCACACTAAACTGCACAATTTAGCACCTTAACGAACCGGTAACCAAACGAACAACCGCACACTACCCGAAACACCAAAATTGAACTACAAACATTGTTTTTATGTTACAAAGCTAGTTATCACCAATAAACATCATATTACATCTTAAATCTTCCAATCACACTTAACCCCTAATTAAATCACTTAGATCATAACCAAACATCTGACTAAGAGTTGAAATCCAACTAGGGACCCCCCCCCCCCCCTCTTGGGACAGTTACAATAAGGGTCCCACACCCTTGATTTCTTTGATTAATTTATTTGATTTGCTAAGATGATATTGAACACATTATCTATGGTGTAATAAAATGTTGGGAGAAGTTATAAAAAACCACAAGACCTTAACACTTCTCATTTCACCAACATTCAAACTCACACAACACTCCCTTCTCCCTCATTAAGCTCACGGCCAAACACCCCTGCATCTCCTCTTCACTTTTCAATCTGTTTCTTCATAATCTAAGCATCCTACAAGGTGATTCAAGCATAGTTAGGAAGGTTGGAAGCAAGGAGATTTGAAGGACCTTCTTGGAGAGCTATTAACCACTTCTTTTCCTCTTCATCTAGCAACTTGTTCTTCCCTAGCCTTAGAGCTAGTAGTAAGCTTCTTTGATCTTGTTTTTGCACTTGATTTTAGTAGTTAAAGTATGAAGTAACATGATAATCTAAAGAATCTCATCAAAACAAGAACATGAACATGAACATAAAGCTTGAAATCATGATAAACTAAGTTGTTTAAGTATATGTGATGAACTTGTTTGTTGATTACTTGTATGTATGGTGTAGATCACCACATGAAGCTTGCTAGATGATGATTTAAAACATGATCTAGCAAGTATGAGGATGATTCTTGAAAAATCTATGATGATCATCCTTTATGTAAAGTATGAACTTGAATATAAACATGATTTTGTGTAGGATGATGATTCCTACAAGTTGTAAATCTTGAAAATATAAGATTTCAAAAATAAAAGTTTCAAAGTTTACATCAAGATTCAACATGGTTTGGTTTTAAAAGAAAGTAAACATGTTTTATGTGTTAAAATGAAGCTAGTAAAGTGTATGGAACATGAAAGATTCAAGAAGATTAATTTTTATAAAAAAATGGATTACAACTTGTAAAGGTGGAAATTTTGTAAGAAAGAGTTTTATGAAATAAAATCATGGATTTAGTGTTATCAAACCTTGTTAAACAACATGTTAAAATACTACAAGGTTTTGTAAAATGTCAAGTTCATATCATCTTATAAAAGTGCATGTTTATGGCTATGGTAAGTTGTATGATAATTGTTGATAAATGATGATGAATTTTTGAAAAGAAAATGATATGCTAATAAGCATGGAAACCTCCATTTTCAAAGGAAACTATAACAAAATTTTTTTAGAAATTCAACACTTAGAAAAATATTTTTAAACAAGTGTTTACAAGTAATTTTTGATCTTGGTTTTGAGCATAAAATTTGCCATAATTTTTGTGATAAAAATAACAAGTATTTGAGGTTGACTTTTAAATAAAAATGACTAAGTATATATTTAGGAAAATATATATTTAGAAGACACAAAATTATGTGCTACTTGTATATTGCTTGTATTAGTTATATTAAAATTAGGAACCTTGAAAATAATATAACACACCAAAATACTAAAAATTGTAATATGAAATATTACCAAAATCACAAGAAAATAAATATATAACTTATACCCAAATATTGGACGAATCAGGACTATGGACATTTGGACTATATATATATATATATATGTTTTGGTCAAAAATCAAGCAATGACAATGTAACCAAACTTTCTGTTGTGAGGTATGATGCTTGAATTGATGAACAACGATAACGATCACTATAAAGTATAATGAACAAATGACACGAAGATTTATACGTGGAAAAAGCCCTTGATCAAGAGTTGATCTCCGGCACAAAAAACCCCGGGTGATGGAAACTACCGATCACCAACTCAAATTAAACAAATAATCTGTTACAACTTCGGATGATAGCGAGCTAAGTACAAGAATCACTATAGTGTAACGTGAAGAAATGTATGAAAAATGCTAAGTGTTTTGTCGAGAGCCAGTGAGAGCGGTTGTATGAGTGTGTGTGTAGCCAAAAATAGCTAAGTGTCTCTAATATAGCTCGCTACCCCTTTACAAATAGAAAATATCAAGCCTAACTAACATTCCGCAAATGGTGCAAGTCTTCCACGACTCCACAACGTCCATTTCTGGCCAAGCACGTGCGGAATAGACTAAGAATATTCTCCAGGAATGTCGCCAAGACTAAGTCCAAGTTGATATTCCTGTAAAACGTTCACGAATTCAAAGTAGACAATCGTTAGTACTGGGATCCTTATAGTGATCCATGATCCTGATCCTGGAACACTTCTGAGGATCACTACTTCAGACAGAATTGAGGATCACTAAATCCAACAGTAAATAAGGATCACTGGTCATTTAGAAATCCACCCCTAACAATTGCCCCCAAAATATAAGGAGTAAATATGTAAATAAATGAGTTATATTTTGTTGATCTTATCCGCATTTAACCAACGGATAACTAGCCGTTATAAGCGGACTAGCCGTTACGATCATGACGTTAGTGAGGTGATTATCCTGCAAAATCATCATTATAAATAGGAGTTAGAGATAGGGATCGATTGGTATTCAAATTCAAGAGAACTCCCTTTAAATTCTCATCTGACGATCAAACAGGTAACTCTTTTCCTCTTCTTCCTTTACGTTTTCTTTCTCCGTTCATCTTTCTTTACCTTCTTCAAATCAAGATGATGCTGAAATCCTCACCAGCCAAGGATCATAAGAAGGAAAGTCCTCTCAAGAGCCAGGGGATCCTGGAAGATTCGGTGAAAGAAATATCCTGTTTCTCTGATCGACAAATAGATAGAATCCGCCACTGTTTTCCGGCAAATACCGTTTTCAAACCATTTGTTCCCACCGTTTTAAGCGATTATGTCTCTGAAACTTGGGTAGCTTTCCCAGTTACACCTTTCACCATAGGATACACTTATCCTTTTCCAGACTTTACCCAATCCTTTTTCTCCCTTACCGGCATCTGCTACATCCAGGCTATGCCGATGATCTGGAGGGTCCTATATACCCTCGAAAGGATCATCGAGCAAGAAGGAATTGACCTAGGAATGTCGGAGTTAGCCGAGATGTATGACCTTACCACATTTGGATTCCACCGATATCTATTCAAGCTAAACCCGGAAAAGAACATCCCATCTTTAGAGCTACTAAAAACGATATCTACTGGAAACGGCGGTTCTTCTTCGTCAGAAGGGACTCTATCCCGGATGGCCAGAATTTGCCGAAGGAATGGAGCATTCATGGTAGGATAGGAGGATCCTTAGAAGGATCACCAAGTAAGCTTATTTCTGATAATGATTACTAATATGCTTTTGTTTCTTTTTGTACAGCTATCACATTCTCGCATATTATTCCTTCAGCTGCCACCAAGGAGAGACTTGCTTCCTTTAGAAAGCTTGATCCTGAAACAAGATCATTCAAGACAATCACCCAGGATTCACAAGAGGTATCCTCAGGCTCTGTCACCATGTCAAGTAAGTATCCTGTTCGTTTTATATTCAAATGTTTGAATAAATAGTTATATATGAATAGAATTAGGACACTTATCTGTTTTGGGTGTGTAGGCGCTGGAAAATCATCAAGATCCGCTTCCAAATTTAGTGTCACTGAGCTTGACACCATACGATCCTCCAAAAAGAAGCTTCCTGCCAGCCCAACTGTGACACCTGTGTCACTCCAACCATCAATCAAATTCCAAACCAATGAAATATTCTATTTCATACTTGGGATTTGTAAAAATATGTGTATCGATTTCACATATCAACTCTTGTTCGATTTCAAGCTCCAAATCGCTTTCTGGAAGGTTATACACGCACCGATGCGTAAATATAACCAGTTTAATGCAACGAACACTCCGGAATAATGAAATAGGCTTAACATACCTTATATAACCTTTACATAACTTAGATATAAGTTTTGGAAGGTTTGGTGTGGTGAAATCAAAGTTAAATCGCTTACAGGGACTAAAGTTGACAAACTGCGAAAGTATGCCAATTTGAACTGTAACAGACATTCCGGAACATGACCATAAGTTAAACATACCATAAATATCCTTTACATAGCTTAGAAATAGGCTTTGAGGTGTTCGGTATGCTAAAATAAACTTTTGTGTCATTCAGGGACTAAAAGCGTCAAAAAGTGCACAAGTTTGCATTTTTACGCATAACTTACGTTCTGAATACATCCGGACATCCAAAAATTTATGTAAGCACTAAAATATTTTATTTTAGTGTTTGGCATAAGAAAAATCCATTCGTCACGTCATTTGGATCGTTTTTCGCGCTTATGCGCATTCCGTCGTAATTAAGCGAACATCGCGTTCGTACGGCCAAACGAACCAATGTCCGGCATATTTTTGAGCATGTTTCATGTCCACAATGTTTAGGCAACGTTTTAGGGCCTTAAAGTTGGCTTTACGGGCTTTAGAAGTGTCGGAAATGGCCTTAAACACGTGCAGGGACTGAAACTGTCATTTCTGAAACTTATGTCTGATCTGTGACTGCTAGGCGGCCCGCCTCAGTTTCCTTACATCCTCAGGCGGCCCGCGAGGCCCCTTCTGACCAGATTAATCGAATCTAACAGCAGTTTCCAGCTGTTTCGTTCACAACCACACATTCTCTTTCGC
The DNA here is from genome assembly GCA_030545235.1 of Helianthus tuberosus. Classification (NCBI taxonomy): domain Eukaryota; kingdom Viridiplantae; phylum Streptophyta; class Magnoliopsida; order Asterales; family Asteraceae; genus Helianthus; species Helianthus tuberosus. Next base: position 108,235,857 of record CM060412.1, on the reverse strand, counting down.
TTAGTCAGCTGATAAGGATCACTTTTAGCCACCATGAGTTTCCGACAAGTGTACGCCTTGGATCATGGCACGGTTTCCATGAAACGATCCTAACGGTTCGGGTATTCCTATAAATACCCATCCATCCCCAACTTCATTTCTCACTAGAATCTTGATTTGAGAGCTCTAAGTTGAAACCATTATTTCATACCTGAGTTCTTGGATCGAGATTAGCATTCGGGGACCCTTCGTAAGTATTCTTTCGTTCTTTTCCTTATTTTATTGCTTTTCGAGTCAGAAAGTCAAACTTTGTTTGACTTTCAGCGTTGACCAGTAATGGTCAATGCGAAGTTCGTTTGAACTTCGCAACGTGAGTGTAATCACGTTGGTCATAGTCCCTTGGGACTATGCCCACTGATTACCACGTTGTCTATGGTCGTAGGGTAGGCGATCTAATAAATCGCCTATACCCTCGAACCCGACCCAGTTTGGTCGATCATTAGGATCCGACCAAATACATTAGGTGACCATAGTAGGTAGGGAATAACCTTCCGAGGTTATACCCTATGGTCACATCGTTTAAGTAGTTGTATGATAGGTAGTTTATATGCCTTAGGTAAATTACCAGAATACCCTTTTCATACATAATTGGTAATTTAGCATATGTAACCTAAACTTTTGCCACATAACTGATTATGTAACATATTTAGGCATATAACACTTGTCATAGGACTAGTTAGACGGTCCGAACGCGTTTCACGCGAACGACGCGTTAAAGTAACATAAGCTACCTAAACGGGTCGTAATGGGTCGAAAGCTCTTAGATTAAGGTTTCATTTAGTATGTAGGCTTTGATAAACCATATGACACGAGTCTCTATACTCGTTTGGTTTACGAAACCTCATTCTATCCGATCTTCCGATTTAGGTCCGGTTTATTAATGTAGTTACCTATATTAGGTGCCGTTTGATTTCCGTGATCTCTAGCATTGTTTGGTTGTCACTCAAGGACTACTGAGCATTCTCAAGTGAGTACATAGACCCCTCTTTTACTGTTTTCCAAACTGTTTTGGGGTGAAACACATGTGCCTACTTGTTACTTTCGTGCTTTCCTGTTTTCACATCATATACTTGCTATGTTCATTAGTACATTTATAGTACATGATTTCATGGTGTTCTATGCTTTGTATGATGACTTTGCATACTTAGTACATTGTTTTACATGACTTTTCTACTTTGTATGATGACTTTGCATACTTAGTACATTGTTTTATACTGCATCTCTGTTGCATATGTTCCAGTAACATATGGACACATTGTTTTACAGCTCTACCCTGTATGTTTACTCTAGCATACTAGGTACATTATCTTCATAAAACATGCTTACATTTTGGTATGACATTTGGTTTGTTTAAACTATACTATACATTCATTAACACCGATCATGCCGTTCGTTAGTAGGTAGTGGTACCATAGGACTTGACAAATCCCGTTCCGGACATCCCAGGGAAAGGGGATGAAAGGAATGACCGAATCCGAATACATATTCTCTTGATAACTCACTTTTACATAGTTATCCGTCTGTCTCAAGGCTTGGATGTATGAATTTTCACAATACCGCATAAATGTTCATATTCAGTATAGCATGCATATATCTTACAAAACACAACTTTGATTTAAACCAAGTTTTACTTCAATACTTTGTTTTGTACATTTTTACTTATGGTTTAAGTAGTCTAAATTTTACTTACCATACATATCATTTTGGTTATACATTACTTGACTACTTTTGGACTATAAACATTTGACATGGTTTATACAAGGACTTTTGACTATTGGTTTAAACATAGACTTATTACATTGGTGGTTTGAGTAAGTGATTAAGTAACGATGCATGTGTAATATGATACAAGCATGGTGGATACGCCGCTGGTACTTCCTATATATAAGTGTTTGTATGGTATTACATATATCGTAGCGTTATTTGAATCATTTCAGTTTGATACATATAACATTTTATACAAATAACATACCTTTCACAATACATTGTTTTACAAACAACTTAACTTTTACAAACTCATTTTACATGGTTACTCATTTAACCATGCATTATTTTCTTATTTATATATATCATCTGAACTTATTGTTTTTCAAATGATTTACAAAGACAAAGCAAATTACAAGGTTCATGACTAAACATTTTCTCAAACATAAGTCATGAAACCTATTTTCACAAAACCTATGTATCTCACCGGCATTTTTATGCTGACGTACCTATTTTCACATGTGTTTTTCAGGAGCTGTTGCATAAGATTGATGAAGATACACATAGGCAGACTTGGGCTTTAGTGACAATAAAAGATGCAAGACTAGTTAATTATGTTGTATTTCTTTGCTTGTTAAGACATTGTAACACTTTTAATCAATAAAACGAAACTTTAATTGCCATGGATTTGAAACAATTAATTCTGTTACAACACTCCCCGACGTTTCCGCCACGTTTTGTATGTTCTACGTGGTCGGGGTGTGACACCAACTGCTTCGATCCCCAAGGCACCCGCTAAAGGAAGGGGTGGCAAGAAAAGAAAAGCCTCCGAAGCTGAGGATCTGCAAGGTCTGCCCCTGATCCGCCACCAGTTCCTTGAATACTTCAATGAGGTAAGGATCCTTATCCCTGCTTTAGGTATCCAGCTTATTTGAGGATCACTTGTTCCTAAACTGGTCTTTATCTTCTTTGTAGAAATTTGCTGAGATTGAAGACTATGTTGGGCATGTCGAGGAGCAGGACAAGAAGATTGCTGACCTCCAATAAGTCGCATTGCTTAAGGATCTCAAGATTGCTGACCTCCAAAAGGATCTCAAAGACGCCAAAGCTCAGACAGCCACAATCCTGATTAATTTCAATTATGAAAAGCAGGAGATCACAGAGGATGCCAAGGTCTCCGCTGCCATAGCCATGTACAAGACTAAGCTACAAATGGCTCAAGAAGCTGAGGATCCTGCCTTTGATAGGAGCAGCTGGGATGTGGAAGGCTGGAAGGCAAGGCTGGCTGAACTGGATGACGAGGAGGAGGCTGAGGAGGTTCTGGCAATTGAGGCGGTAGTGGCAAGGATCATGGTGGTGAAGCTAGTGGAGCTGGAGGTGGTGACGCAGCGAAGGTGTAGGCTGCAACAATGGGCGATGATGGACATTTCTAGACGTAGCCGGAGCCCATTTTTTAGATTGGTTATGGTTTTTTTTTTGTTTTGATGATGTTTTGGTAAACAATGGTTGGTCTGTACTTTGAACAATAGTAATTAGGGTTGAGGATCATGGTTGATCCTTTGAACAATAGGTAGGATTACAAATGGTGGAGGGATCCTCTGTTTGGGGGATGAAGCCATTGTGATCCTACCGTCTTTAATTTCTTGCACTTGTTAGACCTACAAACAATGGACACCCTTTGCCAACCCATGTGGACGGGCCACGTTTTGCTGGTAGAAACGTGGGTTGACAATTTTGACAACCTTAAAAGGGTTTAAGCTTTTGTGAATAAAATAACTTTAACTTTTTGGCTATATCCTGTGTTGATATCCTTATTGTTATTTTATTTTCAATCTATTGTGATGTTCATGTCGTTTAAACTTGTCAAGTAAAAAAATTTAAAAAATATCCCTTAAGAGTTAAGGATATGATCAAGGATCATATAAAAAATAATTTAAGGATCATCATTTCAGTTGTCAAAGGATAAGTGTCACTTATAATGAATAAAATCAAAACAGTTTAGGATCATACCTGAGAACCCAAGTTAGGATCCTATCCTTCAACACTTAAAATTAGGATAACCCAAGATACAAACCTTAGTTGAATGTAAGGGTCAAGAATCTTTGGCCATTTATCTTCACAATCATGAAATAAGATATTACTTGGAACTGAGCCATCATAGGATGAATGTTAGTGACTGGGGACAAGCCCAATATACTGGGGACAAGCCCAAAGGATAACTGGGGACAAGCCCAAAGGATCGTTGGGGACAAGCCCAAAGGATAACTGGGGACAAGCCCAAAGGATCGTGTGTAAACTGGAGTATGGCCCTTACTGGCGACTATCCAAACTTAGTGACATGAAAATGCCAAAACCTTAGCTAACGTGAAAACGTTAGAAACCTTAGGAACGGATGTATGGTACGTCTACCATTATACGTAGGATCCTGAATATAGCCAGTACAACGAAATTGTCAGCCCCTAAAGCGGGTACTGGTCCCATTGCCATGAACTATACCAGGATCATCGTGCACTACTGGCGAAACTGGGGACAGGCCCAGACTGGGGACTAGCCCAAACAACTGGATACTTCCGTGGATACTCAATGCTTAGTTAAAGATACCTGAACCTTCAAAACTCAGAAATCAAGTAAAGGGAGGATAAAGGACGCAGGATCCTTATCCTTGTAAGAATACAAAGAATGAAATAGTTTAAGATTGGAATGTTACCAGAAAGAGGATCATCTATCAGCGGGGATCCTTCAAGGATACTTGTCTGGTAAGGATCATTGATCATGATCACATGAAATATTTCTTCAAATGGACAGCATTCCAAGCTCTAGGTAGCAAATCACCCTCCATTGTTAGCAATCGATATGCCCCCTTTCCTGCTTCAGCTTCAATCAAATAGGGTCCTTCCCACTTTGGTGCTAGCTTTCCATCAGCAGGATTGGTGGTGTTTTGGAATGCTTTCCTTAATACCATATCCCCAACTTGGAATTTCCTGAGCCTGACATTTTTGTTGTAAGCTCCAGCCATCTTTTGTTGATAACTGGCCATTCTTATCCTTGCTAAATCCCTGATTTCTTCTATAGTATCCAAGTCTTGAATCAAGTTTTCAGCATTTTCTTTAGGATCACGAACGCTTGTTCTTGCAGTTGGAACCACCATCTCTGTAGGGATCACTGACTCTGCCCCAAATACCAAAGAAAATGGAGTTTGGCCTGTAGCATTCTTGGGAGTTGTTCTATCAGCCCACAACACATAAGGTAGTTCTTCTGCCCATTTTCCTTTCTTGGATCCAAGCTTCTTCTTCAAATTGTTGATGATGATCTTGTTGGATGATTCTGCCTGACCATTAGCTTGTGGATGGATTGGTGTTGATGTTATCATCTTAATTCCCCAACTGTAACAAAAGTTAGTGGTTCTATTCCCAATAAATTGGGGGCCATTATCACAAATAATTTCAGAAGGGATGCCAAATCTAGTAATAATATTCCTTTTAATAAAGGATATAACTTCCTTTTCTCTGACTTGAGCAAAGGCTTCAGCCTCTATCCACTTAGAGAAGTAATCAGTCATAGCAAGCATGAATACTTTTCCACCTGGTGCCTTAGGAAGCTTTCCAACTATATCCATTCCCCATCTCATGAATGGCCAAGAAGAAGATATAGGATGCAAGAGCTCTGCTGGTTGGTGAAGGATATTACTATGCCTCTGACAAGGATCACACTTCTTGGCATACTCCACAACGTCCTTCTTCATAGTGGGCCAATAGTATCCTGTTCTCAGGATCCTTGAGAATAATGCCCTGCCCCCAGTGTGGTTTCCACAATCTCCTTCATGGAAATCCTTTAGGACTTCTTGAATTTCATGATCCTCAATGCATCTCAAATATGGTCCTGCAAGAGATCGTTTATACAACATATTATTTAATATTGTAAATTGAGATACCTTAATTTTAAAAGCCCTTGGGTTTTCTCCTGTAGGAATTTCTCCATGTTGTATGTATCTCATGATTGGGAGTATCCATGATCCTGAATGAGATTGGGTATCATCACTAGGGATAATTGCAGAATCTTCTCCTATCTCCATAGCTACATGATCCTTGATAGCAGGGGTTAGGATATGGATAATAGGGATCTCAATATCCTCAGGAATCTTCAAAGATGATCCTAGATTGGCTAATGCATCAGCTTCTGCATTCTCTTCCCTTGGTACCTGTGTCAAACTAAAGGATACAAAAGAGAGTGCCAATTCTTTGACTATCTCCGAATATTTGATTAGCTTTTCACCTTTAACAGCATAGGATCCATTAAAGTGATTAGTGATCAATAAAGAATCTACATGTACCTCAAGATACCTGATACTCATATGCTTTGCAATTTGCAAACCAGCTATCAAGGCTTCATATTCAGCCTCATTGTTGGTAGTTTGAAATTCACAAGCTATGGAGTGGGGTATTATGTCCCCCTGTGGCGATTTTAGTAGTATTCCAAGCCCTGTTCCATTCACATTGGAGGATCCATCAGTAAACAGTATCCAAGGATCCTTGGTTTCTTCAAGCTGTTGGACTTCTAGTTCAGCTTCCTTTTGCAAATCACTACTGAAATCTGCCACAAAGTTAGCTAATGCTTGGGATTTAATGGCTGTCCTAGGCTCATATCTTATATCATATGCACTCAACTTCACTCCCCACTTAGCCATCCTTCCTGACATTTCAAGTTTCCTGAGAACATTCTTAATCGGGAAATTAGTTTTAACTATAATGGCATGAGTCTCAAAATAGTGTCTTAATTTAGTAGATGCCATAATTAATGCAAGGATAAGTTTTTCTAAATGTGAATACCTGGATTCAGCATCAAGTAAGCTCTTACTTACATAATAAACAGGATGTTGTGTACCTTGGTGATCCTTAACAAGGACCGCACTTACTGCTTTTGAGGATACCACCAAATATAAGGATAACACATCTCCCTTTTCTGGTTTCATTAAGGCTGGGGCTGAGGATAGGTAATCTTTAAGAGCTTTAAGGGCACTTTCATGCTTCTCAGTCCACTCAAATTTCTTGTTTTTCCTCAGGATGTCATAGAACTCCTTGCACTTTTCTGAGGATTTGGATATGAATCTGTTCAGGGCTGCGATCCTGCCAGTCAACCTTTGCACATCCTTAGCATTGGCAGGAGATTTGATATTCACGATAGCCTTAATTTGCTCTGGACTTGCTTCAATGCCCCTCTTTGTTACCATATATCCTAAGAATTTACCTGCCTTTACACCAAAATGACACTTAGAAGGATTTAGTTTCATATTAAATTTATCAAGGATATTGAATGCTTCCTCCAAGTCTTTAAGGTGATCCTCAGCTCTTTTGGACTTAACCACCATGTCATCAATATAGACTTCCATAGTGTATCCAATTTGTTCTTTGAACATCATATCGACAAGCCTTTGGTAAGTAGCACCTGCATTCCTTAATCCAAATGGCATAGCAATATAACAGTATATACCAGTTGGGGTCATAAAGGCTGTCTCCTCTTGATCGGATGGTTCCATCTGAATTTGTTGAAATCCAGATGAAGCATCCATAAAAGCCAACAACTCATGACCCGCGTTAGCATCCACCATGGAGTCAATGTGGGGTAATGGGAAAGGATCCTTGGGACATGCCTTGTTTAAATATGTAAAATCGACACATACCCTCCACTTTCCATTTTTCTTTTGAACGACAACCACATTGGCTAACCATCTTGGATAATTAACCTCTCTAATCATACCTGCTCGAAGTAGCTTATCTACCTCTTCCTGGATAATAGCATTTCTTTCAGGTGCAAACTTCCTCCTCTTTTGATGAATTGGCTTGAATGACCTGTCAATACCAAGTTTGTGAGTAATTATATCCTTAGATATACCTGTCATGTCTTCATGTTTCCAGGCAAAGGTGGTCTTCCTCCTTTTGAGAAAGGATACTAGCTCTTGTTCAATATCGCTGAGGATCCCTGACCCTATGAAGATCTTGGATTCAGGATCATCAGGATCCATGAGGATTTCTTTCAAATCTTGTTCTCTTGCCTCCAAGACGTCTCTTGAAGGATACTTTAATTGCTATTGCTCCCTTGGTCTTGAGGCTGGTTTCATTGATGAGGTATAGCAATTCTTAGCCTCCTGTTGATCACTCTCAATTTTCACCACTCCCCATGGAATTGGAAGCTTTACACACTGATGATAGGTGGATGGAACTGCCTTCATATCATGTATCCATGGCCTGCCAAGGATAACGTTACAACACGATAAGCAATCAATAACACAAAACTTTTGATAAGAATGCAATCCTTCAATATAGATTGGGAGTTTGATGTCCCCCAATGTATTCTTTGTCTCTCCACTGAATCCCACAAGTACTGAGGATCTTGGGATAATATCGGACTCTGGGATATTCATTTTCTTGAGAACATCCAGCTGAATGATGTTCACAGAGCTTCCTCCATCTATAAGGATCCTGCGAACAAAGTGGTTAGAAATAAACAATGTAATTACGAGACCGTCATGGCGAGGATCCTGGATGTCAACACGATCATCCTCATCAAAAGTAATGACTTTATCCTGGGTGACAACGGAGGTCCTGACGGGTCTGTCTCCATTATCCATCTTGGTTTCCTTAGCATGTCTTTTTGCTGCTGAGAAGGATGTACCACAGATGTCTGATCCACCGGATATGAAATTTATGACTTGTGCATCTGTCGGAGGAGCAGGAGCCCTTTCTTGGATCCTTTCAGGATCCTGGGTTCTTGACTTCTTTCGTCCCAAGAGTTCCTTTAAATGCCCCTTGCTCAACAAATAACCAATTTCCTTTCTAAGTGCAATACATTCTTCAGTGAGATGCCCAAAATCCTCATGATATGCACACCACTTGGATTTATCCTTTGTAGCAGCTGGTTTATCATTTTTCCTTGGCCACCTAACTTTCTCACCTAGATTCTACATTGCAAGGATTAGTTCATTGTTATCAACAGAGAAACAATATTCAGAAATAGGATGATAATTCTCATCATCCTCTTCTTGTTCCACTGCGTGCACATTCTGGTTATCAGATCTGTTATAGGACTTGGATTTGTTGTTCCTGAAGTAGGATCCTTGCTTATCCTGTTTTGAGGATCCTGTCAATCTGTCCTGGATCCTTTTGTCATCCTCTAGGCGGATGAACCGAAGGGCCCTAGTTCTTACTTCATCGAGATTCCTGCAGGTGTCATAACAAGATCATCATAGAATAATGAATCCCTAAGCAATCCCATTTTAAAGGCTTCCACAGCCGTAGCTATATCCAAATTGGGAATATCTAAGGATTCTTTACTAAACTTAGTGATATAATCTCTAAGTGATTCATTTTGACCTTGTGTTACCCTATATAGATCACTAGTTAATCATTCAAACTTTCTGCTACAAGAGAATTGACTATTGAACAAGTTAACTAAATTAGCAAATGAAGTAATAGAGTAAGGGGGAAGACTTAGCAGCCATTTAAGAGCAGATCCTGTAAGTGTGGATCCAAATCCCTTGCATAGACATGCTTCTTTCAGCCTTTCTGGAATTGGATTGATCTCCATCCTCTCCCTGTATTGAGCTACATGCTCTTCTGGGTCCGTTGAACCATCATATAGCTTCATTGATGGTATCTGGAATCTTTTGGGTATCTCAGCATCACACAAAGGTGGTGCAAAACGAGATATCCTATGGCTACCATCCGCAATCTCAGGAATGGGTTTAACCACTCCTGGTACACTGGATATCATATCCTTAAGCTTCTATGGTTCCCTAGCCATGGCCTGATTGATACCTGTATCCTGCATAAAGCCATGGTTAGTGTTATATAAATTATTAAAAGTGTTACCTCCCACAGGATTCGAGTTTGGAATTGCGGATGTGAATCCATCTTGTCGAGACTCTGGCATGATTGAAGGACCAGAGGAGGCAATGGTCTGCATTGGTATGAAGTCTCCTTGATGGACGTCTGAGTTCTAAGGTTGCATATTTCTCGAGTATCCTTGATTTTGAAGGGGGTTGGATCCTTGGAATTGTGATGATCCTTGAACCTGAAAGGATCCTAGGACCAGGGAGGATCCTTGAACAAGGGAGAATCCTGGGACCAGAGAGGATCCTGGGACCTGGGTGGATCCTTGGACCTGGGAGGATCCTTGGACCTGGGAGGATCCTTGGACCTGGGAGGATCCTTGGACCTGGTAGGATCCTTGGACCTGGGAGGATCCTTGTACCTGGGAGGATCCTTGGACCTGGGAGGATCCTTGGACCTGGGAGGATCCTTGGACCGCATGCATTCCCACATATCCTCCTGACGTGAAGTATCCCTGATGCTGAGAAGAGGATCCTAATGGTTGAGAAGAGGATCCCTGAGGCTGGAAGCAAGAGCCAAATACCTGACTCATTGTTGTTGTTCCATAACGCCTTCCTGATACTTCTCCCAAGTATTGCACGTCCGGAACTGCTGAGTATTGTGAGGTTGTGACCGGAGTGTCGAAGTTCAGCGATCTTGGCATCAGAGGGGAGTGATCCTCCACTGATTTCATCTGTTTCTTGATTTCATCGATCTCCCAGAGGATCCTTTCGTTGGTCTTATCCTGCTCTTGTGCATGATTCCTCATCTGCAAAATCAAGGCATAGAGATCATTAGTAGTAGGATTAGTTGAAACAGAAGAAGTAGGTGGTTTTTGGAAAATAGGAGTTGGTTTCTTCGCAGCATTCTCAGCTGGTGGAGGCAAAGGAGGAACGCCTTGTGAAGAACTGAATGAGGGCATCAAGCTTGAAGTATTCTTCACCGAGGAAGCCATCTGTTTGGTTGTAGCGAACCGAAATAACCACGAAAACACGAATCTTTCTAAGAATGAAGCACCAATTGCCCCACGGTGGGCGCCAAACCGTTTTGGTCAAAAATCAAGCAATGACAATGTAACCAAACTTTCTGTTGTGAGGTATGATGCTTGAATTGATGAACAACGATAAGGATCACTATAAAGTATAATGAACAAATGACACGAAGATTTATACGTGAAAAAATCCCTTGATCAAGAGTTGATCTCCGGCACAAAAAACCCCGGGTGATGGAAACTACCGATCACTAACTCAAATTAAACAAATAATCTGTTACAACTTCGGATGATAGCGAGCTAAGTACAAGAATCACTATAGTCTAACGTGAAGAAATGTATGAAAAATGCTAAGTGTTTTGTCGAGAGCCAGTGAGAGCGGTTGTATGAGTGTGTGTGTAGCCAAAAATAGCTAAGTGTCTCTAATATAGCTCGCTACCCCTTTACAAATAGAAAATATCAAGCCCAACTAACATTCCGCAAATGGTGCAAGTCTTCCACGACTCCACGACATCCATTTCTGGCCAAGCACGTGCGGAATAGACTAAGAATATTCTCCAGGAATGTCGCCAAGACTAAGTCCAAGTTGATATTCTTGCAAAACGTTCACGAATTTAAAGTAGACAATCGTTAGTACTGGGATCCTTATAGTGATCCATGATCCTGATCCTGCAACACTTCTAAGGATCACTACTTCAGACAGAATTGAGGATCACTAAATCCAACAGTAAATAAGGATCACTGGTCATTTAGAAATCCACCCCTAACAATATATATATATATTCCGTAAATAAATTCGTAAAAACGGTATTTTTGAAACCGAAGAAACGGCAAAATATGAATTTTTACAACTATTATAAAATATATCATATTTTGCCAAAGTAGAAAATATATTACTTTAGAAGTGGAGAAAATATATATTTTCAAGAACAACTTAAAAGTATATTATTTTGGTGAAAACTGAAAATATATATATTTTCTAGGTTTAATCTTAAAAATATATTATCTTTAAGGTATATATAGAAGTATACATATTTTTTCCAAATAAATTTATAGATATTTTTCTATAAAAATTCTCTTAAGATATGTATATTTTAAGAATATAAAGTTGGTGGCTTTTAATTATACAAAAATAATATTCCGGAAGATTATACATAAATTAAATATAAAATACATAATAAATGCAAGAAATACGTATTCCTATACGTATAAGTACATACCGAAATACACTACCAACACTTTGCCAAAATACTCATATACAAGTAATACACACAAGTATGAGAATATAAGTAACATACAAGTATACCTATACTTGAAAAATATATAAGTGAGAACCACATGACAAATCAAGTTAAAAATATATTATTTTTAACAATATTTCCAAATAATTGGTTGGAAATAGTTTAAGTTAAAATATCCTTATTTTAACTAATAATTATATAATTTGGAATTATATAATGTACATCAATCCTCGTATAACTCAAAGTATATTAAATTCAAAAATAAGTCTTAATAAACAACTAAGGCTAAGAGTCGTTACACGACCTAAACATCTAATAAAACATAGTACGTGTGTAGGTAGTTGTTATGGGTCATTTTCTTCTTATATATCCCGACTAATATTCTGGCTTTAATTGTTTATTTGTGATCAGGATACCGGATCAGGATATTGATAACATCCTGATATGATATCCTGGTACTAATCAATTAGCTCACCTGCAGATTGTTGTAACAAGCTTCTAACGGTCAGGAGGACTTCTTCCCCTCAAGACTCGGGCAAATCGGTTGGGTTATAGACGTTGAATCCGGAAGAAGCGAACTACAACGTTTACTTGAGGAATATTCGAAGCATCCCGGTTTAATAGGATAGTTTGTTATTTTTGTTTTACTATAAATATATTGATCAGATCAGGTTAAGGCACGCACTTTTACGCACACTTCTACTCTCCTGTTGCAAACAATCACTACACTCAAACACTTGTACTCGAATTACGTTGTAACACCTAGTTGATCCGCATCATATCCTGCACTGTATCCTGATATTTAAATTAATAGAAGAACAAGGCAGGTGCTATTGTCAGCTCCCAACGTTTTGTGCCGGTGATCTAGATTGATCAAGGGCTTTCCTCGTACATCCTGTGTCACACTTTACATTTTTGCTCATTGTTTGATCATAAATACATCTCTATATCCTGAGCCGTATCCTGAAACTGTTTTTGCAAATAACTTAATCAACACAGCACACTACCTCACTTAACTAATTTGATCACTTAATTGCTTCGGTAATTTTTTACCAAAACAATTTGGCGCCCACCGTGGGGCAAGTGGTGCTATTTCTACAAAAAAACTTTTGTAAAATCATTACTTGGTTTTCAATTTTCAAAACTTTTTGCTACACTATTTTCAATGGCCTCGAGAACAAACATGAGCTCTTCCACCGTGTCTGCTACAACCTATGCAACAATTGGTTCGGTGCTTCCACCACCTCCTCCGAGAATGCAAGCCTCTTCACAGGGAACTGAAAGTCATGTGGCTTGGGATGTTATCCCCGCTCGAAATATCCAGGGATCTGGTCCTATTTTGGCTTCTAACGAAGAAATTCTAAATTTATTTGGTAGTGTACAGGAACAGATGAGGCAGCAGCAGGGAACTAATTAGATGCTGATGAGAGAAATACAACTATTGAAATCCGGCTCGAGTAGGCCTGCTGAAGATACTGTCACTCCTTTGCAACCCAGGGCTTTGAACTTCAGTTCTGCTGTTTATACCGAGGATAACCGGGGGAATATTATGCCTAGCCATTCCCAGAATCATACTCCTGAGATACCTTCTTCAGTAAGAGTATCAACTGTGAGAAGCTCAGGATATGCTTCAGGATATGGCCAGAATCCCCAAGCTGGTAATGTATCTAATAATAATAATACTCTTGCTACTAATGGTATTGGATCTTTGCAGGATGCAGGTGTGACATCAGCATTTTCCAGGGAGCTTCAAAAACTGAAGGACATGATATCCAGTGTACCTGGGGTGGTTCAGCCAATTCCTGAAGTGTCCCAAGACAGCCACAGGATATCCCGGTTCGCGTATCCCATTTGTGATGCTGAAATCCCAAAAAGATTTCAAACCCCCAACATCAAGCTCTATGATGGAACTACAGATCCTGAGGAGCATATTGCCCAGTATAGGGAAAGGATGGAAATCAACCCTATCCCTCCAGATCTCAGAGAAGCATGCTTGTGCAAGGGTTTTGGTTCGACCTTATCAGGATCAGCCTTGAAATGGCTCTTAAACGTTCCTCATCACTCAATTACTTCATTTGCTCATTTAGTTAATTTATTTAATAGTCAATTTTCTTGCAGCCGGAGTTTTAAGAAACTAACCAGCGATCTTTACAGGATAACTCAAGGACCTTAGGAATCCTTGAGGGATTATGTGAACAAGTTTAGTCGGGAATCCTTAGATATCCCACATCTTGATGTTGCAACAGCTGTGCAGGCTTTTAAGATGGGATTACAGAAAGATTCTCAGTTTTACCAGGATCTTGTAATGAATCCCTGCAGGAATCTGGACAAAGCTCGTAACAGGGCTTTGAAATACATTCACCTGGAGGATGATAAAAAGATGCAAGAGAGGATGAATTCGTCCACAACCTATGAGTCAACCAACAGGAAATCAGAATCCTCGTATAAACCATACCGCTCTAAGTCATATGGCAGAAATGATGGCAAAAAAGTGAATGCTGTTGAAGACGAGGATCCTGAGGAGTATCCTGAGTTGTCTGAATATTGTTTTTCTGTTAACATACCTGAACTGATGTATGCTATGCAGGGTTTAGGAGACAAAGCATGATGGCCCCGAAAGGATCAACAAAAGGCTGATTGGAAGGAAAAGTCCAAGTGGTGTGCCTTCCATGAGGATTTCGGGCATGTTACTGAAGATTGCATCGCTTTGAGAAAGGAAATAAGCTATCTCTTGAGTAAGGGATATCTGAAGGACCTCTTGGGAAGAAAGAAGATCAAGGGCCAGGATCCTGATCCTGAGAAGGATCCTGAGCGTGCGGCATCACCTCCTGCGGATGCAAAAATAATTAACTTTATTTCTGGAGGATCCGACATCTGTGGTACGTCATATTCTGCAGCGAAGAGACACGCAAAGGAAGCCAAATCAGAGAGGGGAGATAAGCCAACCAGGATGTCAACCCTCACAACTGACAAAGTGATTACGTTCGATAATGATGACAGGGATACTGTCCAGGATCCTCATCATGATGCTCTAGTAATAACGATATATGTTGCTAACCATTTTGTGCGCATGATATTAGTGGATAATGGCAGCTCAGTCAACATAATCCAGCTGGAAACGTTGAAGAGGATGAATGTATCCCCAATGGATATTACTTCGAAGTCCACTGTGCTCATTGGTTTCAGCGGAGAAGCTAGGAATACCGTAGGAGATATAAAGTTGCCCGTGTATATTCAAGGGGTCAACTCAATGCAACGCTTTTGTGTCATGGACTCTCTATCCTGCTATAATATTATACTAGGTAGGCCTTTGATCCATGATATGAAGGTTGTTCCTTCAACCTACCATCAATGCATCAAGATCCCTACTCCTTGGGGAGTTGTCAAGGTGGAAAGTGATCAACAGGAAGCAAAGGAGTGTTATTCTTCTTCAATGAAATCCTCAACAAAGCCAAGTGCAACATAGCAATTAAAGATTCGAGGCCATGATATCATGGATGCTTCAGAGCAGGATGTAAAGAAAGTTATCCTGGATCAGAATAATCCGGATATCTCGGTGCTCGTGGGAACCAATATCCCTCTGGATATTGAAGATCAATTGACTAATTTTTTGAAATGCAGGATGTCAACATTCGCGTGGAAACACGAGGATATGACAGGTATTTCCAAGGATATTATAACACATAAGCTCGGTATTGACAGGTCATTCAAGCCTGTCCAACAAAAGAGAAGGAAATTTGCTCCGGAGCGAAATGTGATCATCCAAGAGGAAGTTGAAAGTAGTTGTGGTGCAAAAGAAAAATTAGGGAAGTGAAGTTTCCTAAATGGCTGGCGAATGTAGTTGTGGTGCAAAAGAAAAAATGGGAAATGGAGAGTTTGTGTTGATTACACAGACTTAAACAAAGCTTATCCCAAAGACCCATTTCCTCTTCCTCATATTGACTCAATGGTGGATGCTACTGCCGGCCATGAGATGTTTACTTTCATGGATGCATCTTCAGGATTCCAGCAGATCTAAATGGAACCTTCAGACCAGGAAGACACTGCCTTCATGACACCGACATGTATATATTGTTACACTGCTATGCCCTTTGGTTTAAAAAATGCAGGTGCAACACATCAAAGATTGGTGAACATGATGTTCAAAGAAAAGCTGGGGGACACCATGGAGGAGTACATCGATGATATGGTAGTAAAATCTAAGAAGGCTAAGGATCACCTCCAGGATATTGAGGGAGCATTTGATATCCTGGATCAGTATAACATGAAGCTAAATCCTGCTAAGTGTCATTTTGGAGTGGGGGCAGGAAAGTTTCTAGGATATATGGTGACTAAAAGAGGGATAGAAGCGAGCCCGGAGCAGACTAAAGTTATCATGGATATTAAATCGCCTTCAAATATGAAGGATGTTCAACAGTTAACAGGGCGAGTAGCAGCATTAAACAGATTTATTTCAAGACCCTCAGAGAAATGCAAGGAATTTTATGATATCCTGAAGAAGAATAAGAAGTTTAAATGGGGAGCAAAGCATGAAGCAGCCTTGCAGGATTTGAAGCGGTATCTTTCAACCGCACCTCTATTGATGAAGCCTGAGGATGGTGAACCATTATCCCTGTTGTTTTGGTAAAAAATCAAGCAATGACAATGTAACCAAACTTTCTGTTGTGAGGTATGATGCTTGAATTGATGAACAACGATAAGGATCACTATAAAGTATAATGAACAAATGACACGAAGATTTATACGGGGAAAAGCCCTTGATCAAGAGTTGATCTCCGGCACAAAAGACCCCGGGTGATGGAAACTACCGATCACCAACTCAAATTAAACAAATAATCTGTTACAACTTCGGATGATAGCGAACTAAGTACAAGGATCACTATAGTGTAACGTGTAGAAATGTATGAAAAATGCTAAGTGTTTTTGTCGAGAGCCAGTGAGAGCGGTTGTATGAGTGTGTGTGTAGCCAAAAATAGCTAAGTGTCTCTAATATAGCTCGCTACCCCTTTACAAATAGAAAATATCAAGCCTAACTAACATTCCGCAAATGGTGCAAGTCTTCCACGACTCCACAATGTCCATTTCTGGCCAAGCACGTGCGGAATAGACTAAGAATATTCTCCAGGAATGTCGCCAAGACTATGTCCAAGTTGATATTCCTGCAAAACATTCACGAATTCAAAGTAGACAATCGTTAGTACTGGGATCCTTATAGTGATCCATGATCCTGATCCTGCAACACTTCTGAGGATCACTACTTCAGACAGAATTGAGGATCACTAAATCCAACAGTAAATAAGGATCACTGGTCATTTAGAAATCCACCCCTAATAATTGCCCCCAAAATATAAGGAGTAAATATGTAAATAAATGAGTTATATTTTGTTGATCTTATCCGCATTTAACCAACGGATAACTAGCCGTTATAAGCGGACTAGCCGTTACGATCATGACGTCAGTGGGATAACTACCCTGCAGAATCATCATTATAAATAAGAGTTAGAGATAGGGATTGTTTTGGTCAAAAAATCTAATGAGAATAATGCAACCAAACTCTTAGTTACGGGGTATGATGCTTTAAATGTAGAATAATGATAAGGATCACTTCAAGGTAAATTGCACAAACGACACAAGGATTTATACGGGGAAAAAGCCCTTGATCAAGAGTTGATCTCTGGCACAAAAAACCCCGGGTGATGGAAACTACCGATCACCAAGCTCAAATAAATCAATAAATGTTTACAACTTCGGATAGTAACGAGCTAGGTACAAGGATCAATATTGTGAGATGTGTAAAAGTGAGTGAAAACTAATAAGTGTTCGTCGAGAGCTTCAAGAATACGATTGTATGAGAGTGTGTGTAGCTGAAAATGGCTAAGTGTTCTAATTCTAGCTCGTCACCCCTTTAAAAATAGAAGTTAGCTACAATAACAAACTATCCGACTTTTGTGCCAAGCTCCCACGTTCTCCACAACGTCCATTTCCAGTCAAACATGTGCGAAATACCCGTGGAATATTCCATAGTAACATTGCCAAGACCAAGTCAAGCTTGTTACTCCTGCGAAGTAATACAAAACACAAACAAACAATCATCAGTATGAGGATCCTTAAAGTGATCCATGATCCTGATCCTGAAGCTCTTCTGAGGATCACTATCTGTCACAGAAGTAAGGATCATTAATTAGGATAACGAATAAGGATCACTAATTGTTAGAAAATCCTCCCCTAACAATTGCCCCCAAAATATAAGGAGTGAAATGTTAAATAAGCGAATTATATTTTCCTGATCTTATCCGCAACTAACTATCGTAAATATAGCCGTTATTGTAGAACTATCCGTTGCAACCATGACGTCACAGAAGTGACAACCCTGCACAATCATGATTATAAATAGGAGATAGAGATAGGATCAAATGCATTTAAAATTTCAGAGAGACTCCCTTTATAACTGCATTCCGAAGATAAACAGGTATTCTTTCTTCATCTTCTTCCTTCTCTTGCTCTGTTTTCCGTTTCTTTTCACCATTCTATCAAAGATGTTGCTCCGGAATTCCCCAGCTAAGGATCACCCTAAAAACAGCCCACCGAAAAGCCAGGGGATCATCGAAGATTCCATAAAAGAACGCTGCTGTTTCAATGATGCACAGATTGATAGGATCCGCCACTGCTTCCCGGCGAACACCGAGTTCAGACCTTTTGATCCCAATGCCCTGAGTGATCATATTTCCAACAAGTGGGTTACTTTTCCTGTCACTCCGTTCACCATAGGCTATACATATCCTTTTCCAGCCTTCACCCAATCTTTCTTTTCCCTAACCGACATCTCTTATATCCAAGCCATGCCGATGATTTGGAGGGTTTTGTATACCCTTGAAAGGATCATCGAGCAGGAAGGGATAGACCTAGCAATGTCAGAGCTGGGAGAGCTGTATGATCTTACTACCTTTGGTTCTCATCGTTATTTGTTTAAACGTAAGCCTGGTGAGGAACACCCGATCTTCAAAGCCACCAAGAACGATGCTAATTGGAAGCGGCGTTTCTTTTTCGTCAAGAGAGATTCTATTGAGGATGGAAAGGATCTACCCAAGAAATGGGCTACCCATGGTAGGGTGGAGGATCCTGAGAAGGATCACCAGAAACTTTCTTTTGATGTAAAGATCACTTATATTTTTGCTTTCTTGTTATGCAGCTATCACTATCTCACACCTTAGATTGTCTCCTGCTGCTAAAGAGAGACTCATCGCTTTCAAGAAACTTGATCCTGAAGCAAGAACTTTCAAGACAACAACCCAAGATTCTCAGGAGGTATCCTCAGGCTCTGTCACGATGTTAAGTAAGTATCTTTGTTTAAAATTTAAATAAATAGTGAAATATAAGTTAAGTGAAGATACTTATCTTGTTTTGGTTGTGTAGGTGCTGGAAAATCCACCAAGCCTGCTTCTCAATTCGACACGGCTGACCTTGATTCTGTTAGACCCAGGAAGAAAAGGTCCACTACTAGTCCTAGCATCTCCATTCCCAAGGCACCCACTAAAGGAAGAGGTGGCAAAAAGAGAAAGACCTCCGAGGCTGAGGATTTGCAGGGCCTGCCTCTGATCCGTCACCAATTCCTCGAGTACTTCAATGATGTAAGGATCACTGTATCTGCCTGTATATCCTGCTGGCATATCCTGCTGACATATCCTGCTGATTTGAGGATCACTTGGTCCTGACCTTATCTTTTATCTCTTTTGTAGAAATTCGCTGAGATTGAGGACTATGTGGGGAACGTCGAGGAGCAGGACAAGAAGATTGTTGACCTCCAACAGGTTGCAGTGCTTAAGGACCTCAAAATTCCTGACCTTCAGAAGGAACTCCAAGATGCCAAGACTAAGATGGCTAAACTCCTGATTGAACTTGACTATGAAAAGCATGATCTCATAGAAGGTGCAAAGGTCTCTGCTGCCATCACAATGTATCAGACAAAACTGAAGATGGCCCAGGAAGCTCAAGATCCTAACTTTGACAAAAGCAGCTGGGATGTTGAGGGCTGGAAAGCAAGGTTGGCTGATCTTGAAGATGATGAGGAGACCGAGGAAGTTTTGGTGATTGAGGCTGGAGGTAAGGGTGAAGGTGGTGAAGCAAGTGGAGCCGGAGGTGGTGATGCAGGGAAGGTTTAGGAGGCATGATTGGGCGATGATGGAAACTTCTAGACATAGCCGGAGCCCAATTTCTTTTAGTTTGATGGTTGTTTTGTTTGAACAATTTGATGGTTTGTACTGAACAATAGTTTTTAGGATTAAGGATCATGTATGATCCTTTGGACTAGGCAGGATTGCAAATGGTGGAGGGATCCTCTTTTTGGGGGATGAAGCCATTGTGATCCTGCCGCCTTTATATTCCTGCACTACTTTTGAACTTATTATCATGGACACCCTTTACCTACCCCAGCGGATGGGCCACGTTTTGCTGGTAGATGCTCGGGGTAGGTAATTTTGACAACCTTTTAAGGGTTAGTCTTTTGTTAATAAATAAAATCTTAACCTTTTGTCGCTTATCTTGTGTTGTTATCCTTTTATTTCTTTAATTCTCCTTTGTTTTGATGCACATTTATTGAATAAACAATTTTGAATAAGTCAGATTGAAAATGTTTAGGACATGATCCACGATCAAATATCCTATAGTTAAAGAATCCCAAAAAGCAATATATTTTAATGATCACAAGTCTAGTTGTCAAATTTTAAGGGTTATTCAAATAAATAATGAATAGAATTAAAAATAGTTAAGGATCATACCTGAGGATCCAAGTTAGGATCCTAACCATAATAAGGATAACTATAAGATAAACCTTAGAGAGAAGTAAGGATTAAGGATCCCTAGTTGCTTATCTTCAAGGACCTGAAATAGATCATAACTTGGGACTAAGCCAATATAAGATAAGAGTTAGCAACTGGGGATAAGCCCAAGGATAACTGGGGACAAGCCCAAGGATAACTGGGGACAAGCCCAAGGATAACTGGGGACAAGCCCAAGGATCGTATGTAAACTGGAGTATGGCCCTAACTGGCGACTATCCAAACTTAGTGACACGAAAATGTCAAAACCTTAGCTAACGTGAAAACGTTAGAAACCTTAGGAACGGATGTATGGTACGTCTACCATTATACGTAGGATCCTAGGTATAGCCAGTACAATGGAATTATCAGCCCCTAAAGTGAGTACTGGTCCCACTGCCTTGAACTATACCAGGATCATCATGCACTACAGGCGGAACTGGGGTCAAGCCCAAATAACTGGGGTTAAACCCAAAGGACGGATTACTTCTGCAGATAACCAATACTTTGCTAAGGATCCCTGAACTTTCAAAACTTTAAATCACGTGAGAGATGGATAGAGGATACATGACCCTTATCCTTATATGAGAAAATAAAGAAATGAAATAGTTCAAGATTAGGATATTACCAAAGTAAGGATCACCGATACTTTAAGGATCCTTTAAGGATATCCCTAACGTAAGGATCATCTGTGCTATGAGGATCCTGCTCACATGAAATATTTCTTCAAGTGGACAGCATTCCAAGCTCTTGGAAGCAAATCACCTTCCATGGTTAGCAATCTATATGCCCCCTTTCCTGCTTCAGCTTCAATCAAATAAGGGCCTTCCCATTTTGGAGCCAATTTTCCATCAGCAGGATTGGTGGTATTCTGAAATGCTTTCCTTAATACAATATCTCCAACTTGAAACTTCCTGATCCTGACATTTTTGTTGTAAGCACCAGCCATTCTTTGTTGATAACTGGCCATCCTTATCCTAGCCATATCCTTGATTTCTTCAATAGTATCCAGGTCTTGAGCCATGTTCTCATCATTTTCTTCAGGATCACGAGTACTTGTTCTAGCAGTTGGAACCACCATTTCTGTGGAGATCACTGATTCTGCCCCAAATACCAAAGAGAATGGCGTTTGACCAGTAGCATTCTTAGGGGTTGTCCTATCAGCCCAAAGCACATAAGGTAGTTCTTCTGCCCATTTCCCTTTCTTGGATCCAAGCTTCTTCTTCAAATTATTGATGATGATCTTGTTGGATGATTCTGCTTGACCATTAGCTTGTGGGTGGACTGGTGTTGATGTTATCATCTTAATCCCCCAACTGTCACAAAAGTTAGTGGTTCTGCCCCCAATAAATTGGGAACCATTATCACAAATAATTTCAAAAGGAATTCCAAATCTAGTTATAATATTTCTTTTAATGAAGGATATAACTTCCTTTTCTCTGACTTGGGCAAAAGCTTCAGCCTCTATCCACTTGGAGAAGTAATCAGTCATAGCAAGCATGAATACTTTTCCACCAGGTGCCTTAGGGAGCTTGCCAACTATATCCATACCCCATCTCACAAATGGCCAAGAGGAGGATATAGGATGCAATAATTCAGCTGGTTGATGAAGGATATTGCTGTGTCTCTGACAAGGATCACATTTCTTAGCATACTCCACAGCATCTCTTTTCATGGTTGGCCAGTAGTATCCTGTCCTCAGGATCCTTGAGAATAATGCCCTGCCCCCAGTGTGGTTTCCACAATCTCCTTCATGGAAGTCTTTTAAAACTTCTTGGATTTCAGGATCCTCAATGCATCTCAAGTATGGTCCTGCAAGAGATCGTCTATACAATATATTATTTAAAATTGTGAATTGAGATACCTTAATTTTGAAAGCCCTAGGGTTTTCTCCTGTAGGAATCTCTCCATGTTGTAAGTATCTCATGATTGGTGAGATCCATGATCCTGATCCTGAATGGGATTGAGTATCCTCACTAGGGATAATTGCAGAATCATTTCCTATCTCCATAGCCACATGATCCTCGATAGCCGGGGTCAGGATATGGATAATAGGGATCTTGATATTCTCAGGGATCTTCAAAGATGATCCTAAGTTAGCCAATGCATCAGCTTCTGTATTTTCTTCCCTTGGTACCTGCGTCAAACTAAAGGAAACAAAAGAGAGTGCCAAATTTTTGACTATCTCTAAATATTTGGTTAGCTTTTCACCTTTAACAGCATAGGATCCATTAAAGTGGTTTGTAATTAACAATGAATCTACATGTACCTCAAGATACCTGATCCCCATATGCTTTGCAATTTGCAAACCAGCAATTAAGGCTTCATATTCAGCCTCATTGTTAGTGGTTTGGAACTCACAAGCTATAGAGTGGGGTATTTTGTCCCCCTGTGGCGATTTTAGTAGTATTCCAAGCCCTGTGCCTTTGACATTTGAGGATCCATCAGTATAGAGTATCCAAGGATCCTTGGTCTCCTCTAGCTGCTGGACTTCTAACTCAGCTTCTTTTTGTAAATCACTACTGAAATCAGCCACAAAGTCAGCTAATGCTTGGGATTTGATGGCTGTCCTAGGCTCATATCTTATATCATATGCACTCAACTTCACTGCCCACTTAGCCATCCTTCCTGACATCTCTGGTTTCCTGAGGACATTCTTAATTAGGAAATTAGTTTTAACAACAATAACACGAGTTTCAAAATAATGTCTCAACTTAGTGGATGCCATAATTAATGCAAGAATAAGCTTTTCAAGGTGTGAATACCTGGATTCGGCATCAAGTAAACTTTTACTTATATAATAGACAGGATGTTGTGTACCTTCGTGATCCTTAACAAGGACCGCACTTACTGCTTTTAAGGATACTACAAGATATAAGGATAGCACATCTCCTTTTTCTGGTTTCATCAAGGCCGGGGCTGAGGATAGGTAATCTTTGAGAGCTCTTAAGGCATTTTCATGCTTCTCCGTCCACTCAAATTTATTGTTCTTCCTTAGGATATCATAGAATTCTTTGCACTTCTCTGAGGATTTGGATATGAATCTGTTCAAAGCTGCTATCCTGCCTGTTAGCCTTTGAACATCCTTAGCATTGGCTGGAGATTTGATGTTCACTATAGCTTTGATTTGTTCTGGGCTAGCTTCAATGCCTCTCTTTGTCACCATATATCATAAGAATTTACCTGCTTTAACACCAAAGTGACATTTTGAAGGATTAAGTTTCATGTTATATTTGTCAAGGATATCGAATGCTTCCTCCAAGTCCCTTAGGTGATCCTCAGCTTTTATAGATTTTACCACCATATCATCTATGTAAACCTCCATAGTTTGTCCAATCTGATCCTTGAACATCATATTCACCAGCCTTTGATATGTTGCACCTGCATTTCTTAGTCCGAACGGCATAGCAATATAGCAGTATATACCAGTTGGAGTCATGAATGCTGTATCCTCTTGATCGGATGGTTCCATTTGGATTTGTTGAAATCCAGATGAAGCATCCATAAAAGTTAACAGTTCATGACCCGCAGTTGCATCCACCATGGAGTCAATGTGGGGTAATGGGAAAGGATCCTTGGGACATGCCTTATTTAAATCGGTAAAATTGACACATACCCTCCACTTTCTGTTTTTCTTTTGAACAACAACCACATTGGCCAACCATCTTGGATACTTGACCTCTCTAATCATACCTGCCCGGAGCAATTTCTCTACCTCTTCTTGGATAATGGCATTTCTTTCTGGTGCAAACTTTCTTCTCCTTTGATGGATTGGTTTGAAGGACCTATCAATGCCAAGTTTGTGAGTGATTACATATTTAGATATACCAGTCATGTCTTCGTGTTTCCATGCAAAGGTAGTCTTTCTCCTTTTGAGGAAGGATATAAGGTCTTCCTTCATATCGCCAAGGATCCCTGATCCGATATAGATTTTGGATTCAGGATCATCAGGATCCATGAGGACTTCTACCACATCCTGCTCACTTGCCTCCAAGACATCCCTTGGAGGATACTTTGATTGCTATTGCTCCCTTGACTTCGAGGCTGGTTTCATCGATGAAGTATAGCAATTCTTAGCCTCCTGCTGATCACTATCAATCTTCACTATTCCCCAAGGACTAGGGAGCTTCACACATTGATGGTAGGTAGATGGGACTGCCTTCATATCATGTATCCAGGGCCTGCCAAGGATAACATTACAACAAGATAAACAGTCAATAACACAAAATTTTTGATATGAGTGTAGGCCTTCGATGTATATTGGGAGTTTAATGTCCCCCAGGGTATTCTTAGTTTCGCCACTAAATCCCACGAGCACGGAGGATCTTGGTATGATATCTGATTCAGGGATACCCATCTTCTTTAGAACATCAAGCTGGATAATGTTCACTGAACTTCCTCCGTCTATAAGGATCCTGCGGACAAAATGGTTAGAAATGAAAAGAGTAATAACTAAACCATCGTGATGAGGATCCTGGATATCAATACGATCATCCTCATCAAAGGTTATGACTTTTCCTTCGGAGACACTTGATGTTCGAACGGGTCTTTCTCCATTATCCATTTTAGTTTCCTTTGCATGCCTTTTAGCTGCTGAGAAGGATGTGCCACAAATGTCTGATCCTCCAGAAATAAAGTTTATTACTTGTGCATCTGCTGGAGGGGCTGGAGCCTTCTCAGGGATCCTTTCAGGATCCTGAGTCCTTGACTTTTTTCTTCCCAACAATTCTTTTAGATGCCCCTTGCTCAACAAGTATCCAATTTCCTTTCTCAGTGCAATGCATTCTTCTGTGAGATGCCCAAAATCTTCATGGTATGCACACCACTTTGATTTATCCTTAGTTGCAGCTGGCCTATCATTTTTTCTGGGCCATCTAGCTTTATCACCTAGATTCTGCATCGCAAGGATTAGTTCATTGTTATCAACAAAAAAAAACAATATTCAGAAATTGGAGGATAATCCTCATCATCCTCTTCTTGATCAACAGCATGCACGTTCTGGTTATCAGATCTGTTGTAGGATCTGAACTTGTTGTTCCTGAATAAGGATCCTTGCTTATCTTGCTTTGAGGATCCTGCTAACCTCTCCTGGATCCTCTTGTCATCCTCTAGCCGAATGAACCTAAGTGCCCGGGTTCTTACCTCATCTAAGTTCCTGCATTGTGTCATAACAAGATCATCATAGAATGACGAATCCCTAAGCAATACCATTTTAAAGGCCTCAACAGCCGTGGCTATATCCAAGTTGGGAATGTCTAAGGATTCTTTACTGAATTTGGTAATGTAATCCTTTAATGATTCATTATGACCCTGGGTTATCCTATATAGATCACTAGTTAATCGTTCAAATTTCCTACTGCATGAGAATTGGCTATTAAACAAATTAACTAGATTAACAAATGAAGTAATAGAGTAAGGAGGAAGACATAGCAGCCATTTGAGAGCTGATCAAGTAAGAGTGGATCCGAATCCTTTTCACAGGCATGCTTCCTTTAACCTTTCTGGGATTGGATTGATCTCCATCCTCTCCCTGTATTGTGCTATGTGTTCTTCAGTATCCGTCGAACCATCATACAGCTTCATAGTTGGAACATGGAACCTCTTGGGTATCTCAGCATCACAGATCAGTGGTGCAAAACGAGATATCCTGTGGCTCCCATCTGCAATCTCTGGGATAGGTTTGACCACTCCTGGAACACTTGATATCGTATCCTTCAACTTTTGCAATTCTCTGGCCACGGCATGATTGATACCTGGATCCTGCATAAGGCCATGGTTAGTAGCATAGGAATTATTAAAAGTGTTACTTCCCATTGGATTCAAATTAGGAAGAATGGATGTTAATCCGTATTGTTGGGGCTCTAGAATGATCGAAGGACCAGTAGAAGCATTGGTCTGCATTGGAATAAAATCTCCCTGATGGACATCTGAACTTCCTGTTTGCAAACTCCTCAAGGATCCTGGCATCTGGAAGGATCCCTGAAACTGGGATGATCCTGGAACAAGGGAGGATCCTTGAACCTGGGATGATCCTGGAATAAAAGAGGATCCTTGAACCTGGGATGATCCTGGAACAAAGGAGGATCCTTGAACCTGGGATGATCCTGGAACAAGGGAAAATCCTTGAATCTGCTGCGCTCCTGAGCAACCTCCTGAATTCATGAAGGATCCTATACACTGAGGATAGGATCCTGCTGGCTGGAAATAGGAACCCGATGCCTGAGTCACTGTTGTTGTTCCGTAGTGCACTCCTTTTGGTCCACCCACATATTGAACATCTGGAACCACTGATGGCTGAGAAGTAATCACCGGAGTATCAAAATTCAAAGATTTGGGCACCAGTGGGGAATGATCCTCTGCCGTTTTCTTTTGTTTCTTAAGATCTCCGATTTCTTTGAGAATTCTTTCATTGGTCTTATCCTGTTGCTGTATATGATCCTTCATCTGCAAAATCAAAGTAAACATGTCACTAGTAGTGGGAGTGTAAGAAGCAGAAGAAGTTGGAGGTTTGGAGAAAATTGGAGTTGGTTTCTTCTCGGCATTTTTCTGAGGTCCAGAAGGTGGTGGAGGCAAAGGTGGAATGCCCTGAGATGAATTGACCGCAGACATTGCAGTAGAGGTATTCTTCAATGATGAAGCCATGTATTTGTATGCAATGAACCGGAACGACCACCAACAGAAAAACTTCTTAGGAATGAAGCACCAATTGCCCCACGGTGGGCGCCAAACTGTTTTGGTCAAAAAATCTAATGAGGATAATGCAACCAAACTCTTAATTACGGGGTAGGATGCTTTAAATGTAGAACAATGATAAGGATCACTTCAAGGTAAATTGCACAAACGACGCAAGGATTTATACGGGGAAAAAGCCCTTGATCAAGAGTTGATCTCCGGCACAAAAAACCCCGGGTGATGGAAACTACCGATCACCAAGCTCAAATAAATCAATAAATGTTTACAACTTCGGATAGTAACGAGCTAGGTACAAGGATCAATATTGTGAGATGTGTAAAAGTGAGTGAAAACTACTAAGTGTTCGTCGAGAGCTTCAAGAATGCGATTATATGAGAGTGTGTGTAGCTGAAAATGGCTAAGTGTTCTAATTCTAGCTCGTCACCCCTTTAAAAATAGATGTTAGCTATAATAACAAACTATCCGACTTTTGTGCCAAGCTCCCACGTTCTCCACAACGTCCATTTCCAGTCAAACGTGTGCGAAATACCCGTGGAATATTCCATAGTAACGTTGCCAAGACCAAGTCAAGCTTGTTACTCCTGCGAAGTAATACAAAACACAAACAAACAATCGTCAGTATGAGGATCCTTAAAGTGATCCATTATCCTAATCCTGAAGCTCTTCTGAGGATCACTATCTGTCACAGAAATAAGGATCATTAATTAGGATAACGAATAAGGATCACTAATTGTTAGAAAATCCTCCCCTAACAGGGATCATTTCACATTTAAGTTCAAGAGAACTCCCTTTAAATTCTGCTTCCACGATCAAACAGGTAATTCTTTTCCCTTCTCCTTTCTCATATTCTGCTCTTCTTTCTTTACCATCATCCGGTTCAAAAATGATGCTCCGAAGCTCACCGGGCAAGGATCACAAGAAGAACAGCCCCTTAAAAAGTCAAGGGATCATCAAAGATTCCATAAAAGAACGTTGTTGTTTCACCGATGCCCAAATTGATAAAATTCGCTATTGTTTCCCGGCGAACACCGTTATCAAATCCTTTGATCCCACTACTTTGAGTGACTATACCTCTGAAACTTGGATTGCCTTTCCTGCTACACCTTTCACAATAGGATATACCTATCCTTTTCCAGCCTTTACCCAATCCTTTTTCTCCCTTACCGGCATCTGCTACATCCAAGCTATGCCGATGATCTGGAGGGTCCTGTATACCCTTGAAAGGATCATCGAGCAGGAAGGGATTGACCTAGGAATGTCAGAGTTGGCTGAGATGTATGATCTCACAACGTTTGGATCCCACCGATATTTGTTCAAACGTAAACCCGGAGAAGAACATCCCATCTTTAAGGCTACCAAAAACGATACCAACTGGAAACGGCGGTTCTTCTTCGTCAGAAGGGATTCTATCACGGATGGAAAGGATTTGCCGAAGAAATGGAGCACTCATGGTAGGATAGGAGGATCCTTAGAAGGATCACTAAGTGAGCTCATTCTGATAATGCTTACTAATATGCTTTTGTTTCTTTTTGTATAACTATCACATTCTCGCATATTATTCCTTCAGCTGCCACCAAGGAGAGACTTGCTGCCTTTAGAAAGCTTGATCCTGAAACAAGATCATTCAATACAATCACCCAGGATTCACAAGAGGTATCCTCAGGCTCTGTCACCATGTCAAGTAAGTATCCTGTTCATTTTATTTTCAAATGTTTGAATAAATAGTTATATATGAATAGAATTAAGACACTTATCTGTTTTGGGTGTGTAGGCGTTGGAAAATCATCAAGATCCGCTTCCAAATTTAGTGTCACTGAGCTTGACACCGTACGATCCTCCAAAAAGAAGCTTCCTGCCAACCCAACTGCTTCGATCCCCAAGGCACCCGCTAAAGGAAGGGGTGGCAAGAAAAGAAAAGCCTCCGAAGCTGAGGATCTGCAAGGTCTGCCCCTGATCCACCACCAGTTCCTTGAATACTTCAATGAGGTAAGGATCCTTATCCCTGCTTTAGGTATCCAGCTTATTTGAGGATCACTTGTTCCTAAACTGTTCTTTATCTTCTTTGCAGAAATTTGCTGAGATTGAAGACTATGTTGGGCATGCCGAGGAGCAGGACAAGAAGATTGCTGACCTCCAAAAGGATCTCAAAGACGCCAAAGCTCAGACAGCCACAATCCTGATTAATTTCGATTATGAAAAGCAGGAGATCACAGAGGATGCCAAGGTCTCCGCTGCCATAGCCATGTACAAGACCAAGCTACAAATGGCTCAAGAAGCTGAGGATCCTGCCTTTGATAGGAGCAGCTGGGATGTGGAAGGCTGGAAGGCAAGGCTGGCTGAACTGGATGACGAGGAGGAGGCTGAGGAGGTTCTGGCAATTGAGGCTAGTGGTAGTGGCAAGGATCATGGTGGTGAAGCTAGTGGAGCCAGAGGTGGAGACGCAGCGAAGGTGTAGGCTGCAACAATGGGTGATGATGGACATTTCTAGACGTAGCCGGAGCCCATTTTTTAGATTGGTTATGGTTTTTTTTGTTTTGATGATGTTTTGGTAAACAATGGTTGGTCTGTACTTTGAACAATAGTAATTAGGGTTAAGGGTCATGGTTGATCCTTTGAACAATAGGTAGGATTACAAATGGTGGAGGGATACTCTGTTTGGGGGATGAAGCCATTGTGACCCTACTGTCTTTAATTTCCTGCACTTGTTAGACCTACAAACAATGGACACCCTTTGCCAACCCATGTGGACGGGCCACGTTTTGCTGGTAGAAACGTGGGTTGGCAATTTTGACAACCTTAAAAGGGTTTATGCTTTTGTGAATAAAATGACTTTAACTTTTTGGCTATATCCTGTGTTGATATCCTTATTGTTATTTTATTTTTCAATCTATTGTGATGTTCATATCATTTAAACTTATCAAGTAAGAAAATTTAAAAAATATCCCTTAAGAGTTAAGGATATGATCAAGGATCATATAAAAAATAATTTAAGGATCATCATTTCAGTTGTCAAAGGATAAGTGTCACTTATAATGAATAAAATCAAAACAGTTTAGGATCATACCTGAGAACCCAAGTTAGGATCCTATCCTTCAACACTTAAAATTAGGATAACCCAAGATACAAACCTTAGTTGAATGTAAGGGTCAAGAATCTTTGGCCATTTATCTTCACAATCCTGAAATAAGATATTACTTGGAACTGAGCCATCATAGGATGAATGTTAGTGACTGGGGACAAGCCCAACAATTCTGGGGACAAGCCCAATATACTGGGGACAAGCCCAAAGGATAACTGGGGACAAGCCCAAAGGATCGCTGGGGACAAGCCCAAAGGATAACTGGGGACAAGCCCAAAGGATCGCTGGGGACAAGCCCAAAGGATAACTGGGGACAAGCCCAAAGGATCGTGTGTAAACTGGAGTATGGCCCTTACTGGCGACTATCCAAACTTAGTGACATGAAAATGCCAAAACCTTAGCTAACGTGAAAACGTTAGTGTTGTGGGCTAATTTCTGAGCTCATATCCTGACAAATATCTTGGCATGTATCTTGATAATATAATATATGTTCACATCCGGGATGCAGATTCAGGATATTGGTAACATCCTGAATGGTATCCTCAGGATCACTAACGGATTATGTGCAGGTATGTGGGTCAGAAGCTAGCAACGTTCACAAAGACTTATTCCACGGAAGACTCGGTCCAAGCCATTCAAATAAAGACGTTGAAGCCTTATTACTCGGTCTACAACGTTCGTGGGGGAATATTCGGAGCATCCCATATTTATAGGAATATTTGTTTGTATTTCGTTACTATAAATAGGAGGAACACCAGATCGAATAGGACATTACAATCTCACTACAATCACACTCACTACACTCTAACACTTTCTCTCTCGCAATTTGTACTCTCACAAAAAATCATTGTAACACTTAGCGATCTGGTTGATATCCTGCAATGTATCCTGAAGTTTAAAGCAATAAGAAGAACTAGGCAGCTGCGATTGTCAGCTCCCGAGGTTTTATGCCGGCGATCTAAATCGATCAAGGGCTTTCCTCGTACATCTTGTGTCGTCCCCTTTACTTTTTGCTCATTGTTTGATCGGAGATACAACTCAATATCCTGAGCCGTATCCTGAAAACTGTTTTTTCTAAACAACTTAACCAGCATATTTTCAACACATTTTTTAGCACACTACCTCACTAAACTAATTTGATCACTTAATTACTTCGGTAATTTTTGACCAAAACAATTTGGCGCCCACCGTGGGGCAAGTGGTGCTCTCTTTGCTAAAAATCTTTGGGAAATCGTTAATCGGTTTTCTATTTTCAAAATTTTTTGCCGCATTATTTACAATGGCCTCAAGATCAAACATGAGTTCCTCCACTGTGTCTGCTATGACTTCTGCTACTACTGGTTCGGTGCTTCCACCACCCCCTCCAAGAATGCCAACCTCATCACAACCTCAGGATATTATCCCTACTCGGAGTGTTCAGGGATCTGCTCACATTTTAGCTTCTAATAATGAAATTTTAACCTTATTTGGAAGTGTGCAGGAACAAATGAGGCAGCAACAGGAAACAAACCAAATGCTATTGAGGGAAATACAACTCTTGAAGTCTGGTTCGAGCAGATCTGCTGAGGATATCATCACTCCACTACAACCCAGAACTCTAAACTTTAGTTCGGCTGTATATACTGAGGATACTAGGGGGAATATTGTGCCCAGCCATCCTCAGAATCATACTCCTGAAATACCCTCCTCGGTCAGGATGTCAACTGTGAGGAGCTCAGGATATGCTTTAGGATATGGGCAGAATCCTCAGACTGGTAACGTGTCAAATAATAATAATACTCATGCTGCTAACAATAGTGGATCTTTGCAGGATACAGGTGTAACATCAGCATTTACCAGGGAGCTTCAGAAGTTAAAGGACATGATATCCAGTGTGCCTGGAGTGGTCCAGCCAATCCCGGAAGTGTCCCAAGACAGCCACAGGATATCTCGCTTTGCATATCCTATCTGTGATGCTGAGATTCCAAAGAGATTTCAAACTCCCAACATGAAGCTTTATGATGGAACTACGGATCCTGAAGAGCATATTGCCCAGTATAGGGAAAGGATGGAGATTAACCCTATCCCTCCGGAGCTCAAGGAAGCATGCTTGTGCAAGGGATAACTCAAGGACCACAGGAATCCTTAAGGGATTATGTGAACAAGTTCAGCCGAGAATCCTTAGAAATCCCACATCTTGATGTTGCAACAGCTGTTCAAGCTTTCAAGATGGGGCTGCAAAAAGATTCTCAATTTTACCAAGACCTTGTGATGAACCCGTGCAGGAACTTGGATGAAGCCCGGAACAGAGCTCTGAGATATATTCGGTTAGAGGATGACAGAAAGATGCAAGAGAGGATGAACTCATCCAACACTTATGAGTCAACTAACAGGAAGTCAGAATCCTCATTTAAGCCATATCGCTCTAAGCCATATGGTAGAAATGAAAACAAGAGAGTGAATGCTGTTGAAGACGAGGATCCTGAAGAGTATCCTGAATTATCTGAGTATTGCTTTTCTGTTAACATTCCTGAAATGATGTATGCCATGCAGGGTTTGGGAGACAAGGCTAGGTGGCCTCGAAAGAATCAGCAAAAAGCTGATTGGAAAGATAAGTCAAAATGGTGTGCTTTCCACGAAGATTTCGGACATGTAACTGAGGATTGCATTGCTCTAAGGAAAGAAATAAGCTATCTTCTAAGCAAGGGATATCTGAAAGATCTCTTAGGAAGAATGAAGAATAAGGGTCAGGATACTGAGACGGATCCTGAGCGAGCAGCATCACCTCCCGCGGATGCCAAGATAATCAACTTCATTTCGGGAGGATCCGACATTTGTGGGACTTCGTATTCGGCGGCAAAGAGACATGCAAAAGAAGCTAAGGCCGAAAGGGGAGACAAACCTGTCAGGATGGCTACCCTCACAACTGACAAAGTGATCACATTTGATGCTGATGACAGGGATACTGTCCAGGATCCTCACCATGATGCTCTGGTAATAACATTATATGTGGCTAACCATTTTGTACGCAGGATATTGGTTAATAGTAGCAGCTCCATTAACATAATCCAACTAGAGACTCTAAAGAGAATGAATGTATCTCCAATGGATATCACTTCAAAGTCTACCGTGCTTGTTGGGTTCAGTGGAGAGGCTAGAAACACAGTGGGAGAGATAAAGTTACCAGTATACGTTGAAGGAGTCAACTCGATACAACGTTTCTGTGTGATGGATTCTCTATCCTTGTATAACATCATACTGGGAAGACCATGGATTCACGATATGAAGGCTGTGCCATCAACGTATCACCAATGCATCAAGATCCCTACCCCTTGGGGAGTCGTCAAAGTTAATAGTGATCAGCAGGAGGCGAAAGAATGCTACTCATCCTCGATGTAATCCTCAACCAAGCCTAGTACAGCATAGCAATTAAAGATGCGGGCCGAGGATATCGTGGAGGATTCGGAGCAGGATGTGAAGAAAATTATCCTGGACCAGGATATTGAAGAACAATTAACTAACTTTTTGAAATGCAGGATGTCAATGTTTGCATGGAAGCATGAGGATATGACAGGCATATCCAAAGACATTATCACT
The DNA here is from genome assembly GCA_030545235.1 of Helianthus tuberosus. Classification (NCBI taxonomy): domain Eukaryota; kingdom Viridiplantae; phylum Streptophyta; class Magnoliopsida; order Asterales; family Asteraceae; genus Helianthus; species Helianthus tuberosus. The sequence goes on along the minus strand of CM060412.1, from coordinate 108,201,856 downwards.
CACAAGCTTAGAATTGATAAATCATTCAAGCCTGTTCAGGAAAAAAGAAGGAAGGTTGCTCCTGAGCGGAATACGATTTTCCAAGAGGAAGTTGAGAGATTATTGAAGTCCAGGATGATCAGAGAGGTTAAGTTCCCAAGGTGGCTAGCGAACGTGGTTGTGGTACAGAAGAAAAATGGGAAATGGAGAGTTTGTGTAGACTACACAGACTTGAACAAGGCTTGTCCTAAAGACCCATTTCCTCTTCCCCACATTGATGCAATGGTAGATGCCACTGCCGGGCATGAAATGCTGACCTTCATGGACGCATCCTCAGGATTTCAGCAGATCTAAATGGAGCCTTCTGACCAGGAGGATACTGCCTTCATGACACCAACAGGTATTTATTGTTATACCGCTATGCCCTTTGGTTTGAAAAATGCAGGTGCAACATACCAAAGATTGGTAAACATGATGTTCAAAGACAAACTGGGGGACACCATGGAGGTATACATTGACGATATGGTGGTAAAATCAAAGAAAGCTCAGGATCACCTCCAGGATATTAAAGGAGCATTTGATATCCTGGATCAGTATAACATGAAGCAAAATCCTGCTAAGTGCCATTTTGGAGTGGGGGCAGGAAAATTTCTAGGATATATGGTGACCAAAAGAGGAATAGAGGCAAGCCCGGAGCAGATTAAAGCCATCTTGGATATTAAATCGCCCTCAAATATGAAGGATGTTCAACGATTAACATGGCGAGTGGCAGCATTAAACAGATTCATCTCAAGATCCTCAGAAAAATGCAAAGATTTTTATGATACCCTGAAGAAGAACAAGAAATTCGAATGGGGTGAGAAGCATGAAGCGGCCCTACAGGATTTAAAGCAATATCTTTCAACCGCACCTCTACTAATGAAGCCTGAGAATGGTGAACCATTATCCCTATACCTCGCAGTATCAGGGAATGCAGTAAGTGCCGTCCTTGTAAAGGACCATGAAGGTCAGCAATATCCAGTTTATTATGTTAGTAAAAGCTTGTTAAATGCTGAAACTAGGTATTCTCATTTAGAAAAATTGATACTAGCATTAGTTATGGCATCAACAAAGCTTAGACATTACTTTGAGACACATAGGATTCAGGTTAAAACAAATTATCCTGTTAAAAATGTGCTTAGGAAACCAGAGATGTCAGGTAGGATGGCCAAGTGGTCAGTAAAGTTAAGTGCTTATGATTTGGTGTATGAACCTAGAAATGCCATAAAATCACAGGCTCTAGCTGACTTTGTGGCTGATTTTAGTAGTGACATTCAGGATGAGGTAGACTTAGAAGTTCAACAGTTAGGAGAATCCTCAGGATCTTGGACATTATATACTGACGGTGCATCTAATATAAGAGGAGTAGGATTGGGAATACTACTAAAATCACCACAGGGGGACATATTACCCCAGGCTATTAGGTGTGAATTTCCTGCTACTAATAATGAAGCAGAGTATGAGGCTTTAATTGCAGGATTAGAGTTGGCTAAGAGCATGAGTATCAAAAATTTACAAGTATATGTTGACTCTTTGTTAATTACTAACCATTTTAATGGATCCTATGCAGTTAATGGTGAGAAATTAATCGAATACCTCGATATTCTTAAAAAATTAGCAGGATATTTCGATGTTTTTACACTTGAACAGGTACCAAGGGAGGATAATGCTGAAGCAGATGCCTTAGCAAATCTGGGATCGTCGATTATGATACCAGAAGGGACCCAAATACCGATATTACATATCTTGTATCCTGCAACGAATCCTCAGGATAAAGAAGTAGCAGGTATTCAGGATCCTGATGCGGATTATCCTGAAAAGTATCCCAAATCCTGGACGGCTCCAATCATGAGATATCTCAAGGAAGGACACATTCCCGGGGAGGAAAATCCTAAGGCATTTAGGATGAAGGTATCACGATTTACTATTATAAATGATGTGTTATACAAGAAATCTCTTGTAGGACCATATTTGAGGTGCTTGGAGGATCCTGAAGCCAAAGAAGTACTTCAGGATATACATGAAGGGGATTGTGGTAATCACACTGGGGGCAGATCACTGTTCTCGAAAGTATTAAGGACAGGATATTATTGGCCAACGATGAGGAAAGATGCTGCAGAATATGCTCGAAGATGTGATGCATGTCAGAGGCATAGTAACATACTACATCAACCAGCTGAACCACTATATCCTGTAGTTTCCCCTTGGCCATTCATGAAATGGGGGATGGATATAGTAGGGAAGTTACCAAAAGCTCCGGGAGGAAAAGTCTTTATGTTAGCTGTTTTGGTCAAAAAAATCTGTTGAGAATATTGCAACCAAACTCTAGATTACGGGGTATGATGCTCAAAAAGTGTAACAACAATGAGGATCACTTCAATGTGGAATGCACAAACAACACAAGGATTTATACGGGGAAAAAGCCCTTGATCAAGAATTGATCTCCGGCACAAAAAACCCCGGGTGATGGAAACTACCGATCACCAAGCTCAAATAAATGAATAAACGTTTACAACTTCGGATAGTAACGAGCTAGGTACAAGGATCACTACGGTGAAATGTGTAAAAAGTGTAAGTAATTGCTAAGTGTTTGAACGAGAGCTTGTATGAGCGTGTTTGCGAGTGTGTGTAACTGCCAAAATGACTAAGTGTCACTAACTAGCTCGTTACCCCTTTAAAATAAGAAAAATATCTAGTTAACAAACTCTCCGACTTTCGGGCCAAGCCTCCACGTTCTCCATAACGTCTAGTTTTGATCTAGCACGTGCAGAATACTTCGGGAATATTCTCCAAGAATGCCGCTAAGACTTGGTCAAGCTTGTTATACCTGCGAGATGTTATAAAACATATGTAAACAATCGTCAGTATGAGGATCCTTAAAGTGATCCATGATCCTGATCCTAAAGCCCTTCTGAGGATCACCACCTGTCACAGAAGTAAGGATCACCAGTTAGGATAACGAATAAGGATCACTAATTGTTAGAAAATCCTCCCCTAACAATTGCCCCCAAAATATAAGGAGTGAAATTGTAAAATTAGCGAGTTATGTTTTCTTGATCTTATCCGTAACAAACTAACGGATATATAGCCGTTAATTTTGAACTAGACGTTGCGATGATGATGTCACGGAAGTGACAACCTGCAAGATCATGATTATAAATAGAGATATAGATAGGATCAAATGCATTTAAATTTTCAGAGAAACTCCCTTTATAATCCACATTCCGAAGACGTTCAGGTATTCTCTTTCTCTATCCTTTTCCCTCTCTTGCTCTGTTTTTATCTTTCCATCAAAGATGTTGCTCCGAAGTTCTCCGGGCAAAGATCACAAGAAGGATAGCCCTTTGGAAAGTCAGAAAATCATCAAGGACTCAGCGAATGAAAAGTGTTGTTTTAACGACGCACAGATAGACAGAATCCGTTGCTGTTTTCCGGCGAATGCCTTTATCAGACCCTTTGATCCTACTACCCTTAGCGACTATGTTTCAGAAACATGGGTTGCATTTCCAGCCACTCCATTCACCATAGGATACACCTATCCTTTCCCAGAGTTTACACAATCCTTCTTTTCCCTTACCGGCATCTCTTATATCCAAGCCATGCCGATGATTTGGAGGGTCTTGTATACCCTGGAGAGGATCATCGAACAAGAAGGCATTGCTTTGGGCATGTCAGAATTGGCGGAGCTGTATGATCTCACTACTTTTGGTTCCCATCGTTATTTGTTCAAGCGAAAACCCGGTGCAGATCATCCTCTTCTGAAAGTCACCAAGAATGACAAAGACTGGAAACGTCGCTTTTTCTTTGTCAAGAGAGATTCTATCCAAGATGGAAAGGATCTTCCTAAAAATTGGGCTACCCATGGTAGGATGGAGGATCCTGAAACAAGGACATTCAAGATAGACACCCAAGGATCTTCCTAAAAATTTGATTGCAAGGATAACTTATATTTTTGCTTTCTTGTTTTGCAGCTATCACCGTTTCACGTATCCGCACATCACCTGAAACCAAGGATAGGCTCGCTGCTTTTTGGAAGCTTGATCCTGAAACAAGGACATTCAAGATAGACACCCAAGACTCACAAGAAGTATCCTCAGGTTCCATTACCATGTCGAGTAAGTATCCTGTCTTTTGCATAGTTTAAATATTAAAATAAATAGATAAATTGAAATAGGATAAGGATACTCATCTTGCTTTGAATGTGTAGGCGCTGGAAAACCTGTCAAGCCTGTTTCCCAATTCAACACAGCTGATCTTGATCTCGTACGACCCAGGAAGAAGAGGTCCACTACCAGTCCTAGCATCTCCATTCCAAGGGCACCCACTAAAGGAAAGGGTGTCAAGAAAAGGAAAACTTCTGATGCTGAAGATCTTCAAGGGCTGCCACTGATCCGCCACCAATTCCTTGAATACTTCAATGATGTAAGGATCCTTAACTTTGCCTAGGTATCCTACTCTTATGAGGATCACTTGACCTTGAACTGCCTTATCTTCTTTCTGCAGAAATTTGCTGAGATAGAGGATTACGTGGGCAATGTTGAGGAGCTGGACAAGAAAATAGCTGATCTCCAACAAGTTGCCGTGCTCAAAGATCTTGCACTTGCTGATGCTCGGAAGGAACTCCAGGATACCAAGCAGGAAATGGCCAAGGTGCTGGTCAACTTTGATTATGAAAAGCATGACCTCATCGAAAATACCAAGCTCTCTGCTGCCATCACAATGTATCAGACTAAGTTGAAGATGGCCCAGGAAGCTCAAGATCCTAGTTTCGACAAAAGCAGCTGGGATGTTGAAGGCTGGAAGGCAAGGTTGGCAGATCTTGAGGATGATGAGGAGGAGGCAGCTGATGTCCTGGCAATTGAGGCAAGTGGCAGTGGGAAGGATCAGGCTGGTGGTGATGATGCTGGTGGTGATGCAGCCAAGGTGTGAGCTGCACAATTGGGCGATGATGGATATATGTGCCAAGGCCGGAGCCCAATTTTTTAGTTTGATGGTCGTTTTTTGTGGTTGTGATGTTTAAGACAATTTCATGGGTTGTACTTTGAACAATAGGTTTTAGGATTAAGGATCATGTATGATCCTTTGGACAATAGGCAGGATTGCAATCGGTGGAGGGATCCTCTGTTTGGGGGATGAAGCCATTGTGATCCTGCCGCCTTTATATTCCTGCACTATCTTTGAACTCATTATCATGGACACCCTTTACCTACCCCAGCGGACGGGCCACGTTTTGCTGGTAGAAGCTCGGGTAGGTAATTTTGACAACCTTTAAAGGGTTAGTCTTATGTTAATAAATAAAAATTTAACCTTTTGTCGCTTATCTTGTATTTGTTATCCCTTTTAGTATGTTATTTTCCAACTGTTATAATGTTCAATTTGTTTATACTTATCAAGCCTTGAAAAACTAGAAAAGATATCCAAAAAGTTTAGGATATGAACAAGGATCACATATCCCATAACAGATAAGTTTTTTAAAAAATGACATGATTTAAAATTGATAAGTTCAGTTGTCAAGTATAAGGGTTATTTAAAAGAATAATGAATAGAATCAAAAGAGTTAAGGATCATACCTGAGGATCCAAGTTAGAATCCTAACCATAATAAGGATAACTATAAGATAAACCTTAGAGTGAAATAAGGATCAAGGATCCCTAACTGCCTATCTTCAATGACCTGAAATAGAGCATAACTTGGGACGAAGCCAATATAAGAAAAGAGTTAGCAACTGGGGACAAGCCCAAGGATAACTGGGGACAAGCCCAAGGATAACTGGGGACAAGCCCAAGGATAACTGGGGACAAGCCCAAGGATCGTGTGTAAACTGGAGTATGGCCCTAACTGGCGACTATCCAAACTTAGTGACATGAAGATGCCAAAACCTTAGCTAACGTGAAAACGTTAGAAACCTTAGCTAACGTGAAAACGTTAGAAACCTTATGACCAGATGTATGGTACGTCTACCATTATACGTAGGATCCTAAGCATAGCCAGAACAATGGAATTCTCAGCCCCTAGAACGAGTACTGGTCCCAAAGCCTTGAACTACACCAGGATCATCGTGCGCTACAGGCGGAATCTGGGGACAAGCCCAAATAACTGGGGTTAAACCCAAAGACGGATTGCTTCTGTGGATAACCAACGTTGTGCTAAGGATACCTGAACTTTCAAAACTTGAACTCACGTGAGAAATGGATAAAGGATACATGATCCTTATCCTAATATGAGAAAATAAAGAAATGAAATAGTTCAAGATTAGGATATTACCTGAATAAGGATCACCGATACTTTGAGGATCCTTTAAGGATATCCCTTTCACTAGGATCACCTCTGCCACGAGGATCCTTGTCACATGAAATATTTCTTCAAGTGAACAGCATTCCAAGCTCTTGGTAGCAAATCACCTTCCATGGTTAGCAATCTATATGCCCCCTTTCCTGCTTCAGCTTCAATCAAATAAGGGCCTTCCCATTTTGGAGCCAAATTTCCATCGGCAGGATTGGTGGTATTCTGAAATGCTTTCCTTAACACCATATCTCCAACTTGAAACCTCCTGATCCTGACATTTTTGTTGTAAGCACCAGCCATTCTTTGTTGATAACTGATCATCCTGATCCTAGCCATATTCCTGATTTCTTCAATAGTATCCAGGTCTTGAGCCAAGTTTTCATCATTTTCCTCAGGATCACGGGTACTTGTTCTAGCAGTAGGAACCACCATTTCTGTTGGGATCACTGATTCTGCCCCAAACACCAAAGAGAATGGTGTTTGACCAGTAGCATTCTTAGGGGTTGTCCTGTCAGCCCAGAGCACATAGGGTAGTTCTTCTGCCCACTTCCCTTTCTTGGATCCAAGCTTTTTCTTCAAATTGTTGATGATGATCTTGTTGGATGATTCTGCTTGGCCATTAGCTTGTGGGTGGACTGGTGTTGATGTTATCATCCTAATCCCCCAGCTGTCACAAAAGTTAGTGGTTCTGCCCCCAATAAATTGGGAACCATTATCACATATTGTGACAACCCGCACAAAACCAGGTATCCGTACAACTTAATTAATGATTGATTACTGCTTAATTACTGTGCTTGATTGAAACTAGCTGATAAACTGCTACCTGCATACTAATACATGCACTTACTTGCATCATACTTGCTTGCTGTCACTACATTATTTACATACTGAACCCTAGTGACAAACTTGATGCACAAAAAGCACAGTAGCACTAAACGGATACACAGTGAACATGCTGATATAACCAGCATCAGGCAAATACTACCTCAAGGCCTGTTAAGAGCCTCATATATTTTAACTACACCGGTAGTGAGTGTAGGATATAAGGGTTGTATTACCGCGTCTCTAGGGATAAGATACACTGATTCGGATGTGCCTAAAACGTACTTTAAGTACCAAACACAGCACTTTAATAATTTAACCAGCTTCAAGCTGACTAGTAAAGTGCCAAAAATGAGAAAAAAAATTACTAGACACTTTCTAAAGTGTCGGGAAAACAAATTGTGTCACTAAAGATGTAATAACGACACTTTAAAGTCTTTTGTAACACTTTAACGGATTACTATCCAACCGAACAACCGGACTTAACCCGGGACACGAAAATATTGACATTGAAATTGTTTTTCTTTTTCTGAGCCAGTTAGGGTCCCCGAATACCCTAACACCCGCTATATGACACAACACACTAATACTTTATTTAATGTCCCTAATTAACTAACTAAGTCACCTAACTTGAGATTGAAATCCAACTAAACCCTTCCCCCATATGTAAATGGCGTACAACATGGCCCCCCTCTTCTTATAATTCGATTTCCCCATGTGCCACCAAGAAGCTTCCAAGTTCCCATGTACAGTTGACTTTTGAATTGTGGAAGTTGAGATAGTACCAACAATTACATCTAGCACCCCCTTACTACTTATCTATTTACCAAAAATCTTACACTTGACACCCCTTTTCTTGGCTGGATTTTCGGCAATGTCTGACACCCCACAAGATTCCTTAAAGTCCTCCATTTTCCCATGCAATCCCTTAGATATTTTAGGGTGATATGGTTGTGTACTTCTTGTACACATGACCCAACGGTTAAAAAGAATTTGGTTTAAATAACCAACCTTATCCTTACCTCCTACACCTCATCACAACATAAAACATCTCTCCTTCTCTCCACTAAAGGCTACGGCCGAAACCCTTATCAACACACCACCCACTTTCAATTCTTGATCAAGTATTCCAAACCCCCTACAAGGTGTAACAAGGCGAAACACGGAGTGTGGAGCTTACGGATCGTCAAAGACCTCCCTCATTTGCCTTTATCCACCCGCTTTCTCTCGTGTTTCTTCCCTAGCCTCGAGCTAGTAGTAAGCCTCTTGGATCACCTTTTATTTTATATTTTTGGTGGTTAAAAATTATGTTGTGATGTAAAAAGAACTTTAAAAGATCATAAATGCATCTTGAGCATAAAGTTGGTATGAGGGTTAAAATAAGATGGAATCTTGTTAAAATAAAATTGTTTTGATATGGTTATTATTTATTTTGATGCTTACTAGTAAGATGATGTTGGACATCAAAATCTAACTTGTTAAAATAAGATTAAAAACTTATGTTAACAAGTTAGGAGGTGACTAATGTTTACATAAAAGAATCACCTCCATGTTTCACATAAACTTGGTAACAAAAACGAGTTCTTGAAAAATAAATAAACTAAGTGAGTGGATAGTCTTATGGACACGACATCTACAAATGATTTTTCTAAGACACACCAAGTTAAAAGACGAGTCTTTTCGAAAAGTCATAATTTTTGGAGGGTAACTAAACCCACTAAAAGCACCGCTAAATTACTACGCGTTTTCATGAAACGCCAAGTTTATGTTGTCATGAAAAATGCATTGTTTTTACTTGACTAGTGTAACATTGTTTAGAAAATTGTTGATTGAATTTATAAAAGAAAATGATACGCTTGAAAGCGTGGCCACCTCCAGTTACAGAGATAACTCTGGCGAAATTTTCCTAAAAACCTAACACTTAAACTTGTTTGCATTACAAGTGTTAGAATCATTTTTGACATGTTTTCGAAACATAAATTTCGCCAAGACTTTATTACTAAATATTCGGAGGTGGGATTTTCACAAAATATTAACGTGATAAATATATATTTTCACACACTGTTTATGATTATTTTGTGAAATACATAAATATTATTTTTAGAGAAAAAAATTAATGTTTACGAACGATAACAACTCCAAAATAATACCAACGCTTTCGCCATAAATATATAAGTAACACCGGTAATTATATTACCACTCGTATGTTAAAACGTAACTTACACGATTACGGAAATATTTATGAACGCGTACTTTAACAACGTATTTTGGATAAATACTTATATTTTGGAGTTAGGAATTTATAAAGATTAAGTGAGACTTAATGATGAAATTGTACGCACATGTATTAAATCCCCCATCCTTGGGAAGGAAAATGACTATCAAGTATATACAAAATGTAACACGAAATAGTTGTCTAACTATTTCCCGCAAACATAAACTGTAAAGCTAAAGCACGGCCATCCGTCTGATAGAATTAGCGCTTGTAGGTCGTTGCACAGCTTACTGCTTCAGAGACGCTTGATAGAGTTTACGCATCCACTGTGAGTTCATGTCCCCCTTTTCTCTAACTGTTTTCAGTTTTCTTAACTGCGGGGGTGAAATACATGTTACTTTGTTTACAAGTACTTTATACACGGTATGAATAACGTAAGGAGGTTTAGATCATGTGAATGGGTAGTTAGAACACCGAGGGACTCGAGCGGTAGATCTATCTGGGTGTAGCGAGCCCAGCTCTAGGCCAAACGGACCTCTCGGAGGCTAACCACAACGGACCTGGAGTGACTTGGTTGCCCAACGCAAAAATCGGCTAGGTTGTGTCTTACTTACTTGCATTTCACGACATGCTAATGGCCTTGCAAACCATTGGTGATCACAAGTCCTCTTACACTGCTACATACCAGGAAACTTTTATACTTACAAGTGCTTTACTTACTCACTTGCACATGAACTCGCTCAACATTATTGTTGATTTTTCAACTCACATGTATTTCAGGAAATTAACGGATTCTGGCACGGTATGAACGTTTTCCGCTGCAACCTTTCATGAAGTCATCTGGGTTTAGGGTTGTGCCTCTTTCCTGGACAAGGCATAATCCCTAAATCACGTTTATGTTTTATTTTAAGTTGTAATGTTATTGAACAAGGTTATGGACACTAGAGTATGTCCGCGTTAAACAATGGTAATGTATGTTGATTTCTAAACTTAATGATGACTTGCATGGTTTTTAAATTCATATAGCTTTGTTATGATTACGCTATGGTATTAAGAAGTCACACCAAAATTAACCACGCTTCCGCAAAGCCAGGGTGTGACAGCTTGGTATCAGAGCTCTGATCATAGCGAACTAGGATTCATTCTTGAGTCTAGACTATGATCACTAGGGCTCTCACGAAAACATTTTTACTGCATACCACTTAAGTCCAGAATCCAAAACTTTTTACAAACAAATGTTGAGCACATTTTATTCATTATTTTAGGCCCAGTCGGGAGGCTGAGGCTTGGTCTAGTGGGACTAGGAGTGTTGGTCTAGTGGGACTAGGAGTGTTGACTAGTGGGACTAGAAGTGTTGACTAGTGGGACTAGGAGTGTTGACTAGTGGAACTAGAAGTGTTGACTAGTGGGACTAGGAGTGTTGACTAGTGGGACTAGAAGTGTTGACTAGTGGGACTAGGAATGTGGACTAGTGGGACTAGGAGGATAATTTGAATGCTTACTTGGTGATTTATGTGATTATCTGATTTTGTGATTGACAGTTTGTGCATACTTATGTTTGTGTTACAGGTACATGGACTCGTCAGATTCAGGTGGTTCAGGCACCACCGGACCCAGACCCATAGTGTCGGATGATTTAGAGTCCTCGGAGCACGAGGTGTTCACGTCAGACTTTACCAGTACCGACGATGACGACTTCCAGCCATTCGCCCTACCTGATGGCGACGATGAGCTCCCTGTTGATATTCCGGCCGGGGATTTGCCACTAGCGGTGATCCCTGCTCCCATACCCCTCGCTGCTTACCCTGCTCATGATTTACCGTTCGACGACGACGAGGACGACGTCGACTTGTTTGAGGTGGAGCCTATGGAGGACGTCCAGGGCGAGGCCCTACCCGCTGTTGCCCCTCTACTGATTGCAGATGCTCCGGCTGCGGAGGCACCTGCACATTCCCCAGCCCAGGACTCCTCTGAGTCTGTGGCTTCTGCACCGACACATACCCTTAGTGCGCAGCACTTTTCGCACGAGTCTGATTCGGACCAGGCTCTTTCTGTTGCTCCCGTACCGGGACTTGTTTATGATACTGACGACGAGGGGGATTCAGACCCTATGTTTCCCCCAGGCTATGATCCTGACCGAGATTTGGAGTTTGTCCCTATGGACGAGATGATGGAGGATCCGATCGATCCTGACTTTGACTTTGATATGGCGTTTGATGACTGGGAGCCTGCCATTGCCCCTGAGCAGGCAGCTGCTCTTGATCCGTTACCAGAGCATGATCCTATGCATGCTGATGTACCTCTTGAGCCTATGGCTGTTGATCACCACCTAGGTATTCCCTTGATTGCAGACGATCATGCCCCTATTGATCCCATTGATCCTCTACCCCTTGATGCTGTACCTGTTGACCCACCATTTGAGCACTTGGCACCCGTTGACCCTGTTGTAGCCCCTTTATTTGATCCCGTTCCCATAGAGCCCGGACATGCACCGTTCGCGGCACAGATGGATCCACCGGACGAGGCCGCACAGCACGGGTGGATCCCGGCTGATGAGGACGTCCCACCACTACCCCCACAGATTCCAGACGCTAGACACACTGACTTTTCGTTTCAGATTCCCACATACATACCTCCAGCGGGGCCTGGAGAGGGCTCTTCAGCCCACCCATCAGGGCATGTACCGATGCCCATGCCTTTCTTACCACAGATGCCTTTTGTTCCACCTATTACTGCTCCTTTTGGCATAGCACCCTTCGATCCCACACGAGATCCACTGCTTTGGTCTCCGTTTTCCCCTATGCCACCCACTGATCCATACCACAGGTTCCATGTGGGCCACACCATTGAGGATGTACTGATGTCTTTTGTTTACCAGCATGAGTCGCACGAGCAGCGACTACAGGAGCTCGAGAGAGCTCGGCCATGTCAGTGCCATGGTCAGGCACCCTCTCCGTTACAGCCGTTTCGATCATTACCCCCTGATTATGCTGCTCGTCTTACTACTTTGGAGCAGCAGATTGCCTCCGTTATTCGCACACAGCAGGCGATGGAGGCAGATTGGTTAGAGATGCGTCGTTTGTTTTATACCCGTTTTCCCCCTCCTCCACCACCATCTGCTTGAGCTCATCAGTGCCACAGGGTAGGCGAGGTGAGAAGTCGGCGATTGCTTTTACTTGCACAGCATTTTGGGGAGACTACGTTATGATTTGACTTTTGTTATGTACTTGATGTTGTATTGATACTGATGTAGCTTTTGACAGGGGTGATGTAGCCCCTAGTGATTGATGATTGTATGTATACACTTACGATGTGGTCTCATTTATATGGCAATCGCAGTTTTCTCACCATATTTTGGATTCGCATGATTACTTGTTTATATTTTATGACATGGGATGTTGTGTGATTGATATTCGTGATGTGTGATAACATGAGATGTTGTGTGATTGGTATTTGTGACATGAGATGTCGTGTGATTAATGTGATTATAACATGAGATGTTATGTACTAATACTATCATTATATACGACCTGACCAACGTAAACCATCTTTTAGAAAGATGCCGCCAAGACGTCAACAACAGCCTATGCCTACCACACAGGAAGAGCTACAACAAATCATTGCTGCTGCCATAGCGCAGTACGCAGCTTCTCAGCCAGGAGGGAGCGGGAGTGTTAACCAAGGCAATAGCAATCCACCTCACGGTAATACCACGCCATTCGAACCTACCATGAACTAGTTGGAGATTTTAGCGATGATGCTAATGCCAAACACATGTTTTAACATACGTGCAGGATGCACCTACAAGCAGTTCTTAGACTGCAAACCAGTTAACTTCGATGGCATGGGAGGTGCAGTTGCCTTTACCCGCTGGGCTGAGAAAACCGACTCTGTCTTACGCATGAGCAAGTGTGCTGAGGATCAACAAGTTACGTACATTTCAGGGCTATTTCTCGACGGAGCCCTATCTTGGTGGAACTTACAAGTCCAAACCTTAGGCGAAGCTGCCGCCTACGCCCTGACTTGGGCCGAATTGAAAGAACTGATGCGCCGAAAGTACTGTTCACGCGCAGAAATTCAGAGGTTGGAGACTGAATTTTGGCACTTAAAGATGGATGGTCCGAAAGTAGCAGAGTACGTCCAAAGGTTCCACGACTTATCTCAAGTGGTTCCTTACATGGTTACGCCAGAATACAAGCGAATCGAGCGCTTCATTTGGGGTTTGGCTCCCCAAATAATAAGCATGGTAACCTCCTCCAAACCAGCGACTATCACAGAAGCCATTGATTTGAGCGTGGCTCTCACAGAAGAGGCGATTCGTCTGAACAAGTTTGGTGATGTAAAGGCAAAGGAGAAAGAGACTCATGTTGAGTCGTCCGGAAGTAACAAAAGAAAGTTTTCAAACTTCAAACAAAGTGTTAGCAGTGATGGTAAGAGAGGAGCACTAAACACGCCAGCTCAGGGTACGACTGGCAGTGGAAGGAGAGGAAGAGGATACATGGGCACCCAACCCAGATGCAATACCTGTCAACGCCACCATTCGGGTCAATGTAGGCTAAAAGTATGCGAAGCATGTGGGAAACATGGTCATTTGAAGGACACCTGTTGGGTTGGTACTGGCCGGGGAGGCCAGGGAGGATATATGAGTAGGAATAACAACCGGGGAGGTTTTGGAGGTCGCCAGCAGGGGAATAATCGAAACAACAATGCCAACCAAGCGGGAAATGCTAACCAGAACAACCCGCCAGTTATGGATGGTGCGGGAAGTGGTAAAAGGCTTGGATGCTTCAATTGCGGTGATGCTGGGCATTTTAAGAAGGATTGCCCAGAACTGAACCAAGCCCGTGGAAGGGTGTTCCAGATCGGTGCACGGGAAGCGCGCCAGGATCCCAACGTTGTTACCGGTACGTTCCCTATAAATCAACGCTATGCATCTGTTTTATTTGATACTGGTGCCGACTATAGCTTCGTATCACTAGAATTTAAGAATATGCTTGGGTTAGCTACTAATAAGTTAGACATACCCTACTCGATCGAATTAGCTGATGGAAAGTTAGTTGGAGCCGACGAAGTAATCAGAGGTTGTGTGATAGAATTGGGAGAACGCGAGTTTACTCTTGATCTACTACCGGTCCCATTGGGAAGCTTCGACGTGGTAGTAGGAATGGATTGGTTATCTGGCAACAAAGCGGAGATTGTTTGCCACGAAAAAGTGATTCGTATTCCAACTGATAATGGTGAGACCATTGTGGTGCATGGAGAAAAGCGTGAGACGCCATTGAGATTTATCAGCTGCTTGAAGGCAAGGAAGTGTTTACAGAAGGGATGTGTTGCTTTTCTGGCACACATCGTAGATAAGAAGGCTGCTGAGCCAACAATCGAAGACATCCCTGTCGTGAGGGAGTATCCAGAAGTCTTTCCAGAGGACTTACCCGGACTGCCACCTCAGAGACAAGTCGAGTTTCACATCGACTTAGTTCCAGGCGCCGCGCCTGTGGCTAAGGCACCTTACAGACTTGCTCCATCTGAGATGCAGGAACTGTCGACACAACTTCAAGAGTTGTTAGACAAGGGCTTTATTCGACCAAGCTTCTCGCCTTGGGGAGCTCCAGTCCTGTTTGTTAAGAAGAAGGACGGTAGTTTTCGGATGTGCATTGATTACAGAGAGTTAAACAAGCTGACGATCAAGAATAGATACCCTCTGCCAAGAATTGATGATCTGTTCGACCAACTTCAAGGCTCAAGTTGTTACTCTAAGATCGATCTTCGATCTGGATACCACCAGTTGAGGATTCAAGAAGAAAGTATCCCGAAGACAGCTTTCAGAACTCGCTATGGGCACTATGAGTTCCTGGTTATGCCGTTTGGTTTGACAAACGCACCTGCAGTCTTTATGGATTTAATGAATAGAGTTTGCAAACCATACCTCGACAAGTTCGTGATTGTTTTCATCGACGATATCTTGATTTATTCAAAGACGAAGGCTGAACATGAACAGCATCTAAGAGCCATTCTAGAGCTGCTAAAGAAGGAACAGCTGTACGCCAAACTTTCTAAGTGTGAATTTTGGCTACGTGAAGTCCAATTTCTTGGACATGTGGTTAATGGGGATGGAATTCATGTTGATCCCACAAAGATCGAGGCAATCAAGAACTGGGAAGCACCTACGACGCCAACCGAGATTCGACAATTCTTGGGTTTGGCTGGTTACTATAGAAGATTCATAGAGGGCTTTTCAAAGATCGCTCAACCCCTTACCGCGCTCACACAGAAGGATAGGACGTTTGATTGGGGAATCAAACAGGAAGAATCGTTTCAGTTATTGAAGAACAAACTTTGTGATGCGCCAATCTTAGCACTACCGGAAGGTACTGAAGATTTTGTGGTATACTGCGACGCATCGCGTCAGGGATTAGGTTGCGTGTTGATGCAACGTCAGAAAGTTATTGCTTACGCATCTCGCCAATTGAAAGTGCACGAAAAGAACTATACCACCCACGATTTAGAGCTTGGCGCCGTGGTATTTGCTTTAAAGATCTGGAGACACTACCTGTATGGTACGAAGTGCACAATTTTCACAAATCACAAGAGCCTACAGCATATATTCAACCAGAGAGAGCTGAATATGAGGCAAAGACGCTGGGTTGAATTGCTAAACGATTACGACTGCGAGATCAAGTATCATCCAGGGAAGGCGAATGTGGTCGCCGATGCCCTTAGCCGAAAGGAAAGGATCAAGCCCATAAGGGTTAGGGCTCTAGAAATGATTATACGAACCGATCTTTCCTTGCGCATTCGTGCTGCACAAAAAGAAGCCCTTAAGGAAGGGAATCGTGAGGAAGAATATCTCCGTGGGATGGAGAAGCTTTTGGTACCAAACGAGGAAGGAACGTTATGTTTTGAGAAGAGGATTTGGGTTCCTCTGTTTGGTGGTTTAAGGGAAGTTATTTTCGATGAAGCGCACAAGTCACGGTACTCTATCCACCCTGGATCGGATAAGATGTACCAAGATCTTAAAGATTACTATTGGTGGCCTAGAATGAAAGGCGATGTTGCTGTCTACGTGAGCAAATGTTTAACGTGCGCTAAAGTTAAAGCTGAATACCAGAGGCCTTCGGGACTTCTGCAACAACCGGAGATTCCCAAATGGAAGTGGGAACAGATCTCCATGGATTTTGTTACAAAACTGCCAAAAACGCCAAGAGGCCATGACACTATCTGGGTGATAGTGGATCGATTAACAAAGACAGCACACTTCTTACCTATCAGAGGAAAGGATAACACGAGCAAATTGGCTGAAATATACATGAGAGAGATCGTCGCACGTCATGGAGTGCCTCTCTCAATCATTTCTGATAGAGACGGAAGGTTTGTGTCAAGAATATGGCAATCCTTCCAAGAAGCTTTTGGCTCTCAATTAAATCTGAGCACTGCATTCCATCCGCAAACTGATGGCCAGAGCGAGCGAATGATACAAACCTTGGAAGACATGCTGAGAGCATGCGTTATGGATTTGGGCGGTAGCTGGGATAAACACTTACCTTTGGTCGAATTTTCTTACAACAACAGCTACCACACCAGTATTGGTGTCGCGCCTTTTGAAGCCCTATACGGACGCAAGTGCCGATCACCCCTATGTTGGGCTGACGCAGGTGATAGGCAACTTGCCGGTCCCGAAATCGTCCAAGAGACGACGGATAAGATCGCGCAAATACTTAAAAACATCGAAGCCGCTCGCCACAGACAAAAGGCCTACGCGGATCCAAACCGTAAACACGTAGACTTCCAAGTCGGAGAGATGGTATTATTGAAGGTTTCACCCTGGAAAGGGGTAGCACGCTTTGGGAAGCGAGGAAAGTTAAATCCGCGCTACATTGGTCCTTTCAGAATTCTGGAAAGAATTGGGACAGTAGCATACAAGTTGGACCTACCTGCTGAACTAAATGGCGTTCACGATACATTTCATGTATCCAATTTAAAGAAAAGTCCAACTCAAGTTGACGTTGCCATTCCTATTGACGAAATTCATGTCGACGACACGCTCCACTTCATAGAAGAACCCGTCGAGGTCACAGATTGGAAAGTTAACAGGACCCGCCGGAGCAGTGTCAAACTCGTCAAGGTTCGCTGGAATGCCAGACATGGTCCTGAATACACCTGGGAGCGTGAGGACCGGATGAAAGAAAAGTACCCCCACTTATTTCCCAAGAACCCTGCATCTACAAGCAGAACTTAAAATTTCGGGACGAAATTTATTTAACGGGGGGAGTATGTGACAACCCGCACAAAACCAGGTATCCGTACAACTTAATTAATGATTGATTACTGCTTAATTACTGTGCTTGATTGAAACTAGCTGATAAACTGCTACCTGCATACTAATACATGCACTTACTTGCATCATACTTGCTTGCTGTCACTACATTATTTACATACTGAACCCTAGTGACAAACTTGATGCACAAAAAGCACAGTAGCACTAAACGGATACACAGTGAACATGCTGATATAACCAGCATCAGGCAAATACTGCCTCAAGGCCTGTTAAGAGCCTCATATATTTTAACTACACCGGTAGTGAGTGTAGGATATAAGGGTTGTATTACCGCGTCTCTAGGGATAAGATACACTGATTCGGATGTGCCTAAAACGTACTTTAAGTACCAAACACAGCACTTTAATAATTTAACCAGCTTCAAGCTGACTAGTAAAGTGCCAAAAATGAGAAAAAAAATTACTAGACACTTTCTAAAGTGTCGGGAAAACAAATTGTGTCACTAAAGATGTAATAACGACACTTTAAAGTCTTTTGTAACACTTTAACGGATTACTATCCAACCGAACAACCGGACTTAACCCGGGACACGAAAATATTGACATTGAAATTGTTTTTCTTTTTCTGAGCCAGTTAGGGTCCCCGAATACCCTAACACCCGCTATATGACACAACACACTAATACTTTATTTAATGTCCCTAATTAACTAACTAAGTCACCTAACTTGAGATTGAAATCCAACTAAACCCTTCCCCCATATGTAAATGGCGTACAACATGGCCCCCCTCTTCTTATAATTCGATTTCCCCATGTGCCACCAAGAAGCTTCCAAGTTCCCATGTACAGTTGACTTTTGAATTGTGGAAGTTGAGATAGTACCAACAATTACATCTAGCACCCCCTTACTACTTATCTATTTACCAAAAATCTTACACTTGACACCCCTTTTCTTGGCTGGATTTTCGGCAATGTCTGACACCCCACAAGATTCCTTAAAGTCCTCCATTTTCCCATGCAATCCCTTAGATATTTTAGGGTGATATGGTTGTGTACTTCTTGTACACATGACCCAACGGTTAAAAAGAATTTGGTTTAAATAACCAACCTTATCCTTACCTCCTACACCTCATCACAACATAAAACATCTCTCCTTCTCTCCACTAAAGGCTACGGCCGAAACCCTTATCAACACACCACCCACTTTCAATTCTTGATCAAGTATTCCAAACCCCCTACAAGGTGTAACAAGGCGAAACACGGAGTGTGGAGCTTACGGATCGTCAAAGACCTCCCTCATTTGCCTTTATCCACCCGCTTTCTCTCGTGTTTCTTCCCTAGCCTCGAGCTAGTAGTAAGCCTCTTGGATCACCTTTTATTTTATATTTTTGGTGGTTAAAAATTATGTTGTGATGTAAAAAGAACTTTAAAAGATCATAAATGCATCTTGAGCATAAAGTTGGTATGAGGGTTAAAATAAGATGGAATCTTGTTAAAATAAAATTGTTTTGATATGGTTATTATTTATTTTGATGCTTACTAGTAAGATGATGTTGGACATCAAAATCTAACTTGTTAAAATAAGATTAAAAACTTATGTTAACAAGTTAGGAGGTGACTAATGTTTACATAAAAGAATCACCTCCATGTTTCACATAAACTTGGTAACAAAAACGAGTTCTTGAAAAATAAATAAACTAAGTGAGTGGATAGTCTTATGGACACGACATCTACAAATGATTTTTCTAAGACACACCAAGTTAAAAGACGAGTCTTTTCGAAAAGTCATAATTTTTGGAGGGTAACTAAACCCACTAAAAGCACCGCTAAATTACTACGCGTTTTCATGAAACGCCAAGTTTATGTTGTCATGAAAAATGCATTGTTTTTACTTGACTAGTGTAACATTGTTTAGAAAATTGTTGATTGAATTTATAAAAGAAAATGATACGCTTGAAAGCGTGGCCACCTCCAGTTACAGAGATAACTCTGGCGAAATTTTCCTAAAAACCTAACACTTAAACTTGTTTGCATTACAAGTGTTAGAATCATTTTTGACATGTTTTCGAAACATAAATTTCGCCAAGACTTTATTACTAAATATTCGGAGGTGGGATTTTCACAAAATATTAACGTGATAAATATATATTTTCACACACTGTTTATGATTATTTTGTGAAATACATAAATATTATTTTTAGAGAAAAAAATTAATGTTTACGAACGATAACAACTCCAAAATAATACCAACGCTTTCGCCATAAATATATAAGTAACACCGGTAATTATATTACCACTCGTATGTTAAAACGTAACTTACACGATTACGGAAATATTTATGAACGCGTACTTTAACAACGTATTTTGGATAAATACTTATATTTTGGAGTTAGGAATTTATAAAGATTAAGTGAGACTTAATGATGAAATTGTACGCACATGTATTAAATCCCCCATCCTTGGGAAGGAAAATGACTATCAAGTATATACAAAATGTAACACGAAATAGTTGTCTAACTATTTCCCGCAAACATAAACTGTAAAGCTAAAGCACGGCCATCCGTCTGATAGAATTAGCGCTTGTAGGTCGTTGCACAGCTTACTGCTTCAGAGACGCTTGATAGAGTTTACGCATCCACTGTGAGTTCATGTCCCCCTTTTCTCTAACTGTTTTCAGTTTTCTTAACTGCGGGGGTGAAATACATGTTACTTTGTTTACAAGTACTTTATACACGGTATGAATAACGTAAGGAGGTTTAGATCATGTGAATGGGTAGTTAGAACACCGAGGGACTCGAGCGGTAGATCTATCTGGGTGTAGCGAGCCCAGCTCTAGGCCAAACGGACCTCTCGGAGGCTAACCACAACGGACCTGGAGTGACTTGGTTGCCCAACGCAAAAATCGGCTAGGTTGTGTCTTACTTACTTGCATTTCACGACATGCTAATGGCCTTGCAAACCATTGGTGATCACAAGTCCTCTTACACTGCTACATACCAGGAAACTTTTATACTTACAAGTGCTTTACTTACTCACTTGCACATGAACTCGCTCAACATTATTGTTGATTTTTCAACTCACATGTATTTCAGGAAATTAACGGATTCTGGCACGGTATGAACGTTTTCCGCTGCAACCTTTCATGAAGTCATCTGGGTTTAGGGTTGTGCCTCTTTCCTGGACAAGGCATAATCCCTAAATCACGTTTATGTTTTATTTTAAGTTGTAATGTTATTGAACAAGGTTATGGACACTAGAGTATGTCCGCGTTAAACAATGGTAATGTATGTTGATTTCTAAACTTAATGATGACTTGCATGGTTTTTAAATTCATATAGCTTTGTTATGATTACGCTATGGTATTAAGAAGTCACACCAAAATTAACCACGCTTCCGCAAAGCCAGGGTGTGACACATATAATCTCAGAGGGAATTCCAAATCTAGTTATAATATTTCTTTTAATGAAGGATATAACTTCCTTTTCTCTAACTTGGGCAAAAGCTTCAGCCTCTATCCACTTGGAGAAGTAATCAGTCATAGCTAGCATGAATACTTTTCCACCAGGTGCCTTAGGGAGCTTGCCAACTATGTCCATACCCCATCTCATAAATGGCCAAGAGGAGGATATAGGATGCAATAATTCGGCTGGCTGATGAAGGATATTGCTGTGTCTCTGGCAAGGATCACATCTTCTGGCATACTCCACAGCATCTTTCTTCATGGTTGGCCAATAATATCCTGTCCTCAGGATCCTTGAAAATAAAGCCCTGCCCCCAGTGTGGTTTCCACAATCTCCTTCATGGAAGTCTTTTAAAACTTCCTGAACTTCAGGATCCTCAATGCATCTTAAGTATGGTCCTGCAAGAGATCGTCTATACAACATATTATTCATAATTGTGAATTGAGATACCTTAGATTTGAAAGCCCTAGGGTTTTCACCTGTAGGAATCTCTCCATGTTGTAAGTATCTCATAATTGGTGAGATCCATGATCTGGATCCTGAATAGGATTGAATATCCTCACTAGGGATAACTGCAGAATCATCTCCTATCTCCATAGTCTGGTGATCCTCGATAGCCGGGGTCAGGATATGGATAATAGGAATCTTGATATCCTCTGGGATCTTCAAAGATGATCCTAAGTTAGCCAATGCATCAGCTTCTGTATTTTCTTCCCTTGGTACCTGTGACAAACTAAAGGAAACAAAAGAGAGTGCCAAACTTTTGACTATCTCCAAATATTTGGTTAGTTTTTCACCTTTAACAGCATATGATCCATTAAAGTGATTTGTAATTAACAAAGAATCTACGTGTACCTCAAGATACCTGATCCCCATATGCTTTGCAATTTGCAAACCAGCAATTAAGGCTTCATATTCAGCCTCATTATTAGTGGTTTGGAACTCACAAGCTATAGAATGGGGTATTATGTCCCCCTGTGGCGATTTTAGTAGTATTCCAAGCCCTGTGCCTTTGACATTTGAGGATCCATCAGTGTGGAGTATCCAAGGATCCTTGGTCTCTTCTAGCTGCTGGACTTCTAGCTCAGCTTCTTCTTGTAGATCACTACTGAAATCAGCCACAAAGTCAGCTAATGCTTGGGATTTGATAGCTGTCCTAGGCTCATATCTTATATCATAGGCACTCAGCTTTACTGCCCACTTAGCCATCCTTCCGGACATCTCTGGTTTCCTGAGGACATTCTTAATTGGAAAATTAGTTTTAACAATGATAACATGAGTTTCAAAATAATGTCTTAACTTGGTAGATGCCATTATTAATGCAAGGATAAGTTTTTCAAGGTGTGAGTACCTGGATTCGGCATCAAGTAAACTTTTACTTACATAATAAACGGGATGTTGTGTACCTTGATGATCCTTAACAAGGACCGCACTTACTGCTTTTGAGGATACTGCGAGATACAAGGATAACACTTCACCTTTTTCTGGTTTCATTAAAGCCGGGGCCGAGGATAGGTAATCTTTGAGGGCTTTTAAAGCATTTTCATGCTTCTCCGTCCACTCAAATTTCTTGTTCTCCTTAGGATATCATAGAATTCTTTACATTTCTCGGAGGACTTGGATATGAATCTGTTCAAGGCTGCTATCCTTCCTGTTAACCTTTGAACATCCTTAGCATTGGCCGGAGATTTGATGTTCACTATTGCTTTGATTTGTTCCGGGCTAGCTTCGATGCCTCTCTTAGTCACCATGTATCCTAAGAATTTACCTGCTTTAACACCAAAATGACATTTTGAAGGATTAAGCTTCATATTATATTTGTCAAGGATATCAAATGCTTCCTCCAAGTCTCGTAGGTGATCCTCAGCTTTTAAGGATTTCACCACCATATCATCTATGTAAACCTCCATAGTTTGTCCAATCTGATCCTTGAACATCATATTCACCAGCCTTTGGTACGTTGCACCTGCATTTCTCAATCCAAACGGCATAGCACTATAGCAATATATACCAGTTGGAGTCATGAAGGCTGTATCCTCTTGGTCGGATGGTTCCATTTGGATTTGTTGAAATCCAGATGAAGCATCCATAAAAGTTAACAGTTCATGACCCGCAGTTGCATCCACCATGGAGTCAATGTGGGGTAAAGGGAAAGGATCCTTGGGACATGCCTTATTTAAATCGGTAAAATCGACACATACCCTCCACTTTCCGTTTTTCTTTTGAACAACAACCACATTGGCCAGCCATCTTGGATACTTGACCTCTCTAATCATACCTGCCCGGAGCAATTTTTCTACCTCTTCCTGGATAATGGCATTCCTTTCTGGTGCAAACTTCCTTCTTCTTTGATGTATTGGTTTGAAGGATCTGTCGATGCCGAGTTTATGGGTGATAACATCTTTGGATATACCAGTCATGTCTTCATGTTTCCATGCAAAGGTAGTCTTTCTCCTTTTGAGGAAGGATATGAGGTCTTCTTTCATTTCGCCAAGGATCCCTGATCCGATATAGATTTTGGATTCAGGATCATCAGGATCCATGAGGATTTCTACCACATCCTGCTCTCTGGCCTCCAAGACATTCCTTGGAGGATACCTTGATTGCTATTGCTCCCTTGACTTCGAAGCTGGTTTCATCGATGAAGTGTAGCAATTCTTAGCTTCCTGCTGATCGCTATCAATCTTTACTATTCCCCAAGGACTAGGGAGCTTCACACATTGATGGTAAGTAGATGGGACTGCTTTCATATCGTGTATCCAGGGCCTGCCAAGGATAACATTACAACAAGATAAACAGTCAATAACACAAAATTTTTGATAAGAGTGTAAGCCTTCAATATATATTGGGAGTTTAATGTCCCCCAGGGTGTTCTTAGTTTCGCCACTAAATCCCACGAGCACGGAGGATCTTGGTATGATCTCTGATTCAGGGATACCCATCTTCTTTAGAACGTCAAGCTGGATAATGTTCACTGAACTTCCTCCGTCTATTAGGATCCTGCGGACAAAACAGTTAGATATAAAAAGAGTAATAACTAAACCATCGTGATGAGGA
This sequence comes from Helianthus tuberosus, assembly GCA_030545235.1. Classification (NCBI taxonomy): domain Eukaryota; kingdom Viridiplantae; phylum Streptophyta; class Magnoliopsida; order Asterales; family Asteraceae; genus Helianthus; species Helianthus tuberosus. The sequence continues at coordinate 108,177,725 of CM060412.1, read as the reverse complement.
TCCTGGATATCAGTACGATCCTCTTCATCAAAGGTTATGACTTTTCCTTCGGAGACACTCGATGTTCGAACTGGTCTTTCTCCATTATCCATTTTAGTTTCCTTTGCATGCCTCTTAGCTGCTGAGAAGGATGTGCCACAAATGTCGGATCCCCCAGAAATAAAGTTTATCACTTGTGCATCTGCTGGAGGGGCTGGAGCCTTCTCAGGGATCCTTTCAGGATCCTGAGTCCTTGACTTTTTCCTACCCAACAACTCTTTTAGATGCCCTTTGCTCAACAAGTATCCAATCTCCTTTCTTAATGCAATGCATTCTTCTGTGAGGTGCCCAAAATCTTCATGATATGCACACCACTTTGATTTATCCTTAGTTGCAGCTGGCCTGTCATTCTTTCTTGGCCATCTAGCTTTATCACCTAGGTTCTGCATGGCAAGGATTAGTTCATTGTTATCAACACTAAAGCAATATTCAGAAATTGGAGGATAATCCTCATCATCCTCTTCTTGATCAATAGAATGCACGTTCTGATTATCAGATTTGTTGTAGGATCTGAACTTGTTGTTTCTGAATGAGGATCCTTGCTTATCCTGCTTTGAGGATCCTGTTATCCTCTCCTGAATCCTCTTGTCATCCTCTAGCCGAATGAACCTGAGGGCCCGGGTTCTTACCTCATCTAGGTTCCTGCATGGCGTCATAACAAGATCATCATAAAATAACGAATCCCTAAGCAGTCCCATTTTGAAGGCTTCAACAGCCGTGGCTATATCTAAGTTGGGAATGTCTAAGGATTCTTTACTAAATTTGGTAATATAATCTCTTAATGATTCATTATGACCCTGGGTTATCCTATATAAATCACTAGTTAATCGTTCAAATTTTCTACTACAAGAAAACTGAGTATTAAACAAGTTAACTAGGTTTGCAAATGAGGTAATAGAATAGGGAGGAAGACTTAGCAGCCACTTGAGAGCTGATCCAGTAAGAGTGGATCCGAATCCTTTGCATAAGCATGCTTCCTTTAACTTTTCTGGGATTGGATTGATCTCCATCCTCTCCCTGTATTGTGCTATGTGTTCTTCAGGATCCGTCGAACCATCGTACAATTTCATTGTAGGCACATGGAACCTCTTGGGTATCTCAGCATCACAGATTGGTGGTGCAAAGCGAGATATCTTGTGGCTCCCATTTGCAATCTCTGGAATAGGTTTGACTACTCCCGGAACACTCGAGATCATATCCTTTATCTTTTGTAATTCTCTGGCCATGGCATGATTGATACCTGGATCCTGCATAAGACCATGGTTAGTAGTATGAGAATTATTAAAAGTGTTACCTCCCATTGGATTCAAGTTAGGAAGAATAGAGGTCAATCCATATTGTTGAGACTCTGGAATGATCGAGGGACCGGTAGAGGCATTGGTCTGCATTGGAATAAAATCTCCTTGATGGACATCTGAACTTCCTGTTTGTAAACTCCTCAAGGATCCTGGCATCTGGAAGGATCCCTGAAACTGAGACGATCCTGGAACAAAGGAGGATCCTTGAACCTGGGATGATCCTGGAACGAAGGAGGATCCTTGAACCTGGGATGATCCTGGAACGAAGGAGGATCCTTGAACCTGGGATGATCCTGGAACGAAGGAGGATCCTTGAACCTGGGATGATCCTGGAACGAAGGAGGATCCTTGAACCTGGGATGATCCTGGAACGAAGGAGGATCCTTGAACCTGGGATGATCCTGGAACGAAGGAGGATCCTTGAACCTGGGATGATCCTGGAACGAAGGAGGATCCTGGAACGAAGGAGGATCCTTGATGCTGCTGCACTCCTGAATATCCTCCTGTACTCGTGAGGGATCCCATATGCTGGGGATAGGATCCTGCTGGCTGGAAATATGAACCTAGTGCCTGGGTCATAGCTGTTGTTCCATAGTGCACTCCTTTTGGTCCACCCGCATATTGAATGTCTGGAACCACTGATGGCTGAGAAGTAATCACCGGAGTGTCAAAATTCAAAGATCTGGGCATCAGTGGGGAATGATCCTCTGCCGTTTTCTTCTGTTTCTTAATTTCATCAATCTCCCAGAGGATCCTTTCGTTGGTTTTATCCTGCTCTTGTGCATGATTCCTCATCTGCAAAATCAAGGCATAGAGATCATTAGTAGTAGGGTTAGTTGAAACAGAAGAAGTAGGTGGTTTTGAGAAAATGGGAGTCGGTTTCTTCGCAGCATTCTCTGTATTCTTCTGGGATCCAGAAGGTGGTGGAGGCAAAGGAGGAACGCCTTGTGAAGAAGTGAACGAAGGCATCAAGTTTGAAGCATTCTTCGCTGAGGAAGCCATTTGCTTGGTAGTAATGAACCGGAATGAGCACAGAAATGCGAATTCTTCTATGGACAAAGCACCAATTGCCCCACGGTGGGCGCCAAACTGTTTTGGTCAAAAAAATCTGTTGAGAATATTGTAACCAAACTCTAGATTACGGGGTATGATGCTCAAAAAGTGTAACAACAATGAGGATCACTTCAATGTGGAATGCACAAACAACACAAGGATTTATACGGGGAAAAAGCCCTTGATCAAGAATTGATCTCCGGCACAAAAAACCCCGGGTGATGGAAACTACCGATCACCAAGCTCAAATAAATGAATAAACGTTTACAACTTCGGATAGTAACGAGCTAGGTACAAGGATCACTACGGTGAAATGTGTAAAAAGTGTAAGTAATTGCTAAGTGTTTGAACGAGAGCTTGTATGAGCGTGTTTGCGAGTGTGTGTAACTGCCAAAATGACTAAGTGTCACTAACTAGCTCGTTACCCCTTTAAAATAAGAAAAATATCTAGTTAACAAACTCTCCGACTTTCGGGCCAAGCCTCCACGTTCTCCATAACGTCTAGTTTTGATCTAGCACGTGCAGAATACTTCGGGAATATTCTCCAAGAATGCCGCTAAGACTTGGTCAAGCTTGTTATACCTGCGAGATGTTATAAAACATATGTAAACAATCGTCAGTATGAGGATCCTTAAAGTGATCCATGATCCTGATCCTAAAGCCCTTCTGAGGATCACCACCTGTCACAGAAGTAAGGATCACCAGTTAGGATAACGAATAAGGATCACTAATTGTTAGAAAATCCTCCCCTAACATTAGCAATGACGGATTATTTCTCTAAGTGGGTTGAGGCTGAAGCATTTGTTCAAGTTAGAGACCAAGAAGTAGTATCCTTCATAAAGAGGAATATCCTGACTAGGTTTGGGGTACCAGCTGAGATCATTTGTGATAATGGGTCCCAGTTTATAAGCAAAAGGACTACTGACTTTTGCAAGAGTTGGGGAATCAAAATGATCTCATATACTCCGGTACATCCTCAAGTGAATGGGCAAGCTGAATCCTCAAACAAGATAATAGTCAATAACTTAAAGAAGAGGCTTGGAGCCAAAAAAGGAAGATGGGCGGAAGAGTTACCCTTTGTTTTGTGGGCTGATAGGACAACGGTAAAGAATGCAACCGGCCAAACCCCGTTTTCCTTGGTATTTGGAGCAGAAGCAGTGATTCCAACAGAAATGACGATACCTACTACAAGATCTATCCTACGGGATCCTGAACAGAATCCTGAAGTCTTATGTCAAGATTTGGATACTATAGATGAAAAAAGAGACGCGGCAAGACTAAGGATAGCAGCATATCAACAAAGAATATCCAGAGCATATAATAAGAACATAAGGACTAGAAGATTTCGAGTTGGTGATTGGGTGCTAAGAAAGGCTTTTCAAAATACCACTAATCCTGCCGATGGCAAGTTAGCTCCGAAATGGGAAGGACCATATGAAGTCGAGTCAGAAGCTGGGAAAGGAGCATATCGACTCAAGAATATGGAAGGGGATATGCTACCAAGATCCTGGAATGCAATACATTTAAAGCACTATTTCAAGTAAGAGTAGAATTTATTTTCTATCTCGGAATGGTATGTATTCTATTTTAAATATATTTGTTTATTATCTTGAACCCAATACTGACTTAAGCATTGGAGGGGTGTTAGCCAAGCTAACACCCACCTTAGTTTACAATTGTTTTGCAGCATATGTTTCAGGATATAGCTCCAGGATATGTACTCAGGATAGCTCGAAAGATTAGAGGATTGGCCCCCTCTCTCACGTTTAAGGGATCCTGGTCCCTTCAAAGGTTTAAAGGTATTCACCTTTCTTTCGAATTGGGTTTAAACACCACGCCTGGAGCGCAAGTTATCTAGGTATAGTTCAAGGTAGCGGGACCAGTTCATGTAAAAGTGGCTGACAATTTCGTTACTGTAGGCTATATCCTGGATCCTGAAGGTATATGAGGATTGATCACCCTCTCTCACGAAAGAGTATTTTCATACTCTCTAAGGTTTAAAGGTTTTCACCTTTCTAAGAATTGGAGTTTATACACTCTCGCCTGTAGCGCATGAAATTTAGGGTTTATCCCCAGATATCAGGGTTTATCCCCAAGATATTAAGGGTTTATCCCAAGTATGCTAAGGATTCGTTTTAGGATATCAGGGGTTTTGTCCTGGGGTATTCGGAATTTATTCAAGTCAAAGTATGAATACATTTGCGTTTCTGTGTCGAACACAGGGGACATACATTATACTATTCAAAGGATGGATCCAAGTTTATAAGTATGCACTGGGGACAAACTTATAATGGAGGATTGAAATTGATTCTCTAAGAATCTCTGGTATGATCTCTCCTTTTTATTTGGACAATTTATAAGTTGTATTTCAATATCCTGATCAAGATATCTTACAGGATATCTTCTAGGATACGTTTACAGTATATTCCTAAAAATGTTCAAACAAAACAATTTTCACGAGTAAAATTTGTATATCAATGACAACAATAATCAAGTCAAAAGAGAAGTTATATTATTAACATACCAAAAGATGTGCTCTTAGTTTCACCTCAAAACAAGGCCCATCCACTAAGAGCACTAATAGTTCCTTACCATATTTACCCAACAGTTGAAGGTTTCATCTCAAACCGAGACCCATCCACCTTCAACTGTTGTATTGTTCAAAAAGCATGCAGGAAATGTAAATTGTTCAGGTGCAGAAAAGTAAAAGTGCAGAAAAGTAAATTGTTTAAGGGATTACAGACCAACATTCAAATTTAAAAAGGTGGGCTCTGGCCTTGGCACGTATATCCGTCATCGCCCACCTGAATGCCCTCACACAGCGGCATCTTCTCCAACCTTCTCAGATTTCTCAGCACCAGCATCCAGAGCAGCATCCTCACCAGTATCCATTCTAGCGTCCGCTCCAGCATCATTCTTGTTTCCAGCTTGGATCACCACCTCTGCTGACTTAGAAGACTCACCAGCTTCTACAGGAAGTGGCACAGCTTTGCCTCCGAGCTCCTTTAGCTTGGCCACCCAGGATTCAACTGGCCAAGATGGACAAACAAGGACCGTCTCCTTGGCCTCGTAGGCCATCTTGATGCGTGCTTGTAACAGGGAGACGATAGCGGAAGCCTTGATTCCCTCTCAGAAATTGACCATGGCTTGATCATTATCCATTTGAACGGTGGCAAGTTTGAGCTCAGCGTCTTGGGTGACCTTCTTCAGCAGGCTTTCATAGTGCCGGGTCTTTGCTTCGGCAATGGAACCTTGGTCAGCAACGGTTCATGGAGTGCAGCAGTACCACAGGCATCATTGTACAAGTGGAGCAAGTGCTGGAGGCCCTGAACATCAATTTCAGGTATAAGTTAGAATATATTGATCAGGATATCCTGTCAGGATATACATGCAGGATATATGTGCAGGATATGCGTCAGGATATTACCTTGTTAAGGAAGGATGTCATTGGCTCTAAGGAGTCAGAGAAACTGAGTTCGTCATAGGAGAACCCTTCTGAACCTGGAGCACTGACTTCAAGACCTTTCCTCTTTTTTGCTGTGGAAGCACAAGTCCTTGGATTGGCCTTGGGAGCCGGGAGTGGCTTGGAGCTAGTAGCAGCAGGAGTCTCTTTCTTGACTGTGGCTGGAGTTGGGTAGCTGTCGAGTTCGTCAAGGTCTAGATAGACTGGAACTTTGCTGGAGTCTGCACACAGGGAGTAAAATTCTAAATCTCTCCTAAGGATATCAAATGAAAACATATGTGTACAGGATATTTTGCAGGATCCTTACCAGACATGTTTGCACTTGAAAGAGGACTTGGAGTTGGTGGGGATGGATTGAAACTTCTTTCAGCCTCTGGAAGGAGTCTGATGGCGTCTATTGTTTTTTGAGAATCAGCAAGAGGAGGTGCAATCTTCCTGAAATCAGCTGCATGCACAACAGAGAAAATAAAATTGGTCAGTTCAGGGTATAGAGCAGGATAAGAAGTAGGATCATCTTTAAACCCTAAATCCTACCCTTCTTCAACTATTTCATCGGATAATCCGTTCCACCAGGGATTGAGTCCCTTTTTACAAAGAAAAATTTGGATTGCCAACCGTCCTCGTTCCTGGTGGCACGAAGTATCAGTGGGTCACCGGAAGTAGAATAAAACAGAAATCTACATGATCCATGGCATCTAAGTTTGTAAGCTAAGGGGAGATCATGGACGGAAAGATCGGGAATGTGGTTTCTCTTGATCTGGTCAAGAACAGACAAAACACGCCAGAGCATTGGCATGGTTTGGCTGAAAGAGATTTTTGTGATATTAAAGAATTCGGTGATGAAGTCCGGAAAGGGGAATTGTAGCCCTAGGGTAAAAGGGAAAGCACTGAAGCATATCCACTCGCTAGAGACCATATCCGACCGGATTTCCCGGTCAAACGGTCTAAATACGGTTCCTTCCGGGAAGATACCGGAGGATTTTAAGGCCGACAGGTGGGCACTGTCAAAGGTGCATATCTCCTTCTCCGGTTCTTGGAGAAGGTTCTGTTGTTTGAATGTAGGGGCCGAGTCACCTGAACTAGATCTTGTTTGTCGCGGCATTTGATCGCCTGAATTTTTCACCGGAGAAAGAAGATGAAGATAAGTATGAAAGTTAGAGAGAAAATGTACCTTTTCCTTGTCGATTATGAATAAAAAAGAGATGAGGATGAGAAGATATAGGGTATAATGAGTAGATATAGGCTGAGTAGTTGCAAACGATCACATCACAGGTCTTATCTCTTAATTGCCTCGGTTTGCGTGAAAAAATGTAACCGTTAGTAATGAGGATACTAAACGGTAACATTTTTGGGGACAATTGTTGTGGGCTAATTTCTGAGCTCATATCCTGACAAATATCTTGGCTTGTATCTTGATAATATAATATCTGTTCACATCCGGGATGCAGATTCAGGATATTGGTAAAACGTTCACAAAGACTTATTCCGCGGAAGACTCGGTCTAAGCCGTTCAAATAAAGACGTTGAAGCCTTATTACTCGGTCTACAACGTTCGTGGGGGAATATTCGGAGCATCCCATATTTATAGGAATATTTGTTTGTATTTCGTTACTATAAATAGGAGGAACACCAGATCGAATAGGACATTACAATCTCACTACAATCACACTCACTACACTCTAACACTTGCTCTCTCGCAATTTGTACTCTCACAAAAAATCATTGTAACACTTAGCGATCTGGTTGATATCCTGCACTGTATCCTGAAGTTTAAAGCAATAAGAAGAACTAGGCAGCTGCGATTGTCAGCTCCCGAGGTTTTGTGCCGGCGATCTAAATCGATCAAGGGCTTTCCTCGTACATCTTGTGTCGTCCCCTTTACTTTTTGCTCATTGTTTGATCGGAGATACAGCTCAATATCCTGAGCCGTATCCTGAAAACTGTTTTTTCTAAACAACTTAACCAGCATATTTTCAACACATTTTTTAGCACACTACCTCACTAAACTAATTTGATCACTTAATTACTTCGGTAATTTTTGACCAAAACAGTTAGAAACCTTAGGAACGGATGTATGGTACGTCTACCATTATACGTAGGATCCTGAATATAGCCAGTACAACAAAATTGTCAGCCCCTAAAGCGGGTACTGGTCCCATTGCCATGAACTATACCAGGATCATCGTGCGCTACTGGCGAAACTGGGGACAGGCCCAGACTGGGGACTAGTCCAAACAACTGGATACTTCTGTGGATACTCAATGCTTAGTTAAAGATACCTGAACCTTCAAAACTCAGAAATCAAGTAAAAGGAGGATAAAGGAGGCAGGATCCTTATCCTTGTAAGAATAAAAAGAATGAAATAGTTTAAGATTGGAATGTTACCAGAAAGAGGATCATCTATCAGCGGGGATCCTTCAAGGATACTTGTCTGGTAAGGATCATGGATCATGACCACATGAAATATTTCTTCAAATGGACAGCATTCCAAGCTCTAGGTAGCAAATCACCCTCCATTGTTAGCAATCGATATGCCCCCTTTCCTGCTTCAGCTTCAATCAAATAGGGTCCTTCCCACTTTGGTGCTAGCTTTCCATCAGCAGGATTGGTGGTGTTTTGGAATGCTTTCCTTAATACCATATCCCCAACTTGGAATTTCCTGAGCCTGACATTTTTGTTGTAAGCTCCAGCCATCCTTTGTTGATAACTGGCCATCCTTATCCTTGCTAAATCCCTGATTTCTTCTATAGTATCCAAGTCTTGAATCAAGTTTTCAGCATTTTCTTCAGGATCACGAACGCTTGTTCTTGCAGTTGGAACCACCATCTCTGTAGGGATCACTGACTCTGCCCCAAATACCAAAGAAAATGGAGTTTGGCCTGTAGCATTCTTGGGAGTTGTTCTATCAGCCCACAGCACATAAGGTAGTTCTTCTGCCCATTTTCTTTTCTTGGATCCAAGCTTCTTCTTCAAATTGTTGATAATGATCTTGTTGGATGATTCTGCCTGACCATTAGCTTGTGGATGGATTGGTGTTGATGTTATCATCTTAATTCCCCAACTGTCACAAAAGTTAGTGGTTCTATTCCAAATAAATTGGGATCCATTATCACAAATAATTTCAGAAGGGATGCCAAATCTAGTAATAATATTCCTTTTAATAAAGGATATAACTTCCTTTTCTCTGACATGAGCAAAGGCTTCAGCCTCTATCCACCTAGAGAAGTAATCAGTCATAGCAAGCATGCATACTTTTCCACCTGGTGCCTTAGGAAGCTTTCCAACTATATCCATTCCCCATATCATGAATGGCCAAGAAGAAGATATAGGATGCAAGAGCTCTGCTGGTTGGTGAGGGATATAACTATGCCTCTGACAAGGATCACACTTCTTGGCATACTCCACAGCGTCCTTCTTCATAGTGGGCTAATAGTATCCTGTTCTCAGGATCCTTGAGAATAATGCTCTGCCCCCAGTGTGGTTTCCACAATCTCCTTCATGGGAATCCTTTAGGACTTCTTGAATTTCAGGATCCTCAATGCATCTCAAATATGGTCCTGCAAGAGATCGTTTATACAACATATTATTTAATATTGTAAATTGAGATACCTTAATTTTAAAAGCCCTTGGGTTTTCTCCTGTAGGAATTTCTCCATGTTGTATGTATCTCATGATTGGGAGTATCCATGATCCTGAATGAGATTGGGTATCATCACTAGGGATAATCGAAGAATCTTCTCCTATCTCCATAGCTACATGATCCTTGATAGCAGGGGTCAGGATATGGATAATAGGGATCTCAATATCCTCAGGAATCTTCAAAGATGATCCTAGATTGGCTAATGCATCAGCTTCTGCATTCTCTTCCCTTGGTACCTGGGTCAAACTAAAGGATACAAAAGAGAGTGCCAATTCTTTGACTATCTCCAAATATTTGATTAGTTTTTCACCTTTAACAGCATAGGATCCATTAAAGTGATTAGTGATCAATAAAGAATCTACATGTACCTCAAGATACCTGATACTCATATGCTTTGCAATTTGCAAACCAGCTATCAAGGCTTCATATTCAGCCTCATTGTTGGTAGTTTGAAATTCACAGGCTATGGAGTGGGGTATTATGTCCCCCTGTGGCGATTTTAGTAGTATTCCAAGCCCTGTTCCATTCACATTGGAGGATCCATCAGTAAACAGTATCCAAGGATCCTTGGTTTCTTCAAGCTGTTGGACTTCTAGTTCAGCTTCCTTTTGCATATCACTACTGAAATCTGCCACAAAGTCAGCTAATGCTTGGGATTTAATGGTTGTCCTAGGCTCATATCTTATATCATATGCACTCAACTTCACTGCCCACTTAGCCATCCTTCCTGACATTTCAGGTTTCCTGAGAACATTCTTAATCGGGAAATTAGTTTTAACTATAATGGCATGAGTCTCAAAATAGTGTCTTAATTTAGTAGATGCCATAATTAATGCAAGGATAAGTTTTTCTAAATGTGAATACCTGGATTCAGCATCAAGTAAGCTCTTACTTACATAATAAACAGGATGTTGTGTACCTTGGTGATCCTTAACAAGGACCGCACTTACTGCTTTTGATGATACCGCCAAATATAAGGATAATACATCTCCCTTTTCTGGTTTCATTAAGGCTGGGGCTGAGGATAGGTAATCTTTAAGAGCTTTAAGGGCACTTTCATGCTTCTCAGTCCACTCAAATTTCTTGTTTTTCCTCAGGATGTCATAGAACTCTTTGCACTTTTCTGAGGATTTGGATATGAATCTGTTCAAGGCTGCGATCCTGCCAGTCAACCTTTGCACATCCTTAGCATTGGCAGGAGATTTGATATTCACGATAGCCTTAATTTGCTCTGGACTTGCTTCAATGCCCCTCTTTGTTACCATATATCCTAAGAATTTACCTGCCTTTACACCAAAATGACACTTAGAAGGATTTAGTTTCATATTAAATTTATCAAGGATATTGAATGCTTCCTCCAAGTCTTTAAGGTGATCCTCAGCTCTTTTGGACTTAACCACCATGTCATCAATATAGACTTCCATAGTGTATCCAATTTGTTCTTTGAACATCATATTGACAAGCCTTTGGTAAGTAGCATCTGCATTCCTTAATCCAAATGGCATAGCAATATAACAGTATATACCAGTTGGGGTCATAAAGGCTGTATCCTCTTGATCGGATGGTAACCATCTGAATTTGTTGAAATCCAGATGAAGCATCCATAAAAGTTAACAACTCATGACCCGCGGTAGCATCCACCATGGAGTCAATGTGGGGTAATGGAAAAGGATCCTTGGGACATGCCTTGTTTAAGTCTGTAAAATCGACACATACCCTCCACTTTCCATTTTTCTTTTGAACAACAACCACATTGGCTAACCATCTTGGATACTTAACCTCTCTAATCATACCTGCTCGAAGTAGCTTATCTACCTCTTCCTGGATAATAGCATTTCTTTCAGGTGCAAACTTCCTCTTCTTTTGGTGAATTGGCTTGAATGACCTGTCAATGCCAAGTTTGTGAGTAATTATATCCTTAGATATACCTGTCATGTCTTCATGTTTCCAGGCAAAGGTGGTCTTCCTTCTTTTGAGAAAGGATACTAGCTCTTGTTCAATATCGCTGAGGATCCCTGACCCAATGAAGATCTTGGATTCAGGATCATCAGGATCCATGAGGATTTCTTTCAAATCCTGTTCTCTTGCCTCCAAGACGTCTCTTGAAGGATACTTTAATTGCTATTGCTCCCTTGGTCTTGAGGCTGGTTTCATTGATGAGGTATAGCAATTCTTAGCCTCCTGTTGATCACTCCCAATTTTCACCACTCCCCATGGACTTGGAAGCTTTACACACTGATGATAGGTGGATGGAACTGCCTTCATATCATGTATCCATGGCCTGCCAAGGATAACGTTACAACACGATAAGCAATCAATAACACAAAACTTTTGATAAGAATGCAATCCTTCAATATAGATTGGGAGTTTGATGTCCCCCAATGTATTCTTTGTTTCTCCACTGAATCCCACAAGTACTGAGGATCTTGGGATAATATCAGACTCTGGGATATTCATTTTCTTGAGAACATCCAGCTGAATGATGTTCACAGAGCTTCCTCCATCTATAAGGATCCTGCGAACAAAGTGGTTAGAAATAAACAATGTAATTACGAGACCGTCATGGTGAGGATCCTGGATGTCAACACGATCATCCTCATCAAAAGTAATGACTTTATCCTGGGTGACAACGGAGGTCCTGACGGGTTTGTCTCCATTATCCATCTTGGTTTCCTTAGCGTGTCTTTTTGCTGCTGAGAAGGACGTACCACAGATGTCCGATCCACCGGATATGAAATTTATGACTTGTGCATCTGCCGGAGGAGCAGGAGCCCTTTCCGGGATCCTTTCAGGATCCTTGGGTTCTTGACTTCTTTCGTCCCAAGAGTTCCTTTAAATGCCCCTTGCTCAACAAATAACCAATTTCCTTTCTAAGTGCAATACATTCTTCAGTGAGATGCCCAAATCCTCATGATATGCACACCACTTGGATTTATCCTTTGTAGCAGGGAGGATCCTTGAACAATGGAGAATCCTGGGACCAGAGAGGATCTTGGGACCTGGGAGGATCCTTGGACCTGGGAGGATCCTTGGACCTGGGAGGATCCTGGGACCTGGGAGGATCCTTGGACCTGGGAGGATCCTTGGACCTGGGAGGATCCTTGGACCTGGGAGGATCCTTGGATCTGGGAGGATCCTTGTACCTGGGAGGATCCTTGGACCTGGGAGGATCCTTGGACCTGGGAAGATCCTTGTACCGCATGCATTCCCACATATCCTCCTGACGTGAAGTATCCCTGGTGCTGAGAAGAGGATCCTAATGGTTGAGAAGAGGATCCCTGAGGCTGGAAGCAAGAGCCAAATGTCTGACTCATTGTTGTTGTTCCATAACGCCTTCCTGATACTTCTCCCAAGTATTGCACGTCCGGAACTGCTGAGTATTGTGAGGTTGTGACCGGAGTGTCGAAGTTCAGCGATCTTGGCATCAGAGGGGAGTGATCCTCCACTGATTTCTTCTGTTTCTTGATTTCATCGATCTCCCGGAGGATCCTTTCATTGGTCTTATCCTGCTCTTGTGCATGATTCCTCATCTGCAAAATCAAGGCATAGAGATCATTAGTAGTAGGATTAGTTGAAACAGAAGAAGTAGGTGGTTTTTGGAAAATAGGAGTTGGTTTCTTCGCAGCATTCTCAGCATTCTTCTGGGATCCAGAAGGTGGTGGAGGCAAAGGAGGAACGCCTTGTGAAGAACTGAATGAGGGCATCAAGCTTGAAGTATTCTTCACCGAGGAAGCCATCTGTTTGGTTGTAGCGAACCGAAATAACCACGAAAACACAAATCTTTCTAAGAATGAAGCACCAATTGCCCCACGGTGGGCGCCAAACTGTTTTGGTCAAAAATCAAGCAATGACAATGTAACCAAACTTTCTGTTGTGAGGTATGATGCTTGAATTGATGAACAACGATAAGGATCACTATAAAGTATAATGAACAAATGACACGAAGATTTATACGGGGAAAAAGCCCTTGATCAAGAGTTGATCTCCGACACAAAAAACCCCGGGTGATGGAAACTACCGATCACCAACTCAAATTAAACAAATAATCTGTTACAACTTCGGATGATAGCGAACTAAGTACAAGGATCACTATAGTGTAACGTGTAGAAATGTATGAAAAATGCTAAGTGTTTTTGTCGAGAGCCAGTGAGAGCAGTTGTATGAGTGTGTGTGTGTAGCCAAAAATAGCTAAGTGTCTCTAATATAGCTCGCTACCCCTTTACAAATAGAAAATATCAAGCCTAACTAACATTCCGCAAATGGTGCAAGTCTTCCACGACTCCACAACGTCCATTTCTGGCCAAGCACGTGCGGAATAGACTAAGAATATTCTCCAGGAATGTCGCCAAGACTAAGTCCAAGTTGATATTCCTGCAAAACATTCACGAATTCAAAGTAGACAATCGTTAGTACTGGGATCCTTATAGTGATCCATGATCCTGATCCTGCAACACTTCTGAGGATCACTACTTCAGACAGAATTGAGGATCACTAAATCCAACAGTAAATAAGGATCACTGGTCATTTAGAAATCCACCCCTAACACCTATATCTTGCAGTATCAGGGAATGCAGTAAGTGATGTCCTTATAAAGGATCATGAAGGTCATCAGTATCCTGTTTATTATGTTAGTAAAAGTTTATTAGATGCTTAAACTAGGTATTCTCACTTAGAGAAATTGATATTAGCCCTAGTTATGGCATCAACAAAACTTAGACATTATTTTGAAACACATAGGATTCACGTTAAAACCAACTATCCTGTTAAAAATGTGCTTAGGAAACCCGAGATGTCAGGTAGGATGGCTAAATGGTCAGTGAAATTAAGTACCTTTGATCTAGTGTATGAACCTAGAAATGCCATAAAGTCTCAGGCTTTAGCCGACTTTGTGGCTGATTTCAGTAGTGATATTCAAAATGAAGTACACCTAGAAGTACAACAGCTAGGAGAAAACTTAGAATCCTGGACGCTATATACCGATGATGCATCTAATGTAAGAGGTGTAGGCTTGGGTATACTACTAAAATCGCCACAGGGGGACAAATTACCCCAGGCTATTAGATGTGAGTTTCTTGCCACTAATAATGAAGCAGAATATGAAGCTTTAATTGCAGGATTAGAATTGGCTAAAAGTATGAATATCAAGAGTTTGCAAGTATATGTTGATTCTTTGTTAATTACTAATCATTTTAATGGAACTTATGCAGTTAAAGGTGAGAAGTTAATCGAGTATCTCGAAATTCTCAAACAATTAGCAGGATATTTCGATATTTTTACACTTGAACAGGTACCGAGAGAGGATAATGCTGAAGCGGATGCCTTGGAAAATCTAGTATCATCAGTCAGGATACCGGAAGGAACCCGAATAACCAATATTACATATCCTATATCCTGTGACGGATCCTCAGGATAAGGTAGTAGTAAGTGTTCAGGATCCTGATGATGAGTATCCTGACGAGGATCCTAAGTCTTGGATGGTCCCGATCATAAGATATCTCAAGGAAGGATACATCCCAAAGGATGAGAATCCTAAGGCCTTTAGAATGAAGGTATCACGATTCACTATTATAAATAATGTCTTGTATAAGAAATCTCTTGCAGGACCATATCTGAGGTGCTTAGAGGATCCCGAAACCAAGGAAGTGCTTCAGGATATACATGAAGGGGATTGTGGTAACCATACTGGGGGCATGTCGTTATTCTAAAAGGTATTAAGAATAGGTTATTATTGGCCGACGATGAGAAAAGATGTTGTAGAATACGCTCGAAGATGTGATGCATGTCAAAGAAACAGTAATATACTACATCAGCCAGCCGAGCCACTTTATCCTATAGCTTCCTCTTGGCCATTGATGAAGTGGGGAATGGATATAGTAGGAAAATTGCCAAAGGCTCCAGGAAGAAAGGTCTTCATGTTGGCGATGACTGATTATTTTTCTATGTGGGTCGAAGCTGAAGCATTTGTTCAAGTTAGAGATCAAGAAGTGGTATCCTTCATGAAAAGGAATATCCTGACTAGATTTGGAGTACCAGCTGAGATAATTTGTGACAATGGATCTCAATTTATAAGTAAGAGGACTACTGACTTTTGCAAGAGTTGGGGAATCAAAATGATCACATCCACCCAATACATCCTCAAGCAAATGGACAAGCAAAATCCTCAAACAAGATAATTGTCAACAATTTGAAGAAAAGGCTTGGAGCTAAGAAGGGAAGATGGGCAGAAGAATTACCCTTTGTTTTATGGGCTGATAGGACGACGGTGAAAAGTGCAACTGGCCAAACCCTATTTTCCTTGGTATTTGGAGCAGAAGCGGTGATCCCGACAGAAATGGTAATACCTACAGCAAGATCCAACCTCCGGGATTCTGAGCAGAATCCTGAAGTCCTATGCCAGGAATTGGATACTATTGATGAGACAAGAGACGCAGCAAGGCTAAGGATGGCAGCATATCAACAGAGGATATCTAAGGTATACAACAAGAATATAAGGACTAGAAGGTTCCAGGTTAGAGATTGGGTATTGAGAAAGGCTTTTCAGAATACTACTAATCCTGCCGATGGAAAGTTGGCTCCGAAATGGGAAGGACCCTATGAGATTGAATCAGAATCAGGAAAAGGAGCATACCAACTCAAGAATATGGAGGGGGATATGCTACCAAGATCCTGGAATGCTATACATCTAAAGCTCTATTTCAAGTGAGTTTGGAATTTAATTCTAACTCAGGATGGTATGGATTCTATCTCTTTTAATATATCTTTTTATTATTTATTGTTTTGAACCCATTACTGACTTAGGCATCAGAGGGGTGTTAGCCCACCTTAGCTTACAGTTGTTTTGCAGTATATGCTTCGGGATATAGCTCCAAGATACACACTCAGGATATTTCGAAAGACTAGAGGATTGGCCCCATCTCTCACATTTAAGGGATCCTGATCCCTTCATAGGTTTAAAGGTATTCATCTTTCCCTCGAATAGGGTTTAAACACCCCGCCTGGAGCGTAAGTTATCCAGGGATAGTTCAAGGTGGCGGGACCAGTTCATGTAAAAGTGGCTGACAATTTCATCACTATTGGCTATATCCTGGATCCTAAAGGTATATGAGGATTGATCACCCTCTCTCATGAAAGGGTATTTTCATACTCTCTAAGGTTTAAAGGTTATTTCCTTTCTAAGTCTTGCAGTTTATATACTTCTGCCTGTAGCGCATGAAAATTTGGGATTTTCCCCTGGATACATATGGGTTTATCCCCAGGATACTAAGGATTTATCTCCAGTATGTTTTTGGGTTTTACCCCAGTAACACAAGAACTGTCCAAACAGTTAGAACTTGAATTCAAAAATTTTCTAAGTGTTTGAAGACTTCATGTACAGGGGACATTTCTCCTAAGGCGATTGTGTGAAGCTCAAAAGATCAAATTTGGACCTAGTGTACTAAGTACCTCAGACTGGGGACATCTTAGTGGAAGAAGTTGCAAATGGAGTGAAGTTCGATACTAGGCTTATACTCTATTCCTGGTATGATTTTCCTTTGTGAACTCTACATAAGTTGTTTGAACTTTTGGAACTATATTTAAGGCTTAAATATCCTGATTAGGATATATCCTCAAAATCTGTTTTCGAGATATGTTTCGAGATATTTGATTGCAATATTTGGGATATAATGCCTGGATTTAAAATCAAAGTTGAGTTCATGACTAATAAGTATTATCAAAACGGATTTTGAAAAAATATCCTTTATTCTTTATCTAAATTGTTTGAAATTCTGAAAAACCCTGCTTGGTGAAAGTCTTCATAGCATACCGCCGAGTATGTTGATCAGGATATTTTCAAAAGATAATTTTGCAAAGTTGAAATCTAAACTAAGTAACGCATGACAAAAAATTTAAAAGAACAGCAAATTAGTCAAAAGGTGGTTATATTATTAACATGTCAAAAGTTGTGCTTTTGGTTTCACCTCAAACCGAGGCCCATCCGCCACAAGCACGATTAGTTTTTTACCATATTTACGCAACGGTTGAAGGTTTCATCTCAAAACGAGACCCATCCGCCTCCAACCGTTGCATCATTCAAAATAGATTATACTGATTGATGAACAAGGGCTTCATCCTGAAACACAAGACCCATCCACCTTTGGTCATCACATTGTTCTAGTGCAGGAAATGTAACTTGTTCAACGACAGGAAAAGTAAATTGTTCAAATAGACCACAACCATTGAATTTAAAAAAGTGGGCTCCGACCTTGGCACGTATGTCCATCATCGCCCACTTCGCAGCATCCTTCCCAGTATTTCCTCCAGCATCGCCTCCAGCATCACCTCCAGTATCACCTCCAGCATCCTTCGGAACGCCAGCACAATCCACCTTCTTGGCTACCTTGGTAGGCTCCTCCGCTATGGGCTTCACAGTAGGTTCTACAGGATTACCACCAAGATCTTTCAGCTTCATCTCCCAAGCCTTGATATTCCATGATGGGCATTCAACACCCAAAGCCATGGCCTCATAAGCCATTTTCAGTCTGGCTTGGAGGAGGGAGATGATAACTGAATTCTTAAGGCTCTCCCGATACGAAGCCATATCTTGCTCATGTTGAACCTGGGCAGGGTCGGACTTAGCTTGAGCCTCCTGGGTGATCTTCTGGATGGCAGACTGGTGATCTTGAGTCATTGCCTTGTACTTAGCTTCGTAGTATTCTGATTTGGCGGTGGAAATTGCTGCTTGATCTGCGATGGTGGCCTCGGCCTTCTTCAGTTTGCCCTCTAACATGGTGTTCAGGCCACATGCATCTTCATAGAGGAATACCAAGCGTTCGAGACCCTGCAAAATAAAGAAACAGGTATTAATTTTAATTAGCTTTAACAACCAGCATATGTTGCAGGATATGGGTCAGGATACTAACCTGGTTGAGGAAGTCGGTCATGAATTTGCTGGATTCCATAAACCCATGGTTCTCAAATGGGAATACATGGGGTGTAGCGGGAGGCTCTGCTTCCTTTCTCTTCTGGGAGCTGGAGGCCCGGGTCCTGGATGCTGGAGGAGCTTTGGGAGCAGTGGCGGTCTTCAAACTGGTAGGCTTTGGTGTGGCAGTTGGCTTCAGGTTGATCTCTTGTTGGGCAGGTGCGAGACTGGAATAACTGTCCGACTCGTCAAGATGGAAGCCTTCAAGGTTGATAACTGGCACTGAACAAAGAAAGACATGTTTAGTTTTTAACACTTATACTTTATAATCACTATAATCGTGTGCTTACCGGACATATTTGAGCTTGATTTTTGACTTGAGTTTGTGAGAGACAGGGAGAAGGTTCTTTCACTAGCAGGAAGTCGGTAGATCTCTTTGATCCTGGGTTCTGATTCCGCGCTTAAGGGTGCTAGATCTCTGAAATTCGCTGCACAAAGTATCAGGATATACGTCAAGGATATAGTTTAAGGATACATTTGGGGATATTCCTAAAACTCTAAATCCTACCCTTGGTTAACCATCTAACTGGCAGATCAAAACCCTTGCCAATAGAGTCTCTTTTTATGAAAAAGAATTTTCGTTGCCACTGATCTTCATTCTTGGTGGCCTTGAGGAATAGGGGGTTCTTGGAAGTGGAAAATAGAAGAAAGCGGTTGTTGCCATGTGATCTCAGTCAGTATGCTATGGGAAGGTCTTCGACGCATAGGTCAGGGCAATGACGAGATTTAATTTGGTTTAACACCATTAAAACTTGCCACACCATTGGCATAGTCTGGGCATAACTAAGGCCGGTAAGTTCGAAGAAACGAGAGATGAAGGGTGGAAATGGGTACCGGAGTCCCAAAGAAAAGGGATAGGCAAGAAAGCAGACCCTCTCGTTTGATGACGCATCTGATCGGACTTCCCGATCAAAAGGGTGAATAACCAATCCGGCAGGAAAGGCGCCGGAATCCTTCAAAGCGGCGATGTCAGCGTTGTTGAAAGAGCGGATCTCGTTTTGTGGTTCTCGGATAAGGTTTTGACTCGTGAGGGTTGCGACTGGCTCGTTTGATCGAGATCTTGTTCGAGATGCCATAAAGGGTATCAACCAAGAAACAAGAAATTCATAGAAAGGAAAAGCAGAGAAGAAAAGAGAAATACCTGAGATTTGCTTGAGGAGTAATGATCATAATGCAAAGTATTTCAGCTAATTTTAGGCTGAGTAATAGGGGGTAAAGAGTAAATAATGCGTTGGAAGTTGCACATTATCATTTCAAGAGTCTCGTCGTATTGATTGCCTCGATCCAGGTGATAAAGTTTAAAATATATCTGTTTGAATTCAGAATTCCAACAGGTATATTTTGGGGACAATTGTTATGGGTCATTTTCTGCTTATATATCCCGACTAATATTCTGGCTTTAATTGTTTATTTGTGATCAGGATACTGGATCAGGATATTGGTAACATCCTGATACGATATCCTGGTACTAATCAATTAGCTCACGTGTAGATTGTTGTAACAAGCTTCTAACGGTCAGGAGGACTTCTTCCCCTCAAGACTCGGGCAAATCGGTTGGGTTATAGACGTTGAACCCGGAAGAAGTGGACTACAACGTTTACTTGAGGAATATTCGAAGCATCCCGGTTTAATAGGATAGTTTGTTATTTTCATTTTACTATAAATATATTGATCGGATCAGGTTAAGGCACGCACTTTTATGCACACTTCTACTCTCCTGTTGCAAACAATCACTATACTCAAACACTTGTACTCGAATTATGTTGTAACACCTAGTTGATCCGCATCATATCCTGCACTGCATCCTTGTATTTGAAGTAATAGAAGAACAAGGCAGCTGCGATTGTCAGCTCCCGAGGTTTTGTGCCGCGATCTAGATTGATCAAGGGCTTTCCTCGTACATCATGTGTCACACTTTACATTTTTACTCATCGTTTGATCATAAATACAGCTCTATATCCTGAGCCGTATCCAGAAACTGTTTTTGCAAATAACTTAATCAACATATTTTTAACACAACTTCTTAGCACACTACCTCACTTAACTAATTTGATCACTTAATTGCTTTGGTAATTTTTGACCAAAACAGTAGTGATACGACCTGGGAAGCAAAAATTTGAGTATACGAGACAGTGGATGCAAACTTGTGAGTTCATGTCCCCCCTTTTCTTTTAATTGTTTTCGGATTTATAACTTTCAGGGGTGGAATACATGTTACAAATGTATCAAATGGTATGGTTTAGCTAAGGAATTAACTGTTAGATCATGTGAATGGGTAGGCGTATCATTAAGACCATTAATCTTTGTATAAAGACCGAGGGGCAGGAGTGGTAGATCTATCGGGTGTAGCGAGCCCCACTCATGGGTCCAGAAGTGGCCGCATGTAGTGACTATGTCGTTCCTGTAGAGTGGCCCGGTACAAAATCCGCTAGGTTTGAGCCTTCCTACGCCATTGCACACATATTAATGTCCTTACAAAACATTAATTGATCTGTTCATAGACGCTTACATACCAGTTATCAAAGGAATACTTTCAAATGATACAAGTTTATACGAGCTCACATACAAAACACATGAACTCGCTCAACTTTTGTTGATGTTTTCAAATTACATGTATTTCAGGAAACTAAATGGATCTGGTGGCGTTGAGAAAGTTTTCAAGGAGTAAATTCAAGATTTGATGTCATCCTATTTTGAAGGGTTTGATTTGTATATCTTATCCTAGATAGGATATATGAAGCAAAGCCTCGGTTTAAAAATCTTTTGTTAAAAGTCCTTGCATGGAACTTCTTACTATTTAGTATGGTTTGTAAACTTAACATAAAGTTTATGGGTTGAAACTTAACAACTTTTGTATGTTTTATTATTAAAACTTATGAATAGATGAACATCAATTTTAGTCATATAGTTGTTAATAATAATTGAATGCAATGATATTGATCAAGTCACACGTACACGCTTTCGCAAAAGTCAAGGTGTGACAGGTTGGTATCAGAGCTTCGATTGTAGTGAACTAGGATTCCTCCTCGAGTCTAGACTACAATCACTAGGATTCTCTCACAAAAATATTTTTACAAAATATTTTTCATTGCATTTAAGAAAAACGCCAAGATCCATGGAACAAACATTTTTCAAAGGAAAGAAAGAAAAACAAGCAAGGACATTAGTCGGTGGTATATTCTACATGGGGTAGACTTGCCAAACTAGAAATGACCCACGTAGGAACAACATGAATACATGTGATGTGATGCCTTCCTTTGCTTGTATATACTAAGTAATAATAATTAATATATGTACATATGTTATGATTTTATGTTACAGGTACTTATGTCATCGTCAGAGAGTAGTGGACTATCCGAGGAGCATGATCCATTGGCGATCGTCTCTGATGATGAGATTGCTCCCATCCCAGAGATTTTTACTTCCGACACCGAGAGTGACCCAGAGATGTTGTCGGATGACGATGATGATTTCCAACCCTTTGCACTGCCTGACTTTGGAGATGACATTCTGTTTATTGATGACGTTCTTGCTTTCCCTCTTCCGATTCATGATCAGCTTATCATCGGGCACCCCGATGGGGAGCATCTCGTGGAGCCCATCCCGATCGACGCTTTTCCACTCGCTGCCATTCCCGCTGAGGATTGGCCTTTTGCTGACTTAGATGATGATGATCTTGCTGTTTTTAAGGGAGATCACCCTGAGGGCGACCAGGGTGATGGCGAGGTGGACGACGTCGTTATCCTAGACTTACCTTCTCCCGTCATATCTGTCATTGATATTTCCTCTAACTCCGACCCACACTTTGTTGAGGACTCCTTCGAGTCTGTGACCTCATCGGCCCTACTTGCTGCAGGAGTTAGGGCCTATCCGACCGATATTAACGACGATGAGGACATGTCAATAGCCCCATCCTCTCCCGTTCGTGCTCCCACACCTCCACCTGTCCACGATCATATCCCTGACCCCGTTTCAGCTCCTATTGATTTACCTCCTATTGCACCACTTATCTCATAGCCCCACCTACTGCTATTGTCCATCCTATCCCAAGGAGTTCACTCCCACCCTTTCCTACTGACGCGCACCGACACAATCTCCCCACCATTTTCCTGCACGAGATACCTGCTCCCGACCCTGGGGAGGGTACATCTGGGCAGCCTCCGAGTTTTGATCCTTTTGCACCTACTAGTTTCCTGCCTACACATCATTTCACTCCGTTCGAGGCAGACCTGTATGGTCAGTCTCTCAGGTGGTTTCCCCCGTACTCCATGCCGATGTCTGATCCCTACCACCCATCTCACCATGTTGGGTATACACGCGATGATCTTCTCCTTTCCCTTCAGTTACAGTTTGAGATCCTTAGCCGCCGAGTCTTGGAGCTAGAGTGCGAGGCGAGCGCCAGGAAGCCTCCACTACCTTCATATCCTCCACCTGTTACTCCACCACCACCGTCGTTCCCTCCTCATGTATTTCCATCAGCTGCTCCTACTACTATTGAGGGTTTCGATTCCTGATTTTTAACCGCTGAGCAGCAGATCAGCTTTTTGGTTCAACGTGTGCATGAGCTCGAGGACGAGCTCGCTCATTTATGCAGTCTGATCTTCTTTTCTCCTCGCCCGCCACCTCCAGCACTTTAGATCTTTGTTTTTGCAGGTACCCTTTTGATGAGAAGACCAAGATTGAGCTCAAGACTTTTGAAGACACAAGAAGAGAATGTGGAAGAAAAATGAATATTACTTTTGTATTGTTAAAAACTGGTATGACCGAGGTGATGTAACCTCGCGTCCATTTTGTTTCGCTACTATTAAAAATAATGTACCAAGTGATTAAACATTTATGAAAGCTCAATGGTCGTTTTCTCATTTATACATTGTTGATTTATATGTGCATGTGATGTTTATGTGATTACGTGATTGCTTGATGTGACGATTATTTATATTATATGTATGTCTTCCTAGACAATTATCTGGAGAATATTGCCTAACATACCCGATACTTCTTGCTAGAAGAAAATGCCGCCCAGACGCAACACAAACACTAATACGTTACAGAGAACTGAGGCTGAACTCAATGAGCGCATATCGCAAGCTATAGCGCAGCATGAAGCCCTCCGCTCTGAACACAGTGGTGGCACTTCTGGAAATAACCCTCCAACTGGTAATGTTAAGTCACCCAAGACACATTACAAATCTTTTGGATATTTCTATTGTGCTTTATCAATGCTCACTCGTGAGTGTGTTGCATGTGTTATAGGCTGCACCAATAAACAATTCCTGGACTGTAAGCCATTGAATTTTGATGGCACAGGAGGTGTTGTTGCTTTTGTTTGTTGGGTTGAGAAGACTGATTCGGTGCTGAGAATGAGTAAATGTGCACCTGCGCAGAGGGTCATCTACATCTCAAGATTATTTTTGGATGGCGCACTCTCCTGGTGGAACCTTCAGGTTCAAACTTTTGGTGATGTTGCTGCGTATGCACTGAGCTGGGACGAGCTCAAGGAATTGATGCGCAAGAAATACTGTTCTAGGTCCGAAATCCAAAAGCTTGAAACTGAGTTCTGGAATCTGAAGATGGATGGACCGGGGATTGCTAAGTATATCCAGCGCTTCCATGATTTATCTAGGGTTGTTCCCTATCTGGTTGTTCGCTATCTGGTATGGTGCGGGACGTGGTAATAGGAACCAAGGAGGAAATGGTAATCATGGTGGAAATGCAAATCAGTATGGTAACATAAACCAGGGTGGAAACGGAAATCAGGGAGGAAACGGAAATAGGGGTGGAAACGGTAACCAAGCTGGTAATGGGAACAGAGGAGGAAACAACAACAATGGACAAGGAGGAAACGATAATGGACATGGCCAAGGATGTTTTGGTTGCGGTGACATGGGGTATTTCAAGCGGGATTTCCCTAAGAACAATCAGACTAGTGGAAGAGTGTTTACCATTGGAGCTAGAGAAGCACGCCAGGATCCGAGTGTGGTTACGGGTACGTTCCCTATTAACCAACACTATGCATCTGCTCTGTTTGATACTGGCACCGACTTTAGTTTCGTATCTATAGACTTTAAGAATACACTTGGCCTAGTTGCAAGTAAGCTAGACATCCCATATTCTATAGAACTGGCTAATGGAAAGTTAGTAGAGGCGAATGAAGTGATTAAGGGTTGTACTTTGGAACCTGGAGAGCGCGAATTTTCTATTGATCTCCTACCGGTTGATTTGGGAAGCTTCGATGTTGTTGTCGGAATGGATTGGTTGTCTAACAACCGTGCAGAAGTGATTTTCCACAAGAAGACCATTCGCATTCCGTTAGTGAATGAAGAGACGCTTGTGATTCATAGAAAGAAGCACGAGACACCCTTATGGATTATCAACTGCATGAAAGCGCAGTAGTGTCTTCGAAAGGGCTACATAGCCTTCCTTGCTCATGTTATCGACAAGGAGACCAAGGAGCCAAAGCTAGAAGAAATCCCAGTTGTGAAGGAATTACCAGAAGTCTTTCCTGAAGACTTTCCTGGGTTACCTCCACAGTGAAAATTGGAGTTTTGGATAGACCTAGTGCCAGGAGCGGCACCAGTAGCAAAGGCACCTTACCGATTAGCTCCATCTGAGATGCAAGAGCTTTCGACACAACTGCAAGAGCTGCTAGACAAGGGATTTATCAGGCTGAGCTTCTCACCCTGGGGAGCTCCAGTGTTGTTTATTAAGAAGAAGGATGGCAGTTTCCATATGTGTATTGACTACAGGGAGTTGAATAAGTTAACCATCAAGAATCGGTATCCATTGCCGAGGATTGATGACTTGTTCGACCAATTACAAGGCTCTAGCTACTACTCGAAGATCAACTTGAGGTCGGGATATCATCAACTGCGAATACAAGAAGAAAGTATCCCTAAAACGGCCTTTAGGACTCGCTGTGGACATTACGAATTCCTTGTCATGCTATTTGGCTTAACAAACGCACCGGCGGTATTCATGGACCTCATGAATTAGGTGTGCAAGCCATATCTGGATAAGTTTGTGACTGTGTTTATTGATGATATCCTTATATACTCGAACATCAAGGAAGAACATGAGCAACATCTGCGAGCTATCTTGGAACTTTTGAAGAAAGAACAGTTGTATGCAAAGTTATCGAAGTGTAAATTTTGGATTCACGAGGTGCAATTCCTAGGTTACGTGGTGAATGAGAATGGAATTCATGTTGACCCTGCCAAGATTGAAGCAATCAAGAACTAGGAAGCCCCAAAGACGCCAACTGAGATACGATAATTTCTGGGGTTAGCGGGCTATTAAAGATGATTCATTGAGAATTTCTCAAGTATTGCTCAGCCGCTAAAGACCCTAACCCAGAAGGATAAGAAATTTGATTGGGGAGAGAAACAAGAAATAGCTTTTCAGACATTGAAGCATAAACTCTGCGACCCACCGATTCTATCTTTACCTGACGATACCGATGGTTTTGCGGTTTATTGTGATGCTTCTTGACAGGTCTTGGTTGCGTGTTGATGCAACGGGACAAATTCATCACGTACGTGTCACGTTAATTAAAGGTGCATGAGAAGAATTATACAACGCACGACCTTTAGTTAGGAGCTGTGATATTTGCATTGAAGATCTGGCGTCATTACTTGTATGGTACTCGTTACACGATCTTTACAAACCATAAGAGTTTGCAACACATCTTTGATCAGAAGGACTTAAACATGAGACAACAAAGATGGGTCGAGCTGTCAATGACTACGATTGTGAGATTAAGTATCACCCGGGCAAGGCGAACGTTGTAGAAGACACCTTGAGCCGTAAGGAGCTCGCAAAGCCTCTAAGGGTGCAAGCCTTAGAGATGACCATACAAACTGATCTCATCACTAGGATTCGTGAAGCTCAACAGGAAGCGCTTAAGCCAGATAGCCTACTAGCTGAATCATTATGTGGAATGGAAGTGCAACTGTTGCCAAGGGAAGATGGAACATTGTACTTCATGGAACGAATTTAGGTACCATTTTTCAGCAATCTACGAGCACTTATTTTGGATGAAGCTCACAAGTCAAGCTACTCTATCCATCCTGGATCCGACAAGATATACCAAGACTTGAAGGACTTTTATTGGTGGCCCAAGGTGAAAGCCGATATTGCTACATATATGGGTAATTGTCTTACTTGTGCTAAAGTTAAGGCGGAGTACCAGAAACCATCAGGGCTGCTGCAACGACCTGAGATTCCCGTATGGAAGTGGGAACATATCTCAATGGATTTCATTAAAAAGCTACCGGGAACCCAAAGAGGACACGATATGATTTGGGTGATTGTTGATTGACTCACGAAGTCTGCACATTTCCTACCGACCAGCGAGAAAGATAGCACAAAGAAGTTAGCAGAGATATACCTCAAGGAGATTGTGGCACGTCATGGAGTGCATGTTTCTATCATATCCGACCGAGATGGTCATTTTGTGTCAAGGATTTGGCAGACGTTTCAGAAAGCTTTTGGATCACCGTTGAACCTTAGTACTGCATTTCACCCTTAGACGGACGACCAAAGTGAACGAACGATACAGACTTTGGAAGACATGTTACGCACTTGTGTGATGGACTTAGGCGGAAGTTGGGATACTCACTTGCCTTTAGTGGAGTTTTCCTACAATAATAGCTATCACACCAGTATCCAGGCCGCCCCGTTTGAAGCTTTATATGGACGTAAGTATGGGTCCCCATTGTGGGGCGGAGACCGGACATAAACAGCTTATCGATCCAGAGTTGGTTCAGGAAACTACAGACAAGATTGCTCAGATACGTGATCGTATCAAGACAGCCCATGATAGACGGAAGAGTTACGCTGACAAGCGACGAAAACCATTGGAATTTGAGGTTGGAGATATGGTCTTATTGAAAGTCTCGCCTTGGAAAGGCGTGGTACGGTTTGGTAAACGTGGAAAGTTAAACCCACGGTACATTGGACCCTTCGAGATCCTGAAAGGATCAGAACCGTTGCCTACAAGCTAAAACTTTCAGAAAAACTTAGCAGTGTCCATGACACGTCTCACGTGTCTAATCTCTAGAAGAGTCCTATTCAGGAAATAGTCTTCATTCCTACAGACGAGATTCACGTCAATGACAAACTCCAATTTACTGAAGAACCTGTTGAGGTTACGGCTGGAAAGTCCACAGGACACGGAGAAGTCGTATTAAACTTATCAAAGTCCGTTGGAATTCACGTCATGGCCCATAGTTTACATGGGAACGTGAAGACCAAATCAAGTCTAAGTATCCGCATTTGTTTCACAACTCCCCTACAACCGATAATGCAACTTGAATTTCGGGACGAAATTCTTTTAATGGGGGGAGAATGTGACAACTGACACTTTTCCATGTATTTCCGTACAATATGAACAGTAATTTGTACTTTATGACTGTGCATGATTGAACTTATGATATGAATGATTTCCTGTTTACTTTCAAAGACATGTAAATACATTACATGTTGCATATTACTTGTAATTATTAAATGCAATCCGGAATAGTTCAATTAGTGCACAAGACGAAACTAGCACAATAATAAGATAAACTAAGTACTGATGGGAGTTCAGTACTCAGACAAACATGTTGTTAGAACATAGAATGAGCCCCGGAACCAAGACTTACACTACAATACTATGTAGGGAAGTAAGGGCTATAAAACTGCCTTCCGAGTGACGATTTAAGCATCAAAAAGTGCCCGAAACACACTCAAACTGCAGAATTCTGTAGAAAACAACAAAAATCAGCTTTTTGACACAAAAATATAATGCAGAAATGAGGTTTAAGTGCCCATAATAACTTGGTAAGTGTCGGGAATGAAAACTGTCATAAAAGACATCACATAGCACGCTAAACTACGCAATTTAGCACCTTAACGAACCGGTAACCAAACGAACAACCGAACACTACCCGAAACACCAAAATTGAACTAGAAACATTTTTTTAATGTTACAAAGCTAGTTATCACCAATAAACATCATATTACATCTTAAATCATCCAAACACACTTAACCCCTAATTAAATCACTTAGATCATAACCAAACATCTAACTAAGAGTTGAAATCCTACTAGAGACCCCCCCCCCTCTTCGGACGGTTACAATAGGGGTCCCACACCCTTGATTTCTTTGATTAATTTATTTGATTTGCTAAGATGATATTGAACACAGTATCCATGGTGTAATAAAATGTTGGGAGAAATTTATAAAAAACCACAAGACCTTAACACTTCTCATTTCACCAACATTCAAACTCACACAACACTCCTTTCTCCCTCATTAAGCTCATAGCCAAACACCCCTACATCTCCTCTTTACTTTTCAATCCATTTCTTCATAATCTAAGCATCCTACAAGGTGATTCAAGCATAGTTAGGAAGGTTGGAAGCTAGGAGATTGGAAGGACCTTCTTGGAGAGCTATTAACCACTTCTTTTCCTCTTCATCTAGCAACTTGTTCTTCCCTAGCCTTAGAGCTAGTCGTAAGCTTTTTTGATCTTGTTTTTACACTTGATTTTAGTAGTTAAAATATGAAGTAACATGATAATCTAAAGAATCTCATCAAAACAAGAACATGAACATGAACATAAAGCTTGAAATCATGATAAACTAAGTTGTTTAAGTGTATGTGATAAACATGTTTGTTGATTACTTGTATGTATGGTGTAGATCACCACATGAAGCTTGCTGGATGATTATTTAAAACATGATCTAGCAAGTATGAGGATGATTCTTGAAAAATCTATGATGATCATCCTTTATGTAAAGTTTGAACTTGAATATAAACATGATTTTGTGTAGGATGATGATTCCTACAAGCCGTGAATCTTGAAAATATAAGATTTCAAAAATAAAAGTTTCGAAGAAACTAAAGTTTACATCAAGATTCAACGTGGTTTGGTTTTAAAAGAAAGTCAACATATTTTATGTGTTAAAATGAAGCTAGTAAAGTGTATGGAACATGAAAGATTCAAGAAGATTAATTTTTATAAAAATGGATTACAACTTGTAAAGGTGGAAATTTTTTAAGAAAGAGTTTTATGAAATAAAAATCATGGATTTAGTGTTATTAAACCTTGTTAAACAACATGTTAAAATACTACATGGTTTTGTAAAACTTCAAGTTCATATCATCTTATAAAAGTGCATATTTATGGCTATGGTAAGTTGTATGATAATTGTTGAAGATTGATAATGAATTTTTAAAAAGAAAATGATATGCTAATAAGCATGGAAACCTCCATTTTCAAAGGAAACTATGGCAAAAAAAATTTAGAAATTCAACACTTAGAAAAATATTTTTAAACAAGTGTTTACAAGTAATTTTTTATCTTGGTTTTGAGTATAAAATTTGCCATAATTTTTGTTATAAAAATTACAAGTATTGGAGGTTGATTTTTAAATAAAAATGACCAAGTATATATTTAGGAAAATATATATTTAGAAGTCACAAAATTATGTGCTACTTGTATAATGCTTGTATTAGTTATATTAAAATTAGGAACCTTGGAAATAATATAACACACCAAAATACTAAAAAATGTAATATGAAATATTACCAAAATCTCAAGAAAATAAATATATAACTTATACCCAAATATTGGGCGAATCAGGACTATGGACATTTGGAATATATATATATATATATATATATATATATAGGGTAGGGATCCTAAGAGAAGTCCACCCTATTTGAGAAACTTGAGAAGCAATCTGGACCACACATTTTCCCTAAGCAAAAAATGCAAAAAAAAAAGGTGAAAAAAATGCAAAAAGAATTTCTTTTGTTTTTTTTTTTTTGGAAAAATCGCAGCTTTTTCTTTAAGGGTTAAATTTTTTAATTTTTTTTTTTAAATTTGTTTTTGGGATTTATACACATGTGTATATTGTTAATCTTTTAACTATACATATATGTATATTGTCAATTATACATATATGTATATACATGTTTAAAATTGAAAAAATATGTGTTATAAATCCTAAACCTTACACCATAAACACTAAAGCTAAACCTTAATGCTAAACCCTAAACCCTAAACCCTAAAGCTAAACACTAATTCTAAACCCTAATGCTAAACCCTAAAGCTAAACCCTAATTCTAATTCTAAACCCTAAAGCTAAACCCTAATGCTAAACCCTAAAGCTAAAACTAAACCCTAAAGCTAAACCGTTAATGCTAAACCCTAATGCAAACCCTAAAGATAAAGCTAAACCCAAAAGTTAAAGCTAAACCCTAATGCTAAATCCAAAAGCTAAACCCTAATGCTAAACCCTAATGCTAAATCCTAAATACTATTACTAAACGCTAATGCTAAACCCTAATGCTAAACCCTAAAGCTAAACCCTAAACCATAAAGCTAAACCCTAAACCCTAATGCTAAACCCTAAATAACACTTATTTTTCAACTTTAAACATGTATATACATATATGTATAATTGACAATATACATATATGTATAGTTAGAAGATTAACAATATACACATATGTATAAATCCCAAAAAAAAAAAAATTAAATCCTTAAAGAAAAAGCTGCGATTTTTCCAAAAAAAAAAAAAAAAATTTGCATTTTTTTTACATTTTTTTTGCATTTTTTTGCTTAGGGAAAATGTGTGGTCCAGAATGCTTCTCAAGTTTCTCAAATAGCCTACTACTTCTCACATGATCCTTATCCTATATATATATATATATATATTTCGTAAATAAATTCGTAACTTAACAAATTTGATAAACGGTATTTTTGAAACCGAAGAAACGGTAAAATATGGATTTTTACAACTATTATAAAATATATCATATTTTGCCAAAGTAGAAAATATATTATTTTAGAAGTGGAGAAAATATATATTTTCAAGAACAACTGAAAAATATATTATTTTGGTGAAAACTAAAAATATATATTTTTCTAGGTTTAATCTTAAAAATATATTATTTTAAAGGTATATATGAAAGTATACATATTTTTGCCAAATAAATTTATAGATATTTTTCTATAAAAATTCTCGTAAAATATGTATATTTTAAGAATATAAAGTTGGTGGTTTTTAATTATACAAAAATAATATTCCGGAAAATTATACATAAATTAAGTATAAAATATTTCATAAATGCAAGAAATATGTATTCCTATACGTATAAGTACATACCGGAATACACTACCAACACTTGGCCAAAATACCCGTATACAAGTAATATTGACAAGTATGAGAATATAAGTAACATACAAGTATACCTACACTTGAAAATATATAAGTGAGAACCACATGACAAATCAAGTTAAAAATATATTATTTTTAATAATATTTCCAAATAATTGGATGGAAATAGTTTAAGTTAAATTATCCTTATTTTAACTAATAGTTATATAATTTGGAATTATATAATGTACATTAATCGTATAACTCAAAGTATATTAAATTCCAAAATAAGTCTTAATAAACAACTAAAGCTAAGAGTCGTTACACGACCTAAACATCTAATAAAACATAGTACGTGTGTAGGTGGTGATACGACCCGGGAAGCAAAACTTTGAGTATACGAGACAGCGGACGCAAACTTGTGAGCTCATGTCCCCCCTTTTCTTTTAACTGTTTTCGGATTTATAACTTTCGGGGGTGGAATACATGTTACAAATGTTTCAAATGGTATGGTTTAGCTAAGGAATGAACTGTTAGATCATGTGAATGGGTAGGTGCATACTTAAGACCATTAATCTTTGTATAAAGACCGAGGGGCAAGAGTGGTACATCTATCGGGTGTAGTGAGCCCCATTCATGGGTCTAGAAGTGGCCGCATGTAGTGACTATGTCGTTCCAGCTGGGTGGCCCGATACAAAATCCGCTAGGTTTGAGCCTTCCTACGCCATTACACACATATTAATGTCCTTGCAAAACATTAATTGATCTGTTCATAGATGCTTACATACCGGTTATCAAAGGAATACTTTCAAATGATACAAGTTTATACGAGCTCACATACAAAACACATGAACTCGCTCAACTTTTGTTGATGTTTTCAAATTACATGTATTTTAGGAATCTGAAGAAACACGTAACTAATTTTAAGGTTAATTAGTTTGGTTTATGTTTCAAACATGAGGGTTAATCTTCTTAATCTTTCCTGAGCTCTGATGTGATCTGATCTTCCTACAAAACAGCAACACCGTTAGCTCGTTAAGAGGGGAATATGGGGGTTTCCGTTTTAACCAGACTCCGGCGTGAGAATAAGTAACTGCTTTGAGGAAATAAGTGTGTGTTAAGAGTGAGAGTAGAGAGAATGGAATGTTTAACCTGAGTATGGAGGTCCTATTTATAGCCAGAGTAATGTAAGAGGAGATGGGCTGATGAGCCTTGGGCCGAAAGGCGACAACAAGGAATATCCTCATCTCACTAGTATCGACCGTTAATGGTTTCAAGAAGCTCTTCGGTGATGGCGCACCTTGATTGGAGCCACGTGTCCCTGTTGTCAGCCTTGTTGTCCCTCTGACATCAGCAGGTGAGTGGAGATCATGAGGCAGTTGTCGTCACCCTCTGATTGGTTCCACGTAGGCGTACTTGTGTACTCTCTGTCTCCTGCACGTCAGTCTATCATGGAGCACGATAGAGCATAGCCTGGTGGACGCTTATTGGCTCGTTCTTCTGCTACTTGTATCTTTGGTACTTTCTGAAGTGGCCCTACGCCGAAACCCTTACGCGACCCTTGTTGTGCACGTAACCAGCCCGCGCAGGGTTGTAGTTGTTGAAGGCTCTTATTCAGAATACTAAGTGTGGAACTGGTGTTATCTATTGCTTGGGCCTCGCACGGGGTCCAGGTTTTACTTACGCAGCCCACGCGAGGTTCATAGATTAATCAGCTTCTTGAGTAAGGCGTATGGTCTGGCGCGCGACCCGAAAGATCTGCGTGGCTTTTTGGGACCATACCCCTTCAAGTCCCCCCAGTCCAGTGCTGCTTCCATGCGTGAAGTAAATGGTTAAAGCTCTGGACTTAGAAAAAAGGAAGTGTGTTAGCTTTTACGAGTGCTTGTTAGGTCTTGGTAGACGGCGTGCGTGTAAGTGTTTATCAGTTACTACGGCACGGCTATCAGGCTTGCTTGTTGGTTTTTGCCTCTCAGTGTTGTCGTGCGGTCTAATAGATAATTATGATTGCGGCGCGACCTTTGCTAACTTCTGCATGAAGTTTTGTAGTAATTTTGAGCTGGAAAAATCTCGAAAATTTAAATTCTAAGAAGTTGGTGCAATTGTCGTTGATGGCGACGGTTGAGTTGACTGCTGGCATGGCGGTAATCATACTGTCACTGACGACGGTTCACCTTTTTTCAGGCGATTGAGGCTCACGCGCAAGTGGTAACCGTCACTCCGAGAAACCCACCTGACGTGGCGGCAGCGGATTGGTTACGCGCGTGGTGAATCCGGCACATTTACCCATCGCATTAAATGCGATGGGTATATATATCCGATGGGAGGAGAGAGGATTACACAACCTTCCTTCCACTTTCATCTATTTTCTCTCTAATCTTCAAGATTTCTTCAAATCTTCAAAGATTCCGGAGTTGATCTTCAAGTTATTTCCATAAATTTAGAAAATCTTCATCCATATTTTATTACTTTTATATACATGGCTGAAGAAAAAACCCACGTTGAAGAAGGTCCGGTCCCTGTCCTTAAGTGGGATCAGGGTTTATTTGAACAACTGGTTAGAGGTTTCCAGTTTCCGGCAGAGTGGGATGCCCGGTACCCTCAACAAGGGCAGACAGTCGCCGATGCATCGCCGGGTTATATCACTCTTTTCGCCTATTTCTTCCTCGAAGGCAACTTCCGTTTGCCGGCCACCCATTTTATGGCGACGATCCTACATTTTTATGGTTTCCATATTTCGCAGATGAGTCCCATGGGGATGGTTAGGGTTCGACACTTTGAGTTTCTTTGTAGATCCCATTGGCTCGAGCCTGACATTGAGAAGTTTAGGTCGATGTATCAGTTGATCAGAAACATGGCTTTTTATTCTTTCGCTCTTCGGAATGTGAAGAAAATCTTGCTGAACCCTCCTAAGAGTTTCCATGATTGGAAGATGAATTTTTTCTTTATCCGAGAGGAAGTCATGCCCATTACGATGATATTTCAAGAATCTGATAAGATTGTCAAGGAGGATCTCCCAGTGCCGAAGAAGGAGATGTGGTATGTACGCCTGACTGCAACGCCCAACAGAATTTTTGGCGAATAGGTGCTCGTCGCTGCAGGTATGAGCGATCGGTGGCCTGCGCGTAGTGAAGAGGTACCAGTTCTATTGCTTAATGGCGAAGGTATGTCCTGTCTTTTCTGTTTTTCACATTTGCGATAGTAATGCCTGATTACTCCTTGTTAATGCAGTCAAGCAGCTGTATCATGCTGCTTTTACTACCTTTGGAGGAGCTATGGGTGTGCGCCCTTTAGAATCTGGTGAGGTGTACTGGTATGAACAGATCAAGGACAACTTCATGTAACCTCTTACTGGAGTCTTTGCCAATCCTCCCGCTGCAACTGAAGGTGCGCATCTACCCAACCCCAGGCCCTTGCGTGCTGTGACTTCCGCTGGGAAAGAGATTCGTTATCTTTCCAGCGAGGAGTCTATAGGGTCATCAAATGGGGAGCTAAGTTCCTGGTCTAACATCTTTGCAGGTGTGTTGCGAAACCTTGGCATAGATCCTGATGAGAAGAAGAAGAAAGCTGCGGGCAAGAAGAAGACGAAAAAGGTGATAACGCTTGATACTGGAGCAACCAGTAAGAAGGGCGGGAGTAGCCGCGCGACTGCTGTAGCCTCTAATAAAGGTACTCTCCGATTTCGACAGAGTAACCTTGAGGATTACGTTGTTGGTAGTGATTCACTAGAGGGCTTATCTCGTATAGGTGAAAGGAAAAAGAGCAACGCGGGTGGTTCGAAAAGCTCTAGAAGCGCGTGATCCAGGATCCTAGAAGCCGGCGTGACCCCTTCTTCAATCGCCCAGGACGAAGAGGAAGAAGAACAAGAAGAAGCTGATGCTCAGCTGGTGAGCAGGAAAAGAATCATAGAGGAGGCTTCTGTTGGGGCCAAAGCGGCGCAGAAGGCTGGGGAAGCCCCAGTGATAGGGAAACAGAGTAGGTTGCGCTCCCTTTACAAGTTCTCCCCAGGTTAGTGGAGGATCTTAATACTTTTGTGTTTTCCTTAGTAAAATTTTTCTTAAAACTTAATTGCTGCAGAGGCCCAGAAGAAAACCCCTGAGAAGGTAAAGGGTGTTGAGCTGAAAGACCCGAAGGAGCCGGCGCTGAAGAAGACCAAGTTCATCATTAAGGTTCCTAAAACTGTTGAGAAAGAGGTTGAGACGGTGGTTGAAAAGGTGGTTGAGAGGCCTGCAGGCGACAAATCAAAAGAGATCGAGACCGCTGCTACTACTGAGCAGGATAAAACGCACGGTCCAGAGGTCGTGCGCATCACGGGGCTTGACCAACCCTTGAAGAGGAAAGAAATTGAAGCTATTAGGCAGAGAGAGCCTGAGGCTGTTAAGCCGACTGAGCCTGCGCAGCCTGATGCCCCCACCCAAAACGTACAAGCTACATTTGTTGCTGGGGGCTCTGTTGCCACCGTTCCAGAGCAGTCGGTTCCTAAAAATAGTTCATTTGCTGCGTCTGGTGCTGGTGCTGGAGGGTCAGGCGCTGGCAACCAAAAATGTGATGGGAAGAAAACTTCAAGGCCTCGATCCCCTATAGGTGGAGATGACACCTTAGGGGATATTTACTACAAAAGCTATATTGAGGAGGCTCGAGGTGATGCTCCCCATCAGCCTGTTTGGGGTTTGAAGCAAAAAGACACCTTTGTTGAATTTGGAGCTTGTCGTGGCTGGTTTTTAGGCTTTCTTCCTCCTGGTGAGGTGAATCGGCAATGAGCACGTACCCACGAGGGATTATATCATGCATATGTCATCGGGGAAGCCAACGCTCGTTCTGCCAATCACCAGATTGTGCGCGAGTGGTGCACCATGTGTAAGGAACGTACATGCTGGGAGAAGTATCGGGAGCGTTTGTTAAAGGAAGTCCAGGACTTCGAGAACATGAAGAGTGCCTTTGATAAGGAGAAGGCCGCTTTTGGAGCGGAGAAGAAATATGAAGAATGGGGCCGGAAAGGCCTAAAAAGCAAACTCCAAGCTGCTGAGGAGTTGTTATATAAGGAGCGCGCGGAGTGGAAGAAAGCATGCGAGAAGGATAATCAGCGCATGTTCGCTGCCCGTTCCAAGATTACCGACCTTGAGGCCCAAATTTCCATTTTGAAAGGGAATGTTGAGGAAGTTGAAGCAGAGAATGGGCGTGTTAAGGTCCAACATACCTAACCCTTTTTCCCTTTTAAGTTGTTTTTCATTTGTCAAAAATTTTCTAGGTCTTTATTTCAACCCTTGCAGACTGAGTTGAATGCGCACAAGGACAAGGAGCTTGCTGCTACGGATGTGGAGATTGCCGAACTTAAGCGCCGACTATTTGAGGCTCATGACAAGAATGAGTCTTTAGAGATAGACCTCGAGGCTGAGAGGGTGAAGGCTGAGACCGCTGAAGAAGCGAAGAAGAAAGCTGAAGAGGCACGTGATATCAGCACCTCTGCCCTGAATGTTGCTCAAAATAATTATTCTGAGGCCCAATCAATTGTTGACACGCTTGTCGCTGATGCCGAATGGATGTGCAATAGAGGGGTAGTCAAGGTGAGTTCCCTCTTTTGCCTTGTGTTTTCTTTAGTATTGTTTTGTTCTCATGACTTTTCCCTCTTTTGTGTAGATTGCTAACGTCGTCCTTAATGAGACTGAGCTGGATGAGGTTGTTGCCGCGCTTACTGTTGTTGCGCGTGCTGTTGGGCACCGCAGTGGTTATCTGGAATGTGCTCATCACGTTGAAGAAGCGCTTGGCCAACAGTTTGATCCTCGCCATTGCTCGGTGTCTGATCAGGCTGACGCTCTACTTTCTCGTGCTGAAGATGTTTACGACCATCTCACCTTGCCAGTTATGGAGTTGGTCACTGAATCGTTAAAGCATGATGACTGGAATGCACGGCTTAAGTCCATCCTTGATCCTCTGGAAACTGTGGAGTTGACCGATGAGGAAGAGGAAGCCGGCAATGATGGCGATGGCTATGAATAGGTGATAATGCTTGCAGGCTCATGCCTTGTAATTTTTCTTTTTTTGAAGTTATGTAAACGTTGCGCGGTTGGGCTTGTTTGAATGGGAATATTAATGTAATCATTGCGCGGTCGCGTCTTTTGAATAGAACATTTTATGTTTGTTTTTTATATTTGTCAAGTTACAATTATTGCACTGTTGTTAGAAACTTTGGTTAAATTAGCTCGAATAAACGTAAGTGCGGCTCGTGTGAGTGCTATTGGCCGGTCTCGCGCTATGTTCACGGAGGACCTTGGAAGCTTTACTCGAGAGCTCATAATTTACTGAGGTGTTTTCGTGCTAATCAAAAGTTTAACATGCATTTGTAACGTAGAAGACATGCTGAAATCATAAGGCATAGCCAATGCTTGCATTAAGTAGCTTAGAAACAGGCGCAAGGCCAAGATACATAATCTGAAAAAAGAAAAGGCGCAAGGACGATATAGATAATTAAAAAGGGGGCGTGGGCGACATAGCTAATAGTAAAGGCGCGTGGCCAACATAAAACACTGAAAAAGGCGCATGGCCAAGGGTGATCACATGTAGCACTTGCGTAGTTGTTGTGCGTTCCTGGTGCGTGGGATGATGTGTCCATCCAGGGTGCGCAGATTGTATGCCCCTTTCCCTAGCACCTCATGTATTAAGTATGGGCCTTCCCATTTCGGTGCTAATTTTCCAGGGCATTCAGCATTGGAAGCTTCGTTGTCCCTGAACATGTATTCACTTGCAGTGTAGGTACAAATGCGCACCCTTGCATTGTAGTACCTCTCCATTTATGTCTTATACTTGGCCTCTTTGATTCGCGCTATTTCACGCCTTTCTTCTAGCAGGTCCAGTTCTAAGCGGCGCTTCGCCTCATTATCAATCTTGTTGATAGCTGATAGTCGTGGTGAGGGGAGGATTATCTCTGCTGGGATAACCGCCTCAGAGCCATAGACGAGGCTAAAAGGGGTTTCGCCAGTGCTTGTTTTTGGCATTGTTCGATGAGCCCACAAAATGCCAGGGAACTCATCTATCCAGCCTCTTCTCTTGGTGCCTAGACGGGCCTTTATCCCTTAGACAATGATTTTGTTGACACTTTCGACTTGGCCGTTGCCTTGGGGGTGCGCGACGAAAGAGAAATTGTGCTCAATGTTTAGCTCTTTCATCCATTCTTGAAGATCTTCGGAAGCAAAGTTGGTGACATTATCAGTCACGATCTTGAGTGGGAGACCAAATCTCCAAATTATGTGCTCCCATATGAATTTTCGCACCATCATTGCGGAAGTTGAAGCAAGCGCTTTGGCCTCCACCCATTTGGTGAAGTAATCGACAACAACAATTATAAACTTTACCGCGCCGGGAGCTTCAGGGAATGGACCCACCATGTCGATCCCCCATTATTGGAAAGGCCAAGCTGCTGATATAGGGATCAGAACGTTCTTTGGGCGCAGGGTTTTTAAAGCGTACCTTTGGCACGAGTCGCACTTGCGCAATTCCTTTAAAGCGTCGACATGCATCCCTGGCCAATAATAACCTGCATTCATTATCTTTGCGACGACCATGCGTGGGCCCGCATGGATGCCGCGGATGCCTTCATGTATCTCCCTGATCAGATAACTCGCGTCTTGAGGGTCCACGCATCGTAACAGTGGCCCTAAAAAGGATATTCTGTATAGAATGCCCTGTTCATTTTGTAAAACAACGCTTTATTCTGTATCTTTCTCGCTTCCGCCTTGCTTTCCGGGAGAATTCCCTCTTGGAGATACTGAATGATAGGGGTCATCCATGAAGGTGGCCCTATCTCAATCACATTGACCTGGGGCAGTAATACTGATGGGTTTTTCAGAACTTCAATTCTTACATCCTTAGCCAGGTGTTGAAAGGCTGTTGAGGCGAGCTTGTTTAGCCCGTCAGCTGGCTTGTTTTCTGACCGGTTGATATGAATAACCTTGTATGATTTAAACTTCTGGAGTAGCACTTTTGCCTGTTCCAAGTATAAAGCTATGACCTCGCCTTTTGCATCATATTACCCATTGATTTGACTCGCGATCAGGAGAGAGTCAACATGCGCTTGTAAATTTTGGGCTCCCATCTTTATGGCCAGGCGCAAGCCTGCCAAGAATGCTTCATATTCTGCCTCGTTGTTGGTATTTTTGAAATCCAATTTGATGGCATAGGTAAACTCATGCTTCTCTGGGCTGACAAGGGACAAACCAGCTCCTGCGCTGTCACACCCCGATATTTCCATGTATTACCGGTGGCCCCGGTGGGGAGTATCGTGACGTAGTTGATATCATCATAGACAATTTATCACAGTTTATATACACAGCGGAAGTCGAAAAATAAAATCATTACAAACCGAATGAAAGTAATATCATTTATTACAAAACGGTTGTAAAGGATTCATAGGCGGATCAAAGTTAAAAAGAAATATTGTTCAGCGGATTTATAACATCTAAGCTTGCAAGACTCTTTATTGATGCTAGGAGTAGCCAGCCTATTCCGTTTAGTACCTGCACTTAACCTTTTTGGAAAATACATCAGTTTACACTGGTAAATACGATTAACTGACTCATTTTGAAAATGTTTAAGAAAATTGATTTGAATGCACAAGGCACAAAATAATCTTTTATAACTTGGGATAATTATTTATATATAAACTTGTAAAAGAATTACATGTTCGTTATACGTTCAGTAGCCCGGGCTAAATACCGGGTTAAAGATTAATAGACACACCACATGATATAATCCCGCGGCGAGTTATTATCGAACCGTCGGTTATACCTTTTTATATATATGCACCGGCAGGTGTATGCCTACACCCCGTGCTTAGGTCCTGGCCATATCAATGAATGATGCCAAGGATATCCGGGACATGGTCATTAACCCCCCAAAGGCTTTAAGCAAACAAAACAGATTAAACGGGTCATCTCAATAAATTAACCTTCATATGATTAACAATTCAATGCCCGACCAAGCGGTATTTTATATACCGTACCCCCAGCCCGTATAAGGGAAAATAAGTTAAAAGTATTTACCTGAGCAAGTATATATCACAATCAGCGAGTGCAAGTATCTTTTACTAGTCTCTAATCTGGAACAAAGGTTTTAATAACCTATTAGATTCCTAACGGGTCTTAATTAAGTCTAAACTTAGACTGGTTAGTTTTAAAGGAAGATACATGGTTCGAAACGCATGATTAAGCGAAGACCGGAATAGAATGTGGTTTAGACCCGACAAGTTTGTATACTTGTATAATATGGGTAAACTAAACACATTCTGGATTTTGAGATAAAAATGATAATGTTTGACCCGTTTCGGCTAATTTATGCAAACTAGTAACATAAACCGTACCGAACGCAAAAATGCATAACGGGTAACCACAAGAGTCATATACAGGTTTACTAAGTTAATATGCCCTAAATATGTTGTGATATCAGTAGGATACCTTCCATTATGCCAAAAATGGATTTAAACTCAAATTATGCCCCGGAGGGGTATTTTGGTCATTTTAAAGCTTATAAAAGAGTTTAATTATTAATCTGAGTTTCAGGTCTGATATAATCAGTAAAAATATTTATTTTTATAAGTCATAACAGTAGGGTATTGCATATATGTGAAATTTATCATTTATAACCAAACTATGCACCGTATGGGCATTTTGGTAATTTCACATAAGTTTAAAAGGTCAAATTCGGAAATCTGGGTTCAAAACTTTTACCTAGTGTTAAAATAAAAAAATATAATTAAAACATCAGTAGGTATTAAGTCTTGTATGATAAAAATAGTTTTAATCCATACTATGCTTTTAAAACGTGTAAAAATTCGCTTTTAAGCGATTTTCGGGTTATATAAGAAAAGCTGATATTTTTATCATTCCAGAAGGCTTAAAATATTTTACTTATCATATGAAATCAGTAGCAAAATGTTTGGTATCAAAATGTTATGTAAAACTCTTTTTATTCAAGAAAAGTGTATAATCGACTTTTTTACTGAATCAAAGCTAGAACCCTATGTTATGCTCAGCTTAAAAATAAATAAAAATCTTCAAAAATCCCTAAATATTATATTACATCAGTGGGTAAAAGGTTTGGTGTAAAAATTCGGGTTTAAATAGGCTTTATGCCAAATATGCCGTTTAATTAATAAAAAGATTTCAATTTACACTATTGAGCATAACTCTTAATCTAGACCTCAAACTGATGTCAAATTTTTTGGACAAGTTCATAAATTAGTAATAAAGGTTTTTGTCCTCTCACATTTTCAAAAATCTTGTTTTATGGTCAAAAGGGCATAATGGTCAACATTTAGGCATATAACGGAAACATGCAAATGAATCGGATAACTAAGGAACCAAGTTGTATAACCTCAGAGGGTTACACTAACCTATAACCTGGTCCTAAAAGAGCTCTAAGGAATTTCTAAAATATGCTACATTGGGTCAGAACTGAAAGTCAAAGCAAAAGTCTACTTTTGCGACTTTCGGTTCTGAACCGAGCTTAAACTGAAAATTATCGGGTTGAACATGCTTAGACATGTTCTTACATTAACTACCAAGCTATATAAGTGATAAAACAGGTTCCATAGCTTCTACATTGTTAATTATGTGTTTATGCAAAAATTTGCTTTCTGTTGACTTTTTATAATTAAGTTTGACCCGACAATTGACCTAGTTAGAGTGGGAATCAGAGGGTGCCCTTTTAAGGGTTTATTACCCACATAATTACCAACTCAAAGCTACTTTCAATTCGAGAATTGACTGGACCATTAGTGATTAATCACTAAGTCAAACCTTAATTACAACGGGTTTGACTTTAGGCCACTAATCTAATAAAACACGAATTAAAGGGGTCAAGGAAGCTTACAAAGGTCCTAAGCACGATTTTGGAACTTAAGGAAACTTGTTTGATGACCAAAGAGCTCCAGAGAAGAGTCTTGGATGATTTTTGAAGTGAACAAGTTAAGTGTTGCAACTTATGTTCCTTATATAGGGACTTTAATCTCATAAGATGATGCCAACAAGGTCTATGGGTGATTCTTGATCATCCCCAAGTGTCCCTATGCATGAAAAACCATCAAACAAGCCCCCTAGAATCGAATACAAGGCTTCTAAGGCGGTGCAACCTGCTGTACTCACATCTGTGCATGAAATCTGTCCAGGTTAGGCTGTCACGTCGCGTGATGGTAGAAGGGGAAGGTGGTTGCGCAGCGCCACCAAGTGGCTTACCTGATCAGCATCTTTCAAACAATGACATTTCACCC
The DNA here is from genome assembly GCA_030545235.1 of Helianthus tuberosus. Taxonomy (NCBI): domain Eukaryota; kingdom Viridiplantae; phylum Streptophyta; class Magnoliopsida; order Asterales; family Asteraceae; genus Helianthus; species Helianthus tuberosus. Next base: position 108,134,867 of record CM060412.1, on the reverse strand, counting down.
CCTGGACCTTCTAAAATGTAATTTCTTCCATTTTAAGCACATTTAACCCATTTAACTTATATTTCTATGATCCATGAGATATAATCAAACACTGTTAGGTCCGGTTTCGTTAAATGATAATCGAAAACATAAGTTTTGCCTTGTTGACGCTTTTAACCCCTTAATTACGAAAGTTAGCGTATCTTTCTCATACGATATCGAAACCTTGTGAAATTTTTATCACTTATTCTTGGGAGTATAATTAATCGTTACAAGGATCCAGGTTTGCTAAAAGGTCACTCAGAGGTATAACTTAAACATGTTGACACATTTAACCCTCGGGTCTTGTAAACTTTCACTTTCTTCCACAAACGGTTTCATACGCTTCATGATTCACTCGTTTAAGGGTATAAACGTCGTGTAGAGTTGTTGAAAGGCATAATTATCAAATGTTGACACTTTGAATCCTTATATACATATATTTTCTTCGTTTGTCAACTTTAGTCCCTCATATTCAATTCGTTACACGTTTAAAGTCCATGACACGTGTCTTCATTATATTGGTCGTGATTTTATGAGGTGTTACATCCTCACCCCCTTAAAAGAAATCTTGACCTTGAGATTTACTGAAATAAATAAGGGTACTTCTCTTTCATTGTGGACTCTACCTCCCATGTGTACTCGGGACCTCTTCGAGCATCCCATTTAACCTTTACAATTGCTACATGCTTCTTTCGAAGCTTCTTAACCTCTCGATCTTCAATCGACAAAGGTTTTTCGAAAAACTTTAAGCACTCATCAATATGCACATCCGTATGTGGCATGACTAGTGATTCATCAGCTAGACACTTCTTCAGATTGCAGATGTGGAATACATTATGAATACCACTGAGCTCTTCAGGCATGTTTAACTTGTAAGCCACTGTTCTGACACATTCGATAATCTTGAATGGTCCTATATATCTCGGGCTTGACTTACCTATCTTACCAAATCGCATTACCCCTTTCCAGGGTGATACCTTAAGTAACACTTTGTCACCAACCTCGAACTTCAGAGGTTTACGCCTTTTATCTGCGTAGCTTTTCTGCCTATCCCTGGTAGCTTTGAGACGATCTCTTATCTGCACAATTTTTTCTGTCGTCTCTAGGACTATATCAGGTCCTGTGAGTTGGACATCTCCAACTTCTGCCCAACAAATGGGCGTCCTGCACTTTCTCCCATATAACGCTTCAAAAGGTGTAGCTTGTATACTGGAATGATAGCTATTATTGTATGAAAATTCTATCAATGGAAGATGATCATCCCAACTTCCTCCTAAGACAATAACACATGCTCGTAGCATATCTTCGAGTGTTTGAATAGTACGCTCGCTTTAACCATCCGTCTGAGGATGGTATGCTGTGCTGAAGTTCAATCGAGTGCCTAGGGATTGCTGAAAGCTTTTCCAGAAATGCGATGTATACCTTGTATCCATATCAGAGATGATAGACACTGGCAGTCTGTGGAGAGATACAATCTCATCCACGTACAGCTGAGCTAATTTATCTGAGCTATGTGTTTCCTTAATAGGTAAGAAGTGGGCTGACTTAGTCAATCTATCCACTATAACCCAAACGGTGTCATTTCCTCGCTTTGTCTTTGGTAACTTAGTAATGAAATCCATAGTTACCATTTCCCACTTCCAGGTGGGAGGTTCAGGTTGTTGTAGCAAACCTGACGGCTTCTGGTGTTCGACTTTAACCTGAGCACATGTCAGACATTTGGCCACATAGGTGGCTATAGACTTTTTCAAACCTATCCACCAATAATTCGCCTTTAAGTCCTGGTACATCTTGTCACTTCCAGGATGAACAGAATACTTGGAACTGTGGGCTTCTTGAAGGATAACATCCCGAAGTCCTCCATAGATTGGAACCCATATTCGTCCATTCAATCTTAAGATTCCATCCTTGTCATATGATAATTGTTCAGCAGTGACTCCCAACTTTTCATTAGGATAGTTAGCTTCCAGTACAGCTTCCTTCTGTGCGGCTAACAACCTTTCATTCAAACTGTTTTTCAATTCAATGCTCTTGGCATTGATTCTTATGGGCTTAACCCTTTCCTTCCTGCTCAAAGCATTGGCAACTACATTCGCCTTGCCGGGATGGTATCGTATTTCCTAATCATAGTCATTTAAAGTCTCCATCCATCGTCGCTGTCTCATGTTCAGATCCTTCTGATTAAACAGATGTTGAAGGCTCTTGTGATCAGAATAGATCACACACTTGGTACCATATAAATAATTCCTCCAAAGTTTTAGCGCAAACACAACTGCACCCAACTCCAAGTCGTGGGTGGTGTAATTCTTTTCGTGCACCTTTAATTGTCGGGAAGCATAGGCAATCACCTTGCCTTTCTGCATCAGTACATATCCCATGCCAGTGTGTGATGCGTCGTAGTAAACCACAAATTCTTCAATCCCTTCAAGCAATGTCAACACAGGAGCATTGCTCAGTTTCTGCTTAAGTATATCAAACGATTCTTGTTGTTTAGGACCCCAATCAAACTTAATATTCTTCCTAGTTAATGAAGTTAGGGGTTCTGCAATCCTTGAGAAATTCTCAATAAAACGCCTGTAATATCCTGCCAATCCCAAGAAACTATGAATCTCTACGGGTGTCTTTGGTTCTTACCAATTCATGATAGCTTCAATCTTAGCGGGATCCACCTGGATACCACACTCACTAACCATATGTCCAAGGAATTGGACTTCCCGAAGCCAAAATTCACACTTTGAAAACTTGGCGTAAAGCTTTTCTTGTTGAAGAAGTTTAAGAATACAACGGAGATATTTCTCATGATCGGCTTGATTCTTTGAATAAATGAGGATGTCATCAATGAAGACGATGACAAAATTGTCCAAGTAGGGTTTGCAAACGTGATTCATGAGGTCCATGAATGCTGCTGGTGCATTAGTGAGCCCGAAAGGCATCACTAAGAACTCGTAGTGACCATATCAAGTTCTGAATGCAGTCTTGTACACATCTTCATCTCTAACCTTCAGCTGATGGTAACCTGACCTCAAGTCAATCTTGGAGAAGTAACTTGCTCCTTGGAGCTGATCGAACAGATCGTCGATCCTGGGCAATGGATATCTGTTTTTAATTGTAACCTTGTTTAGCTCTCGATAATCAATGCACAACCGCATTGATCCATCTTTCTTCTTAACAAACATAATAGGTGCTCCCTAAGGAGATGAGCTAGGTCTAATAAATCCCTTTGCTAATAAATCATCCAGTTGGGTTCTTAACTCTTTCATCTTAGTTGGGACTAACCGGTAAGGTGCTCTTGCAACAGGTACTGCTCCAGGTATAATGTTAATTCTAAACTCCACTTGCCTATCTGGGGGTAAACCAGGTAGTTCTTCAGGAAATACATCAGGGTATTCAGAAATGAAAGGGATGTCTTCAATCTTGGGCTTTGGCTCATCAATAGTCACTTGTGCCATAGAAATGACACAACCTTTCTTCATACACCTTGATTCCTTAAGCACAAACACTTGCTTAGGCAACCCATACTGAGTATCTCCTTGTATGGTAAGTGGCTCACCATACAGAGTCTTGAACACCACTTGTTTCTTGTCACAAACAATATGGGCTTAGTTATGAGATAACCAATCCATGCCTATCACTATATCGAAACCAGCTAATTTCAAAGGAAGTAAGGATAACGGAAAGGAGTGGTTCCTAATGGATATAAAACATCCATCTAGCATAGTTGAAGCAGTTTCTAGGGTACCATCGGCCAACTCTACTTCATATTTCACGCTTAGGGTTTTAACAGGTAAATTCAACAACTTACAAAACTTATCATCTACAAATGACTTATCCGCACCCGAATCAAATAACACCCTTGCATAAACATCATTTGTTGGTGCATCCGTCTGTCGCCTACGTCTTATATCGAGTCTTGTGTAGAATAGGCTAGAACAGGGCACGGAATCCAAGATATTGTATTTAAAAGTGATTCCGCTCCAAATGACATCTTGTCATTTGGAGCGAAATCCCTTATGTTCTAATTCCGCCCGTAGTGTTTATTGTTCTGATTTCGCTCATGAAGATAAGTTGTGATTTTGCTCCTGATGGTGAAGTGAAGCTAGGAGCGAAATCAGGATCCCTATATAAAGGATCACTTGGGGCGAAATCAAATAATAGTTCTAGGTCATTGTCATTCCGGTTGCCACGAAGTGCTGCCGAAGTGTTGTCAGAGCTTGTAATGGATTCAGTAATCAATAAAACAACAGTTAAAAGTGAATACGGCTGAGATTGCACCAAAACATTAGTTTCCGCCTCTTGTTTTGGATAAGAAATCTTCTGATTGACTCATATAGGTCCTAAATCGATCCTACAAGTGGTATCAGAGCTCAGGAGGAAGAGTTCTTGCCATTTCAGCTGTGTTTTCTGATTTTCTACTCCTTCTTCTTCAAATTTAAAATTTTTTCACTGTAAAACAGGTTAAAATTTTCACAGATCACGCGTAATCATGATTTGATAAACCCTTGAAAGTTTGAAAGCTAAAATCAAAGTAAAACTTGAAATTTTTGTGATGCCGCTCTAAAATGATCGTGCATATGATGATGTCAGCAGTACTTTGGACTTGATTTCGCTCGAAATCACAATTTATTTTTGATTTCGCTCCAAAGTTTCCAGCTGATTTCACTCGAAATAGAGGTTCAACTCGAGATTACAGTCTAATTCCGCTCCAGCTGATCATCGTCTGATTCCGCTCTAAGCATAAGCCTGATTCCGCTCCAGTTGTTCATCACATCTAATTCCTCTCCAAACTTCAAATTTGATTCCGCTCCAAGGGCACAGTAGTGATTTAGCTTGAATTTGAACTACTGATTCCGCTCCAAACCTGATTTCACCTAAAACTTGGAATTTGTGAATTTTTGAAATTTGAAACATGGACAACGAGTTCTACAATGCCTTTGCTAGTCCTATCACAATTACTCAGAATGCTTTGCTTGAAAATGAAACCGGGACATCACAGAAACCGCCTAAACTCTTGGATATTGATGATTACAATGGTTGGTCCGAACGCTTTGGAAATTGGGTTGAAGCGTATCACTTAGATGCTTGGGAACACACTGAAGTCCAATATGAAAGGCCCACAAGGAATGGTATTCAGTTAACAATCAGAGACATGAGTGCTGAGGAGAAAAAGAAGTATAGAGATGAGAAATTGATGGTGAGTTTGTTACAGCAAGCGATCAAAGAGGACATTCTGATTTTGCTTCAACATGATGGAAGTGCATATTCAATATGGACTGAATTGGAAGCAAAGTCTATAGGAAGTGATGATATGCTTAAAAACAAGATGTCTCTCATGAAGAAAGAATTTGATCTATTCCGTGGTTTGAAATCCGAAAATACCAAGCGGATTATTGAAAGATATTGTAACTTGGTGAGAAATATGACGAAGCTAGGCATCAAAAAGGATACTGATGAGTTGATTGAGAAACTTGCAGGTGCGTTACCATATGATACTTGGGGAACATTCCTGATGATGATGAGAAATAATCGGAAAGAATTTAAAAAGTTAACACTGGGAGAGTTCATCAAACATTTGGAAGCTCAAGAGATGGAGTAGAGGAAGATCGCGAGGATGAAGAACTACGATGGAGAACAAGACATCGGATTGTATTTAAAAAGTGGTGTTAGTGAAAAGACAAATTTATCTCAAAAGGTTGAAACTGCTTATAACGCAAAAGGTTCTTCTGAAAATACGTCTCAGGGATCAAGCAACACAACAGGATTCTCTTCATTTCCAATATATGATCCACAATTTTCTACGACAAAGAGTGGCAAAGTTCTTCAATGCAACATTGCCTTAAAGCTTGAAAATGATCAGAACTATACTGAAGAAGTTGCTAAAAGTCACATGTCTTTGTTGGTGACTGTGCTTGAATCCTATGGAGGATTAGCTGCAGGGAGGATCGGAAATCTAATGCTCACGAAAGAGGATTACGATCAAATTGATGCTGAGGAAATGGAATTGATGGATATTAAATGGTGTATGGCTAGTGTGTTGAGACGGGCTGAAAAGTTTAAACAAATCACAGGCAGAGATGATTTTCACGAGGCACATGTTTCACCTTTAGGTTTTGATAAGACTAAAGTTACTTGTTTTCGTTGCAGGGAAAAGGGACATTTCAAGAGAGAGTGCACAAATCGAGAAGCGAGTGGAGCTCAAAACCCTTTGGAAACAATGATTACTACAAAAAGGCGATTTATCATCAAGTCACACAACAGCCATATCAACAACAACAGGCACAGCATCAAGCACAAACTGCACATGGAAGGAATGTGATTAAAGATTCTAAGAGACTGTGTTTGGTTAATCAGGGCAAGGATGGTGGATTCAGTTGGGATAAATACATTCCAACAGACAGCAAAGTGTGCTTGGCAGATCATGATGATGAAAGATTACCTGAAGGTTTCAATTGGGAAAATTTTTTCCCAGACCAAGAATTCATGGACAAAGAGATATCCAAAGAGATGTCAAATGTTAAAACCTTTATTGCTAATGCTTATGATGAGTATTGGGCTGCAAAATACAGAAAAGTCAGGGAAGCTGAAAAAGAAAAATGGAGAAAAATTGAAGAAGAGGAAGAAGAAGAAGAAAGGTTAAAAGCTGAAGCTGAAGCCGAGAAAAAGAAAAGAGCTGAGTTTTACCAAACGAAAAGAACAGTCAAAGATGTTCAGCTTTTCTCAAAGCAGCTTCTGCTATTTCAAGAGTTTGCTGAGCTTCTTGTGTGAATTTGAAATCAAAGTTGATACTGAAGCAGTCAAAGTTCCTGAAAAGTGCTTGAATTGTGATTCTTTGAACATACAAAACAACGAGCTGCTACACAACATAAAAAGATTGAAAGAATCTTATGATACTTTGAACAGAGAGATTAACAAGTACACTGATTCGAACAGTGAACAAGCCGTCGCATTGAATACACTCAAAGGAGCTTACATGAGACAGCTTGATGATGTCAACTTCTACACAGAGAAGTGTGGTGAGCTGGAATTGAAGCTGGCAACACAAAGAATTGAAACTGAAAGAGTCAACAATTTATTGAAAAGTTACTCATGTTCTACTTTTGTTGTTGACAGGATTTACCCGATTGTTGAAAGAATGAAGACATTTGAGGAAGAGAAGACTTCGGAAGAAAAGAAGTCTGAGACAAAAGAAGATGATGAAGGGAAAATTTCTAGTGAGAAACCAAGTGTTGTCTATAACAAATGTCCACCCCCGGTCGAAAATGGATATTTGTCTCGAAATCCAAATTCTGAAAGAGTTAAACAGGCAACTAACTTACAGTGGGAGTCTGTGTCGTCAGATAACTTACCAGAAAATATTGATGTTACGTTCACATCGTCTGATACTGATCATGAGTTCAAGTTGATAAAAAGTGTCGTCGATCAGGTGTTAGACAAAGATGACATAGAGGAGTCAAAAGCGGAGTCAAAATCTGAGTCAAAGTCTGGGTCCGACAAGTCAAAGTCAACAATCAAAAAGGACAAACGGGTTTATGATAAGGAATTTTTACTATCAAAATCTAATTTGGATGACGAACCGGTCAAAGTAGCATATACTTTGAAAGATTCTGACAAATTATATTCTGATGAGATTTTTCCAATAAGAGGTGTTAAAACTGAAATGATTAAAAAGGTTTTTAAACTAACAGAAATCAACATTTCTGAAATAAAAGATATTAATCTTTCTAAAAATCCAAGACATTACACCTCAAGAGTGCAACAAAGATTAAACAAGAAAAAGGGTTACAGTTCTGGTTCTGGTATTCATAAAAAACCAAACCATAACTGTAATTTTAAAAAGAAAGGATTAGGATTTAATCAACCGAAAAATTATAAAAATGAAAAAGTTTATAAACCAAAAACTGTGTTTGTTTCAGGAAAATCATTAGAAGCTGAGAAAGAGCAAGCTTTCAGAAAGCAGACAAATCAAGAATTCCTTGCAAAGAAGTAAGAGGACATGAAGAAGAGTATTGCTCAGAAGAAGACAGAGACGAGAACTTGTTTTCAGTGTAAAACAGTCGGTCATATTGCAAGGAATTGTCCAAAGGCAATACAGACAAAACAGGGAGTCTCTGGTAAACTCAAAGAAAAAGTTGTTGAGAAAACTGAATTTACAACCAAAAAAATTACAGGCTTTGAAAATTCAACTTTTGAGGTTGGTGAATGTTCAAAGAATGTGGTAAAACGAAAAGAAAATCTAAAAAACCAAATATGGGTGGTTAAGGGTTCAGGAAACAGTTCTGGTGATGAATCTGATTCCACAAAATCAGAGGAGCCACGTGTTGAAAGAAAAATTGAGAAATCAGTTCCAAAAGTGGATGATGTGAATTTTCCACCTTTGCGGGCTGAAAATTTTAAGAAGAAAGTTGGAAAAGTTGAAATTTCAAATCAATTTTATTTTGACAAGAAGAAATTTGATGTTGATAAGGCTTTCAATAGAAATGTGAAACACATTTTTGGAAAAATGGTCGATGGTAAGGCCAAAGGAGTTAAAGAATTCTATGCATCCAAAATGAATGTTCACAAGTCTGTTGAAAGTAAAGATGAAGAAGAGGTTGTTACACCCAAGGAAGGTCAGGCTTGGGTGGATATATTTTTCAAACATTAAAAACCTGACTTGCCGGAGCTCCCAAGTTGGTAATCGCGGAGCATGAATCGGCATCTTTCATTGTGTATGAAAATTGTTTTTGTATAATTGTGAATTGCCGGAACTCCCAGATTGGTAAGTGTGGAGTAGGAATCGGCACCTTGAGAATTCAACCAACAGATGATGTTTGGTTGAAAATGCTTGATTGGATTGATCTTAAAAGTGGTAAATCAGGGACATTAAATTGTATCTGATTTTCTACAACTACAAGTGGTTGAAAAACAATGTGATGAACCATACCCCTAACCTACCAATGGTTTTACAAAATCAACACAACTTATTTTCCGGAAAAACCATTTGATTAAAACAAACTTAAGTGTTTTGAGATCATAATGGGAAAATAGTTTGTTGTGAGGGGGAGTTCTGATTGTTTATGCCAAGTGGATGGCGAATTGAGGCAATTCGATATCAGTTGTCATGTTCTTGTACAGTTTGTTTTCAATTTTCTTTAGATGTATTTGTATTTTAGGGGGAGTATAATTTCAGAAAATCCAAAAACATTAGAAAATTTGAAAAAGCCAAAAACATGATAAAATGAAAAATGAGTTTTTGTTACATAAAAGAGGAAATGATAGTACATCAGTAGACTGTCACAACACGCTAAAGAAATGGAAAGTTAAAATGTGATAAACGGTCTCACTAAAGATGTGACGGTAGGCTCAGCTAGAATAGTAGATTTGTGATAACAATACAAACCTAAATGAAAAAGCCTAGTTCTAGTGGGAAACATGGTCGAAAGCATAGTACTTAGTTTTGTCCTTCTTGACTGTGTGCCTACTCAGTAATCGCTGATTGTCAAAAGACATAAAACTGGTTAAGTTTGTGGACTTTCACAACTTTGCTAAAAAGTTGCTGTGATTGTGCATTTCATTTTGCAAAGATTTAAACTTGTCTTATTTCTTTATTTTGTTTAAGCATCGGACATCCTCTACGTATACGTGAGTATCGGCCTGGATGTTGTTGCCTAATCGTTCTGCTTTATTTTCTTTGGTGTTTCGTTTAAGCTTTGGATCACCTCTGCGTATACGGGAGTATCGACCTGGTGGTTAAAGCCTAAACAACTTCAACTTGTTTTATTTTTCTTATTTTGTTTAAACATTGGACTTTCTCTGTGTATACAGAAGTATCGACCTGATTGTTAATTGAAGGGGTAAGGTCCCAAAAACCTCATAAAAAAGATTTGAGACCATACCACAAACTAACCTTTCAACCTTTTTGACCTTGCGCGGCCGCGCATCGGTCTTACTGAAGGAAGAAAGTAACCTGCAATCTATAGTCACGCACCCAAAGGAAAACATGAATCCTTGCGCCTTCTCCCATCAGCAAAGGACAAAAATCCTGAGATCAATATCTCCGCCTAAATATCCAGACATGGATATTTACTCAGACTTAGAATTTATTCTGTCAGTGGTCCTCACCCAATAAAGTGCCACACCGGATTACAACAGTAATCTTCTAGAAGGAATACAATCATGCACCACCCAGACGGTTATAACCATCTGGACACGTGTCATTATCATGAGTACCCCTTAAGTCACAACGATAGCATGCAAATTGGAGAGTAATCTCCACTTAATCACTTTCCACGTGGCAACTCCCTAGCCATAGAACAAACCACGATCCGTGTGCATTCACATCGGATCGAGACAACTTAACGTTGGATCAAGGAGTTGGACGGAAGGAAACATAACCAATAACGGGAATAGCATTTTCCGTTATCTTTTCAATAACGGGTTTTCCCGCCCAAGAGACTCCCGGTTATAAATACGAGAACTGTTCAGGTTTGAATTCAGAACACACACACTTCTCAAATACATTCTCTGCTCCATTACCAATACTTATTCTCACACCGGAGTCAGGTCAAGGAGAGAACCCTCTTCTCCCCTTGGCGAGGCTAACGGTGTTCTTTTTTGCAGAATCATCGGAGAAGAAGATCGGCTGCAACTGAATCAATCGAGAGAGAGCTAACCTTTTTATGCGGATTCAAACCCCCTAGATATTTCGGTTCCGACCATTTATCTAGTGTTTCTTCATTGGCGCCCACCGATTCCTCTGTTTTCTAGTTCTATCTCGTTTCGATTCAGTTCTCTTCATTTTCTGTTTTTCATATGGCAGAAAATTCGTCATCTCACCGACAACTTGGTCCTCGACCAAACATCGGAAACAATTTACAAGTAGAAGGAATCCTGGAAGATGCCTCGGACGATAACGAGGTTCAATCCAATCGAGCAAATGATCCTGTCACTCCAGGAATGTTACCAGCAAACCCTGCTCAATCAATCTTACCACCAGGAGAAACTCCGATATCATGGTATGTCCGGTCTCAAGGGGCATTAAACGCAGTATACACACAACTGTGTACTCAAACTGCTCCCCTGACCCAATCACGGAGACCCGGATCTCGTGCTCATGCCTCCCAACGAGAAGAATCAACTTATGAAGATACAGAAGTTCGTGCCAGATCCACGTCTCAACGCGAGTACATTCAGTCAGGCAGTTACCAGAGGCAACATCACGGAGAACCACATCATCGTCGAAGACAATCGGTTCATGACAGGTTGGGTTCCCAACGGGATACCCACACCGATGAATCCGATCCAACATACCATTTGAATGCAAACAATAGTGTGTTCAATCGACTGCAGCCAAACTATAACAAATGCAGACCTCGAGCGGTTTATAACCCTGAGGCAGAACATAACTATGACTTAGTTTACCGCCCTGCAGAAGCGGCGGAAAACTCGAAGTTCATACTGGAGATAGCTCTGGCCCCATTGGAGAAGGCAAAATTACCATCTAACGTTGGGAAATTCAATGGGTTAACTAACCCTGATGATCATCTGAGAGTATTCACCAGCGCAGGGTTGGTTGGCGGTTGGACTCTTCCGCTATGGTGTCATTTGTTTGTACAAACATTAACCGGCCCATCGCGAATCTGGTTTGATAACCTACCAACGGGACAGATCGAGTCGTGGAAAGATCTGCGTGAAAAGTTTTTAACACACTTCAGCCAGCAACGGCGTTCCATGCGTGATACATCCGACGTCATGAACATCTGGCGCCGCGATGACGAGAATCTGGAGGATTTTATCACCAGATACAATAAAGAAGTGTTGGAGATTGGCGGTGTTAACGAACAACTAATCCGTGCTCAGTTCAAGTACGCGGTTAGATGTGACGACTTGGTTAAGGTATTATCTGGAACAGAGGGCCTTCCCAAAAGTTGGGAGAAGATAATGGCGGCGGCCAAGGTTTATGCGCAGACCGAGAAAAACCATACTACCAACAGGCCACCACCACCACACAACAGGCCCACAGACTTAAGCTTAACCGGTGAAAGGAGGTTCAAAAAGTCATGGCGCGAGTCATCAGGAAGTCGTTCCTCTGAAGATGCCCGCACAACAATTAACAAACTCTCTGCACAAAGAGAGAACAAGCACGAAAATAGGGAGAGGCAGTGGACTCCCCTAACAAAGACCCCGGCGGAGGTTTTGAGTACTGAGGACTATCAATTCAAACCTCCGATCCCGATGAAGAGTAAACGTGGTCAAGACCCGGCGCAATACTGCGAATATCATAAAGACAACAGGCATACCACGAACAACTGCATATCTCTGCGCACGGAAATAGAGAAAGCCCTCAAAAATGGAGAAGTTACGCATTTACTCCAGAATATGCGCAAGGAGATTAAGCAGATTACCCGGGGAGAAGAAGGCCCAGGCAAACGGGCCAGAACTTAAGTAATGACTCTATAAGTTTCCCACAGAAAGACATGACCCATCAAATACGGCGGAACTATCAGAGAGTAAGTTAAGTTCCATTTAATTATCAGAAAAACTTTGTAAAGCCTCTGAGCTCTATCCATGAATAAAATTACAAAGTTTCTATTATTTTTGTGTTTACAAAGTGCATGCAATTTCTTTTTAGTAAGCGCAAAAACATTATGGTCGTATAAAACATGCTCCATGCGTGGTCAGTGATCACGTCACAAACGACCATAAACTCACACATGAGCTTTATACAAACATTCATTCGCCTTACTCAATAAAAGCAATTGTACTCATGCAAAATATTGTAAAGTCATTTAACAAAACAAATAGAAACATGCTATTATCAGCGTACAGATACGCCCAAAGAGTTTCAAACACAGCAGTGTTTAGAATACTTGCGCAGCAGCGCACCATCAAAACAGGGATCTACATCCCGCATAAAAAATTGTTCAAATACAATTTCATACTACTCTAAATCTTCACCCCCATCCGGAAAGATTTCTTTGAGTTGCGCCACGTGATCGTCCGATTGCAGCGCCACATTTATCAGTTCCATGACTGGAAGTTGTAAATTATTAAACTCTGTTTTCATGGAAGCAAGCGCGGCAGCAGTATTTACGCCAAAAGTTGCAGACTTGCTATCATCCCAGTTGACCTTCAACGCGCCTTTCACATGTTGGGAACATTCTGCATAACTTTTCGCATACCCATCTCGTCGCGCAGCAACCATTAAGTTAGCAACAGTTTTATCTAGCTCTTCAGAGTTTAATACAGACTCAGCAACCTGTGTAATCAAGCGAAAGTAAGTAAAAAAAAAGGAAAGAGAAACGAAGCGCATATATGATTTCACAACAAAAAGAAGAAAAGGAACTTACACAGGCAATCCCGCGATCCTTCAACCAGGCCATATCATTCTTTAAAGGTTCAAGCTCGCTTTCCGCTGAAACCCGCGCCATTTCTGAATTTTCCAGTTTCTCTTCAACCTCAGTCAAACGGCGGGAGGTTTCAGTATTCTCGGAATGCGCAAGCTCCAGATCCTTCTTCAATTGTTCCTGGTCAGAAACCAAAGCAGTAAGTTCCTCTAACTCTTTATCTCTAAGGGTAAGAGTGGCGAATGCTTGTACCTCCCGTTGCTCACTGCGTTCCCTATGAGAACGCGCCTCCGCCAACATAGCTTCCATATCAGCTTTCTCTTTCTTCAATTTTTCTACCTCCGCATCTTGGCTCTTCAATTTTTCAACCTCAGCTTTAAGGTTATTAATAATGTTACGAAGGTTTGCTTTCTCAACATTGTCTTTCTCGCAAATTTTCCTCCAATTTTTGCGTTCCTCGGACAGGAGAGCAGCTTCAGCTTCTGCTTTTCTTTTCCAACCAGCAACAGACCATTCCTCAGTTTTGCGCTTAGCTTCAAACTTGGCTTGCTCAGCTTCTAATTTGGCCTTCAACTGAGCCATACGTTTTTCGTCTTTGGCAAACTTCTTCTGAGAGGCCATAAAAGAGGCCTGCTCCTTATGCATACTATACCACTCACGTACTATGAAGTGAGTGGTAGAGACATGGGAAGCAGTTTATGTAAGATAAGACTGATACGTCTGCTCATAAGATCGACCTTCCTGAAACTTGACCTCTCCAGGAGGAAGTATTCCCTGCAACCAGTCTTGGCACACATGCCAATCCGAAAAAGTATCGCCTTTCTTTAAATGCCAAACAGGGGCGTGAGGATCAGCAGCATCCTTCTCTGAGTAAGTCCGATAGTAGTAATCTCCCAAGGTTTCTTCTGGACGAATCAGAGATTGTTTATCAACACCAGCAGACGAGCCTGGTTCCTCAGTTGTGACCCTCTCAATACGTTCCGGCATAGTATCAGAAGGTCTAGGGGAAGAAGATTGATTTTTTTCAACAGTCTGCTCTGTCCCCAAATCCTGAACAACAGCTTCAGGAGTTGGTGGATTATCAGCACCATCCACTACGCTCGGTTCAACAATCTTTTCAGCTTCTGTATCAACACTTACAGGTTTCTCAGCCTCAACAGTTTTCTCCACTCCATCCCCAGCAACTTCTATAGGCTCTAACGGGTCTGCAACAGAAGTACGCGGAGGAGTGGAGGGAAGTTCTTCATTAACCACAGATTGCACTTCTGTGGGAATAGGGGAAACAGGAACTTCTGGACAAGTAAAAATCTGTAAGAGTTCAGTCCGCTTAAAGAAAACAAGGAGAAATGACACTTACCAGGAACAGATTCCGAAACAAAAGCATCAAGATTCCCTTTCCTGGTAATTTTCTTCCTTTGCACTTTCTTAGGAGGTTGACCCTCCGCGTCAGTATCAGCTTCTTTCCTTTTACCAGCACCAAGTGTTCGGGGCTAGAATCCAAATCGATTGGCTCATTCGGATTAGAAGGAGGAATATCAGCAGAATCCCTTGGTTCAGACCTCGGTTCCCGTATAGTCACTGCAGGAGTAAGACCCTCCAAAGTGTCAGAAACCACCACATAATCACACCTGGAGTCAGAGGAACGGCGCGTACCTTTCTTCTCTCCAACATTCTTCGACTTCAAAGGTTGAGCTTTAACAGTCTCACTTCTCTTTGGCACAGAAGTAGAGGCCGTTGCGCGTTTCTTCTTCTCAGGGCCTATGCCCAAATTCAACAACTCACCTACAAAAGCGCGGAACAAAATTCACTCACAAAGCGCAACAAGGAAAAACAAAACAGATATAACTTACCAGCACCAGAGGCTGGTTGAACAGCTAGGTCCGCATCCTGCGGAAGAACAAAATTTCTTACAATACGATGATACCAGAGCTCCTCTTCAGGTTTCTTCTTGATGGTTCCCATTTTTCCACCTTCCCTCTTGAAGGCAACAACATACAGAGAAACAACTACATTCGAAGGGAGAGCAGGTCAAAAAAAAAAGAGAAGAAGACAAAAAGGGAAAAACCCCAAACTTACTATGACCATCCTCTATGTATACGGGTTTATCATCACGTTCCATCTTCCAGTTCAAACTCATGCCGACTCCGACAAGAGCTTTCTCCGGCAACGCAATATTCGGCACATCTTTCAGATCTTGGTACCAGTTCTCATCAACAGGAGTCTGCAGCGTTTCAATCGGAACGTGTCCTTTCCCCTTAAAATCATCTTCACCGGAATCACTCCGGCCTTGATAAAGAAGAATTTTTGCTTCCAATCATGGAAGGATTTTGGGGGTTGCAGTAAAATCTTCTTCGCAGAAGCTCTCTGAACAAACGAATAGAACCCCTGGGTACAATGCATCTGATGAAAAACCCTAAATCGAAGAACAGTCGGTTCAACATGCATCGTCCGGCACACAAATTCAAAATGCCGAACCCTAACCATACCAATAAGGTGAAGTTGGGAAATATGAAGTTTGTAAAATCCAAGAACGTCAAGGAAAAATCTGGTAACAGGCAAGCGAAAGTTACCGTCACAGAAAAAATCCCAAAAGAGGGTAATGTACCCGGCCGGAGCGTTCGCTGCCGTTTGCCCCTCTTCAGGATACAAAGCACCCCAGTTCTCCGGAAATTTGAGATTCTGAATCAAACCCTCAAAGGACGCCCTTGTCCACTTCAACGGTGGGAGTTCAGTCGTCATTTCTTCAGTAGGATCTTCTTGATGTTCTCCGGTTGACATAAAGAAGGAACAACGAAGTTTTCGGTAGAAAAAGAAATGAGGAAAGTTTTTTCAACAAAGACAATGATTATACAGAAGAGGTTATCCATACGTTATATATACTTATCATAATAAATAGCATCGGTAACCGTCACAGCGACTGTTCCGGGTATCACAGTTCCCCAAGCAACAGAAAAAGGAAATGTCAGAACACACACGCGTTTATACGCGCACGTGTAAGACACGGACAGTAAAAAACAACTGACAATGACAGGTTGTCAAAATCAATTTACTGCACCAGCCTCAAGTCAAATATTTTCCATAAAAAATCTTTACAAAATCGAAGAATTCAATCTTCTCATAGAAGATTTCTTATTTCCCGCGCCCAAAAACATTTCCCTCTCATAAGTCCATTGCTCCACCTATTTGCATAAGTACAACACTAGACTGGGGGGACTTGAAGGGGTAAGGTCCCAAAAACCCCATAAAAAGGATTTGAGACCATACCACAAACTAACCTTTCAACCTTTTTGACCTTGCGCGGCCGCGCATCAGTCTTACAGAAGGAAGAAAGTAACCAGCAATCTATAGTCACGCGCCCAAAGGAAAACATGAATCCTTGCGCCTTCTCCCATCAGCAAAGGACAAAAATCCTGAGATCAATATCTCCGCCTAAATATCCAGACCTGGATATTTACTCAGACTTAGAATTTATTCTGTCAGTGGTCCTCACCCAATAAAGTGCCACACCGGATTACAACAGTAATCTTCTAGAAGGAATACAATCATGCACCACCCAGACGGTTATAACCGTCTGGACACGTGTCATTATCATGAGTACCCCTTAAGTCACAACGATAGCATGCAAATTGGAGAGTAATCTCCACTTAATCACTTTCCACGTGGCAACTCCCCAGCCATAGATCAAACCACGATCCGTGTGCATTCACATCGGATCGAGACAACTTAACGTTGGATCAAGGAGTTGGACGGAAGGAAATGTAACCAATAACGGGAATAGCATTTTCCGTTATCTTTTCAATAACGGGTTTTCCCGCAAAAGAGACTCCCGGTTATAAATACGAGAACTGTTCAGGTATGAATTCAGAACACACACACTTCTCAAATACATTCTCTTCTCCATTACCAATACTTATTCTCACACCGGAGTCGGGTCAAGGAGAGAACCCTCTTCTCCCCTTGGCGAGGCTAACGGTGTTCTTTTTTGCAGAATCATCGGAGAAGAAGATCGGCTGCAACTGAATCAATCGAGAGAGAGCTAACCTTTTTATGCGGATTCAAACCCCCTAGATATTTCGGTTCCGACCATTTATCTAGTGTTTCTTCATTAATGTTTAAACATTCTGCTTTGTTTTCGCACAAATCACAGTTGATAAAAGTTTAAAGGCATTACTTGAGTTAGTGTATTGCATGATGAGGGGATATGCTGAGATCGTGGGTCCATAAGAACTTAGTGCAAAATTAATATACCTTAACGTATCGGTAAGCATTTTGAAAGTTTTTAGATTGAGTTTAAGTGGACAACAATATCGTCAATCAATGTGAATCGTTTAGAGCTTAAAATGAAATCAAGCTTAACGGTGTTAGTGATTTGTCTCATAAACTGATATGATCCTCTTGCACGAACTCACAAAAATAGTGTATGTAAATATTTCTTTTACTGTATTTCATTACTTTCAAAAATACAAAAAGATTTTAAGTGTGTTTTAGCATAAATTTTGTAAAAATCGAAAAAGATTTTCGACAACTGGTGTTGAAAAGCTGATTTTCAAAATTCCAAGTGCTAAACTTGATGAACAGGTTTGGGAGAGAGTGTATGAAGAAGTTTTTACAAGTGGTTTGCACTGAATAAATCATTTTTTGAATATTTCGTGAAAATGGTTTCTAAATTTTAAAGATTTAATCTTTGAGAAACTTATGTATGTGGTAGAGAATTGCATATATGAAGATTGACCAAAGCCAGATTCCGATATCTGAACAGATGATGATTTCCAGACTGTGATCCTAGCTTAGTGAGAGGGGGAGTCTGAGGACATCAAAAGAGAGTTCAGAGTTAGTTTGTGATTCTGGAAGAAAGAGAAAGAGATTGATTGAGGATGCTAATACTTCGGAGAGAAGCATGAAGACTGATAAAGACTGAAGGTTTGACAACCGAAGACTCGACACTGAAGACTCCGTCAACATCCGAGGGGGAGTTTGTTGGTGCATCCGTCTGTCCCCTACGTCTTATATCGAGTCTTGTGTAGAATAGGCTAGAACAGGGCACGGAATCCAAGAAATTGTATTTAGATGTGATTCCGCTCCAAATGACATCTTGTCATTTGGAGCGAAACCCCTTATGTTCTGATTCCGCCCGTAGTGTTTATTGTTCTGATTTTGCTCATGAAGATAAGTTGTGATTTCGCTCCTGATGGTGAAGTGAAGCTAGGAGCGAAATCAGGATCCCTATATAAAGGATCACTTGGGGCGAAATCAAATAATAGTTCTAGGTCATTGTCATTCTGGTTGCCACGAAGTTCTGCCGAAGTGTTGTCAGAGCTTGTAATCGATTCAGTAATCAATAAAACAACAGTTAAAAGTGAATACGGCTGAGATTGCACCAAAACATTAGTTTCGCCTCTTGTTTTGGATAAGAAATCTTCTGATTGAATCATATAGGTCCTAAATCGATCCTACATCATTTATAAGGAAAGTACCTGTTATCACATTATCATCCTGAACGGATTCTCGTGCATCCATTCGAAAGACCCTTGCATTGGTCTTTTTGACTTCTTCAGGATTTTTTGGCATACTTAGGGCAATTGGTCTTGATGTGCCCTTTCTCATTACAGTTATAGCACATTGCATCTTTTATCTTCTTGCACTATATCGTCTTGTGCTCATTTGACTTACAAATCCCACAAGCTCTTGGCTGTGATTGGGATTATGACTCGTATCTGCACCTCCCCAAATGGCGCTTCTTATAGATTTTGCATTTGGGCTTCTCGCCCGACTGTTGGTCATCTTTCTTGAACCCTGAACTCTTCCTGTGGTCAGAGTTCCCTTTGTGCTTCTTGTTTGAACGGTTTGAGTTTTCATCCTCATGTTTTCTCTTCACTATATCAGAATTTCTTAGCGATCTCTGCCTGACCACATCAAGGGTAAGCGATAGTGCCATATCGGCTACAAATCTAAAGGTAGTCAGTCGAGATGCCTTTACACTGACTTTGATCTCTGAGGCTAAACCCCCAATGAAACGGGCTATCCGCTTTGGTTCCGGCGTCACTAAGTAAGGAACCAATCGGGACATAGTATTAAAACTCGTAAGATAAGCCTGACAATCCAAATTCTTCATAACCAATGTCAGGAAATCGGTCTCGATCTTCTCAACCTCATGTTGAGGGCAGTAATTTTCTTTGATGAGAGTAATGAACTGCTCCCAAGACATGCCATACAAATGGACTTTTCCAGTAGCTTGGATCAGAGACCTCCACCAAGCTAGCGCTTCTCCTTTAAATGACTGAGATACAAACTTCACAACGTCCCTATCAGCGCAACCACTGATATCAACCACAGTGTCAATTTCATCGAGCCAAGTCATACAATCAACGGCTCCTTTCTCCCCTGTGAAGTCTCTAGGCTTGCAGGAGACGAAATACTTATATGTACAGGACTTACCACGTGGTTCTTGTTTGAGCTCAATCTTCTTCGACGGAACACTATACTGATTTGAGGAGTGATGATCGTCATCCCTCCTTGATCCATTATGTTTAGGAGGTGGCTTACTATGAGCCTCAGGGTGAGTCTTAGGATTAGAATGGGGTACAGATGAGGTCTTGCTTCGAGTACCACTTGACTTATTAAACTTCCTATCTATGGCCTTGGTAACAGCATTATCAATCAATGCTTGAAGTTTCGTACCAGTTATGTTGATCCTAGTAGTATCATGATTTTTCCTTGGATGACTGTTGACTTCTTCAAACTCTGCCATGTAGCTTGATTGCTACATAAAATGATGACAATGATTTCTTAGAGGTTTATAATAGATTTGTCATCTTATTAACTTATTAACCATTGTATTAAAGAACCATATTGGTTAATTTGTTATGTATTTTATTCAGGATTGTTCATTAATAACCCTTAGTTATAATTAAATATAATAATGGCACAAAAGGCCAAGTCACATGGACACATTCAAATTTTAAGTCAAGATCTTATAGGATCGAGGTACTAAGGCTTGAATCATAGTTCATTACCCATTCTTGACAGGGAGTTATAGGCTACAACTGTCTTTTGTCTTATATGACAATGATTATGGCCCGTATGCATTACATCACAATTGGATGTTTAAATAATAAAGAAGGAATTGGAAGAATCCAATATAAGAATGACATGTGTCATTTTAACGAATCACATCTGTCAGGAGTGTTAACATGTTTTCAAATGTTAGCAAGGGTTCGAACCCTTTTTAGACAGGTTTTACCATCATAGCCAGGTCTTATAATGACATGCAGGCTAGGTTATACCCTTTTAGATTCTTATTAATATTTAATGCAGAGCAATTATAAATTGAGATGTTTTAGGACATATTATATATGTTAAAATCTCTTAAAGAAACTTCTCATAAAAGTCTTAAAATTACAACAATGCCCTAAACGGGTCTTTAAAGAAATAGCATTGTCCACGCAGGGACTAAAAGATAATTATGTCCTTATAAGGACTATTAGGGAAAAGAAATACAACAAGAGAGTTTCTTCTTCATCTTAGTCCTGAAAGACTCCTCCTTGGTTTACTGTATGCGGTATGGTTACTGAAGGTTTTGGTGGGTAGTCGAAATCCTCCATGCTAGGGACCTTAACAGAAGTGGAATCCAAGGATTTTATAGTTAGCAAATAATATGGATCACGGATAGGGTCCGGACAGGTATAATCCAAGTTTGGGATTCCAAGACTTGGAGGTAAGAAATATGGATCATTCGGGTCCATAGGTATCATTTTCGGAGTGGGAGCCTCAAGGACTTCTAGTATGGGCTCCTCTGACGTCGGCTTCTCAATTGAAGTTTCAAAAGTCTCAGGTAAGGGGGTTGGAACATGGTTAATGGTTTCAATTGGTTTGATTTTGGGAATGGGTCCAAAAAGATCCTTCCTCCATACTGGGCGTACGCTTATTAGAGTTGTGGTACGGAGCTTACCACTCTTAAACTTCGGGTTTGAAGAACTTCCACCAATGGCAGCTTTACTCGGTGACATGTTCCTGAAATACACAATTATCGAAAATAATATATACCTATTAAGGATGAGATTATTCCTAGTTCAAGTCTAGACTCGGAAGTCGAGGAATGTGCAACTGTGTCATTGAGATTAAACACAAAAGGCTAGTGTTTAATTCCCTCAATGTTGGCTCAGATACCAACCTGTCACACCCCGATATTTCCACGTATTACCGGTGGGCCCGGTGGGGAGTATCGTGACGTAGTTGATATCATCATAGACAATTTATCACAGTTTATATACACAGCGGAAGTTGAAAGATAAAATCATTACAAACCGAATGAAAGTAATATCATTTATTACAAAACAGTTGTAAAGGATCCACAGGCGGATCAAAGTTAAAAAGAAATATTGTTCAACAGATTTATAACATCTAAGCTTGCAAGACTCTTTATTGATGCTAGGAGTAGCCAGCCTATTCCGTTTAGTACCTGCACTTAACCTTTTTGGAAAATACGTCAGTTTACACTGGTAAATACAATTAACCGACTCATTTTGAAAATGTTTAAGAAAATTGATTTGAATGCACAAGGCACAAAATAATCTTTTATAACTTGGGATAATTATATATAAACTTGTAAAAGAATTACATGTTCGTTATACATTCAGTAGCCCGGGCTGAATACCGGGTTAAAGATTAATAGACACACCACATGATATAATCCCGCGGCGAGTTATTCTCGAACCGTCGGTTATACCTTTTTATATATATATATGCACCGGCAGGTGTATGCCTACACCCCGTGCTTAGGTCGTGGCCATTTCAATGAATGATGCCAAGGATATCCAGGACATGGTCATTAACCCCCCAAAGGCTTTAAGCAAACAAAACAGATTAAACGGGTCATCTTAATAAATTAACCTTCATATGATTAACAATTCAATGCCCGACCAAGCAGTATTTTATATACCGTACCCCATGCTCGTATAAGGGAAAATAAGTTAAAAGTATTTACCTGAGCAAGTATATATCACAATCAGTGAGTGCAAGTATCTTTTACTGGTCTCCTAGTCTAGAACGAAGGTTTTAATAACCTATTAGATTCCTAACGGGTCTTAATTTAGTCTAAACTTAGACATGTTAGTTTTAAAGGAAGATACACGGTTCGAAACGCATGATTAAGCGAAGACCGGAATAGAATGTGGTTTAGACCTAACAAGTTTGTATACTTGTATAATATGGGTAAACTAAACACATTCTGGATTTTGAGATAAAAATGATACGGTTTGACCCGTTTTGGCTAATTTATGCAAACTAGTTACATAAACCGTACCGAACGCGAAAATGCATAACGGGTAACCACAAGAGTCATATACAGGTTTCCTAAGTTAATATGCCCTAAATATGTTGTGATATCAGTAGGATACCTTCCATTATGCCCAAAATGGATTTAAACTCAAATTATGCCCCATAGGGGTATTTTGGTCATTTTAAAGCTTATAAAAGAGTTTAGTTATTAATCTGAGTTTCAGGTCTGATATAGTCAGTAAAAATATTTATTTTTATAAGTCATAACAGTAGGGTATAGCATATATGTGAAATTTATCATTTATAACCAAACTATGCACCGTAGGGGCATTTTGGTAATTTCACAGAAGTTTAAAAGGTCAAATTCGGAAATCTAGGTTCAAAACTTTTACCTACTATTAAAATATAGAAATTTACTTAAAACATCAGTAGGTATTAAGTCTTATATGATAAAAATAGTTTTAATCCATACTATGCGTTTAAAACGCGTAAAAAGTCGCTTTTAAGCGATTTTCGGGTTATATAAGAAAAGCTGATATTTTTATCATTCAAGAAGGCTTAAAATATTTTATTTATCATATAAAATTTGTAGCAAAAAGTTTGGTATCAAAATGTTATGTAAAACTCTTTTTATTCAAGAAAAGGGTATAATCGACTTTTACCGAATCAAAGCTAGAACCCTATGTTATGCTCACATTAAAAATAAATAAAAATCTTCAAAAATCCCTAAATAATGTATTACATCAGTGGGTAAAAGGTTTGGTGTAAAAATTCGGGTTTAAAAATAGGCTTTATGCCAAATATGCCGTTTAATTAATAAAAAGCTTTCAATTTACGCTATTGAGCATAACTCTTAATCTAGACCTTAAACTGATGTCAAATTTTTAGGACAAGTTTATAAATCAGTAATAAAGGTTTTTGTCCTCTCACATTTTCAAAAATCTTTTTTTAAGGTCAAAAGGGCATAATGGTCAACATTTAGGCATATAACGAAAACATGCAAATGAATCGGATAACTAAGGAATCAAGTTGTATAACCTCAGAGGGTTACACTAACCTTTAACCTGGTCCTAAAAGAGCTCTAAGGAATTTCTAAAATATGATACATTGGATCAGAACTGAAAGTCAAAGCAAAAGTCTACTTTTGCAACTTTCGGTTCCGAACCGAGCTTAAACTGAAAATTGTCGGGTTGAACATGCTTAGACATGTTCTTACATTAATTAACAAGTTATATAAGTGATAAAACAGGTTCCATAGCTTCTACATTGTTAATTATGTGTTTATGCAAAAATTTGCTTTCTGTTGACTTTTTATAATTAAGTTTGACCCGACAATTGACCTAGTTAGAGTGGGAATCAGAGGGTGCCCTTTTAAGGGTTTATTACCCACATAATTACTAACTCAAAGCTACTTTCAATTCGAGAATTGACTGGACCATTAGTGATTAATCACTAAGTCAAACCTTAATTATGACGGGTTTGACTTTAGGCCATTAAACTAATAAAATACAAATTAAAAAGGGTCAAGGAAGCTTACAAAGGTCCTAAGCACGATTTTGGAACTTAGGGAAACTTGTTTGATGACCAGAGAGCTCCAAAGAAGAGTCTTGGATGATTTTTGAAGTGAACAAGTTAAGTGTTGCAACTTATGTTCCTTATATAGGGACTTTAATCTCATAAGATGATGCCAACAAGGTCTATGGGTGATTCCTGATCATCCCCAAGTGTCCCTATGCATGAAAAACCATCAAACAAGCCTCTAGAATCGAATACAAGGCTTCTAAGGTGGTGCAACCTGCTGTACTCGCATCTGTGCATGAAATCTGTCCAGGTCAGGCCGTCGCATTGCACGACCGCTGAAGGGGAAGGTGGTGGCGCAGCGCCACCAAGTGGCTTACCTGATCAGCATCTTTCAAACAATGACATTTCACCCCCTGGACCTTCTAAAACGTAATTTCTTCCATTTTAAGCACATTTAACCCATTTAACTTATATTTCTATGATCCATGAGATATAATCAAACACCGTTAGGTCCGGTTTCGTTAAATGATAACTGAAAACATAAGTTTTGGCTTGTTGACACTTTTAACCCCTTAATTACGAAAGTTAGCGTATCTTTCTCATACGTTATCGAAACCTTGTGAAATTTTTATCACTTATTCTTGGGAGTATAATTAATCGTTACAAGGCTCCGGGATAAACATTGTGTAGAGTTGTTGAAAGGCATAATTATCAAATGTTGACACTTTGAATCCTTATATACATATATTTTATTCTTTTTCAATTTTAGTCCCTCATATTCAATTCGTTACACGTTTAAAGTCCATGACACGTGTCTTCATTATATTGGTCGTGATTTTACGAGGTGTTACATGCGCCGTCTTTGTTTGAGGCTCCATCAGTGAATAACAACCATAATTCATCTGATGTGTCTTTGATGGGAGTATCTACAACCTCGCATTCTTTGATCTTGTCTTTTGGGACTTCAGTGATGAAGTCCGCTAATACTTGATAGCTGGGCGCGGCCTGTATAGAATGTTGTGGCCTCCCAGCTCGATTGCCCATTTCGCCAGACATCCTGAAGTTTCTGGTTTTTGTAAGACTGTGTCGATGTTAAAGTTCGTGAGTACTGTGATCACATGACCGGCGAAGTATCTGCGTAGCCTCCTGGAGGCATGTAGCAGTGCGAGCGCTAGCTTTTCCATGGTGGAATATCTCGTTTCTGGATTATAATCGGAGTTTGAACTCCCTCTCTCTCTACTAGCAATATCGACCCAACTGCCTTGTCCGAGGAGGATAAGTACAGAATGAGTGGTTCCTTTTCAAACAGCGTGGTTAGAGTAGGGAGCTTAATCAAGCACTCTTTCATCTGTTGGAAGGCAGCTTCCGCTTTAGGCATCCATTTAAACTCTTGTTTCTTTACACAGTTGCGCAATGTACTTATGAAAGGATAAGACTTGGCCGCGTGGTTTGAAAGAAAACGGTTGAGCTCGGCTAAGCGGCCAGCTAGCCTTTGCATTTCTTAGATCGTGTGTGGTGACGGCATTCGTTCGATGGCTTGAACTTTTTTAGGGTTAACCTTAAAACCGCCGTTTATAACCACAAAGCCAAGAAACTTGCCTTCTTCCATGCCAAAAGAACATTTTGTTGGATTCAACTACATGTTTACGCTTCTTAGAGAATTAAACGTCTTCTCTATATCCTTCAGCATTTGGTTCTCCTCGGGACTTTTGATCACAAGATCGTCAATGTACACTTCGATATGCTTTCCGATGTCGTCAGCAAATGTCTTGTCCATCAGTCGCTGGTAGGTTGCGTCGGCATTTTTGAGCCCAAAAGGCATCTTTGTGTAGCAGAAGATTCCGATGTCAGTGCAAAAAGTTGTCTTATCTTCATCCTCCAGCTTCATCTGGACTTGATAATACCCCTTGTAGTAATCTAAAAAGCACTTCCACTTGAATGGCGTGTGAGAGTCTATCTTCTTGTCTATCTCGGGCAATGAGTAGTAATCTTTGGGGCATGCCTTATTGAGATCTGTGTAGTCAACACACATACGCCATCCTCCTGTAGACTTCTCAACCATTACATGATTTGCAACCCAACTTTGGTAATGCACCTCCCTCAATATGCCAGCCTTTAACAGTTCACAAACTTGTTCATTCATGGCTTTAGTCTTATCCGCTCCTAGGCTGCGCCTTCCTTGGACCTTCGGCTCGATGGATGGGTAAGTGTTCAAGCAATGTTCCGTGACGTCCCGCGGGACACCTGTCATGTCAGACAGGGTCCAGGTGAAGATGTCCATGTTTCTTAACAGTAGTTGCTTGAGGTGCGTCCTAGTATTTGGTGAGACTGCATGGCCAATCTTCACCGTCTGTTCTGGGTACTTGCGGTTTAAGACCTATTTTTCTGGTTTGGTTGTTGAGATCTTTGCTGCTTTGACTGGGCGCGCGTCTTCTACGGCCATCACCTCCTTCTTTGTGTAGATAATTGCCACCCCCGTCTAAGTTGGGAACCCGATGGCTGAATGGGGCGTGGAGGTTACCATGTTCATTTCTCCCTGGGTTTCTCTCCCGATTAAAACATCATGCAGTGACTTGACTGGCATCAAGTTGATGTTTGTAGTCCTTGAACGCTTCCCGTCCGATAGCGTGACGGGGAAGCTGATTTGGCCCACTGGGAAGACTATTTCATTGCAAAATTCAGATAGAGGGTAATCCACAGGCTCAAGACGCGCTTTGTCTTCGTTGTCAAACTGGTTGAAACATTGTTCATAGATGATATCAGCTGTGCTTCACAGGTCGATGAAGTCGTATTCTGTTTCATAATGGCCTATGATACCGGTAATGACAATGGGGCGCGTGGCGCGTGGTCCCCCGCGCACTACCGGAAAGATTACTTGTTGTTCTTGCCATGCTGGTTCAAATGGGCGCTTGCCCTCGCTTCTTGCACTGTGTCGTGGTCCATCGACCATATGAGTTTCTAAGCGCCTAACTTTCTTCTGGTTACCATTATCATTCCTTTGGATCTGGCACGTCTCCTTGCGCACCTTTTTAACCAGATGGCTTAACTTGCCGCTCTTCAGAGCCTTCTCGATCTCTTGTCTTAGACGGATACAATCATTTGTCAAGTGACCCGTATCTTTGTGAAAATCGCAGTAGAGATTGGGGTCTTGCCCCTTCTTGTTCGTCATAGGCTTTGGTGCCTTGAAATCGTGGTTCTCTGTCATGAGCACCTCTTTGGGTGTTTTAATGAGCGGAGTCCAGTGTTTTTCTCGATTTTGCTTCTTGACGGCCTTTCGATAGCCGATGCGATCAATTGTGTCTCGCGCATCTTCTTTAAAGCGAGGCCTTTCATCATAACCGCTGGATTGGTTTCCCCTCCATCCAGGGATTCTCCCTTTGTTTTGTCTTCCATTGTCGTGCGAGCTTCCTTTTTAAAAACAATCTTCGTTGTAAGAGCTTTTGGTTCCAGCCAATGATTCTTCGGTCTGCGCTACAATCTTTGCAGCTGCCATGAGTTTGTCCCATTCTTTAGGCATACCGTCCTTTCCTGTGATAGTCCTGATTAGACTATTGCATCAAATGGCTTTTTTGAAGTGAGCGCGCATTAACTGTTCGCTTACATCTCCAATCTCTAAACACTCCTTGTTGAAGCGAGTAATAAAGTCTTCTAACCCCTCGTTCTCTTTGCGCCAGATGTCTGTTACTTCAGCTGTATCGCGCTGATAACGTCTCTGCTGGCTAAAATGGGCTACAAATTAGTCTCTGAAGTCAATCCAAGATTTGATTTTTCCACCTGGAAGGCTGTCGAACCAGGCACGAGCAGCCCCTGTGAGAGTCTGGATGAACAGATGGCACCACATTGACATGGTCCATCCTCCTAAAACACCGACGCTTGTAAACACTCGAACATGGTCATCGGGGTCAGTGAGACCGTTAAATTTTCCAACTGTTGGTGGTAGCTTTGCCTTTTTTAGCATGGCTAGAGCGATACTTCTAATGAACTTTGATTGCTCTGCAGCTTCTGTGTCACACCCTGACTTTTATGGAAGCATGGTTATTGGTGTGACTTCTTAATACCGTAGCATTCAATCATAACAATGCTAAATAATAAAACCATAAGATGTTCATCCATAAATTTAATTTTGAAAATACCACATCATACTTGTCTGAAATGTTGACACCGAATTCAAATTACAAACCATAACATGTTTTAAGGAGTTCACTATGACTTGACAAAAGACCTTACGCAAACCCGAGCTTAGAACCATGTATCTCGTCCAGGAGTAAGATACATCTCCAAAACTCTAAAGACTTGGATGACATCTTTTATTTAAACGCAGCTTGAAAACATGCAAACACCTGCCAGATCCACTTAGTTCCCTGAAATACATGTAGTTTAAAAATATCAACAAAAGTTGAGCGAGTTCATGTGTATGTGTATGAATAAACCTTTAAAGTATGTCTGTATGAATGCATGTCCCTGGTATGTTGCAATAAGGAAAAACAGATCACCAATGGTTTGCAAGGCCATTGATATGTGTGAAATGGTGCAGGAAAACTCAAACCTAGCAAATTTGTACCGGGCCTCCAGCTGGAAGACATAGTCACCCTATGGGCCACCCTGGTCCCCATGGGTGTGGGCTCGCTACACCCAAATAGATCTATCACTCATGTCCCTCGGTCCTACGACGAGGATTAATGGCCTTAAGTGTTATACCCACCGTTCACATGATCTAGCAGTAACCCTCCTTAGCTAACCATACCATGTATAAAACGTTCGTAATAATTGTAACATGTATTTCACCCCCGAAGTATAAAACTGAAAATAGTTAAAAGAAAATGGGGACATGAACTCACTGTATTGGGTCTTCAGTAGTACTGGTAACTCAAATCTCCTCAGCAAACACGACTACCTACAGTGTACTAACGTCTATTAGACGGACGGGTCGTGCCATTGCTTGGTATTTATGTTTTTGAGTTACGTTTCTTGTGTTCCCAATATTATTCCAAGTTATAATTACTTGTTAAAAAAATAATTATTTTAACTTTACAATTATATTTAATTTTGGAATAATTGTTTAAACAATATTTTTGTAACAATACTTCTCAAGTATTTCCTTCCCAAGGATGGGGGTATTTCATACATGTATTTTCGTACTCTTGTATTTGTAGTCTCAATATAATATATTTTCAAGTGTCACTCTAGAAAATCTATTTAACTTATTTTGTTTAAAAAGAATGTATTTCCCAGAAAATATATATCTTTCCCAAAAATCATATATCTTCCAAATATACTAAGAAAATATATTTTTACTTCCAAAAATAATATATTTTCTCTTTGTTGAAAATACAATATTACTTTTGTAATATTTACAAAAATCGTATTTTGATTTCTTGTATCCAAAACAATGTTTACCAAAAATATATTTATAACGGTATTTTCCGGAATATTTTGTAAGTTACTTTCTATCGTTCGTTTCCACAATATTATGTGTGTAACTTATATATTTATTCCTTGATATTCTTGGTATTATTTTGGATTGTAAATTTCATGGTATTTTGTTAAATTATATTATTTTACCCTAAAATAATATAACTATTTCACAAAGTATACAAATATTCACACAAGTGTCATAATATTTATATATGTTCTAAATATATATTTACCCATTTTTATTTATAAAAACCAACCTCCAATACTTGTATTTTTGTAACAAAGTCTATGGCAAAGTTTATATTGAAACCCATAGTAAAATACACTTGTAAATATTGTTTAGAAAATATTTTTCTAAGTGTTTATATTTTTAGAAAATTTTGCCATAGTTTCCCCTAAAAATGGAGGTGTCAGTGCTATCAAAGCATATCATTTTCTTTTCAAAAATCATCACAACAATCAACAATCAATCCTTAAACAACTACACTTACCAAATGCAAAAAACAATGTTATTTGCACTACAACATGAACTTGAACTTTTATTAAAAACTTGTATTAACTTGGTAGTGTTTTTAGTAGGTTTAGTTATTCTTTAAAGTGTGTTCATTTCTTTAAAAATCTCATTCTTGAAAGATTTGGATGTTTACAACTTGTAAACATGTTTTACAAAAAAGTTTCTTTATGAAATCTTTTTGTTTCTCTAGTGTTTCTACACTTGTTTCATCACCAAAAATAGTATAGGTTTAAGTAAGAACCAAGATCTTCTAAAAACCATATTTTGAACTTGGTTCTTTTGGAAAACAACTCATAAATCTTAGATCTATAAGATTATCAACCTCACTTGATTATTATTTTTCAAGAAATCATTTTGTTTCCAAGCTCATGCTAACAAATGAGGATGATCATCTCTTTTCATCACATAATCATCCTCTCACTTGCTAGATTATGTGTTTAATCTCAATCTAGTAAGCTCCTTATGATGATCAACATCATAATCTCAAGAAAATAACAATCCAACTTCATACTACACTAAACAACATAGTTTCATTAAGATTTCATCATATGTTAAGCTTATGTTCAAGATTCATGTTTATGTTCTTTTGTGTTCATCATGATCATCAATGTATAACATCTTTTATCCATCAAAATATGAAGTAACAAATGGTTAGGAGAGTCTTACTACTAGCTCTATGGCTAGGGATGAACACAAGAGAATGAAGGTGATGAATGTGGTGGATAAAAGCAAGTGATAGAGGTCCTTGATGATCCACAAGCTTCAAGCTCTCTTGAATGAAGTTTAACACCTTTGTATGTGCCTTGAATGGATGAGGAAGTTGGAATGAAGGTGGAGGTGGGTGTGCTTGGGGTAGGCCGAGAGGAAGGAGGGAGGGAGGAGGAAGATGAGAAGGTGTGTTGTTGAAGAATGATGGTTAATGGACTAGTGGTTAAGTTTTATAACTTTCCAACATGTGTTTAACCATTGGGTTTCATGTCTTAATAGTACATAGCATATCTTATTAAACAATTCAATAAAATCCCCTAATTAGGCATGTGGGCCGATTTCTAGCATGAGGGGGAGGGGGTCTAATTGTAACTTTGAACCAATTAGTTACCTTGTAATCCATATCCAAGTATATAGTTAGTTTAGTTAGTTATTAGACATTCTAGTGGGTGTTAGGGTGTTCGGGGATCATAACTAGCCCAGAAACATTAAAACAATGCTTCTAGTATAATTTTGGTGTTTCGGGTAGTGTCCGGTTGTTCTGTTAGATACCGGTTCGTTAAAGTGTCAAGTTATTCCGCTTAATGATTTTTAAGGACCCTTTTGTGACACTTTTGATTCCCGACACTTAGGAAAGCATTCAGGACCATTTTGCCATATTTTTGCATGTAAAAAGTTTGTTAAATTGCTGAATTTTGCTGAAATATGCAGAATTCTACACTTTATGTGGGTTTTAGGCACTTTTCGACACTTAAACTATCACCTAGTGAAGCAGTTTTATGGTCCTAACTTCCCTACACACTATACTAGTGTAGCATTTGGTTTCTGGCTCATACTGGGTCTCAAAACACTGTCTGTCTAGGTACTGAACCCCGTCAGCATATTCCTGTTTTATCTGTTAACTGTGCTAACTGTGCTTTGTGCATCATGTATGTCAATATGGTTTGCATGTAATAATGATATGACATTATATAATATGTGATGCATATGTAGGTATGATACAATAATCAGAAAGTAGTTTAAGTCTTTAATTGTAATTCAGCACAGTCATTAAGCATTAATCAGCAATAATTAATTGTACGGATACCTATATTTTTTACGGTTGTCACATTCTGCTGGTCTGTAAACAAGACTGAAATCACGTTCTACTTCTTTGTTGTAGGCGACGCGCGGCCTTGGTCTGTAAGACTCGTGATTTTTCTGCAAATGGTTGAAGACTGACGAACCTTCATCATCTTGCCAAGTAGGATCATCCGGCTTAGTGTTGTCCCACTCGTTGTTCATGTTGCGCGGCCCTAGCCGGCTATGAACTGGGCGCTTGTGTTGCACATTTGACGGATGGTCATAATAACTGCCTGTCTCCCCGTATGTGTCGCACGTGTCGTGCACGCTTTGTCTTCTCTGGGGAGGAGGTCTGTTGAATCGCCCTTGTAAGTACTGTTGAGGGGGTGTCTGGCACGCCCCCTGAATTGGACCCAACGGAGTAACCAAGGATGGTTCTGCTTGTAGAATCGCTTGTTGTGCGCTCAATGGCTGATAAGCAGCATTGATAGTGGTAATTTGCTTGGCGTACCCAAAGGCTAAAGTCTCGCCTTCTGGTAGCCCTAATAGTGCTGAGATATTTGGATTTGGAGCTGGGTTTGACAGACCAGCGATATTACTTCCTGGGTACCCGTTTGAGTGATGCAAGTGATACTCGCGCGGGGTCCCCCTGTGTTTGTTCCTTCTTCTTCGACGATCTCGTCAATGGGATGGGGTTGGACGTGCGAGTTGTCCTCTCCCGCTCCCGCTTGAGAGACATTGCAGAAACCGAAATCAGGAATTATCCCTTGACCAGCCATGATCAAGAGAACGGAAAAAACTCAGAAAAAAAGAAGATGAAGTGATTGTAAAAAATCGGTGGGCGCCAATGAAGAAACACGTAACTATTTTTAAGGTTAATTAGTTTGGTTTATGTTTTAAACATGAGGGTTAATCTTCTTAATCTTTCCTGGGCTCTGATGTGATCCGATATTCCTACAAAACAGCAACACCGTTAGCTCGTTAAGAGGGGAATATGGGGGTTTCCCTCTTAACCAGACTCCGGCGTGAGAATAAGTAACTGCTTTGAGGAAATAAGTGTGTGTTAAGAGTGAGAGTATAGAGAATGGAATGTTTAACCTGAGTATTGAGGTCCTATTTATAGCCGGAGTAATGTAAGAGGAGATGGGCTGATGGGCCTTGGGCCGAAAGGCGACAGCAAGGAATATCCTCGTCTCACTAGTATCGACCGTTAATGGTTTCTAGAAGCTCTCCGGTGCTGGCGCACCTTGATTGGAGCTATGTGTCCCTGTTGTTGGCCTTCTTGTCCCTCTGCCATCAGCAGGTGAGTGAAGATCATGGGGCCGTTGTCGCCGCCCTCTGATTGGTGCCACGTAGGCGTCCTTGTGTACTCTCTGTCTCCTATACGTTGGTCGATCGTGGAGCACGATAGAGCACTGCCTGGTGGACGCTGATTGGCTCGTTCTTCTGCCACTTGTACCTTCAGTACTTTCTGAAGTGGCCCTGCGCCATAACCCTTGCGCGACCCTTGTTGTGCATGTAACCTGCCCGCGTAGGGTTGTAGGAGTTGAAGGCTCTTATTCAGAATACTAAGTATGGAACTGGTGTTATCTATTGCTTGGGCCTCGCGTGGGGTCCAGGTTTTACTTACGCAGCCCGCGCGAGGTTCATAGATTAATCAGCTTCTTGAGTAAGGAGTATGGTCCGGCGCGCGACCCGAAAGGTCTGCGCAGCTTTTTGGGACCATACCCCTTCAGAAACTAAATGGGTCTGGTGGCTTTGAGAAAGTTTTCAAGGAGTAAATTCAAGATTTGATGTCATCTGGGTTTAATTTGTATATCTTATCCTAGATAAGATATATGAAGCAAAGCCTTGGTTTAAAAATGTTTTGTTAAAAGTCCTTGCATGGAACTTCTTACTATTTATTATCATTTGTAAACTTAACATGAAGTTTGTAGGTTGAAACTTAACAACTTATGTTTGTTTTATTATTAAAACTTATGAATGGATGAACATCATTTTAGTCATATAGTTGTTTATTATAATTGAATGCAATGATATTAATCAAGTCACACGTACACGCTTCCGCAAAAGTTAGGGTGTGATATATAGAGCCTCAAATTAGGTTAACGGGTGTTAGAAGTGACAAAATGAGACGAAACAAGTCCAGGGGCTAAAATTTCCAAGTTTCAAAAGTTTCTAAGGCTTTGTTTAACAACCCTAGAAAATCACACTAAAACGCTTCGAAATCGCAACCCCGGACCCCCGTGACATTAATTTTAATTAAAAAAATAAGAAAAACCCACCTGTCGCGGGCCGTGACAGGTTTGAGGGTCACCGGTCACTGGTCGCGACAACCCCTTTACTTGCAGGACTTCCAAGTGGACACGTGTCCACCACATGTTGGGTCTACCCGATAACTCGGCAACCCTAGCCGTAGCTAGGGTGCCTCTCGCGGGGCGCGACAAAAATGAGAGGAGGGGGTTGCGGGGTGTGACAGACCTCGGGATCACCT
Organism: Helianthus tuberosus; assembly: GCA_030545235.1. Lineage (NCBI taxonomy): Eukaryota > Viridiplantae > Streptophyta > Magnoliopsida > Asterales > Asteraceae > Helianthus > Helianthus tuberosus. The sequence goes on along the minus strand of CM060412.1, from coordinate 108,100,534 downwards.
ATAAATGGAGCAGTTCACTGCATTCTCCAACTCGTTCAATTTCTTTCCTCTCTTAACTTCTGTAGTGCGTAAATTATAGCCAAATACCCCCTAAAACACGAAGCTCTACCCTGTTGTAAGTATTTTAACCCCCAATCATTAATTCGTTACCCTACCCGATTGATCTAGGACCCATCAATGCATGTCGAGGCTCTGCCTGACTAAGTTCGTTGGGGTTCTGTATCGTGTTCTATGGCTAATGTGATTTGGGTTATTTTACTAACACACATGCATTGTATGTTTTTAATAGAAACTCAAGAAAATAATCAGGAAATATCACCAGGAAGCTTGTAGAAAAACATAAGTTTACAAAGTGAGTCCATTATCTTTTCTCACAGTTTGTGAGTCATTCTCTTTTTCTATCAAATTACTTTACAAAACCCTAAATATTTTTAGTTATACTTACAATGATTAAGTCTTTGTATTCTACAAAATACTGTCGGTATTATTGGGTTTTGTATATACTACTTGATAACCTTCACAATTGGACATGGGTAGCCAATGTGTGATATGACCATAGTCACAGATCCCGAGTGACAAGTACTTGGAGTTTTGGTTAGATATAAACATTGTAATCGCTCTTAATACGGTGAAGTTATAACAAATATGTTTTTATAAACTGGAATGTACTCGCCAGTATTTCTTGCTGATAAAATCTTTTTAAACGCATGTCGGTAACTTAATGTGAAAGCTATAAGAAGTCAGCTATGGAGCACTGAAGGCTTAAAGAAAGTGGCTATAAAGTTACCTAAATAAAAAGTTTATGTTTTTCAGCAACTAGGGTTTATCCCTATACGAATATTATAAATGAAATATGGGTTTTTATCCCATTTGTTTAAAATGAAAGTTAGGTGTTTTGAAACTCTGAAATTTATTTCCTAATTACGATCCTGATGTCTTATTTCTGCTACCAAATTAATAAACATCGATACCACCGGCTCGTGTTCGCGACTCCCGCTCCTAGGGTGGGGTCGGGGTTGCGACAGAAGATGGTATCAGAGTGTTGGATCATCGTGTGACCCTAACGAGTCAATCTGAAGAGTTCAACATCAAAATCAAAGGCGGAATCAATGAAATTGACGTAACACAGCTTGATACTTTCTAATTATCTTCTCTTATTGATTTCCTGAGCTTTTACAATTCAAATAACAATCCGGCTGCACCTCGGCTCAAACACACTCTCTAATTCCGTTCTAAATGACACAGGCACTTCAGTATTTATAGGCGACTAATTCCGCTTGAAACAGTTACAAACGGAATTACCAGTTCATACGGAATTACCTAATTCCGTGCGGAATTAGTAATCTCGCTTGAACTCACTAATTTCGTTTGAAATGACAGAATGTCCATTTCAAGCGAAATTACCCTAAAATATTGTTTTCTCGATTTTCGTGCCCTGATCTATCTTAATACAATACAATACAAGACTCGATAAAGACAAAGTTAACAGACATTAGTGCACCAACAGACTCCCCCTTGGATGTTGACGAAGTCGTCGGCGTCGAGTCTTCAGTCTTAATCTCTTTCCAATTTGTCTAACAATGTATGCTTCCTTCAACTCTTTTATTCTTCAACCTATAACAACATCAGCAGCTAGCACTCAAACTTGACTTTCACAATCTTCAAACTCCCCCTTTAATGTTGCTCCAGATTACGTCTTCAGACTCCGCCTCTCAGTTAGCTGAGTTCTTGGATAGTGACCTGGCTCAAACTTAACTTAAATTTAGCCATGGGAATTTTGCTATGCTGCTTACCTGCACAATCTCTACCTATTTATAAGATTTATGATTATAACAGTTTCAATTCCAAACTTACCATTTGACTTCATTTGTTGAATTTGTCAGAATTTAGAAATCCACTTAAGTATCCACGTCCAAATTAATGACCCTGTGTACTTAATTTGTCTACCAAGTCCAATTTAATGACCTTGGTTGACCTGAGACAAATCACACTGACATTTTGAAACAATTTTCTGAAAATTTACAAGTCTCGATTTAATGAACTTTTTTTTACTTTTCAAATTTACAGGTTTAACATTTTTAGGTCCCAACTCATATTCCAGCTCAGAAACTTCCTGCATTTGCTTCAAATTGTGAATCTGAAGATCAGCTTTCCACTTTGGTTTGTCAAAATAAAGCAGAAATGTAAATCTTTTTGGATTTTGAATAAAATTTCTAGACTAGAAATGAATTGCAGAAATAAAATGCAGTAAATGTAAACTATTTACAAACATATTTTTGGTGAGCGTGTTAGGGAATCATATCAGCTATTCGACAAGTCACAAGTACCGTTAAGCTTTAATTTCATACTCAAAATTAAACAATTCACTTAGATTGTCGATATACTGATCCACTTAAATTCTCACACAATTTTCAATCTGTTTAGGATACGGATTTAGTGTTTTAGAGACTTAAACTCATTCATGTGTCCCACCTCTTGAATATACTCCCGTATCCAGATCCCAATATTCAGTCTTACAGGTGAGTATACCACAGATGATATCTGTAAGGGGTTAAATTGCGAGGGCCGTGAGAGCTCAGGTCAGAACTTCCGTTCAGCAGAGAGATGACGGCTTCGACTTTAAGTGGATCCCCTTTAGAGGATCTTTTTTACAACAGCACATGATTAGCATTTTTCAATGTTTCATCATTTTTATGCTGAGGGCATGCTTTTATTTCAAGCAGCAGTAAAGTATTATACGGGGACTAGGCCATTGCTTCCGCAAAATCAGAAGTCCCGGGATAATACCCCGGATATCACTGAGTATAAAGACCTAGTATCTTAGAAAGAGGGATCTTTCAAACAAGATTTCAGGGGTTACCTATATATCCAAGTAGTGTTCCCCACGAAATAAGCAAGTTTAAATTTAGGTTTATATCCCAAACAAACCTACTAAATGTGTGAAAACCTATCGGCATATCATCAGCGAGACTGTCTAAAACTTTTAAACTTTACAATTCTTTAGCATACCGTAACTGTCAAGCCAATGTACTATCATTTTCCCTTTTTACACAAGCTCTTTTTTGATTTTCTATTGTTTTTGTATTTTGAAAATATCTCATTTTTTTGAATTTTTGAATTTTTTTACTGTTTTTGTATTTTCTGAAAATATTACCCTATACTCCCCCTAAATACCAAAACAAGTAAAAAATCGACAAACCATTGCAGATTGCTTCTCAACATCATCATCTACAATGTTATCCTCATCAACGCCAATAATCTCTAACAACACCGATAAAAGCTTCATACCGTTCAATTTTAACAAATATTGAAAACGAGTTTTATCAAACGCTTTGGTATGTAAATCAGCTTTTTGTTCGTCAGTGTGGATTTTCTCAATTCGTATCAACTTCTTCTCGAAACAATCTCGGATGAAGTGATGACGAATTTCAATGTGTTTTATTTTAGCGTGATGAACTGGATTTTTAGTAATGTTTATAGCTGCCTCATTATCAACAAAGATAGGGGTGTTAAGAAATTGCAAACCGTAGTCGCGTATCTGTTGCTGGATCCACAAGATCTGAGAGCAGCAACTGCTAGCAGATACACACTCAGCTTCATATGTGGACAAAGCTACAGAGGTCTGCTTCTTGCATTGCCAGGTGACCAATCGTGGTCCGAAAAACTGGCACCCCGCTGTTGTTGATTTAGCGTTAACTTTGCAGCATCCGAAATCGGAATCGGAATACCCTTCGAGCATAAAATCGCCTTCTTTTGGATACCACAACCCCAGTGACGGAGTTCTTTTCAGGTAGCGTCATATCCGTTTCACAATCACCATATGTGAAGCTCTTGGGTTAGATTGAAATCTTGCTGCAAGGCAGGTTGGATACATAATATCGGGTCTTGAAGCTGTCAAGTATATCAGCGATCCGATCATGGAATGACATTTCAAATTTCTGCTTCATAACTCTTTCAAAATCTTTGCACAGATTCTTATTTGTTGACCCAAATATGATGTCGTCCACGTATATTTGAACTATCAGAAGATGTCCATCGACCTCTTTGGTGAAGAGAGTGGTATCCACTTTTCCTCGGATGAAGCTGTTGGCTAGCAGGTGTTGAGACAATGTCTCGTACCAAGCTCTCGGGGCCTGGTGTAAACCATACAGCGCTTCAAGTCTAGCAACCGGAGCATAGACTTCAGTAAAATCTATACCCTCCTGCTGACTGAAACCCTGAACTACGAGTCGAGCTTTGTTTCGAATAATAACCCCTCGATCGTCTCTCTTACACTTGAACACCCACTTGGTGTTTATCTTCCTTTGACCATCAGGCAAGTCTACCAACTTCCACACTCCTAACTTCTCAAACTTACTTAGCTCCTCTTGCATCGCGTTGACCCAAGAATCTTCAGTTAGCGCCTCTTTGTATGTTTGCGGTTCGATCTGCGTAATAAAACAAGTTAGTGAAAACTCAGTTTGTAACGGAGCTACTGTAGAATAAAAACAAGTAAGGCCTTGGTCAATTTGACGTCTAGTGCGAATGCCTGATTGTAATTCTCCAATAATCAACTCTTCTGGATGGTACGAAAGAGTTCTCGACATCACCTTGCCTGGAACATCTACCTCGCCTTCCAAATTTGTGATATTTTGATCTGCACCTTGTTCCCTGACTGGAATTGTTTGACTTGAAATCTGGATCTGCTCCCCCTCAGAATCTGAATCACCACAATCGAATATCGTTCACTGCCGTCTGATTGTCGTTGGAAGCTCGATTTTGACGTCTAGAATACTCAGCTGGGAATCTTTCTTGTGATTCTTCATACTCTCTCAGAATATCCAACTCGTCAAATAAATCTGTTTCTTCTTCAATGTCAAACGAATCCCATAAAGTATCGTAATGAAAACGCCATGAGTCGCCTGGATTCTGCGGTGGCATAGTATAACCTTGGCATTCAACATTGTGTGCTTCAATAATCCGCTTCAAACTTGGAACAAAGACTCGCTTTAATGGACTTGAGTAACCCACAAATATTCCTTCAATGCTTTTTGCACCAAATTTACCAAAAGGCTCTAGAACTATGCAGGGAGACCCAAACGGTTCTAAATACTTCAGGTTCGGTTTGCGGTTATTGATCAGCTCGAAACATGTCTTGTTGAATTTCTTCACTGTAAGAACCCGGTTAAGTGTATAGCATGCGGCTGACACTGCTTCTGCCCAAAAGTTGACAGGTAATTTAGAATCAGCAAGCATCATCCTGGCCGTTTTAATTAGCGTCCTGTTCTTTCTTTCAGCTACTCCATTCTGCTGCGGAGTGTAAGGCGCGCTAAATTCATGCAATATACCTCTTTCATCACGATATTCTTCCATTTTGAAATTCTTAAACTCAGTACCATTGTCACTCCGTAATCTTCTGATGCGTGTTTGGTACAAGTTTTCCATCTTCTTGAAAAGCGTCATCAAACGATCAAACATCTCATCTTTTGACTTCAAGAATAATACCCATGAAAATCTTGAGTAATCGTCTGTAACTACTAGACAATAGAGATCCCCAGTTATGCTTTCGACGTTCACTGGACCAAACAGATCCATATGGAGTCTCTCTAAAGGTCTCAAGATCGAGTTTTTCTTCTTCCCAGTGTGAGATTTCTTCTTTTGCTTGCCTTTGACACAGCTAATGCACTCCCCCTCAAGATGAAAACCTTTCACATGAACACCAATTACTAAGTCATTATGCACCAGGTGATTCATTTTTTGCAAGTGAATATGACCCATCTTTCGATGCCATAACTGTGATTCTTTTTCCGTTGCTCTTGACATAAAACAATAAGCCTGACCCGTGGTAGTAGTTGCTACACTCATGTCCAACACGTACAGATCATTGACTCTGGGCGCTCTCATGATAACCCACTCTTCGGGAACAACAAATCCTGGTTTCAAGATCAAACATTCTTTGTCTGTAAAGTGCGTTGTATACATACGATCACAGATTTGAGATTTGCTCAGAAGATTGTTTTCAAGCTCGGCGATGTAGTTTACTCTTTCAAACGTGACAATCCCATTCGATAAAGTTCCTTCACCAACTATTCGACCACCTTGATTGCCTGCAAAACCTACATAACCTCCATTAAACCCTCTAACATCTTACTGGGTTTTCTTCCCCGTCATGTGCCGAGAAGCTCCACTATCCATAATCCAACGTGAAACGGATCTTGGAAGCTCCTGCACATATCATAAACACTTAATGAGATTTTGATGCTACCCAAGCCTCTTTTGACTCAGGTAGGTTGACTTTGATGTGAGATTTAACAGTGTAAAGTGGCAAAAAATTCTTGTCATTCATCTTTAAGCTCTCCTCAGATCCAATCTCAACCTTTTTGTATAAAAAGAAATCATTTTGAGAATGTTGACCAGATGATTGGTCTTTCTTTGTTACATTCTTCTTTTCAGAAGTAGTAGCCTCTTGTGATTCCAGTTTCTCATAGTAATCCAAAGGTACATTCATCTTTACCGGTGTGGTAGAAGATGATTGTTTTTCCATCTCAGAAACCTTTGGTTTTGGAGAAATTGTTTTCTTTTCAACAACTTTTGGCTTCCATGTTTGTTGAGATGACGCAACCCTTTTGTAAAACTTATCATTTTTTGTTACCACATTTTTAACAGGTTCAGTTTTGACTTTGATGTTTTCATTTATCAAAATCTTTTGCTCAACAACCATTGGAGCTTTTCCTTTCACATCAACTTTCCTTCTCTGAATCTCAACAACTTCAGTCTTAGGCTTCAAGTTGGTACACTTTCGTGCAATATGTCCAACTTGATTGCATTTGAAGCATGTTCGGGTGTCAACTACCCGACTTGTGCCTTCAGACTGAGGCTGTGAGCCCTTCTTCTCAAAGAACTCTTTGTTTGATTTTGAAAAAAATTTAGATTCTTCATCAGAAAGTGAACTCGAACTTGAACTTTTCACAAACACCTTTTTCTCAGCAAACCTTCTGTTTTGAACATTCTTTTTCTGATAATTCTTACCACCCTGATATCCACCCGACCATCTGTTTTGATTGTTGTTATAAAAACGTGGTGGAACAACTGGTTTCTTGTAGTAAGCTTTATCTTTTTCGAAATTCATTTGCCTCTTTGTCTGATTTAAACCCTCTACTTCAGACATATCAATTTCAACCAATTTGAACACATTTGTCAATTTAGCAACATTAACATTTTCTAGTGGAAACTTAGAATCCGAATACAACTTATCCGATCCCATCATCTTGTACATGACAAGAGTAGGTTCTTCATTTAAGTTGTTTTTGGATTTTGGTTTCGGAATGTAATTGTTCAAGAAACATTCTTCATCCTCAGCTGAATCACTTTCAGACTTCAAAACATTCTCAGCCGTGCTTTTAACAATTTCTGACTGAACACTATCCTCATCGGATGATGTATTGAATGTAACATCAATTGACTCTGGAAGTTTAACCTCATCAATTTCTTCATCATCATTAACCAAACCGGACTTTTTCTTTGAAAAATTGTTTAACACTGGCGGTGGAACCTGGTGATACCCAACCCCAGTTCCATCTGAATAAACATCTTTGCCTGCTTTGTTTTTCCCGATGGGTTTGGGAACAATGTGTTGTAAAACAAAGCTTGCGGAGTTATAACTGGTTAATTTCAGATTGATACGTTCATTTTCAATTTTAGCTTCTTGAACTTGAAGCTTCAGATTAGCAATCTCATCCAACTGTTGGTTGATTTGCTCTTCTTTAACTATAAGAACACCAGTCAATTGAAGATTTTCTTTGTCTGTTTTACCATTTCTTTCATCAGAATCTTTTACCGTTCGTTTTAGTTTTTCAAAATTTTCTGAAATTTGACGATTTTCAAGAATCAATTTTTCATTTTCTTTCCTAATTCTTTCTACGTCATTTTTATCATTTTGATTTTCTCAGTTAATTCTTTTAATTTGTCTTTCGAAGCTTTCAACAATTTATCACGGTTTAAGATCTGATCTTCAACATTTCTAACTCTACCAGTCAGTTCTTCAACCTTCTTACCACTGAGGTAAGCAATTGTACTACAAACTTTGCACTCTTTCATGCAATTTTTGCAGTCGTTCTCAGTTTTGACTTTCTTACCTGACTCATGTGTATCATTTGAACTGACCTTGTTTTTGGACTCAGTTCCAGAACCAGAAACTACCTCTAGTTCTTTTGCAACAAGAACTTTGTCAGCCATCTTCTTCAAGTTTTCTGCGGTAAACTCTTGTGACGTATCAATAATCCCGTCATCAACTTTCTTTGGCTGCGGCTCTTTTTCTGTCTCTTTCTCCTTTTCATCAGCTTCTCCTCCTCCCCACCACATTCTTTGCCTGGCTTCTTCTTCTTCAGCAAGTTGTTTGGTGAGAGTTTCAACATCAACGGTATCTGGATCAACGGCTATGTTTCCATTAGAATCGAGATAACATTCTCTATCAGGATCCCATCTCTTTGCTTTCTTTGCTTCCATCCATGTACGATAGATTTTGCTTTTCATAAATTGAGCTGTTGCCTTCCTGTTGACGTATTTCACTTCTTCAGATCTGGTATCTTTAAAAGGAACAATCTTTGCTGCTGTAAAGGCATATCCAACTACGTCTTCCTCAGGCAAAACATCACTCCAATCATAACCTTCATCATCATGAAAAACAGCAAGTGCCCTGGATTTTTCTTTGGGTGCCTCCTCTATCTACTTCATCCTGGGAGGTTCTGCTTTATTTTGATGATAAATTGCTCTTTTGTAATAATCCTCTAGAAAAGGATTTGCAGTATCATCAGTGTAAGCATTTCGGCACTCACGCTTAAAATGACCTTTTTGTTTACATTTAAAGCATGTGACTTTTGACTTGTCAAAGCCTAATTTGGTAGAAGGTCCACTAATAGACTGTCTTCCAGTAATCTCCATGAATCGCTGCACTCTTCTCACTGCACTCGCCATACACCACCTTATATCGATCAACTCCATCTCCTCAGGATCGATCTGATGGTAGTTTTCTTTTGTTAGGTTGGTGTTTCCAATCTTTCCTGCAACGAGGCTTTCGTACGATTCTAACACAGACGCTGAAAACACCATCTGTTGTTTAGCAGATTCTTCACTAAAATTCTGACCATTCTTTAAATCCACAGCAATGTTGCATTGAAATAGATTTTTCGGAACAGATTGATTTTGAGCAGTCAATGAGGATCCACTATGATAGCAACTGCTAGGAGTTTCTTGATTCAATGTATTTGAACTCTCTGCAGAAAATGCTGTTTTTGGTGATGCAGATTTCGGGATCAAACTTCCTCTGTAATACAGCTCCACATTCTGCTGGTATGATGTGTTGTTGACTTTATTGGATTTTCTGATCTCCAATTCATGGCTTTCCAGTCTTTCGATAAGCAGATCCACTTTCAATTCATTTAGCTTCACCGTATTCTTCAGCATCAATGCAAAATACTGCCAGTCTTGCTCATTTGGTAGTGAATCAAATAATTTGTCAACCAACTCCTCTCGAGTGTATATGATTCCGTGTCTTGCAAGCTCCATCTTCAAATTCCCGAATCTTTCAATCATCTTGGAAACAGACTCATTCTTTAAACAACCAAACAAATCAAACTCTTTTCTTAACAATTTCTTTTTGTTTTTAACTATCTCAGCACTACCAACACATTTTATTTTTAATTTTTCCCAAAGGTCTCTCGAATCTTTGTACTCGATCAGTGAAATAATGTCATCTCTGACAGATTGGTGAAGCAGAGCAATGCACTTTTGTTCAGCAACATATCTTTCTATTTGGTTTTCTTCCAAATTTTCATAATCCGTTCTCCCCAAATCAAAACCATTTTTCAAGCTTTTCCAACTGGGATATGCAAATGCTTGAAGCCATTCTTCAAATCTTGTAGCCCACCTGTTGTAATCTTTAATTGCCATCAACTTGGGTGGCTTATTGTATGTTCCATATGCACTGTCTACACTCATAGCATCAGAAAGACTTTTCTTTGCACTCGGTGTTGGTGTAGTTTCATTCATGTTATTTGATGTGCCATCTCCCGAACCACTGGTAAATGCAAACATATCACTAAATGGATTCATGAAATCATCCAACTTTCAAATACCGGAAATAATCAACAAACACTTAGAAAATTTTTTGAAATTTTGAAAAACAGTTTCAAACGGAATCAGTTCAAGCGGAATAGCTCAAACGAAATTAACTTTTCACATGAAATAACCTTTCAAACGAGATTACCAGTTCACGTGAAATACATACTCAAACGGGATTAGGTATTTCAAGCGAAATTAAGCCAATTAAAGCGGAATTAGCTACTTTGATGCGAAATTAGTAATTTCGTTTGAACGTTTCAAACGAAATTAGATCTCGTTTGAAAATGACTGCACTTTTCAAGAGGAATTAGGTCAATGTAGCTAATTCCGTGCGGAATTAAGATCCAGTTCAAATGAAATTATGCTGATGTCATTTTGTCCGAACAGTTTTCAAGCGGAATTACAAGTTTTATCAAATTTAGATCGAATTTTAGTCCAATTCTTTCAAGGATTAGTTAAAACTATGTTTCGCTTATTATATGTGAAAATCAAGCCATTTTGTCTGTTAAATCTTGTTCAAATCAGAAAAGAAAGAGTAGAAGTGAGAGAATCTAATGAAATCAAGCTGAATTGGTATGAACTCATCGTCCTGAGTTCTGATACCACTTGTTGGATCGTCGTGTGACCCTAACGAGTCAATCTGAAGAGTTCAACATCAAAATCAAAGGCGGAATCAATGAAATTGACGTAACACAGCTTGATACTTTCTAATTATCTTCTCTTATTGATTTCCTGAGCTTTTACAATTCAAATAACAATCCGGCAGCACCTCGGCTTTGAAAACACACTCTCTAATTCTGTTCTAAATGACACAGGCACTTCAGTATTTATAGGCGACTAATTCCGCTTGAAACAGTTACAAACGGAATTACCAGTTCATACGGAATTACCTAATTCCATGCGGAATTATTAATCTCGCTTGAACTCACTAATTTCGTTTGAAATGACAGAATGTCCATTTCAAGCGAAATTACCCTAAAATACTATTTTCTCAATTTTCGTGCCTTGATCTATCTTAATACAATACAAGACTCGATAAAGACGAAGTTAACAGAAATTAGTGCACCAACACAGAGCTACTGGTTTAAGCCATTAGGTGTTTCTTTTTATACGTGAGTTTTAACCTATTGTGTTAGGAAATAACTTATGTGTTATTCTGTGTAAATATGTATATTATTATTTTATGTCATTTTGACAATTTTCTTAGTTTATAGTATGAATGATCATGGTACTTCTGACGCTTATCTTCATCTACGTCATTCTCCAATGGATGAAGGAACATCCCAGCCAACCTTCAGATACATAGCAGATTCCGAGGATATCTTTGTTTTTAATGCTAAATCCGAAGAATCTTTCCCCCTAAGAAGAATGGGTGGTTTAGTAAAGCAAAAGTAGAAAGGAGAAAAAGAATGAGAAAAATACAACAACAAGCCAACTTTCACATGTTTGGAAATGTAGAAGGTTGAGAAATACCCAAAATCCAGAAGCTAGACCTTTATGGGAAGAAGAATTGGATAGACAACTAGCCAACTTTCACATGTTTGGAAATGTAGAAGGAGAACTTGATTTCAACCAAGTAGCAGTACCAGAACCGCAATTACTTCCTTTATTCCTTGACCAACCTATGAATCTAGAGGAAAACTAGGAAAACCAATTTCAAATCCTAGCCTTTGATCCAAGTGAGATACCTAGGATTCCAGCACCGAACCCTTTAGATCAGTGGTGGGCCAACGACTAGGCAATTCAGGAATTACTGAATAACCCATATCCCTACGAAGAACCAGAACCACTTTACCCTGAACCCGTGCCAGCCCCAATGCCACCAATGAGCCATGACAATGTGGAAGAACTTTGCCAGTATGGTGAAGAGTTGGTTGAGGAAGGAAACTGGATTCGCCAAATCGGAGAAAAACCCGTCTGGAAATATGACGAGAGGGAGATGCAATATTAGTAAGTTAAAGCCTACTATATATATACTAGTCGTTCACCCGCGCGATGCGGCGGGAAACATATCATTTAGGTTGGTGAGTTTAGGGCTATGTACGGGGCAATTCTCGTTTTCCAGTTAATTTATCAGTCGTCTCGTAATATATTGTATAGTACTTAAGTTAATTTTCTTAATCGCCAGCAAGTTTAACCGAACCGATTACTAAAAATAACCCATTTGTACATATACATATAGATATAGATATATACAGATACAGATATAGATACAGATATAGATACAGATATGGATATAGATATATTTTTAGTAAACTGCAATTTGCAATCTATATGATTTACACGAATCTACATGTTGAAATTTGCAATCTATATAATTTACACGAATCTACATGTTGAGCCCTTAAGCTTTTTTTTTTTTTTTTGTGTCTTTTGAGTCCTTGTGGTTGCATAATATTCTCATCTAAGTCCCTCGCCACAGATTCCGTTTGTTGACTGGATATCTTCATCATATTATAGTAGAATGTCTTACACCCTATATTCGACAACCAACTTCGAGCCTATCAACCAACTTTTTCCCCACCCTAAGGGTTCATTTTAGGGTACAAAAATGTTGGTCGTTCAAGTTCACTTGATCAGAAAAATCAGTTTTGAATATAGGATTTGACACTTTAGTCATTTTAGGTTTTTTCAATTAAAAGTCTTATTTCTAGGGTTTGAGGATGCAAGCCATTCCAATTTCACTCATTTAGAAGCCTTAGGTCGTTCCTAGGGTTTGAGGATGTTTTGTCGTTTTAGATTCGTTTGATTATAGGTGGACAAATTGGGTTTTCTTCACCAAACCAATTCAGGTTATAAGCCGAACCGGGATTTTCAACTTTGGTCATGAACTGATTTTACGTTAAACAAATTTGAACCCTAATTAAATCGGTTTGGGCCATAAACCTCTTTAAGTGAAACAAATTCGAACCCTATTCAAATTGTCTTGGTTCTGTCTCTATTTCGATTAGATGCCCTATATCCCAAATTAAATAGATGAAGACAGAAAATACAAAGGAGAATGGAATGTTAGCCGACCATTATTTGAATTAACGAAGTTTTTGTTCATGTAACAAATTTATTTATCTATAAATCCAACACCTCAATAAAAAAATCTTAAAATTAATTCAAATTCTTTTAGAATTTGTTCATTAACCAACAAACCTTAGTCAAGTCGGTTTTATATCTATTTGATCGGTTACCCAAATTTTTAGCCAGATCACATATTTCATCCTTTTATGGGCTTAAAATTTGTTAATATTGCACATGACTGCTAGCAGTCTAGCAGTTATGGAATTTTGCTGCAATTAAACAATCATTTAATCACCCTCTAAACAAAAAAGCAAATTGCAACTGACCACTATTTCATTACTCTTAAAATGACGTTACGCAAAGAACAAAAATATATCCAAATAAAAAATACAACTCATTCGTAATGCATTTAAACATAATAAAAATTATTAAATTCTTGGGTGGAGTATTAAAAATATATCCAAATAAAAAATACTCCTTGGGTGGAGTATGTGATGTAACAACTGTGCTTGTAATCACTATGAACAGTTCTGTTATCAATAAAACAATGTTATTTGATCCCAATGTTTGTTTTGTTATGTTTTACATTTTTCATGTTTTGACTTTTATGTAATTTCAAACTCTACATCGCTTTCTGGAGAGTTATACGCAAACTAGTGCGTAAACGTACTCAGTTTAATGCGAGAAATACTCCGGAACAGCAACATATACTCAACATACCTTAAATAACCTTTACATAACTTAGAAATAAGTTTTGAAGGCTTTGGTATGGCAAAAACAAGTTAATTCGCTTACAGGGACTAAACTTGACAAACTGCGAAAGTACGACGATTCGTACTGGAACAGACATTCCGGAACATAACCATAAGTTAAACATACCATAAATATCCTTTACATAGCTTAGAAATAGGCTTTGAGGGGTTCGGTATGCTAAAATAAACTTTTGGGTCATTCAGGGACTAAAAGTGTCAAAAAGTGCACAAGTTTGCATTTTCGCGCATAACTTACGTTCTGAATACATCCGTACATCCAAAAATTATGTAAGCATGACTATATTATATTTTAGTGTTCGCCATAAGAAAAATCCATTCGTCGCGTCATTTGGATCGTTTTTCGCGCTTATGCGCATTCCGTCGTAATTAAGCGAACATCGCGTTCGTACGACCAAACGAACTGACATCAGACATATTTTTGAACATGTTTCAGGTCCAAAATGTTTAGGCATCATTTTAGGGCCTTAAAGTTGGCTTTACGGGCCTTAGAAGTGTCGGAAATGGCCTTAAACACGTGCAGGGACCAAAACTGTAATTTATGAAACTTGTTTTCTGATCAGAAGGGCTAGGCGGCCCGCCTCAGTTCCTGTAAATCCCCAGGCGGCCCGCGAGGCACCTTCAGACCAGATTAAATGAATTTGACAGCAGATTGCAGCTGTTTGATCCTCACCCACACATTCTAAATTGCTTAGTCAGATGATAAGGACCATTTTTAGGCACCACAACTTGCCAACACTTGTACGGTTACGATTAAGGCACGTTTTCCATGAAACGATCTTAACGGTGGACTGAATACTATAAATACCCCACCCCCCATGCTTCAAATCACAAGAACTTTGATTTGAGAAACTCTAAGTTGAAACTATTGTTTCATACCTGAGATTTTTGAATCGAGGTTAGCATTCGGGGACCCTTCGTAAGTATTCTTTCGTTCTTTTCCTTATTTTATTGCTTTTCGAGTCAGAAAGTCAAACTTTGTTTGACTTTCAGCGTTGACCAGTAATGCTCAATGCGAAGTTCGTTTGAACTTCGCAACGTGAGTGTAATCACGTTGGTTATAGTCCCTTGGGACTATGCCTACTGATTACCACGTTGTCTAGGGTCGTAGGGTAAGCGATCTAATAAATCGCTTATACCTCGAACCTGACCCATTTGGTCGATCATTAGGATCCGACCAAACACATTAGGTGACCATAGTAGGTAGGGAATAACCTTCCGAGGTTATACCCTATGGTCACATCGTTTAAGTAGTTGTATGATAGGTAGTTTATATGCCTTAGGTAAATTACCAGAATACCCTTTTCATGTATAATTGATAATTAAGCATATGTAATCTAAACCTTTGTCACATAACTGATTATGTAACATGTTTAGGCATATAACACTTGTCATAGGGCTAGTTAGGCGGTCTGAACGCGTTTCACGCGAACGACGCGTTAAAGTAGCGTAAGCTACCTAAACGAGTCGAAATGGGTCGTAAACACTTAGGTTAAGTTTCGTTTTAGTATGTAGGGTTTGTTAAACCATATTACACGAGTTCCATACTCGTTTGGTTTACGAAACCTCATTCTATCCGATCTTCCGATTTAGGTCCGGTTTATTAACATAGTTACCTATATTAGGTGTCGTTTGATTCCGAGATCTCTAGCATTACTTGGTGTTTATCTTAAGACATCTGAGCAATATCAAGTGAGTACATAGACCCCTCTTTTACTGTTTTCCAAACTGTTTTGGGGTGGAACACATGTGCCTACTTGTTACTTTCATGCTTTCCTGTTTTCACATCATATACATGCTATGTTCGTTAGTACATTATAGTACATAATTTCATTACATCTTATGCTAGGTGTGCCCATTGTGTGCATTACTTAGTACATCGTTTTACATTACATTTCATGCTAGGTGTGCCCATTGTGTGCATTACTTAGTACATCGTTTTACATTACATTTCATGCTAGGTGTGCCCATTGTGTGCATTACATAGTACATCGTTTTTCATTACATTTCACGCTACGTATGTTCATTTGATTACATACTTAGTGCATCGTTTTCACATGCTTACATTTTTGGTATGACATTTGGTTTGTTTAACACGGAACAATACATTCATTAACATTGATCATGCCATTCGTTAGTAGGTAGTGGTACCATAGGAATTGACAACTCCCGTTCCGGACATCCTGGGTATGGGGATGAAAGGAATGACCGAATTCGATATACATAATTTAGATAAACCTTTAATTTGTTTAAGGGTTTATCGCCACAGTCTCAAGGCTTGGATGTATGCATTTTAACAATACCACATAGATGTTTGTATCAGTATAGCATGCAGTTGTTACACAAAACATAACTTTGATTTAAACTGTGTTTTACTTCAATACCTTGTTTTGTGCATTATACATATGGTCTAGTTGATACATTTCACTTACCATACATGACATTTTGGTTACACATTACATGATCTACATTAAACATGAACATTTTGACATTGATATACATAGTTGGTGGTTTACATTGAACATAGGCATTTCGATATGGTTTACACATTATCACATGACAATTCATTCATACATGAACATTTTACTTTAGTAGTTTGGTTTGATTAAGTGATTAAGTAACGATGCGTGTGTAATATGATACAAGCATGGTGGATACGTCGCTGGTACTTCCTATATATAAGTGTTTGTATGGTATTACATATATCGTAGCGTTATTTGAATCATTTCAGTTTGATACATATAACATTTTATACAAATTACATACTTTTCACAATACATTGTTTTACAAGCAACTTATCTTATACAAACTCAGTTTACATGGTTATTCATTTAACCATACATTATTCACTTATTTATACATATCACCTGAACTCATTATTTTTCAAATGATTTACAAGACAAAGCAAATTACAAGGTTCATGACTAAACATTTTCTCAAATACAAGTCATGAATCCTATTTTCACAAACCTATGTACCTCACAGGCATTTTTATGCTGACGTACCTACTTTCACATGTGTTTTCAGGTGCTTTTCCGTAGGATGATGATCATGACACTAGGGCGGACCTGTGCCTTAGAGACTTAAAATGAAGCTAGACTATGGTTAATTATGTTATAAACTCTTTTGTTTACTGTTCAAGACAATGTAACACCCTTGTTTGATAAATAAAATACAACTTTGTATGCCATGGTTATGAAACAATTTATTCTGTTACGACACGCCCCGATGCTTCCGCCGCGATTTGTTGTTTTACGCGGTCGGGGTGTGACAGAAGAGTTGGTATCAGAGCCAATGGTTATAGGGAATTAGGTTATTAGTAATGCTTTGACCTAGACTATAACTTTTCTAGGACCCTAACACAAGTTATCTTGTGTTTAGATCTTAAAACATGTACATCACCTATCCTTAGGTGATTATCAAAACAAGAACCAAATTTTCCGAAACGATTTTTGAAAAACAATCATCTGTTTTTGAATGATTTATTACAAGGTTTTGAACCCTCAATTGTAAGGTTTTGAACCCTCTGTTATATGGTTTTGAACCCTTTTCAGTTTGGTTTTTGGCCTTGTGCCTTCAAATTTTCAAAATCCTGTCAAACGTTTTGGGTTTTAAATAATGTGAACATGTGCAAACTGGAAGGGTGAATGCCTGTATTCTGGGTTTTCTGTCTAGGCAAGCACTTCGTATATATCTCATCAGACGCGAGACCAGTTGTGCTTACCTGGGAATTCTTGGGATGAGTGTTCACTTATAGGCGAGCATGTCTTCATTATACATTATTTTTGACCCATTTACTTTGATTAGTCACTGTGTGTTGTTTGTTTGCTCTGTGATACGGACGAATGACCACCATCTTTGCTTTTGTTGATTTTGTTTCATCTCATTCTTTTCATCCAATCATCTCACTCGTTTCCTTTCATGTTTTCCTCTTTTAGAATGCCTCCTCGACGCGACAATCTGATTGCGACTGCCGAACTGGCAGAAATTATTGCGGAGCAGATGGCTGCCCAATTTCCAAATCTCTTTGCTCAATGGAACCAAGCCAACAATAACAACAATGTTCCATGCAAATACAAGGATTTTAACCAGGCTAAACCACTCAAGTTTAGTGGTTCTGAAGGAGCAACTGGGCTTCTTCAGTGGTTCGAAAGCATTGAGAATACTTTTCGTCACGTGCAGTGCCCGGATAATCGCAAGGTCGAGTTTTCTTCAAGTGTGTTTCAGAAGAGGGCTCTTACATGGTGGAATGGGGTGATGAGAGACCGAGGTGCAGAAGTTGCTCTCGCACAGACATGGGCTGAACTTAGAGCCCTTATGATGAGGGAATTCTGTCCTCGCCATGAACAGCGGGCGTTGGAGAAGGAGTTTGATGTTTTGAAGCAAGATAGTGGTGAGCACAGGGCTTATACTGATCGGTTTGAAGGGTTGAGTTTGCTTTGCCCGACTATGGTTACCCCACTCGACAAGGCTATCGAGAGATACATCGACGGCCTACCTGACTCAGTACAAGACATCCTTACTGGTAGTGAACCTGCCACACTCCGTCAGGCGATCGAGTTATCAGCGACATTGACTGAGTCACAGATTAGAAAGGGAAAGCTACACCGGAAGGGTGACAAGGGCAAGAAACAGTTGGCTGACAAGGGGGATAGCAAGAAGGGTTAAAACAAGAATGGAAAGGACTCTGGTTCTTCGAAGAGGTCAAGGAAGTGTAAGGCTTCCCAAAATTTTGCTATCACTGCCCAAGCTAATCAGGCAGCTCTCAACCAACCCGCACAGCCTCCAGCAAAGAAACCCTATACAGGGAATGCACCTTTGTGCAATAGATGCAACAGTCACCATCAGCCGCAACATCAGTGTCGTTTCTGTACTAGCTGTGGGAAGTCAGGTCATCTTGCTGATGTTTGTCGGTTTGCTCAGAATCGCGCAGTTCAAAACCCGGCTCAACAAGTTGCACAGCCTCCTGCTCAGCAACAGGGTCAAGCTGCACGACTACAATACCCACCGGGTGCTTGTTACAATTGTGGGGATCTGACCCACTACAGAAACCGATGCCCAAGGCTAGCTAACCAGAATCAGGTTCAGGCTCCGGCTCGAGGCCGAGCCTTTAACATGAATGCCCAAGAGGCACAGGCTGACGATAATGTGGTGAACGGTACGTTCTTTATTAATAATCAGCCTGTATCTGTTCTTTTCGATTCTGGTGCCGATAAGAGTTTCGTGTCATTGTCTTTTGAGCAAATGCTTCGCGTGTCTAGAACGAAACTAGGAAAACCTTTGACAGTAGAAGTTGCTAGTGGTGAACCCATTATTCTTGATTATGTTCTTCGCAACTGCCAGTTGAACCTTAATGACCATTTCTTTCCTATTGACCTCGCGCCTATGCAACTTGGAAGCTTCGACGTTATTGTGGGAATGGATTGGTTATCCAAGCATCACGCAGAGATAGTTTGTTCTGAGAAGATTGTTCGTGTGCCACTTTCGATAGGTGAGATTCTGCAGGTTCAAGGTGAGAAGCCTATCGGTGGTCTCAAACTCATGTCTTGTTTTAAAGCTCGGAAGTATCTGCGGAAGAACTATGTGGCTTTCTTAGCACATGTTACAGAAGATAAAGGCAAGGGTAAGTCTATTTCAGATATTCCTGTCGTTCGGGATTATTCTGAAGTGTTCCCTGAAGATTTACCTGGTCTACCTCCAGCACGCCAAGTCGAGTTCCGCATTGATCTCGTACCTGGTGCAAATCCCATTGCCAGAGCTCCATATCGTCTTGCACCATCTGAGATGCAAGAGTTGTCTAAACAGCTTCAGGAGCTCTCTGACAAAGGTTTTATACGTCCTAGTTTTTCACCTTGGGGTGCTCCCGTTCTTTTTGTCAAGAAGAAGGATGGATCCTTTAGGATGTGTATCGATTATCGTGAGCTTAACAAGCTTACCATCAAGAATCGATATCCCCTACCTCGCATAGACGACCTCTTTGATCAGTTACAGGGCGCTTCTTATTTTTCGAAGATTGATCTACGTTCAGGGTATCATCAACTTCGGGTGCAAGAAGAAGACATTCCGAAGACAGCGTTCCGTACTCGTTATGGGCATTATGAATTCACAGTCATGCCATTCGGTTTGACTAATGCTCCTGCTGTTTTCATGGACTTAATGAATAGGGTCTGCAAACCTTATTTGGATCAGTTCGTCATTGTTTTTATTGATGACATCTTGATATACTCTAAGACGCAAGCTGACCAAGAGCAACATCTTCGTCTTACTCTGGAACTCTTAAAGAAAGAGCAACTTTTCGCCAAATTTTCCAAGTGCGAATTTTGGCTTAAAGAAGTTCAATTTTTGGGGCATGTTATCAACGAACGAGGTATTCATGTAGATCCCTCCAAGATCAGTGCGATTAAGGATTGGGATACACCTACTACTCCTACTGAAGTTCGTTCTTTTCTTGGTCTAGCGGGTTATTATCGCCGCTTCATAGAAAACTTCTCGAAGATTGCAGTTCCTCTAACTGCTCTAACTCAGAAGAAAATGCCCTTTTATTGGGGATACAAACAAGAGGAAGCTTTTCAACACCTGAAGCAGAAGCTTTGCGATGCGCCTGTTCTATCATTGCCTGAGGGTGATAATGATTTTGTCGTGTATTGTGATGCATCGAAATTGGGTCTTGGTTGTGTTCTGATGCAAAGGAACAAAGTCATAGCCTATGCATCGAGGCAGTTGAAGATTCATGAGAAGAACTACACCACTCATGATCTTGAGTTGGGTGCAGTTGTTTTCGCTCTAAAGATCTGGAGACACTATTTGTACGGTACAAAATGTGTGGTTTTCACTGACCACAAAAGTCTTCAGCATATCTTCAACCAGAAAGAACTCAACATGAGACAGCGACGTTGGGTTGAGCTTTTAAACGACTATGATTGCGAAATTCGCTACCATCCTGGTAAGGCGAATGTCGTAGCTGATGCATTGAGTCGTAAGGAACGTACTAAGCTTCATTGTGTACATGTTCAATCTGTTATTCAAGCTCGATCTGATATCCAAGCACGCATTTCTCAAGCTCAACAATCTTGTGTTTCACAGGGTTTGATGGATAAGGAATTTCCCTATCACATAACACCTGCTCTGGAACTAAGGGACAATGGATCATATTACTTCATGGACCGTTTGTGGGTCCCAAGCCTAGATAATCTTCGTGCCTTGCTTATGGATGAAGCCCATAAGTCTCGTTATTCTATTCATCCAGGCTCAGATAAGATGTATAAGGATCTTCGTATTCACTATTGGTGGCCTGGTATGAAGAAAGACATTGCCTTATACGTATCAAAATGCCTTACTTGTCTTAAGGTTAAGGCTGAACATCAATGTCCTTCTGGTTTATTGGTGCAACCGGAGATCCCAGTTTGGAAATGGGAAAACATTACTATGGATCTCATTACTAAACTTCCACGCACCAAGAAAGGTCATGATGCCATCTGGGTAGTCGTTGATCGTCTTACAAAGTCAGCACATTTCTTGCCAATCCGTGAGGATTTTCCTGCTGACAGACTTGCTCAAATCTATGTGGATGAAATTGTAGCTCGACATGGTGTTCCGTTGAACATCATTTCTGACAGAGATGCTCGTTTCACTTCTCATTTTTGGAGAACCATGCAATCTGCTATGGGGACCCAACTTAATCTGAGCACAGCTTATCATCCGCAAACGGATGGTCAATTTGAGAGAACAATCCAGACTCTGGAGGATATGCTAAGAGCTTGTGTGATCGATTTTGGTGGTAGCTGGGATTCACATCTTAAGTTGATTGAATTCTCCTACAACAACAGTTATCACACCAGCATCAAAATGGCTCCTTTCGAGGCTCTCTATGGTCGAAAATGTCGTTCACCAGTCTGCTGGAATGAGATTGGCGAGGCACAACTTACTGGACCTGCCCTCATTTTAGAGACAACTGACAAGGTCAAGAAAGTTTGCGATAACCTTCAGACAGCTATGAGCCGTCAGAAGAGTTACGCGGATCCAAAACGCAAACCCTTGGAATTTCAAGTCGGTGATCGAGTATTACTTAAGGTCTCACCTTGGAAAGGTGTGATCA
Organism: Helianthus tuberosus; assembly: GCA_030545235.1. NCBI lineage: Eukaryota > Viridiplantae > Streptophyta > Magnoliopsida > Asterales > Asteraceae > Helianthus > Helianthus tuberosus. Next base: position 108,078,559 of record CM060412.1, on the reverse strand, counting down.
GATTTGGAAAGAAAGGAAAACTTGCACCTAGATACGTTGGACCATTCAAGATCGTCGAAAGAATCGGAAAGGTAGCCTACAGACTTGAGTTACCTCCTGAACTTGGAAATGTTCATCCAACTTTTCATGTGTCCAATCTCAAGAGGTGTTTAACTGATGAGAACCTCCACATACCTCTCGACGAAATTCGTGTGGGCAAAACACTGAAATTTGTTGAGAAGCCAGTGGAAATCATGGAACGTGAAGTCAAGTGGCTTAAACGCAAGCGCATTCCTTTGGTCAAAGTTCGCTGGGAAGCTAAGCGTGGACCTGAGTTTACTTGGGAACGCGAAGATCAAATGAAGGCGAAAAATCCACATCTTTTTCCTCGAGTTTCCTCTAAATAAATTTCGGGACGAAATTTCCACAAGTAGGGGAGACTGTAACAACTGTGCTTGTAATCACTATGAACAGTTCTGTTATCAATAAAACAATGTTATTTGATCCCAATGTTTTTTTTGTTATGTTTTACATTTTTCATGTTTTGACTTTTATGTAATTTCAAACTCTACATCGCTTTCTGGAGAGTTATACGCAAACTAGTGCGTAAACGTACTCAGTTTAATGCGAGAAATACTCCGGAACAGCAACATATACTCAACATACCTTAAATAACCTTTACATAACTTAGAAATAAGTTTTGAAGGCTTTGGTATGGCAAAAACAAGTTAATTCGCTTACAGGGACTAAACTTGACAAACTGCGAAAGTACGACGATTCGTACTGGAACAGACATTCCGGAACATAACCATAAGTTAAACATACCATAAATATCCTTTACATAGCTTAGAAATAGGCTTTGAGGGGTTCGGTATGCTAAAATAAACTTTTGGGTCATTCAGGGACTAAAAGTGTCAAAAAGTGCACAAGTTTGCATTTTCGCGCATAACTTACGTTCTGAATACATCCGGACATCCAAAAATTTATGTAAGCATGACTATATTATATTTTAGTGTTCGCCATAAGAAAAATCCATTCGTCGTGTCATTTGGATCGTTTTTCGCGCTTATGCGCATTCCGTCGTAATTAAGCGAACATCGCGTTCGTACGACCAAACGAACTGACATCAGACATATTTTTGAACATGTTTCATGTCCACAATGTTTAGGCATCATTTTAGGGCCTTAAAGTTGACTTTACGGGCCTTAGAAGTGTCGGAAATGGCCTTAAACACGTGCAGGGACCAAAACTGTAATTTCTGAAACTTGTTTTCTGATCAGAAGGGCTAGGTGGCCCGCCTCAGTTCCTGTAAATCCCCAGGCGGCCCGCGAGGCACCTTCAGACCAGATTAAATGAATTTAACAGCAGATTGCAGCTGTTTGATCCTCACCCACACATTCTAAATTGCTTAGTCAGATGATAAGGACCATTTTTAGGCACCGCAACTTGCCAGCACTTTTACGGTTACGATTAAGGCACGTTTTCCATGAAACGATCTTAACGGTGGACCGAATACTATAAATACCCCACCCCCCATGCTTCAAAATCACAAGAACTTTGATTTGAGAAACTCTAAGTTGAAACTATTGTTTCATACCTGAGATTTTTGAATCGAGGTTAGCATTCGGGGACCCTTCGTAAGTATTCTTTCGTTCTTTTCCTTATTTTATTGCTTTTCGAGTCAGAAAGTCAAACTTTGTTTGACTTTCAGCGTTGACCAGTAATGGTCAATGCGAAGTTCGTTTGAACTTCGCAACGTGAGTGTAATCACGTTGGTTATAGTCCCTTGGGACTATGCCTACTGATTACCACGTTGTCTAGGGTCGTAGGGTAAGCGATCTAATAAATCGCTTATACCTCGAACCCGACCCATTTGGTTGATCATTAGGATCCGACCAAACACATTAGGTGACCATAGTAGGTAGGGAATAACCTTCCGAGGTTATACCCTATGGTCACATCGTTTAAGTAGTTGTATGATAGGTAGTTTATATGCCTTAGGTAAATTACCAGAATACCCTTTTCATGTATAATTGGTAATTAAGCATATGTAATCTAAACCTTTGTCACATAACTGATTATGTAACATGTTTAGGCATATAACACTTGTCATAGGGCTAGTTAGGCGGTCCGAACGCGTTTCACGCGAACGACGCGTTAAAGTAGCATAAGCTACCTAAACGAGTCGAAATGGGTCGTAAACACTTAGGTTAAGTTTCGTTTTAGTATGTAGGGTTTGTTAAACCATATTACACGAGTTCCATACTCGTTTGGTTTACGAAACCTCATTCTATCCGATCTTCCGATTTAGGTCCGGTTTATTAACATAGTTACCTATATTAGGTGTCGTTTGATTCCGAGATCTCTAGCATTACTTGGTGTTTATCTTAAGACATCTGAGCAATATCAAGTGAGTACATAGACCCCTCTTTTACTGTTTTCCAAACTGTTTTGGGGTGGAACACATGTGCCTACTTGTTACTTTCATGCTTTCCTGTTTTCACATCATATACATGCTATGTTCGTTAGTACATTATAGTACATAATTTCATTACATCTTATGCTAGGTGTGCCCATTGTGTGCATTACTTAGTACATCGTTTTACATTACATTTCATGCTAGGTGTGCCCATTGTGTGCATTACTTAGTACATCGTTTTACATTACATTTCATGCTAGGTGTGCCCATTGTGTGCGTTACTTAGTACATCGTTTTTCATTACATTTCACGCTAGGTATGTTCATTTGATTACTTACTTAGTGCATCGTTTTCACATGCTTACATTTTTGGTATGACATTTGGTTTGTTTAACATGGAACAATACATTCATTAACATTGATCATGCCATTCGTTAGTAGGTAGTGGTACCATAGGAATTGACAACTCCCGTTCCGGACATCCTGGGTATGGGGATGAAAGGAATGACCGAATTCGATATACATAATTTAGATAAACCTTTAATTTGTTTAAGGGTTTATCGCCACAGTCTCAAGGCTTGGATGTATGCATTTTAACAATACCACATAGATGTTTGTATCAGTATAGCATGCAGTTGTTACACAAAACATAACTTTGATTTAAACTGTGTTTTACTTCAATACCTTGTTTTGTGCATTATACATATGGTCTAGTTGATACATTTCACTTACCATACATGACATTTTGGTTACACATTACATGATCTACATTAAACATGAACATTTTGACATTGATATACATAGTTGGTGGTTTACATTGAACATAGGCATTTCGATATGGTTTACACATTATCACATGACAATTCATTCATACATGAACATTTTACTTTAGTAGTTTGGTTTGATTAAGTGATTAAGTAACGATGCGTGTGTAATATGATACAAGCATGGTGGATACGCCGCTGGTACTTCCTATATATAAGTGTTTGTATGGTATTACATATATCGTAGCGTTATTTGAATCATTTCAGTTTGATACATATAACATTTTATACAAATTACATACTTTTCACAATACATTGTTTTACAAGCAACTTATCTTATACAAACTCAGTTTACATGGTTATTCATTTAACCATACATTATTCACTTATTTATACATATCACCTGAACTCATTATTTTTCAAATGATTTACAAGACAAAGCAAATTACAAGGTTCATGACTAAACATTTTCTCAAATACAAGTCATGAATCCTATTTTCATAAACCTATGTATCTCACAGGCATTTTTATGCTGACGTACCTACTTTCACATGTGTTTTCAGGTGCTTTTCCGTAGGATGATGATCATGACACTAGGGCGGACCTGTGCCTTAGAGACTTAAAATGAAGCTAGACTAGGGTTAATTATGTTATAAACTCTTTTGTTTACTGTTCAAGACAATGTAACACCCTTGTTTGATAAATAAAATACAACTTTGTATGCCATGGTTATGAAACAATTTATTCTGTTACGACACGCCCCGATGTTTCCGCCGCGATTTGTTGTTTTACGCGGTCGGGGTGTGACATGTGACCCCTAGACCAAGCATTATACAAATTCAGTACCTACACATGCTTAACATGCGCCTTGAGTATACCACCTTGAGGCCAACCTAGAGGCCAGTGGACATCCTTCTGCAAAAAGGTGTATTCTTGCTCAATTCTGTACCTATTAACAGCGAAAGCATCGAGTTTTTTTATCGAATAGCAGTTTTAGAAAGTAGATTTTAACAATTGAAAGAAAAAATTCAAGGAAAATACAATGGGACCTCCTTTTCGACTTCCGGGTTGCTGAAGATCTTGGCAGCAGCACACCTCTTGTTAGTCGGGATTGGCTCGCATGCCGGAGTGTAAGCATCACACATCACCTAAAACACAAAAAAAATTGACTTCTGGTCTAAAAGATGCAATCTTTACGCAGTATACTTTTGTTATTAGTCATTTTGGTCTAAAACCAAAACCAAAATGACTACTTTTTAAAACAATAGAACAATCCATTTTGACCCGTACCCAATTTGGTAAGAACGCATGCAGACCCGAACCCGCTACAACTGATCTGACCCAAACCAAAATGACCAGTTTTATAAACAACTCGTTATCATTTTTGTAATATAATTTGAAGATACAGCGAGTATATATTTAAGGTAGTGTTATAATGGGTTCTCGGTTATCGGGTCAGTACTTATACGGGTCGTACGATCACCAAAGCTATATTGAAAAAAAAAACCTGACCCGACCCGAAACCCGTTCCGACCCGGACCCGTTCCGACCCGAACCAAAAGAACCCTTTTTTATAATTGACCCGTTTTGACCCGAACCCGTTTTGACCCATGACCCAACCCGACCCGACCCAACCCGTTTGCCAAGTCTACTGTTACCCGCCCGTTTTACATTTTTCAGTATATTAATTTAGGTATATAGAAATTCCTGAAAATGTACCAATATGTTGTTTCCCCTCATAAACGGATCCTTGAAAATGGCTTGAGGGCTGTTAAATACATCAAATCATCACAATATTAGGCCGAAAAACCAAAATAAATTTGGAAACTTTTAGTGACTAATTACAAGTTAAACTACAGGGGATGATTGTACTCACTATAAAATAACTTCACTGTCTTCCCCAGGGGCTTGCCCTGTGATGGACCCATCATAGTTCAATTTTGGTAGCTTCTTTGGATCATCCACCGGACCAGCAAGTGTCTAAAACCCACAAACAAACAAAACAAAAATTAAATAAGTTGAGTTCAAATCATAGATTAAATACATAAATAAATCATAAGTAACAAATCTAATTACCCTTGCTTTGCTTCTAATATCCATGCCTGATCCACCAATCCTGTTTAGTAAATTAACCACTTTTAATTAGTAACTAACAAAAACTAATATCTAGATGTTAAATCACTTATATTACTACAAGACAGTCCCCTGCAAGTAAAATGTAATCATCTTGATCACCATTTCAACTATATTATTAGTTAATTCACACTACCAAATACATTATTGCAGGCAACTTAAAGATAAAAGGTTACAAAAATAACCTTAATATTGTCTAAAAGCCACATCTTTTCATGTTTTCAGCTTGCTCACAGTTGCCTAAGACCTAAGCCACCAATATCTCACATCATACTTGTCATCCTACATCACGGACAAAACATAACTACAAAGTACAAACATTAATATTTTAAGGGGGTTCGTATCTTTCATGTTTTCGGATACATCTCACTAATAACATCATAAGCTTCTATAGGTTGTGATTCTTGTTTCTCAATGCTACCATTCAACTAAACTTCATGTACCACCACTACACCCTGTTTCATGTCCAATTACAAGTTTGAATATTTACATAATTGTTGGATCATCACTAAATAGGCCTCCCCCGATGCCAAAATTAATAATGTAAATTTTTAAGACAATCTAACCATTTAGAGATATATATGTTATATCAACAGGAATGTGCAAACAAGTATTACCTTTTCACTGCCTTTAGTGCTTGAACTACCCTCCTTATTGTGTGTAACCCATTCCCTAGTTCATCTTCTTTCACGTGACACTAATTGGAACAGAGAACAAGGCCTACCATCCTTCAAAATACATATAAAATCATCACATTAAAAAACATAGAGATGTAAATACATGAACTCGCCATCAACGTCATCTTCTTCATCGTCGGTTCCAGAGCGTCACAACCACGTATCTTCCTCATGCTTCCAAATCATTGAACCCTAGCAAAGAAGGTAACGAAAACTGACAATCAGTAAACAAACCTATCAGATCTGGGCTTGTAAAATTCTTGAATGTAGCATAAAAACTTAGATCTGCCAATAGATGGTTAAAATTGTCATTTCTAGTATTTGGCCATGGAAATTAGAAGTTACAAATTACAAGTAACCTTAACTGTTCTTGATTTTCTTGCCATTTGTATATTGGAAATGAAATACACTATGAGTTGTTTTTTTTGCAAACCCTGAACCCTACTTGGCCCTGTGAACTCATATTTGTCATCATCCTATATTCAAATAAAACGCATCAATTCAACTAAAAAAATACAAATAAAGTATCACAAGCAGCTTTTTATTATACAACATTATAGAATCCTTATACGAAAAACATATTTACTACCTCAAATTAAGTGTTATTTATGTCTCTCAGCTGATGCTTCCCAAAGGTTTTGTTTGTCTGATTTGGAACTCTTTGCGGACAAAGTCACCTATTTATTTAAAAAACAATATCAATAGTCAAAAAACTTTAATTACTAAATCACAAACAGTTATGTGGGGAGAATGTAAATAAAGACCTTTTCATTAACCAAAAAAGCCTAATAAAACCCCAAAAATAGTGAATCGAGATGAAATGCAAGAAACCAAATAACGATATGAAAAGGCTGAAACATCAAATGCTTCGTGTGAACAATTTTGAAGCCAAAATTTATGAAATCGGACTTAGAAGCAAACCCTAATTTGACAGGAATCGCATCTGCAACTCCAACCACCGTCCGTCTGACCTTTCTTGCTCTCCTTCCAGTCTCTCTCTCTCTTTTCGCGTTCACACTCTAAACTCTCCTTTTGCTCTCTGCCTCTTTTTTTCTTTTCTGTCAACGGTGTTACTCCGGCCGCCGTGTACGGCAGAGATGATGTATGAAAACTTGCTGAAATCTTCCCTTGAGAGAGAAAAGACTCAGATCTGAGCTTAAAAATCAACAAAAACGTAAGACGCTAACAAAAATCAACAAAAACGTAACAATGGATGCAAAAAAACTCAGAGCCATACCTGTATCTATTACCGGTTGGTCTCAGATCAAGCACTTGAACAACAATTTCAAGAACATCAACGATTTTGAGTGAAGATGCCATAAACCCTAGTTCTACAAAATCACCTGGATAGAGAAATGGAGAGAGAAAAGGATGGGTTATTAGGTTGTGTTCGTTGAGAGAAGATGCCATAAACCCTAGATCTTCAATCCATGGCATTTCATGTTTTTTTACTTTGATTTAAAGGTAATTGACAGAAAGAAGCAGATCTAGGTGGATGTTTGGGATTCCTTCTCAAAACTGGCTTATTAACTTATATAAGTCAAAAGTGAGAAGTTAGAAACTCTGACTTCTCAAAAGTGACTTCTCAAGACACAAAATCCTTCAAAATAAGCTAACCCAAACACTTAAAAAATAACTTATTAACTTTTATAAGTCAATAAGTCATAAGTTGCCCCAAAATAAGCTAACCCAAACACCCTAGATCTGATGGAATTTGAGAGAGAGAAGGAAGAGATGAGGAGGGTGTGAATTTTGAAAAGTGATTTTAGGTTAAAGTATGCTGCCCAAAAGGGTATTATTGGAAAGATAAATATTCATGTGCTTTAAAGACTTGTAGATCATGCTTTAGGGGTGTTTTAAGGAAATTTCAATGACTTTAAGAAGTCCTTTGGATATGTATATTATATATAGTATAGATGTGTGTGTGTAAATGTGTAATTTCTGTTACTTAGAAAAAAATCAACTAAAATAGATATAAACTAATATATATATATCACCTATATATATATATATATCGATGCATAGTTACTAGTGTTTAAATTCCCGTTATTATTTGTAATGGATGCATATATATATATATATATGGAAAAAGTAAAAGTCACAATGATCAATGTTTTTGGTTCAATATGTTTGAGCAATTGTTTATTTATTTTATCTTGTGATACGAATACCTGATAAATGTTTACAATTCAGATGTCAAACGAAGTAAATCAGGAAATCCAAAATAACAATAATAACGGGAACCAAGTGGATAAAAGTGCTATCGAACACATAGTAGCTCCAGGAATCATAGATTCCATGCCCTATATTATCGACACTATTAATAAAAAGGCAAAAAATAATTCCATAATCGGAAGTAAACATGCACCCACTGAGCCAGATCACAACATGAATGGAAATCACGGTCTGTTTATCCAAGCTCCAATTCCAAAAAGAAGAAGGACCATCTCATATGGTTGTTCTTATAAAGAATTCTTATCATGCAAACCGATAGAATTCTCAGGTAATGAAGGAGCCATTTCAGCCTTGCGCTGGATAGAAAAGACAGAAGCAGTTTTAAAGATAAGTAAATGTGCAGATGAAGATAAGATCATGTATGATTCAAATCTCTTTAAGAATGCAGCATTAGAGTGGTGGAATACTTTTCTTCAGTCCAGAGGAAGTGACAGGGTTTATAATATGGAATGGAACAGCTTTAAGAAAATAGTTGAAAGAAAATTTTGTCCTCCTCATGAAAAGGAATAGATTGCCAATAAGTTTCTAAATCATAGAATGATTGGGGTAGATTGCAGAGAATATATTACCATATTCTTTGAATATGCAAGGATAGTACCAACACTAGCCTCACCAGAACCAGTGTTAATCTCTCGTTACGTCTGGGGATTAATCAGTGAGATCAGACATGTAGTCAAGGCAGCTAGACCATCAACCATAGATGTCACACCCCAAAAACGTCATAGCGGAATATAAGACGTAGTGGTGCCGGAAGTTGGTGCCCATTAATATCTTGCTAAACGCTGCTTTGTAATGTTGGACATTCAACTTAATTAAAGCATAGTTTTTAAAACTTAAGTCTTAAAGTACGTCACAACCACATCATAGTTTAGTTGTTTTGATCCTTATGGATCTTATTACATAGGTCCCAAAGTTTTAAAAGTTTGTCCAAAACATTATCAAACTAAACATGCATCAACAACCACAAGATAAAGCCATAATTCCCGAAGCCGAACTCAAGTACCCGAAGAAAATGTTAAAATCAAGTGTCAATACAAAGGAGGGTTAGTTCACATATCCAAATTTAAATAATTTGATCCAAGGAAAACTCTCTAATTATGTGTTTGTTATCAAAACATCCATATAATTTAAGAAAGTTAATTTATTTCCTTAATAAAAATCCAAGGATCAGCTGTCGCAAGCGTTTCTCAAGAACCTCCGATCAAAAGCATCTTCCCAAGTTTACAAATTAAAGTGATAGCATCAAGTGTTCGGACTCGTAAGTTTGTAAGACATTACGAACTATATATTAACAATGAAGGTATAATCAAAGCTAGACTATAACAGAATATCAGTTCGTCGTTTGACTTGACACGGAGCGACCGGTCACGACGGGGTTGTTAACCCGATAGATCTACCAACAATTCCTCGCGTGCAATACTTAAATGATTAAACGGCATTACTTGCGCATGCGCCCATAACGGGACCATCTATAATGCCTGCCTTATGAACAATATATATATCCTACTAATTTTGATAAATTTAATATATCATGTTGTACGAATTCCCCGAAATCCCCACCGAAACATAAGCCTATAACCCGATATTTATTCTCTTGAGATTAAGCGAATTCGTCCCAACTTTAGATTTAAGCACTATTAAATCTACACGGTCGTTTTCCCTAAAACACCGTAATAATCCCCGTTTCTCACCGAAACATATTTATTCAACAAAATCGTTTCTACTCGAAACATATTTATTCAACAAAACCGTTTCTACCTGAAACATATTTATTCAACAAAACCGTTTCTACCTGAAACACATATATATCCATCAAATCCGTATATTTTCCATGAAAATATACATTTTATATATCAAAAGGTATGTTTTATTCAAAAACATCTTTAAACCTTTTAAGGCGTGTTCTTCCCCCAAAACATATACAAAACTGTAAAAAGAGGGGGTTTAGTGACACTCACCTTTGGGTGCGTATTATAAATAGCATAATCCCACAATTGGTTCTACACATCCTAATATACGTAGGAACTATTTATCAATCAATATATCACAAAATTCCTAAGTTTCTCCGAATCTTAGGATTTTCACATAACTTTGAGATTTTCTCGAAGAGTCATTATTTTTATTATGTTGGCATATTAATATATATATATATATATATATATATATATATATTATAAGATTTTTCAACTTGAACGATTTCATTGGTGACCCTTATCATGTAAATCCGTTAACACTCCCGTTTATACGTAATATATCTACGATTTGCGCGTCGTAATATATATACATAAACGTACACATATACTCAATATCATAACAAGCAAAATCTCGTTAACTTATACACCTTATCATTTTTAAAGAATGTATACATGAAATAACTTATCAATTTAACCTATGTATCAATTCTCATGCTCGACAAGTAAGTTACACATTTAACGCGATTTTACCGATTTTACCGCTTCAAACATACAAGTGTACATGCACAGTCTAAATTCCCGCTATCTTGTCAACACTTATTGTCACACCCTGCTCGTAGCGGAAGCGCGAGGTGTGATCTGTTGGTTCTCATTGCATAACGATATAAGTAAACATACTAAATGAATAAAACATACTCCATTGCCATTACCATAATTGTTCAAAAGATGCGCAACATACATTAAGTTATAATTTACAAACCATTCGAAAGAAAATAAGTTGTTATTATTTCATACATTCAAAAACGAAAGTTTTAAACACTAAGGCTTTGTCCACTATAACACCGCAAAGCGGCAGTATAATAGATAAACCCTTCAAAAGATGGCACGTAGTCTTGGTACTTGTTTCCTGAATTAGAATCCCTGACAAGGTCCACTAATTCCCTGAAATACATGTTTAAGTAGAAAAATCAACAAAGGTTGAGGGAGTTCATGCAGTTTAGTCGTGTATCATACATCCGAAAAATGTAGAATGTACTTGTATTTGAATCAAATATAGTATGAAAAGCGTCAATGAAATCGTGATCATTAATGTTTTGCAAGGACATTAATATGTGTGACGAAATAGGAAGCAAACCAACCCTAGACAATTTTAATTGTATCGACACCATGTCGTAGGGCAACAAATGCACTCCTAGGCAAAATGGCCACGAGTGAGGCTCGCCAAAACCCATTAGATCTAACCCTTTGTTCCTTGGTCCAAACTAGGATTAATGGTGCTTTAGTTATAGCCCTAATTTCTCACATGATCTAAGGTGTTTCATTCCTTGACTTATTATACTAGTGTACATGTATTTTCCCCGATAGTTATAAAGTTTTAAGCATTTAAAATGAATAGGGGACATGAACTCACAGTATCGCGTCAGTGAGTAGAAGTAAATATGATTTCACTTGCGGTAGTCCTGAACAGTGTTGCGACCTACAATCGTTGTCATTTTTGTTAGACACTTCGGTCTTTGTAAATAACTTGAGTACAAGTCTTATGTCTTAAGTATGTGTAAGACTTGTATGTCTTTATTATTAGTTGAACTTTGTGTCTAGTATTTATCAATCGTACACTTGTACTTCTTTACAATTTAGGCCATTGGACTTAAACCAATAAATTATGATATTGGGCCCAAATAGTGTTGGGCTTAAATAGTGTTGGGCTTAAATAATGTTGGGCTTAAATAATGTTGGGCTTTTATAGGGTTCATAAGTTTGATATTGGGCTTGGCCCATGAGTTATTTGCTATTGGGCTTAGTCCAAGTATTTAGTTTAAGCCCAATATAATTTATATAAAAAATATAAGCCCATTTTATATAAATATTTAGCCCATTTGAAAAAGATAAATCTTTCATTTTTATAAAAACAATTTTATAAAAATTTACTAGTTATACTTTTTAGGAAATAAAAACATAATAGTTTTTATAAGTTTTTCAAAATGTCCGAAGTTTGTTTAATGGTAACGCAAATTTTGTGTCCGTGTCGAAAGATCGTCTAGATGTCGTATTAAGTCCTCGGATTGGTAATATGTCCATAAGTTCATCCGTCGTCCGTTTTGACCATAATTTATGTCTGATTGTTCGTATTGTCCGTAACATTTTTGTTTGTCCAAAAGTCCATATTGTCCAAATATGTCCGTTTTTGTGTTCATGTCCAAGGATGGACATTTTATCAAGTTCATATATATATTTTTGAAATTTTCATGATGTATAGAAAGTTTGTATTTATTCCTACTAGAATTAACACATGATGTACACATCAAAATATATAACTTATGATACTTGATGAATATTTTTGTAAGTACACATTTTATCCAAAAATATATACTTGTCATTTTTATTTAGAAATCTATTTATAAAACATGGATTTATAACTTTATTCAAAATTTAAAGACCTCAAATACTTGTTTAGTAACAAACTTCTTTGTTTAACAACTTTTAATACATAGCAAAATATATAAAATTTTTTGCCATAGTTTTGTTTGAAATATGGATTTTTCCCCAAGTTTATACAAAACTTGTTTTCAAATTATTTCAATACAAAACATCATCAAGTATCAATATTTAACAAAATTTGTCAACAAAAGTAGCATGAACATGATATTGTTCTTAACTTTCCTAAAAAGGAAACTTTATTCCTTATTTTTGCCAAAAATTTATAAATCAAGATTTTATGAAAAACTCTAGTTTTAGATGTCTTACAAAGTTATTTAAAGCATAAGTGTGTATTCAAAACGTTTACTATCAACATATTTCTTGATTTTTAACCTTTCCAGAAATAGAAACTTTATCCAAGAAATATTTCGAAATTTATTTTCCTAGTTTTTAAATGGGTTCTCATATTTTACTAGTATGCATGTTCATAAAAACTCATGTTCATTCCTTTGTTGATGAATCTTGGTTGATCCTACATGCATGTATTTAGATCTTATTTTTGAGTGAAAATAACCAAGATTCAAATTGATTAGGCTAGATTCTTCCAAGTTCATCTCATAATCATAGAAAAATCATGTTTAAAAATAATGATTTTTAGTTGTTTCTTGTTATTTTTCAAGTGGGTTTTTGATGAACTTGTAAAAGAAATCAAAAATAAAATTGAAGCTAGTATGTTATTCTTACAAATTTTTGCAAGGAAACAAAGATGAAGATAAGAAAAATCTTGATGATTTAGAGCTTCAAGTTCCACAAAAAATGCTCCTAATAGCTTTTCTAAACACCCTTGTAACTAGTTTCATCCATGGATCTCCATATGTGTAAGAACTCTTGTATTTGAAAATTGAAATGAAGTTGGTGTGAGGGATGTTTGGTTTACATGATTTAGAAGAGAGAGAGAGAGTAAGGATATGGATGTTTGATGGTCTTGGGAATAATGGAAGAGGTGGAGTGTTGTAGTTTACTTGAATCATGAGTCTTACACTAATCAAACTTTTAGAATTCCAACACAACATTAAAGATAAGTATGCTAAAAAGGGGGACCCACATGTTGAACGAAAATTCAGCCAACATAAAAGAAAATTGCTGAATTTTTTTATAAATATTTGTTTTAAACTAGAAGCTTTAAGCATTTTAAAAACTTTGACATTTTATATAAAAATATCTACAAGGTTTTAAGCCTTCATATTTTAAAGTAGTGTGACTCTAGGTAAAACTAGTTCACCGAAATTTTTAGTTTGTAATTCGGGTGAAAAAATCGGTTCGGGTCCTTTACCGGGTTAAATACTGACACCGTGTTTTATTTAGATAAAAACATAACAAAAATTATTTTTGTACTTGTTTTATTATCCAAATATTTAATCCAACTTTTTGGACTAAAAATTTTATTATTTTTGACACGGTTCCGGTACCGGCTTTGCTGACTGGCAGTTTACTGAACTAGTCATGCAGCTTAACGCAATAAGATTCGATTGCGGATTTTGTGTCGTTTTTACTACCCATTATATTATTTATGTCAAATAATATTTATTTTTGGGTTTTCCGGACAGTTACTGTTTCGTTCTGCGAAATGCTGTATATTTCCGCATGATTGCTGTATTTTTCTGTGGATTTGAACAATTTGGTTTTTAATTGGAATTTTGTAAATAATGAGGTACATATTAATTTTTGGAAAAAGCTTTTTATAAAATTTTGTGTAGACATAACTGTATGTCATGTTTTCATTGTGTCAGACTGTACCGCGACTAGTACTGACAAGTATCGTTTATTCGCGTTCCTATTGTTAGTCTAGGATATTGTTTCTAATCGCAACGGATTCATTATCATAATTCACTATGATTTTTGTAATTCCTAGACTCTCAAGACTTTAATTAATTAAAATTAAGTCAAATATGCAAAAAATAATAGTCGAAATAGTTGTTCAAGTTGTACGGAATTACCGGAATTTTGCCGTTTGTCACACTTATCATATTATCATATACACATATCTAAATCACATAACACATTTTAACACATAAGGTTCACCCATGAACAACGTATTCTAGTGCACATTGTAAAACGCGTATTTTAGTGATTTGGTAACGTTTTCGGGCGATGAAAGTCACGTATGACTAACCAAACACCAAGTAAACTTAATATAAGTTAAAATAATTATATTTATATAAAAAATATAAGTTTACTTACTGATCTAAAACAGTTTTGTAAAAATCCTTTGAAAAGCCGATTTTTAACCGTTTTACCGCATAGTTTTGCATCAAACGTTACCATAACCATCCAAAATCATAGCGACTTGATATTTTAACATATTCCATGTTACTTACTGATTAAAATGATGGTTATAATCAGATTAGTTAAGTTTTTATGTAAGTCACATAAATCATGCGATTTCACGTATTTTTACAACTCTTTAAGCACCAAGTACAACATGTAAAGCTAGTAAACTTTATGAAAAAGTTTCATGCTATTCTAACACTTAAAATATTAATATTTTTAGTGTTTAGAATCTAATTAAAAATCATCTTTATCAAATCATATCTTATTTATCATTTCATGACCACAAATCAACATGCATGCTTAAGTACAAGCATCTAATGCATCCATATTACAGCATCATCATCTTGTATGATCTAAAATATATCCAACATATATTTAACTCAAGTTCAAATATTCAAGAACATCATAATCTTCATATGATCATTTCCTTATCATTTATCATAACTGCAAGAATCATGTTCCTACATATTTATGAACTAACAACAAAAATTTACATGCATGCATACATACATATATACATACATGGCCACACACATATATATATGTATATGGTTCCAAAAATTCACTTTTCATGAACTCATTTCAACTACAAAGCTTCCATATGACAACTTTTTAAACATGCTTGCATTCACCTTTTTAGATTCTTATCAATCAAGAACATTCAAAAAGTCAAAAATCAAATCTCATACATGTATATACATATATATGGCCACGCATATACATACATATTCATCCATTTTATTTTTCTTTAAAAACCCATTTGTTTTTGTTTTCAGGTTTATGTTTAAATCCAAGAACAAGAGAAACTTTTCACTATCATCTTCATCACCAAGAATGAAGAATATTTTTGAAAGAAATGGTTTTATACCTTCAAGATTCAAGTGGGTTTTTAAATAAAAAGATGATATGAAGCTTGGTTCTTGCTTGAAACTCCTTGGAATCACCTTTAAACCTTCAAATGGACTTAAAATCACCTTGAAATAAGCTTGAATCTCCAAGAACAAAGTTGGAATTTAATGTATGACATTAGGGTGTGTTCGGCCAAGATGTTTAGAGAGAGAGTGAGTTGATTTAGTTTTGATATGTTTCTTGGATTTTGAAAGGATTTTGAGAAGATATGATACAAGCACAATCATCATATGATCTTTCCATGACCAACAAGTGGAAGAGAGAGGAGAGAGGAGCTCCTATGTGCCGCCACCTCTTGTCCAACTCTCACACTTCACATATACATACATATAATATATGTATATTAGCTCAAAAACTGGTATTTTACTGGATACCGGGTATTTTATCTAGCGTTTTAATCCCGTTTTTTTGTCGTTTTAAATAATTTTTATCATTCTATAAAAATAAACTCTCCAAAATATTACTAAAATAATTATCAGTTGCCTTGACTGGCTGCGTTGACAGTATTTTGTGAGATACGCGCAGTATCGTGCAGTGCGCGCTTAAACTCGAAAAATAGAGTTTCTTAGCGTTTTAATCTATTTTTCCTTCCAAACATGATAAATTTACCATTTTAATCATAACGAATTATTTTTAGGATTTTAACATTAATCGGGTGGTCACCGACGTTAGTTTCCCATTTTGTTTGTTACGCGATAAGCGTTTATCTTATTATTGGAAACATAATTTTTAACCAAGTTTGGATTTACCAACACATCAAATATCACACTTAAACCTTAGTATCAACAAAATACATCCTTTTATTCATTCATGACACGTGTTACATTTGTTCGGTACAACCTAAATAGCCGGGTGTCACAGTCTCCCCCTGTTTAGGAAATTTCGTCCCCAAAATTCTAGTCTACAGGTTTTGTTTTCGCACTAGGTGGGAAGAGATGAGGATATTTCTGTTGCATCTGGACCTGTCTGTCACACCCCGACCATGTAAAACAATAAAACCGCGGCGGAAACGTTGGGGAGTGTCATGGCAGAATTATTGTTTCACAACCATGGATACAAAAAGTTTTGTTTTATTGATTCATTAGGTAATTTACATTGTCTTAACACAAAACAAACAAGTTACATATCGGCTATCATTGTTATTATGTCACTAAGGCCTCGTCCAGATCCTATGCGACTCATACATCCTAGCAGTTAATATCAAGCAACATCACCTGAAACATATGGGAAAACAAAGTCAGCAAAGAAATGCTGGCGAGCACATAGGTTTTATGAGAGTGTCGGATTCATGGCTAGTTTACATGTTGCAATACTTAATTAAAAACCTAGTTTTGAAAAATATAGTATTGCGACATAATTAACCAACTCAAATCAAGTTCGGTATAATTTATAAAATCTCGTAGCCATGATTCTTAACCCGAAAACATTTATTTAATTAAATCGAATTGTAAAACATCTCGTAAAAAACTTGTTAATAAAACTCTTATGGTTTATATTATTTTGAAAACCTCGTTGTGTGACATCGTTTTAAAATCGTTTCCCCAGTGAACTAAATTGTGACAACCCGAACTTCCAAGGTTAGTCTTGTAACTTCGATCCTCATTCTTCTTCGTTCATATGTGTGACCGTGTCAACCGTTGTTATGTTAGGTGCTATTATAACCCTGTTAAACCAAACACGCATTACAACCCCGTTGTGCTAAATGTCTTATATTTGGGCCGCGTATGTGTTAGACTATATGTTTTACTGGACCACACCCCTTGTCGTTCTAACTATTGGGTCAGCCCAAACAATTGAAGCCCGAAACCAACATGATTGAAATTATAAGCCCAAACCCGCCACCCTTGACCATTAGGTTGGCTGTTTTGCAAATAGTTTCGGCAGCCCAAGTACATGTTCTTAAGCCCATTATCTCAGCCAAAAGATGAACCGCCCAAAACCCTTATCTTATTTGTATACGTATTATGTTCTAGTTAGCACAAGAACTCAAAATAAAACCCTATCTTTTCCAAGTTTGCGTACGGCAGGAGACCCTCCCCCCCTCATCGAGGCATCATTTGGTTAGTATCCATGTTTACGTAAACTTTTAATGCATAATTATTAATCTTGCTCATATGTTGATGTTGTTATTGTGAGGGTTATGTGAGGCCGATTAATATGCTAGTGATTTGTGTGGTTATATATGATAGTGGCTAGTGGTGATAATTAATGGAATGATGTAGGGTTGTCAGTGCATAAAATAATGGTGTTTAATGAGTTAGATCGGTTGTTGTGTTTGAATATTGTATTATGCACTAGGGTTTCATAGTTAGTGGATATTTATGTTATTCGATCCTACTGTAGATTATTTTTGAATGATGAATTCTTTTGATGACCACATAATAAGTAAACTGTTGATGATGTAATCCATGTGAGGGTAATCGATGATGATCTAGGAAGATCACATGCACATTTTTGATAGTGGGGTATAAATGATTGTTGACAATTGTTGCATAAACTGCTGTGTTAATAAATGAGTTACTGCATGTGAATAATGAGCATTCGAGGATGTCATAGAATGATCGATTTGAGTGAAGGATGGTCTTGAGCTAATTGTTACTGATGAATTAAATGACAATTAGGGTTTGTTAATCATGGCGGCTGTTAGGGTCTGCAGACTATGATATCCGCAACGAAACATATAGTTTCATCACATGCTAGTCTCGACGAAACATAGAGTTTCGTCGCATGCTCGTCTTGGCGAAACATAGTGTTTCGTCACTTGTGGTGTTTCGCCGAGAATTGTTTACATGTGGTGTAATGTTTCGTCACTGGAAATAATTGGTAGAAATGGTACTTGGTTAGTAGATTTGCATAATGTTAATGACTACTAACCTTGTGGGTCTCAATGTGGAATCGATGTGTTCAAATGTGTTCGTGTTAGATGCTTGATTCCTGTTAATAATAAAGATGATATATGGACTTACATGTTAATCAGATCTATATGCTAATTAATTGGGTTACACTAGTGAAGGGGTTATACACTGATTTAGATTGGGCCACACACTTGTAAACGTGCCGCATGATTAATTGGGCTTCATGTTTTTGAACCACATATGGTTATGAATTGTCATACAACATGCTTAACTGGTTAGACTATTGTACGGTATGATGAATGCCACTACTTGTATTTTGTGCACTATCTAATGAATAAATGTGGAATGATACGTACTGGGCTTGTATGCAAACTGACTGTTATTGGTAACCACACTAGGGTTTGGTTGATCAACGGTAACAAAGTATCTAATCTTACCGAGCAAATCAAAGGTGAGTTCACTGCTCTTTTTCCAAGCATGCATCCCGGGGAGGGCTATCTGGTAATTATTCCGGGGAGGAACGTCAGGTTGTGGGATGTTGGTTATTACACTCATTTCTATCAAATAAGACCCCTTACATCTACTGATAGTTTCCAAGGAGGCAACGAGGTATTTAGTTGATAGCGCTATTAGGTTTGGCACCCTCACACAGTACCGGGGAGGACGGGCGTGAACTAATTACCTTGACCACTTGACCAATGTTTTGATAGAGGCATTGGGGTTGGGCAAAAGCATCTTGTAGCCATCTGTGGTATTCGAGTTAATAACAACATCAAATCAAATCTGTGAAACATTTTAATCTGGTAACTGGTATCTAAACACGTTAACAAAACTTTGAACTCACCAGCGTCGTCTGACACACTTGTCTGCATGCTTGCAGGTCTATAGATTTATATCATTGGGACTTGTTGTCTGGGATGTTGGAGTGGTCATGGGTCGAGATACATGGAATCGCAGTACAAGCTTAATGGTTTATGTAAACATGATTTATGAAACACGTAACAATTGAGTTATGCTTCCGCTGTATACAATGAATGATATATAACGTTTGTAACACTTTACGTTATTAAATGAAAGTTTTATTTAAATATATCTATGAGTTCAATGTGATTGGTGGCTAGGATCCTGGTACGTCACACACCTCGCAGGGGTTTCCGCATGTGGTATCTTGGGGGTGTGACAGTTTGGTATCAGAGCCACTGGTTATAGTGAACTTGGTTTTAAAACGTTTTTATAAAACCAGACTATAACCGAACAGTTCTAAAAACATGAATACGACCATAACACTCAGCTCCAGATTGCAAGGTTCGTCTCTCGTATACTCATTGTACTGCGTAACTAGTGAACACTTACATACGATATTGCATGTGATTGCACGTTTAGCACAACAGTATGAATTCATGTATTACTTGCATGTGTTATATGACTAATAGGGTGGTATTTCCCTAAACATTCGTGACTCACATTTTGTGATGCTCTTTGTTTGCTACTCGAGTTTGAGGAACCATTTGACATGAGTTAGGAGGAGCTGAGATAAGCATGCAAATCACAATATTATTGTGGGTGCAAGCATAATAATAATGTGGGGTGCATGCGAGTCCCAGTGAGATTTAACAAGTGAAAAAGGGGTTCCGTTCCGTTATTTGACCGATGTGAAACACAACAGTCTATAAGAGTCATAGCAGTAGTTGTCTCTTACTAGAACGAGATCTTTTCACTCCTCTCTGAATCTTTACGGACCTCGATGCTATAGAGTATTACCTGAACACCCATCAGAATGTCTAGCGAACTGTGTAGAGTGTTAGGTGCTTGTACGAACGTCCCTGAGTTGGATGTTGCAGCGTTGGATGATTTGGTCGATACCTTCTCACTCCTTTTCATTGGTTGGAACTCTGTTTATTGACGCCTTAGATTCCGTAAGTGCGATCGTTTCTGCAACACCCTAGCAACGTACTGTGTATTATTCGACCAACTTGCAAGATCGAGGGGCGAGAGGATGATCATAGTATCTCACCGACCTCAGTATTAGAACGGCCTTGGTTACTGGTAATGAACACCAGCAAATTGGCTCCAATCGAATCCTTAACCCTAGTAAGCGACTCATGGGAGTCAACACGTACGAATCAATCGGGACATAATCGATGACAATTAACTATAGGGTGTAATGTGTAATTGCCCGCACCAGGAGTAGTGCCTTAAGATGGACCCTAATGGTGAAAGGATGCGGGACTCCATCTCGAGCAACAACATTAGAAACAATAGTCACGATGACATCAACGTACTCGCAAATCATGACTTTCGGTATGGAGATGATGGTGGCTTCATCAAGGATTGGCCGATGTTAAGTCAAGACGCCAACAACCCAGGGAACAATGACAGTATTGGGAATTCTTGTAGCAGTAGCAATAACACTGGAAGTGGTATTTAGGACTGGCTTAGGCGACGCCAGGCATAATAGCAGCATGGTAGCTTGTGGGAGTAGCTAATCGCTTCGTCTTTGTTCTGTTTAACCCTGATGCTTCTTGAAACCGAACCTGTTGTGGAATCAACTGATGGCAAGTTAAAAGAAACCTCATATGTCCGTTGGAATGTAAACTCGACCCTTGTGGAACGAGTGTTTGACATCGACCTTCCTTCTTTTATCCTTGATAGTTTTGATGCAGTAGTTGGTATGGATTGGTTATCCATACATCACACAGATATACCATGTGAGAAGAAAACTTTGCGTACCCCTCCCCCTAGTGGAGAATCGTCATCTGTCCAGAGAATCAGAGTCATGAAAAGGTTAGCATAAATTCTGCAACGAAAGTCCAGAAGTGTCTACGGAGGGATTACCCCGCCATGGTTAGCAACCGTTACTGACGATAAGGCTAAGGAAGAAAGGATCGAGGATCCACTAGTTGCTCAAAATTCCTCTCGGTGTGCTACCCCAGGAGCTTTCGGACTTACTTCCACAACCGTTAGACATAATCTCAGCTTGATCTCACGTTAGGGGCAACCCTGATTACTCGTACTACATACCGTCTTGCACCAAGAGGGTTGCAAGAACTATCTACAGGAACTATTGGATAGGAGATTTATTGGGTATAGTTTTTCGCTTTGGGGAGCCCCAGTTATATTCGAGAGGATAAAGCCTTTTCGTGTGTGTACTGATTATCCAGAACTCAGCAAGGTGACAGACAAGAACCGTTTCCCTCAACCATGTATTGACAACTTTTTGAACAGTTGCGAGGGACAAGCTTCCATTCGAGGATTGATTAACGAACAAGCTATTATCAGGTGGAAGTCCAAGGGGAGAATGTTCATGGAATGGTATATCGAACGCAATACGTCCAGTGCGACTTTGTACACCATAATCATTGAGATAATTATCACACCAGCAGCTTTATGGACCACATGAATCGACCGTGTTTACTAACGACGTTTCAGATCATCACCAACTTCCCAAGAGAAAAGAACATCATGAATGACATTTGTATCATATCTTAGAGCTCCCGAGCGAGGGGCCACTACACGCGAAGTTTGGTGAAGTCTAACTTCTGGGTTCGAGAGGTACATTTTTAGTCATGTAATCAACGAAGTGGGAATGCACGTGGATCTCGCTAAAGATCCATTTTATTAGATATTGATCAACCCTAAAGAGTCCTTCGAGGATACAATAACTTCTTGGTCTAGTTAGATACTATCGCGAATACATCGTGGAATTTTTGAAGATTGCTCAACTTTAACCTGTTTAGCACAGCATGGTGTTGTGTACTTGTGAATGACAGAACAGACGGGCTTCTTTTCAGCTTCAGAAACCCAACTCTACGATGCACTAAGTATTGTCTTTACCCAAGGGTATGGATGATTTAATGGTATACTATGATGCTCTGAATCAGAGTCCCAGTTACACACCGATGCAACACGAGAGAGTGATGACTTACGAAATGGAGGTACGAAGAGGAACTGCACGACACACAATCCGCGATGGAAACCATGGCCTTTGGATTTAAGTTGGAGGCATTACTTGGATGGTACCGAATGCACTACTTAGACTGATCACAAGGGCCTCCCGTGTACCCTTGTTTCAAAAGAGCTAAATCAGTTAATGGCACCGCTAGATGGAACTTTTGAATGATTACGACTGTGAAACTTGAATGTGCACGAGCTTTGTAGCTCACTATCGACTCTAGCCTACCCGATCAGATTCATCTTGTTCAAACCGAAGCACTAAAGGAAGGGGAAAATTCACGTTGGGTCCATGCGGTGCATGGAAGAGCAATTTCTGGCAAGTTGGACGATATTCGTTACTTCATAGAGCGCATACGCTTTCCTGTTATACCGGAACTGTAGGGAACTCGAGTGGAGCAAAGCACACCTGCCCCGATGTTTCAGTCGTCTGGGTCTTGATAGGGGTACTAGGATTTATAAATCCTGAACTAGCGACTGCGCATGAAGGCCCACGTAGCCGAGTGTATGAACGATGTTCGTGTGAAAGACAAGGTGGAATATCAAAAACCCACTGCTTGTGCCAACAACCAAAAACACTCATATGGAAATGAGGACAGACTGCCATGGATTTTACCACTAGTCTACTTACAACACGAAACTAAGACAATATCACCTGGGTGATCGTCTATCGTCTCACACAACCAGCACACTCTTTTGCAAACAAGGAAGCTGTCAAGTCTTCACAAGTTGTTAATATTCCTCTGGGAGAGGCGGCTTTTTAGGCACGAGTTGCCAACTGTTGTTATCTCTGATTTTGATCTATACCTGGTTTATGGCAGGCATTACACAACCCTCTTGGCTCGCGCATAGGCAGGAGCATTACACATCATCATAGGACACACGGTTAGAGTAAACAAATCATCCTGACACACGAAGACATGCTGCGAGCATGTGCGTGATTGACTCAAGTAAACAGTTGGGAAGGGCACCTATCTTTGTGTGAGCTCTACTACAGCCGTTACCGTATTTGTCACACCCCGACCACGTAAAACATCAAATCGTGGCGGAAACGTCGGGGAGTGTTGTAACAGAATTAATTGTTTCATAACCATGGCAATTAAAGTTATATTTTATTTATCAAACAAGAGAGTTACATTATCTTAAAACATGAAATAAAGAGTACATAACATAATTAAACTAGTTCTTGCTTCGTTTTAAGTTACTAAGGCACAGGTCCGCCTAAGTGTGTCACGAACATCCAATGCCACAGCTCCTGAAAACACATGTGAAAATAGGTACGTCAGCATAAAAATGCCTGTGAGATACATAGGTTTTGTGAAAATAAGATTCATGACTTGAGTTTAAAGAAACAGTTTAATAAAAAGTAGTCATGAATCTTGTTGAGTGTTTTCTTTCATAAATTATTTGAAAAGTGATGAATAAATCAGATGATATACATATATGAAAGAATAAGGTATGGTTAAGTGAATAACCAAGTAAAATGAGTCTGTATAAATTAAGTTATTTGTAAAACGATGTTCATGTGAAAATGTGTTGTAAATGTAATATGTCTAAACTGAAATTGTTAAATAACGCTACGACATGTAATACCATAAAAGCACTTATATATAGGAAGTACCAGCGGCGTATCCACCATATTTTTATCGTATTACACGTCGCCTCGTTATATAAATCACTTACCCAAACAAACCACCAAGATGTAATATTTAACAACTATAGAAATGTTTATGTATGGTCAAATGTCTATTGTCAAAAGTAAATCATGTAATGTGTAAACAATGTTATGTATGGTAAGTAAAATGAGACTACTTAAACCACAAGTAAAATGTATAAAACAAAGTATTTTGAATAATCAAAAGTCATGTTTTGCAAAATAACTGCATGCTTTACTGATACAAACACTTATGTGGTAAGTTAAACGTCTACATCCAAGCCTTGAGACAGTAGGATAACCTTAAAGTAAAGGTTATCAAAAATGTTTTTGGATCCGGTCATTCCTTACGTCCAAACAAACCCGGGATTTCAGGAATGGGAGTTGTCAAGTCCTATGGTACCACTACCTACTACCGAGCGGCATGATCAGTGTTAATGAATGTATTAGTTTCGTTAAACAACCAAATGTTATACCAAATGTAAACATGTGATGTGAAAACAATGCACTAAGTATGCTAAAGAACATACATAGTGTGAAATGTAAAACAATGTGTCCATATGCTGAGTTAACATATGCAACATAAATGTAATGTAAAACAATGTACTAAGTATGCACTAAATGAACATATATAGCATAAGATGTAATGTAAAACAATGTGCTAGCTTGCTAAGTGAACATACATAGCAAAACATGTATGAAATAATGTACTATATGTGTACTAATGAACATAACAAGCATATGATATGAAAACATGGAAAACACGAAAGTAACAAGTAGGCACATGTGTTTCACCCCAAAACAGTTTGAAAACAGTAAAAGAGAGGTCTATGTACTCACTTGAGATTGCCTAGAAGTCCTTGCGTAACAACCAAACAATGCGAGAGATCAAGGAAATCAAACGGCACCTAATATAGGCAACTATGTTAACAAACCGGACCTAAATCGGAGGATCGGATAGAATGAGGGTTCATAAACCAAACGAGTATGGAAACTCATGTAATATGGTTTAACAAAGCCTACATACTAAAATGAAACCTAACCTAAGTGCTTACGACCCATTACGACCCGTTTAGGTAGCTTATGCTACTTTAACGTGTCGTTCGCGTAAAACACGTTCGGAACACCTAACTAGTCCTATGATAAGTAAAATATGCCTTAACATGTCTAATATTGTTGCCAAATCATTTTAGATATCAAAAACTATGTTACATATGCTTAAAATGAATTTTGGCGTAAAAAGGGCATTTTGGTAATTTTACCTAAGGCATATAAACTACCTATCATACAACTAACTAAACGTCCTGACCATAAGGTATAACCTCGGAAGGTTATTCCCTATACAACTATGGTCACCTAATGTGTTTGGTCGGATCCTAATGATCGACCAAATGGGTCGGGTTCGAAAGTATAAGCGATTGATTAGATCGATTACCTTTACAACCCTAGACAAGCACAAATCTAAAAGTGACGAGCTAAACATGTTAGAACATGTTTAACGAGGTTAGAAAAGAGGTTTGGTATCAAAACAAACGGTTTTGATACCTAAAAGTAGTTTGGTTACAAAATACGCAAGAATACGCATTTTCGCCGAAACTATGACTCGTCACTAAGCCTAGATAACGTGGTAATCAGTAGGTATAGTCACAAGGGACTATAACCACCGTGATTACGCTCACGCTGCGAAGTTCAACCGAACTTCATGTTGACCATAAACTGGTCAATGCAGAAAACGCTAAAAGAACGAAAGAGGACTTACAACGGGTCCAAGAATGGAAGTTTTGATTCGAATATTCTCAGGTATGAAGTGATAAACACATCAACTTAGAGAACAAATTCAGATTCAAAGGTGTGGATTTTGAGATGTGATCTTGAGGGTTACTTATAGATTTCTTAGGACCGTTAAGATCATTCATCGAAAACCGTGCTTTGATCTCATCCATACATGTGTACCGATGGTTTTGCAATACCATGGGCACATCAAAATGGCCCCTCGTATCAGGAAATACCATGTGCAAGAGGGTTATGAGTGTATAACAGCTGTTAAAACTAGTTTTGCATATCTGGGAGGGCCTCGCGGCCCGCGTAAGACATGTGTAAACCTTACGCGCCCCGCCTGGGTGCTCTGATCAGCAACCAACTTTGAAAAATGACAGTTTCAGTCCTTGTTGGTGTTTAAAGCCATTTTCGACATGTTTAAGGCCTGTTAAGCCAACTTTAAGGCCCTAAAATGATTCCTAAACATTGTGGACATGAAACATGCTCAAAAATATGTCGGATGTCATTTCGTTTGATCGTACGATCGCGATGTTTGCTTAATTACGATGGAATGCGCATAAGCGTGAAAAACGATCCAAATGACGCGACGAATGGATTTTTCTTATTCCAAACACTAAAATAAAATATCTTAATGCTTACATAAATTTTTGGATGTCCGGATGTATTCAGAGCGTAAGTTATGCGGGAAAATGCAAACTTATGCACTTTTTGACGCTTTTAGTCCCTGAATGAGCATAAAGTTTATTTTAGCACACCGAACCCCTCAAAGCCTATTTCTAAGCTATAAAAAGGATATTTAGGGTGTGTTTAACTTATGATCAAGTTCCGGAATGTTCGTTATAGTTCAAATCGGCATACTTTCGCAGTTTGTCAAATTTAGTCCCTGTAAGAGATTAGACTAGATTTTAGCCATACCAAAGCCTTCAAAACTTATTTCTAAGTTATGTAGAGGTTATTTAAGGTATGCTAAGCATATGTCGATGTTCCGGAGTGTTTTTCGCATTAAACTGATTACATTTACGCACCAGTTTGCGTGTAACTCTCCAGAAAGCGATGTAGAGTTTAAAATTGAATGAAAATCAAAACATGAAAGATGTTAAACATAAACAAACAACTATTGGGATTAAATAACATTGTTTTATTGACAACAGAACTATTTACAATGATTACAAGCACAAGTGTCACAGTCTCCCCTACTTGCGGAAATTTCGACCCGAAATTTATTTATAGGAAACTTGTGAGAAAAGATGTGGGTACTTCGCCTTCATTTGATCTTCACATTCCCAAGTAAATTCTGGTCCATGTTTAGATTCCCAGCGAACTTTGACCAATGGAATGCGCTTGCGTTTGAGCCATTTGACTATACGGTCCATGATTTCCACTGGTTTCTCAACAAAATGCATCGTGTTATCAACACGAATTTCATCGAGTGGTACGTGGAGGTTCTCATCAGCTAAACATTCTTGAGATTGGACACGTGAAAGGTTGGATGAACATTTCCAAGTTCAGGAGGTAACTCAAGTCTGTAACCTTACTGTTTTGGTCAAAAATTACCGAAGCAATTAAGTGATCAAATTAGTTTTGTGAGGTAGTGTGCTAGTAATACTCTGTGAAAAATACGTTGATTTGTTAGTTTGTGAAAACAGTTTCAGGATACGGCTCAGGATATCGAGCTGTATCTATAATCAAACAATGAGCAAAAATATAATGGTTGACACGAGATATACGAGGAAAGCCCTTGATCAATCTAGATCTCCGGCATAAAACCTCGGGAGCTGACAATCGTCGGCTGCCTTATTCTTCTTATTGCTTGAATAACAGGATACAGTGCAGGATATGGCTCAGATCAATGCTAAGTGGTACAACGAATGAAAGTGTTGAGTGTTTGTGCGTAATAGAAAGAAAAAAGAAGTGTGAGTTCGAGTGTTGAGAGTGGAGAGAGTGTTCCTATTGATCTGGCCTTCTATTTATAGTTACAAAAAACAAACTAACTCTCCTATTATTCCGGGATGCTGGGAATATTCCATTCTGAACGTTGGGGGACTCTTTAAGCTTGTTTTCCACGTGCATATTGACTATAGAAGCGGGTCTTCAGCTCATATAGCCGTTACAACCTCAATAACTTTGACCAACATCCGATATTCTCGCGGAATATGCCTCTCTTCAATTCTGACCATTACAAGACCCATTCTTCCACCATCAACGTCCATTTTTCAACCACCTTGAGCGAATCTTTAGGTAGAAGAAGTCCTTTAACGTTGGTACCTTGCAACCAAAGAAAATCGTTAGTAGCAAGCAGGATACCCCAGAGGATGTTACCATTATCCTGGTTCAGTATCCTGGCCGCAGCATCAAGCATATAATATCAGGATATGCTTCAGGATATAAGCTTGAAATTTCACCCATAACACTTACCGATTCTTTCGACGATCTGGAATGGTCCAACGTATCTAGGTGCAAGTTTTACTTTCTTTCCAAATCTGATTACACCTTTCCAAGGTGAGACCTTAAGTAATACGCGATCACCGAATTGAAATTCCAAGGGCTTACGTCGTTGGTCTGTGTAACTCTTTTGAGGGCTTCTAGTTGTCTGAAGGTTATCACAAACTTTCTTAACCTTATCAGTTGTCTCTAAAATGAGGTCAGGTCTAGTAAGCTGAGCCTCACCGATCTCATTCCAGCAGACTGGTGAACGACATTTTCGACCATAGAGAGCTTCAAAAGGAGCCATGTTGATGCTGGAGTGATAACTGTTGTTGTAGGAGAATTCAATTAACGGAAGATGTGAATCCCAACTACCACCAAAATCGATCACACAAGCTCTAAGCATATCCTCCAGAGTCTGGATTGTTCTTTCAGATTGACCATCCATTTACGGATGATAAGCTGTGCTCAGATTAAGTTGGGTCCCCATAGTAGATTGCATGGTTCTCCAAAAATGAGAAGTGAAGCGAGCATCTCTGTCAGAAATAATGTTCAAAGGAACACCATGTCGAGAATCAATTTCATCCACACAGATTTTAGCCAGCCTTTCAGTAGAAAAATCCTCACGGATTGGCAAGAAATGCGCTGACTTAGTAAGACGATCAACAACTACCCAGATGGCATCATGACCTTTCTTTGTGCGCGGAAGTTTAGTAATGAGATCCATAGCAATGTTTTCCCATTTCCAAACTGGGATCTCTGCTTGCTCCAGTAAACTAGAAGGACGTTGATGTTCAGCCTTAACCTTAAGACAAGTAAGGCATTTTGATACATATAAGGCAATGTCTTTCTTCATACCAGGCCACCAGTACTGAATACGAAGATCCTTATACATCTTATCTGAGCCAGGATGAATAGAATTACGAGACTTATGGGCTTCATCCATAAGCAAGGTGCGAAGATCATCTTGGCTTGGGACCCACAAACGGTCCATGAAGTTATACGATCCATTGTCCTTCAGTTCAAGATCGGGTGTTATGTGATAGGGTAACTCCTTACCCATCAAACCTTGTGAAACACAAGTGTGTTGAGCCTGAGTGATGCGGGTTTGGATATCAGATCGAGTTTGAATGTCAGAATGAACACGAACACAATGAAGCTTGACATGTTCTTTACGACTCAAAGCGTCAGCCATGACGTTCGCCTTACCAGGATGGTAGCGAATTTCGCAGTCATAGTCGTTTAGAAGCTCAACCCAACGTCGTTGCCTCATGTTGAGTTCTTTCTGATTAAAGATATGCTGAAGACTTTTATGGTCAGTGAAAACCACACATTTCGTACCATACACATAGTGTCTCCAGATCTTGAGAGCGAAAACAACTACACCTAACTCAAGATCATGAGTAGTGTAGTTTTTCTCATGTATCTTCAACTGCCTCGATGCATATGCTATGACTTTGTTCCTTTGCATCAGAACACAGCCAAGTCCCAAATTAGATGCATCGCAGTACATGACAAAATCATCATTACCCTCAGGTAATGATAGAATAGGCGCATCATAAAGCTTCTGCTTCAAGTTTTGAAAAGCTTCCTCTTGTTTAGATCCCCAAACAAAGGGTTTGTTCTTCTGAGTTAGAGCAGTTAGAGGAACTGCAATCTTCGAGAAATTTTCAATGAAGCGGCGATAATAACCCGCCAGACCAAGAAAAGAACGAACTTCAGTAGGAGTAGAAGGCGTATCCCAATCCTTAATCGCACTGATCTTGGAGGGATCTACATGAATACCTTGTTTGTTGACGATATGCCCCAAAAATTGAACTTCCTTAAGCCAAAATTCACACTTGGAGAAGTTGGCAAAAAGTTGTTCTTTCTTCAGGAGTTTCAGAGTGAGACGAAGATGTTGCTCATGATCTGCTTGCGTCTTAGAGTATATCAAGATGTCATCAATGAAAATGATGATGAACTTATCTAAATAAGGTTTGCATACCCTATTCATTAAGTCCATGAAAACAGCAGGAGAATTTTTCAAACCGAATGGCATAACTGTGAACTCATAATGCCCATACCGAGTGCGGAAAGCAGTCTTGGGAATATCTTCTTCATGCACACGAAGTTGATGATACCCAGAACGTAGATCAATCTTTGAAAAATAAGAAGCACCTTGTAACTGATCAAAGAGATCATCAATGCGAGGTAGGGGATATCGATTCTTGATGGTAAGCTTGTTAAGCACACGATAATCGATACACATCCTAAAAGATCCATCCTTCTTCTTGACAAAAAGAACGGGAGCACCCCAAGGTGAGAAGTTAGGACGGATAAAACCTTTGTCAGAGAGCTCTTGAAGCTGCTTAGATAACTCTTGCATCTCTGACGGTGCAAGACGATATGGAACTCTGGCAATGGGATTTGCACCAGGTACGAGATCAATATGGAACTCGACTTGGCGTGCTGGGGGTAAACCAGGTAACTCTTCAGGGAATACTTCAGGATAATCCCGAACAACAGGTATATCTTGAATAGACTTACCTTTGCCCTTATCTGCTACAACATGTGCCAAAAAGGCCACATAGTTCTTTCGCAGATACTTCCGAGCTTTAAAACAAGACATGAGTTTGAGACTACCAGCAGGTTTATCACCATGAACCTGCAGGATCTCACCTGTCGAAAGCGGCACACGAACAATCTTCTCGAAACAAACTACCTCTGCGTGATGCTTGGCTAACCAATCCATACCCACTATAACGTCAAAGCTTCCAAGTTGCATTGGCGTGAGGTCGATAGGAAAAAGATGGTTGTTAAGGTTCAACTGGCAGTTGCGAAGAACAGAATCAAGAACAATGGGTTCACCACTAGCAACTTCTACTGTCAAGGGTTTTCCTAGTTTCGTTCTAGACATGCGAAGCAATGGCTCAAAAGATAATGACACAAAACTCTTATCGGCACCCGAATTAAAAAGAACATATGCAGGCTGATTATTAATAAAGAACGTACCGTTGACCACATTATTGTCTGCTTGAGCCTCTTGTGCATTCATGTTGAAGACTCGACCTCGAGCCTGAGCCTGATTCTGATTTGGATTTGCGTTAGCTAGTCTTGGACACCGGTTTCTGTAGTGGGTCAGATCCCAACAATTGTAGCACGAACCAGGAGGAAAATGAGGTCATGCAGCCTGAGCTTGTTGCTGCGTAGGAGGCTGTGCAGCTCGCTGAGCTGGGTTTTGAGCTGCCCAATTCTGATTAGCAGGAAGGTGACAGGTGGCAGCAAAATGGCCAGATCTTCTACAATTTGTACACTAACGACACTGAATGTGTGGCTGGTGATGACCGTTACATCTGTTGCACAGAGGTGCATTGCCAAGGTATGGTTTCTTGGCCGGTGTTTGCGCGACCTGATTTGGAGCAGTTTGGTTGGCCTGCGCTGTAACAACGAAGTTTTGGGAAGCCTTGCGCTTCTTAGACTTCTTTGTAGATCCAGCTTCCTTACTTTTCTTGTTCTCAGCCTTTACAGACAACTGTTTCTTATCCTTGTCACCCTTCTTGTGTAGCTTAACCTTCCGGACCTGCGACTCAGTCAATGTCGCAGCTAACTCGATTGCTTGTCGAACTGTGGTAGGGTTATTTCCAGTGACGATGTCTTGTACGGAGTCAGGTAAGCCATCAATATACCTTTCGATAGCTTTGTCGAGTGGGGTAACCATGGTCGGGCACAGCAGACTCAATTCTTCATACCTATCAGTGTAAGCCCGATGCTCACCACTATCTTGCTTCAAATCATCAAATTCCCTTTCTAAAGCCCTCAGCTCATGACGAGGACAGAACTCCTTCATCATAAGGGCCCTAAGTTCGGCCCAAGTCTGGGCTAAAGCAACCTCAGCACCACGGTCTCTCATAACCCCGTTCCACCATGTAAGAGCCCTCTTCTGAAACACACTGGAAGCAAACTCAACCTTGCGATTATCAGGACACTGAACGTGACGAAACGTACTCTCAGTGCTCTCGAACCATTGTAGGAGCCCAGTTGCTCCTTCAGAACTACTAAACTTGAGTGGCTTAGCCGAATTGAAAGTCTTGAAATTGCATGGAGCATTATTGTTGTTGTTGGCTTGGTTCAATTGAGCAATAAGATTTGGGAAAGCAGCAACCATTTGCTGCACGATGATTTCTGGCAGTTCGGCATTTGCTATCTGACTGTCGCGTCGAGGAGGCATTCTAAAAGAGGAAACATGAAAGGAAACGAGTGAGATGATTGGATGAATAGAATGAGATGATACAAAAATTGACAATAGCAAAGATGGTGGTCATTTGTTCGTTACCACAAGGCAACCAAACGACACATTGTGACTAATCAAAGTAATTGGGTCAAAAATAATGTATCGCGAAGACATGCTCACCTATAAGTGAACACACACCCCAAGAGTTCCCAGGTAAGAGTGACTGGTCCGATTATGTGGATTTGTACGAACACTCTAGCCTTAGACAGAAAACCCAGGGTACAGGCATTCACTCTTCCAGTTTGCACGTGTTCACACTATTTAGGACCCAAAACCTTGACGAGATTTTGAAAACTCAAAGGGGTTCAAAACCTTATAACAGAGGGTTCAAAACCTTACAATAGAGGGTTCAAAACCTAGTAATCAATCATCCAAGAATAGGTGATTAATTTTCAAAGCGGATTCGGAATTGATGTTCTCGTTGTGGTTATCACCTAAGGATAGGTGAAGTGTATGTTTTAAGATCTAAATACAACATAACTTGTGTTAGGGTCCTAGAAAGGTTATAGTCTAGGTCAAAGCATTACTAATAACCTAATTCCCTATAACCATTGGCTCTGATACCAACTTTTCTGTCACACCCGACCACGTAAAACATCAAATCATGGCGGAAACGTCGGGGAGTGTTGTAACAAAATTAATTGTTTCATAACCATGGCAATTAAAGTTATATTTTATTTATCAAACAAGAGAGTTACATTGTCTTAAAACAGGAAATAAAGAGTACATAACATAATTAAACTAGTTCTTGCTTCGTTTTAAGTTACTAAGGCACAGGTCCGCCTAAGTAAGACACGAACATCCTATGCCATAGCTCCTGAAAATACATGTGAAAATAGCTACGTCAGCATAAAAAATGCCTGTGAGATACATAGGTTTTGTGAAAATAAGATTCATGACTTGAGTTTAAAGAAACAGTTTTATAAAAAGTAGTCATGAATCTTGTTGAGTGTTTTCTTTCATAAATTATTTGAAAAGTGATGAATAAATCAGATGATATACATATATGAAAGAATAAGGTATGGTTAAGTGAATAAACAAGTAAAATGAGTCTGTATAAGTTAAGTTATTTTTAAAACGATGTTCATGTGAAAATGTGTTGTAAATGTAATATGTCTAAACTGAAATGGTTTAAATAACGCTACGATATGTAATACCATAAAAGCACTTATATATAGGAAGTACCAACGGTGTATCCACCATGTTTTTATCATATTACACGTCGCCTCGTTATATAAATCACTTACCCAAACAAACCACCAAGATGTAATGTTTAACAATTGTAGAAATGTTTATGTATGGTCAAATGTCTATTGTCCAAAGTAAATCATGTAATGTGTAAACAATGTTATGTATGGTAGGTAAAACGAGACTACTTAAACCACAAGTTAAATGTACAAAACAAAGTATTTTGAATAATCAAAAGTCATGTTTTGCAAAATAACTGCATGCTTTACTGATACAAACACTTATGTGGTAAGTTAAACATCTACATCCAAGCCTTGAGACAGTAGGATAACCTTAAAGTAAAAGTTATCAAAAAAATTTTCTGATCCGGTCATTCCTTACGTCCAAACAAACCCGGGATTTCAGGAATGGGAGTTGTCAAGTCCTATGGTACCACTACCTACTACCGAACGGCATGATCGGTGTTAATGAATGTATTAGTTTCGTTAAAAAACCAAATGTTATACCAAATGTAAACATGTGATGAGAAAACAATGCACTAAGTATGCTAAAGAACATACATAGCGTGAAATGTAAAACAATGTGTCCATATGCTGAGTGAACATATGCAACATAAATGTAATGTAAAACAATGTACTAAGTATGCACTAAATGAACATACATAACATAAGATGTAATGTAAAACAATGTGCTAGCATGCTAAGTGAAGATATATAACAAAACATGTATGAAATCATGTACTATATATGTACTAATGAACATAACAAGCATATGATATGAAAACATGGAAAACACGAAAGCAACAAGTTGGCACATGTGTTTCACCCCAAAACAGTTTGAAAATAGTAAAAGAGGGGTCTATGTACTCACTTGATATTGCCTAGAAGTCCTTGCGTAACAACCAAACAATGCTAGAGATCACGGAAATCAAACGGCACCTAATATAGGTAACTATGTTAATAAACCGGACCTAAATCGGAGAATCGGATAGAATGAGGGTTCGTAAACCAAACGAGTATGGAAACTCATGTAATATGGTTTAACAAAGCCTACATACTAAAATGAAACCTAACCTAAGTGCTTACGACCCATTACGGCCCGTTTAGGTAGCTTATGCGACTTTAACGCGTCGTTCGCGTAAAACGTGTTCGGAACGCCTAACTAGTCCTATGATAAGTAAAATATGCCTTAACATGTCTAATATTGTTGCCAAATCAGTTTAGATATCAAAAACTATGTTACATATGCTTAAAATGAATTTTGGCGTAAAAAGGGCATTTTGGTAATTTTACCTAATGCATATAAACTACCTATCATACAACTAACTAAACGTCGTGACCATAAGGTATAACCTTGAAAGGTTATTCCCTATACAACTATGGTCACCTAATGTGTTTGGTCGGATCCTAATGATCGA
Organism: Helianthus tuberosus; assembly: GCA_030545235.1. NCBI lineage: Eukaryota > Viridiplantae > Streptophyta > Magnoliopsida > Asterales > Asteraceae > Helianthus > Helianthus tuberosus. The sequence continues at coordinate 108,043,241 of CM060412.1, read as the reverse complement.
CCAAATGGGTCGGGTTCGAAAGTATAAGCGATTGATTAGATCGCTTACCTTTACGACCCTAGACAAGCACAAATCTAAAAGTGACGAGCTAAACATGTTAGAACATGTTTAACGAGGTTAGAAAAGAGGTTTGGTATCAAAACAAACGGTTTTGATACCTAAAAGTAGTTTGGTTACAAAATACGCAAGAATATGCATTTTGGCCGAAACTATGACTCGTCACTGAGCATAGATAACGTGGTAATCAGTAGGTATAGTCACAAGGGACTATAACCATCGTGATTACGCTCACGTTGCGAAGTTCAACCGAACTTTGTGTTGACCATAAACTGGTCAACGCAGAAAACGCTAAAAGAACGAAAGAGGACTTACAACGGGTCCAAGAACGGAAGTTTTGATCCGAATATTCTCAGGTATGAAGTGATAAACACATCAACTTAGAGAACAAATTCAGATTCAAAGGGGTGGGTTTTGAGTTGTGATCTTGAGGGGTATTTATAGATTTCTTAGGACCGTTAAGATCGTTCGTCGAAAACCGTGCTTTGATCTCATCCATACATGTGTACCCATGGTTTTGCAATACCATGGGCACATCAAAATGGCCCCTCGTATCAGGAAATACCATGTGCAAGAGGGTTATGAGTGTATAACAGCTGTTAACAGCTGTTAATACCAGTTTTTCATATCTGGGAGGGCCTCGCAGCCTGCGTAAGATATGTGCAAACCTTACGCGCCCCGCCTGGGTGCTCTGATCAGCAACCAACTTTGAAAAATGACAGTTTCAGTCCCTGTTGGTGTTTAAAGCCATTTCCGACATGTTTAAGGCCCATTAAGCCAACTTTAAGGCCCTAAAATGATGCCTAAACATTGTGGACATGAAACATGCTCAAAAATATGCCGGATGTCGTTTCGTTTGGTCGTACGATCGCGATGTTTGCTTAATTACAACGGAATGCGCATAAGTGCGAAAAACGATCCAAATGACGCGACGAATGGATTTTTATTATGCCAAACACTAAAATACAATATCTTAATGGTTACATAAATTTTTGGATGTCCGGATGTATTCAGAGCGTAAGTTATGCGCGAAAATGCAAACTTATGCACTTTTTGACGCTTTTAGTCCCTGAATGAGCATAAATTTTATTTTAGCACACCGAACCCCTCAAAGCCTATTTCTAAGCTATACAAAGGATATTTAGGGTGTGTTTAACTTATGATCAAGTTCCAGAATGTTCGTTATAGTTCAAATCAGTATACTTTCGCAGTTTATCAAATTTAGTCGTTATAGTTCAAACCAAAGCACTAAAGGAAGGGGAAAATTCACGTTGGGTCCATGCGGTGCATGGAAGAGCAATTTCTGGCAAGTTGGACAATATTCGTTACTTCATAGAGCGCATACGCTTTCCTGTTATACCGGAACTGTAGGGAAATCGAGTGGAGCAAAGCACACCTGCCCCGATGTTTCAGTCGTCTGGGTCTTGATAGGGGTACTAGGATTTATAAATCCTGAACTAGCGATCGGGCATGAAGGCCCATGTAGCCGAGTGTATGAACGATGTCCGTGTGAAAGACAAGGTGGAACATCAAAAACCCACAGCTTGTGCCAACAACCAAAAACACTCATATGGAAATGAGGACAGACTGCCATGGATTTTACCACTAGTCTACTACAACACGAAACTAAGACAATATCACCTGGGTGATCGTCTATCGTCTCACACAATCAGCACACTCTTTTGCAAACAAGGAAGCTGTCAAGTCTTCACAAGTTGTGAATATTCCTCTGGGAGAGGCGGCTTTTTAGGCACGAGGTGCCAACTGCTGTTATCTCTGATTTTGATCTATACCTGGTTTATGGCAGGCATTACACAACCCTCTTGGCTCGCGCATAGGCAGGAGCATTACACATCATCATAGGACACACAGTTAAAGTAAACAAATCATCCTGACACACGAAGACATGCTGCGAGCATGTGCGTGATTGACTCTCGTAAACAGTTGGGAAAGGCACCTATCTTTGCGTGAGCTCTCCTACAGCCGTTACCGTATTTGTCACACCCCGACCACGTAAAACATCAAATCGTGGCGGAAACGTCAGGGACTGTTGTAACAGAATTAATTATTTCATAACCATGGCAATTAAAGTTGTATTTTATTTATCAAACAAAGGAGTTACATTATCTTAAAACATGAAATAAAGAGTACATAACATAATTAAACTAGTTCTTACTTCGTTTTAAGTTACTAAGGCACAGGTCCGCCTAAGTGTGTCACGAACATCCAACGCCATAACTCCTGAAAACACATGTGAAAATAGGTACGTCAGCATAAAAATGCCTGTGAGATACATAGGTTTTATGAAAATAAGATTCATGACTTGAGTTTAAAGAAACAGTTTAATAAAAAGTAGTCATGAATCTTGTTGAGTGTTTTCTTTCATAAATTATTTGAAAAGTGATGAATAAATCAGATGATATACATATATGAAAGAATAAGGTATGGTTAAGTGAATAACCAAGTAAAATGAGTCTGTATAAATTAAGTTATTTGTAAAACGATGTTCTTGTGAAAATGTGTTGTAAATGTAATATGTCTAAACTGAAATTGTTAAATAACGCTACGATGTGTAATACCATAAAAGCACTTATATATAGGAAGTACCAGCGGCGTATCCACCATATTTTTATCGTATTACACGTCGCCTCGTTATATAAATCACTTACCCAAACAAACCACCAAGATGTAATGTTTAACAATTGTAGAAATGTTTATGTATGGTCAAATGTCTATTGTCAAAAGTAAATCATGTAATGTGTAAACAATGTTATGTATGGTAAGTAAAATGAGACTACTTAAACCACAAGTAAAATGTATAAAACAAAGTATTTTGAATAATCAAAAGTCACGTTTTGCGAAATAACTGCATGCTTTACTGATACAAACACTTATGTGGTAAGTTAAACGTCTACATCCAAGCCTTGAGACAGTAGGATAACCTTAAAGTAAAGGTTATCAAAAATGTTTTTGGATCCGGTCATTCCTTACGTCCAAACAAACCCGGGATTTCAGGAATGGGAGTTGTCAAGTCCTATGGTACCACTACCTACTACCGAGCAGCATGAATGTATTAGTTTCGTTTCGTTTGATCGTACGATCGCGATGTTTGCTTAATTACGATGGAATGCGCATAAGCGCGAAAAATGATCCAAATGACGCGACGAATGTATTTTTCTTATTCCAAACACTAAAATAAAATATCTTAATGCTTACATAAATTTTTGGATGTCCGGATGTATTCAGAGCGTAAGTTATGCGGGAAAATGCAAACTTATTCACTTTTTGACGCTTTTAGTCCCTGAATGAGCATAAAGTTTATTTTAGTACACCGAACCCCTCAAAGCCTATTTCTAAGCTATAAAAAGGATATTTAGGGTGTGTTTAACTTATGATCAAGTTCCGGAATGTTCGTTATAGTTCAAATCGGCATACTTTCGCAGTTTGTCAAATTTAGTCCCTGTAAGAGATTAGACTAGATTTTAGCCATACCAAAGCCTTCAAAACTTATTTCTAAGTTATGTAGAGGTTATTTAAGGTATGCTAAGCAGATGTCGATGTTCCGGAGTGTTTGTCACATTAAACTGATTACATTTACGCACCAGTTTGCGTGTAACTCTCCAGAAAGCGATGTAGAGTTTAAAATTGAATGAAAATCAAAACTTGAAAGATGTTAAACATAAAAAAACAACTATTGGGATTAAATAACATTGCTTTATTGACAACAGAACTATTTACAATGATTACAAGCACAGGTGTCACAGTCTCCCCTACTTGCAGAAATTTCGTCCCGAAATTTATTTAGAGGAAACTTGTGAGAAAAGATGTGGGTACTTCTCCTTCATTTGATCTTCACGTTCCCAAGTAAATTCTGGTCCACGTTTAGATTCCCAGCGAACTTTGACCAATGGAATGCGCTTGCGTTTGAGCCATTTGACTATACGGTCCATGATTTCCACTGGTTTCTCAACAAAATGCATCGTGTTATCAACACGAATTTCATCGAGTGGTACGTGGAGGTTCTCATCAGCTAAACATTCTTGAGATTGGACACGTGAAAGGTTGGATGAACATTTCCAAGTTCAGGAGGTAACTCAAGTCTGTAACCTTACCGATTCTTTCGACGATCTTGAATGGTCCAACGTATCTAGGTGCAAGTTTTCCTTTCTTTCCAAATCTGATCACACCTTTCCAAGGTGAGACCTTAAGTAATACGCGATCACCGAATTGAAATTCCAAGGGCTTACGTCGTTGGTCCGTGTAACTCTTTTGAGGGCTTCTAGTTGTCTGAAGGTTATCACAAACTTTCTTAACCTTATCAGTTGTCTCTAAAATGAGGTCAGGTCCAGTAAGCTGAACCTCACCGATCTCATTCCAGCAGACTGGTGAACGACATTTTCGACCATAGAGAGCTTCAAAAGGAGCCATGTTGATGCTGGAGTGATAACTGTTGTTGTAGGAGAATTCAATTAACGGAAGATGTGAATCCCAACTACCACCAAAATCGATCACACAAGCTCTAAGCATATCCTCCAGAGTCTGGATTGTTCTTTCAGATTGACCATCCATTTACGGATGATAAGCTGTGCTCAGATTAAGTTGGGTCCCCATAACAGATTGCATGGTTCTCCAAAAATGAGAAGTGAAGCGAGCATCTCTGTCAGAAATAATGTTCAAAGGAACACCATGTCGAGAATCAATTTCATCCACATAGATTTTAGCCAGCCTTTCAGCAGAAAAATCCTCACGGATTGGCAAGAAATGCGCTGACTTAGTAAGACGATCAACAACTCCTCAGATGGCATCATGACCTTTCTTTGTGCGCGGAAGTTTAGTAATGAGATCCATAGCAATGTTTTCCCATTTCCAAACTGGGATCTCTGGTTGCTCCAGTAAACTAGAAGGACGTTGATGTTCAGCCTTAACCTTAAGACAAGTAAGGCATTTTGATACATATAAGGCAATGTCTTTCTTCATACCAGGCCACCAGTACTGAATACGAAGATCCTTATACATCTTATCTGAGCCAGGATGAATAGAATAACGAGACTTATGGGCTTCATCCATAAGCAAGGTGCGAAGATCATCTTGGCTTGGGACCCACAAACGGTCCATGAAGTAATACGATCCATTGTCCTTCAGTTCAAGATCAGGTGTTATGTGATAGGGTAACTCCTTACCCATCAAACCTTGTGAAACACAAGTGTGTTGAGCCTGAGTGATGCGGGTTTGGATATCAGATCGAGTTTGAATGTCAGATTGAACACGAACACAATGAAGCTTGACATGTTCTTTACGACTCAAAGCGTCAGCCACGACGTTCGCCTTACCAGGATGGTAGCGAATTTCGCAGTCATAGTCGTTTAGAAGCTCAACCCAACGTCGTTGCCTCATGTTGAGTTCTTTCTGATTAAAGATATGCTGAAGACTTTTATGGTCAGTGAAAACCACACATTTCGTACCATACACATAGTGTCTCTAGATCTTGAGAGCGAAAACAACTGCACCTAACTCAAGATCATGAGTGGTGTAGTTTTTCTCATGTATCTTCAACTGCCTTGATGCATATGCTATGACTTTGTTCCTTTGCATCAGAACACAGCCAAGTCCCAAATTAGATGCATCGCAGTACATGACAAAATCAACATTACCCTCAGGTAATGATAGAATAGGCGCATCATAAAGCTTCTGCTTCAAGTTTTGAAAAGCTTCCTCTTGTTTGGATCCCCAAACAAAGGGTTTGTTCTTCTGAGTTAGAGCAGTTAGAGGAACTGCAATCTTCGAGAAATTTTCAATTAAGCGGCGATAATAACCCGCCAGACCAAGAAAAATAAGAAGCACACGAAGTTGATGATACCGAGTGCGGAAAGCAGTCTTGGGAATATCTTCTTCATGCACACGAAGTTGATGATACCCAGAACGTAGATCAATCTTTGAAAAATAAGAAGCACCTTGTAACTGATCAAAGAGATCATCAATGCGAGGTAGGGGATATCGATTCTTGATGGTAAGCTTGTTAAGCACACGATAATCGATACACATCCTAAAAGATCCATCCTTCTTCTTGACAAAAAGAACGGGAGCACCCCAAGGTGAGAAGCTAGGGCGGATAAAACCTTTGTCTGAGAGCTCTTGAAGCTGCTTAGACAACTCTTGCATCTCTGACGGTGCAAGACGATATGGAGCCCTGGCAATGGGATTTGCACCAGGTACGAGATCAATATGGAACTCGACTTGGCGTGCTGGGGGTAAACCAGGTAACTCTTCAGGGAATACTTCAGGATAATCCTGAACAACAGGTATATCTTGAATAGACTTACCTTTGCCCTTATCTGCTACAACATGTGCCAAAAAGGCCACATAGTTCTTTCGCAGATACTTCCGAGCTTTAAAACAAGACATGAGTTTGAGACTACCAGCAGGTTTATCACCATGAACCTGCAGGATCTCACCTGTCGAAAGCGGCACACGAACAATCTTCTCGAAACAAACTACCTCTGCGTGATGCTTGGCTAACCAATCCATACCCACTATAACGTCGAAGCTTCCAAGTTGCATTGGCGTGAGGTCGATAGGAAAAAGATGGTTGTTAAGGTTCAACTGGCAGTTGCGAAGAACAGAATCAAGAACAATGGGTTCACCACTAGCAACTTCTACTGTCAAGGGTTTTCCTAGTTTCGTTCTAGACATGCGAAGCAATGGCTCAAAAGATAATGACACAAAACTCTTATCGGCACCCGAATCAAAAAGAACATATGCAGGCTGATTATTAATAAAGAACGTACCGTTGACCACATTATTGTCTGCTTGAGCCTCTTGTGTATTCATGTTGAAGACTCGACCTCGAGCCTGAGCCTGATTCTGATTTGGATTTGCGTTAGCTAGTCTTGGACACCGGTTTCTGTAGTGGGTTAGATCCCCACAATTGTAGCACGAACCAGGAGGAAAATGAGGTCATGCAGCCTGAGCTTGTTGCTGCGCAGGAGGCTGTGCAGCTCGCTGAGCTGGGTTTTGAGCTGCCCAATTCTGATTAGCAGGAAGGTGACAGGTGGCAGCAAAATGGCCAGATCTTCTACAATTTGTACACTGACGACACTGAATGTGTGGCTGGTGATGACCGTTACATCTGTTGCACATAGGTGCATTGCCAAGGTATGGTTTCTTGGCCGGTGTTTACGCGGCCTGATTTGGAGCAGTTTGGTTGGCCTGCGCTGTAACAGCGAAGTTTTAGGAAGCCTTGCGCTTCTTAGACTTCTTTGTAGATCCAGCTTCCTTACTTTTCTTGTTCTCAGCCTTTACAGACAACTGTTTCTTATCCTTGTCACCCTTCTTGTGTAGCTTAACCTTCCGGACCTGCGACTCAGTCAATGTCGCAGCTAACTCGATTGCTTGTCGAACTGTGGTAGGGTTATTTCCAGTGACGATGTCTTGTACGGAGTCAGGTAAGCCATCAATATACCTTTCGATAGCTTTGTCGAGTGGGGTAACCATGGTCGGGCACAGCAGACTCAATTCTTCATACCTATCAGTGTAAGCCCGATGCTCACCACTATCTTGCTTCAAATCATCTGTGACAACCCTCAAAATCCCATGTATTCCGTACAAATTATTAATGATAATTAATGTGCTTGACGACTGTGTGGCATCACTTAACTGCTCTCTGATATCTGTGTTATGCTTACACGTATTTGTTAATATACTAATAGTGTACAGAAAGGTCACTAAATAGTCCGTTATATTTTCCTGAGTGTTAGAAAGCAAAAACGTTACAAAAATATACATATAGGACGCTTTGCGGATTAATTAAGCAGTTTAGCGGAACAGTGTCAAACCGAACAACCGGACTTTACCCGGAACATGAAAATATTATTATTTTCACTATTTATATTTTTCTGAGCCAGTTAGGGTCCCTGATTACCCTGACACCCGCCATAACGCATGACATTCAGATAACTAAGTTTAATACTAAACTAACTTATTTAACCTAATCCTTATCCTAACTAAACTAGTTAGAATCGAACTAACCCCCTCCCCACCTTCTAACCGTCCCCATGTATGGGGGACATGATTGTACAAACTTGATTATTTTATTGATCATTGCCTAATATCTTGGAGGCATAATTACCAATGGATAATAACACTTAATATTGCCTATAAGTATAAACCATTACACACACTAATCTTTCATCACCAATCACCAAATTACTCACCTCTCTCTTGCTCTCCCTTCACTCTCGGCCGAACACCCCAGCCCCCTTACACCCACTTTCGGTCCTTGATCATTCCATTCCTAGTAGATACAAGCTTTACGGGTCGCGTATTAGGAGCTTTGGTGCACTCGGAACGCGAAGGACCACTTCCGTTAGCTTTTATCCACCCATTTTTCATCAAGATTCTTCCCTAGCCCCGAGCTAGAGGTATATCACTTAAAACTCACTCTTGAACGTATCTAAAGTGGTTAATAAGAGTTTCGTCGGTTAAAAATTACGAACATATAAGATCAAAGTCTAAAAGTTTACTAAAGTAAGGAACAAGGTGGTTAATGGATGAATAGGTGTGTAAATCATGTAGATCTTGTGTGATTATGATGATTGGGTGATTATCTGATGCTTTACTGAATGATATTAGTATATGTTGTTGTTGTGGTCACTAAACTTGTTAAAGGAATCGATCGAACACGATTTAGAAGGTTAAACACAAAAGAATCAGAATCTGTCCAACTTTTACAGCCCACTTCTGTTGGCTGTAAACAGGTCTTAACCTCAACGAAAAATCGATATTTTGAATCTAAAATATGTTATTATGAAATACGGTTCTAATGGCACCGGAATCGTAATTTTTGGACTCCGTTTACTATTTTTAAAGTGTTAATTTGTAACAGCTACTTAAGCTGAATTTTGACAGCAATAAATGGGTGTCGTACTTTCGGTCATAACCTGAGTTTTGTGATGAATCGGACCATGAAAATTTTACTGTAGATGATAACTGAAGTATTTGTAATTACCCCACTGGAATTTCGCAAATCGGACTTACGATGAATTTTTAATAAATTGTTTCGTGGACTGTGGTCAGAAATACATAAATCTGAGTTCAGTCCCGAATATGAAATTTTTATAAAATATTGGTAATGAACCGGACCCCGATATTTTTACACAATAAAATATGGAATGTTTATGACATCCTATAAAAATTTGGGAATTTTTGGAATAATCTAACTATTTTATTTAAATGTCCGAAAACAGCCGGTTTTGAGTATTAATGCTGAATTGACATAAGTTGTGACTTGCGTGTCTAAATGTCGAGTATGCTATCTGTGAATGATTTAACATGTTATATATGTTATGTGAATTATCGTATGTTTGATTTTGAGTGGGGAATGGATGGGAAACTTAGATGGGCATAAACTGTTACAGTGATGCATGTTGTGTGCTAGATACGTGTAGGAACTTTGTGTTCTATTTGAAAGCCACTAAATGACTAACTGGTAAATCATACTAGGACGTGATTGACTGACCTCGACTGTTAGCTATATTGAGAATCTAACCGAGCAAACCGAGGTGAGTTCACACACTTTCTAAGGCATGGGATTCCCGGTGGTTTGGGAATGGGTTAAAGAATTAAAACTGAATCTACATATCCTCCTTGGGTAGGATATGTACGGCCATCCTCCAGAGAGTGGATGCCATTATTAAACCTACGAATTCTCCTGGTGCAGAATACGTACGTTCGTCCTCCTGGTGCAGGACAACAACCTTAAAACTAGCTAGACAAAACTCTATCAATAAGTCCCTCTTCATATCGACTTAATCGCCGAGGCCAATGGCGAGCGGGTCATTAGTTAATAGCGCTATTAGGTTTAACAAACCTCACACCGTGCCAGTCGGACGGGCGTGTACTAATGGACTATGGCAGATTGTCAGTGATGATAGACACTGATATAGGGCACAACTTATTTGCGTAGCAGTCGATATCATTCCGTCTAGTAGTTCAAACGGGGAAAACCCCCACTGATCATGGTTATGGATTGGGTAAAGAAAAAGGGAAATGGTTAAACATACTTTCAACTACGGGGTAACCCCCACGGCAAATAAGCCAACGAAAGTCAAACCACGTTTTCAGAAACAACTTAAAACTAAACAACCAAACGTGAACTCACTCAACTTTGTTGTTGACTCGTTGTTACATGCCTTACAGGTCGCTAAATGCTTGGAGCTTGCACGAGGAAGGAGTCGTTGTGGTGTACGGACTGTTATGTTCCGTGCTTAATATTTAAATCCATATGAACTTACTAAACTTGCGTTTTGAAACTTTAACTTATGAACTATGGACTTATGCTTTTGAACTCACGTTTATGCTTCCGCTGTTTAAACTAAACATGGTTAACTAGCTTTGGTCACCAATCGTATTATGTTTGGTTTTATTTACTTAATTGAGTTGTTCAATATGATTGGTGGCTCGATCCTGGTCACGTCACGCCTCCAATCGGTGATACTCCGCAAGGTGGATTTTGGGGGTGTGACAGATTGGTATCAAAGCCATTGGTTATAGAGAACTTGGTTTTAATAAGGGAAAAGTTTTCATTAAAACCAGACTATAACCTGTACAGTGCTCAACGATCCACAACGACGCTTCGCTCCACGTGCAAGGCTCAACACACTAGGTGGTATGATTTGAGTTTATATTATCCACTTGCTAGATTACTTTTGCATAATGTGATGTGATAGTATGCTTAATTAGGAAAGCAGCATGTTGTCTATTAGCCCTATTGTGTTCTTTATGACACACAATTGTTTACTTGAAATTTGACAAACGGTGGTCAAATTCTTTCTTGATTTCTTTTCACCCCGCTAAAACGACTGTTTATGCATTCTATCTACTCGCACGTTTACCTCGACATGACGTCGCCATCTGACCCTCCGTACAGCCGGTTCGTACGTCAACATCCGCGAAGACCAGACTTGGCTTGCACGAACTCGGGCTTAGGAGAACAAAAACCACGGATCCCGGTTGACGAACTTTATCACCTTCACCTGTCATCGTTGCCAGAAGTGAAGCAGACACAGTTACACGCGTTGGTCATTATGCAACACGAAACCTTGCCCTGTTTTGGACGAGTGATACACTCGCGCGACCGCGATGCAACGAACTTCCCTTTTGTGCCATGCTGCCCCGCACCACTACTAGAGGTTACTTCTAGACAACAGATTAGCTGGTCAAATCCTTCGGTCATTGTTGGACCCCTGTCTTCACTCGATTCTTCGCATGAACCTCATTAATTCCCTATCGCTTCGATGGACAACCGATTTAATGAAACACCAACATCCATACCACGATTTTCACCAATCACAAGACTACCTTATTACCCTGTTGAATGGTTTATTCTTATTCTACTTGATTAGCTCCCTCGTATACCCCACTTAACGAATGGATGCCTTTACTGATGGGATTGCCTTCAGGACATTCGAGGACGGAGTTACGGATCACATAACCTACAGGCGAACACGATGACCTATACGTCTACCCTACCCCTCCTACAATATAAGAGTCATATTTTAAATTCCATGATAGTCTTCTTTAATAGGCAGAATCCTTGCGCTAGCTTTTGCACCGACACACGATTGTTGATTAATGATATGTCCAGTTTCTACCATTGGCTTAGACCAAACCATCACTCTCTTACCACAGTAACATTACGTCCTCGCTTCTCCATGCTGAGGCACCGAAATGAACACCCGCTGGTTTAAGTTGGAAGGCTCGACTCCCGATCATTGGTGACCCCTCCTCGAAACCTTGAGAATGGTGATGTATTGATGATACGATCATAATCTCTTGAACACGTTTTCGAGTCTTATCTTTGGAACCTTATGACTACGCAGACGTATTTTGGATTCATTCGCACGACCTAAGGAAACTCCTCTAAATTTGGTTGCTTACCGACTCGATAAACTGCAAACTCATCTAAGTTCATTGATCAAGGTGAATTATTTTCCCTTCGCATGTGGGGAGCCCGACAACTTTGATGGAATTTCAGTGAACCTTAACACTACAAACCTGTACGACGGTCATCCTCCTTCAGCTAGTTCTGGTTGTGCCAACCATATCGATGTAACACTCCTATCAGTGAACGACGTTGCGATTAGGATGGATTGGTCACCTCATCAGCAAGCGGAAATTCTTTGCAACGAAAAGATTGTCCGCATCCCTCGTTCTGGTAAAGAACCTCTCGTGATTCGTGGCGACAAGAGTGGTGCTGTCGAAGGCATCATCTCTTTCCTTAAGGCCCAGAAGTGTTTGCGAAAGGGCCACACTGCCATTTTAGCACTCGTTACTGACACATCCACGGAAGAGAAGAGAATTGAAGACATCCCTATTGTGCGCGAATTTCCCGAGGTATTTCCTGAGGAATTACCTGGTCTTCCTCCTCATCGCCAAGTTGAGTTTCAAATCGAGCTAGCTCCTGGAGCAGCGCCAGTAGCTCGAGCACCATATCGTCTAGCCCCATCAGAACTCGAAGAACTGTCCACACAACTACAAGAACTCTTGGAAAAGGGTTTTATACGTCCTAGCTCTTCACCCTGGGGAGCTCCAGTCTTGTTCGTGAAAAAGAAAGACGGTACCTTCAGGATGTGTATTGACTATCGTGAACTTAACAAGGTGACTGTGAAGAATCGTTATCCTCTTCCACGTATTGACGACTTGTTTGACCAGTTGCAAGGGTCGAGCTATTACTCCAAGATTGATTTGAGATCGGGATACCATCAGCTGAGAGTCCGAGATGAGGACGTCTCCAAAACAGCATTCAGAACTCGTTACGGCCATTACGAGTTTCTGGTTGTGCCATTCGGGCTGACGAATGCACCGGCAGTCTTCATGGATCTCATGAACCGAGTGTGCAAGCCTTACCTGGATAAGTTCGTTATTGTGTTCATCGACGACATCCTGATCTATACCAAGAGTCAGGAGGAACACGAGCAGCATCTACGACTTATGCTGGAACTTCTTCGAAAAGAACGGTTGTATGCCAAGTTTTCGAAATGTGATTTCTGGCTTCGCGAAGTCCACTTTCTAGGCCACGTGGTAAACAAGGATGGAATTCATGTGGATCCATCTAAGGTTGAATCGATCAAGAACTGGCCTGCACCCCGCACACCAACAGAAATCCGCCAATTCTTGGGTTTGGCCGGATATTACAGAAGGTTTATAAAAGATTTCTCCAAGATTGCGCAACCTCTCACTTCACTGACTCAGAAGGGCGTCATCTATCGTTGGGGTGATGCACAGGAGTCCGCGTTTCAACATCTAAAGGATAGACTTTGTAGCGCGCCTATCCTCTCATTGCCAGAAGGCACCGATGATTTCGTGGTTTATTGCGACGCTTCCATCCAAGGACTTGGTTGCGTATTAATGCAACGTGACAAGGTCATTGCCTACGCATCGCGCCAACTTAAAGTTCACGAAAGAAACTACACTACTCACGATCTGGAGCTGGGAGCAGTTGTATTCGCACTTAAGATATGGAGACATTACCTGTACGGTACAAAGTGCACCATTTACACCGACCACGGGAGTCTCGAGCATATCTTCAAGCAAAAAGAGTTAAACATGCGACAACGCCGATGGGTCGAACTCTTGAATGATTACGAATGCGCTATCAAGTATCATCCGGGCAAAGCCAATGTTGTGGCTGACGCCCTCAGTCGAAAGGATACTTTACCTAAGCGTGTACGAGCATTACAGCTTACCATCCAATCTAACCTTCCTGCTCAGATTCGAAATGCCCAGGTCGAAGCATTGAAAGCAGAGAACATCAGGGCTGAGTCCCTACGAGGATCGAGGCAGCGGCTAGAACAAAAGGAAGACGGCGCTTACTATGTAAACGGACGCATCTGGGTTCCATTTTATGGAAACTTACGCGAGCTTGTGATGGACGAAGCGCACAAGTCTCGTTATTCGGTACATCCTGGTTCGGATAAAATGTACCACGACCTCAAGACTACGTATTGGTGGCCTGGCATGAAAGCCTACATAGCAACCTACGTCAGTAAGTGCTTGACTTGTGCGAGAGTCAAGTCTGAATATCAGAAACCATCAGGCCTACTTCAACAACCGGAGATCCCGAAATGGAAATGGGAGCAAATCTCCATGGATTTTGTTACTGGCCTGCCCAGATCTCAACGTGGAAACGATACCATTTGGGTGATCGTAGATCGACTAACCAAGTCTGCACATTTTCTGGCTATCAAAGAAACGGACAAGTTCTCTACTCTTGCAGACATTTACCTAAAGGAAGTGGTATCAAGGCACGGAGTGCCCAACTCTATTATATCTGATCGTGACGCACATTTTACTTCTGAACTGTGGCAAGCAATGCACAAGTCCTTTGGCTCACGTTTAGATATGAGCACCGCTTATCACCCGCAGACGGATGGGCAATCTGAACGCACCATCCAAACCCTTGAAGACATGCTTAGGGCATGTGTAATCGATTTTGGTAACGGCTGGGAAAAGCACCTCCCGCTAGTGGAGTTCTCATATAACAACAGCTACCACACCAGCATCCAAGCCGCTCCGTTTGAGGCATTGTACGGACGCAAATGCCGATCGCCTCTCTGTTGGGCAGAAGTTGGTGACAGCCAAGTCACTGGCCCAGAACATGTGGTAGATACCACCGAGAAAATTGCTCAGATACGACAGCGAATGGCGGCAGCTCGTGACCGTCAGAAAAGCTATGCTGATAAGGGAAGAAAACCACTCGAGCTCCAGGTTGGGGATCGAGCGCTACTCAAAGTCTCACAATGGAAAGGTGTAGTCCGCTTTGGCAAACGAGGCAAACTCAATCCACGTTATATCGGACCGTTCAAAGTCATTGAGAAAATTGGCCAAGTCGCCTACAGGTTGGATCTACCTGAAGAACTCAGCGGAGTTCACAACGTATTCCACGTATCAAATCTGAAGAAGTGTCTGTCAGATGAGCCCTTTATAGTTCCTCTCAAGGAACTCACAATCGACGACCAGCTGCGGTTCGTCGAGGAACCAGTAGAGATTACTGATCGAGATGTTAAGATTCTCAAGCACACAAGAATACCTCTCGTTCGAGTTCGTTGGAATGCTCGTCGTGGCCCAGAGTATACATGGGAACGAGAAGACCAAATGAAACTCAAGTATCCCCAACTGTTTAAGAAAAACGCAACCACTACTGAGGCTGAAGCTACTGCAGAATTTCGGGACGAAATTCCAAATCAACGGGGGGATGATGTGACACCCCAGGAAAATCAGGAAAACAACGCAACTTAACTAGCTTCCTCAGTAACCATGCGCTAAATTTCGGGACGAAATTCTCTTAACAGGGGGAGAATGTGACAACCCTCAAAATCCCATGTATTCCGTACAAATTATTAATGATAATTAATGTGCTTGACGACTGTGTGGCATCACTTAACTGCTCTCTGATATCTGTGTTATGCTTACACGTATTTGTTAATATACTAATAGTGTACAGAAAGGTCACTAAATAGTCCGTTATATTTTCCTGAGTGTTAGAAAGCAAAAACGTTACAAAAATATACATATAGGACGCTTTGCGGATTAATTAAGCAGTTTAGCGGAACAGTGTCAAACCGAACAACCGGACTTTACCCGGAACATGAAAATATTATTATTTTCACTATTTATATTTTTCTGAGCCAGTTAGGGTCCCTGATTACCCTGACACCCGCCATAACGCATGACATTCAGATAACTAAGTTTAATACTAAACTAACTTATTTAACCTAATCCTTATCCTAACTAAACTAGTTAGAATCGAACTAACCCCCTCCCCACCTTCTAACCGTCCCCATGTATGGGGGACATGATTGTACAAACTTGATTATTTTATTGATCATTGCCTAATATCTTGGAGGCATAATTACCAATGGATAATAACACTTAATATTGCCTATAAGTATAAACCATTACACACACTAATCTTTCATCACCAATCACCAAATTACTCACCTCTCTCTTGCTCTCCCTTCACTCTCGGCCGAACACCCCAGCCCCCTTACACCCACTTTCGGTCCTTGATCATTCCATTCCTAGTAGATACAAGCTTTACGGGTCGCGTATTAGGAGCTTTGGTGCACTCGGAACGCGAAGGACCACTTCCGTTAGCTTTTATCCACCCATTTTTCATCAAGATTCTTCCCTAGCCCCGAGCTAGAGGTATATCACTTAAAACTCACTCTTGAACGTATCTAAAGTGGTTAATAAGAGTTTCGTCGGTTAAAAATTACGAACATATAAGATCAAAGTCTAAAAGTTTACTAAAGTAAGGAACAAGGTGGTTAATGGATGAATAGGTGTGTAAATCATGTAGATCTTGTGTGATTATGATGATTGGGTGATTATCTGATGCTTTACTGAATGATATTAGTATATGTTGTTGTTGTGGTCACTAAACTTGTTAAAGGAATCGATCGAACACGATTTAGAAGGTTAAACACAAAAGAATCAGAATCTGTCCAACTTTTACAGCCCACTTCTGTTGGCTGTAAACAGGTCTTAACCTCAACGAAAAATCGATATTTTGAATCTAAAATATGTTATTATGAAATACGGTTCTAATGGCACCGGAATCGTAATTTTTGGACTCCGTTTACTATTTTTAAAGTGTTAATTTGTAACAGCTACTTAAGCTGAATTTTGACAGCAATAAATGGGTGTCGTACTTTCGGTCATAACCTGAGTTTTGTGATGAATCGGACCATGAAAATTTTACTGTAGATGATAACTGAAGTATTTGTAATTACCCCACTGGAATTTCGCAAATCGGACTTACGATGAATTTTTAATAAATTGTTTCGTGGACTGTGGTCAGAAATACATAAATCTGAGTTCAGTCCCGAATATGAAATTTTTATAAAATATTGGTAATGAACCGGACCCCGATATTTTTACACAATAAAATATGGAATGTTTATGACATCCTATAAAAATTTGGGAATTTTTGGAATAATCTAACTATTTTATTTAAATGTCCGAAAACAGCCGGTTTTGAGTATTAATGCTGAATTGACATAAGTTGTGACTTGCGTGTCTAAATGTCGAGTATGCTATCTGTGAATGATTTAACATGTTATATATGTTATGTGAATTATCGTATGTTTGATTTTGAGTGGGGAATGGATGGGAAACTTAGATGGGCATAAACTGTTACAGTGATGCATGTTGTGTGCTAGATACGTGTAGGAACTTTGTGTTCTATTTGAAAGCCACTAAATGACTAACTGGTAAATCATACTAGGACGTGATTGACTGACCTCGACTGTTAGCTATATTGAGAATCTAACCGAGCAAACCGAGGTGAGTTCACACACTTTCTAAGGCATGGGATTCCCGGTGGTTTGGGAATGGGTTAAAGAATTAAAACTGAATCTACATATCCTCCTTGGGTAGGATATGTACGGCCATCCTCCAGAGAGTGGATGCCATTATTAAACCTACGAATTCTCCTGGTGCAGAATACGTACGTTCGTCCTCCTGGTGCAGGACAACAACCTTAAAACTAGCTAGACAAAACTCTATCAATAAGTCCCTCTTCATATCGACTTAATCGCCGAGGCCAATGGCGAGCGGGTCATTAGTTAATAGCGCTATTAGGTTTAACAAACCTCACACCGTGCCAGTCGGACGGGCGTGTACTAATGGACTATGGCAGATTGTCAGTGATGATAGACACTGATATAGGGCACAACTTATTTGCGTAGCAGTCGATATCATTCCGTCTAGTAGTTCAAACGGGGAAAACCCCCACTGATCATGGTTATGGATTGGGTAAAGAAAAAGGGAAATGGTTAAACATACTTTCAACTACGGGGTAACCCCCACGGCAAATAAGCCAACGAAAGTCAAACCACGTTTTCAGAAACAACTTAAAACTAAACAACCAAACGTGAACTCACTCAACTTTGTTGTTGACTCGTTGTTACATGCCTTACAGGTCGCTAAATGCTTGGAGCTTGCACGAGGAAGGAGTCGTTGTGGTGTACGGACTGTTATGTTCCGTGCTTAATATTTAAATCCATATGAACTTACTAAACTTGCGTTTTGAAACTTTAACTTATGAACTATGGACTTATGCTTTTGAACTCACGTTTATGCTTCCGCTGTTTAAACTAAACATGGTTAACTAGCTTTGGTCACCAATCGTATTATGTTTGGTTTTATTTACTTAATTGAGTTGTTCAATATGATTGGTGGCTCGATCCTGGTCACGTCACGCCTCCAAGCGGTGATACTCCGCAAGGTGGATTTTGGGGGTGTGACATCATCAAATTCCCTTTCTAAAGCCCTCAGCTCATGACGAGGACAGAACTCCTTCATCATAAGGGCCCTAAGTTCGGCCCAAGTCTGGGCTAAAGCAACCTCAGCACCACGGTCTCTCATAACCCCGTTCCACCATGTAAGAGCCCTCTTCTGAAACACACTAGAAGCAAACTCAACCTTGCGATTATCAGGACACTGAACGTGACGAAACGTACTCTCAGTGCTCTCGAACCATTGTAGGAGCCCAGTTGCTCCTTCAGAACCACTAAACTTGAGTGGCTTAGCTGAATTGAAAGTATTGAAATTGCATGGAGCATTATTGTTGTTGTTGGCTTGGTTCAATTGAGCAATAAGATTTGGGAAAGCAGCAGCCATTTGCTGCGCGATGATTTCTGGCAGTTCGGCATTTGCTATCTGATTGTCGCGTCGAGGAGGCATTCTAAAAGAGGAAACATGAAAGGAAACAAGTGAGATGATTGGATGAAAAGAATGAGATGATACAAAAATTGACAATAGCAAAGATGGTGGTCATTTGTTCGTTACCACAAGGCAACCAAACGGCACATTGTGACTAATCAAAGTAATTGGGTCAAAAATAATGTATCGCGAAGACATGCTCGCCTATAAGTGAACACACACCCCAAGAGTTCCCAGGTAAGAGTGACGGGTCCGATTATGTGGATTTGTACGAACACTCTAGCCTTAGACAGAAAACCCAGGGTACAGGCATTCACTCTTCCAGTTTGCACGTGTTCACACTATTTAGGACCCAAAACCTTGACGAGATTTTGAAAACTCAAAGGGGTTCAAAACCTTATAACAGAGGGTTCAAAACCTTACAACAGAGGGTTCAAAACCTAGTAATCAATCATCCAAGAATAGGTGATTAATTTTCAAAGCGGATTCGGAATTGATGTTCTCGTTGTGGTTATCACCTAAGGATAGGTGAAGTGTATGTTTTAAGATCTAAACAAAAGATAACTTGTGTTAGGGTCCTAGAAAGGTTATAGTCTAGGTCAAAGCATTACTAATAACCTAATTCCCTATAACCATTGGCTCTGATACCAACTTTTCTGTCACACCCCGACCACGTAAAACATCAAATCATGGCGGAAACGTCGGGGAGTGTTGTAACAGAATTAATTGTTTCATAGCCATGGCAATTAAAGTTATATTTTATTTATCAAACAAGAGAGTTACATTGTCTTAAAACAGGAAATAAAGAGTACATAACATAATTAAACTAGTTCTTGCTTCGCTTTAAGTTACTAAGGCACAGGTCCGCCTAAGTGTGACACGAACATCCTATGCCATAGCTCCTGAAAACACATGTGAAAATAGCTACGTCAGCATAAAAAATGCCTGTGAGATACATAGGTTTTGTGAAAATAAGATTCATGACTTGAGTTTAAAGAAACAGTTTTATAAAAAGTAGTCATGAATCTTGTTGAGTGTTTTCTTTCATAAATTATTTGAAAAGTGATGAATAAATCAGATGATATACATATATGAAAGAATAAGGTATGGTTAAGTGAATAACCAAATAAAATGAGTCTGTATAAGTTAAGTTATTTGTAAAACGATGTTCATGTGAAAATGTGTTGTAAATGTAATATGTCTAAACTGAAATGGTTTAAATAACGCTACGATATGTAATACCATAAAAGCACTTATATATAGGAAGTACCAGCGGTGTATCCACCATGTTTTTATCATATTACACGTCGCCTCGTTATATAAATCACTTACCCAAACAAACCACCAAGATGTAATGTTTAACAATTGTAGAAATATTTATGTATGGTCAAATGTCTATTGTCCAAAGTAAATCATGTAATGTGTAAACAATGTTATGTATGGTAAGTAAAATGAGACTACTTAAACCACAAGTAAAATGTACAAAACAAAGTATTTTGAAAAATCAAAAGTCATGTTTTGCAAAATAACTGCATGCTTTACTGATACAAACACTTATGTGGTAAGTTAAACATCTACATCCAAGCCTTGAGACAGTAGGATAACCTTAAAGTAAAAGTTATCAAAAAAATTTTCTGATCCGGTCATTCCTTACGTCCAAACAAACCCGGGATTTCAGGAATGGGAGTTGTCAAGTCCTATGGTACCACTACCTACTACCGAGCGGCATGATCGGTGTTAATGAATGTATTAGTTTTGTTAAAAAACCAAATGTTATACCAAATGTAAACATGTGATGTGAAAACAATGCACTAAGTATGCTAAAGAACATACATAGCGTGAAATGTAAAACAATGTGTCCATATGCTGAGTGAACATATGCAACATAAATGTAATGTAAAACAATGTACTAAGTATGCACTAAATGAACATACATAACATAAGATGTAATGTAAAACAATGTGCTAGCATGCTAAGTGAATATATATAGCAAAACATGTATGAAATCATGTACTATATGTGTACTAATGAACATAACAAGCATATGATATGAAAACATGGAAAACACGAAAGCAACAAGTTGGCACATGTGTTTCACCCCAAAACAGTTTGAAAACAGTACAAGAGGGGTCTATGTACTCACTTGAGATTGCCTAGAAGTCCTTGCGTAACAACCAGACAATGCTAGAGATCACGGAAATCAAACGGCACCTAATATAGCTAACTATGTTAATAAACCGGACCTAAATCGGAGGATCGGATAGAATGAGGGTTCGTAAACCAAACGAGTATGGAAACTCATG
Source organism: Helianthus tuberosus (assembly GCA_030545235.1). Taxonomy (NCBI): domain Eukaryota; kingdom Viridiplantae; phylum Streptophyta; class Magnoliopsida; order Asterales; family Asteraceae; genus Helianthus; species Helianthus tuberosus. The sequence continues at coordinate 108,022,158 of CM060412.1, read as the reverse complement.
TAATATGGTTTAACAAAGCCTACATACAAAAATGAAACCTAACCTAAGTGCTTACGACCCATTACGACCCGTTTAGGTAGCTTATGCTACTTTAACGCGTCGTTCGCGTAAAACGCATTCGGAACGCCTAACTAGTCCTATGATAAGTAAAATATGCCTTAACATGTCTATTATTGTTGCCAAATCAGTTTAGATATCAAAAACTATGTTACATATGCTTAAAATGAATTTTGGCGTAAAAAGGGCATTTTGGTAATTTTACCTAAGGCATATAAACTACCTATCATACAACTAACTAAACGTCATGACCATAAGGTATAACCTTGAAAGGTTATTCCCTATACAACTATGGTCACCTAATGTGTTTGGTCGGATCCTAATGATCGACCAAATGGGTCGAGTTCGAAAGTATAAGCGCTTGATTAGATCGCTTACCTTTACGACCCTAGACAAGCACAAATCTAAAAGTGACGAGCTAAACATGTTAGAACATGTTTAACGAGGTTAGAAAAGAGGTTTGGTATCAAAACAAACGGTTTTGATACCTAAAAGTAGTTTGGTTACAAAATACGCAAGAATACGCATTTTGGCCGAAACTATGACTCGTCACTAAGCCTAGATAACGTGGTAATCAGTAGGTATAGTCACAAGGGACTATAACCATCGTGATTACGCTCACGTTGCGAAGTTCAACCAAACTTCGTGTTGACCTTAAACTGGTCAACGCAGAAAACGCTAAAAGAACGAAAGAGGACTTACAACGGGTCCAAGAACGGAAGTTTTGATCCGAATATTCTCAGGTATGAAGTGATAAACACATCAACTTAGAGAACACATTCAGATTCAAAGGGGTGGGTTTTGAGTTGTGATCTTGAGGGGTATTTATAGATTTCTTAGGACCGTTAAGATCGTTCGTCGAAAACCGTGCTTTGATCTCATCCATACATGTGTACCCATGGTTTTGCAATACCATGGGCACATCAAAATGGCCCCTCGTATCAGGAAATACCATGTGCAAGAGGGTTATGAGTGTATAACAGCTGTTAAAACCAGTTTTTCATATCTGGGAGGGCCTCGCGGCCTGCGTAAGATATGTGCAAACCTTACGCGCCCCGCCGGGTACTCTGATCAGCAACCAACTTTGAAAATGACAGTTTCAGTCCCTGTTGGTGTTTAAAGCCATTTCCGACATGTTTAAGGCCCGTTAAGCCAACTTTAAGGCCCTAAAATTATGCCTAAAAATTGTGGACATGAAACATGCTCAAAAATATGCCGGATGTCGTTTCGTTTGGTCGTACGATCGCGATGTTTGCTTAATTACAACGGAATGCGCATAAGTGCGAAAAACGATCCAAATGACGCGTCGAATGGATTTTTATTATGCCAAACACTAAAATAAAATATCTTATTGCTTACATAAATTTTTGGATGTCCGGATGTATTCAGAGCGTAAGTTATTCGCGAAAATGCAAACTTATGCACTTTTTGACGCTTTTAGTCCCTGAATGAGCATAAAGTTTATTTTAGCACACCGAACCCCTCAAAGCCTATTTCTAAGCTATAAAAAGGATATTTAGGGTGTGTTTAACTTATGATCAAGTTCCAGAATGTTCGTTATAGTTCAAATCGGAATACTTTCGCAGTTTGTCAAATTTAGTCCCTGTAAGCGATTAGACTAGATTTTAGCCATACCAAAGCCTTCAAAACTTATTTCTAAGTTATGTAGAGGTTATTTAAGGTATGCTAAGCATATGTCGATGTTCCAGAGTGTTTATCGCATTAAACTGATTACGTTTACGCACCAGTTTGCGTGTAACTCTCCAGAAAACGATGTAGAGTTTAAAATTGAATGAAAATCAAAACATGAAAGATGTTAAACATAAACAAACAACTATTGGGATTAAATAACATTGTTTTATTGATAACAGAACTGTTTACAATGATTACAAGCACAGGTGTCACAGTATTAGTATGCATACAACCCTGTTTGAGGCATTGCATGGATGATAATGCCAATCTCTTCATGGACTGAGGTGGATGACAACCTAATCATGGGTCCAGGACTTGCACTCGAAACCCTTGGGAAGATTATTTAGATTGGAAATCGTTTGGCGGCAACGTGTGTGTGACAACTGTCAAATTTGCATGCATCCGTACAATTAATTAATAATAAATTGGTGCTTAATGACTATGCTTGATTTCAACTGCTAATTTAACTGCTCTATGATTTTTGCCTCATACATACATATGTATCACATTCATACTGTCACTCCATTTATTACACACAGACTTTAGTGACAAACTTGATGCACAAAGCACAGTTAGCACAATGAGCGGATAACTCAGACACATGCTGACAATGCCAGCACATAGACAGACACTATATTGAGGCCGAGTATGAGCCAGGGACAAGGTACTACACTTGTATGGAGTGTAGGAAAGTAAGGACCATAAGACTGCGTCACTAGGTGATAGTTTAGGTGCCGGAATGTGCCTAAAACCCACTCTAATGTAGAGTTCTGCATTTATTAATAAAATTAAGCATTTAAACATGCTAGTCACTTGCAAAAATATGGCAGAAGGGTCCTGTATACTTTCCTAAGTGCCGGGAATTAATTGTGACACAAAAAGCTATATAAAAGACACTTTACGATACAACTTAGCACTTTAACGGAACCGTATATAACCGAACAACCGGACATTACTCGGACTAGAAGCATTGTTTTTATTTTTCTGAACTAGTTATGGTTCCCGAACATCATAACACACCATATTATTTTATAACACCTAAACCTTTAACTAAACTACTTATCTTCTAACTAAACTAACTGATTACCATTACAACCTAACTAAACGAACCCCCCCACCATACGGTTACAGGGGTGGTACCCCACCCTTGATTTCCTTGAATTGTTTATTGAATTTGTTGAGTACTTAAGGAGCATATGGACCAAGGGTTAATGAGATGTTGGAAGACTTGTATTATATAACCATTAGACCATTCTTCTTATCATCTTCACAAACTCAACAAACTTCTTTCTTTCTTCCCTTTCTTGTTTCGGCCGAACCCAAGAGCCACCATCATCATCATCATTTGTTCATCTTCATCCATTTTACTTGCATACAAGGGTGATAAAGACCATACAAAGGAGCTAGGAGCTTTCGGATCATCAAGGACCTTCTTCGTTTGCTATTAACCACCTCATTTCTACTCTTGATCTTCCCTAGCTTAAAAGCTAGTAGTAAGTCTCTTGAATCCTCATTTACTTCATGTTGATGATGGTTAATAGTTAAATCATGATGAAAACTTAAGAACACTAAAAGAACATAAGCCAAAGTCTTGAACATAATGTAACATGATGATAAAATAAGATGAAAACATGATGAAATGAAGTTGTTTTGATTATGTTGTTAATATCTTGATGATTACTAGTAACATGATGGTTAGTCATCATACGAAGCTTGTTAAGTTATGATTAAAAACATGACTTAACAAGTTAGGGGTGATTATGTGCACATGAAATAACCGCCCACTAGTGAAGACATGAACTTGAAAGTAGATGATTTTCTTGAAAAATAATGAACCAAGTGAACTAGTAAACTTGTAAATCCAAGTCTTGATGATGATTTTTCTAAACTAACCAAGTTAAAAAGACGGGTTTTGAAGGATCATAACTTTACTTGCATATACATTATTTTTGGAATTAAAAAGAGTATAACGATGCAAGTGAAACATGTAAATATTGTAAATGGATATTTTTGTAAAGTAAGTTCACAAGTTGTGAACATCTAAAACCCCCGAGAGTAAGATTTTAACAAAAGTAAACACACTTCGGAGGGTAACTAAACCCACTAAACCCCCCCCCCCCCCACTAAGTTACTACGCGTTTTTACGAAAAACCAAGTTCCTGATATTATGTAAAGTGCATTGTTTTTGCACTTGGTTAGTGTAATGTTGTTTAATAATTTGTTGTTGATTGATTGAATGAATGAATTTTTGAAAAGAAAATGATATGCTAATAAGCATGGACACCTCCGTTTACAAAGGAAACTCTGGCGAAATTTTCTAAAATTCCAACACTTAGAAAATATTTTTCTAACAAGTGTTACAAGTATATTTTATAACTTGTGATCCGAATATAAAACTTCTCCCTAATATTTGTTTCAAAAAAATACAAGGTGTCGGAGGTTGATTTTATAAATAAAAGTGGATAAATACTTATTTGGAAGATATATTTTATACTAAGACACTTGTGTGAATATATGTAGATTTTGTGAATTAGTTATATTATTTTAGGGTAAAATAATATAACTTACAAATACCATGGAAAATTACAACTCCAAAATAACACTAGAAAAATCACACGGAACGAATATTTAAGTTACACACTTGGTATTGTAAAACCAAACGCGGAAACGTAACTTACGAAATATTCCGCAAAATACTCTTACACATATATTTTTTGTAAAATATTATTTTGGAAACTAAGGAAGTAAAAATATATTATTTTTGGGAAAAATACATATATTTTGGAAAAAAGTTATTTTGGACAAATGAGTTAAATATATTTTTCTAAGCGGGACTTAAAATATATTTTTGAGACTACAAATAGACATGTATAAATACCCCCATCCTTGGGAAGGAAATACGCATATAAAATACTTGAGAAGTGTGGACACGAAATAGTTGCCTAACTATTATTCCAAAACCTTAAAAATAATTTAAGTTAAAATATTTTATTTTAACAAATGAATATAACTTGGAATAATGTCAAGAAATCGTAACTCAAACATAAATACGAAGGCAAGGCACGGCCCGATCGTCTAATAGACATTAGTACACTGTAGGTAGTCGCGTTTGCTGCGGGGGTTTGAGTTGCTAGATCTGAAGACGCAATATTGTGAGTTCATGTCCCCTTTTCTCTTAACTGTTTTCAGTTTTATACTTCAGGGGTGGAAAACATGTTACAATTATTACATACACTTTTATACATGGTATGGTTAGCTTAAGGAGGGTTTAGACGCTTAGATCATGTGAAAGGTGGGTATAACACTTAAGGCCATTAATTCTCGTCGTAGGACCGAGGGACATGAGTGATAGATCTATTTGGGTGTAGCGAGCCCACACCCATGAGGCCGGGGCGGCCCATAGTGGTGACTGTGTCTTACAGCCGAGGCCCGGTACAAATTTGCTAGGTTTGAGTACTTCCTGAACCGTTTCACACATATCAGTGGCTTTGCAACCCATTGGTGATCTCTTTTTCCTTAATTGCTACATACTAGGGACTTTTATACACACAGACATACTTTAAAGGTTTATACATACTCACATACACATGAACTCGCTCAACTTTTGTTGATTTTTCAAACTACATGTATTTCAGGAAACTAATGGATCTAGAAGGGTATGCGTGTGTTTCAAGCTGCGTTTGAATAAAGATGTCATCCAGGGTTGTAGGGTTTGGGAGGTGTAACCTATTCCTGGACGGGTTACATGTCTCTAAACCTCGTTTTATTTAAAGTCTTTTGTTGAGTCTTATGAACTCATTTTAAACAAAGTCATGGTTTGTAACTTAATTTGGGGTTGATGTTTCAAGACAAGCATGTTATGGTATTTTCTAAACTATATTAATGGATGAACATCTCGTATTTTTATCATATAGCATTGTTGTGATTGTGGCTATGGTATTAAGAAGTCACACCAAAATAACCACGCTTCTGCAAAAGCCAGGGTGTGACAGCTTGGTATCAGAGCCTCGATCATAGCGAACTAGGATTCCTTCTCGAGTCTAGACTATGATCATCAGGGCTCTCACGAAAACATTTTCGAACATTTTTACATTGCATACAGAAAACGTCCAGATCCAGGAAACAAACATTTTTACAAACAAAAAGGCACAAATACACATTTCAAATTTTATATTTCAGTCTTAGAGACTGAGGGAGGTTCTGTTTTTGAGACTGAGGGAGGTTCAATCTTTGAGACTGAGGGAGGTTCAGTCCTAGAGACTGAGGGAGGTTCAGTCCTAGAGACTGAGGGAGGTTCAATCTTAGAGACTGAGGGAGGATCAGCCTTAGAGGCTAGGGGATAATTAGTCTTAGAGACTAGGAGAATTAGTCTTAGAGACTGGGAGTTGGTCTTAGAGACCAGGAAATTAGTCTTAGAGACTGGGAAAGTTTGGTCTTAGAGACCAGGGAGGTAGTCTTAGAGACTGGGAATGGTATGGTCTTAGAGACCAGGGAGTTCGTCTGAGAGGCTGGGTGGGATAGTCTGGGAAGGACTAGGATGATTACTTGCTTACATTGTTATCACTTACATGCTTATTGCATGATTGTTGATATATATATTTGCATATGTGTGATTGTTTTAGACACCATGTCATCATCCTCCGAGAGTGGAGTGTCAGACACCATTGACCCTATAGCCATAGTATCAGATGACGAGATCATCCCAGAGGACGAGGATTTTACATCAGATACCACGAGCAGCGACGACGCTGACTTTCAGCCTTGTTGCCTTACCAGATTACGGAGATGATTTACCTATAGCTGATGGTTTTCTTGACGGGGATCTACCTCTTGTTCAGATCCCTGCTCCTGTTCCTCTCGCTGCATTTCCTACTGAGGATCTGCCACTTGACGCGATGTCTGATGACGACGACGATCTCTTTATCGAGGGTCCTCCTGAAGATACCCAGGATGGCGGGGCTCCAGTTGATGATGAGGTTTCTATTCCTTTTGAGATTCCAACTTTCGAGGCCATTGTTATGCCACCAGTCCAGGTTCCTGTTGTGGAGGTTTTATCCGACTCGTCTGGTCCTGACTCATTTGAGTCCATATCATCCGCGACTTTACACGCATAGGGCGTGCATCATTATCCCACTGACACTAATTCTGACACCGTGACGTCTGCTGCACCTGTCCCTCCTTTGTATTTCGAGTTTGACAATGATCCCATCTTTTCACATGCCTTTAACCCAGATCATGAGATCGAGTTTGTACCTGATGAGCAGCCTCTTGAGACACCTGTCATTTATGATGACCAGCTTTTTGATATACCTGCTAATGTTGAATATTCTCCAGCTGACCCTGAGCCTGAGGTTGCACCTGAGCCTGCACCAACACTCGACCCTTTGTCTGTGCATGATCCTATTCCTGTTGATGCTCCAGTTGTGGCACCACCTCTGTCTAACCCATTACCTGCATTTTTTGATCGAGCACCTTTTGCTACCCATGTAGACCCTAGACATGCTCACACCTGCAACAGATGGATTGAGGACAACGACGATTTTTCTCCTTTTTCCAGACCAAGTTACTCCCCCTCCTGCGTCTGTTCATGCACCATTTGGTATCACTCCCTTTCACCCACATAAGACGGACGTACACCGTACAGATTTACCAATCACTTTTCTTCAGGACATTCCTTCCTCCTTCCCGTCCAGGGGAAGGACCTTCGAGTCAACAAGACGGTCACGTACCTTTTGTGTCAACAACCGATCATTTCATGCCACAGTTTGCACACGCTACTTCTTCTTCTGCACCCACGGGCGAGCCATTTATTGGATACTCGAGGGATGATCTGCTTTTATCCTTGCAGCTCCAGCAGGATATGTTGAGTCGGGAAATCACCGAGCTAGAGAGGATTCCGCGTCCTCTATCTTGCACCTGTCAGTCACCATTTGCGACTCTGTTGGCTCCTCTTCAGTTCTACCCAGAGTTTGGCGCTCGTTTTCTTACTATGGAGCAGCAAGTTGCTTACCTGCTACATGTCGTTCATGCACTTGAGAAAGATTTAGCGCATTTGATAAGGTTGTTTTTCATTCCTCCTCCTCCTCCCCCATCAGCTTAGAGGTTTTTGGTTTTATGCAGATAGCATGCCTTCGATGAGAGTACAGCTACTGAGCCAGATTGCACAGCTTTTGAAGACCACAGTGTGACTTTTTGACTTATTGACTTTCGACTGATGTAACTTGTTAGACGATTTGGATGAGGGTGAGGTGACCCATGGTCTCCTTGGGTGTATGATAAAATTATGAAATTGTAAACTGTACTCGTGGTCTTGACATATGAAAGCTCAATCGCAACATTCTCATCATACACGTTGATGAATTACTTGTGTATGCTATGATTATGATGCAATGTGCTTACCTGCTTAATGAAAGCCTAATATTCTCGTGAAACGTGCTACCAATATAACAGGAATGTGCTATGATTGTGATATACGTGTTTATTTGCTATACTCTCATTGGACATAATTCCATTTACTTGCTTATACTATGAGTATGTTGTTGCTTGATGTGTTGATACGATGATTTATTACGTGCAAATACATATGATCTCCAAACAACTATTTACATTCCCTGAATAGACGAGACCTAACTAACCTGAACTTCTTCCTAGAAGATGTCTCATCAAGAGATCACTCAACTGACCGAGGCAGAATGGCAAGCGCATGCCTCACGAGTCATAGCTCGGCACGAGGTTCTTCGCTACAAGCGCAGCGAAGGTACCTCAAGGAATGACCCACCTAACGGTAATGTTTAAGTCATCCAAGACACATTACAACACATTTGGAAAATCCCCAATGTGCTTTGCTAATACTTACTGTGATGATGATTGCTTGAGTACAGGTTGTACCTATAAACAGTTTCTAGAATGCAAACCCCTGAACTTCGGTGGCACTGGAGGTGCCATAGCTTTTGTAAAATGGGTTGAGAATGTGGATGCTGTTGTGCGAATGAGTGGTTGTACGCTAGAGCAACAAGTCCCATACGTTTCCGAATTGCTACAAGATGGGGCTCTGTTATGGTGGAACCTTAGGGTTCGAATAATGAGCGAGACTGCATCATATGCGTTAACATGAGGTGAGCTGAAAAGAATGATGCGTAAGGAGTATTGTTCTCAAACGGAAATCCAAAAGTTGGAAGGTGAATTCCGGAGCCTGATTATGGAAGGTCCAAAGGTGTTGGGGTACGTGCAAAGACTTCATGATTTGTCACGAGTTGTTTCGTACCTGGTGGAACCAGAATTGAAGAAATTGGGGCAATTCATTTAGGAACTGGCGCCTCAAGTCTTGAGCTTGCTGACAGCATCAACACCACCAACAACTATTGCTGCAAGTAAGATGAGTTTGGCACTCGGTAAGGAAGCACTTAGACTAGAAAAACTTTCAACCTCCGACGACAAAAAGGAGACACCTGTAGAACCATCTGGGGACAACAAGAGGAAGTTTGCCAACTTCAGGAAGGGTACTCGGGTGAATAACGAGAACAAGGCTAAAAAGGGAAAGGAGTGCATGGGTATCCTACCTAAGTGCGACAATTGCCTACGTATCATGTCGGGCGATGTAAGTATGGAAAATGCGACAACTGTGGCAAGAGAGGGCATGTTAAGGAGACTTGTAGGCAAGGTACAAAACATGGAAATGAAAGCCAAAATGGAAGCAAGAATCTCGAAGGAAGCAACGGCGTCAGCAACGGTCAAGAAAGAACCAGTGATGAACAAAAACGTGCTCAAGGTTGTTTCAACTGCGGGGATAAAAGGCATTTCAGGAAGTATTGTCCTAACAATGAGCAGGCGCGAGAAGGAGTGTTGGACATCGGAACTCGGTAAGCACGCCAGGATCCAAACATGGTTATCGGGTGTTTCCAGAGAGTTTACTTGGGGACTAAGCCGGGATGTGATAAGAGCAAGTTCCACCACGAAGGTCGATGCCAGAAGCCTTGGTGAGATAGGTGTGGAAGGGAAGGATACAACAAGTACGCCTGCCGAACGAAGTATCCCAAACAAGAAGGAAGTAATACCAGCAACCAAGGCGGAAACGATGATGGTAGAACTCCAGGATGTTTCAAATGCGGGGAAGTGGGGCACTTTAGGAAAGAATGCCTAAAAGATGACCAAGACCATGGAAGGGCGAGCAACATCGGAGCTCGTGAAGCATGCCAGGACCCATGTGTGGTTACTGGTACGTTCTCTATCAACCAGATATTTTACATCTACGTTATTTGATACCAATGCCGACCATAGTTTCGTATCTCATAAAATTAAGAATATACTTGGTATGGTGAAAGGATAAGTTATATAACATGCACTTGATAGAACTAGTTAATGGGAAGCCTCGACGTGGTAACTGGGATGGACCAGTTGTCGAGCAACCAAGCGGAGATCATTATCCACATCCCGATGTTGAACGACGAAGCAATCGTGATTCATGAAGCAGGATACGCCCCTACAAACTACTAGTGCTGAGAGGCCCTAGAACTTCGCGCACAGAATGTGTTGCCTTCTCGACTCATATCGCGGACAAGGAAGCCGAAGACTTGCCTGAATTACCACTCCAACGACAAGTCAAACTACGCATCAATTTAATTCCAGACATCACGCCTACAGTCAATGCACCTTAGCGACTTACACCTTCGAAGAGGCCAGGATTGACAGTATAACTTCAGTAGCTGATAGAGAAGGAAGCTAACAGACCAAGTTTCCTGTTTTTGGGTAACACCAGTCCTACTCATCAAGAAGAAAGACGATGATTTTCGAATAAGCATCAATTACCAGGAGCCAAACGAGTTAACCAATGAGGATTGGTAACTCCTGCTAAGGGTTAACGAATTACTTATTTAACTAACTGTGGGAACGCTACTACTATTACACGACTGATTGATGATCAAGTGTCATTGGCTGTGGATTCAAGAAGAAAGTATACCGGGAAAATTGCGGGACAATAACTTGTATTAAACGTACGCGAAAATGGTGTTCCCTATACGATGCACAAAACAGTTTTACACAAAATACGAAACTTTGAAAACCTAGGAAACCTGTACTTAGGACCTTTGTGAAAGTTGCTTAGGAACCACACCTGTTGACTCAAGCGAACCCCATTATCCTGACATTTATGCTAATCCAGTTAACCAAACAGAAGGTGCTCCAACTTATTTTGTTGAAATCTTCATTATTACTTCTAGCGAGTAGATGTTTGCACCTCTACTCCCCTTAATGGTAGTTGCATCGCATTAACTTTGTTCGCTGAGAGCGAATAAACATTTGCTTCGAATATTTGGTCATTTCTTCATTTTAGCAAAGACTCATTGTTTCAGTACTCGGGGACTTATATGTCACACATACATCATTTGCTACGCATGAGGTTTCGTTTCGAATAAACGTTTCATTGAAATTCAAATATTATTTTTGCTAAATTTTAAATACTGATTTGTGATTCGAATGACCTACATTATTGTAATTGTTGACTCCTTTGTTATCGAGTCAGCACCCTTTCTTTAGACCTCATTTCTTTCAAGTTACATTCATGGTTTATCTTCGTAACCATGCTGAGATACCCTCATTGAGATATACGTTTATTGTCAGGTTACCAAGTTAAATTGCTTGAAATTATTCATTTCGCATATTTAATTTAAGACGCTATATGAGGTATTGAGAGCATCATATTCGAATATTTTTGCAAAGGTTCTTTTGCTTCGAGTCGTAGTAAACTTGTTTGGTCTACTACTCTGCTAAATCGTTTGTTAAATTCAACACCTTGCGGTGAAACTTTCATGAAATTGAAGCTTGTGCTAACTTGGTTACGCACCTCATACACGGATTTAATTGTTTATTCATTGACTTGCCCTAAATCCGTTTTGTTTATCACAGTCAAAGCAATCTCACCACAGTTATGTGTTAAGGCAATGGTACATAGATTCATTTCATGGCACGATATACCTCCTAACGATTCTTTCATTATAAAATAAATACCTTGCAGTATTTATTGTTTTCCACCTTCAATCAGAGACAGTAATACCTTGATGTTCCGTATTCAATTGAAAACTCTATGACATTGTGTAAATCAAAACTTCAGGCTTGTTTCGGTACATTTTCATTTGATTTTCAAACACGGTGAACTTGTTCAGTCACCGCTATTACTGAATTATGTCAATACGACACCTTGTGGTGTCCTCACAAACTTATAGCTTGTGCTAATCATGGTCAATCATTTCACATAAACTGCATATACTTCGTCGACTTGTTATTTAAACATCCCTGATGTAACTACAATAATACACCAAATTCGCTTGTATTTAATTTGGCGTACTTTCGCAATTCAAGAATGTCAACACACTAAACCTTACCAGCCATTTATCCGGAAGTTGACAGATCATTTTCATGTTACTACCACATTTGAGTTGATTTTGAATTCATATAGCGGATGCTATGGTTTGTGAAAACCCGTTTGCATATTCTGATCGATCGTTGGAGAATCTTATTAGTCAAAGCTCCTCTTTTGTGGAACCCCTGCTAGCTGGATTACACTAGACTATACGTCAAATACATCTTGTACCTTTGACATCAAATGCTAAAAGCACATACCTTTTGACCATAGGGTTCGGGTTGTTATATGTTCTTGGACTCACCTGATGTGAGTAAGGTTTGATTCGGGTTGGTGATTATCTACCTTGGTTTTTATTCATATACATACACGCGTGACGTAACCATAAGGAGTTAAGGTAGTACAAATTTCGAGGACGAAATTTTCTTAACGGGGGGAGAATGTGACAACTGTCAAATTTGCATGCATCCGTACAATTAATTAATAATAAATTGGTGCTTAATGACTGTGCTTGACTTCAACTGCTGATTTAACTGCTCTATGTTTTTTGCCTCATACGTACATATGCATCACATTCATACTGTCACTCCATTTATTACACACAGACTTTAGTGACAAACTTGATGCACAAAGCACAGTTAGCACAGTGAGCGGATAACTCAGACACATGCTGACAATGCCAGCACATAGACAGACACTATATTGAGGCTCAATATGAGCCAGGGACAAGGTACTACACTTGTGTGGAGTGTAGGAAAGTAAGGACCATAAGACTGCGTCACTACGTGATAGTTTAGGTGCCAGAATGTGCCTAAAACCCACTCTAAGTGCAGAGTTCTGCATTTATTAATAAAATTCAGCATTTAAACATGCTAGTCACTTGCAAAAATATGGCAGACGAAGGGTCCTGTATACTTTCCTAAGTGCCGGGAATTAATTGTGACACAAAAAGCTATATAAAAGACACTTTACGATACAACTTAGCACTTTAACGGAACGGTATCTAACCGAACAACCGGACATTACCCGGAACACCAAAATAATGCTAGAAGCATTGTTTTTATTTTTCTGAACTAGTTATGGTTCCCGAACATCATAACACATCATATTATTTCATAACACCTAAACCTTTAACTAAACTACTTATCTTCTAACTAAACTAACTAATTACCATTACAACCTAACTAAACCAACCCCCCCCCCCCCCCACCATACGGTTATAAGGGTGGTACCCCACCCTTGATTTCCTTGAATTGTTTATTGAATTTGTTGAGTACTTAAGGAGCATATGGACCAAGGGTTAATGAGATGTAGGAAGACTTGTATTATATAACCATTAGACCATTCTTCTTATCATCTTCACAAACTCAACAAACTTCTTTCTTTCTTCCCTTCCTTGTTTCGGCCGAACCCAAGAGCCACCATCATCATCATCATTTGTTCATTTTCATCCATTTTACTTGCATACAAGGGTGATAAAGACCATACAAAGGAGCTAGGATCTTTCGGATCATAAAGGACCTTCTTTGTTTGCTATTAACCACCTCATTTCTACTCTTGATCTTCCCTAGCTTAAAAGCTAGTAGTAAGTCTCTTGAATCCTCATTTACTTCGTGTTGATGATGGTTAATAGTTAAATCATGATGAAAACTTAAGAACACTAAAAGAGCATGAGCAAAAGTCTTGAACATAATGTAACATGATGATAAAATAAGATGAAAACATGATGAAATGAATTTGTTTTGATTATGTTGTTGATATCTTGATGATTACTAGTAACATGATATGTCACACCCCCAAAATCCACACACGGAATACCACCGCTTGGAGGCGTGACATGACCAGGATCAAGCCACCAATCATATTGAACATAAGTATATATATTAAAAGTCATTCATCAATACGATAGGTGTTTACAAAACCAAATATAAACAAGTGTGTAGCGGAAGCATTAATGTAAAACCCAACATAAGTTTAAGTACAAAATGTTATAACGTTTAACAACACATTCACGATCCATGTCCACAACGACTGTGCCTCCCGTGCAAGCTCCAAAAGTACCTATGGTCCTGCAAGGCATGTAACAGAGAGTCAACAACTAGTTGAGCGAGTTCACAGTTGGTTATTTAGTTATAATGTTCATTTCGTAAATCATATGTTCGTTTAGTAATCATGTATCGTATGTAATAGCATCGCGGCCCTCAAGGCATGTTTGCGAAGATTAGTGGGGGTTTCCCATATGTTCACTAGACTAGTTATATTTGTATCGCGGCCCTCCAGGCATGTTTGCGAAGATTAAAGTATAGTTCGCGGCCATTCCAGGCATGTTTGCGAAGATTGTTCTAGTATCGCGGCCGATCCCGGCATGTTTGCGAAGAGAAGTATATGTATCACTAGTCTAGTAGGATCTACCATTGACCTTCCTCTCCCGAGGCCAATGGTATGTAATTTCAATAACTCTTATGCATAAATAATCAATCAACCCATTCCCATCCCCGGGAATCCCATGCCTTGGTAGAAGTGTGAACTCACCATGTTTGCTCGGTATGCTAAGTTAAGTGCTCACAGTTAATCAGTCAAGTCCTATAGTGCACGTATACTCAATCAGTTCACAGTGTTTATTAAAGTTTCACATGGAACTAGTGTCACAGTAATATCACAAAGTGCCTAGACATTAGCATCTTGTATCAGGTAAACAGTTAAATCCAACTTATGCAATTCATGTTTCACATAAAAGCTTTCACAGTTAATTCTAACATTTTCAAACAGGGGTACACAGTTAACAAGGTTAATATTTAATAACTAACTGTGTCACATGCTTTTCTTAACTAAATTTAGTTATAACAGAGTTAACATAGTTGATATAACCCAGTTAATATACTTAATAATTATAACAGTTTACCAGAGTTTATCAACTGACAGGATTATTTACTTAACATTGTGTCATACATAAATCTAACAAAGTTAATGAGATCAACTGGGTTAATAAAGTCAACTGAGTTAATAAACTTAACTCAGTTAGTTGGTTGAATATAATTGCATACTTATCAGTGTTATAAACTTAACTTAACAAGATTAACAGTTTAATAAATCATAACAGTTTGGGTCGAAAACCCCCTTATGTCCGAAATCCATACATAAGCCGAAATCCCTTATGTCCGAAATCCATACATAAGCCGAAAACCAAACCTAAGCCGAAAACACCCTTATAGCCGAAAACCAAACATGTGGCCGAAAACCAAACATGGGCCGAAAACCCTTTGGGCTGAATTGTTTGGGCCGAAATCACTTTAAGTGATTTCGTCCACCTTCCTTTGTGGGGGTGTTTTCGTTACTAGTCATCATCATCAACAATACATACTGTAACTTAAAAACCCAGCAAATCCAATCCCATTTCTAATCAGATTTCAACCCTTTGTAGGAACAATCAATTCAACAGAAGCTAGTACATTCATTTAGATACTTACTCATCTAAACAATCAGGATTAACATCCAACAATCATCAAAGTTTTTAACATTTAACAGGAGATCTAGTTATGCATTTATCAACTGACCATCTAATATCACTTCATCTCAAAGATTAACAATCACCATTAACAGAGAACAATGATCTAAACATTAAATCATCAATCAAAATCAAATCATAAGATCATCATGTCTTACAGTAGTAGTCAATATAAGATATCATCTATACATGTAAATCACTAACCGTATCAAACAGGGGTTTTGCTTCAAGTGTAGAATTCTTTCAGTGGGTTTTAGAGATAGAGAGATAAACAAAGTGATAAGCTTTGGTAAGTGGAAACTTATTGGAGAAGATTTGTTTATAAAATGATTATACAAAATATCTCAATACTGGGCCATGGGCCAAGCCCATTTGTGATTTCGTGATCATCAGTGGACGAAAACACCTAAAGTGTTTTCACCACTTGGGTGTTTTCATGATACTTGTTTACAGTGAGTTCCAACTTTTAATTAACATGTAATTAATACAAACCTTAATAACACACACTCACATATAATAAATATCATGGATTTCCAAGTACAAAATATTAATCGAAATACGATATAACGTATTACAAAGGTAAGCGTTGTGAAACAACGAGTCGTATCAACAAACACTTAATAATAAAAAAAAAATTTTAACGTGCACTAAATGCGAAGATAGAATCTTGGAAACTCGAGTTGTCACATTATCCCCAACTTGAAAGAAATTTCGTCCCGAAATTTAGCATGCGGTTACTGAGGAAGCTAGGTAAGTTATCGTTTACTGGTTTTCCTGGGGTGTCACATTATCCCCCCGTTGATTTGGAATTTCTTCCCGAAATTCTGTAGTAGCTTCAGCCTCAGTAGTAGTTGCATTGTTTTCAAACAACTGGGGATATTTGAGTTCCATTTGGTCTTCGCGTTCCCAGGTGAACTCTGGGCCACGACGGGAGTTCCAACGAACTCGAACAAGAGGTATTCTGGTGTTCTTGAGGACCTTAACATCCCGGTCCGTGATTTCAACTGGTTCCTCGACGAAATGCAATTGTTCGTCGATAGTGAGCTCCTTCAAAGGAACTATAAAGGTCTCATCTGATTGCCACTTCTTCAGATTCGACACATGAAAGACGTTGTGAACTGCACTGAGTTCAGCTGGTAAGTTCAATCTGTAGGCCACTTTGCCTATCTTCTCAATGACTTCAAATGGTCCAACGTATCGTGGATTGAGTTTGCCTCGTTTGCCAAAACGAACAACTCCCTTCCAAGGTGAAACTTTGAGTAGTGCTCGATCCCCAACTTGGAATTCGAGTATTTTCCTGTCTTTATCAGCGTATACTTTCTGACGGTCACATGCTGCCGCCATGCGTTGTCGTATTTGAGCAATCTTTTCAGTAGTATCAACTACCATTTCCGGACCTGTGATCTGACTGTCACCCACCTCTGCCCAACAAAGAGGTGATCGGCATTTACGCCCGTACAATGCCTCAAATGGAGCAGCTTTAATGCTGGTGTGGTAACTGTTGTTGTACGAAAATTCCACAAGTGGCAGATGTTTTTCCCAGCCTTTGCCAAAGTCAATTACGCACGCCCGAAGCATGTCTTCTAGAGTTTGAATAGTGCGCTCAGACTGCCCGTCTGTCTGAGGATGATAAGCTGTGCTCATGTCTAAACGAGAGCCAAAAGATTTGTGCATTGCTTGCCACAGTTCTGAAGTAAAACGTGCGTCACGATCAGAGATAATAGATGTGGGCACCCCGTGCCTCGAGACAACTTCTTTAAGGTAGACGTCTGCTAGAGTGGAGAACTTATCCGTTTCCTTGATAGCCAAGAAGTGAGCAGACTTGGTGAGTCGATCAACGATCACCCAAATAGTATCATTCCCACGTTGAGATCTAGGCAGGCCAGTAACAAAATCCATGGAAATTTGCTCCCATTTCCATTGTGGTATCTCAGGTTGTTGGAGTGGGCCTGATGGTTTCTGATATTCCGCTTTGACTCTCGCACAAGTCAAACACTTGCTAACGTAAGTTGCTATGTGGGCCTTCATGCTAGGCCACCAATATGTAGTTCTGAGGTCGTGGTACATCTTATCTGAACCAGGATGTACTGAGTAGCGAGACTTATGAGCTTCATCCATTACAAGCTCGCGTAAATTACCATAGAGTGGGACCCAGATGCGTCCTGTTACATAATAGGCGCCGTCTGCCTTTTGTTCTAACCGTTGCCTTGAGCCGCGTAGAGCTTCAGCCCTGACGTTTTCTTGTTTCAATGCTTCTACCTGAGCATCTCGTATCTGTGAAGGAAGACTAGACTGAATAGTGAGTTGCAACGCTCGTACACGCCTAGGTGTAGTATCCTTTCGACTGAGGGCGTCAGCCACCACATTGGCTTTGCCTGGATGGTACTTTATAGCACATTCGTAATCGTTCAGTAACTCGACCCATCGACGTTGTCGCATGTTCAATTCTTTCTGCTTGAAAATATGCTCAAGACTCCTGTGATCAGTGTAGATGGTGCACTTGGTGCCATACAGATAATGTCGCCATATCTTGAGCGCAAAGACAACAGCTCCAAGCTCTAAATCGTGCGTAGTGTAATTCCGTTCGTGAATCTTAAGTTGGCGTGAAGCATAAGCAATAACTTTATCCCGCTGCATCAACACACATCCAAGACCTTGGATAGATGCATCGCAGTAGACTACAAAATCGTCCGTGCCTTCAGGCAATGAGAGGATAGGTGCGCTACAAAGTCTATCCTTTAAGTGCTGAAACGCTGTATCCTGTGTATCACTCCAACGGTAAGCAATACCTTTCTGTGTCAGTAATGTAAGCGGCTGTGCAATCTTTGAGAAGTCTTTGATAAACCGTCTGTAATAACCCGCCAAACCCAAGAATTGGCGTATTTCTGTCGGTGTACTAGGTGCAGGCCAGTTCTTGATCGAATCTACTTTGGACGGATCGACATGAATCCCATCCTTAGTTACCACATGGCCTAGAAAGTGGACTTCACGAAGCCAGAAGTCGCATTTTGAAAACTTAGCGTACAGCTGTTCCGTTCGAAGGAGTTCCAAAATAAGTCGTAAGTGCTGCTCATGTTCCTCCCGATTCTTCGAATAGATCAGGATGTCATCAATGAAAACAATAACAAACTTTTCAAGATAAGGTTTGCACACCCTGTTCATAAGATCCATGAAAACCGCAGGCGCGTTCGTTAGCCCGAATGGCATGACCAAAAACTCGTAATGACCGTAGCGAGTTCTGAATGCTGTTTTGGAGACGTCCTCATCCCGGACTCTCAGTTGATGGTAACCTGACCTCAGGTCAATCTTTGAGTAATAGCTCGACCCTTGCAACTGGTCGAATAAGTCGTCGATACGTGGAAGAGGATAACGATTCTTCACCGTCACCTTGTTCAGTTCGCGGTAATCTATGCACATACGAAAGGTACCGTCTTTCTTCTTCACAAATAATACTGGAGCTCCCCATGGCGAAGAGCTAGGACGTATGAAACCCTTTTCCAAGAGTTCTTGCAATTGCTTAGACAGTTCTTCCAGTTCAGTTGGAGCTAAGCGGTAAGGCGCTCGAGCTATAGGTGCTGCTCCTGGAGCGAGCTCGATCTGAAATTCGACCTGGCGATGAGGCGGTAACCCAGGTAACTCTTCAGGAAACACTTGAGGAAAGTCGCGTACTACAGGAATATCCCCAATCTTTTTCTCTGTCGTCGATGTATCAGTAACGAGTGCTAAAATAGCTATGTGGCCCTTTCGCAGACACTTCTGCGCCTTCAAGAAGGAGATGATGCCACTCACGACACCACTCTTGTCGCCTTGAACTTCGAGAGGTTCTTTTCCAGAACGAGGAATACGAATGATCTTCTCCTTGCATAGGATCTCTGCTTGCTCTTGGGATAACCAATCCATACCAATGACGATATCAAAACTACTCAGAGTTATAGGAATGAGATCGATAGAGAAAGTCTGACCAGCGAGGATAAGATTACAACCCTGAACTATGTGTGTGGCTTCTAGACTTTTACCGTTAGCTAACTCTACGACATATTTGGTGTTCAAAAGTGTTGGGGCGCGTCTAAGCATTTGACTAACGTTCAGAGACATATAACTGGTATCCGCACCCGAATCAAATAATACGGTAACATAAAAGTCGTCGAGAAGAAACTTACCCGTAACCACATTAGGATCGTTCCTTGCGTCACTCTGACCAATCACAAATAAACGACCCTTTGCACCATTGTTGTTGTTGTTTCCCCCATTGTTGTTCCCACTGCCCTGATTATTGTTGTTGTTCTGATTCTGGTTTAACTGGGGGCAGTTCCGCTTGAAATGACCTTCAGCCCCACACTGAAAGCATGTCTTATTTCCTTGCTGTTGTTGCTGTGACTGGTTTCGTGGAACGGGTGGCTGTTGTTGCTGGTTCTGATTCGCAGGCCTTGAGCTCCTGCAATCTTTAGCGTCATGACCTACCCTTAGACATCTCTGACAGCGGCCTCTAAGACATTGACCACTGTGGTGTTTGTTGCACCTGTTACATAGTGGATGAATTCCCCGATATCCACTCTGCCCCTGACCACCAGACGATTGCTGACTCAGACTCTGGTAGTCACTAGTCTTGCGCTGTTGCTGTGCTTGAGACTGTACAATAGCTGAACCCCTGCTGGAATCCCCTTCCCATTTCCGCTTGTTGTCACTGGGAATAGCAGGAGTAATTGGAGTGGTAACGGTAGTAGCGCTGATACGTTTAGGCAGCCTGTTCTGTTCCACCGCCTGATCGGTGAGGCGATGAGCTAGCTTGACGATCTGTTGAATAGTGCCAAGATTCGCTGAGGTTACGTGGCTTTGAATCTCGGGCACCAGACCATTGAGATACAGTTCGATACGCTTAATGGGAGGGTCCACCATAGTAGGACACATAATAGCCAACTCATTCGATCTTCTGGTGTACGCTTCAATTTCTGACCCCGTCATTTTCAAGTGGTAAAACTCTACCTCCAGCTTATGAATATCATCACGGCTACAATATTCCTCTTTAATCAATTCCTTGAAACCGTTCCAGGGTGTGGCATTAGCAACAGCCAACCCTAACATCTGAACCTGCGCATTCCACCAAGTCAACGCAATGCCTTCTAGAGTACCGGTGGCGTACTTCACCCTGGGAGCCTCAGGGCATTCGCACATTTCAAATACTGACTCGAGCTTTTCAAACCAATGGAGGAGTCCAACCGCTCCTTCCGTGCCACTAAAAGTAGTAGGACGACAGTCCATGAAAGTTTTGAAGGTACAAACAGGTGGTTGACCTCCTGCTTGTGTGGCTGCAACTGCCGCAGCAACTTGTTCGTTAATGAGAGCCGTCAGCTGGGCTTGCGTCATGTTAATGCGTCCAGACATGATCTTCATAGCAAATATGACATAAGTGAGAGAGGTTCGCGAGTAGTGCGATAACAAAAGGGAATAATCACACAAGTGTTCTCATGCAATAGTGTTAAGTTAACCTAAGCATACCCGGAGCAAAGTTCTATGCAATTCTAGCAAGTAGGCAATAAGACATGTACCATATTACCTAGAGTGATGAGTCTTGCACGTGGAGCGAGGCGTCGTTGTGGATCGTTGAGCACTGTTCTGGTTATAGTCTGGTTTTAATAAAAACGTTTTCCCCCTTATTAAAACCGAGTTCTCTATAACCAATGGCTCTGATACCAATCTGTCACACCCCCAAAATCCACACACGGAATACCACCGCTTGGAGGCGTGACATGACCAGGATCAAGCCACCAATCATATTGAACATAAGTATATATATCAAAAGTCATTCATCAATACGATAGGTGTTTACAAAACCAACTATAAACAAGTGTGTAGCGGAAGCATTAATGTAAAACCCAACATAAGTTTAAGTACAAAATGTTATAACGTTTAACAACACATTCACGATCCATGTCCACAACGACTGTGCCTCCCGTGCAAGCTCCAAAAGTACCTATGGTCCTGCAAGGCATGTAACAGAGAGTCAACAACTAGTTGAGCGAGTTCACAGTTGGTTATTTAGTTATAATGTTCATTTCGTAAATCATATGTTCGTTTAGTAATCATGTATCGTATGTAATAGCATCGCGGCCCTCAAGGCATGTTTGCGAAGATTAGTGGGGGTTTCCCATATGTTCACTAGACTAGTTATATTTGTATCGCGGCCCTCCAGGCATGTTTGCGAAGATTAAAGTATAGTTCGCGGCCATTCCAGGCATGTTTGCGAAGATTGTTCTAGTATCGCGGCCGATCCCGGCATGTTTGCGAAGAGAAGTATATGTATCACTAGTCTAGTAGGATCTACCATTGACCTTCCTCTCCCGAGGCCAATGGTATGTAATTTCAATAACTCTTATGCATAAATAATCAATCAACCCATTCCCATCCCCGGGAATCCCATGCCTTGGTAGAAGTGTGAACTCACCTTGTTTGCTCGGTATGCTAAGTTAAGTGCTCACAGTTAATCAGTCAAGTCCTATAGTGCACGTATACTCAATCAGTTCACAGTGTTTATTAAACTTTCACATGGAACTAGTGTCACAGTAATATCACAAAGTGCCTAGACATTAGCATCTTGTATCAGGTAAACAGTTAAATCCAACTTATGCAATTCATGTTTCACATAAAAGCTTTCACAGTTAATTCTAACATTTTCAAACAGGGGTACACAGTTAACAAGGTTAATATTTCTTAACTAACTGTGTCACATGCTTTTCTTAACTAAATTTAGTTATAACAGAGTTAACATAGTTGATATAACCCAGTTAATATACTTAATAATTATAACAGTTTACCAGAGTTTATCAACTGACAGGATTATTTACTTAACATTGTGTCATACATAAATCTAACAAAGTTAATGAGATCAACTGGGTTAATAAAGTCAACTGAGTTAATAAACTTAACTCAGTTAGTTGGTTGAATATAATTGCATACTTATCAGTGTTATAAACTTAACTTAACAAGATTAACAGTTTAATAAATCATAACAGTTTGGGTCGAAAACCCCCTTATGTCCGAAATCCATACATAAGCCGAAATCCCTTATGTCCGAAATCCATACATAAGCCGAAAACCAAACCTAAGCCGAAAACACCCTTATAGCCGAAAACACCCTTATAGCCGAAAACCAAACATGGGCCGAAAACCCTTTGGGCTGAATTGTTTGGGCCGAAATCACTTTAAGTGATTTCGTCCACCTTCCTTTGTGGGGGTGTTTTCGTTACTAGTCATCATCATCAACAATACATACTGTAACTTAAAAACCCAGCAAATCCAATCCCATTTCTAATCAGATTTCAACCCTTTGTAGGAACAATCAATTCAACAGAAGCTAGTACATTCATTTAGATACTTACTCATCTAAACAATCAGGATTAACATCCAACAATCATCAAAGTTTTTAACATTTAACAGGAGATCTAGTTATGCATTTATCAACTGACCATCTAATATCACTTCATCTCAAAGATTAACAATCACCATTAACAGAGAACAATGATCTAAACATTAAATCATCAATCAAAATCAAATCATAAGATCATCATGTCTTACAGTAGCAGTCAATATAAGATATCATCTATACATGTAAATCACTAACCGTATCAAACAGGGGTTTTGCTTCAAGTGTAGAATTCTTTCAGTGGGTTTTAGAGATAGAGAGATAAACAAAGTGATAAGCTTTGGTAAGTGGAAACTTATTGGAGAAGATTTGTTTATAAAATGATTATACAAAATATCTCAATACTGGGCCATGGGCCAAGCCCATTTGTGATTTCGTGGTCATCAGTGGACGAAAACCCCTAAAGTGTTTTCACCACTTGGGTGTTTTCATGATACTTGTTTACAGTGAGTTCCAACTTTTAATTAACATGTAATTAATACAAACCTTAATAACACACACTCACATATAATAAATATCATGGATTTCCAAGTACAAAATATTAATCGAAATACGATATAACGTATTACAAAGGTAAGCGTTGTGAAACAACGAGTCGTATCAACAAACACTTAATAATAAAAAAAAAATTTAACGTGCACTAAATGCGAAGATAGAATCTTGGAAACTCGAGTTGTCACATGATAGTTAGTCATCATATGAAGCTTGTTAAGTTATGATTAAAAACATGACTTAACAAATTAGGGGTGATTATGTGTACATGAAATAACCACCCACTAGTGAAGACATGTGCAAGATCGTTTTTAGACCCGAACGAGTCGATCAGAAGAGTTTATCTCAATACGAGTGGCGGAAACACACGAAACGAGTTCAATTCAGCTAGATTCACACTTTAAACTTTCCGTATGTTGATTTCAGATCAAATACAAGGTTGTGGACACTTTGGCAGAGCTTTGCTACCGGAAACAAGAAGATTACAACTAAATCCGCTTGAAGAGGTATATATAGGCATTGGTTTTCGCTTGAAGGTGGCAAGAAGTCAGTTCAAGTGAAATCAAACATGTTGATTTCGCTTGAGACTGTACAATCCTCTTTCAAGCGAAAACACCATCTTCAAGCGAAATCACCTATATCACACCCTAAAATCTCATATTTTCTTATACAACACACCCTGATCTGTCTATAATCAAACAAGACTCGATACAAGACAAAGTCGACAGACGCATGCACCAACAGACTCCCCCTCGAATGTTGACGAGTCTTCAGTGTCGAGTCTTCGGTTGTCAAACCTTCAGTCTTTATCAGTCTGCTCGCTCTCTCCAAAATTCTCCATTGTAGGCATCCACAATCAATCTCTTTTTCTTTCTCGAAATCTTCAGGATCAAAAACTGTCTCTACAATCTTCAAACTCCCTCTTGATGTCTTCAGAGTCCCCCTTTCGCTAAGCTGGGATCGCAGTCTGGAATTCACTTTCCACAGGTTCTTAGATCAAAACCTAGCATTCATCTAACTCAAGTATCAGAACCTGTCTAACCTGCACACATCTCTACCCAAAAATAAGTTTTCTGATAACCAATTGTGAATAAGATTTTCAAATCTAATTTACCACTTGCAGGAATTATTCAATCAATGAATGTTTTTACAATGAAAACCTATGTTTCTCATTTCATTTCAAAAACACCTCTAACACTTTCTCCCAGACCATTTGTTCATCATGTTTAGCACTCGGAATTTTGAAAATCAGCTCTCCAACACCAGTTGTCGAAAATCTTTTTGTATTTTTCAAAAATTTATGCTAAAACACACTAAAATCTTTTTAGATTTTTAAATGTAATGAAATGCAATAAAGAAATATTTACAGACACTATTTTTGTGAGTTTGAGTAAGAGGATCATATCAGTTTATGAGACCAATCACCTACACCGTTAAGCTTTAAACATTTTAAGTTCTAAATGATTCACATAGATTGACGATATTGTTGTCCACTTAAACTCAATCTAAAGGCTTTTGAAATGCTTACTGATATGTTATGGTATATTAATATTGCACTAAATTCTTATGGACCCCACGATCTCAGCATATCCCCTCATCATGCAATACACTGACTCAAGTAATGCCTTTAAACTTTATCAACTGTGATTTGTGCAAAAACAAAGCAGAATGTTTAAACATTAACAATCAGGTCGATACTTCCGTATACGCAGAGAAAGTCCAATGTTTAAACAAAATAAGAAAATAAAAATAAGTTAAAGTTGTTTAGGCTTTAACCACTAGGTCGATACTTCCGTATACGCAGAGGAGGTCCAAAGCTTAAACGAAACACCAAAGAAAATAAAGCAGAACGTTTAGGCAATAACATCCAGGTCGATACTCACGTATACGCAGAGGATGTCCAATGCTTAAACAAAATAAAGAAATAAAACAAGTTTAAATCTTTGCAAAATAAAATGCACAATCACAGCGACTTTTCAGCAAAGTTGTGAAAGTTCACAAACTTAACCAGTTTTATGTCTTTCGTCAATCAGCGATTAATGAGTAGGCACACAATCAAGAAGGACAAAACTAAGTACTATGCTTTTGACCATGTTTCCCACTAGAACTAGGCTTTTTGCTTTAGGTTTGTATCGTTATCGCAAATCTACTAGTCTAGCTGAGCCTACCGTCACATCTTTAGTGAGATCGTTTATCACATTTTATCTTTCCATTTCTTTAGCATGTCGTGACAGTCCACTGATGTACTATCATTTCCTCTTTTTGACAACAAAACTCATTTTTACATTTTTTCATGTTTTTGAATTTTTCAAATTTTCAAATATTTTTGGATTTTCTGAAAATACTTACTCCCTCTTAAATTCAGAAACATTTAAAGAAAATTGAAAACAAGCTGTATAAGCAAACGTGACAACTGATATCAAATCGCTTCAATTCGCCATCTATTTCGCATAAACAATCAGAACTCCCCCTCACAACAAACTATTTTCCCATCGATTTCAAAACACTTAAGTTTGTTTTAATCAAATGGTTTTTTCCGGAATATAAGTTTTGTTGATTGATTTTACCAACTGTAGGTTAGGGGTTTGGTTCATCACTTTGTTTTTCAACCACTGTAAGAAAATTCAAGTACAACTTAATGTCCTTGATTTACCACTTATAAGAATAATCCAATCAAGTTCAACCTAATGACCTTGATTTTACCACTTGTAGGTTAAAACCTCTTTCAACCACATGGCTTACCAATCAATATCACATGTAAGTTACCATATTGTAGGTTGAATTCTCAAGATGCCGATTCCTACTCCTCGCTTACCAACCTGGGAGTTCCGGCAAGTCACACTTATCAAAAATTCTCAATTCTCAAAAACAATTTAAAAATGATGCTGATTCATGCTCCGCGATTACCAACTTGGGAGCTCCGGCAAGTCAGGTTTTTATTCTTTGAAAAATATTGACACCCAGGCCTGACCATCCTTGGGTGTAACCACTTCTTTTTCATCCTTACTTTCAACAGACTTGTGAACACTCTTTTTGGAAGCATAGAATTCTTTCACTCCTTTGGCCTTACCATCGATCATTTTTTCAAAAATGTGTTTCACAGTTCCGTTGAAATCCTTTTCAACATCAAACTTATTCTTTTCAGAATAAAATTGATTTGAAATTTCCACTTTTCCAACTTTCTCTTTAAAATTTTCAGCTCTTAGTAATGGAAAATTTTCATCATTCACAATCGGAACAGATTTCTCATTTTTCTCAACAATCTATGGCTCCTCTGTCTTTATGGAGACAGATTCATCACTAGAACTATTTCCTGAACCTTTAACCACCCATTTCTGATTTTTCAGATTTTCTTTTCTTTTTAAAACATTCCTTGAACATTCACCAACCTCAAAAGTTGAATTTTCAAAACCTGTAAATTTTCTGGTTTTAAGTTCAGTTTTCTCAACAACTTTTTCTTTTTGTTTACCAGAGTCTCCCTGTTTTGTTTGTATTGTCTTGGGACAATTTCTGGCAATGTGACCAGCTGTTTTACATTGAAAACAAGTCCTCGTCTCTATCTTCTTTTGAGCACCGCTTTTCTTCATTTCTTCTTGCTTTTTAGCAAGGAATTCTTTGTTTGTCTCCTTCCAGAATGAACTCTTCTGTTCTTTCTCAGCACTTGTTCCTGAAACAAAAACAGTTTTAGGTTTATAAATTTTCTCATTTTTATAATTTTTAGATGGAATAAAACCCAATACATTCTTTTTGAAATTACCATTATGGTTTGGTTTCTTTCGATACCCATAACCAGAACTGTAACCCATTTTCTTGTTTAAACGTTGTTGAACTCTTGAGGTGTAAGGTTTAGGTTTTTCAGAAAGATTTGCATCCTTTATTTCGGAAATATTAATTTCTGTCAGTTTGAAAACCTTTTTAATCATTTCCGGATTAACACCTCTTATTGGAAAAACCTCATCAGAATATAATTTGTCAGAATCTATCAAAGTATATGCTACTTTGATCGGTTTGTCATTCAAATTAGATTTTGATAACAAAAACTCTTTATTATACACCCGATCTTCCTGTTTGACTTTTTGACTTGACATGTCGGACTTTGACTTGGACTCTGATTTCGACTCCGACATTGACTCCTCTGATTCATCCTTATCCAACACCTGATCAACCACCTTTTTTATTAACTCGGACTCATGATCAGTATCGGCCGACGTGAAAGTGACATCTATACTTTCTGTCAAATTATGTGACGACTTAGACTCCCACTGTAAGTTCGTTGCCTTTTTGACACTTTCAGTATTAGCATTTCGCGGAGAATATGCATTTTCAACAGGAGGTGGACATTTATTTATAAATCACACTTGATTTCTTACCAGATGTATTCACTTCATCATCTTCCTTTGTCACAGACTTTTCATCTTCCGAAGTCTTCTCTTCTTCAAATGTCTTCAATTTTTCCACTATGGGGTAAATCCTATCAACAACAAAAGTAGAACATGAGTAACTTTTTAATAAATTGTTAACTCTTTCAGTTTCAATTCTTTGTGTTGCCAACTTCAATTCAAGCTCAGCACACTTCTCTGTGTAGTAGTTGACATCATCAAGCTGTCTCATGTAAGCTCCTTTGAGTGTATTCATTGCTACAACTTGTTCACTACTTTATTCATTGTACTTATTCATCTCTCTATTCAAAATATCATATGATTCTTTCAGCCTTTTTATGTTGTGCAGCAACTCATTGTTCTGCATTATCAGAGAATCACAACTCATATACTTCCCAGCAACCTTGACTACCTCATCATCTGTTTTGATTTCAAATGCTGGAACTTCTTTAACTACTCTCACTTGAACTTCTTCTACAACTGCTTTCTTTTTCTCAACTTCACCATTTAAACGTTTTCTGACTTTTTCTGCCCAATAATCATCAGTATAATCATTGATAACCTAAGCAACAAATCCTTTCTTCAGGAATTCTTTGTCTGGGCAATAATCGTCCCAACTGAAACCTTCTACCAATTGTTCATCTTCTTGTTCTGCCACACATACTTACTATTTATTGGAATGCATTTATCCCAACTGAAACCATTTCCTTTATCTTGATTAACAAGACATGCTCTCTTTGAATCTTCAATTTCTTTCCTACCATGAGCTGTTTGTGGCTGTTGTTGTTGATGTGGCTGTTGAGCAACTTGATGATATAACGCTTTTCGATAATAATCATTGTTTCCAAAGGGATTTTGAGCTCCATTTGCTTCACGATTTGTGCACTCCCTCTTGAAATGCCCTTTTTTCCTGCATCAAAAACAAGTAACTTTAGATTTATCAAATCCTAAAGCTGAAACATGTGCATCACGAAAATCATCTCTGCCTGTAATTTCTTTAAACTTTTCAGCTCGTCTCAGTACACTAGCCATGCACCATTTTATATCCATCAATTCCATCTCTTCAGCATCAATTTGATCGTAATCCTCTTTTGTTAGCATTGGATTTCCGATCCTTCCTGCAACTAAACCTCCATAGGATTCAAGCTCAGTTACCAACAAAGACATGTGGCTTTTAGCAACTTCCTCGGTATAATTTTGATCGTTTTCAAGGTTTAAAGCAATGTTGCATTGAAGAAATTTGCCGCTCTTTGTTGTAGAAAAGTGTGGATCAAAAGTTGGAAATGAAGAAAATCCCATCTTGTTACTTGATCCTTGAGATGGCTTTTCAGAAGATCCCGTTGTATTGAAAGCAGTTTCAACTTTTGGCGAAAACTTGGTTTTGTCATTAACACCACTTTTGTAGTACAAACCAATGTCTTGCTCTCCATCATAATTCTTCATTCTCGCTATCTTTCGTTGCTCCATTTCTTGAGCTTCAAGCTGTTTAATAAAATCACTCAATGTTAGATCATTAAAACCCGGTTTGTTTTTCAACATCATAAGATACGTGCCCCACTCATCATGTGGCAATGCATCAGCTAACTTTTCAGTTAACTCGTCTTTATCTTTTCTGCTACTCAATCTCTTCATGTTTTTCAATAAATTGCAATATCTTTCAATGATCTGCTTGGTGCTTTCATTTCTTAAACCTCGGAACAAATCCAGTTCCTTCTTCATCAACGACTTTTTGTTCTTAAGCATGTCATCACTACCAAGAAATTTTGCTTCTAATTCTGTCCATATCGAATATGCAGTTCCATTATGTTGAAGTAAAATTAAGATGTCTTCTTTAATTGCCTACTGCAACAAACTAACCATCAACTTCTCATCTTTGTATTTCTTTTTCTCCTCAGCACTCAAATCTCTAACTGGTATTTTCTCTCGATCGCTACTAACTGGTCTAAAATATTGAACTTCAGTATGTTCCCATGCATCTAAATGATAAGCTTCAACCCAGTTACCAAATCGTTCGGCCCATCCACTAAAATCATCAATATCCAAAAGTTTAGGCGGTTTTTGAGTTGTTCCAGTTTCATTTTCAAGCATCGTGTTCTGAGTAACCGTCATTGGACTAGCAAAGGCATTATAAAACTCGTTCTCCATGTCTTTGTTTTTCAAAAGTTCACAAACAGCCTGTTCAAGCGAAATACTAACTTTCAAGCGAAATAGCTTTTCAAGCGAAACAACCGCTGAACCGAAATCAAGACTTTGAATGCTGAAAAACAAGTTTCAAGCGAAATCAAGAATTTCTCAAGCGAAACCCTGTTCAAGCAAAATCAATACAAAATTTCAAGTGAAATATTGATTTCAAGCGAAATCAACTCCAATTCTCAAGCGAAATCAATCCAAAGTGCATACTCAAGCGAAATCAACAGGAACTCTTCAAGCGAAATCAGCATGATGTCATACTTTCGATCTGATTTTTGTCCAATTGGTCAAGCAAATGGTCGAATTTTGATCTGAAACTCTCTAGGGTTTGTTAAAACAACATTACGCACACATTGTGAAAGTTTTAGCCGATTTTAACCGTGAAAAGTTGTTTAATTTTGAAAGAAGGTGTAGAAATCAGAAAAATGAAGCTGAATTGGTGTGAACTCTTCCTCCTGAGCTCTGATACCCCTTGCAGGATCGTTTTTAGACCCGAACGAGTCGATCAGAAGAGTTTATCTCAATACGAGTGGCGGAAACACACGTAACGAGTTCAATTCAGCTAGATTCACACTTTAAACTGTCCGTATATTGATTTCAGATCAAATACAAGGCTGTGGACACTTCGGCAGAGCATCGCTACCGGAAACAAGAAGATTACAACTAAATCCACTTGAAGAGGTATATATAGGCATTGGGTTTCGCTTGAAGGTGGCAAGAAGTCAGTTCAAGCGAAATCAAACATTTTGATTTCGCTTGAGACTGTACAATCCTCTTTCAAGCGAAAACACCATCTTCAAGCGAAATCACCTATATCACACCCTAAAATCTCATATTTTCTTATACAACACACCCTGATCTGTCTATAATCAAACAAGACTCGATACAAGACAAAGTCGACAGACGCATGCACCAACAACATGAACTTGAAAGTAGATGATTTTCTTGAAAAATAATGAACCAAGTGAACTAGTAAACTTGTAAATCCAAGTCTTGATGATGATTTTTCTAAACTAACCAAGTTAAAAAGACGGGTTTTGAAGGATCATAACTTTATTTGCATATACATTATTTTTGGAATTAAAAAGAGTATAAGGATGCAAGTGAAACATGAAAATATTGTAAATGGATATTTTTGTAAAGTAAGTTCACAAGTTGTGAACTTCTAAAAACCCCGAGAGTAAGATTTTAACAAAAGTAAATACACTTCGGAGGGTAACTAAACCCACTAAACCCCCCACTAAGTTAATACGCGTTTTTACGAAAAACCAAGTTCATGATATTATGTATAGTGCATTGTTTTTGCACTTGGTTAGTGTAATGTTGTTTAATAATTTGTTGTTGATTGATTGAATAAATTTTTGAAAAGAAAATGATATGCTAATAAGCATGGACACCTCCGTCTACAAAGGAAACTCTGGCGAAATTTTCTAAAATTCCAACACTTAGAAAATATTTTTCTAACAAGTGTTACAAGTATATTTTATAACTTGTGATCCGAATATAAAACTTCGCCCTCATATTTGTTTCAAAAAAATACAAGGTGTCGGAGGTTGATTTTATAAATAAAAGTGGATAAATACATATTTGGAAGATATATTTTATACTAAGACACTTGTGTGAATATATGTAGATTTTGTGAATTAGTTATATTATTTTAGGGTAAAATAATATAACTTACAAATACCATGGAAAATTACAACTCCAAAACAACACCAGAAAAATCACACGGAACGAATATTTAAGTTACACACTTGGTATTGTAAAACCAAACGCGAAAACGTAACTTACGAAATATTACGCAAAATACTCTTACACATATATTTTTTGTAAAATATTATTTTGGAAACTAAGGAAGTAAAAATATATTATTTTTGGGAAAAATACATATATTTTGGAAATAAGTTATTTTGGACAAATGAGTTAAATATATTTTTCTAAGTGGGACTTAAAATATATTTTTGAGACTACAAATAGACATGTATAAATACCCCCATCATTGGGAAGGAAATACCCATATAAAATACTTGAGAAGTATGGACACGAAATAGTTGCCTAACTATTATTCCAAAACCTTAAAAATAATTTAAGTTAAAATATTTTATTTTAACAAATGATTATAACTTGGAATAATGTCAAGAAATCGTAACTCAAACATAAATACGAAGGCAAGGCACGGCCCGATCGTCTAATAGACATTAGTACACTGTAGGTAGTCGCGTTTTCTGCGGGGGTTTGAGTTGCTAGATCTGAAGACGCAATATTGTGAGTTCATGTCCCCCTTTTCTCTTAACTATTTTCAGTTTTATACTTCGGGGGTGGAATACATGTTACAATTATTACAGACGCTTTTATACATGGTATGGTTAGCTTAAGGAGGGTTTAGACGCTTAGATCATGTGAAAGGTGGGTATAATACTTAAGGCCATTAATCCTCGTCGTAGGACCGAGGGACATGAGTGATAGATCTATTTGGGTGTAGCGAGCCCACACCCATGAGGCCGGGGCGGCCCATAGTGGTGACTGTGTCTTACAGCCGAGGCCCGGTACAAATTTGCTAGGTTTGAGTACTTCCTGAACCGTTTCACATATATCAGTGGCTTTGCAACCCATTGGTGATCTCTTTTTCCTTAATTGCTACATACCAGGGACTTTTATACACACAGACATACTTTAAAGGTTTATACATACTCACATACACATGAACTCGCTCAACTTTTGTTGATTTTTCAAACTACATGTATTTCAGGAAACTAATGGATCTGGAAGGGTATGCGAGTGTTTCAAGTTGCGTTTGAATAAAGATGTCATCCAGGGTTGTAGGGTTTGGGAGGTGTAACCTATTCCTGAACGGGTTACATGTCTCTAAACTTCGTTTTATTTAAAGTCTTTTGTTGAGTCTTATGAACTCATTTTAAACAAAGTCATGGTTTGTAACTTAATTTGGGGTTGATGTTTCAAGACAAGCATGTTATGGTATTTTCTAAACTATATTAATGGATGAGCATCTCGTATTTTATCATATAGCATTGTTGTGATTGTGGCTATGGTATTAATAAGTCACACCAAAATAACCACGCTTCCGTAAAAGCCAGGGTGTGACAGTGTGGCCGTCAGGAAAGTTGTTAAGCTTAGGAAACACTGGGAATTCGCTGTAGGCGAACGTGTCATGATCGAAAGTCTAACCCTGAGAGGGTGTGGTACGCTATGGAAAACGTGGCAAGCTTAGTTCACGATGCATTGAGACATTCGGATTTATAGAACGAATCGGTGACATGGCCCACAAACTCGAGTTAACTGACGGATTGGATAACATTCGCGATGATATTTATGCCTCGAATCTAAGGTAGTGTTTGTCCGATGAAACCCTTGTGATACCCATATTAGTGGATCAGGACATCAAAGTTCGTTAGCATAGTCGGATTCTAATCGTGAGAGTTCGTTGGAACTCAAGACGTGGACCGGAGTTCACGTAGGAACGTAATGATCGAAGTAAGCTCTAATATCTTCAGTTTTTTTAACAGTTGAATCAACTCCTGATATCATTGAGGAATTTCAGGACGAAATCCCCTTTCAAGTTGGGGATGATGTGGTACCCGCGAGAAATCCATAGTCATCCCGCGTTAACATCTTGTTGTTTTGGACTGCTTGACAAATTTTGGGACGAAACTTCTTTCAAGTTGGGGATGATGTGACAACACGAACTTCCAAGGTTAGTCTTGTAACTTCGATCCTCATTATTCTTTGTTCATATGTGTGACCTTGTCAACCGTTGTTATGTTAGGTGCTATTATAACCCTGTCAAACCAAAGACGCATTACAACCCCGTTGTGCTAAATGTCTTATATTTGGGTCGTGTATGTGTTAGACTATATGTTTTACTGGACCACACCCCTTGTCGTTCTAACTATTGGGTCAGCCCAAACTATTGAAGCCCGAAACAAACGTGATTGAAATTATAAGCCCAAACCCGCCACCCTTGACCATTAGGTTGGCTGTTTTGCCAATAGTTTCGGCAGCCCAAGTACATGGGCTTAAGCCCATTATCTCGGCCAAAAGATGAACCGCCCAAAACCCTTATCTTATTTGTATACGTATTATGTTCTAGTTAGCACAAGAACTCAAAATAAAACCCTATCTTTTCCAAGTTTGTGTGCGGCAGGAGACCCCCCTATTCATCGAAGCATCAATTGGTTAGTATCCATGTTTACGTAAACTTTTAATGCATAATTATTAATCTTGCTCATGTGTTGATGTTGTTATTGTGAGGGTTATGTGAGGGCCGATTAATATGCTAGTGATTTGTGTGGTTATATATGATAGTGGCTAGTGGTGATAATTAATGGAATAATGTAGGGTTGTCAGTGCATAAAATAATGGTGTTTAATGAGTTAGATCGGTTGTTATGTTTGAATATTGTATTATGCACTAGGGTTTCATAGTTAGGGGATATTTGTGTTATTCGATCCTACTGTAGATTGAATTTTGAATGATGAATTCTTTTGATGACCACATAATAAGTAAACTGTTGATGATGTAATCTTTGTGAGGGTAATCGATGATGATCTAGGAAGATTACGTGCACATTTTTGATAGTGGGATATAAATGATTGTTGACAATTGTTGCATAAACTGTTGTGTTAATAAATGTGTTACTGCATATGAATAATGGGCATTCAAGGATGTCATAGAATGATCGATTTGAGTGAAGGATGGTCTTGTGCTAATTGTTGATGATGAATTAGATGACAACTAGGGTTTGTTAATCATGGCGGCTGTTAGGGTCTGCAGACTATGATATCCGCGACGAAACATATAGTTTCATCACATGTTGGTCTCGACGAAACATAGAGTTTCATCGCATGCTAGTCTTGGCAAAACATAGTGTTTTGTCACTTGTGGTGTTTCGCCGAGAATTGTTTACATGTGGTGTAATGTTTCGTCACTGGCAATAATTTGTAGAAATGGTACTTGGTTAGTAGATTTGCATAATGTTAATGACTACTAACCTAGTGGGTCTCAATGTTGAATCGATGTGTTCGAATGTGTTCGTGTTAGATGCTTGATTCCTTTTAATAATAAAGATGATATATGGACTTACATGTTAATCAAATCTATATGCTAATTAATTGGGTTACACTAGTGAAGGGGTTATACACTGATTTAGATTGGGCCACACACTTGTAAACGTGCCGCATGATTAATTGGGCTTCATGTTTTTGAACCACACATGGTTATGAATTGTTATACAACATGCTTAACTGGTTAGACTATTGTACGGTATGATGAAAGCCACTACTTGTATTTTGTGCACTATCTGATGAATAAATGTGGAATGATACGTACTGGGCTTGTATGCAAACTGACTGTTATTGGTAACCACACTAGGGTTTGGTTGATCAACGGTAACAAAGTATCTAAACTTACCGAGCAAATCAAAGGTGAGTTCACTGCTCTTTTTCCAAGCATGCATCCCAGGGAGGGATATCTGGTAATTGTTCCGGGGAGGAACGTCGGGTTGTGGGATGTTGGTTATTACACTCATTTGTATCAAATAAGACCCCTTACATCTATCGATAGTTGCCGGGGAGGCAACGAGGTATTTAGTTGATAGCGCTATTAGGTTTGGCACCCTCACACCGTACCGGGGAGGACGTGCGTGAACTAATTACCTTGACCACTTGACCAATGTTTTGATAGAGGCATTGGGGTTGGGCAAAAACATCTTCTAGCCATATGTGGTATTTGAGTTAATAACAACATCAAATCAAATCTGTGAAACATTTTAATCTGGTAACTGGTATCTAAACACGTTAACAAAACTTTGAACTCACCAGCGTCGTCTGACACACTTGTCTGCATGCTTGCAGGTCTATAGATTTTTATCATTGGGACTTGCTGTATGGGATGCTGGAGGGGTCATGGGTCGACATACATGGAATCGCAGTACAAGCTTAATGGTTTATGTACACATGATTTATGAAACACGTAACAATTGAGTTATGCTTCCGCTGTATACAATGAATGATATGTAACATTTGTAACACTTTATGTTATTAAATGAAAGTTTTATTTAAATATATCTATGAGTTCAATGTGATTGGTGGCTAGGATCCTGGTACGTCACATGCCTCGCGGGGGTTTCCGCATGTGGTATCTTGGGGGGTGTGACATAAATAATGACACAAAATGTAATATGATAAGAGCACTTATATATAAGATGTACCAGTGGCGTATCTACCATGCTTTTATCAAGCTACACCCGTCCCATTATCCAATCACAACCCAAAACCAATCGTTTAATCAAATCGTTTATTTCGTTTAAGTCGTTTTAAATCGTTTAACTTGCCCCAAAATCATTTAACTCGTTTTAATTGTGAAACTACTTTTTGGTCGTCTCGCTAATAATATCCAAACCTTCGTGACTTGACTATCTCGCTTCTCACATTAACAAACCACCAAAGGGTAAGTTAACTATCACAGATTCAGTCGTTACCTACATAACCCCCACACATAACCATGGGTTCAGTCTGATAACGGAATTTATCAGATCATATGGTACCATAACCTAATACTGGTCGGCTTGATCAATGCTAATGAATGTCATTCGTTATGTAACTACAACCAACAAGTTTGTTCACTTTATCGAAATCGTTATTAATTTAATATAAACCATTTTAATCGTTTTCGAAAACCATCGTTAAAACATCGAAATCATTTAACACATATGAATCTCCCCAAAACAATTGAAAACAGTAAAATAGGGGAACTATGTACTCACATCGAAGTGCAAAGTATCCTCAATCAAAAGAACTTCAACAAACTCAAGTAATCGAATTACTAGTCAAATAATCAACACCTAAATTGGAAGATCGGATAGGATGAGGTCTTGTAAACCAAATGAATATTGGGACTCATGTGATATTGTTTAACAAAGCCTACATCCTAAATCGGAACCTAACCTAAGTGCTTTCGACCCATTATGACCCATTAAGGTAGCTTACGCTACTTTAACGCGTCGTTCGCGCAAATAAAATAAAATGGAATTTTATCATGCCAATCACTAAAATAAAATATTTTAATGATTGCATAAATTTTTGGATGTCCGGATATGTTCAGAACGTAAGATATGCGCGGAAATGCAAACTTATGCACTTTTTGACGCTTTTAGTCCCTATTGATCAATAAAGTTTATTTTAGCATACCGAACCCCTCAAAGCCTATTTCTAAGCTATGTAAAGGATATTTAGGGTATGTTTAACTTATGATCAAGTTCCGGAATGTTCATTACTATACAAATCGGTATAGTTTCGCAGTTTGACATAAATAGTCCATGCGATCGAACAAACTTGATTTCAACACACCATACCATCCAAAACTTATTTCTAAGTTATGTGGAGGTTATTTAAGGTATGTTAAGCCTATGTCACTATTCTGGAGTGTTTTTCGCTTTAAACTGACTGCGTTTACGCACCAGTTTGCGTAAAACCTTCCAGAAAGCGATTTAAAGCTTGAAATCAGAATCGAATCAAATCGAAAAATCATCAAACACAAATACACATATAATAACACCAAAACACATATAATGACACCAAAGCACATTGTTTTATTGATAATTAACATTGTTTTACATTATACATCGATTACAGAATACAGTTGTCACAGTCTCCCCTACTTTAGGAAATTTCGTCCCGAAATTTTAACTAGAGGGAACTTGTGAAAACAAATGCGGATATTTCATCTTCATTTGGTCCTCACGTTCCCAAGTAAACTCTGGCCCACGTTTGGACTCCCAACGAACCTTGACCAATCAAATCCGTTTGTTTTTCAACTGTTTGACTGCACGGTCCACGATCTCCACCGGTTTCTCGACAAAGTGCATCGTTTCCTCGATTCGAATATCATCGAGTGGAATGTGAAGATCAGCATCAGCTAAACACTTTCGCAAATTGGACACATGAAAAGTCGGATGAATATTTCCAAGCTCTGGAGGTAGCTCTAGTCGATAGGTAACCTTTCTAATTCTTTCAACAATCTTAAATGGTCCAACATATCTAGGTGCAAGTTTTCCTTTCTTTCCAAATCTCACCACTCTCTTCCAAGGTGACACCTTGAGTAGGACACGGTCTCCGACTTGAAATTCCAAGGGCTTGTGTCGCATATCCGCATAACTCATTTGACGGCTTCTAGCTGTCACAAGATTATCACGAATTTTCTTGATTTTGTCTGTCGTTTCCAGAGTGAGCTCAGGTCCAGTAAGCAAAGCTTCACCGATATCATTCCAACAGACAGGTGAATGACATTTTTGACCGTAGAGAGCTTCGAATGGTGCAATATTAATGCTAGCATGATAACTATTGTTGTAAGAGAACTCGATCAATGGCAGATGAGAATCCCAACTTCCACCAAAGTCTATCACGCATGCTCTAAGCATATCCTCCAAAGTTTGAATCATCCTCTCAGATTGTCCATCTGTTTGTGGATGATAAGCAGTGCCTAGATTTAGTTGGGTTCCCATAGAAGATTGCATGGTCTTCCAAAAATGAGATGAAAATCGAGCATCATGATCAGAAATGATATCCAAAGGAACACCATGTCGAGATACAATCTCATCAGCATAAATCTTTGAAAGTTTATCAGCAGATAGATCCTTGCGAATCGGAATAAAATGAGCTGACTTCGTTAATCAATCGATAATAACCCAAATAGCATTACGACCTTTAGATGTACGCGGTAATTTAGTAATTAGATCCATAGCAATGTTCTCCCACTTCCAAACCAGTATCTCTGGTTGTACAAGCAATCCAGAAGGTCGTTGATGTTCAGCCTTGACTTTGAGATAAGTTAGGCATTTCGATACATACAAGGCAATATCCTTCTTCATACCAGGAAATCAGTACTAAGTACGAAGATCCTTGTACATTTTATCAGCACCAGGATGGACAGAATATCGAGACTTATGAGATTCGTCCATTACCAAGGTACGAAGATCGTCTTGTTTCGGGATCTACAAACGATCCTTGAAATAGAGTAACCCATCGCCTTTTGCTTCGAGCTTAAGCTCAAGCTGATGTGGTAATTCCTTACCCATCAAATTTTGTGAAACACAAAATTGCTGATCTTGAAGAACACGAGTTTGAAGATCAGTTAGAGTTCGAACAGAATGAAGCTTGACTCGCTCTTCTTGACTAAGCGCATCGGCTACGACATTCGCCTTACCAGGATGGTAGCGAATCTCGCAATCGTAATCACTTAAGAGCTCAACCCAACGTCTTTGCCTCATGTTCAACTCCTTCTGATTGAGAATATGCTGGAGACTTTTGTGGTCTGTGAAAACCACACACTTCGTCCCATAAATGTAGTGTCTCCAGATTTTAAGAGCGAAAACCACAGCACCTAACTCAAGATCGTGAGTCGTGTAGTTCTTCTCGTGAACTTTCTGTTGTCTTGACGCATAAGTTATCACTTTACCTCGTTGCATAAGAACACAACCCAGGCCAAGATTGGACGCATCACAATAGACAACGAAATCATCATTTCCCTCAGGCAAAGATAGAACAGGAGCATCACATAGCTTCTGTTTCAGCGTTTGGAACGCTTCTTCTTATTTGGGTCCCCACTCAAAAGGCTTATTCTTCTGAGTCAAAGAAGTGAGTGGAACCGCGATCTTCGAGAAATTCGAAATAAATCAACGATAGTAACCAGCGAGACCAAGAAAAGATCGAATTTCTGTAGGCGTCGTTGGTGTATTCCAATCCTTAATTGCAGCAATTTTGGATGGATCCACATGAATACCCTGCTTGTTGACTATATGACCTAAAAACTGAACTTCTTTTTTGCCATAATTCACACTTGGAGAATTTAGCAAAAAGTTGTTCCTTCTTTAGGAGTTCCAATGTCAAACGAAGGTGTTGCTCGTGATAGGCTCGAGAATTTGAATAAACAAGAATATCGTCGATGAACACGATGATGAACTTGTCTAAATAAGGTTTACAGACTCTATTCATTAAGTCCATGAAGATGACTGGAGCATTAGTCAAACCAAAAGGCATGACAGTGAATTCATAATGCCCATATCTCGTGCGGAATGCAGTTTTGGGAATATCTTCTTCGAGAACACGAAGCTGATGATACCCAGAACGCAGATCGATCTTGGAAAAATAGGTAGCACCTTGCAGCTGATCGAAGAGATCATCAATTCGAGGTAGGGGATATCGATTCTTGATGGTAAGCTTATTAAGCTCACGATAATCGATACACATTCGAAAAGGCCCATCTTTCTTTTTCATGAAGAGGATAGGAGCTCCCAGGGTGAAAAGCTCGGTCGGATGAATCCTTTATCAGATAACTCTTAAAGCTGTTTCGATAATTCTTGCATCTCAGACGGTGCAAGATGATAAGGTGCTTTCGCAATCGGGTTGGCATTGGGTACAAGATCAATATGAAACTCGACTTGACGAACTGGAGGCAAACCAGGCAGTTCATCAGGAA
Organism: Helianthus tuberosus; assembly: GCA_030545235.1. Classification (NCBI taxonomy): domain Eukaryota; kingdom Viridiplantae; phylum Streptophyta; class Magnoliopsida; order Asterales; family Asteraceae; genus Helianthus; species Helianthus tuberosus. The sequence continues at coordinate 107,981,578 of CM060412.1, read as the reverse complement.
ACACCTCTGGATAATCCCGAACAATTGGAATATCCTAAATACTCTTGCTCTTGCCTTTTTCCTCGGTGACATGTGCCAGAAAAGCAACATATCCTTTTCGCAAATAACCTTGGGCTTTCATACACGACATGAGTTTCAAACCACTAGAAGGTTTCTCGCCACGAACTTCCAGAACATCGCCAGACGAAAGAGGAATACGAACGATCTTATCGAAATAAACCACCTCAGCATGATGATTGGTTAACCAATCCATCCCTATGATAATGTTGAAACTCCCAAGTTGCATCGGTGTGAAGTCAATAAGAAAAAGATGGTTATCAAGGTTCAACTGACAATCACGAATAATAGAAACGAGAACAAGAGGTTTACAAGTAGCAACTTCGACAGATAAGGGTTTCCTCAGTTTAGTTCTAGGTGTCGCAAGAAAGGCTCAAATGACAATGAAACAAAACTTCTATTGGCACCAGAATCATAAAGAACAGATGCAGGTCGATTGTTAACAAAAACATACGATTGATAACGAGGTTGTCAGCTCGAGCCTTGTTTGCATTCAGATTGAACGCTCGTCCACGAGTGGGATTCACATTGGCATAGACATTCGGATAAACAAAAGAGGTATTGAAAACAGCGACAAAACACAAGGAAGGCGATCATTTGTTTGTTACCTCGAACAAACAAATGACACGCAGTGACTAATCAAAGTAAATGGGTAAGTATAATGTATCACTGAAGACATGCTCGCCTATAAATGAACACTCACCCCAAGAGTTCCCAGGTAAGAGTGAGTCGTCCGATACTGCGGATTTGTACGAACACTCTAGCCTTAGACAGAAAACTCAGAGTACAGGCATTCACTCTTCCAGTTTGCACGTGTTCACATTATTTAGACCCAAACTTTGACGAGATTTTGAAAACTTGAAGGGTTCAAAACCCTATAACAAATCATTACGAATAAATGATTAGTTTTCAAAGCGGATTCGAAATTTGTGTTCACATTGTGGTTATCACCTAAGGATAGGCGACGATATTGTTTTAAGATCTAAACGCAAATTTCCTTGTGTTAGGGTCCTAGAAAGTTATAGTCTAGGTCAAAGCATTAATAATAACCTAATTCCCTATAACCATTGGCTCTGATACCAACTCTTCTGTCACACCCCGACCACGTAAAACAACAAAACCGTGGCGGAAACGTCGGGGAGTGTCGTGGCAGAATTATTGTTTCACAACCATGGATACAAAAAGTTTCATTTTATTGATTTATTAGGTAATTTACATTGTCTTAACACAAAACAAACAAGTTACATATCGGCTGTCATTGTTATTATGTCACTAAGGCCTCGTCCAGATCCTATGTGACTCATACATCCTAGCAGTCAATATCAAGCAACATCACCTGAAACATATGTGAAAACAAAGTCAGAAAAGAAATGTTGGCGAACACATAGGTTTTATGAGAGTGTCAGATTCATGGCTAGTTTACATGTTGCAATACTTAATTAAAAACCTTGTTTTGAAAAATATAGTATTGCGACATAATTAACCAACTCAAATCAAGTTGGGTATAATTTATAAAATCTCATAGCCATGATTCTTAACCCCAAAACATTCTCTTAATTAAATTGAATTGTAAAACATCTCGTAAAAAACTCGTTAATAAAACTCGTATGGTTTATATTATTTCGAAAACCTCGTTGTGTGACATCGTTTTAAAATCGTTTCCCCAGTGAACTAAATAATGACACAAAATGTAATATGATAAGAGCACTTATATATAAGATGTAGCAGCGGCGTATCTACCATGCTTTTTTCAGGCTACACCCATCCCATTATCCAATCACAACCCAAACCCAATCATTTAATCAAATCGTTTATCTCGTTTAAGTCCTTTCAAATCGTTTAACTTGCCCCAAAATCGTTTAACTCGTTTTAATTGTCAAACTACTTTTTGGTCGTCTCGCTAATAACATACAAACCTTCGTGACTCGACTATCTCGCTTCTCGCATTAACAAACCACCAAAGGGTAAGTTAACTATCACAGATTCAGTCCTTGCCTACATAACCCCCACACATAACCATGGGTGCAGTCTGATAACGGGATTTCTCAGATCCTATGGTACCATAACCTAATACTGGTCGGCTTGATCAATGCTAATGAATGTCATTCGTTATGTAACTACAACCAACAAGTTTGTTCACTTTATCGAAATCGTTATTAATTTAATATAAAACATTTAAATCGTTTTCGAAAACCATCGTTAAAACATCGAAATCATTTAATACATATGAATCACCCCAAAACAATTGAAAACAGTAAAATAGGGGAACTATGTACTCACATCGAAGTGTAAAGTATCCTCAATCAAAAGAACTTCAACAAACTCAAGTAAATCAGAGAAATCAAGCAGCACCTAGTAATCGAATCACTAGTCAAATAATCGACACCTAAATCGGAAGATCTGACAGGATGAGGTCTTGTAATCCAAATGAGTATTGGGACTCATGTGATATGGTTTAACAAAGCCTGCATCCTAAATCGGAACCTAACCTAAGTGCTTTCGACCCATTACGACCCATTAAGGTAGCTTACGCTACTTTAACTCTTCGTTCGCACAAATGCACGTTCGAGACGTCTAACTAGTCCTATGACAAGTATTATATGCCTAAACATGTTGCATAATCAGTTAAGTGACAAAATTTTATGTTTCATATCCTTAAAATTCAATTATGCATGAAAAGGGTATTTTGGTCATTTACCTAAGGCATATAAACTACCTATCATACAACTAATTAAACCTAAGTGACCAGAAGGTATAACCTCGGAAGGTTATTCCCTACGCAACTATGGTCACTAAATATGCTTGGTCGAATCCTAATGATCGACCAAACGAGTCTAGTTCGAAAGTCTAAGAGGTTGTTTAGACCGCTTGACTTACGACTCTATACAAGCACTAAACTAAAAGTGACGAGCTAAACATGTTAGAACATGTTTAGTTAAGTTAGAAAACAGGTTTTGATATCAAAACAAAGTGTTTTGATACCCAAGAGTAGTTTGGTTACAAAATACGCATGAATACGCATTTTGGCCGAAACTGCGACTCGTCACTACGCCTAGTCAACGTGGTAATCAATAGGTATAGTCACACGAGACTATAGCCATCATGATTACGCTCACGTTGCAAAGTTCAAACGAACTTTGTGTTGACCAACTCGTGGTCACAGCAGAAAGTCAAACACTGTTTGACTTTCGTGCTAAAAACGCATAAAAACACGAAAGAATACTTATAAAGGCTCCACGCTAGGAAGTTTGATCCAAGTTTGCTTAGGTATGAAGTGTTTAAACCTCAACTTAGAGCAAAATGAATCAAGTGTGAGTTGAAGTGAATGAAAGCATGGGTATTTATAGATTTTGGAGAACCGTTAGGATCGTTCCTCGCAAAACGTGCCTTGATCTAGACCTTACATGTGGGCACAAGGTATTTCTAAACCATGGGAATACTTAAAACCATAAAATTTCAGCCCATAGAGTGCAAAACCTTGGGTTAAAACCATCAAATCCTCAAAAATGGACCAAGTTCAATGTATCTGCCAGAAATTTCAAAAATGGTCCCTGCACTTGTAAAACTTGATTTTTTGGCACTTTTAAGCCCCGTTAACCCCATTTCAAGGCTCTAAAATAAAGTTAAAGTATAGAGAACTTGAAATGTGCTCAAAAATATCTTGGATGTCGGTTCGTTTGGTCATACGGTTGCGTTGTTCGGTTAATTACGATGGAAATCGTAACGAACGCAATAAAAACGATCCAAATTACTCGACGAATGGAATTTTATCATGCCAATCACTAAAATAAAATATTTTAATGATTACATAAATTTTTGGATGTCCAGATATGTTCAGAACGTAAGATATGCGCGAAAATGCAAACTTATGCACTTTTTGACGCTTTTAGTCCCTATTGATCAATAAAGTTTATTTTAGCATACCGAACCCATCAAAGCCTATTTCTAAGCTATGTAAAGGATATTGGGGGTATGTTTAACTTATGATCAAGTTCCGAAATGTTCGTTACTATACAAATTGGTATAGTTTTGCAGTTTGACACAAATAGTCCCTACGATCGAACAAACTTGATTTCAACACACCATACCATCCAAAACTTATTTCTAAGTTATGTGGAGGTTATTTAAGGTATGTTAAGCCTATGTCACTATTCCGGAATGTTTGTCTCGTTAAACTGACCGCGTTTACGCACCAGTTTCCGTAAAACCTTCCAGAAAGCGATTTAAAGCTTGAAATCAGAATCGAATCAAATCGAAAAATCATCAAACACAAATACACATATAATAACACCAAAACACATATAATAACACCAAAGCACATTGTTTTATTGATAATTAACATCGTTTTACATTATACATCGATTACAGAACATAGTTGTCACACTGTCATACCCAGGTGAACTCGGGTCCACGTTTAGAATTCCAGTGAACCTTGACCAACTTAATCCTACTCCTCCTAAGCTTCTGAATTTTCCAATCCAGAACCTCTACTAGTTCTTTGATTAATCTCAGTTTATCGTCCACACGAACCTTACCAGGGGGTATAATCAGTGACTCATCTGACAGACACTTTTTCAAGTTGGAAACTTGAAATAGGTCATGAACTCCACTTAACTACTGTGGCAGCTTGAGCCTATACGCGACTGATCCAACTCAAGATGCGATTTCAAAAGGACCTATATAACGCGGGCTCATCTTTCTCCCTTTACCATATCTTACAACACCTTTCCAAGGTGACACCTTCACCATGACATGATCACCAACCTGAAACTACAACGGTTTCCTTCAGTTGTCCGCATAACTCTTCTGTCGATCCGCGGCAGCTTTCAACCTCCCCTTGATCTGGACAACCTTGTTGGTGGTTTCCTGGATAAGCTCGGGTCTGGTCAATTGCTTTTCGCCGACTTCAGCCCAACAAAGAGGTGATCGACACTTCCTTTCGTATAAGGCTTCAAACGGAGTGGCCTTGATACTAGCGTGATAACTATAGTTGTAAGAAAACTCAGCCAACAGCAAATGAGTATTATCCCAACTTCCACCAAAATCAATCACACACGCTCTCAACATATCCTCTAACGTCTGAATGGTTTCTCGCTCTGACCATCCGTTTGAAGATGATACACAGTACTCATGTCCAAATGAGAACCCAACGACTCTTGAAGAGATCGCCAAAATCGGGAGTCAAATCGTCCCTCTCTGTCCGAGATAATTGACACTGGTACTCCATGACGGACTACAATCTCGTTAAGGTACAATTGTGATATCTTCTTCGTATTGTCTGTTTCCTTTAGAGTTAAGAAATGAGCAGACTTTGTCAATCGATCCACAATTATCCATATGGTGTCATGTCCACTTGACGTATGGGGTAATTTGGTGATAAAGTCCGTCGTAAGTTGCTCCCATTTCCACTTAGGAATCTCTGGTTGCTGCAGAAGCCTAGACAGCTTCTGATGTTCAGCCTTAACCTTCAAGCATGTCAGACATTTACTCACGTACACCGCAATATCTTTCTTTATATTCGGTCACCAGTAAAACTCCTTAATATCCTGATACATCTTGGTAGAACCTAGGTGAATAGAATATCTGGGCTTTTATGCCTCGTTCATAAGCAGTTCACACAGGTTACCTCTAAGCGAAACCCAAATCCGGTTCATGAAGTACATCACTTCATCCGCTTTTGGTATCAGCTCACATTCTAAACCTCTCAAACCTTCTCTTCTCAGGTTCTCATCCTTTAAAGCTTCTCGATGTGCATCACGAATTCAAACAGTCAAACTTGTTTGTATGGTCAAACCCAAAGCATGCATATGCAGAGGCTTCTCCCGCTCCTTCCTACTGAGCGCATCAGCAACAACATTTTCTTTTTTTGGGTGATAATGAATATCTCGCTCGTAACCATTGAGTAACTCTACCCAACGCCATTGTCGCATGTTAAGCTCCTTCTGATCAAAGATATACTGTGTGAAACCTGGGTCACTGCGACCATCAAACAAATACCAAACCAATGAAATATTGTATTTCATACTTGGGATTTGTACAAATATGTGTATCATTTGCACATATCAATTCTTGTTCGATTTCAGGCTCTAAATCGTTTTCTGGAAGGTTATACGCGCACTGATGCGTAAATATAACCAGTTTAATGCAACGAACACTCCAGAATAGTGACATAGGCTTCACATACCATAGATAACCTTTACATAACTTATAAATAATTTTTGAAGGCTTTTGTATGACAAAATTAAGTTTAATCGCTTACAGGGACTAAATTCGACAAACTGCGAAAGTATGCCGATTTGAACTGTAACAGACATTCCGGAACATGAAAATAAGTTAAACATACCATAAATATCCTTTACATAGCTTAGAAATAGGCTTTGAGGGGTTCGGTATGCTAAAATAAACTTTTGGGTCATTCAGGGACTAAAAGCGTCAAAAAGTGCACAAGTTTGCATTTTCGCGCATAACTTACATTCTGAATACATCCGGACATCCAAAAATTTATGTAAGCACTAAAATATTTTATTTTAGTGTTTGACATAAGAAAAATCCATTCGTCGCGTCTTTTGGATCATTTCTCGCATTTATGCGCATTCCGTCGTAATTAAGCGAACATCGCGATCGTACGACCAAACGAACCCACATCCGGCATATTTTTGAGCATGTTTCATGTCCACAATGCTTAGGCATCATTTTAGGGCCTTAAAGTTGACTTAACGGGGCCTTAAACATGTCAGAAATGGCCTTAAAACACAACAGGGACCAAAACTGTCATTTTTGAAAGTTTGTTTCTGACCAGAAGGGCCAGGCGGCCCGCGTAAACTATTGTGATGCCTTACACAGCCCGCGTCAGCCTTTCAGATCAGCAAAGGTCATTTTAACTGCTGTAAACAGCCTTTCAACCCCCCAAAGGCCAATGCCACATGTCAATCTCTGGTGGTGGGGGCAAAATGAGTTACCATAACATTCCAACACATGTACGGATGAGATTCGATCACGTTATTCGATAAACGATCCTAACGGTGGTCCATTTCCTATAAATACCCACCACATTTTCACCTCATTCCTCACAAATCTGATCTAAGTGCTCTAAGTTGAGGCCATTGCTTCATACCTGAGCTATTTGGATCGAGATTAGCTTTCGGGGACCCTTTGTAAGTGTTCCTTCGTTCTTTTTATTCGTTTAGCTTTAAAAGTTAAACTTTGTTTGACTTTCTGCATTGACCAGTTTATGGTCAATGCGAAGTTCGTTTGAACTTCATAACGTGAGCGTAATCACGATGGTTATAGTCCCTAGTAACTATACCTACTGATTACCACGTTATCTAGGCTGAGTGACGAGTCGTAGTTTCGGCCAAAATACGTGTTATTGCGTATTTTGTAACCAAACTACAATTAGGTATCAAAACCGTTTGTTTTGATACCAAACCTGTTTTCTAAACTTAGTTAAGCATGTTTTAACATGCTTAGCTCGTCACTTTTAGTTTAGTGTAAGTCTTATATAGGGTCGTAAGGTAAGCGATCTAAACAATCGCTTCTACTTTCGAACCCGACCCGTTTGGTCGATCATTAGGATCCGACCAAACACATTAGGTGACCATAGTATATAGGGAATAACCTTCCGAGGTTATACCTTATGGTCGCTTCGTTTAAGTAGTTGTATGATAGGTAGTTTATATGCCTTAGGTAAATTACCAAAATGCCCTTTTTACGCCAAAATTCATTTTAAGCATATGTAACATAACTTTTGGTATCTAAACTGATTTGGTAACAATATTAGACATGTTAAGGCATATTTTACTTATCATAGGACTAGTTAGACATTCCGAACACGTTTTACGCGAACGACGCGTTAAAGTAGCATAAGCTACCTAAACGGGTCGTAATGGGTCGTAAGCACTTAGGTTAGGTTTCATTTTAGTATGTGGGCTTTGTTAAACCATATTACATAAGTTCCCATACTCATTTGGTTTACGAACCCTCATTCTATCCAAATCCTCCGATTTAGGTCCGGTTATTAATGTAGTTACCTATATTAGGTGCCGTTTGATATCCGTGATCTCTAGCATTGTTTGGTTGTTACTCAAGGACTACTAAGCAATCTCAAGTGAGTACATAGACCCCTCTTTTACTGTTTTCCAAACATTTTGGGGTGAAACACATGTGCCTACTTGTTACTTTCGTGCCTTTCATGCTTTCATATCATATGCTTGTTATGTTCATTAGTACATTATAGTACATGATTTCATTACATTTCATGCTATGTATGTCCATTGTGTGCATACTTACTACATCGTTTTACATTACATTTCATGCTATGTATGCCCATTGTGTGCATACTTAGTACATCGTTTTACATTGCATTTCATGCTATATATGCCAATTGTGTGCATACTTAGTACATCGTTTTACATTACATTTCACGCTATGTATGTTCATTTTGATTACATACTTAGTACATCGTTTTACATTACATTTTATGCTATGTATGCCCATTGTGTGCATACTTAGTACATCATTTTACATTGCATTTTATGCTATGTACGTCCATTGTGTGCATACTTAGTACATTGTTTTACATTACATTTTATGCTATGTATGTCCATTATGTGCATACTTAGTACATTTGTTATTCATCACATGCTTACATTTTGGTATGACATTTGGGTTGTTTAAATGGGACAAAATATTCATTAACATTGATCACGCCGCTCGTTAGTAGGTAATGGTACCGAGGACTTGACAAATCCCATTCCTGAAATCCCGGGTTTGTTTGGATTGGAAGGAATGACCGAATCCGAATACATTTCTTTTGATAACCTTTACTAAAAGGGTTATCCGACTGTCGCAAGGCTTGGATGTATGAATTTTCACAATACCGCATAGATGTTTATATCAGTACAGCATGCATTTATTCGACAAAACATAACTTTGATTTAAACCATGTTTTACTTTAATACCTTGTTTTTTTGCATTTTACATATGGTTTAGTTGATATATTTCACTTACCATGCATAAACATTTTTGACATTGATATATACAATTCATGATTTACATTAGACATAAACATTTTGACATTGATATACACAAAACATTTGACATGTGATTATACATAAACATTTTACTTTGGTGGTTTGGTTTGAGTAAGTGATTTAAGTAACGAGGCGTGTGTAATATGATACAACCATGGTGGATACGCTGCTGGTACTTCCTATATATAAGTGCTTGTATGGTATTACATATCGTAGCGTTATTTGAATCATTTCAATTTAGACATATAACATTTTTTACAAATAACATATTTTTCACAATACATTGTTTTACAAACAACTTATCTAATATAAACTCATTTTACTTGGTTATTTACTTAACCATGTATTATTCTTTTATACATATATATCATTTGGTTTATTTATCACTTTTCAAATGGTTTACAAGACAAAGCAAATTACAAGGTTCATGACTAAACATTTTCTTAAACATAAGTCATGAATCTTATTTTCACAAAACCTATGTATCTCACAGGCATTTTTATGCTGACGTACCTATTTTCACATGTGTTTCAGGATATGATGCATAGGATTTATCAAGAAACACTTAGGCAGACTTGGGCCTTAGTGACAATAAAAGATGCAAGACTAGTTATTTATGTTATATTTCTTTGATTGTCAAGACATTGTAAATCTTTTATTCAATAAAACAATATTTCAAATTCCATGTGTTATGAAACAATGATTCTGTTACAACACTCCCCGACGTTTCCGCCACGTTTTGTTGTTTTACGTGGTCGGGGTGTGACATACTAGAGGCTCTTATGGTCTGTGTAAATCGTACACTTTGTGCCATCCAGATAATGTCTCCAAATCTTCAAGGCAAACACAACAGCTCCCAACTCCAAATCATGAGTCGTGTAGTACTTCTCGTGCACTTTCAGCTGTTTGGATGCATAGGCTATCACTTTGTCCCTCTACATAAGCACGCATCCGAGGCCCAAACGTGACGTATCATAATATACAATGAAATCGTCATTTCCCTCAGGAAGGGAAAGAATAGGTGCACTACACAACCTTTCCTTCAACAGCCGAAAAGCTTCCTCCTGCTTTTCAGTCCAATCAAACTTCTTATCCTTCTGGGTCAATAACGTCAATGGCTGCACTAACCTAGAGAAATTCTCTATGAATCTCCGATAATACCCAGCAAGTCCTAAGAATTGTCGTACCTCTGAAGGAGTCTTTGGCGCTTCCCAATTCTTAATCGCCTCTTGTAGATGCATATGATGTAGCTTTCATCTGTATCGAGTCTATATTTACTTTTCTGTGGTCTATGTATAGTTTAATATATGTTTTGTATCAAATCCGGGTTGAAACAGAAAGTTAATATGTGATGTAAGTCCATCCGGACGGATGGACATTGTCCCATCCGGACGGATAGCCATCCGGACAAATGGGTTAGTTGCTTTTTCCCGGATGGGTTCGCCTATAAATAGAGGGTCTTGGCTCCTCATTTGGAACACTTGTTCTTGACACCTCTGGCGAAGCCCTGCTCCATTTTTCTCCGGATCTTTGTTTGAGTCATTACTATCAATGAGAATGATTGTGTTTAACGGTGTCTATGTTGTATATCTCTTTCCTACTTCACTTTCGGATTCCGCACAATCGTGTAGTTGCTAATCTGACCTAAGTGTGTTCGAGCAAACCGAACTCCCGGTCCTCACAAGTGGTATCAGAGCTTGGAGGTCAGATTCGGAGGAGATCTACAACAGATATACCAGAGATTCTACCATTTCTCAGAGATCTACAACCGATTTACCAGAGATTCTACCATTTCTCAGATCTACATCTCTAATTTATACTCCTTTCTTACTTTTCTTATCTTTTACATCAAAAAATCCAAAATGACACTGATTTCATGGACAAAATCACTTAAAATTCAAACATATTATGCGCTTTGTACTAGAGATCAATCCTACAAAGTTTCATATCTCAATTTAAAGTAAATTATATCAAAATCTATGAAAAACTATGAATGTTCGAACAACTTTTGCTGATGTCATCATCCATCCGGACGGATAGATTGTTACTTGATTGAGTTTTTTCCTATTGTGATTAATCATCCAGAAGAACCCATCCGGACGACATCCATGCGGACACATCCATCCGGACATACTCATCCGGATGAAATCTATCCAGAGATTATTGTGTTACTTGACCATCCGGACGATTGGTCATTCGGACAACAGTCTTTGTATTCATTCTACATTCAATCAAGTTTAACTTTGTTTGATTTTTTAGGTATTTGCAAACATAGCAGATGAATTTCTGAACCCATTCTCCGACGAATACACCTTCAACAGCACTAGAGCAACTTCTTCTGATAGTAACCCAAAGACAGCAACGAAAGCGATTTTGGATTCGCTTAGTGTTGATAATGCTATGGAACATACAATAAACCTCCCAGGCTGATGAATACTGAAGATTCTAATCATTGGGCAAAAAGATTTGATAATTGGCTGAGGGCATTCGCATATGAGAGTTGGAAACTAATACAAGTTGGGTACATAACTGACTAAACAGAGTTTATAGATTTAGGGGATGACGAGGGAAAAAATTTTATAGCTGAAGAGAAAGCGATAGCGCTGCTTCACCAATCAGTTTGGGACGATATTATTGCACTAATTGATTATGACACATCAAAACAATTGTGGGAAGAATTGAAGAAGATGTGTACAGGCGGTGAGGAAATTGTGAAAAAAAAAGAAGTCGTTACTGAAAAAGGGGTTCGATCTGTTTGTGTGCATGAAAGGAGAAACTGTGACAACTGTGCTTGTGTATTCATTTTTACAAACTCTGAACAATTCAATATCAATAAAACAATGTGTTTTGATCCCAATGTTTGTTATTTATGTTTGGCATTTTGCATGTTTTGATTTTTGATCGATTTTAAACTCCTATCGCTTTCTAGAAAGTTATACACAAACTGATGCGTAAACGTAATCAGTTTAATGCAACAAACACTCCGAAACAGCAACATAAGCTTAACATACCTAGAATAACCTTTACATAACTTAGAAATAAGTTTTAAAGGGTTTGGTATGGCAAAAACAAGTTTATTCGCTCACAGGGACTATTTGCGTCAAACTAAAAAAGTCTGCCATTTTGTATGGAAACATACATTATGGAACATGATCATAATCTAAACATACCACAAATAACCTTAACATAGCATATAAATAAGTTTTGAGTGGTTCGATATGCGAAAATACGCTTAATTGATCAAACAGGGACTAAAAGTGTCAAAAACGGCGTAAGTTTGCATTTATACGCATATCTTACGTTCTGACCACATCCGGACATCCAAAAATTTTTGTAGTCACTAAAATATTTTATTTTAGTGATCGGAATTCAAAAATATCATTCGTCGCTTAATTTGGTTCGTTTTCGTGTTCGTTCGAGTTTCGTCGTAATTAACCGAACAACATGACTGTACGACCAAACGAACCGACATCCATGAATTTTCTGAGCATATTTTGAGTCCCCTATACTTTGACGACCTTGTAGAGCCTTGAAAATGGCTTAATAGAGGCCAAATGCGGCAAAAATCAGCTTAAACACTTGCAGGGACCAAATGTGTAAAATCTAAAAACTTTGCTGAACTGGTTGGAGGTCGCAGGCCGTGAAGGCCAACCCCATGGGCTACGTGGGGCGTGACAGAGTGCCAGCGACAGAACCTTGTTTTCAGCTGTTGGTTGGTTTTTGAGGGACTTGTGTGCAATTTTCTTGTTTTGGGGAGCAAGTTAACACTTCTCCAAGTTATGCTAGCTGTCCCTAACATATGTATGGCCATGATTTAATCCTTGGAGGTTACATAAACACATGGCATGATCTTGATTCATCAACCTCAACTATAAATACCCACACCCTTCACTTGTTTCATTGCTCATTCTCATTTTTGGACTCTAAGTGGAGGATTTCCTGCTAAGGAGCCACCTACCTAAGTTCAATAAGTCTAATCTTTCAGCCTTAGAGCATTGTGAGTGCTCTTTCATGGCTTAGTTCTTATTTTCAGCCATTTAGAGCTGAAAGTCAAACAGTTTGACCAACAGTTTGACTTTCGGTTTTGACCATCAATCGGTCAAGTCAAAATTCAATTGAACTTTGCAACGTGATTGTAATCACGATGGTTATAATCCTTAGCGATTATACCTACTGATTACCACGTTGACTAGGTGTAGTGACGAGCCGAAGTTTCGGTCAAAATGCGTATTTACGCGCATTTTGCGACGGAACTATTTTCGGGTATCAAAACCCTTTGTTTTGATACCAAATCAGTTTTCTAAGTTAGTTGAACATGTTTTAACATGTTTAACTCATCACTACTAGTTTAGTGCTTGTTTAGGGTCATAAGTTAAGCGGTCTAGACAACCGCTTAGACTTTCAAACCCGACCCGTTTGGTCGATCATTAGGATACGACCAAGCTTATTTAGTGATCATAGTTGCATAGGGAATAACCTACTGAGGTTATACCTTATGATCACATAGGTTGGTTAGTTATTTGTTAAGTAGTTTACATGCCCATAGAAGATGACCAAAATGCCCTTTTGAAGCATAAATTCATATTTTGCATATGTAATCAAGTTTTTGACATATAAACTGATTTAGTAACATATTTAGGCATAATTGGGCATGTAAGACTTGGCATAGTGCATAGATAACTGTCCGACCTTAGATTTACGCAAACGATGCGTTATAGTAGCTTAAACTACCGTAACGGGTCGAAACGGGTCAAAAGCACTTAGGTTAACTTCCAAATCAGAATGTTAGGTCTCTTAAATCATGCTATATGAGTTCCAATACTCATTTGATTTAAATAACTACATTCCATCCTATCTCCCGAATTAGGATTCGATTATTAACGTAGTTACCTATATTAGGTGCCGTTTGATTTCCGTGATCCTTGAAGCTTTATTTGGTCTTATTTCCAAGACTAATAAGTAATCCCAAGTGAGTACATAGTCCCCTCTTTTAACGCTTTCAAATATTTTGGGGTGAAACAAATGTGCATACTTGTTACTTTCATGCTTTCATTGCTTTTTATGACATATACATGCTATGTTCACTTAGTACACCTATAGTACATGATTTCAATTGGGTTTTGCTATGTATGTTTACTGAGCATGCTAGCACATTGATTTCATAAAGATTTTTGCTATGTATGTTTACTTAGCATGCTAGCACATTGATTTCATAAACATTTTTGCTATGTATGTTTACTTAGCTTGCTAGCACATTGATTTCATGAACATTTCTACTATGTATGTTTACTTAGCATACTTAATACATGGTTTTCACATGCTACATTGGTTATGACATTTGGTATGTTTAATTGGGACAATAATACATTCATTAACATTGATCACGCCGCTCGGTAGTATGTAATGGTACCATAGGACTTGACAAATCCCGTTCCCGACTTCATAGGTTTGTTTGGAAGTGGGGAATGACAGAATCCAATATACATAAATTGATAAACCTTTAATTCGTTTAAGGGTTTGTCCAAACAGTCACAAGGCTTGAACGTATGCGATAAACATTACTGCATAAATGTTTGTAATCATAAAGCATTGTTTTCTACAAAACATAACCTTTGATTTAAACTTAGGTTTATTCAAAAATATTGTTTTATACATTTTACATATGGGGTTGAGTAAATTCTTTTTATTCACCGTACATGACATTTGGTCACATTTTTTACAATTTACATATGGTTTGAGTAGATATCTTACTTGCCATACATAACCTTTTATTACACAAAACATGGTTTTACATTGATACATGAACATTGTTTATACATAAACACATTCACATTGTTTAAACAAGACATTTTGGGAGGTTATTGATAAGTGATTTACATAATGAGGCGATGTGTTATATGATAAAAGCATGGTGGATACGCCGCTGGTACTTCCTATATATAAGTGCTTTTATAATATCATACATCGTAGTGTTATTTGAACCACTTGACAAAGACATGATACATTCTTACAAAGACAGGACATTGTTTTACAAATGGCATATTTTACACAAATTCACTTTACTTGGTTATTTATTTAACCATGCATTTTCTTTTATATCATTTGATTTTCATATCGATTTTCACATGATTTATAAAAGAAAACATTTTACAAGGTTCGTGACTACCTTTGTTAAACATTTCTTTTAACTACAAGTCATGAATCTTGCATAAACAAAACCTATGTATCTCACAGGCTTTTTTATCCTGACGTACCTATTTTCACATGTGTTTCAGGTCCTAATGCATGATGATGTTTGTGCTACACTTAGGCGGACTTAGGCCTTAGTGACTTAAAAGGCAGTTTAAATATGTTATGTTTTTCGTTAATTCATAAGACAATGTAAACACTTTAATCAATAATACAAAACTTCAATTGCCATGGTTGTGGAACAATAATTCTGTCGCTCCACTCCCCGACGTTTCTGCCGCGGTTTGTTGTTTTTCGCGGTCGGGGTGTGACAGAAGAGTTGGTATCAGAGCCAATGGTTATAGGGAATTAGGTTATTAGTAATGCTTTGACCTAGACTACAACTTTATAGGACCCTAACACAAGTTTTCTTGTGTTTAGTGTCACACCCCGACCGCGTAAAACAACAAATCGCGACGAAAAAGTCGGGGAGTGCAGTAACAGAATCATTGTTTCATAACACATGGTAATTTAAGTTTTGTTTTATTAATTAAAATGTTTAGATTGTCTAAGAAATTACAGAAGCATAACATGAATTTAAACTGTCTTTCATAGTTTTAAGTCACTAAGGCCCTCTTCCGATCCTATGTTTGCATCATGATCATCTAACAGTAGCACCTGAAACACATGTGAAAATAGGTACGTCAGCATAAAAATGCCTGTGAGATACATATGTTTTGTTGATGCAGGATTCATAACTTGTAAGTTAAAAGAATTGTTTAACAAAAAGTTAGTCATGAATATTATTAAAAGTGTTTTCTTTTATGAATCATATGAAATTTGATAAGAAAATCAGATGACATAAAAGAATGATGCTTGATTAAATAAATAACCAAGTAAAAATGAATTTGTATGAAATATGTTGATTGTAAAACAATGACTTGTGAAAATATGCTATTTGTGTAATAAGTAACATGTTCTTGTGAAATGATTTAGATAACACTACGATATGTAATATCATAAAAGCACTTATACAAAGGAAGTACCAGCGGCGTATCCACCATGCTTTTATCATATTACACACGCCTCGTTATTTAAATCACTTACCAAAATAAACCACCAAAATGTATTGTTTGAACCAATGTCAAAATGTTCATGTATAATCAAATGTTATGTATGACAAGCGAAAGTAACAACTTAAATCATAGGTAAAATGTACAAAACAAGGTATTTGAATAAATCATAGTCTAAGTCAAAAGTTATGTTTTGCAAAATTTATGCTTTACTAATACAGACATTTATGCGGTAATGTTTTACGTCTACATTCAATCCTTGCGACTGAAGGACAAACCCTTAACAAGTTAAAGGTTTATCAATATGTTTTCGGATTCTGTCATTCCTTACGTCCAAACAAACCTTGGATTTCAGGAATAGGAGTTGTGAGCGGCATGATCGGTGTTAATGAACGTATTAGTTTCGTTAAACAAACCAAATGTTATACCAAATGTAAGCATGTTATGAGAAAATAATGTACTAAGTATGCTAAATGAACATACAAAGTAGAAATGTTTAATGTAAATCAATGTGTCCATATGCTGAGTGAACATATGCAACAAAATGTAACGTATGAAATCAATGTGCTAGCATGCTCAGTTAACATACATAGCAAAATATAAATGAAATCATGTACTATATGCGTACTAATGAACATAGCAAGTATATGTTGTGAAAGCACGGAAAAAGCATGAAAGTAACAAGTAGGCACATGTGAATCATCCCAAAACATTTGAAAATAGTAAAAGAGGGGACTATGTACTCATATAATCACCTTGAAAACATTTAAAAAGAGAGGGTCTATGTAATCACTTGATATAGCTTAGTAGTCTTGAAATAACAATCAAACAACGCTTGAGGGATCACGGAAATCAAACGGCACCTAATATAGGTAACTATGTTAATAAACCGGACCTAAATCGGGAGATTGGATAGAATGAGGTCTCGTAAACCAAATGAGTATTTGAACTCATATGATATGGTTTAACAAATCCTACATTCTAAAAATGAACATATCCTAAGTGCTTACAACCGATTACGACTCGTTAAGGTAGTCTACGCTACTTTAACGCGTCGTTCGCGTAAAACACGTTCGGACCGCCTAACTAGTCCTATGACAATATTATATTCCTTCACATGTCTAATAATGTTGCCTAATCAGTTTAGATGTCAAAATTTAGGTTACATATGCTTAAAATGAAATTATGCGTAAAAAGGGCATTTTGGTCATTTTCCTAAGGCATATAAACTACTTATCATACAACTAACTAAACGAAGTGACCATGAGGTATAACCTCAGGATGGTTATTCCCTATACAACTATGGTCACAAAATATGTTTGGTCGGATCCTAATGATCGATGAAACGGGTCGGGTTCGAAAGTCTAAGCGGTTGCGTAGACCGCTTATCTTACGACCCTATATAAGCACTAAAGTAAAAGTGACAAGTTAACCATGTTAAAACATGCTTAACTAAGTTAGAAAACAAGTTTGATATGATACCCAAAAATAGCTTCGTTGCAAAATACGCGTAAACACGTATTTTGACCGAAACTTTGACTCGTTACTACGCCTAATCAACGTGGTAATCAGTAGGTATAGTCACAAGGGACTATAACCATCGTGATTACGCTCATGTTGCAAAGTTCAAACGAAATTTGTGTTGACCAAAGACTGGTCAAAGCAGAAAGTCAAACAATGTTTGACTTTTACGCTTAAAATGCATGAAAGAAGCTTACAAGAGGTCCAAGCCTTGAAGATAGAACAAGAAAACTTGAAGATTGGGACCTTTAACAGAAGGGATAGTCCCAGTATAGCAGAAATGAGAGAAAATCTGATTTGAGAAAGTTGCGAATGAATTTGGGGTGGGTATTTATAGATTTTGGACAACCGTTAGGATCGTTCCTAGATTTTTGAGCTTCAATCAGAACCATCCAAGTGTTACCCACTGTTTTATAATACTAGGGGTGTCCAAAACCAGCTCAAGGTTTGAATAAACCATTAACAAAACCTAGAAACCAGCTGCTGTTTGTGAAAAACTGATTTTTGCTAAACTGGGGAGCTGTTGCACCTCGCGAATGAGCCAAGGTTGGCTTACGCGGCCCGCGACCGCCTTGAGTTTCAGCAAAAGTTTTAATATTTGCAGTTTCAGTCCCTGCATGCTTTACATGCCATTTTTGTCACGATTAATCCCCGTTAAGCCACTTTTAAGGCTCTACAATGATGCCAAAGTGTAGGGAACATGAAATATGCTTGAAAACATATCGGACGTCGGTTCGTTTGGTCATACGGTCTCGTTGTTCGATTAATTACGACGAAACACGAACGGACGCGAAAAACGATTCAAATTGCGCGACGAATGGAATTTTAGCATGCCAATTACTAAAATAAAATATTTTAATGATTACAAAAGTTTTTGGATGTCCGGATATGATCAGAATGTAAGATATGCGCGTAAATGCAAACTTAAGTACTTTTTGACACTTTTAGTCCCTGATTGACCAATAAGTTTATTTTCGCATACCGAACCCCTCAAAGCCTATTTCTAAGCTATGTAAAGGATATTTAGGGTATGTTTGGCTTATGATCAAGTTCTAGAATGTTCGCTACTATACGAATCGGCAGGCTTTTGCAGTTTGACGCAAATAGTCCCTACGAGCGAATAAACTTGTTTTATCCATACCAAACCTTTCAAAACTTATTTCTAAGTTATATAAAGGTTATTTGAGGTATGATAAGCTTAAGTTGATGTTCTGGAGTGTTTGTCGTGTTAAACTGATTACGTTTACGCATCAGTTTGCGTACAACTTTCCGAAAAGCGATTTAGAGTTTGAAATCGAATAAGGAATGAAATGAGAAATTGTCAAACATAACTAAACCAATTATAGGAATCAAAATACTTTGTTTTATTGAAAGTTGAACTGTTCAGAGTTTGTATAATGATTACACAAGCACACGTGTCACAGTCTCCCCTACTTTAGGAAATTTCGTCCTGAAATTTATTTAGAGGAAACTTGTGTGAGTAGATGTGGATATTTTTCTTTCAAACAAATCCTCCGTTCCCTAAGTAGAATCCTTGGGTGATGTTTGGATTTCCAATAAGCTTTTGTTATCTGTACCAGTCTGTTGTGTATATGGAAGGGTTTAGATCTGAAGATTTAAACTCCATTCTAATGAGTTGGGGTGTGGTTGTACCGAATCTCAAGACTGCTATGATATTGTCAAAATGATGTAAGTGTGTGTGAATTCGATAAGAAGCTGAAGCCTTGAACATGGATAGAGAGAATGTTTCTTGTGAAGGCTATCATAGGAAACTTGTGTGAGCTCGAAACTTGAAATCAAAGAGATAAAACAACATTGGTCAAGGTCCTGAGCTTCTAGTAACTTGAATAACGTTACACTTGCAATATAATAAGGGACAGTTTTATATGTGTAGAAAGCACCATTGGTGTATCTATTGTGTCCTCTTTATATTGTTCACGTTTCATTATTCTTATCACTATAGGTTCTTACATATGACAAAACTTGTTGTGGTTTCTGTACACTGAATCCCATAATTATATATGCATCCATAATTACGTGATTCCTTGCACAGTCCACACAGTGCATTTTATAATGTGTAGGGGAAGAAAATCAAATGAATAAACCTGTGATGATTGTGACTAGACTACCATAGGGTCCTTTTAATTAGATCAACAAATGTCTCTTTAAATAAACCACCAAAGAGTCTTTTCAGCTATATCATCACATGACATTCTTAACCATATTAACGAATCAATCTTTTTAACTAGACCACCCAAGTGGGTCTCTTTTGAATTATGGAACAGTACTCTATAATCCAAGGGTCTTAACTATTACATAGAAGTCCATTAAGGATTTAAGGTAGCACCTTTGGATATCCTTCTATGAATCCCTCATATGAGGATATGGGAGATTCTACGAGGATTTGGACAACGAATATTCGGATTACACAAAAACACATAACACATAAACACATAATTGTTCAACTTGGTCATTAATTTGTTATCATCTTGTTATTTATTTGTTTGTTAGTTTGTTGTTGATTTGTGCACGTGTATTTAAAGTACACCAGGAATCCAATTCATGGACTTCAATTGGTACTTTAAACATCTTTAAGAATCTAACTATGAAGATAGGAAGATCTTAATAGGAATTTGGCTTTGTCCGTATTAAAGCATACAAAGAATCCAATTAAGGATTCCGATTTTGAGCTTTAAACATCCACAAAGATCTAGTTATGAAGATAGGAAGATCCTATATGGATTTTGGAATTCGTGTAGCGAGAGATGTTTGGAGACCTTGTACAAGACGTGCTTAAGTTAATACAGGAGGTAAAGTGTTCATGAAGTTAAGGTGCTAGATATGCCAAGGCGACATATGAAACAAAATTTGGAGGTCGTGCACTACGTACGTTAAGTCAACATACGGTAGAGTGTTTTTGAAAACTATGCATGGGGTTCCTTGAAAGTGTGTTTAATGTTTTTGAAACCTTACGTAATACTTTTGAAATCATATGGTAGGTGTATTAGGTAAATATGTTTATAAGATGTTTTAAGATTATGTGAGATGGTCTCGAAATTATGTATAAGGTTTTTGAAAACATGGATAATGTTTTTGAAATTATGCACTTGGTATATTTAGTAAATATACTATGTTAAAATGTTTTTAAATCATATGAAATATTTTAGAAATCATGAAGGAGGTTTTAAAAACATATGTATGCATGTTGTTATGAAAACCAGAATATAATGATATGTACATAAACATATCACATAAGATTATGAAGGACTTATGAAAAGTACCCTTAGATATCTAAGGATTTAAAGTGGTACTTTGAGTGTTCGTCCAAAGTTGTAACTTGTACCTTGTACTTTGTTTCTTAGAGGGAAACGAGTACTTAGGATTTTCGTGGAAATCGTGAGCGATCACATGAGTGGGAGAACTACAAGAGTAGTTTGCTTCGCAAAGAATACAATTCCTTGGTGTAGGTATCGTAGGGGTATGCCATACACATATGTAACTACATTTGTTTTTGTACATCAGAATTGTGAACAACAATTTATTTATAAACCAACCAAATTGTTTCATTGTAAAAGAAACAAAAGCATAAGATTTTAGTTATTTCAAAGCAGCATCATCTTCTAGTCTGCCAAATGCTTATTCATGGGTCGGATTTGCATTGACAAGCTTTGGGCATTTGTTCCTGAAATGACCCATCTCGCCAGAGTTGTAGCAAGTACCAGGCGGAAAATGAGCTTGAGCGGCAGTAGAATTTGCAACAATTTTGTTTTGGATAGCAAAACGACATGTTTTGACCAAATGTGCCCATCGCCCACAGTAGGTACATTTAAGACATGGGGTTTGATTCATATGATGACGGTTGCATCGATTTCATAGAGGAGCTTTTCCTCTCTATGGCTTCTTAGCTGGTCGTGTTGCCACCTGGCTAGGTCCTGCTTAATTCGATGTAATCGCTGAAAGATTCTTTGAAGCTTTACACTTCCTTGATCTTCGTAAAGGCTTGGCTTTTGTTTCCTTTGGTGTCTCTTGGGTAGCTTCATCCTTGAGACGAGACATGGCGATAGCTAATTCAGCAGTCTTTTGGATTACTACGCCTATTCGTTGGGCAATCGTGCAGCCCGATCGGACGTTTGAGTGTCGCTGCGATGAAGAGACATCCTAAAGGTAATGGAAGACATGGGAGGAAACAAGTGAGATGTTATCGAATAATCAAAACAGAATGTTTAAATTTATCGACAATGCATAAGGATTGTGATCATTTGTTTGTTACCTAAGGCAAACAAACGACACGGTGATAAATCAAAGTAAGCGGGTCATATTAATGTATCGCAAAACATGCTTTAGCCTATAAGTGGACATTCGCCCCAAGAGTTCCTAGGTAAGAGTGACTGGTCCAATTATGTGGATTTGTACGAACACTCTAGCCTTAGACAGAAAACTCTGGATACAGGCATCCACCCTTCCAGATTACACGTGTTCACATTATAAGACCCAAACTTTGACGAGATTTTGAAAAGTTTGAAGGTTCAAAACCTTATAATAAATCATCTAAGAATAGATGATTGATTTTCAAATCGGATTTGAAATTTATGTTTTTGTTGTGGTTGTCGCCTAAAGATAGGTGACGGTATTGTTTTAAGAACTAAGCACAAGAATCTTGTGTTAGGGTCCTAGGAAGGTTATAGACTAGGTCAAAGCATTACTAATAACCTAATTCCCTATAACCATGAGCTCTGATACCAACCCTTGTGTCAAACCCCGACTGCGTAAAACAACAAATTGCGGCAGAAAAGTCGGGGAGTGGAGTAACAGAATCATTGTTTCATAACACATGGTAATTGAAGTTTTGTTTTATTAATTAAAATGTTTACATTGTCTAGGAAATTACAAAAGCATAACATGAATTTAAACTGTCTTTCATAGTTTTAAGTCACTAAAGCCCTCGTCCGATCTTATGTTTGCATCATGATCATCTAGCAGTATCATCTGAAACACATGTGAAAATAGGTACGTCAGCATAAAAATGCCTGTGAGATACATACGTTTTGTTGATGCAGGATTCATGACTTGTAACTTAAAACAAGTGTTTAACAAAAATTTAGTCATGAATCTTATTAAAAGTGTTTTCTTTTATGAATCATATGAAATTTGATAAGAAAATCAGGTGACATAAAAGAATGATGCTTGGTTAAATAAATAACCAAGTAAAAATGAATTTGTATGAAATATGTCGATTGTAAAACAATGACTTGTGAAAATATGCTATTTGTGTAAAATGTAACACGTTCTTGTGAAATGATTTAGATAACGCTATGATATGTAATATCATAAAAACACTTATATATAGGAAGTACCAGCGGCGTATCCACCATGCTTTTATCATATTACACATGCCTCGCTATTTAAATCACTTACCAAAATAAACCACCAAAATGTATTGTTTAAACCAACGTCAAAATGTTCATGTATAATCAAATGTTATGTATGACAAGCGAAAGTAACAACTTAAATCATAGGTAAAATGTACAAAACAATGTATTTGAATAAATCATAGTTTAAGTCAAAAGTTATGTTTTGCAAAATTTATGCTTTGCTGATACAGACATTTATACGGTAATGTTTTACATCTACATTCAATCCTTGAGACTGAAGGACAGACCCTTAACAAGTTAAAGGTTTATCAATATGTTTTCGGATCCTGTCATTCCTTACATCCAAACAAACCTAGGATTTCAGGAATGGGAGTTGTCAAGTCCTATGGTACCACTACATACTATCGAGCAGCATGATCGGTGTTAATGAACATATGAGTTTCGTTAAACAAACCAAATGTTATACCAAATGTAAGCATGTTATGAGAAAATAATGTACTATGTATTCTAAATGAACATACAAAGTAGAAATGTTTAATGTAAATCAATGTGTCCATATGCTGAGTGAACATATGCAACAAAATGTAATGTATGAAATCAATGAGCTAGCATGCTCAGTTAACATACATAGCAAAATAGAAATGAAATCATGTACTATATGTGTACTAATGAACATAGCAAGTATATGCTGTGAAAGCACGAAAAAAGCATGAAAGTAACAAGTAGGCACATGTGAATCACCCCAAAACATTTGAAAACAGTAAAAGAGGGGACTATGTACTAACATAATCACCTTGAAAACATTTAAAAAGAGGGGGTCTATGTACTCACTTAATATAGCTTAGTAGTCTTGAAATAACAATCAAACAACGCTTAAGGGATCACGGAAATCAAACGGCACCTAATATAGGTAACTATGTTAATAAACCGGACCTAAATCGGGAGATCGGATAGAATAAGGTCTCGTAAACCAAATGAGTATTGGAACTCATATGATATGGTTTAACAAAGCTTACATTCTAAAACGGAACCTATCCTAAGTGCTTACGACCCATTACGATTTGTTAAGTTAGTCTACGCTACTTAAACGCGTCGTTCGCGTAAAACGAGTTCGGACCGCCTAACTAGTCCTATGACAAGTATTATATGCCTTAACATGTCTAATATTGTTGCCTAATCAGTTTAGATGTCAAAATTTAGGTTACATATGCTTAAAGTGAAATTATGCGTAAAAATGGCATTTTGGTCATTTTCCTAAGGCATATAAACTACTTATCATACAACTAACTAAACGAAGTGACCATAAGGTATAACCTCGGAAGGTTATTCCCTATACAACTATGGCCACAAAATATGTTTGGTCGGATCCTAATGATCGACCAAACGGGTCGGGTTCGAAAGTCTAAGCGGTTGCTTAGACCGCTTATCTTACGACCCTATATAAGCACTAAACTAAAAGTGACGAGTTAACATGTTAAAACATGCTTAACTAAGTTAGAAAATGAGTTTGATATCAAAACAAAGTGTTTTGATACCCAAAAATAGCTTCTTTGCAAAATACGCGTAAACACGTATTTTGATCGAAACTTTGACTCGTCACTACGCCTAATCAACGTGGTAATCAGTAGGTATAGTCACAAGGGACTATAACCATCGTGATTACGCTCACATTGCAAAGTTCAAACGAACTTTGTGTTGACCTAAGACTGGTCAAAGCAGAAAGTCAAACACTGTTTGACTTTTACGCTTAAAATGCATAAAAAGCATGAAAGAAGCTTACAAGAGGTCCAAGCCTTGAAGATAGAACAAGAAAACTTGAAGATTGGGCCTTTAACCAGAAGGGATAATCCCAATATAGCATAAATGAGAGAATAATCTGATTTGAGCAAGTTGTGAATGAATTTGGGGTGGGTATTTATAGATTTCGGACAACCGTTAGGATCGTTCCTCAATTTTTGAGCTTCAATCTGAACCATCCAAGTGTTACCCACTATTTTATAATACTAAGGGTGTCCAAAACCATCTCAAGGTTTGAGTAAACCATGAACAAAACCCAGAAACCAGCTGATGTAGGATCGGATTGTGACCCAAACGAGTCGTTCGGAAGAGCTCTAGTCCGTTTCAGAGGCGGAAACTAAGAAACGGATGTAAAAACAGCTTGATTCACACTTTAATCCTCTTGTATATTGATTTTACAATGTATACAATCAAAGGAAAAACCGGCAGCACCTCGGTATCAAATCTGGAATTCGTTACAAATGAAATGACAACATGCCTATATATAGTATTCCTGGTTTCGCTTGAAGTAACCCTATGAAAACTCAAGCGAAACACCTAAATTGACT
Organism: Helianthus tuberosus; assembly: GCA_030545235.1. Taxonomy (NCBI): domain Eukaryota; kingdom Viridiplantae; phylum Streptophyta; class Magnoliopsida; order Asterales; family Asteraceae; genus Helianthus; species Helianthus tuberosus. The sequence goes on along the minus strand of CM060412.1, from coordinate 107,956,010 downwards.
TCAAACGAAACCTACCCACAATTAACTTCAAGCGAAACCTCATGTGAACTTTGAAACTGTTTTGTCTCTTGTGAATATTGTATTTCGCAAACTGATTTGATATTGTGTTGTCATCATTAAAGTCTCATGATGTCATTTTGATGATGTCACACTTTTTCAGATCCACAACACAACCGAGACTCGATATAAGATGAAGTCGACAGATGAATGCACTAACAAACTCCCCCTCAGATGTTGACGAGTCTTAAGTGTCGAGTCTTCTCAATCTTCAGTCTTTATCAGTCTTTGAACTTCCTTCATGATCTCTATCTAGCTCTATCCTATCTCCAATTCTCTTTCAGGATCTCTTGCTCCTAGCTCTTGCATCTTCAGACTCTCTTTCTCTAACAGACTCCCCCTTAACTTGTACTGGGATCGTAGTCTGGCTTTCACAGATTCAGGTATCGCAACCTAACTCACCTGCATATTCTCTATCCAAAACATAAGTTTCATAAAAGATAAGATATAACAAATTTAGAAACTTTGCTAATCACTTGAAAACACAATCCTGAATACATCATTTTCAAGAATCAATCAAAATGATTTATCATGTCAATTTCTGATGAACCACTTGAATATATATCATTTTCATTTCACACAATTTCAAACCAAACTTTCCCAAACCTGTTCATCATGTTTAGCACTCGGAATTTTGAAAATCAGCTTTTCAACATCAGTTGTTTAAAATCTTTTTGAATTTTTCAAAATTTATGCTAAAACACACCGAAAATCTTTTTGGATTTTTGACATAACTGAAATGAAATGCAGTAAAGAAATATTTACAAACAATATTTTTGTGAGCTTGTGTAAGTGGATCATATCAGTTTTTGAGACCAATCACTAGCACCGTTAAGCTTTAAACATTTTCAGCTCTAAATGATTCACGTTGATTGACGATATTGTTGTCCACTTAAGCTCAATCTAAAAACTTTCGAAATACTTACCGATACGTTAAGGTATATTAATTGTGCACTAAATTCTTATGGACCCCACGATCTCAGCATATCTCCTCATCATGCAATACACTGACTCAAGTAATGCCTTTAAACTTTCATCAACTGTGATTTGTGCGAAAACAACGCAGAATGTTTAAACATTAACAATCAGGTCGATACTTCCGTATACGCAGAGAAAGTCCAATGTTTAAACAAAATAAGAAAAATAAAACAAGTTGAAGTTGTTTAGGCTTTAACCACCAGGTCGATACTCCCGTATACGCAGAGGTGATCCAAAGCTTAAACGAAACACCAAAGAAAATAAAGCAGAACGTTTAGGCAATAACATCCAGGTCGATACTCACGTATACGCAGAGGATGTCCAATGCTTAAACAAAATAAAGAAATAAGACAAGTTTAAATCTTTGGAAAATGAAATGCAAAATGAAATGCACAATCACAGCGACTTTTCAGCAAAGTTGTGAAAGTTCACAAACTTAACCAGTTTTATGTCTTTCGACAATCAGCGATTACTGAGTAGGTACACAATCAAGAAGGACAAAACTAAGTACTATACTTTCAACCGCGTTTCCCACTAGAACTAAGCTTTTTCATTTAAGGTTTGTATCGTTATCGCAAATCTACTAGTCTAGCTGAGCCTATCGTCACATCTTTAGTGAGACCATTATCACATTTTGACTTTACATTTCTTTAGCATGCTGTGACAGTCCACTGATGTACTATCATTTCCTCTTTTGTACAACAAAACTCATTTTTGATTTTTTCATGTTTTTGGCTTTTTCAAATTTTCTAATGTTTTTGGATTTTCTGAAATTTTTACTCCCCCTAAAATGCAAACACATTTTAGGAAATTTGAACACAAACTATACAATAAAGTGACAACTGATATCAAATCGCTTCAATTCGCCATCCACTTGGCATAAACAATCAGAACTCCCCCTCACAACAAACTATTTTCCCATTGTGATTTCAAAACACTTAAGTTTGTTTTAATCAAATGGTTTTTCCAGAAAATTAGTTTTGTTGATTTTCAAACCACTCGTAGGTTAGGGGTTCATCACACTGTTCTCCAAAATACTACTTGTAAGTATGGTCCAATCAAGTTCAAATTAATGACCTTGGTTAACCATTTGAAGATGAAAACCTTCTTCAACCACTTGCAAATTCACTTCACCAACCATAACCACTTGTAAATCAAAATATAATAATTTAAATATACCACCTGTACTTTACCAACTGTACCACTTGTAGGATCATTTGCTAAGAAAGATGCCGATTCCTGCTCCACTCTTACCAACCTGGGAGCTCCGGCAAGTCAGGATTTTTAGTTTGGAAAAACTTTCCCCCAAGCCTGACCAGCCTTAGGAGATTCTGGGACACATCTATCACACCAACATTTTGATTTATAAAAATCTTTTGCAGTTTTAACCATTCCATCAACCATCTTCCCGAAAATATGTTTCACTTTGCTATTAAAAGCCTTTTCAGCATCAAATTCTTTGTTATCAGCAAAGAATTGACCTGGAATCTCAACTCTACCTTTTGATTTCAGATTATCTTTTGTTAATGGCGGAAAGTTTTCCTCGTTCACCTCAGGAATGGAATTATCAACCTTTTTCTCAACACATGACTCCTCTGATTTTATGGAATCAGATTCATTGTCAGAATTGCTCTCAGATTTTACAACCCATTTTTGTTTGTTTAAATCGACTTGTCTTTTGTAAAACCGTTTTGAAGTTTCACCAACTTCCACAGTCAATTTATCAACACATTTCTTTCTTATTTCAGAGTTCGACGAGACTTCCTGTTTTGAAAAAGTGGACTCTTGGCAGTTCCAAGCAATATGTCCAACTTTTTGACACTTAAAGCAAGTTCTTCTGTCAACTCGTTGAGCAAACTTCCTCACATTCTTCTTCACTTCAGCAAGAAACTCCTGGTTTGACTGTTTCCAGAAAGGTTTCTTCTGTTCATCCTCTGAGCTTCCACCTGCAACAAATTTTGTTTTTGGTTTATAATTTTTCTCATTTTTATAATTTTCTGAAGAACTAAAACCAAGACCTTGCTTTTTGAAATTACTGTTATGGTTTGATTTCTTTCGATAACCAGAACCATAACTGTAACCCTTTTTCTTGTTCAGTCTCTGTTGGACTCTTGAAGTGTACTTTTTAGGTTTTTCAGCAAGATTTAAATCTTTTATTTCAGAAATATTAATTTCTGTTAGTTTGAAAACCTGTTTGATCATTTCAGTTTTTACACTTCTTATTGGAAATTCCTCATCAGAATATAATTTGTCTGAATCATACAAAGTATAAGCCACTTTGATTGATCCGTCATTCAAATTAGATTTTGATAACAGGAATTCTTTATTGTAAACCCTGTTAACCGGTGAACTCGGACTCTTTTCTGATGAACTCAAACTTTCCGACTTAGACTCTGACTTTGACTCTTCATCCGTATCTAACACCTGATCGACAACTTTCTTTACTAACTCAGACTCATGTCAGTGTCAGACGCTGTGAATGTAACATCAATATTGTGTGGTAATTCATCAATGATTTCAGACTTTAACTTGATGTTGACTGCCTTTTTAGACGCTCTTCGTTTGGATTCATTGGAGAATAAGTTTCATGGATCGGGGGCGGACATCTGTTATACTTGACACTTTGCTTCTTACCAGTATCAGTATCTTCAGACTTTTTCTCCATGAATGCTTCAAGACCTGCAACGGTAGGATAAACACGATCAATCAAATAGTCACAAGTAGTGTAACTCAACAGTAATCGTTTAATCCTTTCACTCTCAATCTTCTCAAGTTCCAAGTCTTTCTTCAGCTTAGCACAGTCTTCGATGTAATCATTTATGACGCTTTGCTTTGTCATTAATGTTGCGCTCATTTTTTCCATTGCTTTTTCAATTTCTGTATTTGTCTTTTTCAGACGATCAACTGTGTTGTTGAGCACATCATACGACTCCTTTACATACTTTACATCGCACAGTAAATCTTCTTTTATCTTTTCCAGATCATCAGTCTTCTTATCTTTCTCCTCACAAACTTTGCACGATTCTAAACACATCAAACATGGTTTTTCAATTTCAACCACTTTTTCAATTATCTTTTCAACCTCGACAAGTTTCTCAACTTCAACAATTTTCTCTACAACTTTTTCAACCACTGGTTCTTCAGATTCTATTTCAGCTTTCTGTCCCTCAGTTTCCTTTGTTGAACTTTCTTCAACTTCTGCTTTCTCAGTTTCTACTTTTGCTTCCAACTCATGTTCTTCAATTTTCTTAATAAACTGTGCCAAATTCATATGTTCGGACTTCCTCATGTGTTTTACAATCAACAGATAAGTTCCCTATTTTTGCTGTGGTAATGCATCAGCAAGTTTATCAACCCATTCATCATCATCTTTCTTAATTTTCAATCTTCCCATTTCCACGACTAAATAACAATATCTATCAATAGTCATCTTTGTTGTTTCATGGTAAAAAGCTACAAACATGTCAAATGACTTCTTCAACAACTCCTTTTCCATGTTTCAAAGTCAAAGCTTCACAAACACAAACTTTCTTGTTTTTTTTTAAATACTGTTTTCAAACAAGCTGTATCACCTTATAAAACACCTGCAAACAATCAAATAAACGATTAATTTAAACTAACTGAATACGTAACAGTGTGTTTGTGAAATCAATCTAAGACTCATTGTCGAAGATTTGCGAACTCGTTTCAATGTATTCCGGTATAATTTCTAAATGAATAGACCAGAACAAATGGACCACGAGATATGGGCTTAGACTGAAGATGATGTAATACACTTTTGGGCCGCAAAAATCAATGAGCCGTTTGTAAAAAGGTAAACTTTGATTGGGCCGCAAGAATCAAATACACATGGACTGCTTAAGATAATTCTCATGCAAAACCAATATGATAGGGCTGAGAACTTTTGATGTTGATTGGGCCGGTGATAATGAACAGTATACACACAATGAAAATTCAATCTAACTTTTTGAATTTTATAGAACTTCAACCCCACATGCAAACTGATATCTTCACATGCAATCTTTAAATGAAATGGCCGACAAACTTAATGATCACATGCAATTCTAAAATCAAAACATGGGACATCCAACTTTATCTTTTCAAAATACACTTTATATTCTCAATTCAAGACTCTTCACATGCAGCCGACAACTTCAATACCAAATCACATGAACCGATATATTTCACATGCTCACAAATACCAAACCCACTTAGCTGACACCCTTTTAATTGTTTAATCACAAATCGATGCAACTTTCAAGCACTTTCAAGCGGTGTGTCAGTTTCAAGCGGACTCAGGTTGATTTAGTTTTCAAGCGAAACCTAAACTTATACAAGCAAAAGCCAGTGTTTCGCTTCAAACACCACCAAATTTTCAAGCGAAAGTTTTATACAAGTTCAAGCGAAAGGTAGTTTTTAGGTCATTTTTACACGATTTAATCCGAATTTTGATGTGAAACTCTCAAGGGTTTGTTAAAAAGCATTTTTACACATTCTGAGAAAAATTTGTCTGATTTTAACCGTGAAATCTTGAAATTTTGAAAAAAGGTGTAGAAAAACAGAAATTTTCAAGCTGAATCGTATAGAGCTCCTCCTCCTGAGCTCTGATACCACTTGTAGGATCGGATTGTGACCCAAACGAGTCGTTCGGAAGAGCTCTAGTCCGTTTCAGGGCAGAAACTAAGAAACGGATGTAAAAATAGCTTGATTCACACTTTAATCCTCTTGTATATTGATTATACAATGTTTACAATCAAAGGAAAAACCGGCAGCACCTCGGTATCAAATCTGGAATTCGTTACAAATGAAATGACAACATGCCTATATATAGTATTCCTGGTTTCGCTTGAAGTAACCCTATGATAACTCAAACGAAACACCTAAATTAACTTCAAACGAAACCTACCCACAATTAACTTCAAGCTAAACCTCATGTGAACTTTGAAACTGTTTTGTCTCTTGTGAATATTGTATTTCGCAAACTGATTTGATATTGTGTTGTCATCATTAAAGTCTCATGATGTCATTTTGATGATGTCACACTTGTTCAGATCCGCAATACAACCGAGACTCGATATAAGATGAAGTCGACAGATGAATGCACTAACAACTGCTGTTTGTGAAAAACTGATTTTTGCTGAACTGGGGAGCTGTTGCACCCTGCGAACGAGCCAAGGTTGGCTTACACGGCCCGCAACCGCCTTGAGTTTCAGCAAAAGTTTTAATATTTGCAGTTTCAGTCCCTGCTTGCTCTAGATGCCATTTTTGACACGATTAAGCCCCGTTAAGCCACTTTTAAGGCTCTACAATGATGCCAAAGTGTAGGGAACATGAAATATGCTTGAAAACATCTCGGATGTCGGTTCGTTTGGTCGTACGGTCTTGTTGTTCGGTTAATTATGACGAAACACGAACGGACGTGAAAAACGATCCAAATTGCGCGACGAATGGAATTTTAGCATGCCAATCACTAAAATAAAATATTTTAATGATTACAAAAATTTTTGGATGTCCGGATATTGTCAGAATATAAGATATACGCGTAAATGCAAACTTATGCACTTTTTGACGCTTTTAGTCCCTTATTGACCAATAAGTTTATTTTCGCATACCGAACCCATCAAAGCCTATTTCTAAGCTATGTAAAGAATATTTAGGGTATGTTTAGCTTATGATCAAGTTTTGAAATGTTCGCTACTATACGAATCAGCAGACTTTTGCAGTTTGACGCAAATAGTCCCTACGAGTGAATAAACTTGTTTTAGCCATACTAAACCTTTCAAAACTTATTTCTAAGTTATATAATGGTTACTTAAGGTATGCTAAGCTTATGTTGATGTTTTGGAGTGTTTTTCGCGTTAAACTGATTACGTTTACGCATCAGTTTGCGTATAACTTTCCAGAAAGCGATTTAGAATTTGAAATCGAATAAGGATTGAAATAAGAAATTGTCAAACATAACTAAACCAATTACAGGAATCAAAATACTTTGTTTTATTGAAAATTGAAATGTTCAGAGTTTGTATAATGATTACACAAGCACAGGTGTTACATTTAGAACTGAAAACAATACACGTCACCTATCCTTAGGTGATTACCAAAACATGAACACAAATTTCCAAAATGATTTTGAAATCAATTATCTATCCTTGTATGATTTCTTTTGGCCTTGTGCCATCCAAAATTTCAAAATCTCGTCAAAGTTTGTGTCTAAATAATGTGAACACGTGCAAACTGGAAGGGTGGGTGCCTGTACCCCGAGTTTTCTGTCTAAGGCTAGAGCGTTCATACAAATCCGCAGTATCGGACCAGTCACTCTTACCTGGGAACTCTTGGGGTGAGTGTCCACTTATAAGCGAGCATGTCTTCGCGATACATTATTATGACCCATTTACTTTGATTTGTCACTGTGTGTCGTCTGTTTGTTATGAGGTAACGAACAAATGACCACCATCCTTACTTTTTGTCGATTTTTATGACATCTCATTTTTCATCACATCATCTCGCTCGTTTTCTCTCATGTTTCCTCTTTTAGAATACCTCCTTGAAGTAATGTTCAACAACCTGATGCCGAACTGGCAACTATTATAGCACAGCAGATGGCTGCTATGCTACCTAATCTCATCACTCAAATAAACCAAGCCAACAATAACAATAACGCACCTGCTCCGTGCTACTTTAAAAGTTTTAACTCGGCTAAACCGCTCAAGTTTAGTGGTTCTGAAGGAGCAACTGGGCTCCTACAGTGGTTTGAGAGTCTTGAGAGCACCTTTCGCCATGTTCAGTGTCCTAATAACCGTAAGGTCAAGTTTTCTTTGAGTGTATTCCAAAAGAGGTCTCTCACATGGTGGAATGGGTTAACGAGAGATCGAGGTGCTGAGGTTGCTTTGGGTCAAACATGGGAGGAACTTAGAGCTCTTATGATGAGAGAGTTATGCCCTCGTCACGAGCAAAGGGCACTTGAAAATGAGTTCCATGACCTCAAGCAAGACAGTGGTGAACACCGTGCTTACATTGATAGGTACGAGGAGTTAAGCTTGCTCTGTCCTACAATGGTCACGCATTTGGATAAGGCTATTGAGAAGTACATAGACGGTTTGCCAGATCCTGCTCAGGATATCGTCACTGGCAGCAACCCTACTACCATCCGACAGGCCATCGAGCTCGCTGCTACCCTAAATGACTCTCAAGTCAAAAAGAAAAAACTCCACAAGAAGGGAGACAAGAAGTAGAAATAGTCTGATAACACCAAGGAGCAAAGGGCAATAAATCTGAGTCCTCAAAGAAATCAAGGAAGCGTAAGGCTTCCAAGAATTTCGCTGTTACTGCTCAGACAAACCAGGCAGCACTGAATCAGCCTGCACAACCTGCCGCCAAGAGGCAGTATGCTGGCAACGCACCTCTGTGCAACAAGTGTAACAGTCATCACCAACCACAGGTGCAATGCCGCATCTGCACAAACTGTGGCAAGTCTTGTCATCTTGCAAATACCTGCCGTTTTGCTCCTAACCAAAACTAAGCTGCACAAAACCCTGCCCAAGAACCTGCACGACCTCACTATCCGCCTGGTTCATGTTTCAACTATGGGGATCTGACCTACTACAGGAAAAACTGCCCCGAAGTTGGCAAACGCAAATCAGGCACAGGCTTGTGGTCAAGCTTTTAATCTGAAAGCAAATGAGGTGCGTGCAGATAACGAAGTGGTGAATGGTACGTTCTTTGTTAACAACCAACCTGCTGCTGTTCTTTTTTATTCGGGTGCCGATAAGAGTTTTGTGTCCTTAGCTTTTGAGCCTTTGCTTTCGATGACTAGAACAAAACTAGGAAAGCCCTTGACAGTAGAACTAGCTACTGGTGAACCCGTTGTACTCGATTCCATTCTTTGAAATTGCCAGTTGAACCTTAGTAACCATCTTTTTCCTATTGTCCTCACGCCGATGCAACTTGGGAGCTTCGATGTAATAATAGGAATGGATTGGTTAGCCAAATACCATGCTGAGGTGGTTTTTTTTAGAAGATTGTTCGTATACCCCTTTCGACTGGTGAAATCCTAGAAGTTCGTGGGGAGAAACCCGTTAGTAGCCTTAAACTCATGTCTTGTACCCAAGCCCAAAAATACCTACGAAAGAAATATGTCGCCTTCTTGGCACATGTCATAGAGGAGAAAGGTAAAGGTAAGACTATCCAAGATATCCTTATTGTTCGGGATTATCCTGAGGTATTTCCTGAAGAATTACCTGGTTTACCCCTTGTACGCCAAGTTGAGTTTCGTATTGATCTTGTACCTGGTGCTAATCCTATTGCGAAATCACCATATCGCCTTGCACCTTCTGAGATGCAAGAGTTATCTAAACAGCTTCAGGAACTTTCTGACAAAGGATTCATTCGTTCGAGCTTTTCACCTTGGGGCGCTCCAGTCCTATTCGGGATAAAGAAAGATGGGTCTTTCAGGATGTGTATCGATTATCGTGAGCTCAACAAGCTTACCATTAAGAATCGATATCCCCTACCTCGTATTGATGATCTCTTTGATCAGCTACAGGGTGCTACTTACTTCTTAAAGATTGATCTACGTTCTGGGTATCATCAACTTCGAGTGCTTGAAGAAGATATGCCCAAGACGGCTTTTCGCACAAGATATGGTCATTACGAGTTTACTGTTATGCCTTTCGGTTTAACTAATGCTCCTGCTGTTTTCATGGACTTGATGAATAGGGTTTGTAAGCCTTATTTGGACAAGTTCATCATTGTTTTCATTGATGACATTCTGATCTATTCTAAGACGCGAGCTGATCATGAACAACATCACCGTCTTACAATGGATCTCCTGAAGAAAGAACGGCTTTTCGCCAAATTCTCCAAATGCGAATTCTGGCTTAAGGAAGTTCAATTTTTGGGACACATCGTTAACACACAAGGTATACATGTAGATCCCGCCAAAATTAGTGCGATTAAGGATTGGGATACACCTACTACTCCTACCAAGGTTCGTTCATTTCTTGGTCTAGCGGGTTATTAGCGCCGTTTCATTGAAAACTTCTCCAAGATCGTGGTTCCTCTCACTGCTTTAACTCAAAAGAATAAACCTTTTGAGTGGGGATCCAAACAGGAAGAAGCTTTTCAGACCTTGAAACAGAAACTCTGCAATGCACCTATTCTATCTTTACCTGGGGCAACGAAGATTTTGTCGTATACTGTGATGCATCCAACTTAGGCCTTGGCTGCGTTCTTATGCAAAGAAACAAAGTTATAGCTTATGCATCAAGATAGCTGAAGGTACACGAGAAGAACTACACCACTCATGATCTTCAGTTAGGTGCAGTAGTTTTTGCTCTCAAAATTTTGAGACACTACCTATAGATTACAAAGTGTGTAGTGATTACTGACCACAAAAGTCTCTAGCATATTTTCAATCAGAAAGAACTTAACATGAGGCAACGACATTGGGTTGAACTTCTAAACGACTACGATTGCGAAATTCGCTACCATCCTGGTAAGGCGAATATCGTGGCTGACGCATTGAGTCGTAAGGAACGTGTCAAGCTTCACTGTGTTCAGGTTCGATCTGATATTCAAACCTGCATTTATCAGGCTCAACATACTTGTGTTACACAAGACTTGATTGGTAAAGAATTACCATATCATCTTAAACCTGAGCTTGAACTGAAAGACTTTAGGTTATTTTACTTCATGGGCCGTTTGCGGTTCCCAAGTCAAGACACTCTTCGCACCTTGCTAATGGATGAAGCTCACAAGTCTCATTATTCTATTCATCCTGGTGCAGATAAAATGTATAAGGATCTTCGAACCCAGTATTGGTGGCCGGGTATGAAGAAAGACATTGCCTTATATGTTTCCAAATGCCTTACATGTCTTGAGGTTAAGGCAGAACACCAACATCCCTCTGGTTTGGAAATGGGAAAACATTGCTATGGATCTCATTACCAAACTGCCATGCACTAATAGAGGTCATGATGCCATTTGGGTAATTGTTGATCGTCTTACAAAATCAGCACATTTCTTGCCGATCCGTGAGGATCTATCTGCTGACAAACTTGCCAAGATATACGTAGATGAGATTGTATCTCAACATGGCGTTCCTTTGAACATCATATCTGACAGAGATGCTCGATTCTCGTCTCACTTTTGGAGAACCATGCAATCTTCCATGGGAACCCAACTTAATTTGAGCACAGCATATCATCCTCAAATGGATGGTCAATCTGAAAGAATAATCCAGACACTGGAGGATGTGCTTAGAGCTTGTGTGATTGATTTTGGTGGTAGTTGGGATTCACAACTACCGTTGATCGAATTCTCCTACAACAATAGTTATCACTCTAGCATCAACATGGCTCCTTTCGAAGCTTCATCTGGTCGAAAATGTCGTTCATCGGTCTGCTGGAATGAGATAGGTGAAGCTTAGCTTACTAGACATGAACTCATTCTTGAGACTACAGACAAAGTTAAGAAGATTCGTGACAACCTTCAGACAGCTAGAAGCCGTCAAAAGAGTTACGTGGACCGACGATGCAAGCCCCTAGAATTTCAAGTTGGTGATCACGTCCTACTCGAGGTATCCCCTTGGAAAGGAGTGATCCGATTTGGAAAGAAAGGAAAACTTGCACCACGCTATGTTGGACCATTCAAGATCGTTGAAAGAATCGGAAAAATAGCCTACAGACTTGAGCTACCTCCTGAACTTGGAAATGTTCATCCAACTTTCCACGTGTCCAATCTCAAAAAGTGTTTGGTTGATGAGAACCTCCACATATCACTTGATGAAATTCGTGTTGATAACACGATGCACTTCGTTGAGAAGCCTGTCGAAATCATGGACCGTGAAGTCAAAAAGTTAAAATGCAAGCGCATACCTATTGTCAAAGTTCGCTGGGAATCTAAGCGTGGCCCAGAATTTACTTGGGAATGTGAAGATCAGATGAAAGTGAAATATCCACATCTATTCTCATAAGTTTTCTCTAAATAAATTTCAGGACGAAATTTCCTAAAGTAGGGGAGACTGTGACAACTGTGCTTGTGTATTCATTTTTACAAACTCTGAACAATTCAATATCAATTAAACAATGTGTTTTGATCACAATGTTTTTTATTTATGTTTGGCATTTTGCATGTTTTGATTATTGATCGATTTTAAACTCTATATCGCTTTCTAGAAAGTTATACGCAAACTGATGCGTAAACGTAATCAGTTTAATGCAACAAACACTCTGGAACAGCAATATAAGCTTAACATACCTAAAATAACTTTTACATAACTTAGAAATAAGTTTTAAAGGGTTTGGTATGGCAAAAACAAGTTTATTCGCTCACAGGGACTATTTGTGTCAAACTGCAAAAGTCTGCGGTTTTGTATGGCAACGTAGATTTTGGAACTTGATCATAAGCTAAACATACCACAAATAACCTTAACATAGCTTAGAAATAAGCTTTGAGTGGTTCGGTATGTGAAAATACGCTTAATTGATCAAACAGGGACGAAAAGTGTCAAAAACGGCGTAAGTTTGCATTTATGCGCATATCTTACGTTCTGACCACATCCGGACATCCAAAAAATTTTGTAGTCACTAAAATATTTTATTTTAGTGATCGGAATGCAAAAATATCATTCGTCGCTTAATTTGGTTCGTTTTCGCGTCCGTTCGAGTTTCGTCTTAATTAACCGAACAACGTGACCGTACGACCAAACGAACCGACATCCGTGAATTTTCCGAGCATATTTTGAGTTCCCTATACTTTGACGACCTTGTAGAGCCTTGAAAATGGCTTAACGAAGGTCAAATGCGTCAAAAATCAGCTTAAACACATGCAGGGACCAAATGTGTAAAATCTGAAAACTTTGCTGAACTGGTTGGAGGTCGCGGGCCGCGAAGGCCAGCCCCATTGGCTACGCAGGGCGTGATAGAGTGCCAACGATAGAACCTTGTTTTCAGCTGTTGGTTGGTTTTTGAGGGACTTGTATGCAATTTTCTTGTTTTGGGGAGTAAGTTAACACTTCTCCAAGTCATGCTAGTTGTCCCTAACACATGTATGGCCATGATTTAATCCTTGGAGGTTACATAAACACATGCCATGATCTTGATTCATTAACCTCAACTATAAATAACCACACCCTTCACTTATTTCATTGCTCATTCTTATTTTTGGACTCTAAGTGGAGGATTTCCTGCTAAGGATCCACCTACCTAAGTTCAATAAGTCTAATCTTTCAGCCTTAGAGCATTGTGAGTGTTCTTTCATGGATTAGTTCTTATTTTCAGCCATTTAGAGCTGAAAGTCAAACAGTTTGACCAATAGTTTGACTTTCGGTTTTGACCATCAATTAGTCAAGTCAAAGTTCAATTGAACTTTGCAACGTGATTGTAATCACGATGGTTATAATCCTTAGCAATTATACCTACTGATTACCACGTTGACTAGGTGTAGTGACGAGTCAAAGTTTCGGTCAAAATGCGTATTTACGCGCAATTTGCGACGAAACTATTTTCGGGTATCATAACACTTTGTTTTGATACCAAATCAGTTTTCTAAGTTAGTTGAACATGTTTTAACATGTTTAACTCATCACTACTAGTTTAGTGCTTGTTTAGGGTCATAAGTTAGGCGGTCTATACAACCGCTTAGACTTTCGAACCCGACCTGTTTGGTCGATCATTAGGATCTGACCAAGCTTATTTAGTGATCATAGTTGCATAGGGAATAACCTACTGAGGTTATACCTTATGATCACATAGGTTGGTTAGTTATTTGTTAAGTAGTTTACATGCCCATAGAAAATTACCAAAATGCCCTTTTGAAGCATAAATTCATATTTTGCATATATAATCAAGTTTTTGACATATAAACTGATTTAGTAACATATTTAGGCATATTTAGGCATGTAAGACTTGGCATAGTACATAGATAACCGTCCGACCTTAGATTTACGCAAACGACGCGTTATAGTAGCTTAAACTACCGTAACGGGTCGAAACGGGTCAAAAGCACTTAGGTTAACTTCCAAATCAGAATGTTAGGTCTCTTAAATCATGCCATATGAGTTCCAATACTCATTTGATTTAAAGAACTACATTCTATCCTATCTCCCGAATTAGGATCCGATTATTAATGTAGTTACCTATATTAGGTGCCGTTTGATTTTCATGATCCTTGAAGCTTTATTTGGTCTTATTTCCAAGACTAATAAGCAATCCCAAGTGAGTACATAGTCCCCTCTTTTACCGCTTTTAAATATTTTGGGGTGAAACACATGTGCATACTTGTTACTTTCATGCTTTCATTGCTTTTTATGACATAGACATGCTATGTTCACTTAGTACACCTATAGTACATGATTTCATTTGTGCTATGTTTGTTTACTTAGCATGCTAGCACATTGATTTCATAAACATTTTTGCTATGTATGTTTACTTAGCATACATAGTACATGGTTTTCACATGCTACATTGGGTATGACATTTGGTATGTTTAATCGGGGCAATAATACATTCATTAACATTGATCACGCCGCTCGGTAGTATGTAATGGTACCATAGGACTTGACAAATCCCGTTCCCGACTTCCTAGGTTTGTTTGGAAGTAGGGAATGACAGAATCCGATATACATAAATTGATAAACCTTTAATTTGTTTAAGGGTTTGTCCAAAAAGTCGCAAGGCTTGAATGTATGCGATAAACATTACTGCATAAATGTTTGTAATCATAAAGCATTGTTTTCTGCAAAACAAACCTTTGATTTAAACATAGGTTTATTCAAAAATATTGTTTTGTACATGTTACATACGGGGTTGAGTAAATTCTTTTTATTCACCGTACATGACATTTGGTCACATTTTTAATAATTTACATATGGTTTGAGTAGATATCTTACTTACCATACATAACCTTTGATTACACAAAACATGGTTTTACATTGACACATGAACATTGTTTATACATAAACACTTTCACATTGTTTAAACAAGTCATTTTGGGTGGTTATTGATAAGTGATTTACATAACGAGGTGATGTATTATATGATAAAAGCATGGTGGATACGCCGCTGGTACTTCCTATATATAAGTGCTTTTCTGATATCATACATCGCAGCGTTATTTGAACCACTTGACAAAGACATGATACATTCTTACAAAGACAGGACATTGTTTTACAAATGGCATATTTCACACAAATTCACTTTACTTGGTTATTTATTTAACCATGCATTTTCTTTTATATCATTTGATTTTCATATTGATTTTCACATGATTTTATAAAAGAAAACATTTTACAAGGTTCGTGACTACCTTTGTTAAACATTTCTTTTAACTACAAGTCATGAATCTTGCATAAACAAAACCTATGTATCTCACAGGCATTTTTATGCTAATGTACCTATTTTCACATGTGTTTCAGGTGCTAATGCATGATGATGTTTGTGCTACACTTAGGCGGACTTGGGCCTTAGTGACTTAAAAGACAGTTTAAATATGTTATGTTTTTCGTTAATTCATAAGACAATGTAAACACTTTAATCAATAATACAAAACTTTAATTGCCATGGTTGTGGAACAATAATTCTGTCGCTCCACTCCCCGACGTTTCCGCCGTGGTTTGTTGTTTTACGTGGTCGGGGTGTGACAGAAACCATTCGACAGATGATTGAGAGGGTCTGTTATCTGAAAGCTGAACTAGACAGATTTGATATAAAAAAGGATCAGGATGAGATCATTGATAAACTTTTCTAAGCGTTACCCAATGGGCAAGACTGGCAGTATTATGCAATTGTGCTAAAAAATACCAAGCCAATGAAAGAAATAACGCTAAACTGATTAATCAAAAAGCTGAAAGGTCACGAACACGAGATTAAAAAGCAAAATAAAATGAATAATGCTACTTATCAGCAAAATGTGAACCTTTATTACCGTGGAAGCATGATCTCCAACACTTCATCACCCAAGACAGCTTTTAGTGCTGAAAATTCAAACAATACTTCAAAAGATAACCCTGGAAGTGGATCTTCGGGTACTGGTGGTTTTGGTTATCGTAGTTCATGGTCGAGTACATCAGCGCAGTCTACTCCAAATGCTCACCAAAATCAAAATGATCCTAATTCAAATGTTTTCCAATGTAACATTTCTGTGAACCTCAATAACGCTCAAAACTTTAATGCTGAAACCACAAAGCAACAGATGGTCTTCTTGGCCTCGATGCTTGAGTCATATGAGAGCCTAGTCGCAGGAAAGATCAGGAATACCAATTTGACAAAAGAAGACTATGACCAGATTGATCCCGAAGAAATGGAGCTCATAGACATAAGATGGTGTATGGCCAGTGTGATTCACCGGGTGCAACGTTTTATGGAAATTATAGAGAGACAGTCAATTGGTGGGCCATCAACAAAATTGGGCTTCGATAAATCAAAAGTGACCTATTTCAAGTGCAAACAAAAGGGTCATTTTAAAAGAGAATGCAAAAACTCTGTTGTTGATGAAACTGCCAATCCGTTTTAGGATGATTATTATCGCAAAGCGGTTTATCACAGAAACAGAGAAGAACCACCAAAGATGAGACAGATTGAAGATAACCCAGGGAAAGAAAAGTCAAGAGCTCTAGCAGTTATCCAGGATGATGAGGGATTCAACTGGAATGATTTTCTTCTGCATGAAGATTAGATAGGATCTGCTTTCATGGCTGAAGTCAAACCGGTGACTTTCAACAGAGAGAGAGAAATTGCACATATAAGAATGAACAAAATTCACCGAGCTTATAAAGAAGCGGTTAAAGAAAAAATATGGGATCTTGACAGAGAGTGTTATCTAGATCCAAAGGGAAATGTTTGCACAGACCGAAAAACGATCGATTTTGATGCTCTCGTGAAGTCAATTCCAACTGAAGTAGAGGAGATACAGAAAGAAAAGGAGAAGAGAGAGAAGGCTGAGAAGATGGCAAAGGGAATCATTTATGTAAATGTAGAGATGACAGCCGAAAACCTAAAGAAGATGGCTGATCAAGTCCTGATGGCTAAAGCGCTTGAGGTAGACACCAAATCTGCTTCTGAGTCTGAGTCTGAGTCTTCTAGCGAGGTCAGTTCGGTCAGTTCAAATGTTGAATTAGTTAAGGGTCAGGAAACAAAATCTGAAGGTGATTGAAGAAATTGCATGAAGGCATGCAAAGTCTATAATACACATAAGTTTCTGTTAAACTCTAAGATCTAGGACTTAACCAGTAAAATCAACAATTTGAAAAATGACATGGTTTTAAAAGATAAACTGGTAAAAAGTTCAAAGGATAGAATCGATTAATTAACAGAAATGATCAAAAATGATGAGAAAAATGTTGAATACTTTCGAAAAGAAAATGAGAAACTTGTGCATGATGACAGAAAATTAACTGAAGATTTTGAAAAACTAAAACGAATAATTAAAGATTTAGACGCAAAAAAAAATTTCAAACTCAGAAAAAAAACACTCCATTAAAATATGTCATGCAAGAAAAGTAAAAACAAGTTAACAGTCATCTGGATGAAATTGCAAAGTTAAAACTTCAAATTGAAGAAGTAAAGATTGAAAATGAGAGAATCAATCTGAAATTGAAAATTTACCACTCTGCCAGCTTTGTTCTGCAACACATTGTCCTGAAACCCATCGGGAAGAACAAAGATGGTGAAGATGTGTATCAAGATGGAACTAGGGTAGGGTATCACAAGGTTCCACCACCCATGAACAACAACTTTACTAAAAAACAGTCTGGGTTGGTAAAAGAGAGATTTGATTGTGAAAAGTGATGTTGACAGCCTGCCAGATAACATAGATGTCACATTTAACTCAAAATCCGATGAGGAGAGTGTTGAATCTGAGGTTGTGAAAGATGTGGTTGGAAAAGTTTTAAAAACAGATAGTGATTCCACAGTGTCAAACGAGGATAATGATTGTTTTCTAAACAATTATCTCCCAAAATCTAAGTCCAAGAATGTGACACCTGTGCCTCTGCGATCATCAAACAAATACCAAATTTATGAAATATTGTGTTTCATACTTGGGATTTGTAAAAATACGTGTATTGTTTGCACATATCAATTCATGTTCGATTTCAAGCTTTAAATCGCTTTCTAGAAGGTTATACGCGCACTGATGCGTAAATATAACCAGTTTAATGCAATGAACACTCCAGAATAGTGAAATAAGCTTAACATACCTTAAATAACCTTTACATAACTTAGAAATAAGTTTTGGAGGGATTGGTGCGGCGAAATCAATTTTATTCGCTTACAGGGACTAATTTCGACAAACTATGAAAGTATGCCGATTTGTGCTGTAACGAACATTCCAGAACTTGATCATAAGTTAAATATTCCCTAAATATTCTTTACATAGCTTAGAAATAGGCTTTGAGGTGTTTGGTGCGCAAAAATAAACTTTCTTGATCAATAGGGACTAAAAGCGTCAAAAAGTGCATAAGTTTGCATTTTCGCTCATATCTTACGTTCTGAATATATCCGGACATCCAAAAATTTATGTAATCATTAAAATATTTTATTTTAGTGATTGGCTTGATAAAAATCCTTTCGTCGCGTAATTTGGATCGTTTTTCGCGTTCGTTCGTGTTTCGTCGTAATTAACCGAATAACGCAATCGTACGGCCAAACGAACCGAAATCCAGGATATTTTTGAGCATGTTTCAAGTTCCCTATACTTTAACTTCATTTTAGAGGCTTGAAATGAGGTTAACGGGGTTTAAACGCATCAAAAATGGCTTAAAAGTGTTGCAGGGACCATTTCTGCCATTTTGGCAAAATTGCTGGTGCTGGCACATGGTGGCGCTGCGCCACCACCATAAGCCTTTGATGTGGCGCGAGGCCACGGCACAATCTGGGTAGAAAATTGATTTTTAGCATTTTTCAGCAATGGGATTGAACTTGGGGGTCTTTTTTGTAACTTTTTCAATACCATTTGATGGTTTTGGGGCACCCCTAGTAACATCAACTACAGTTGAGGATATAAGTCGCAGAATGTTGGAGCTTGAGCTGACACCACATTGGGTAACTTCAAATGCAAAACATTACATAACCAAAAACATGATTTAAGTGTCTACATCACAAGACAGCATATTGTCTGAAAAGTTTATGTAAGACACCCCGTCCTCCACCCTGTGCTTGCCAGTATACTTTGACCCTCCACATTCACCAAAGATTCCTTTGGCACTCTCCCCTGCTACTATTACACTTTCCCAGGATTTGATGCTCGTTTCTTTACTGCCGAGCGGCAGATCAGCTAATTGTTTCGACGTATATACAATCTCGAGGAGGAGTTCACGCATGTTAACAGTTTACCTTTCTTTCCCTCCACCTCAGTCACCAGTATAGTTGATTTCTGAGGTATGCGGATTGCGTTTGGGTAAGGACACCTATGATAAGCCGAGATTGTGGAGACTTTTGAAGGCCACATCTGACTACGTAATTCTGATATGTTTGTTGGGCAAGGGTAGGGTGACCCTGTGTCCCTTTTGATATAATACACTTCGTAAGACAATGCAATTGCGGTCGGAGAATAATGAGAGCCAATCATCAAACATGCGACAACACTTTGTGGCCAATAACCAATGAAAACTCAGTCGCTAGGTCTTCGCTAAGCACGTTATTGATCTATGTGTGTGCTATAATTATAATATTATGTGCATACTTGTTATGCTCCCATTAAACATAATTACCAAATTACTTGGTTATACTATGATCATACTATTACTTGATTGGTTGGTATAATAACTTGTTATGTGTATGTACTTATGACCACTAAACAACTATATGCACTCCCCGAATGAATAAGACCTGACTTAACTAACCTTCTTCTCAGAAGATGTCGATATGAGGGAACGTCGATACCAACAACCCTCTGCCGACAACAGCAGAGTCAGAACTGCAAGGGCACCTGTCGCAAGCCATCGCACACCTCGAGGCCTTTCGTTCCAAACACGGCGGAGGTACCTCAGGAAATAACCCACCCAGCGGCTGCACTTACGAGCGGTTCTTGAACCATAAACCTCGAGGATTCGACAGCACTGGGGGTGCCTTAGCTTTTGTGCGTTGGGTTGAGAAGACAGATTCTGTCTTACGGTTAAGCAAATGTGTCCCAGAACATCAGGTCACGTACATAGCTGGACTATTCGTAGATGGGGCTCTGTCATGGTGGAACCTTCAGGTTCAAACAATGGGCGAGACTGCTGTGAATGCTTTGACGTGGGATGAGCTGAAAGAACTGATGCGTAAAAGGTATTGCTCCAGGGTAGAAGTCCAGAAGTTGGAGACTGAATTGTGTAACTTGAAAATGGAAGGTCCAAAGATAGCCGACTATGTGCAGAGATTTGGTGAATTATCACAAGTTGCTTCGCGTTTGGTGGAACCAGAATCTAGGAAGATCGAACGCTTCAGCGGGGGACTGGCACCTCAGATTCTAAGCCTGGTAACAACATCTAAACCTTCAACAATCACCGAGGCTATCGACATAAGTGTGGCGCTCACGGAAGAAGCAGTTAGACGAGGAGAATTCTCCACTACGGAGGAGAAAAATGAGACTCCTGTAGAGTTATCTGGGGATAACAAGAGAAAGCTCGCAAATTTCAAGGTGGTTACTCGGGGGAGTAATGAGAAGAAGGCCAAGAAGGGAAAAGACTACATGGGTATCCTACCTAAATGTGACAATTGTCTACGTTATCACGTCGGGTGATGTAAATATGGAAAATGTGATAACTGTAACATCTGTGCTTGTAATCATTGTGAACAGTACCATTATCAATAAAACAATGTTATTTGATCCCAATTTTTGTTTGGTTATGTTTCACATTTTTCATGTTTTGACTTTTGTGTAATTTCAAACTCTATAACGCTTTCTGGAGAGTTATACGCAAACTGGTGCGTAAACGTAATCAGTTTAATGCGACAAATACTCCGGAACATCAACATATACTTAACATACCTTAAATAACCTTTACATAACTTAGAAATAAGTTTTAAAGGCTTTGGTATGGCAAAAACAAGTTAATTCGCTTACAGGGACTAAACTTGACAAACTGCGAAAGTATGCCAATTTGAACTGTAATGAACATTCCAGAACATGACCATAAGTTAAACACACCTTAAATATCCTTTATATAGCATAGAAATAGGCTTTGAAGGGTTCGGTGTGCTAAAATATACTTTTGGGTCGTTCAGGGACTAAAAGCGTCAAAAAGTGCACAAGTTTGCACTTTCGCGCATAACTTACGTTCTGAATACATCCGGACATCCAAAAATTTATGTAAGCACTAAAATATTTTATTTTAGTGTTTGGGCATAAGAAAAATCCATTCGTCATGCAATTTAGATCGTTTTTCACGCTTATGCGCATTCCGTCGTAATTAACCGAACATCGCTATCGTACGGACAAACGAAGTGACATCCGGCATATTTTTGAGCATGTTTCATGTTCCCTATACTTTAACATCCTTTTGAAGCTTAAAAATGGGCTTGACGGGTGTTAGAAGTTCCAAAACACGACAATACGCGCACATGAACCAAAACTGCAAAACTGCAAAAAAAAATAAAAAAAATGCAGCAAATCGTTTTTCATCTGCTATTAACAGCCCTTAACACCCTCCAAAGGCCAATGCCAAGTGTCAAAACCTTATGGTGAAGGGCCAAATGAGTTACCACAACTTTCCAACAAGTGTACGGCTTAGATCGTGCCCCCTTTTCCAAGAAACGATCCTAACGGTTATGGGTTTACTGTAAATACCCAACCCATTTCCACTCATTCCTCACAAGAATCTGATCTAATGTGCTCTAAGTTGAAACCTTTGTTTCATACCTGAGCTATTTGGATCTAGATTAGCATTCGGGGACCCTTCGTAAGTGTTCATTCGTTCTTTTATTGCTTTTCGAGTCCGAAAGTCAAACTTTGTTTGACTTTCTGCATTGACCAGTTTATGGTCAATGCGAAGTTCGTTTGAACTTCGCCACGTGAGCGTAATCACGATGGTTATAGTCCCTTGTAACAACTGTGCTTGTAATCATTGTGAACAGTTCTATTATCAATAAAACAATATTATTTGATCCCAATATTTGTTTGGTTGTGTTTTACATTTTTCGTGTTTTGACTTTTATGTAATTTCAAACTCTATATCGCTTTCTGGAGAGTTATACGCAAACTGGTGCGTAAACGTAATCAGTTTAATGCGACAAATACTCCGAAACATCAACATATACTTAACATACCTTAAATAACCTTTACATAACTTAGAAATAAGTTTTGAAGGCTTTGGTATGGCAAAAACAAAGTTAATTCGCTTACAGGGACTAAACTTGACAAACTGCGAAAGTATGCCAATTTGAACTGTAACGAACATTCCGGAACATGACCATAAGTTAAACACACCTTAAATATCCTTTACATAGCTTAGAAATAGGCTTTAAGGGGTTCGGTGCGCTAAAATAAACTTTTGGGTCATTCAGGGACTAAAAGTGCCAAAAAGTGCACAAGTTTGCACTTTTGCGCATAACTCACGTTCTGAATACATCCGGACATCCAAAAATTTATGTAAGCACTATAATATTTTATTTTAGTGTTTGGCATGAGAAAAATTCGTTCGTTGCGTCATTTGGATCGTTTTACGCGCTTGTGCGCATTCCGTCGTAATTAAGCGAACATCGCGTTCGTACGACCAAACGAACCGACATCCGAGATATTTTTGAACATGTTTTAAGTTCCCTATACTTTAACTTCATTTTAGAGCTTTGAAATGGGGTTAACGGGCCTTAAACGTGTCAAAAATGACCTTATTGCATAACAGGGACCAAAAGTGTAAATCTGCCCAAAGTTCATGCCTACGATGCGCAGCCATTTTTGCCCTACGATGCGTATGGGTTCTGCAGATCAGATTAGATTAAACAGTCAGCAGATTACCAGCTGTTTAATCCTCAACCACAAATCCACACTTGACCTTTCAGCACATTAAGGATCATTTTCAGTTACCATAACATTTTGACAAGTGTACGCAAAAGATTAAATCACGTTATTCAAGAAACGATCTTAACGGTTACCCGAAATCTATAAATACCCAACACATTTTCATTCATTCCTCACAAGAATCTGATCAATTGTGCTCTAAGTTGAAACCTTTGTTTCATACCTGAGCTATTTTGATCTAGATTAGCATTCGGGGACCCTTCGTAAGTGTTCCTTCGTTCTTTTATTGCTTTTCGAGTCCGAAAGTCAAACTTTGTTTGACTTTCTGCATTGACCAGTTTATGGTCGATGCGAAGTTCGTTTGAACTTCATAACGTGAGCGTGATCACGATGGTTATAGTCCCTAGTGACTATACCTACTGATTACCACGTTATCTAGGCTCAGTGACGAGCCGTAGTTTCGGTCAGAATACGTATTCTTGCGTATTTTGTAACCAAACTACTCTTAGGTATCAAAACCATTTGTTTTGATACCAAACCTGTTTTATAAACTTAGTTAAGCATGTTTTAACATGCTTAGCTCGTCACTTTTAATTTAGTGCTTATATAGGGTCGTAATGTAAGCGATCTAAACAATCGCTTATACTTTCGAACCCGACCCGTTTGGTCGATCATTAGGATCCAACCAAACACATTAGGTGACCATAGTGTATAGGGAATAACCTTCCGAGGTTATACCTTATGGTCGCTTCGTTTAAGTAGTTGTATGATAGGTAGTTATATGCCTTAGGTAAATTACCAAAATACCCCTTTGATGCCAAAATTCATTTTTTTAACATATGTAACATAACTTTTGACATCTAAACTGATTTGACAACCATATTAGACATGTTAAGGCATATGTTACTTGTCATAGGACTAGTTAGGCGGTCCAAACGCGTTTCACGCGAACGACGCGTTAAAGTAGCATAAGCTACCTAAACGGGTCGTAATGGGTCACAAGCACTTAGGTTAGGTTTCATTTAGTATGTAGGCTTTGTTAAACCATACTACATGAGTTCCCATACTCATTTGGTTTACGAACCCTCATTCTATCCGATCTTCCGATTTAGGTCCGGTTTATTAATGTAGTTACCTATATTAGGTGCCGTTTGATATTCCGAGATCTCTAGCATTGCTTGGTGGTTATCTTAGAACTTCTGAGCAATCTCAAGTGAGTACATAGAACCCCTCTTTTACTATTTTCAAACTGTTTTGGGGTGAAACACATGTGCCTACTTGTTACTTTCGTGCTTTCCTGTTTTCACATCATATACCTGCTATGTTTGTTAGTACATTATTGTACATGATTTCATTACATTTCATGCTATGTATGTCCATTGTGTGCATACTTAGTACATTGTTTTACATTACATTTCTGCTATGTATGTTGACTGATAGCATGCTAGCACATTGATTTACATGACTTTTCTGCTTTCTATGTTAACTTAGCATACTTAGTACATTGTTTTCATATGACATGTATACAACTGCTATGACATTTGGTTTGCACAAACGAGACTATTATACGTTCATTAACATTAGCTACGCCGCTCGGTAGTAAGTAGTGGTACCATAGGACTTGAAAAATCCCATTCCTGACATCCCGGGTTTGTTTGGATGTAACGAATGACTGAATCCGAAAACATTTCTTTTGATAACCTTGACTGAAAGGGTTATCCGACTGTCTCAAGGCTTGAATGTATGCGTTAACTTACCACATAAATGTTTGTATCAATGTAACATGCATTACTTAGCAAAACATAACTTTTTGATATATTCAAATTACTTTGTTTTGTACATTTCTACATTTGGACTATTTGACAATACTTTACTTACAAGACATAACATTTGTTACACATTACTTGACTACTTTTGGACTATCAACATTTGACATGGTTTATACAAGGACTTTTGACAATTGGTTTAAACATAGACATTATACATTGTTGGTTGGTTAAGTGACTTAAGTAACGAAATGTGAATAATATGATACAAGCATGGTGGATACGCCGCTGGTACTTCCTATATATAAGTGTTTGTATTATATTACATAGCATAGCGTTATTTAAATCATTCATTTTGGACTTATACATTTTATACAAGTAACATATTTTCACAAGACTTTGGTTTACAATACGGTTTATTTTATACAACTCATTTTGCATGGTTATTCAGTTAACCATGCATTATTCACTTAATTATACATATCATCTGAACTTATTGTTTTTCAAGCGATTTACAAAACAAATCAAATTACAAGGTTCATGACTAAACATTTTCTTAAACTAAAGTCATGAATCTTATTTTCACAAACCTATGTATCTCACAGGCATTTTTATGCCGACGTACCTACTTTCACATGTGTTTTCAGGTGCTTTTCCGTAGGATGATGATCATGACACTAGGGCGGACCTGTGCCTTAGAGACTTAAAATGAAGATAGACTATGTTTAATTATGTTATAAACTCTTTTGATTTATGTTTAAGACAATGAAACTCTCATGTTAATAAATAAATTATAACTTTGTTTGCCATGGATTTGAAACAATAATTCTGTTACAACACTCCCCGACGTTTTCCGCCACGTCTTGTATGATATACGTGGTCGGGGTGTGATATCCCTTGTGACTATGCCTACTGATTACCACGTTGTCTAGGGTCGTAGGGTGAGCGATCTAATAAATCGCTTATACCTTCGAACCTGACCTATTTGGTCGATCATTAGGATCCGACCAAACACATTAGGTGACCATAGTATATAGGGAATAACCTTCCGAGGTTATACCTTATGGTCACTTCGTTTAAGTAGTTGTATGATAGGTAGTTTATATGCCTTAGGTAAATTACCAAAATGCCCTTTTTACGCCAAAATTCATTTTAAGCATATGTAACATAACTTTTGGTATCTAAACTGATTTGGCAATAATATTAGACATGTTAAGGCATATTTTACTTATCATAGGGCTAGTTAGGCGTTCCGAACGCGTTTTACGCGAACGACGCGTTAAAGTAGCATAAGCTACCTAAACGGGTCGTAATGGGTCGTAAGCACTTAGGTTAGGTTTCATTTAGTATGTAGGCCTTATTAAACCATACTACATGAGTTCCCATACTCATTTGGTTTATGATCCCTCATTCTATCCGATTCTCCGATATAGGTCCGGTTTATTAACATAGTTACCTATATTAGGTGCCGTTTGATTCCGTGATCTCTAGCTTTGCTTGGTGGTTATCTTAGGACTTCTGAGCAATCTCAAGTGAGTACATAGACCCCTCTTTTACTGTTTTCCAAACATTTTGGTGTGAAACACATGTGCCTACTTGTTACTTTCATGCTTTCCATGTTTTCATACCATATGCTTGTTATGTTCATTAGTACATTATAGTACATGATTTCATTACATTTTATGCTATGTATGCCCATTGTGTGCATATTTAGTACATCATTTTACATTACACTTTATGCTATGTATGCCCATTGTGTGCATATTTAGTACATTGTTTTACATTACATTTCATGCTATGTATGCCCATTGTGTGCATATTTAGTACATCATTTTACATTACACTTTATGCTATGTATGCCCATTGTGTGCATATTTAGTACATCGTTTTACATTACATTTCACACTATGTATGTTCATTTGATTACATACTTAGTGCATTATTCATCACATGCTTACATTTTGGTATGACATTTGGTTTGTTTCAATGGAACAATACATTCATTAACATTAGCTACGCCGTTCGTTAGTAGGTAGTGGTACCATAGGAATTGACAACTCCCGTTCCTGAAATCCTGGGTTTGTTTGGATTGGAAGGAATGACCGAATTCGATATACATAACTTAGATAAACCTTTAATTTGTTTAAGGGTTTATCGCCACAGTCTCAAGGCTTGGATGTATGCATTTTCACAATACCGCATAGATGTTTGTATCAGTATAGCATGCATTTGTTCCACAAAACATAACTTCGATTTAAACCATGTTTTACTTCAATACCTTGTCTTTGTGCATCTTACATATGGTTTAGTTGATATATTTCACCTACCATACATGACATTTTTGGATACACATTACATGATTTACATTAGACATAAATATTCTGACATTGGTATACACAATTCGTGATTTACATTAAACACAGACATTTGACAAGGTTTACACTATAACATTTTGACATTTGATTATACATAAACAATTTACATTGGTGGTTTGGTTTGAGTAAGTGCTTTAAGTAACAATGCGTGTGTAATATGATACAAGCATGGTGGATACGCCGCTGGTACTTCCTATATATAAGTGTTTGTATGGTATTACATATCGTAATGTTATTTGAATCATTTCAATTTAGACATATAACATTTTGTACAAATAACATATCTTTCACAAGACAATGGTTTACAAATAACTTATTTTATACAAACTCATTTTACATGGTTATTCATTTAACCTTACATATATATATATATACATAGCATCTGATCTTATCGTTTTTCAAATGATTTACAAAACAAAGCAAAATACAATGATGTGCGTAAAGGATGTGTTGTTTTCTTGGCTCATGTCGGGGACAGGAGGAGCTGAAGAACCAAAGCACGAAGATATTCCTATGATAAGGAAATATCCTAAGGTCTTCCTCGAAGACTTGCCATAATTATCTCCCCAACAACAAATCGAATTTTTGCATCGATTTGATTCCAGACGTCGCGCCAGTAACCAGCGCACCCTAACGAATTACACCTTCGAAAATGCAAGAATTGACAGTGTAGTTTCAGTAGTAGATAGAGAAGGAAGATAACAGACCAAAACTTCTGTTTTGGATAACCTCAGTTCTGCTCATCAAAAGAAAGGACGATGACTTTCAAATGATCGGGAGTCGGACGAGCTAGCCAACCAGAGTCGGTGGCTCTTACTAAGGATTGACGAATTACTTATTTGACTAACTGTGAGGGTCCGACTACTATTACATGACTGATCGACGATCGAGTGTCATTGGCGGTAAATTCAGTAAGAAAGTATACCGGGAAAAAAAATTGTGGGACAACGAATTGTTCTTAGACGTACACAAAAATAGTGCTTCCTACACAATGCACAAACCAGTCTACACAGGGTACGAAATCTGGAGGATTTAGAAAACATAAATTTAGGACCTTTGGGAACCCAGGTCCAAACTCGTAAGGGTTTTTACTTAGGAACCATATCTGTCAACTCAAATCAACCATCATTAACCTGACAAACATGTCATTTTCCTTCGTTGAAATCTTCACTTTTACTTCTAGCAAGTAGATGTTTGCATCTCTACTCCTCTCAAGGTAGTTGCATCACGTTGATTCTCTTCGCTAAGAGCGAACACACGTTTGCTTCGTATGCTTGGTCACTTCTCCAATTTAGCAGTTACACACCGCTTCATTACTTAAAAACTTATATATAATCCATGCACCTTTTGCTACGCATGCGGTTTCATTTCGAATAAACGCTTCATTAAAGTTCAAATATTACGTCGCTAAATCTAATTACTGGGTTGTGATTCGAATGACCTACATCATTGAAATTGTTGACTCCTTTGCTATCAAGTCAACACACCTTCTTGAAACTTCTTTTATTAATTACATTCATGACTTATTTTGTTATCATGCCGATATTCCCTTTGTTGATAGATACGTTTATTGCCGGGCTACACTGAAATTAAGTTGATTGCTTGAACTTATCCACTTCGCATATTCAGTTTCAGCGTCATATGATGTATCGGGAGCATCATATTCAAATATTTTTGCAAAGACTCTTTCATTTCGAGTCATAGCAGGTTCGTTTGGTCTACGATTCCACTAAATCGTTTGATTTGTGTCAATACCTTGCGGTGATATTGTCACCAAAAATTGAAACTTGTGCTAATTGGGTTACTCACTTCATACACGGATTTAATTGCCTATTTATTGTTAACAATCCATTTGATATTCACAATCAAAGCAGTCTCAACACAATTGTGTGTTAAGGCAATGGTACATATATTCACTTCATAAGCATAATGTACCTCCTAACGATTCTTTCATTGACAATCGAATGCCTTACGGTACTTAATGTTTTTTCATCCTTCGATCAAAAACAGTGACTCTTTGATGTTCCGTTTTCAACTGAAAACTTTGTAACATTGTTTAAATCAAATCTTCGGGCTTGTTTCGGTACACTTTCGCTTGATTTCAACACGGTGAATTTGTTCAGTCACCACTATACTTGAATTATGTCATTACTACACCTCGTGGTGTCCTTACAACCTTGTAGCTTGTGCTAATAATGATCAACCGTTTCACGCAAAACTACATATACTTTTGTTGACTTATCATTTAAACATTTCTGATGCAACTACAAATCAAGGCAAGGATACACCAGATTCGCTTGTATTCACTCGGCGTATTATCGCAATTCAAGTTTTCAACACACTAAATCTTACCATTCATCTACTCGGGAGTTGACAGATCATTTTACTATTTCATCTGAGTGTTGATTTTGAATTCATATAACGGATGCTAGGATTCGTGAAAACTCGTTTGCATATTACGATCGATCGTATGAGAATCTTATTAGTCAAAACCTCTCTTTTGTTGAACCCCCCTGCTAGCTGGATTACACTAGACTATACGTTAAGTACGTTTTGTACCTTTGACAACAAATGCTAAAAGCACATACCTTTTAACCATAGGGTTTGAGTTGTTACATGTTCTAGGACTCACCTAATGTGAGTAATGTTTGTTTCGGTTTGATGATTATCTACTTCGATATTATTCATATACATACATGTGTGACTTAACCATAAGGAGTTAAGGTAGTACAAATTTCGAGGACGAAATTTCTTTAACGGGGGGAGAATGTGACAACCCTCACATTTTACAGGTATCCGTACACTAAGTTAATATTTAATTAGTGCCTAATTACTGTGCTTGACTACAATTATGATTAAACTGCTTACTGTTTTCTGATACATACATACTCATGCATCACATTTTACTACTGTCACTCCATTCATTACACACAAACAATAGTGACAAACTTGATGCACAAAGCACAGTTAGCACACTAAATGGATAACCCAGAAAACATGCTGACATTGCCAGCACCTAGTCAGACACTATATTGAGGCCAGTATGAGCCGGGAATAAAGTACTACACTGGTAGGGAGTGTAGGGATGTGAGGATCATTAAACTGCGTCACCAGGTGATAGTTATAGTGCCCGGAAGTGCCTAAAACGTATTTAAAGTGCAGAATTCTGCACTAGTATACCAAAATTCAGCTTTTAACAAAGCTAGTAAAGTGTAAAAACTTGGTAAAATAGTCCTAGACACTTTCCAAAGTGTTGGTAATTTATTGTGTCACTAAAAACAACCTAAAAGACACTTTAAATCTTTAATTAACACTTTAATGGATCAACATCCAACCGAACAACCGGACTTTACCCGGAACATAAAAATATTATCAAAAGCATTGTTTTTACTTTTCTGAGCTAGTTAGGGTCCCCGAACACCCTAACACACCTTGTATTAAATAACAAACTTAATATACTAACTAAACCCATTAGATCCTAACTAACGAAGTAACAAGTTCCATTACTACCCAACCCCATACCCCCCCCCCCCCATGCGACGGTCACCTTATGGTGACCCACACACCCATTTTCTTTGATTATTTAATTACTAAATTGTTGGACATTGAGGAACACTTTGCATGATGGGTTAATCTTGAAGTTGGTTTATAAATATGTTTAGTAGATAACCCTTCTCTTTCATCAAAACACCCAACTCAAAGCTTTTCTCTCTTCCTCCTACACCACCTTCGGCCGCCACCTTCTACCATACTACCACCACCATCAACTTCCATTCAAGCTATTTTTCATACACTCAAAGGTGCAAAAGGTTCAACAAACAAGCTTGGTGCACTCGGAAGCTCAAGGACCGCTCTAGTTTTCTTTTATACACCACTTTTACGCCTCGTTTCTTCCCTAGCCTTGTGCTAGTAGTAAGTGTCCTAAAACATCATCTTGTTCTTACATTTGGTGGTTAATGGATGATAGAATGATGAAATATTAAAGAACACTAATGAACATAATCTAAAGTCTTGAACATAATGGATAAAGAGTGGATAAAGAGAAGTTATGTGTGTAAATCATGTTTAATCTTGTGTAGTATGATATTTGATGTTGTTTGTTAGTAAAAGTTGGATGGATCATCATCTAGACATGCTAGATCATGTTCAAGAACATGAACTAGCAAGATGTTAATGTTAAAGTTATGAAAGATGATGAAACCTTCCATCCATGAAACATGAACTTGATCAAATATGATTTTTCCTTGTAAAATAAGATTATAAACTTGTAGATCTAAAGATCTACAAGTGGTTTTTCGGAAGAACCAAGTGAAAGATGCAAGTCTTGTTAGAACCCGGATATTTTATGAACTAGAAGCATTTTTGGCAAATAAACAAGTGTGTAACAAGAAAATTTAACAAAGAAACATTTTTGCAAATTATGGCAAGAAGTTGTGAAACTTCAAGTTCTTTAAAAATAAAGTTTTTAAGAAACTAACTTTATTTTTAAAGATAACAAAACCTACTAAATATGTTAGAAAGTTACTACATATTTTTTTTTACAAAACCTTCAAGTTCATGAGTTGGTGATTTAGGCTTATTTTGTCAAGTTTGATGTCTAAAGATTGTATGTTGATGATTGTTAAATTGTTTGATTGAATTTTGAAAAGAAAATGATACGCTAGTGAGCGTGGACACCTCCAGTTACAGACGAAACTCTGGCGAAATTTTTAGAAATATAACACTTAGAAATATTTTTATAACAAATGGTTACAAATATATTTTTAACTTGGTTTTCAAAATAAACCTCGCCATGATTTTTATTTCCAAAAATTACCAAGTATCGGAGGTGTATTTTCGTAAATGAAACTTGTTAAATATATATTTAGAATATATATTTCATAATAAGACGCTTGTGTGGTTGTGTGATTATTTTGTGAACTAGATATATTATTTTAAGGTAAAAATAATATAACTTGAGAATACTGTGAAATTACGACTCCAAAATAATACCAACGCTCTCACAAATAAATATTTAAGTTACGCCGGTATTGTCATAACAACGCGAACTTTAAAGCGTAACTTATGTATATTTCGGAAAACACTCCCATACGTATATTTTGGTAAAATATTATTTTGGAAACTGTAGAAATAAAAATATATTATTTTTGGGAAAAATACATATATTTTGGAAATACGTTATTTTTGGACAAATGAGTTGAATATATTTTTCCAAGAGGGAGATAAAAATATATTTTCCTAGTATATTTAGAAGATATATAATTTTTGAGAAAAATATATATTTTCTGGAACGATACATGATTTAAATAAAATAAGGTTTATTTGTATATATTTAAGAGAGACTTGAAATATATGGTTCGGAGATACATATTGGGAATATATTAACATATATTTAATTGGAACAATACACCGAAATACGACGCCATTACTTGGCAAGATATACAAAGACAAATACGAAAATACATGTATGAGATACCCCCACCCTTGGGAAGGAAGTACAAAGTTAAAATGCTTGGGATGTATTAATACAGAAACACTGCATAAACAATTATTCCAAAACTAAATACAATTATTATAACTTGGAATAATATTAGAATCGTAACTCAAGAACATACATACTAAGACAAGGCACGACCTGTTTGTCTAATAGACGTTAGACCATTGTAGGTAGTCGTGTTTGCCGCGGAGATTTGGATTACAAATACGAAGACGCAATACAGTGAGTTCATGTCCCCCTTTTTCTCTTAACTGTTTTCAGTTTTTATACTTCGGGGGTGGAATACATGTTACAGTAATTACGGATACTTTTATACATGGTATGATTAGCTTAAGGAGGGTTTACTACTTAGATCATGTGAGTGGGTAGGTTGGAACTAGAGGCCATTAATCCTCATTGTAGGACCGATGGACATTGGTGATAGATCTATTTGGGTGTAGCGAGCCCTCACTCCTGAGTCCGCTGAATGGGCCAGTTGGTGACTGAGTGCCCAACGCATAAATCCGCTAGGTTTGAGTCTTCCTGCATCACTTCACACATATCATTGGCTTTGCAACCCAATGGTGATCTCTTTTTCCTTAATTGCTACATACCAGGAATTTTCATACTTACAGACATATTACAAAGGTTTATACTTACTCACTTTTACATGAACTCGCTCAACTTTATGTTGATTTTTCAAACTACATGTATTTCAGGAAATTAGTAAATGGATCTGGCGGGCGTTGGAGTTTTTAAGCAGCGTTGTGAATAAAGATGTCATCCAAGTTATTAGGGCTTAGGAGTCGTATCTTAATCCTGGACGAGATACGTGGTCCTAAACTCGGGTTTGTTTAAAAATCTTTTGTCGAGTCTTTTTGAACTTCTTAAAAATATGTTATGGTTTGTAACTTGAATTTGGTAACAACATTTCAAACAATTATGTTGTACTACTTTTAAACTTTAAATTATCGGATGTGCATCTACTGGTTTTATCATATAGTGTTGTTATGATCGTATGCAATGGTATTAAGAAGTCACACCAATAATCACGCTTCCGCAAAGTCAGGGTGTGACAAAACTTGGATGTTTTCTCCTCACCTGCACTGGGAGTGTAAGTTGCCTTCTTTGTTTCATAAAAGTCCTTTACCCCTTTCACTTTACCCTCAACCATTTTTTCAAAAATATTTTTCACATTTCCATTAAATGCTTTCTCAACATCAAATTCTTTCTTCTCAGAATAGAATTGATCTGAGATCTCAACCTTCCCAACTTTTGATTTAAAATTCTCAGCCCTCAATGGTAGAAAATTGACCTCATCCATTGGCGGAACTGATGTTTCTATTTTTAGCTCAGCTTGTGGCTCCTCTGACTTTGTGGAATTAGATTCATCGCCAGATTTTACCTCATAATTTTTAACAACCCACTTTTGTTTTTCAGGATTCACACTTCTCCTGTAAAATCTCTTTGAACATTCACCAACTTCATATGTTGAATTTTCAAAAACCTTGAATTTTTCAGTTGGTGGTTCAATTTTCCCAACAACTTTTCCTTTAAGTTTTTCAGAAACTCCCTATTTTGTCTTTGTAGTCTGAGGACAGTTCCATGCAATGTGACCAGCTTCATTGCATCTGAAACAGGTTCTAGTTTCCTTTCTATGAAAAACTCCAGTCCCCATTCTCTCTTGCTTCTGGTAAAATTCAAATTTCTTCTTTTCAGCAAGAAACTCCTGTTTTGACTGTCTCCAGAAAGGTTTCTTCTGTTCTTCCTCAGCATTTCCTCCTGAAACAAATTTCATTTTTGATTTAAAATCTCGGACATATTTTTTATTTTTATGATTTTCTGGAGGAATAAAACCAAGTCCTTTCTTTTTGAAATTACCGTTATGGTTTGGCTTCTTTTGAAAACCAGAACCAGAACCGTAACCTTTTTTCTTGTTTAATCTTCGTTGAACTCTTGAAGTGTATTTTTTAGGTTTTTCAGTAAGATTTACATCTTTTATTTCAGAAATATTGATTTCTGTTAGTTTGAAAACCTTTTTGATCTTGTCAAAATTAACACTTCTTATTGGAAATTCCTCATCAGAATATAATTTGTCTGAATCAATCAATGTATATGCCACTTTGATTGCTTCGTCATTCAAATTAGATTTTGATAACAGGAATTCTTTATTGTAAACCCGTTTAACCGACGACTTTGAACTGTTGCGGACGAACTCGAACTTTTGACTGACGAACTTGAACACCCAGACTCGGACTTTGAATCAGACTTTATCTCCGACTCCTCATCTGTATCCAACACCTGATCGACCACCTTTTTTATTAACTTGGACTCTTGATCAGTGTCAGACGATGTAAAAACGACATCAATGTTTTCTGGTAATTCATCGGTTATGTCGGACTTTAACTTTATATTTACCGCTTTTTTTACTTGCTCCTCATTCGGTTTTCTAGGCGAATACCCTTCCCAAATCGGAGGTAGACACTTGTTATAACTAACGCACTGTTTCTTACCAGTATCCTTCTTCTTTGGCTTCTCATCATCTTTAAAAACTTCAAAACCTGCAACAGTTGGATAAATACGATCAATAAGATAATCAGAACTAGAATAACTCTGTAATAATCATCTGATTCTCTCATTCTCAATCTTCTCAGTCTCCAACTCTTTCTGCAGCTTTGCACATTCTTCGATGTAGTGATTTATCGCTTTCTGTTTTGTCATCATCACAGAATTCATCATGGTCAATGCATCTTCTGTGACACCTGTGTCACTTCAACCATCAAACAAATACCAAACCAATGAAATATTGTATTTCATACTTGGGATTTGTCTAAATATGTGTATCATTTGCACATATCAACTCTTGTTCGATTTCGGGCTCTAAATCGCTTTCTGGAAGGTTATACAGGCACTGATGCGTAAATATAACCAGTTTAATGCAAAAAACACTCCAGAATGGTGACATAGGATTAACATACCTTAAATAACCTTTACATAACTTAGAAATAAGTTTTGGAAGGTTTGGTGTGCTGAAATCAAGTTTATTCGCTTACAGGGACTAAATTCGACAAACTGCGAAAGTATGTCAATTTGTACTATAACGGACATTTCAAAACTTGATCATAAGTTAAACACACCCTAAATATTCTTTACATAGCTTAGAAATAGGCTTTCAGGGGTTCGGTGTGCTAAAATAAACTTTATGCTCATTCAGGGACTAAAAGCGTCAAAAAGTACATAAGTTTGCATTTTCGCGCATAACTTACGTTCTGAATACATCCGGACATCCAAAAATTTATGTAAGCACTAAAATATTTTATTTTAGTGTTTGGAAAAAGAAAAATCCATTCGTCGCGCAATTTGGATCGTTTTTCACGCTTATGCGCATTCTGTCGTAATTAAGCAAACATCGCGATCATACGACCAAACGAACCAACATCCGGCATATTTTTGATCATGTTTCATGTCCACAATGTTTAGACATCATTTTAGGGCCTTAAAGTTGGCTTAACGGGCCTTAGAAGTGTCGGAAATGGCTTTAAACACCAACAGGGACTGAAACTGTCATTAGGCAAACTTGTTTCTGAACTGTAACTCCCAGGCGGCCGGCGTAAGATTCTGAACATGTTTACGCGGCCCGCGTGGCCCTCTCAGATTTTCAAAAATCTATTTTTCCAGCTGTTAACAGCTGTTATACTCTTGTAACCCACTTGCAAATGGTTTTTGGCAAACAAGGGGCTTAATCTGTGGGCTCTAATGGTTTTGTAAAACAATGGGCCAAAGTGGAGGGTCTAGATCAAAGCTTGTTTCCCGATAAACGATCCTAACGGTTCTAGCTTTCCTATATAAACCCCACCCCATTTGTTGCAACTCACAATTTGAATCTGATTCATGCTCTCTAAGTGGAAGTATATGCTTCCTACCTGAGAGAGAATCGGATCAAATACTTGCGGGGACCCTTTGTAAGTTTTCCTTCGTTCTTTCATGCGTTTTTAGCTCGAAAGTCAAACTGCGTTTAACTTTCTGCATTGACCAGTTTATGGTCAATGCGAAGTTCGTTTGAACTTCATAACGTGAGCGTAATCACGATTGTTATAGTCCCTAGTAACTATACCTACTGATTACCACGTTATCTAGGCTCAGTGACGAGTCGTAGTTTCGGCCAAAATACGTGTTCTTGCGTATTTTGTAACCAAACTACTCTAGGGTATCAAAACCGTTTGTTTTGATATCAAAACCTGTTTTCTAACTTGACTAAAGATGTTCTAGCATGTTTAGCTCGTCACTTTTAGATTTGTGCTTGTCTAGGGTCGTAAAGGTAAGCGATCTAATCAATCTCTTATACTTTCGAACCCGACCCATTTGGTCGATCATTAGGATCCAACCAAACACTTTAGGTGACCATAATTGTATAGGGAATAACCTTCCAAGGTTATACCTTATGGTCACGTCGTTTAAGTAGTTGTATGATAAGTAGTTCTTATGCCTTAGGTAAATTACCAAAATACCCTTTTCGCACCAAAATTCATTTTAAGCCTAGGTAACATAACTTTTGACATCTAAACTGATTTAGCAACAATATTAAACATGTTAAGGCATATCTTTCTTGTCATAGGGCCAGTTAAGCGGTCCGAACGCGTTTTACGCGAACGACGCGTTAAAGTAGCATAAGTTACATAAACGGGTCGTAATGGGTCGTCAGCACTTAGGTTAGGTTTCATTTTAGTACGAGGGCCTTGTTAAACCATATCATATGAGTTCCAATACTCATTTGGTTTACGAAACCTCATACTATCCAATCTCCCGATTTAGGTCCGGTTATTTATTTAGTTATCTATATTAGGTGTCGTTTGATTTCCGTGATCCCTCTAGCTTTGCTTGGTTGTTGTTCAAGACTTCTAAGCACCCTCAAGTGAGTACATAGACCCCTCTTTTACTGTTTTTCAAACATTTTGGGGTGAAACACATGTGCCTACTTGTTATTTTCATGATTTCCATGCTTTCATATTGTATACTTGCTATATTCATTAGTACATTATTAGTACATGATTTCATTGTGTTTTTGCTATGTATGTCCTTTGTAGCATACTTAGTACATCGTTTTATATGACATTTAATGCTATGTATGTTCATCATGCTTAGTACATTTGTTTTACATTGCATCTCTGTTGCATATGTTCTCGTAACATATGGACACATTGTTTTACATCTCTACCTTGTATGTTTACTTACCATACTAGGTACATTATTTTCATCACATACTTACATTTTGATATGACATTTGGTTTGTTTAAATGGGACTTATATACATTCATTAACATTAGCTACGCCGCTCGTTAGTAGGTAATGATACCATAGGAATTGACAACTCCCGTTCCTGACATCCTAGGTATGTTTGGATGGAAGGAATGACCGAATTTGATAAAACATAACACAGATAGTCCTTTAATTTGTTTAAGGGTTTATCACCACAGTCACAAGGCTTGAATGTATGCATTTTCACATTACCGCATAAATGTTTATATTCAGTATAGCATGCATTTCCACAAGACATAACGTTGATTTAAACCACGTTTTACTTATATACATTGTTTTGTGCATTTTTATCTATGGCTCAGCAGATATATATAAATATACATATATATTTCACTTGCCATACATGACATTTTGTTTACACATTTCATAATTGACATTTGACATAGACATTTTGATATTGATATACATATTTCATAGACTACATTTTGACATAAACATTTTGACATGGTTTACACAAAGACATTTGACAAATGGTTTAGACATGGGCAATTTACATTGGTGGTTTGTTTGGGTAAAGTGATTTAAGTAATGAGGCATGTGTAATATGATACAAGCATGGTGGATACGCCACTGGTACTTCCTATATATAAGTGCTTGTATGGTATTACATATCGTATCGTTATTTAAATCATTTCAATTTAGACATATAACATTTTATACAAATAACATATTTTTCGCAAGACATTGTTTTACAAACAACTTATTTTATACACAAACTCGTTTCACATGGTTATTCATTTAACCTTACATTATTCTTTTACATATCATCTACTTTATTATCACTTTTCAAATGATTTATAATACAAAACATTTTACAAGGATCATGACTGGCTTTTGTTAAACAACTTTTTCTAAACTTATAAGTCATGAATCCTATTTTCACAAAACCTATGTATCTCACAGGCATTTTTATGCTGACGTACCTATTTTCACATGTGTTTCAGGAGATGATGCATAGGATTGATCAAGATACACATAGGCGGACTTGGGCCTTAGTGACAATAAAAGATGCAAGACTAGTTAATTATGTTAAACTTCTTTGTTTGGTTAGACATTGTACTCAGTTAATCAATAAAACAAAATTTCAAATTTCCATGTGTTATGAAACAATGATTATGTTACAACACTCCCCGACGTTTCCGCCAAGATTTGTTGTTTTATGTGGTCGGGGTGTGACAGAAAAGTTGGTATCAGAGCTCATGGTTATAGGGAATTAGGTTATTAGTAATGCTTTGACCTAGTCTATAACCTTCCTAGGACCCTAACGCGAGTTTACTTGCGTTTAGTCATAAAACAATACCGTCACCTATCCTTAGGCGACAACCACAATAAGAGCACAAAATTCAAAACCGCTTTGAAAATCAATCATCTGTTCTAGTATGATTTATTGTAAGGTTTTGAACCTTCAAAGTTTTTAAAATCTCGTCAAAGTTTGGGTCTTTTAATGTGAACACGTGCAAACTGGAAGGGTGAATGCCTGTACTCTGAGTTTTCTGTCTAAGGCTAGAGTGTTCGTACAAATCTGCAGAATCGGACCAGTCACTCTTACCTGGGAACTCTAGGGGTGAGTGTTCACTTATAGGCGAGCATGTCTTCGGTAACACATTAATATGACCAGTTTACTTTGATTAGTCACCGTCTCATTTGTTTGCCTTAGGTAACAAACAAATGATCGCAATTTTATGCGTTGCCATTTTGTTTTGATTTTCCGATAACATTTCATTTGTTTCTTCCTATGTCTTTCATTTCCTTCTAGAATGTCTCTTCCTCTCAGCAACGGTCAAATGTCCGAGCAAACAGCCAAATTTGCTCAGCAAATAGGCGAAGTGATTCTGAAGACGGTGGATTTAGGCATTGCCATGTCTCGTCTCAACAATGAAGCCACTCAAGAGTCACCAAAGGAAGCAGAAGTCAAGCCTGCACCAAAATCAAGGAAGCGTAAGGCTTCAAGAAAACCTGCAGCAGTTACACCTAATCAAGCGGGACCTAGCCAAGTGGCAAGGCTACCAGCTAGGAAGCCGTACTTTGGAACTGCCCCATGGTGCAAACGATGCAACCGTCATCATTCAAACCTCATACCCTGCTTCAAATGTACCTACTGTGGACGGCGGGGACATTTGGTTAACATATGCCGCTTTTCTATCCAAAACAAAGCTGTTATAAGCCTTGCTGCTGCTCAACCTCCTGCTAGGAAACCTTATGCCGGTACTGCACTGATGTGCAACAAGTGTAATGCACCTCACCGAGCTTACTTGCAGTGTCGTCTGTGTGCATCATGTGGACGACTCGGTCACCTGGCAAATGCTTGTCAATTCAACCCAATCCAAGCTGGTCCAAACCAACCCTAAGTCAACCCTGCTCCAGCTCGTTTACCATCTGGTACTTGGTACAACTACGGCGAGATGAGCTATTTCAGGAACAAGTGAACAAAGATTGTCAATGCAAATCTGACCCATGGATGAGCATTTGGCTGAGTATAAGATGTTGCTGTTTTAATCTTATGCTTTTGTTTCTTTTTTTTTCTTGTAATGTGAAACAATCAGTTTTGTTTATAAATAAATCGTTGATCACAAATTCTGATATACAAGTGTAGTTACATGTGTGTATGGCATTTCCCTATAATACCTACATTAAGGAACTATGTTCCTTACAAACTACTCTTGTGAATATTTTCCATTCTTGTGTTTACTCATGATTCCCTTAGAAAATTCTAAGCACTCGTTTCATTCTAAGATACGAAGTACAGAAAATAAAGTGACATTATGAGTAATCATGCTTCTGCACATCTGTTCCTTTGAATCCTTGGTTAGATAACTAAGGTTATTTTCAAATCTCATACCCATTACGTTTTGATTTTTCAACATACATAGTATGAGTAATTCAAAAACAACCTTCATGATTTCAAAACATTTCATATAGTCTGAAAACAATTTTTCAAATGCATCGTCTATATTTCAAAAACAACCTTCATGATTTCAAAACATTTCATATAGTCTGAAAACAATTTTTCAAATGCATCGTCTATATTTCAAAAACAACCTTCATGATTTCAAAACATTTCATATAGTCTGAAAACAATTTTTCAAAAAAAAAACAGTGTCTATGTTTTAAAAAAAAAAAACGATCTCCATGATTTCAAAAACATTGTCTATATTTTCAAAAACGACCTTCATGATTTCAAAATGTTATTAATACAGTATAATTACTTATATCAAGTGCATGATTTCAAAAGCATCAATCATGTTTTCAAAAACCTTATACATAATTTCAAAATTCATCTCGCATGATTTTAAAACATTTTTATAAATATACTTACCTAATACACCTACTTTATGATTTCAAAAGTATTATATATAAGGTTTCAAAAACATTAAACACATTTTTAAAAGAAACCCCATGCATAGTTTTCAAAATATTTTCCTCATACATTGACTTAACCTTCAAATTCTGCTTCATATGTCGCCTTGGCATATCTCGCATCCCAACTTCATAAGCATTTTTACTTCATGTTTTGACTTAAGCACATCCAGTGCAAGGTTTCAAAACATCTTCAACTTCTAAAATCCATATGGAATCTTTTTATCTTCACAATTAGACCCTTGTGGATGATTATCATTCAAATCAGAGTCCTTAATTGGATTCCTTGTGTACTTTAATTCGAACATTTCGGTTCCTTATAATCGAAATCGAATTTTCTCTTTAAGATCTTTCTATCTTCATAGTTAGATTCTTGATAATGTTTAAAGTACCAAATGAAATCCACGGAATGGATTCCTAGTGTGCTTTAAATGCATGTGTGCTATTAACAAAAACAAATTAACTAAATGATAACAAATCAAGTTAAACAATTTTGTGGTTATGTGACTATGTGTTTATGCATTATGTGTTTTCTTTTATGCATTTTTGTGTTTTTGTATACTCTGGATATTCGTTATCCAAATCCTCGTAGAATCTTTCATATCTTCATATGAGGAATTCGTAGAAGGATATTCAAAAAGGTACTACCTTAAATCCTTATTGGGCTTCTACGTGATAGTCAAGACCCTTGGATTATATAGTACCACTCCATGATTCATAAGAGACCCTTTTAGTGGTCTAGTAAAAAAAGATTGATTTAAAATCTGGTTAAGAATGACATATGGTGATATAGCTGAACAGACTCCTTGGTAGTCTATTTAAATCATTTATTGATCTAATTAAAAAGGACCCTATGGTGGTCGAGTCACAATTATCACAGGCTCGTTCATTATTTTCTTCCCCTACACATTATAAGAAGCACTACGTGACTATGCAAGGAATGACATAATTATGGATGCATACATAATTACGAAGTTCAGTGCATGGAAACCACG
This sequence comes from Helianthus tuberosus, assembly GCA_030545235.1. Taxonomy (NCBI): domain Eukaryota; kingdom Viridiplantae; phylum Streptophyta; class Magnoliopsida; order Asterales; family Asteraceae; genus Helianthus; species Helianthus tuberosus. Next base: position 107,913,754 of record CM060412.1, on the reverse strand, counting down.
GTAAGACTTATTATGTGTAAGAACCGATAGTGACAACCATAACGAAATGTGAACAATGTAATAGAGGTACGATGGACGCACCAATAACGCTTTATATACTTGTATCTAAGTGTCCCTCTCACATTGAAAGAATGATGTTATTGTAAAGTTACTAGAAGTTCAGGATTTTAACCAGTGTTGTTTGATCTTTTCAACTTCATGTTTCAAACTCTCACAAGTTTCCTCTAAATAAATTTCGGGACGAAATTTCCTGAAGTAGGGGAGACTGTGACACCTGTGTCACTTCAACCATCAAACAAATACCAAACCAATGAAATATTGTATTTCATACCTGGGATTTGTCTAAATATGTGTATCATTTGCACATATCAACTCTTGTTTGATTTCGGGCTCTAAATCGCTTTCTGGAAGGTTATACGTGCACTGATGCGTAAATATAACCAGTTTAATGCAAAAAACACTCCAGAATAGTGACATAGGCTTAACATACCTTAAATAACCTTTACATAACTTATAAATAAGTTTTGGAAGGTTTGGTGTGCTGAAATCAAGTTTATTCGCTTACAGGGACTAAATTCGACAAACTGCGAAAGTATGTCAATTTTTACTATAACGGACATTTCGGAACTTGATCATAAGTTAAATACACCCTAAATATCCTTTACATAGCTTAGAAATAGGCTTTAAGGGGTTCGATGTGCTAAAATAAACTTTATGCTCATTCAGGGACTAAAAGCGTCAAAAAGTGCATAAGTTTGCATTTTCGAGCATAACTTACGTTCTGAATACATCCGGACATCCAAAAATTTATGTAAGCACTAAAATATTTTATTTTAGTGTTTGGCATAAGAAAAATCCATTCGTCGCGCAATTTGGATCGTTTTTCACGCTTATGCGCATTCCGTCGTAATTAAGCAAACATCGCGATCATACGACCAAACGAACCGACATCCGGCATATTTTTGAGAATGTTTCATGTCCAAAATGTTTAGACATCATTTTAGGGCCTTAAATTTGGCTTAACGGGCCTTAGAAGTGTTGGAAATGGCTTTAAACACCAATAGGGACTGAAACTGTCATTATGCTAACTTATTTCTGAACTGTATCTCCCAGGCAGCCCGTGTAAGATTCTGTACATGTTTACGCGGCCCGCGTGGCCCTCCCAAATTTGCAAAAATCTGTTTTTCCAGCTGTTAACAGCAGTTATACTCTTGTAACCCACTTGCAAATGGTTTTTGGCAAACAAGGGGCTTAATCTATGGGCTCTAATGGTTTTGTAAAACAATGGGCCCAAGTGGAGGGTCTAGATCAAAGCTCGTTTCCCGATAGACGATCCTAACGGTTCTAGCTTTCCTATATAAACCCCACCCCATTTGTTGCAACTCACAATTTGAATCTGATTCATGCTCTCTAAGTGGAAGTATATGCTTCCTACCTGAGAGAGAACTGGATCAAATACTTGCGGGGACCCTTTGTAAGTGTTCCTTTGTTCTTTTATGCGTTTTTAGCTCGAAAGTCAAACTGCGTTTGACTTTCTGCATTGACCATTTTATGGTCAATGCGAAGTTCGTTTGAACTTCATAACGTGAGCATAATCACGATGGTTATAGTCCCTAGTAACTATACCTACTGATTACCACGTTATCTAGGCTCAGTGACGAGTCGTAGTTTCAGCCAAAATATGTGTTCTTGTGTATTTTATAACCAAACTACTCTAGGGTATCAAAACCGTTTGTTTTGATATCAAAACTTGTTTTCTAACTTGACTAAACATGTTCTAGCATGTTTAGCTTGTCACTTTTATATTTGTGCTTGTCTAGGGTCGTAAAGGTAAGCGATCTAATCAATCGCTTATACTTTTGAACCCGACCCATTTGGTCGATCATTAGGATCCAACCAAACACTTTAGGTGACCATAATTGTATAGGGAATAACCTTCTGAGGTTATACCTTATGGTCACGTCGTTTAAGTAGTTGTATGATAAGTAGTTCTTATGCCTTAGGTAAATTACCAAAATACCCTTTTCGCACCAAAATTCATTTTAAGCCTATGTAACATAACTTTTAACATCTAAACTGATTTAGCAACAATATTAAACATGTTAAGGCATATCTTACTTGTCATAGGGCTAGTTAAGCGGTCCGAACGCGTTTTACGCGAACGATGCGTTAAAGTAGCATAAGCTACCTAAACGGATCGTAATGGGTCGTAAGCACTTAGGTTAGGTTTCATTTTAGTACGAGGGCCTTGTTAAACCATATCATATGAGTTCCAATACTCATTTGGTTTACGAAACCTCATACTATCCAATCTCCCGATTTAGGTCCGGTTATTTATGTAGTTATCTATATTAGGTGTCGTTTGATTTCCGTGATCCCTCTAGCTTTGCTTGGTTGTTGTTCAAGACTTCTAAGCACCCTCAAGTGAGTACATAGACCCCTCTTTTACTGTTTTTCAAACATTTTGGGGGTGAAACACATGTGCCTACTTGTTATTTTCATGCTTTCCATGCTTTCATATTGTATACTTGCTATATTCATTAGTACATTATTAGTACATGATTTCATTGTGTTTTTGCTATGTATGTCCTTTGTAGCATACTTAGTACATCGTTTTATATGACATTTAATGCTATGTATGTTCATCATACTTAGTACATTTGTTTTACATTGCATCTCTGTTGCATATGTTCTCGTAACATATGGACACATTGTTTTACATCTCTACCTTGTATGTTTACTTAGCATACTAGGTACATTATTTTCATCACATGCTTACATTTTGATATGACATTTGGTTTGTTTAAATGGGACTTATATACATTCATTAACATTAGCTACGCCGCTCGATAGTAGGTAATGGTACCATAGGAATTGACAACTCCCGTTCCAGACATCCTAGGTATGTTTGGATGGAAGGAATGACCGAATTCGATAAAACATAACACAGATAGTCCTTTAATTTGTTTAAGGGTTTATCACCACAGTCACAAGGCTTGAATGTATGCATTTTCACATTACCGCATAAATGTTTATATTCAGTATAGCATGCATTTCCACAAGACATAACGTTGATTTAAACCACGTTTTACTTCAATACATTGTTTTGTGCATTTTTATCTATGTCTCAGTAGATATATATAAATATACATATATATTTCACTTGCCATACATGACATTTTGTTTACACATTTCATAATTGACATTTGACATAGACATTTTGATATTGATATACATATTTCATAGACTACATTTTGACATAAACATTTTGACATGGTTTACACAAAGACATTTGACAAATGGTTTAGACATGGGAAATTTACATTGGTGGTTTGTTTGGGTAAAGTGATTTATGTAATGAGGCGTGTGTAATATGATACAAGCATGGTGGATACACCGCTGGTACTTCCTATATATAAGTGCTTGTATGGTATTACATATCGTAGCGTTATTTAAATCATTTCAATTTAGACATATAACATTTTATACAAATAACATATTTTTCACAAGACATTGTTTTACAAACAACTTATTTTATACACAAACTCGTTTTACATGGTTATTCATTTAACCTTACATTATTCTTTTACATATCATCTACTTTATTATCACTTTTCAAATGATTTATAATACAAAACATTTTACAAGGATCATGACTGGCTTTTGTTAAACAACTTTTTCTAAACTTATAAGTCATGAATCCTATTTTCACAAAACCTATGTATCTCACAGGCATTTTTATGCTGACGTACCTATTTTCACATGTGTTTCAGGAGATGATGCATAGGATTGATCAAGATACACATAGGCGGACTTGGGCCTTAGTGACAATAAAAGATGCAAGACTAGTTAATTATGTTAAACTTCTTTGTTTGTTTAGACATTGTACTCAGTTAATCAATAAAACAAAATTTCAAATTTCCATGTGTTATGAAACAATGATTCTGCTACAACACTCCCCGACGTTTCCGCCAAGATTTGTTGTTTTATGTGGTCGGGGTGTGACATCTTCTCTTTCAGAATTAGTCTTTTGAAGACCAGTTACTATTCTATTTAGCACATCATAAGATTCTTTCACGTAGTTGAGATTGAACAATAATTGTTTTTTCATCTTTTCAAGCTCAACCAATTTTTCATCTTTTTTTGCACACTGCTTGCAAGATTCCAAACACTTTGAGCAAGGCTTGATGACTTCCACAATCTTTTCAACTTCGATGACCTTCTCAACCTCAATCTCTGGTTCAACTTCAGTCGCCTTCTTAGCTTTAACTTCTTCTTTTTGAACAGTCTCTTCTTCTTTAGCAACACTTTCACTCTTCATTTTCTTTTGATCTGTTGCTGCATGTCTTTCCTTCAGCTTCTCCAAGCGATCTGCAAAATAGAAATGAAAACTTTCAGGAGATAGATGAGCTTTTGCAACATTAATATGTCTTTCTTCCTCATCATCACCACTGTCATCAGTTGGTGATTGATCAAAATCTATCTCTTTTTCAATACTATCATCTGAAGAACTAGAATCAGAAGGTGTTTGATCAAAATCTAATATCTTTTCAGAACCATCATCTGAAGAACCAGAATCAGATGATGTTTGATAAACATCAGTTGCTTGTTCTGAGCTTTCATCGGATAAAACAGATTCTTCTTCTTGATTCTTCTCATGAACACCAATCGCTTTCATCCATTCGGTAAACAAATCAGGTTCTTGAACTATCGTTGCAATGAAAGCTTTAAAATTCCCATTCTCATCCGCAAACTGATCCCAGCTGAACCCTTCAGGTAACTTTTCATCATCTTGATTTATTAAACATGCTTTACTGTCAGCTGATATATATTTTTTCCAACTGAAACCTGGAGCAATTTTCTCATCTTCTTGATTAAAAATGCCAGAATAAGCTTTCTTATTTGCATCTTCAATCATTTTTCCATGAGCAGTTTGTGCTTCTTTTTGTTGATATGGTTGGTGAGCAACTTGGTGATATATGGCTTTCCGATAATAGTCATCTTTTCCAAATGGATTCCTTGCTCCACTAGCTTCCAGATTTTTGCATTCTCTTTTGAAATGACCTTTCTCCCTGCATCGAAAACAAGTAACTTTAGATTTATCAAAACCCAAAGTAGACACATGTGCATCCAGAAAATAATTTCTCCCTGTGATCATTTTAAACTTTTCTGTTCTCCTCAAGACACTAGCTAGACACCATTTGATGTCCATGAGCTCCATCTCTTCAGCATCTATCTGATCGTAATCCTCTTTGGTCAGCATAGGATTTTCGATCCTCCCTGCAACCAAACCTTCATAGGATTGTAGCACAGTTGCAAGTAACGCCATGTGATCTTTTGCAATTTCTTCAGAAAAACTTTGACCATATGGAAGATTCAATGCAATGTTGCACTGTATCACACATCCGTTTCCACTTTTTGAACTTTGAGAATGAAAGCTTGATGTTGAACTTTTTGGATTAACACTTGGAAATGAAGAGAATCCACTGCTACTGTTTGGACTTTGTTCAACACTTTCTGATGAGTTTCCAGCACTAAAAGCAATTTGAATTTTCGGACTCTTTTCAATCTCTTGAACATTTCCTTTGTAGTACATTTTCACATCTTGTTGATTACTTGGATTATTCATCCTTGCAATCTTTTGTTGTTCAAGATCTTGACCTTCAATCTTCTCGATAAACTGAGAAATCGTCAAACCATCATAAACTCCGGTGTTCTTTAAGATCATCAAAAATGTACCCCACTCATTCTGAGGTAATGCATCAGCTAATTTGTCGACCCACTCCTCTCGTTCTTTGGTTATACTTAGCAATGACATAGAATGCACTAAGTGGCAATATCTTTCAATCAGTTTCTTTGTATCTTCCCCTGGCAGACTTATGAATAAATCAAATTCTTTCTTAAGCAATGCCTTTTTACTTTTTATCATCTTCTCACTACCCTCAAACTTGATTTTAAGAGCATCCCAAATTGATTTTGAAGTTTTGTCATGTTGAAGCAATATAAAGATGTCTTCTTTAATAGCTTGCTAAAGTAGACTAATCATCATCTTTTCAGCTCTGTACATATCTCGTTCTTTGTCATTGAATTCAGAGATTTCTTTCTTAACTTGTAAATCAGTACGTGGTAGAACATACTTCTTCAAAATACACTCCCAAGATCTCAAGTGATTGGCTTGAACCCAGTTCTCAAACCGATCTTTCCAACCGTAATACTCCTCAATGCTCATTAGCTTCGGGGGTTTTTGTGTAGTTCCGGTTTCATTTTCCAAATTCATGTTTTGAGCAATGGTAGCCGGAGTAGTCGGGGATGTTGCAAATGCGTTATAAAATTCTTTACTCATGATTCGGTAAACTTTTTCACACAACTGTCACTTTCAAGCGAAATACCTGCACAACAACTTCAAGCGAAATTAGGATTTTCAAACAAAATGTCAACTCAAGCGAAATAACTGTTTGAAGCGAAATAAGATTTGCACTTTCAAGCGACACACCTATTCAAGCGAAAACAGATATTTACGTTCAAACGGAATAAGAACCTTGGTCCATTTTTGTCACTTTTAAGCTGAATTTTGATCTAATTTTCTCAAGGGTTTGTTAAAACACTGTTTCGCTTATGTTGTGAAAAATTCAGGCCATTTTAACCGTGAAAAGTTGTTCAATTGATAAAAGAAGGTGTAGAAGTAAGAAAACTAGATGAAATCAAGCTGAAATCTGCAGAACTCCTCCTCCTGAGCTCTGATACCACTTGTTAGGATCGTGTGCGGACCCGGAATGAGTCGATCAGAGGTGTTCTACTCAAAATGAAAGGTGGAATCAAACATAATGAGTTGAATTCAGCAAGATATCACTTTAAACTATCTTGTATATTGATTCTGATACGATTACAGATCTGAAGACACTTCGACAGAGCTTCGCCGTCGGAAACACTCAACCTAATTCCGCTCCAAATGAACCTACCTATCACCTATTTATAGATCTCCTGATTTCGCTTGAAACATACTCAAGCGAAACCTCATACAAGCAAAATCACAAACAATATATTCAAGCGAAATCACATGGTCCAAGCGAAATCACATGCTTCGAGCGAAATCAGCCATTTAACTTGTTTTCTCAAACTTCGTGCCATGAGCAATGCAAGACTCGATACAAGACGAAGTCGACAGACGCATGCACCAACAAAGTAGTTTTGTACGAAACGGATGACCACGATTAGCACAAGCTACAAGTTTGTACCGACACCACAAGGTGTCATAATGACATAATTCAGTAATAGCGGTGACAGAACAAGTTCACCGTGTTTGAAATCAAATGAAAGTGAAATGAAGCAAACCTGAATATTTGATTCAAATGACATCGTAGGATTTTGAATATAGAACACCAAAGAACTACTGTTTCCTGATCGAAAATGAAAAGCAATGAATACTGCAAGGCATTCGATTGATAATGAAAGAACCGTTAGGAGGTACACTAGAATATAAAATGAATTTATGTACATTGTCTTAACACACGATTGTGTTAAGACTGCTTTAATCATGATAAAACAGAACGGATTTAGAGCAAGACAATAATTAAACAATTAAATCCGTGTATGAGATGCGTGAACGAGATTAGCGCAAGCTTCAATTTTGTGAAAGCATCACCACAAGGTGTTGGAATCAACAGACGACCTAAAGGAGCCGTAGACCAAACAAGTCTACTACGACTCAGAACAAATGAAAGGCTTGCAAAAATGAATTTGAATATGATGCTCTCAATACATCATATGGTGTCTTTAATTGAATATGCGAAATGGACAAGTTCAAGCAATTGAACTTGGTTTCAGCGCGATCCGTCAATAAATACATGTATCGATCAGGAAGTTTCGGCAATGTTACAAAGACGAACCATGTATGTAACTCGAAGGAAAAGAAATTTCAAGAAAGTGTGTTGACTTGATAACAAAGGAGCCAACCATTACAATAATGTGGGTCATTCGAATCACAGTTCAATAATTGGATTTAGCGAAGTAATATTTGAACCTTGATGAAACGCTTATTCAAAACGAGACCACATGCGTAACAAACGATGCATGCGTAACTGATGAATTTTCAAGAAATGAAGCAATGAGTAGTCACTATAATGAAAGAAATGATCGTGATACAAGGACCATTAAGAGGAATAGGGCTGTAAAGATCTACTCGCTAGATGCAAAAGTGGAAATTTCAATATAAGAATTTCTAGTATTTCACCTGTTCGGTTACTAAAATGGCATACATGACATAATAATGGTGTTTGCCCGAGTTAATAGACGTGGTTTTTACGAGATAATCTCTAATGGACTTTGACATAAGTCCCCGAAGGTCCTAGTACATGTTTCCTAGATTTTCAAAGTTTTGTATTCTGTGTATAACTGTTTTGTGCACCGTGTAGAAAACACAGTATTAGCGTATGTTTAAAACAAATTGTTGACTCACTGCACTTTGGTATACTTTCTTCCTAAATCCTCAGCTGGCGATAACATGATCGAAGATCAATCTTGGTATAGTAATTTGATCCCTGAAGTTGATCGAATAGATCATCAATCCTTGGCAGAGGATACCAATTCTTGATGGTTAGCTTGCTAAGCTCTCGGCAGTCCATGCACATTCGAAAACTACCGCCTTTCTTCTTGATAAATAGAACTGGAGCTCCCCCAAGGCGAGAAGCTTGGTCCTATAAATCCCTTATCTAGCAGCTCCTGAAGCTGTGCTGACGAATCTATTGCATCTCTGAGAGCGCAAGTTGGTGAGGTGCCTTGGCTACAGGCGCGACGCCTGGAACCAGGTCAACGTGGGATTCGACTTGTCATTGAGGAGGTAATCCTGACAAGTCTTCAGGATATTCCCTTACTACAGGGATATCTCCGAGCTTTGGTTCTTCGGCCTCTTTGTCCACGACATTAGTTAAAAAGGCAACACATCCTTTACGCAAAAACTTCCATGTCTTCGAACAACTTATGATCCGTAGAGGCGTATCCTACTTCTCCCCGTGTATCACAATCATCTCTTCATTCGCCATCGGGGTGCGGATAACCTTCTCATGGCATACAATTCTGCACAATTACTTGACAGCCAATCCATCCCGACTGTGATGTCGAAGCTTCCCAGCCCAACTGGCAGAAGATCTATTAAAAACTCATGCTCTCGAAGCTCTATAACACAGCCTCTAATCACTCCTTTGGCTTCTACTAGCTTCCCATTAGCTAGTTTTATCGAATACGGGATATCTAACCTACCCGCTACTAAACCAAGTATATTCTTAAACTCTAGAGATATGAAGCTAAAATCGGCACCAATATCAAACATCACAGATGCATACGTTGACTAATAGGGGACGTACTGATAACCACGTTTGGATCCTAGCGTGCTTCCCTAGCTTCGATGTTGAGCACACTTCCACGTGCCTGATTGTTTTTAGGGCAATATTTCCTGAAATGCCCTTTGTCTCCACAGTTAAAGCAACCTTGACCACATCCTTGATCATCACCATTTCTGCCTTGATAGTTGCTGTTTTCGTTGTTTCCTCCGCGATTTCCGCTACCATCTTGACCTCCATTTCCACGTTCAGTACCTTGCCTACACGTCTCCTTGACATGCCCCACCTTGCCATAGTTATCACATTTTCCATATTTACATCGCCCGATATGATGACGTCGATAATTGTCGCACTTAGGTAGGATACCCATGTACTCTTTTCCCTTTTTGGCATTGTTGTTGTTTTTCGCCCGAGTACCCTTCTTGAAATTTGCAAAATTTCTCTTGTTATCTCCAGATAGCTCCACATGAGTCTCCTTCTTCTCTTCAGAGATTGAAAATTTTCCCAGTCTAACCACTTCTTCAGTGAGCTCCACACTTAAGTCAATAGCATCGGTAATTGTTGGAGGTTTAAATGCTGTCACCATGCTTAGAATCTGAGGTGCCATCCCCAGATGAAGCGTTCGATCCTCTTAAACTCTGGCTCCACCAAGTAAGGAACCACCCTAGATAAATCATGAAACCTTTGCACATACTCAGCTATCTTTGAACCTTCCATTTTCAAGTTCCAGAATTCAGTTTCCAACCTCTGGATTTCTGCCCTAGAACAATACTTATTAGGCATCAGCTCTTTTAGTTCGTCCCATGTCAAAGCATACGCAGACGTCTCACCCAACGTCTAAACCTGAAGGTTCCACCATGACAGAGCCCCATCTAGAAACAGTCCAGATATATGCGTGACTTGTTGCTCTAGAGTACATTTGCTCAATTTCAAAATAGAATCCGTCTTCTCAACCCAGCGCACGAAGGCTACGGCACCCCCAGTGCCGTCAAAATTCAGGGGCTTGCAGCCCAAGAACTGCTTGTAGGTGCAGCCTGTGACACCTGTGTCACTAAGACCATCATAAAAATACCAAACCAATGAGATATTTCATACTTGGGATTTGTATAAATATGTGTATCGGTTGCACATATCAAATCTTGTTCGATTTCGAGCTTTAAATCGCTTTCTAGAAGGTTATACGCGATCTAATGCGTAAATATAACCAGTTTAATGCAACAAACACTCCAGAATAGTTAAATAGGCTTAAAATACCTTAAATAACCTTTACATAACTTAGAAATAAGTTTTGGAAGGTTTGGTGTGGCAAAATCAAGTTTATTCACTCACAGGGACTATTTGCGTCAACTTGCAAAAGTCTGTCATTTCGCAAGGCAACGTACAGTCCAGAACATGATCATAAGCTAAACATACCATAAATAACCTAAACATAGCTTATAAATAAGCTTTGAGTGGTTCGGTGTGTGAAAATATGCTTATTTGATCTTACAAGGGCTAAAAGTGTCAAAAACGGCGTAAGTTTGCATTTTCGTGCATATCTTACGTTCTGACCACATCTGGACATCCAAAATTCTTGTACACACTAAAATATTTTTATTTTAGTGATTGGCATGCAAAAATACCATTCGTCGCTTAATTTGGTTCGTTTTCGCGTCCGTTTGAGTTTCGTCGTAATTTAACGAACAACGCGACCGTACGACCAAACGAGCCTTCATCCGAGATGTTTTTTGAGCACATTTTGAGTCCACTAAACTTTATTGACCTTATAGAGCCTTGAAAATGGCTTAACGGGGGTCAAAAGGGGCTGAAATGGGCCTAAAACAAGTGCAGGGACCTAAACTGCCAAATCTGAAACATTTGCTGATCTGGGGAGTCCAGGCGGGGCGCGTAAGGTTCCTCCTCACCCTTACACGGGCCGTGTGAGGTGCCAAGTGACCAGAAATTGATTTTCAGCAATCTGTTGCTAAATCAGGGGCTGTTTATGCAATTTCTTGGTGTGTTGAGCAAGTTTAAGTGTTCTCCAAGGTCTCTAATTAGTTCCTAACACATGTGTGGCTATGATTTAATCCTTGTTGGCCACAGAAAACACTTGGAATGATCTTGTGATCCCATGATCACTATGAATAGCCAAGCATTCCATTGTTTCATTTGCTCATTCTTCTCATTTCTCTCTTCTCATCTGAATTGGGAGCTCTCTCATCTGATAAGGAACTTGTTCTTTGTAGAAAAGATAGCAAGGACCTTTTGTGAGCATTCTTTTATTCTTTTATTTATGTTAGTGCAAAAAGTCAAACAGTTTGGCCAACAGTTTGACTTTCGTTTTTGACCATCAATTGGTCAAGTCAAAGTTCAATTGAACTTTGCAACGTGATTGAAATCACGATGGTTATAATCCTTAGTGATTATACCTACTGATTACCACATTAACTAGGCGTAGTGACGAGTCAAAGTTTCGGTCAAAATGCGTTTTAGCACGCATTTTGCAACGGAACTATTTTCGGGTATCAAAACCCATTGTTTTGATACCAAATCAGTTTTCTAAGTAGGTTAAACATGTTTTGACATGTTTAACTCGTCACTACTAGTTTAGTGCTTGTTTAGGGTCGTAAGTTAAGCGGTCTAGACAACCGCTTAAACTTTCGAACCCGACCCGTTGGGTCGATCATTAGGATCCGACCAAGCTTGCTTAGTGATCATAGTTGCATAGGGAATAACCCCTGAGGTTATACCTTATGATCACATAGGATTGGTTAGCTATTTGTTAATTGGTTTACATGCCTATAGGAAATGACCAAAATGCCCTTTTAAAGCATAAATCCATAATGTGCATATGTGAACATATTTTTGACATCTAATCTGATTTAGTAACATGTTTAGGTATAATTGGGCATGTAAGACTTAACATAGCACATAGTTAATCATCCGAACATAGTTTTGCGCAAACGACGCATTATAGTAGCTTATACTACCATAATGGGTCGAAACGGGTCAAAAGCACTTAGGTAGACTTCCAAATCAGAATGTTAGCTCTATTAAATCATACCATATGAGTTCAAATTACTCATTTGATTTATAGAACATCATTCTATCCTATCTCCCGGTTTAGGAGCCGTTTATTCACATAGTTACCTATATTAGGTGCCGTTTGATTCCGTACTCCCTCTAGCTTCGCTTGGTTGTTATTCAAGACATCTAAGCACTCTCAAGTGAGTACATAGTCCCCTCTTTTACTGTTTTCAATGTTTTGGGGTGAACCATGTGTACCTAGATGTTATGTTCACGATTTCAAAGTATAATTGATTATACATATTAGTACCTATCTTTTGACAAACCAAACGATTATTTATGATCTAAACACTGATTTTTCAAAGATTATAAAATTAATTGTTGGATAGTACATATTTTGTTCACCAGACCGATTGGGAGTATGATATAGCGCTATAGGATTTGTGTCACACCCCGACCACGTAAAACAACAAAACGTGGCGGAAACATCGGGGAGTGTTGTAACAGAATCATTGTTTCATAACACATGGAAATTGAAGTATTGTTTTATTGAATAAAATAGTTACAATGTCCTGACAATCAAAGAAACATAACATAAATAACTAGTCTTGCATCTTTTATTGTCGCTAAGGCCCAAGTCCGCCTAAGTGTATCTTTATCAATCCTATGCTTCATTTCCTGAAACACATGTGAAAATAGGTACGTCAGCATAAAAATGCCGGCGAGTACATAGGTTTTGTGAAAATAGGATTCATGACTTATGTTTGAGAAATTGTTTAGTCATGAACCTTGTAATTTGTTTTGTCTTGTAAATCATTTGAAAAACGATAAGATCAGATGATATGTATAAATAAGTGAATAATGTATGGTTAAATGAATAACCATGTAAGATGAGTTTGTATAAAATAAGTTGTTTGTAAATCAATGTCTTGTGAAAAATATGTTATTTGTATAAAATGTGATATGTCTCAAACTGAAATGATTCAAATAACGCTACAATATGTGATACCATACAAACACTTATATATAGGAAGTACCAGCGGCGTATCCACCATGCTTGTATCATATCACACACGCCTCGTTACTTAAATCACTTACTCAAACCAAACCAACAATGTAAGATGTCTATGTTTAACCCAATTGCCAAACGTATTGAATAATATGTCAAAATGTTTATGTCAAGATGTGAGTCATGTAATGTATAACCAATATCAATAATGTTCATGCGTCAAATGTACATCATGTAATGTGTAACCAAAATGATAGGTATGGCTAGTGAAATATATCAACTAAACCATATGCACAAAAACAAAGTATTGAAGTAAAACAAAGTTTAAATCAAAGCGATGTTTCGTGGAAATGCATGATCAAATGTAAATCATGTCAAAATGTTTATGTCAAAATGTCTATGTCAAATGTCTTTGTGTAAACCTTGTCAAAATGTCATGTATGGCAAGTGAAATATATATATGTATAAATATATCCATTAAGCCATAGGTAAAAATGCACAAAACAATATATTGAAGTAAAACATGGTTTAAATCAATGTTATGTCTTGTGGAAATGCATGCTATACTGAATATGAACATTTATGCGGTGTTGTTATAATGCATACATCCAAGCCTTGAGACTGTGGCGATAAATCATTAAACGACTTAAAGGTTTATCTGTGCTTCTGTATATCGAATTCGGTCATTCCTTCCAATCCCCACCTACCCAGGATTTCAGGAACGGGAGTTGTCAATTCCTATGGTACCACTACCTACTAACGAACGGCGTAGCTAATGTTAATGAATGTATTATCCCATTTAAACAAACCAAATGTCATACCAAAAATGTAAGCATGTGATGAAATTAAAATGTACTAAGTATGCAACAAATGAACATACATAGCATGTGATGAAATGAAAAATGTACTAAGTATGCAACAAATGAACATACATAGCATGTGATGAAATGAAAAATGTACTAAGTATGATGAACATACATAGCATGTGAATGTGATGTAATGTAAAACAATGTACTAGGTAGGCACACAATGGGCATACATAGCATAAAATGTAAAGTAAAACGATGTACTAAGTAGGCACACAATGGGCATACATAGCATAAAATGTAAAGTAAAATGATGTACTAAGTAGGCACACAATGGGCATACATAGCATAAAATGAAATGAAATCATGTACTATAAGTGTACTATTGAACATAGCAAGTATATGATGTGAAAACAGGAAAGCATGAAAGTAACAAGTAGGCACATGTGTTCCACCCCAAAACAGTTTGGAAAACAGTAAAAGAGGGGTTTATGTACTCACTTGAGATTTCTTAGAAGTCCTTGAGTAACAACCAAACAATGCTAGAGATCACGGAAATCAAACGGCACCTAATATAGGTAACTATGTTAATAAACCGGACCTAAATCGGAAGATTGGGTAGCATGAGGGTTTGTAAACCAAATGAGTGTAGGAACTCATGTGATATGGTTTAACAAAGCCTACATACTAAATGAAACTTAACCTAAGTGCTTACGACCCATTACGACCCGTTTAGGTAGCTTAAGCTACTTTAACGCGTCGTTCGCGTGAAACGCATTCGGACCGCCTAACTAGCCCTATCACAAGTGTTATATGCCTAAACATGTTACATAATCAGTTATGTGACAAAAGTTTAGGTTACATATGCTTAATTACCAATTATACATGAAAAGGGTATTCTGGTAATTTACCTAAGGCATATAAACCACCTATCATACAACTACTCAAACGATGTGACCATAAGGTATAACCTCGGAAGGTTATTCCCTACATGCTATGGTCACCTAATGTATTTGGTCGGATCCTAATGATCGACCAAATGGGTCGGGTTCGAAGGTATAAGCGATTTATCAGATCGCTTACCCTTACGACCCTAGACAACGTGGTAATCAGTAGGCATAGTCCCAAGGGACTATGACCATCGTGATTACAATCACGTTGCGAAGTTCAAACGAACTTCGCATTGACCATAAACTGGTTAACGCAGAAAGTCAAACAAAGTTTGACTTTCAGACTCGAAAAGCAATAAATGAACGAAAGAATACTTACGAAGGGTCCCCGAATGCTTTGAATTCTCAGGTATTCTCAGGTAGGAAGCGAAATGTCACAACCACTTAGAGAAATTCCAAGAAATCAAGTGGGTTTTGTGTTGGGGGCATGGGGGTATTTATAGTGTTCGGTTAGCCGTTAAGATCGTTCCTCGTTAACCGTGCTTTGATCTCAACCATACACATCAAGGTAGTGGTTTTTGAAACCATTTGAGCCCACGGTATTGCCAAAACCATGTGCAGAAATGGACCAAATACAATGTTTCTGTCCAGGTTAGGCAGTCGCGTAGCGCCACTGCCTACCATTTTCAGCAAAGTTTCAAAAATGGCAAAAATGGTCCCTGCAGCCCGTTTAAGCTATTTTCGATGCGTTTGAACCCCGTTAACCTCATTTCAAGGCTCTAAAATGAAGTTAAAGTATAGAGAACTCAAAATGTGTTAAAAAATATCCCGGATGTCGGTTCATTTAGCCGTACGAACGCGATGTTCCGTTAATTACGACGGAATGCGCATAAGCGTGAAAAACGATCCAAAAGACGCTACGAATGGATTTTTGGCAAGCCAAACACTAAAGAATAATATAGTCATGCTTTCATAAATTTTTGGATGTCCGGATGTATTCAGAACGTAAGTTATGCGCGAAAATGCAAACTTGTGCACTTTTTGACACTTTTAGTCCCTGAATGACCCAAAAGTTTATTTTAGCACACCGAACCCCTCAAAGCCTTTTTCTGTGACAACTGGCACAAAACCGGTAATTTCCGTACACTTTAATTATTACTCAATGACTATAATTATGTGCTTAAACGTCAACATTGTCTGATTACATACTATACAAGTGAATTCATGCACGTTTAATACTACAAAATAATGCTTTGTGCATTAACGAGAGCGTTGCGTCAGAAATACTAGTAAACTCACCGGTAAGACACTATATGTCAACAACTCTGCAGAAGCAGTCAGACATTAGAACTGAGGCCTAGGTGTAGGCCCAACGTCAAAAATACATTAAAACCCAAGAGTACATGCAAGGGTTAACATATAAACGCTCCGAAAGCTAAAATACGCACTAAAAAGCACCCGAAACGCACTTTAAGTGCAGAATTTTATTAAATTCAGCTATGACCAGCTTTTAAACAATAAATGTCATACAGAATTTACGTTTTATGGTCCAGAATATTTCCCTAAGTGTTGGGAATTAAAAGGGGTACAAAAGGACACCTTACGGAACAATTAAACAAATTAACGGAACAGTATCCGACCGAACAACCGGACATTACCCGGGACACTAAATTTTTGCCAAACATATTAATTATTTATTTCGTGGCTAGTCGTGATCCCCGAACACCCTAACACCCACTACATATCAAATATATACCCTATGTAAGTAATACTTGATATGTAACTAACCATTACCAATTTAGTTGAAATTTACACATTACCCCCCCCCCCCCGCCCCAAACCGAAAATCTGCCCTCATGGACCCACCATATCATCCCACATGCTTCATATATTTTGTTTAGATTGTGTGATAAATTCTTGCTTGTATATATGACCAAGATATTAAACATATCTTATAATAGCATGACAAGATCACAACTATCATTCCTATATCTTCACTCTCTCTCCTCACTCTCTCTCTCCCTCACGGCTGCCCCAAACCGAACCCACCACCACCTCCCAACATTCTTCATCTTCTTCAATTACTAGAGCCATTCAAAGCTTACAAGGTGATCCATGGAGGTTGCAAGTTAAGGAGCTTTGTTCTAGTCTTGTTCATCATCTTTCCTCATCATCCTTGCACTAGAAATTCTACCCTAGCCTTGTGCTAGTAGTAAGTCTCATTACACCCTTGTTCATCTTATTTTTGGTGATCAAAAATTTGTAGTATGATGTTTATGGTTAAATCACAAGAATAAGAACACTAAGACGTTGAACATGAAACTTTACATAAAACTTGGACATAAAGGATTATATGAAGGTGAAAACTTGTTGGTTTAGGGTTGTTTAATACATATGTGATGTGTGATCGTCAAACTCTTGTTAAACTCGTTAATCGGACACTTTTTAACACGATTTAGTAACATTTAAGACGTAAATAACATGCTGATGTACTTTTCCAGCCGCCTTCAACAGGCTGTAAACGGACTTTAAAAACTCGAAAAACGGAATTTCTAAAGCCTAAATCGTGTCATTTTGAAAAATGAAGAAAATGACGCTGGAATCGTATTTTTCTGATGTCGGTTACTATTTTAAAAATATGTTTTCGTGACAGCAGCTAAGGCTGATTTTCACTGCAGTAAATTGGGCTGTGCGTTTTCGATCACAACTTAAAACCTGAACCGAACCGGCCCCTGAAACTTTTATCAAAGATAGTCACGGATGTATTTATGACCCTCGAACTGGAATTTCGATAAACGGACTTACGAGGAATTTTTGACGAATTTTTCCGTAAACTGTGATCAGAATGTGACAAATCTGATCACAGTTCGGTAAACGATTTTCTATAAATTATAGATAATGAACTAGACCCCGATATTTTTACACAATAATTTGTGGGTCGATTGAGACGTTCCGAAAAAATTTGGGAATTTTTGGAATAAGTAAAGTATTTTATTTACTCGTCCGAAAACAGTCCAGTTTTTCACAAATTGAAACTGAAACGACAAGGATAGTATTTTGCATATTAAAACGTAAGGGTTGATTGTTGATGATCATGGTTTGATTTCAAAAAGAAAATGATATGCTACTTAGCATGGACACCTCCGTTTACAAAAGAGGCTATGGCGAAATTTTCTGAAAATCCTAACACTTAGTAAATATTTTCTAGACAAATGTTTGCTAGTGTGTTCTAAACTATGATTTTCGAATACAAACATCGCCATAATTTTTGTAACAAAAATACACATACAGCGTACAAGATACATAACTCGGGTGCAAAGTGCAAAATACAAGAAACTTATATTTATTTTTTTGAGAAAATAATATAAGTAAGATACTTAGTTAAAAATGTAAATTATTTTTAACACAAGAATACATATACAAAAGACAGTGACTTGTACTTGTGCGATACAAGTCTAGTGACTAACGATAATAAAACACGTTTAGGTCACGACGCTATATAAGCAAATCCGGTGAAGTTTACGACGCAAGGAACGCAAAGTTGTGAGTTCATGCTCCCCCTTTTCTCTTAACTGTTTTCAGTTTTATAACTTCGGGGGTGAAATACATGTACAAATACGACAATATTTACAAATGATATGATGGATACAAAAATTGAGGAATGATACGAGAAATCGTGTCACGAATAGGGTACCATAAGCACCATTAATCGTGTACATACTAAGACCGCAGAACAGAAGGTTAGATCTAACGGGTTCCGGGCAGCCCCACTCTTGGTGACAACTAGAGCCGAGTAGTGTTTTTGTGTCTCAGTCGTGAATCGACTACTAGAAAAATGCCTAAGGTTTGGTGACTTCCTATGTCGTGTCACATGTTAATGGCTTTGCAACCCATTAACACTTGATACATGTGGAAATACTTAATAGACTTTATTTATACATAAGCACGTGGTGTGCACAAAAGACTTGATTTATACATAAGCACGTGGTGTGCACAAAAGACTTGATTTATACATAAGCACGTGGTGTGCACAAAAGACTTGATTTATACCAGATACAAATTATGTTTTCATACATAGTATACAAACATGAAATACAAATACTGCATGAATTCACACCAACTTTATGTTGACGTGTTTCCAAAAACTCACATGTATTTCAGGTAACTAGGATGGATGTGCGCGCGGTTTGACTCATGCTCTTGGATGTCGCTTTTGTTATCTTTGAATAAAAGTTGTAAACTTATCAGACAAAATGCTGTCTTATGGTGTAAACACCTAAACTATGATTTCAGTTATGTAACGTTTGGCATTTTGAAACTAATTTATGAGCATGTAGTATGTTTACCTTTCGTATGCAATGAGAACCTTTCTTGATCACACCTCGTGCTTCCGCCGCAGAAAGGGGTGTGACAGATTGGTATCAGAGCTGCGATTGTAGTGAACCAGGATTCCTTCTCGAGTCTAGACTACAATCTCTAGGATCCTTTCACGAAAACAATTTTTCCAAAGAGTTTTCATTGCATAAAACGTTCCGCGACATCCACTACCTGAAACTATTCATAAGAGTCTAGAAAAGACACTACGAGACTTAGGGTGCACTGGAGTAGCACTTGCCTATACCTGAGAAATTACTTGCAATTATGTGTGATAATTAGCTTATACATATACTAGAAGTAGAACGTCACACGTATATGTGACTTTACCTGAAAGCGATGGCCTATCTGAAGGAAGAAGTACGAGGATGAAACGAACTGTGCGGATTGTGCAAGGGATTACGTAATTATGGATGCATACATAATTATGGAATTCAGTGCACAGTAATCACAGCAAGTCTTGTCACGTATAGATCCCCACAAGAAAAGGTCAAACGTGAACACCAGCCTATTAAATACTCTGCTAGAGTAATAATTGTTTGATGTCACTTATGTGGTATATGCCTATGTATATATATACTACTACTGCCTAGTAAGACGATATCAAACAAAGGTCTAACCCTATTGTGTTATGTTCTGTCAGAACATGGCACCAAGGAAAGCTGTGAACGCCCGTGATCAACCTCCTCCTCCCCCACTGCCAAAGACTGCTGAAGAGCTGAACGCTCTACTAGAGGAGAGGATCTCCGCAGCTATCGCCCACTACGAGGCAACCCGTACTGCAGACAGTGGTGGACCAAGCAATGCTAGACGTAATGGTAATGGAGATTCATCTGGAGGAAACGCAGCACAGGGCTGCACTTTCAAGCAGTTTCTCGACTGCAAACCAATGAACTATGACGGCACAGGAGGTGCAGTAGCGTTTGTACGCTGGACTGAGAAGACTGAGGCTACTATCCATATGAGCAAGTATACCGCGGATCAACAAGTCACTTTTGCTACGAGGTTGTTTGTTGATGAAGCTTTGACTTGGTGAGCAAAGATTTAGCATCGACCTCTTACCTATTCAATTAGGTAGCTTCGACATGGTGGTCGGAATGGACTGGTTGTCCAAAAACAAAGCTGAAGTTATTTGTCACGAGAAAATCATTCGCATCCCTTTAGCGAATGACGAAACTCTCATTATGCACGGAGAAAAACGAGACGCGCCTCTACGAATCATCAGTTGTATGAAGGCACAGAAGTGCTTAAGGAAAGGATGTGTTGCTTTTCTAGCGCATGTTGTAGACAAGAAGGCTGAGGAGCCGAAACTCGAAGACATCCCTGTGGTGAAGGAATTCTCTGATGTTTTTCCCGAAGATCTGCCAGGACTACCTCTGCAACGACAAGTCGAATTCCGTATAGACTTGGTTCCAGGAGCCGCTCCTGTAGCCAAGGCACCCTATCGGCTTACACCATCCGAAATGCAAGAATTATCTACACAACTCCAGGAGTTGTTCGATAAAGGGTTCATTAGGCAAAGCTTCTCACCCTGGGGAGCTCCAGTATTGTTCGTAAAGAAGAAGGATGGAACTCTGCGGATGAGTATCGACTACAGAGAACTGAACAAGCTCACAATCAAGAATCGGTATCCACTACCAAGGATTGATGACTTATTTGATCAATTGCAAGGATCAAGCTACTATTCCAAGATCGATCTTCGATCTGGATACCATCAGTTAAAGATACAAGAGGAAAGCGTACCAAAGACTGCATTCAGAACACGCTATGGGCACTACGAGTTTCTTGTGATGCCATTTGGACTGACGAACGCACCAGCGGTCTTTATGGATCTGATGAACCGCGTTTGCAAACCATATCTCGATAAATTCGTGATTGTATTTATCGATGATATCCTGATATACTCACGAACGAAAGAAGAACACGAACAACACCTCAGGACCATTCTGGAACTACTGAAAAAGGAGAAACTTTATGCAAAGTTCTCAAAATGCGAATTTTGGATTCGCGAAGTACAATTTCTTGGTCACGTTGTGAATGAGAAGGGCATTCATGTAGACCCATCTAAGATAGGAGCCATAAAGAATTGGGAAGCTCCCAAAACCCCAACTGAAGTTCGTCAATTTTTGGGCTTAGCAGGCTATTATCGGCGATTCATTGAGAATTTCTCAAAGATAGCTCAACCGCTAACGACCCTTACACAGAAAGACAAGAAATACGACTGGGGTGACAAACAAGAAGAAGCCTTCCAACTACTCAAGAATAAGCTATGCGATGCACCAATACTATCGTTACCCGAAGGCACTGAAGACTTCGTGGTATACTGTGACGCTTCACGACAAGGCTTGGGTTGTGTACTCATGCAACGCCAGAAAGTCATCGCTTACGCTTCAAGACAATTGAAGGTTCATGAAAGAAACTATACCACTCACGACTTGGAACTAGGTGCGGTGGTATTCGCCTTGAAGATTTGGCGACATTATTTATATGGTACTCGATGTACAATCTTCACAGATCACAAAAGCCTACAACACATATTTGATCAGAAGGAATTGAATATGCGCCAGCGGCGATGGGTCGAGCTGCTAAATGATTACGACTGTGAGATTAAGTACCATCCTGGAAAGGCAAACGTTGTAGCAGACGCGCTAAGTCGAAAAGAAAGGGTTAAGACCCTAAGGGTTCGAGCATTGGAAATGATTATTAGAACGAACCTCACTATGCGCATTCGTGACGCACAACAAGAAGCTCTCAAGGAAGAAAATCGTAAGGTTGAATACCTCCGGGGTGCATTGAAATATATGGCGCCAAATGAAGAGGGAACCTTGTACTTTAAGAAGCGCATCTGGGTTCCGCTCTATGGTGGCATACGAGAAGTCATCCTTGATGAAGCGCACAAATCGAGATACTCGATCCATCCAGGATCAGACAAAATGTATCAAGACTTAAAAGAATACTATTGGTGGCCGAGACTCAAGAGCGATGTTGCTGTTTATGTTGGAAAATGCCTAACCTGTGCTAAGGTTAAGGCTGAATATCAGAAACCGTCCGGCCTACTACAACAACCAGAGATTCCCGTGTGGAAGTGGGAACAAATCTCGATGGACTTCATAACGAAATTACCCAGGACCCCGAGAGGGCACGATATGATATGGGTAATAGTTGATCGGTTAACAAAGTCTGCGCACTTCCTACCGATCCGAGAAAAAGACAGCACTGGAAAGCTTGCAGAGATATACTTAAGAGAAATTGTGGCACGACATGGAGTGCCAATCTCAATCATTTCAGACAGAGATGGACGCTTTGTCTCAAGAATCTGGCAATCATTTCAGGAAGCCTTTGGATCTCAGTTAGATCTGAGCACGGCATTCCATCCGCAAACAGACGGCCAGAGCGAACGGACTATACAAACGTTAGAAGATATGCTTCGCGCATGTGTCATGGATCTAGGCGGCAGCTGGGATACTCATCTACCTTTAGTTGAGTTCTCCTACAACAACAGTTATCATACGAGTATAAAAGCCGCACCGTTCGAAGCTCTGTATGGCCGCAAGTGCCGATCGCCCTTATGTTGGGCAGACGCAGGAGATAAACGTATGGTTGGTCCTGAACTTGTACAAGAGACAACCGACAAAATTACGCAAATCCGAGAGCGCATTAAGGCGGCTCGGGATCGACAAAAGAGCTACGCTGATTTAGATCGAAAGCCATTAGATTTCGAGGTGGGAGACAAAGTGTTGTTAAAAGTCTCACCTTGGAAGGGCGTGGTAAGATTTGGAAAGCGTGGAAAGCTGAATCCACGATACATCGGACCATTCAGGATTTTGCGAAGAATTGGTACCGTGGCATACAAATTGGAATTACCGGAAGAACTTAACGGAGTACATGATACGTTTCATGTATCCAACCTCAAGAAGAGTCCAACACAAGAAGACGTGATCATCCCTGCGGATGAAGTACATATTGATGACGCCCTCCGATTTATAGAACAACCCGTTGAGGTTACCGACTGGAAAGTCAACAAGACCAGGAGGAGCACTGTTAAACTTGTCAAAGTACGTTGGAACTCTAAGCACGGACCCGAGTACACATGGGAACGTGAAGACCAGTTCAAAGAAAAGTATCCCCACCTGTTCAAGAAGACTCCTGCGAGGGTTAGCTCAGGCTGAATTTCGGGACAAAATTCTTTTAACGGGGGGAGACTGTGACAACTGGCACAAAACCGGTAATTTCCGTACACTTTAATTATTACTCAATGACTATAATTATGTGCTTAAACGTCAACATTGTCTGATTACATACTATACAAGTGAATTCATGCACGTTTAATACTACAAAATAATGCTTTGTGCATTAACGAGAGCGTTGCGTCAGAAATACTAGTAAACTCACCGGTAAGACACTATATGTCAACAACTCTGCAGAAGCAGTCAGACATTAGAACTGAGGCCTAGGTGTAGGCCCAACATCAAAAATACATTAAAACCCAAGAGTACATGCAAGGGTTAACATATAAACGCTCCGAAAGCTAAAATACGCACTAAAAAGCACCCGAAACGCACTTTAAGTGCAGAATTTTATTAAATTCAGCTATGACCAGCTTTTAAACAATAAATGTCATACAGAATTTACGTTTTATGGTCCAGAATATTTCCCTAAGTGTTGGGAATTAAAAGGGGTACAAAAGGACACCTTACGGAACAATTAAACAAATTAACGGAACAGTATCCGACCGAACAACCGGACATTACCCGGGACACTAAATTTTTGCCAAACATATTAATTATTTATTTCGTGGCTAGTCGTGATCCCCGAACACCCTAACACCCACTACATATCAAATATATACCCTATGTAAGTAATACTTGATATGTAACTAACCATTACCAATTTAGTTGAAATTTACACATTACCCCCCCCCCCCCAAACCGAAAATCTGCCCTCATGGACCCACCATATCATCCCACATGCTTCATATATTTTGTTTAGATTGTGTGATAAATTCTTGCTTGTATATATGACCAAGATATTAAACATATCTTATAATAGCATGACAAGATCACAACTATCATTCCTATATCTTCACTCTCTCTCCTCACTCTCTCTCTCCCTCACGGCTGCCCCAAACCGAACCCACCACCACCTCCCAACATTCTTCATCTTCTTCAATTACTAGAGCCATTCAAAGCTTACAAGGTGATCCATGGAGGTTGCAAGTTAAGGAGCTTTGTTCTAGTCTTGTTCATCATCTTTCCTCATCATCCTTGCACTAGAAATTCTACCCTAGCCTTGTGCTAGTAGTAAGTCTCATTACACCCTTGTTCATCTTATTTTTGGTGATCAAAAATTTGTAGTATGATGTTTATGGTTAAATCACAAGAATAAGAACACTAAGATGTTGAACATGAAACTTTACATAAAACTTGGACATAAAGGATTATATGAAGGTGAAAACTTGTTGGTTTAGGGTTGTTTAATACATATGTGATGTGTGATCGTCAAACTCTTGTTAAACTCGTTAATCGGACACTTTTTAACACGATTTAGTAACATTTAAGACGTAAATAACATGCTGATGTACTTTTCCAGCCGCCTTCAACAGGCTGTAAACGGACTTTAAAAACTCGAAAAACGGAATTTCTAAAGCCTAAATCGTGTCATTTTGAAAAACGAAGAAAATGACGCTGGAATCGTATTTTTCTGAGGTCGGTTACTATTTTAAAAATATGTTTTCGTGACAGCAGCTAAGGCTGATTTTCACTGCAGTAAATTGGGCTGTGCGTTTTCGATCACAACTTAAAACCTGAACCGAACCGGCCCCTGAAACTTTTATCAAAGATAGTCACGGATGTATTTATGACCCTCGAACTGGAATTTCGATAAACGGACTTACGAGGAATTTTTGACGAATTTTTCCGTAAACTGTGATCAGAATGTGACAAATCTGATCACAGTTCGGTAAACGATTTTCTATAAATTATAGATAATGAACTAGACCCCGATATTTTTACACAATAATTTGTGGGTCGATTGAGACGTTCCGCAAAAATTTGGGAATTTTTGGAATAAGTAAAGTATTTTATTTACTCGTCCGAAAACAGTCCAGTTTTTCACAAATTGAAACTGAAACGACAAGGATAGTATTTTGCATATTAAAACGTAAGGGTTGATTGTTGATGATCATGGTTTGATTTCAAAAAGAAAATGATATGCTACTTAGCATGGACACCTCCGTTTACAAAGGAGGCTATGGCGAAATTTTCTGAAAATCCTAACACTTAGTAAATATTTTCTAGACAAATGTTTGCTAGTGTGTTCTAAACTATGATTTTCGAATACAAACCTCGCCATAATTTTTGTAACAAAAATACACATACAGCGTACAAGATACATAACTCGGGTGCAAAGTGCAAAATACAAGAAACTTATATTTATTTTTTTGAGAAAATAATATAAGTAAGATACTTAGTTAAAAATGTAAATTATTTTTAACACAAGAATACATATACAAAAGACAGTGACTTGTACTTGTGCGATACAAGTCTAGTGACTAACGATAATAAAACACGTTTAGGTCACGACGCTATATAAGCAAATCCGGTGAAGTTTACGACGCAAGGAACGCAAAGTTGTGAGTTCATGCTCCCCCTTTTCTCTTAACTGTTTTCAGTTTTATAACTTCGGGGGTGAAATACATGTACAAATACGACAATATTTACAAATGATATGATGGATACAAAAATTGAGGAATGATACGAGAAATCGTGTCACGAATAGGGTACCATAAGCACCATTAATCGTGTACATACTAAGACCGCAGAACAGAAGGTTAGATCTAACGGGTTCCGGGCAGCCCCACTCTTGGTGACAACTAGAGCCGAGTAGTGTTTTTGTGTCTCAGTCGTGAATCGACTACTAGAAAAATGCCTAAGGTTTGGTGACTTCCTATGTCGTGTCACATGTTAATGGTTTTGCAACCCATTAACACTTGATACATGTGGAAATACTTAATAGACTTTATTTATACATAAGCACGTGGTGTGCACAAAAGACTTGATTTATACATAAGCACGTGGTGTGCACAAAAGACTTGATTTATACATAAGCACGTGGTGTGTACAAAAGACTTGATTTATACATAAGCACGTGGTGTGCACAAAAGACTTGATTTATACCAGATACAAATTATGTTTTCATACATAGTATACAAACATGAAATACAAATACTGCATGAATTCACACCAACTTTATGTTGACGTTTTTCCAAAAACTCACATGTATTTCAGGTAACTAGGATGGATGTGCGCGCGGTTTGACTCATGCTCTTGGATGTCTCTTTTGTTATCTTTGAATAAAAGTTGTAAACTTATCAGACAAAATGCTGTCTTATGGTGTAAACACCTAAACTATGATTTCAGTTATGTAACGTTTGGCATTTTGAAACTAATTTATGAGCATGTAGTATGTTTACCTTTCGTATGCAATGAGAACCTTTCTTGATCACACCTCGTGCTTCCGCCGCAGAAAGGGGTGTGACAATTTCTAAGCTATGTGAAGGATATTTATGGTATGTTTAACTTATGTTCATGTTCCGGAATGTCTGTTACAGTTCATATTGGCATACTTTCGCAGTTTGTCAAATTTAGTCCCTGTAGACGAAATAACTTGTTTTTGCCATACCAAAGCCTTCAAAACTTATTTCTAAGTTATGTAAAGGTTATTTAAGGTATGTTAAGCCAATGTCACTATTCCGGAGTGTTTGTTGCATTTAAACTGGTTATATTTACGCATCGGTGCGCGTATAACCTTCCAGAAAGCGATTTAGTGTTTGGAATTGAACAAAAATTGATATGTGCAAATGATACACATATTTATACAAATCCCAAGTATGCAATACAATATTTCATTGCTACAGTATTTGTTTGATGGCCGTGGAGGCACAGGTGTTACAGTCTCCCCTACTTTAGGAAATTTCGTCCCGAAATTTAATCAGAGGAAACTTGTGAGAGCTTGAAACATGAAGTTGAAAAGATCGAACAACAATGGTTAGGGTTCTGAACTTCTAGTAACTTTAATAACATCATGATTTCAATGTAAGAGGGATACTTATATACAAGTATATGAAGCGTCATTGGTGCGTCCACCGTACCTCCATTACATCATTCTCATTTCATTATTGTTGTCACTATCGGTTCTTACACATAATAAATCTTACTGGGTTTCTGTGCACTAAATTTCATAATTATGTACGCGTCCATAATTAGACAATTCCTTGCACAGTTCACACAGTCTATTTTATAATGTGTAGGGTAAAACCAAATAAACAATCCTTTGATGAGTGTGACTAGACCGCCATAGAGTCCTTTTAATTAAATCAACAAATGATCTAAATAGACTATCAAGGAGTCTATCCAGCTACATCACTAGATGTCGTTCTTTAACCAGATTGTGAATCAATCTTTTGACTAGACCACTAAAAGGGTCCCTTATGAATCATGGAGTGGTACTATATAACCCAAGGGTCTTAACTATTACATAGAAGCCCATTAAGGATTTTAGGTAGTACCTTTTGAATATCCTTCTACGAATCCCTCATATGAAAATATGATAGATTCTGAGAGGATTTGGGTAACGAATATCCAGGGTATACCAAAAACACAAGAATGCATAAAAGAAAACACAAGATGCATAACACATAGTCATATAACCACAAAATTGTTTGTTAATTTGTCTTGTTAATTGCGTACAAGCATTTAAAGCACACTAGGAATCCATTCCGTGGATTTCATTTGGTACTTTAATCATTATGAAGAATCTAACTATAAGGATAGAAAGATTCAAAAAGAAAATTCGATTTCGATTTTTTTTAGGAACCAAAATGTTCGAATTAATGTACATAAGGAATCCAATTAAGGACTCTGATTTGCATGACACTTATCCACAAGGATCTAATTAAAAAGATTCCATATGGATTTTAGAAGTTGAAGATGTTTCGAAACCTTGCACTGGATGTGCTTATGTCAAAACATGAAGTAAGAATGCTTATGAAGTTGAGATGCTTGATATGTCAAGGCGACATATGAAGCAGAATTTGAAGGTTAAGTCAATGTATGAAGAAAATATTTTTGAAAACTATGCATGGGGTTCTTTTAAGAAAAATGTGTTTAATGTTTTTGAAACCTTATATATAATAATTTTTGAAATCATAAAGTAGGTGTACTAGGTAAGTATATTTATAAAATGTTTTAAAATTATGCGAGATGAATTTTGAAATTATGAATAAGGTTTTTTTGAAAAACATGAATGATGCTTTTCGAAATCGTGCACTTGATAAGAAAGTGTACTGTGTTAATATTGTTTTCAGACTATATGAAATGTTTTGAGATCATGAAGATTGTTTTTGAAATAATTGTACTGTGTATGTTGAAAAATCAAAACGTAATAGGTATGAGATTTGAAAATATCCTTAGTTATCTAACCAAGGATTCAAAGGTACAGATGTGCAGAAGCATGATTACTCATAATGTCACTTTATTTTCTGTACTCCGTATCTTAGAATGAAACGAGTACTTAAAATTTTCGAGGGAATCATGAGCGATCATTTGAAAGAGAGGATCACAAGAGTAGTTTGTAAGGAACATAGTTCCTTAATGCAGGTATTATAGGAAAATCATACACACATGTAAATATAGTTGTATATCAGAATTGCGAACAACAACTTTTATTTATGAACGAGACATATTGTTTCACAATACACGAAAACAAAAGAAACAAAGGCATAAGACAGCAACACCCTTTGTTCAGCCGAATGCTCATCCAAGGGTTGGATTTGCACTGACAATCTTCGGGCAGTTGTTCCTGAAATGGCTCGTCTCGCCACAGTTGTAGCAAGTACCAGACGGAAAACGAGCTTGAGTAGGTTGACTTGGAGTTGGGTAGCAGCAAGGTTTATAGTAGCTTTGTTTTGGATAGCAAAGCGGCATGTGTTAATCAAATGTCCCCGCCGTCCACAGTAGGTACATTTGAAGCAGGGTATGAGGTTTGAATGATGACGGTTACATCGCTTGCACCTAGGAGCAGTTCCTAAGTACGGCTTCCTAGCAGGGGGTTGAGCTGGTTGGTTGGGGATGGCTTGACCATTGTGAGCGACCACGGCGAAGTTTTGAGAAGCCTTTCGCTTCTTTGACTTCTTAGGCGATCGTTCATCCAAGGTCTTTGATTCCTCGATTGGTTTCTTGGTTGGTGGTGCTGTCACCTGACTAGGTCCTGCCTGTCTTGGTGACTCTTGGGTGGCTTCATCTTGGAGACTATACATGGCAGTAGCTAATTCAACAGTCTTCAGGACTACTTCGCCTATTCGCTGAGCGAATTTGGCAGTCTGCTCGGATATCTGGGCGTCATTGTGATGAAGAGACATTCTAGAAGAAAATGAAAGACATAGGAAGAAACAAGTGAAACGGCATCGGATAAACAAGACAGAATGGCAATGCATAATAATTTGCGATCATTTGTTTGCTACCTCAGGCAAACGAATGAGACGGTGACAAATCAAAGTAAGCGGATCATATTAATGTATCACTGAAGACATGCTCGCCTATCAGTGAACACTCACCCCAAGAGTTCCCAGGTAAGAGTGACTGGTCCGATACTGTGGATTTGTACGAACACTCTAGCCTTCGACAGAAAACTCAGGGTACAGGCATTCACTCTTCCAGTTTGCACGTGTTCACATTATATGACCCAAACTTTGACGAGATCTTGAAAATTCAAAGGGGTTCAAAACCTTATAACTGAGGGTTCAAAACCTTGCAATCAATCATCCTACAACAGATCATTGGTTTTCAAAGCGGTTTTGAAATTTATGTTCTTGGTGTGGTCGTCGCCTAAGGATAGGTGACGGTATTGTTTTATAACTAAACGCAAGTAAACTCGCGTTAGGGTCCTAGGAAGGTTATAGACTAGGTCAAAGCATTACTAATAACCTAATTCCCTATAACCATAAGCTCTGATACCAACTTTTCTGTCACACCCCGACCACGTAAAACAACAAAACGTGGCGGAAACATCGGGGAGTGTTGTAACAGAATCATTGTTTCATAACACATGGAAATTGAAGTATTGTTTTACTGAATAAAATAGTTACAATGTCCCGACAATCAAAGAAACATAACATAAATAACTAGTCTTGCATCTTTTGTTGTCGCTAAGGCCCAAGTCCGCCTAAGTGTATCTTGATCAATCCTATGCTTCATTTCCTGAAACACATGTGAAAATAGGTATGTCAGCATAAAAATGCCGGCGAGTACATAGGTTTTGTGAAAATAGGATTCATGACTTATGTTTGAGAAATTGTTTAGTCATGAACCTTGTAATTTGTTTTGTCTTGTAAATCATTTGAAAAACGATAAGATCAGATGATATGTATAAATAAGTGAATAATGTATGGTTAAATGAATAACCATGTAAGATGAGTTTGTATAAAATAAGTTGTTTGTAAATCAATGTCTTGTGAAAAATATGTTATTTGTATAAAATGTGATTTGTCTCAAATTGAAATGATTCAAATAACGCTACAATATGTGATACCATACAAACACTTATATATAGGAAGTACCAGCGGCGTATCCACCATGCTTGTATCATATCACACACGCCTCGTTACTTAAATCACTTACTCAAACCAAACCAACAATGTAAGATGTCTATGTTTAACCCAATTGCCAAACGTATTGAATAATATGTCAAAATGTTTAAGTCAAGATGTGAGTCATGTAATGTATAACCAATATCAATAATGTTCATGCGTCAAATGTAAATCATGTAATGTGTAACCAAAATGATAGGTATGGCTAGTGAAATATATCAACTAAACCATATGCACAAAAACAAAGTATTGAAGTAAAACATAGTTTAAATCAAAGCGATGTTTCGTGGAAATGCATGATCAAATGTAAATCATGTCAAAATGTTTATGTCAAAATGTCTATGTCAAATGTCTTTGTGTAAACTGTGACACCTGTGTCACTGCGACCATCAAACAAATACCAAACCAATGAAATATTGTATTTAATACTTTGGACTTGTATAAATATGTGTATCTTTTGCACATATCAACTCTTGTTCGATTTCAAGCTCTAAATCGCTTTCTGGAAGGTTATACGCGCACTGATGCGTAAATATAACCAGTTTAATGCACGAACGCTCCGGAATAGAGAAATAGACTTAACATACCTTAAATAACCTTTACATAACTTATAAATAAGTTTTGAAGGCTTTGGCATGGCAAAATCAAGTTAAATCGCTTACAGGGACTAAAGTTGACAAACTGCGAAAGTATGCCAATCTGAACTGTAACGAACATTCCGGAACATGACCATAAGTTAAACATACCATAAATATCCTTTACATAGCTTAGAAATAGGCTTTGAGGTGTTCGGTATGTTAAAATAAACTTTTGGGTCATTCAGGGACTAAAAGCGTCAAAAAGTGCACAAGTTTGCACTTTCGCGCATGACTTACGTTCTGAATACATCCGGACATCCAAAAATTTATGTAAGCACTAAAATATTTTATTTTAGTGTTTGGCATAAGAAAAATCCATTCGTTGCGTCATTTGGATCGTTTTTCGCGCTTGTGCGCATTCCGTCGTAATTAAGCGAACATCGCGTTCGTACGACCAAACGAACCAACATCCGACATATTTTTGAGCACATTTTAAGTTCCCTATACTTTAACTTCATTTGAAAATAGACATTTGACTATACATAAACATTTCTACAATTGTTAAACATTACATCTTGGTGGTTTGGTTTGAGTAAGTGATCTAAGTAACGAGACGTGTGTAATATGATACAAGCATGGTGGATACGCCGCTGGTACTTCCTATATATAAGTGTTTGTATGGTATTACATATTGTAGCGTTATTTGAATCATTTCAGTTTGAGACATATAACATTTTATACAAATAACATACTTTTCACAATACATTGATTTACAAACAACTTATCTTATACAAACTCATCTTACATGGTTATTCATTTAACCACACATTATTCTCTTATTTATACATATCATTTGATCTTATCGTTTTCAAATGATTTACAAGACAAAGCAAATTACCAGGTTCATGACTAAACATTTTCTCAAACATAAGTCATGAATTCTGTTTTCACAAAACCTATGTATCTCACAGGCATTTTAATGCTGACGTACCTATTTTCACATGTGTTTTCCGGAGATGATGCATAGGACTTATCAAGTCATACTTAGGAGGACCTGTTCCTTAGTGACTTAAAACGAGACAAGAAAAAGTTAATTTATGTTATGTACTCTTTGTTTCTTGTTTAAAACAATGTAAACTCTCATGTGTGTTTAATAAAACGACACTTTAATTGCCATGGATTTGAAACGATTAATTCTGTTACAACACTCCCCGACGTTTCCGCCACGTTTGGTTGTTCCACGTGGTCGGGGTGTGACAGAAAATGTCACACCCCCAAAATCCACCTGCGGAGTACTACCGCTTGGAGGCGTGACTGACCAGGATGCAGCCACCAATCATATTGAACAAGCATATAAGTAGTTATAAAAATCCACGCAATACAATTGGTGTTCAAACAAATCCTAGTTAAGTTGCAAGCGGAAGCATAAGTCTTAAATCAAAACATAAGTTTAATTGTTCCAAAGTTTAACATGGCACACAGCCGTCCATGTCCCACAACGATCCTCTTCCATGCAAGCTCCAGCTAAGAACCTAAGGACCTGCAAAGCATGTAGTAACGAGTCAACAACTAGTTGAGTGAGTTCACGGTTGGGTGTTCGTTTTAAGTTGTTTCGAAAACAGTTTCCTTTAGCTGGCATCCTGCCGTGGGGGTTACCCCATAGTTAAAAACGTGACTTGTTCATTCCCGGTTACTCTGGCTATCCAGCCGTGGGGGCTACCCCGTGTTAGTTATCTGGCATTTCGGCCGTGGGGGCTACCCCATGTATACACTAGACTCGTTACCATATCGACTGCTGACTGTAGTCATGTTTAAGTGCCCTGAAACTGTCAATGTCTATCATCATTGACGTGCCCCAGATCCATTAGTTCACGCCCGTCCTCTGCGGCACGGTGTGAGGTTTGTCAGACCTAAATAGCGCTATCTAACTAATGACCTGCTCGCCATTGGCCCGGCGATTAAGTCGATATAAAAAGGAGGGACTTCGTGATAGAGTTTTGGTCTAGTACGAGTTATCTGTCCGTGAGGACGAGGAATTACATTCCTGAACCTTTGCTGTCCTACCCAAGGAGGACGAGGAACCCAGTTCCTTAACCCCATTCCCAACCCAGGGAATCCCATGCTTTGTAGAGGGTGTGAACTCACCTTGGTTTGCTCGGTAGAAACACAGAAAAGTCAAACAAGCAATGTTGTGGCTACTCACGTCCTATCATAGTTGTATCATACAATCAGGTTCGTATTCAAGTAGTGCACGTATGGCATACACGTATAATAGCAGGTAGCATGCAGGTATAATTTATGGCATACACTCATAACCATACGGTTCACAAAGACACTTATGAGTTCAGTATACAAGCGAACAAGGCCCAATAGTCCGGCCCAAGCACTTCGGCCCGTAACAGTGAGAGTCCAAATAGTGTGTACATGCACATGGGCTCGAGTCGCAACCGGACTCGCAACCACGGTTTCGGTTGGTGCTGTTTTGGTTACGAGTCGCAACTGGACTCGCAACTGTGGTTCCGAGTCACCAAGTTGGTGTGCTGATCATGTGTGGTTTCGAGTCGCAACCAGGTGTTTGCGACTCGCAATCTGTGTCGCAACCGGGAGATTTCGACTCATCGTGCATGGTTTCGAGTCGCAACTGATGGTTTCGAGTGGACATAAGCTGATTCGGAACAGTGTACTATCCAATGAGAATTTGATTTCATGAAACAGTCTGTACTACTCTCATAAACATGTTTATTTGTCTAGCAATTTCCTAAAATGGATCAAACAATCAGATTTCAAATATTCAACCATGTTCATATGATATTCAACAAGTTCTTCATGTGTTCATCATGTTCATCAAATATTCCTATGAACTTTAACCAACAAGAAAATCATAATCAACAACTTATCAACACCAACATGTACCCTATGATATCAGCATAATGAATCATCCTAATCATGCACATTCCACAGCCGATTACATGTATTCGGTTTCTATTCATCAATCATTTCAACTTATATCAACACACTAACATATAATCATCATCAACCGAATGTAAACACATAATATAGAACATTTATGCATCGATTTCTTGAACACTAACTCAACATCATCAAACATCATTCAATATATCCGAGGTCAAGACATGTTTAACCGATTATCCATAACATACACATCCGGTTCACAACCATCATCAAGCATACAACTTCACTAGTTAAATCCTACCACTCATGCCATCATTTAACAACAACAAACATCATAAAAATCACTAACCGATTGTGAGGTGGTGCCCAGTTGGTAAGGAAGATGAGTGTCCGAGTGATGATGATGAGCTTAGTCGGGTCTCCTTGTGGTCACCGGTTTGGATCCGAGATGAAGGAGGAGAGTGTGGTGCTTGGTGTCTAGGGTTTTAGTGAGAGAATGGAGAGTGTGTGTGTAGAGGAGAGTATGAGTGTTATCAAGAATGGCAACATGTCTAACTATCAAGTTTATATATCCGCTCTTAGTAATGCACCCTAGTGGGCTCTCGGATAGGCTAAGTGTGTGTGTGTGGCCCAACCGGCCCAATGTTGCATCGTTCACTCGAGACCACATGGTCTCGAGTCGGGTTCGTGTTGTCTCGGTTCATATACATTCTCGCATACATACACACAAGCATACATGTAACATAACACATAATCATACAAAAGGTTCACTTATCATTCATTAAATCATCATTTTAGTTAGTCACTTAGTGTTCAAACGTACAACGAAAGGTTCTAAATTTCGAGTTGTCACATCATCCCCAAGTTGAAAGAAATTTCGTCCCGAAATTTGGTAGGCACTCACTGAGGAAGCTAGTTAAGTTGTATGGTTTTCCCGGTTTTCCTGGGGTGTCACAGAAAAGACGGTATCAGAGCTAATGGTTATAGGGAATTAGGTTATTAGTAATACTTTGACCTAGTCTATAACCTTCTTAGGACCCTAACGCGAGTTTACTTGCGTTTAGTCATAAAACAATACCGCCACCTATCCTTAGGCGACGACCACAACAATAACATAAATTTCAAAACCATTATGAAAACTAATCATCTGTTCTAGGATGATTGATTACTAGGTTTTGAACCCTCTATTGAAAGGTTTTGAACCCTCTGTTATAAGGTTTTGAACCCCTTTGAGCTTTCAAAATCTCGTCAAGGTTTTGGGTTTTAAATAATGTGAACACGTGCAAACTGGAAGGGTGAATGACTGTATTCTGGGTTTTCTGTCTAGGCAAGCACTTTGTATATATCTCATCAGACGCGAGACCAGTTGTGCTTACCTGGGAATTCTTGGGATGAGTGTTCACTTATAGGCGAGCATGTCTTCGCGATACATTATTTTTGATCCATTTACTTTAATTCAGTCACTGTGTGTCGTTTGTTGCTTTGTAGTAACAAACAAATGACCACTATCCTGGCTTTCATCAGATTTGTTTCATCTCATTCTTTTCGTCTAATACTCTCACTCGTTTCCTTTCATGTTTCCTCTTTTAGAATGCATCCTCGACGCGAAAACCAGTGATCTGACTGTCTCCCACCTCTGCCCAGCAAAGAGGAGACCGGCATTTACGTCCGTACAATGCCTCAAACGGAGCAGCTTTAATGCTGGTGTGGTAGCTGTTATTGTACGAGAATTCCACAAGTGGCAGATGCTTTTCCCAGCGGTTGCCAAAGTCGATTACACATGCACGAAGCATGTCTTCTAGGGTTTGAATGGTGCGCTCGGACTGCCCGTCCATCTGAGGGTGATACACTGTGCTCATATCTAATCGTGAGCCAAAGGATTTGTGCATTGTTTGCCACAGCTCTGAAGTAAAACGTGCATCTCGATCCGAGATAATGGAGGTGGGCACCCCGTGCCTCGAAACAACTTCCTTGAGGTAAATTTCTGCGAGAGTGGAGAACTTATCCGGCTCCTTGATAGCCAAGAAGTGTGCAGATTTTGTGAGTCGATCCACGATCACCCAAATGGTATCATTTCCGCGCTGTGATCTAGGTAGGCCAGTAACGAAATCCATGGAAATTTGTTCCCATTTCCATTGTGGTATCTCTGGTTGTTGGAGTAGGCCTGAGGGTTTCTGGTATTCAGACTTGACTCTTGCACAAGTCAAACACTTGCTGACATAGGTCGCTATGTGGGCCTTCATGCTAGGCCACCAGTACGTAGTTATGATATCATGATACATCTTATCCGATCCCGGATGTACCGAGTAGCGAGACTTGTGTGCTTCATCCATCACAAGCTCTCGTAGGTTGTCATAGAGTGGGACCCAAATGCGTCCCGTTACATAGTAAGCACCGTCTTCCTTCTGTTCTAATCGTTGCCTTGATCCGCGTAGGGCTTCAGCCCTAACGTTTTCTGGTTTCAGTGCTTCCATCTGAGCAGCTCGTATCTGGGAAGGGAGACTAGAGTGGATCGTGAGTTGTAAAGCTCGTACGCGCTTAGGCGCAGTGTCCTTCCGACTGAGGGCGTCAGCCACAACATTGGCCTTGCCCGGGTGATACCTGATTGAGCACTCGTAGTCATTCAGCAGCTCGACCCATCGTCGTTGTCGCATATTCAGTTCCTTCTGTTTGAAGATATGCTCGAGGCTCCTGTGGTCAGTGTAGATGGCGCACTTGGTACCATACAGGTAATGCCGCCATAATTTAAGTGCAAAAACAACAGCTCCCAGCTCTAAGTCGTGCGTCGTGTAGTTCTTTTCATGAACCTTGAGTTGGCGTGAGGCGTAGGCTATAACTTTGTCTCGTTGCATCAACACGCAACCAAGACCCTGAATTGATGCGTCGCAGTAAACCACAAAGTCGTCTGTGCCCTCTGGCAAGGAAAGGATAGGTGCGCTACAAAGTCTATCCTTTAGATGCTGAAATGCCAACTCCTGTGCGTTCCCCCAGCGATAAACAACGCCCTTCTGCGTTAGTGAGGTGAGAGGTTGTGCAATCTTAGAAAAATCCTTTATGAATCTCCGGTAGTATCCCGCCAAACCCAAGAATTGGCGAATTTCCTTTGGTGTACGAGGTGCAGGCCAGTTCTTTATCGAGTCTACCTTGGATGGATCAACGTGAATCCCATCCTTGTTTACCACGTGGCCTAGGAAATGGACTTCTCGAAGCCAGAAGTCGCATTTCGAGAACTTTGCATAAAGCTGTTCTGTTCGAAGGAGTTCCAGGATAAGTCGCAGATGCTGCTCGTGTTCCTCCCGACTCTTGGAATAGATCAGGATGTCGTCGATGAAGACTATAACGAACTTGTCCAGGTAAGGCTTGCACACTCGGTTCATCAAGTCCATGAAAACCGCAGGTGCGTTTGTCATCCCAAAAGGCATGACCAAAAACTCATAGTGCCCGTATCGAGTTCTGAAAGCTGTTTTAGAGACGTCCTCTTCCCGGACTCTCAGCTGGTGATAACCCGATCTCAAATCGATCTTCGAATAGTAGCTCGACCCTTGCAGCTGGTCGAACAAGTCGTCGATACGCGGTAGAGGATAACGGTTCTTCACCGTCACCTTGTTGAGTTCTCGGTAGTCGATGCACATTCTGAAAGTACCGTCCTTCTTCTTCACAAATAATACTGGAGCTCCCCAGGGCGATGAGCTAGGACGAATAAAACCCTTATCCAAGAGTTCTTGTAGTTGCGTGGAGAGTTCTTTCAACTCTGATGGGGCTAAACGATAAGGTGCACGAGCTATGGGCGTAGCTCCAGGAGCTAGTTCGATCTGAAACTCGACTTGGCGATGAGGCGGAAGACCAGGTAATTCCTCAGGAAATACCTCTGGATAATCGCGTACAACTGGAAAATCTTCTATCTTCTTCTCTTTTTCTGAGGTGTCAGTAACGAGAGCCAAAATAGCAGTGTGGCCCTTTCGCAAGCACTTTTGGGCCTTAAGGAGAGAAATGACGTTCTCAACAGCACTCCTCTTGTCGCCATGAATCATGAGAGGTTCGCCATCGGGACCTGGAATACGGACAACCTTCTCGTTGCAAAGAATCTCTGCTCGGTGTTGGGATAACCAATCCATCCCAATGACAACGTCGAAACTACCCAAGACAATAGGAATGAGGTCGATAGAGAAGGTCTGGTCAGCGAGAATGAGTTTACAACCCGTGACTATGTGTGTGGCTTCTAAACTCTTACCATTTGCTAGCTCTACGGTGTGCTTGTTGTTCAAAGGGGTTGGAATACGCTTAAGCATTCGACTAACTTCTAGTGACACGTAGCTAGTATCGGCACCCGAATCAAATAAAACTGAAACATAAAAGTCGTCGAGAAGGAACTTACCCGCCACAACATTGGGGTCATTCCTTGCTTCACCTTGGCCAATCACAAACATCCGCCCCCTGGCGCCATTGTTGTTGTTGTTCCCATTGTTACCATTCCCCGGATTGTTGTTATTGTTGTTGTTGTTGTTCTGGTTCCTGTTCAGTTGGGGACAATCTCTCTTGAAGTGGCCCTCAGCTCCACACTGAAAGCACCCTTTGTTATCACCTTGCTGCTGCTGCTGGCGCTGGTTCTGTTGAGCTTGCTGACGATTCTGATTGGCGGGGTATAAGCTCCTGTAATCCTTTGCAGCGTGACCAGGCTTGTTGCACCGATGACAGTTGCCCCTGGTGCATGGTCCGCTGTGGTGCAGGCTGCAGCGACTGCATTTGGGGTGATTTCCTTTGTACCCACCATGACTTTGACCACCAGACGATTGCTGATTAGGGCTCTTGTAGTCCTCAGTCTTTCTCTGCTGAGACTGGGACTGAACAGAAGTCGAACCCTTACTTGAAGTTCCATCCCATTTTCGTTTGTTGTCACTAGAGGTACCAGTAGTAGTTGCAGCACCTATGCGTTTTGGTAACTTGTTCTGCTCCACCGCCCGATCCGTGAGACGGTGAGCCAACTGAACGGTTTGCTGGTAGGTGGCGAGGTTCGCTGAAGTCACATGACTTTGGATTTCTGGCACTAAGCCCTGAAGAAATAGTTCGATGCGTTTGATGGGAGGATCCACCATAGTAGGGCACAGAATTGCCAGTTCGTTCGACCTTTTCACATAAGCTTCAATTTCGGACCCCGTCATCTTGAGGTTGAAGAATTCCACCTCGAGTTTGTGAATCTCATCACGATTGCAGTATTCCTCTCTGATCATTTCCTTAAAAGTTTCCCAAGGGGTGGCGTTGGCGGCAACCAACCCTAGCATTTGAACCTGAGCGTTCCACCATGTGAGGGCTAAACCCTCGAGAGTACCAGTAGCATACTTCACCCTGCGCGCCTCAGGGCATTCGCACATTTCGAAGACCGATTCTAGTTTCTCAAACCAGTGTAGGAGACCTACTGCTCCTTCAGTGCCGCTAAACGTAGTTGGTCGGCAGTCCATGAAAGTCTTAAAAGTGCACACGGGTGGCTGAACGTGCTGACCTATCGTAGGTGAAAGAAAAGACAGAGTTTAACACAAAGGTTGGTTCACGAGAGTAGGATCCTAAAGATCCTAGAATGAGTTCGGACTGCAGGATATACCTCCTGCGTGTGCAGCTGCAAGTGCTGCGGCAACTCGTTCGTTGATCAGAGCCGTCAACTGGGCTTGTGTCAGGTTAACGCGTCCAGACATGATCTTCATACCAAGAAGAACGTGAGTGAGAGGGGTTTGCGAAGGTACGATGATAAAATAGAGCAAGCACGCACGTGTTCAAGCAACAGTAGTTATACTAACCAAGCATACCATAAGCGATGTACTATGTAACTAACAAGTAGGCAATATATACACAAATCATATCACCTAGAATGTCGAGCCTTGCATGTGGAGTGAAGCATCGT
The DNA here is from genome assembly GCA_030545235.1 of Helianthus tuberosus. Lineage (NCBI taxonomy): Eukaryota > Viridiplantae > Streptophyta > Magnoliopsida > Asterales > Asteraceae > Helianthus > Helianthus tuberosus. The sequence goes on along the minus strand of CM060412.1, from coordinate 107,873,306 downwards.
TGTGGACCGTTGAGCACTGTACAGGTTATAGTCTGGTTTTAACAAAAACGTTTTCCCCTTATTAAAACCAAGTTCTCTATAACCAATGGCTCTGATACCAATCTGTCACACCCCCAAAATCCACCTGCGGAGTACTACCGCTTGGAGGCGTGACTGACCAGGATCCAGCCACCAATCATATTGAACAAGCATATAAGTAGTTATAAAAATCCACCCAATACAATTGGTGTTCAAACAAATCCTAGTTAAGTTGCAAGCGGAAGCATAAGTCTTAAATCAAAACATAAGTTTAATTGTTCCAAAGTTTAACATGGCACACAGCCGTCCATGTCCCACAACGATCCTCTTCCATGCAAGCTCCAGCTAAGAACCTAAGGACCTGCAAAGCATGTAGTAACGAGTCAACAACTAGTTGAGTGAGTTCACGGTTGGGTGTTCGTTTTAAGTTGTTTCGAAAACAGTTTCCTTTAGCTGGCATCCTGCCGTGGGGGTTACCCCATAGTTAAAAACGTGACTTGTTCATTCCCGGTTACTCTGGCTATCCAGCCGTGGGGGCTACCCCGTGTTAGTTATCTGGCATTTCGGCCGTGGGGGCTACCCCATGTATACACTAGACTCGTTACCATATCGACTGCTGACTGTAGTCATGTTTAAGTGCCCTGAAACTGTCAATGTCTATCATCATTGACGTGCCCCAGATCCATTAGTTCACGCCCGTCCTCTGCGGCACGGTGTGAGGTTTGTCAGACCTAAATAGCGCTATCTAACTAATGACCCGCTCGCCATTGGCCCGGCGATTAAGTCGATATAAAAAGGAGGGACTTCGTGATAGAGTTTTGGTCTAGTACGAGTTATCTGTCCGTGAGGACGAGGAATTACATTCCTGAACCTTTGCTGTCCTACCCAAGGAGGACGAGGAACCCAGTTCCTTAACCCCATTCCCAACCCAGGGAATCCCATGCTTTGTAGAGGGTGTGAACTCACCTTGGTTTGCTCGGTAGAAACACAGAAAAGTCAAACAAGCAATGTTGTGGCTACTCACGTCCTATCATAGTTGTATCATACAATCAGGTTCGTATTCAAGTAGTGCACGTATGGCATACACGTATAATAGCAGGTAGCATGCAGGTATAATTTATGGCATACACTCATAACCATACGGTTCACAAAGACACTTATGAGTTCAGTATACAAGCGAACAAGGCCCAATAGTCCGGCCCAAGCACTTCGGCCCGTAACAGTGGGAGTCCAAATAGTGTGTACATGCACATGGGCTCGAGTCGCAACCGGACTCGCAACCACGGTTTCGGTTGGTGCTGTTTTGGTTACGAGTCGCAACTGGACTCGCAACTGTGGTTCCGAGTCACCAAGTTGGTGTGCTGATCATGTGTGGTTTCGAGTCGCAACCAGGTGTTTGCGACTCGCAATCTGTGTCGCAACCAGGAGATTTCGACTCATCGTGCATGGTTTCGAGTCGCAACTGATGGTTTCGAGTGGACATAAGCTGATTCGGAACAGTGTACTATCCAATGAGAATTTGATTTCATGAAACAGTCTGTACTACTCTCATAAACATGTTTATTTGTCTAGCAATTTCCTAAAATGGATCAAACAATCAGATTTCAAATATTCAACCATGTTCATATGATATTCAACAAGTTCTTCATGTGTTCATCATGTTCATCAAATATTCCTATGAACTTTAACCAACAAGAAAATCATAATCAACAACTTATCAACACCAACATGTACCCTATGATATCAGCATAATGAATCATCCTAATCATGCACATTCCACAGCCGATTACATGTATTCGGTTTCTATTCATCAATCATTTCAACTTATATCAACACACTAACATATAATCATCATCAACCGAATGTAAACACATAATATAGAACATTTATGCATCGATTTCTTGAACACTAACTCAACATCATCAAACATCATTCAATATATCCGAGGTCAAGACATGTTTAACCGATTATCCATAACATACACATCCGGTTCACAACCATCATCAAGCATACAACTTCACTAGTTAAATCCTACCACTCATGCCATCATTTAACAACAACAAACATCATAAAAATCACTAACCGATTGTGAGGTGGTGCCCAGTTGGTAAGGAAGATGAGTGTCCGAGTGATGATGATGAGCTTAGTCGGGTCTCCTTGTGGTCACCGGTTTGGATCCGAGATGAAGGAGGAGAGTGTGGTGCTTGGTGTCTAGGGTTTTAGTGAGAGAATGGAGAGTGTGTGTGTAGAGGAGAGTATGAGTGTTATCAAGAATGGCAACATGTCTAACTATCAAGTTTATATATCCGCTCTTAGTAATGCACCCTAGTGGGCTCTCGGATAGGCTAAGTGTGTGTGTGTGGCCCAACCGGCCCAATGTTGCATCGTTCACTCGAGACCACATGGTCTCGAGTCGGGTTCGTGTTGTCTCGGTTCATATACATTCTCGCATACATACACACAAGCATACATGTAACATAACACATAATCATACAAAAGGTTCACTTATCATTCATTAAATCATCATTTTAGTTAGTCACTTAGTGTTCAAACGTACAACGAAAGGTTCTAAATTTCGAGTTGTCACATCATCCCCAAGTTGAAAGAAATTTCGTCCCGAAATTTGGTAGGCACTCACTGAGGAAGCTAGTTAAGTTGTATGGTTTTCCCGGTTTTCCTGGGGTGTCACAGAAAAGACGGTATCAGAGCTAATGGTTATAGGGAATTAGGTTATTAGTAATACTTTGACCTAGTCTATAACCTTCTTAGGACCCTAACGCGAGTTTACTTGCGTTTAGTCATAAAACAATACCGCCACCTATCCTTAGGCGACGACCACAACAATAACATAAATTTCAAAACCATTATGAAAACTAATCATCTGTTCTAGGATGATTGATTACTAGGTTTTGAACCCTCTATTGAAAGGTTTTGAACCCTCTGTTATAAGGTTTTGAACCCCTTTGAGCTTTCAAAATCTCGTCAAGGTTTTGGGTTTTAAATAATGTGAACACGTGCAAACTGGAAGGGTGAATGACTGTATTCTGGGTTTTCTGTCTAGGCAAGCACTTCGTATATATCTCATCAGACGCGAGACCAGTTGTGCTTACCTGGGAATTCTTGGGATGAGTGTTCACTTATAGGCGAGCATGTCTTCGCGATACATTATTTTTGATCCATTTACTTTAATTCAGTCACTGTGTGTCGTTTGTTGCTTTGTAGTAACAAACAAATGACCACTATCCTGGCTTTCATCAGATTTGTTTCATCTCATTCTTTTCGTCTAATACTCTCACTCGTTTCCTTTGATGTTTCCTCTTTTAGAATGCATCCTCGACGCGAAAACCAGATAGCAACTGCCGAACTGGCAGAAATTATTGCACAGCAAATGGCTGCTCAATTCCTAAACCTCTTTGCTCAATGGAACCAAGCCAACAACAACAATAATGGTCCATGCAATTTCAAGAGTTTTAACTCAGCTAAACCAATCAAGTTTAGTGGTTCTGAGGGAGCAACTGGGCTTCTTCAATGGTTCGAGAGCATTGAGAATACTTTCCGCCACGTGCAGTGTCCTGACAATCGCAAGGTCGAGTTTTCTTCGAGTGTGTTCCAGAAGAGGGCCCTTACGTGGTGGAACGGGGTTATGAGAGATCGTGGTGCAGAAGTTGCTCTAGCACAGACATGGGCTGAACTTAGGGCCCTTATGATGAAGGAATTCTGTCCTCGTCACGAGATCAGGGCCTTGGAAAGGGAATTTGACGATCTTACGCAAGATAGCGGCGAGCATCGAGCCTACACGGACCGTTATGAGGAGTTAAGTCTATTATGCCCAAACATGGTCACACCTTTGGATAAGGCAATCGAAAAGTACATTGATGGCCTCCCTGACTCAATACAAGACATTGTGACTGGTAGCAACCCTACTACAGTTAGGAAGACCATTGAGCTAGCTGCAACCTTGACTGAATCTCAGATCAGGAAACGTAAGCTTTTCCGAAAGGGTGATAAGAAACCGGTCGAGGAATCGAACCCAATCGAGGAATCAAAGACCATGGATGAACAGGCTGGATCCCCTAAGATGTCAAAGAAGCGAAAGGCTTCTCAGAATTTCGCCATGGTTACTCACAATGATCAAGCCGTCCCTAACCAACCAGCTCAACCCCCTGCCAGGAAACCCTACAACGGAACTGCACCCTTGTGCAACCAATGTGGCCAACATCATCATGCTGGTGTGAAGTTCCGCACATGCCAAGTTTGCGGACTTATAGGTCACACAGCGAGGGTTTGCCCAACCGCAGCTGCACCAAATCAAGCTGGCAACAATCCTGCTCAAGCTCGTTTCCCACCGGGGTCTTGCTACAACTGTGGCGAGATGGGCCATTTTCGTAGGAATTGCCCAAGGCTTGCTAATGCAAATCCAGCACAGAGATGAGTATCAGACCGACAGGAGACAACGCTGTTTAGAAAATAATCGAGCCTTGTGTATTATTTTCTTTTGTTATCACGATCTATGAAACAGTTGTTGTTATTGTTGTTATGAATAAATCTTTCATTTACATTTTAATATGTTTATGTGGTTGCATGTATAAACATATCCTCTACAATACCAACAATCAAGGAACCATATTCCTTGAAGAACAGACTACCCCCAAATTTCTTCCATTGTATGATCATTTGCGTTTTCCACGAAAATCCTAAGTACCCGTTTCTTCCAAGAGAAACGAAGTATGAGGTGCCAAGTTAATAGCAATCAATAACAAGATAATAGCAATTAAACAATTATGTGATTAAGTGCTTATGTGTTTCCTTTTATGTGCCATGTGATCCAAATTATGTTATCCAAATCCTCGTAGAATCTTACATATCCTTGTACAAGAGATTCGTAGTAGGATACCCAAAGGTACTACCTAAAATCCTTAATGGACTTCTACGCTGTAGTTAAGTCCCTTGGATTATAAAGTACTACTTCATAATTAGACCCCTTTAGTGGTCTAGTTAAACTGGTCGATCCAAAAATCTGGTTAGGAACATTATGTGATGATATAGATGAAAGGACTCCTTGGTGGCCTAATTAAGAAGATCCTCTATCGATCTAATTAAAAAGGACCCTATGGTAGTCTAGTCACCCTCATCACAAGTTTGATCTCCTTCCCCACAACATTACAAAACGAATTGTGCGGACTGTGCAAGGAATTACGTAATTATGGATGCATACATAATTATGGAATTTAGTGCACAGAAATCACAGCGAGTTCTATCATGCATCTAGAGTTAACCCTATTCATTTCCAATTCTGATGAAGCATCCCTTGAGGAAAAATGAACTAGCTATTCATTTTTCACTTCTGAGGAATATCCGTTGAGGAAATGAATATCCGTTTATCCTTCATTTCCAACTCTGAGGAAGCAACCGTTGAAAATGACTCCGTTAGTTCATTTTCGTTTATGAAGATTATCCGTTGAGGAAATGAATATCCGTTGTTAAATCCTTCATTTCCAACTCTGAGGAAGCAACCGTTGAAAATGACTCCGTTAGTTCATTTTCGTTTCTGAAGATTATCCGTTGAGGAAATGAATATCCGTTGATTATTCCTTCATTTCAAATTCTGAAGAATAATCGTTGAGGAAAATGACCCCGTTTGTTCATTTTCGTTCTGAAGAATATCCGTTGAGGGAAATATATATCCGTTCAGTTAAAAAAAATCCATTATTTTCCATTTCCGAAGAACCCGTTGAAGAAAATGACTCCGTTCGTTCATTTTCGCTTCTGAAAAATTTCCGTTGAGGAAAGTAACAAGATTATTCTTTACATATCTTTGATGGCTATTTAACACAAAGTCACAGACAGACTCTTACAAATAAATTTCGGGACAAAATTTCCTAAAGTAGGGGAGACTGTGACACCTGTGTCACTGCGACCATCAAACAAATACCAAACCAATGAAATATTGTATTTAATACTTTGTAATTGTATAAATATGTGTATCTTTTGCACATATCAACTCTTGTTCGATTTCAAGCTCTAAATCGCTTTCTTGAAGGTTATACGCGCACTGATGCGTAAATATAACCAATTTAATGCACGAACGCTCCGGAATAGTGAAATAGACTTAACATACCTTAAATAACCTTTACATAACTTATAAATAAGTTTTGAAGGCTTTGGTATGGCAAAATCAAGTTAAATCGCTTACAGGGACTAAAGTTGACAAACTGTGAAAGTATGCCAATCTGAACTGTAATGAACATTCCGGAACATGACCATAAGTTAAACATACCATAAATATCCTTTACATAGCTTAGAAATAGGCTTTGAGGTGTTCGGTATGCTAAAATAAACTTTTGGGTCATTCAGGGACTAAAAGCGTCAAAAAGTGCACAAGTTTGCACTTTCGCGCATAACTTACGTTCTGAATACATCCGGACATCCAAAAATTTATGGAAGCACTAAAATATTTTATTTTAGTGTTTGGCATAAGAAAAATCCATTCGTTGCGTCATTTGGATCGTTTTTCGCGCTTGTGCGCATTCCGTCGTAATTAAGCGAACATCGCGTTCGTACAACCAAACGAACCAACATCCGACATATTTTTGAGCACATTTTAATTTCCCTATACTTTAACTTCATTTTAGAGCTTTGAAATGGGGTTAACGGGGTTCAAACGCATCGAAAATAGCTTAAACACACAACAGGGACCAAAACTGTCATTTCTGAAGGATGTTTGCTGATACATCGAATCTGTCCGTTCCACTTGTTGCACATGGTTTTGGGGAATCTATGGGCTGGTTTTGATGTGCCCATGGTATTGGGCAATACTAGGGGCTCACATGGTTTTGTAAAACCATTGTCTTGAGGTGTATGGCCAATATCAAAGCACGGTTTCCAAGAAACGATCTTAACGGTTCGGGAAATACTATAAATACCCCACCCCCCATTTGGTTCTAACTCACTAGAATCTGATTTGAGAAGCTCTAAGTTGAAACCTTTGTTTCATACCTGAGCTACTTGAATCACGATTAGCATTCGGGGACCCTTCGTAAGTATTCCTTCGTTCTTTTATTGCTTTTCGAGTCCGAAAGTCAAACTTTGTTTGACTTTCTGCGTTGACCAGTTTATGGTCAATGTGAAGTTCGTTTGAACTTCACAACGTGATTGTAATCACGATGGTTATAGTCCCTTGGGACTATGCCTACTGATTACCACGTTGTCTAGGGTCGTAAGGGTAAGCGATCTCATAAATCGCTTATACCTTCGAACCCGACCCAATTGGTCGATCATTAGGATCCGACCAAATACATTAGGTGACCATAGTATATAGGGAATAACCTTCCGAGGTTATACCTTATGGTCGCTTCGTTTAAGTAGTTGTATGATAGTTAGTTTATATGCCTTAGGTAAATTACCAAAATGCCCTTTTTACGCCAAAATTCATTTTAGTCATATGTAACATAACTTTTGGTATCTAAACTGATTTGGCAATAATATTAGACATGTTAAGGCATATTTTACTTATCATAGGGCTAGTTAGGCATTCCGAACGCGTTTTACGCGAACGACGCGTTAAAGTAGCATAAGCTACCTAAACGGGTCGTAATGGGTCGTAAGCACTTAGGTTAGGTTTCATTTAGTATGTAGGCTTTGATAAACCATATGACACGATTCTCCATACTCGTTTGGTTTACGAACCCTCATTCTATCTAAATCCTCCAATTTAGGTCCGGTTTATTAACATAGTTACCTATATTAGGTGCCGTTTGATATCCGTGATCTCTAGCATTGTTTGGTTGTTACTCAAGGACTACTAAGCAATCTCAGGTGAGTACATAGACCCCTCTTTTACTGTTTTCCAAACTGTTTTGGGGTGAAACACATGTGCCTACTTGTTACTTTCATGCCTTCCTGCTTTCACATCATATACTTGCTATGTTCATTAGTACATTTATAGTACATGATTTCATTGTGATTATGCTATGTATGCCCATTGTGTGCGTACTTAGTACATTGTTTTACATTACATTTCATGCTATGTATGCCCATTGTGTGCGTACTTAGTACATTGTTTTACATTACATTTCATGCTATGTATGTCCATTGTGTGCATACTTAGTACATTGTTTTACATTACATTTACGCTATGTATGTCCATTACGTGCATACTTAGTACATCATTTTGCACTGCATTTTTGTTGCACATGCTCATCCAGCATATGAACACATTATACTACATTTTGAACCATTGTAACCATTTGACTATGTAAACCGTCGTAACCATTTGATTATATGAACCGTTTATAACTGTTGAACCGTGTGAACCATTTGTAACTGTTGAACCGTGTGAACCATTTGTATCTGTTGACATGATTTACATTTGACAATAGACATTTGACTATACATAAACATTTCTACAATTGTTAAACACTACATCTTGGTGGTTTGGTTTGAGTAAGTGATCTAAGTAACGAGACGTGTGTAATATGATACAAGCATGGTGGATACGCCGCTGGTACTTCCTATATATAAGTGTTTGTATGGTATTACATATTGTAGCGTTATTTGAATCATTTCAGTTTGAGACATATAACATTTTATACAAATAACATACTTTTCACAATACATTGATTTACAAACAACTTATCTTATACAAACTCATCTTACATGGTTATTCATTTAACCATACATTATTCTCTTATTTATATATATCATTTGATCTTATCGTTTTTCAAATGATTTACAAGACAAAGCAAATTACCAGGTTCATGACTAAACATTTTCTCAAACATAAGTCATGAATTCTGTTTTCACAAAACCTATGTATCTCACAGGCATTTTTATGCTGACGTACCTATTTTCACATGTGTTTTCAGGAGATGATGCATAGGACTTATCAAGACATACTTAGGAGGACCTGTGCCTTAGTGACTTAAAACGAGACAAGAAGAAGTTAATTTATGTTATGTACTCTTTGTTTTTTGTTTAAAACAATGTAAACTCTCATGTGTGTTTAATAAAATGACACTTTAATTGCCATGGATTTGAAATGATTAATTCTGTTACAACACTCCCCGACGTTTCCGCCACGTTTGGTTGTTCCACGTGGTCGGGGTGTGACACAAACCTTGTCAAAATGTCATGTATGGCAAGTGAAATATATATATGTATAAATATATCCATTAAGCCATAGGTAAAAATGCACAAAACAATATATTGAAGTAAAACATGGTTTAAATCAATGTTATTGAATAATTGTTTCAATAACACATGGAAATTGAAGTATTGTTTTATTGAATAAAATAGTTACAATGTCCTGACAATCAAAGAAACATAACATAAATAACTAGTCTTGCATCTTTTATTGTCGCTAAGGCCCAAGTCCGCCTAAGTGTATCTTGATCAATCCTATGCTTCATTTCCTGAAACACATGTGAAAATAGGTACGTCAGCATAAAAATGCCGGCGAGTACATAGGTTTTGTGAAAATAGGATTCATGACTTATGTTTGAGAAATTGTTTAGTCGTGAACCTTGTAATTTGTTTTGTCTTGTAAATCATTTGAAAAACGATAAGATCAGATGATATGTATAAATAAGTGAATAATGTATGGTTAAATGAATAACCATGTAAGATGAGTTTGTATAAAATAAGTTGTTTGTAAATCAATGTCTTGTGAAAAATATGTTATTTGTATAAAATGTGATATGTCTCAAACTGAAATGATTCAAATAACGCTACAATATGTGATACCATACAAACACTTATATATAGGAAGTACCAGCGGCGTATCCACCATGCTTGTATCATATCACACACGCCTCGTTACTTAAATCACTTACTCAAACCAAACCAACATTGTAAGATTTCTATGTTTAACCCAATTGCCAAACGTATTGAATAATATGTCAAAATGTTTATGTCAAGATGTGAGTCATGTAATGTATAACCAATATCAATAATGTTCATGCGTCAAATGTAAATCATGTAATGTGTAACCAAAATGATAGGTATGGCTAGTGAAATATATCAACTAAACCATATGCACAAAAACAAAGTATTGAAGTAAAACATAGTTTAAATCAAAGCGATGTTTCGTGGAAATGCATGATCAAATGTAAATCATGTCAAAATGTTTATGTCAAAATGTCTATGTCAAATGTCTTTGTGTAAACCTTGTCAAAATGTCATGTATGGCAAGTGAAATATATATATGTATAAATATATCCATTAAGCCATAGGTAAAAATGCACAAAACAATATATTGAAGTAAAAAACATGGTTTAAATCAATGTTATGTCTTGTGGAAATGCATGCTATACTGAATATGAACATTTATGCGGTGTTGTTATAATGCATACATCCAAGCCTTGAGACTGTGGCGATAAACCATTAAACGACTTAAAGGTTTATCTATGCTTCTGTATATCGAATTCGGTTATTCCTTCCAACCCCCACCTACCCAGGATTTCAGGAACGGGAGTTGTCAATTCCTATGGTACCACTACCTACTAACGAACGGCGTAGCTAATGTTAATGAATGTATTGTCCCATTTAAACAATCCAAATGTCATACAAAAAATGTAAGCATGTGATGAAATTAAAATGTACTAAGTATACAACAAATGAACATACATAGCATGTGATGAAATGAAAAATGTACTAAGTATGATGAACATACATAGCATGTGAATGTGATGTAATGTAAAACAATGTACTAGGTAGGCACACAATGGGCATACATAGCATAAAATGTAAAGTAAAACGATGTACTAAGTAGGCACACAATGGGCATACATAGCATAAAATGTAAAGTAAAACGATGTACTAAGTAGGCACACAATGGGCATACATAGCATACAATGAAATGAAATCATGTACTATAAGTGTACTATTAAACATAGCAAGTATATGATGTGAAAACAGGAAAGCATGAAAGTAACAAGTAGGCACATGTGTTCCACCCCAAAACAGTTTGGAAAACAGTAAAAGAGGGGTTTATGTACTCACTTGAGATTGCTCAGAAGTCCTTGAGTAACAACCAAACAATGCTAGAGATCACGGAAATCAAACAGCACCTAATATAGGTAACTATGTTAATAAACCGGACCTAAATCGGAAGATTGGGTAGCATGAGGGTTTGTAAACCAAATGAGTGTAGGAACTCATGTGATATGGTTTAACAAAGCCTACATACTAAATGAAACTTAACCTAAGTGCTTACGACCCATTACAACCCGTTTAGGTAGCTTATGCTACTTTAACGCGTCGTTCGCGTGAAACGCGTTCGGACCGCCTAACTAGCCCTATGACAAGTGTTATATGCCTAAACATGTTACATAATCAGTTATGTGACAAAAGTTTAGGTTACATATGCTTAATTACCAATTATACATGAAAAGGGTATTCTGGTAATTTACCTAAGGCATATAAACCACCTATCATACAACTACTCAAACGATGTGACCATAAGGTGTAACCTCGGAAGGTTATTCCCTACATGCTATGGTCACCTAATGTATTTGGTCAGATCCTAATGATCGACCAAATGGGTCGGGTTCGAAGGTATAAGCGATTTATCAGATCGCTTACCCTTACGACCCTAGACAACGTGGTAATCAATAGGCATAGTCCCAAGGGACTATGACCATCGTGATTACAATCACGTTGCGAAGTTCAAACGAACTTCACATTGACCATAAACTGGTCAACGCAGAAAGTCAAACAAAGTTTGACTTTCAGACTCAAAAAGCAATAAAAGAACGAAAGAATACTTACGAAGGGTCCCCGAATGCTTTGATTTCTCAGGTATTCTCAGGTAGGAAGCGAAATGTCACAACCACTTAGAGAAATTCCAAGAAATCAAGTGGGTTTTGTGTTGGGGGCATGGGGATATTTATAGTGTTCGGTTAGCCATTAAGATCGTTCCTCGTTAACCGTGCTTTGATCTCAACCATACACATCAAGGTAGTGGTTTTTGAAAACCATTTGAGCCCACGGTATTGCCAAAACCATGTGCGAAAGTGAAAATGGACCAAATACAATGTTTCTGTCCAGGTTAGGCAGTCGCGTAGCGCCACTGCCAAGGCATGGGGGTGCTCGCGCTATGCCACTGCCTACCATTTTCAGCAAAGTTTCAAAAATGGCAGAAATGGTCCCTGCAGCCCGTTTAAGCTATTTTCGATGCGTTTGAACCCCGTTAACCTCATTTCAAGGCTCTAAAATGAAGTTAAAGTATAGGGAACTCAAAATGTGTTCAAAAATATCCCGGATGTTGGTTCGTTTAGCCGTACGAACGCGATGTTCGGTTAATTACGACGGAATGCGCATAAGCGCGAAAAACGATCCAAAAGACGCTACGAATGGATTTTTGGCAAGCCAAACACTAAAGCATAATATAGTCATGATTTCATAAAATTTTGGATGTCCGGATGTATTCAGAACGTAAGTTATGCGCGAAAATGCAAACTTGTGCACTTTTTGACACTTTTAGTCCCTGAATGACCCAAAAGTTTATTTTAGCACACCGAACCCCTCAAAGCCTATTTATAAGCTATGTGAAGGATATTTATGGTATGTTTAACTTATGGTCATGTTCCGGAATGTCTGTTACAGTTCAGATTGGCATACTTTCGCAGTTTGTCAAATTTAGTTCCTGTAGACGAAATAACTTGTTTTTGCCATACCAAAGCCTTCAAAACTTATTTCTAAGTTATGTAAAGGTTATTTAAGGTATGTTAAGCCAATGTAACTATTCCAGAGTGTTTGTTGCATTTAAACTGGTTATATTTACGCATCGGTGCGCGTATAACCTTCCAGAAAGCGATTTAGAGTTTGGAATTGAACAAAAATTGATATGTGCAAATGATACACATATTTATACAAATCCCAAGTATGAAATACAATATTTCATTGCTACAGTATTTGTTAGATGGCCGTGGAGGCACAGGTGTTACAATTTGACACCCCATTCCTGTTGTCATGGAATGTCTGAAACCAATTTGTTTCTCCATCCAAATAGGGATTGCCTTTGTGGTATCCCTATAGTCTCAAAGGTGTATTTTGATGCACTAGATCTGAATGAATTCTTAAATCACATTATTTTTGTATATTAAGTTATACTCCCAAAAGTATAGTTTGATATACTCTCATGTGTGATATTGTACAAAACAACATATATCTTATTAAACTACCAAAACATATTTTAAATATGTTATTTATTCAACCAAAACATAGTTTAATATGTTATTTATAAATCCAAAGTATACTTTTGATATACTACCAAAACGATTATTTTGACTACTAAAGTATATTTAATATACTATCTGTTTAACGATTTTTGGAACCGAAATATATTTTGATATATTACCTAATTGACTTTCTTAAAACTAAAGTATATTCTTATATATACTTCAACCATTTTATCCAAAACAATATTTTATAAACTCATTTTACTAGATTATTATTTATGCATCATTCTTTATATCATCAAATTTCTCATAAATTTTCACACAATTTTTATAAAGAAAATAATTTTAGGTTCATGACTACTTTTTGTTAAAACATTTTTTAAAACTTATAAGTCATGAATCATGCATAAACAAAACCTATGTATCTCACAGGCATTTTTATGCTGACGTGTAACATCTGTGCTTGTAATCATTATGAACAGTTCAGTTATCAATAAAACAATGTTATTTAATCCCAATGTTTGTTTGGTTATGTTTTACATTTTTCATGTTTTAACTTTTATTCAATTTCAAACTCTATATCGCTTTCTGAAGAGTTATACGCAAACTGGTGCGTAAACATAATCAGTTTAACGCGAAAAATACTCCGAAACATCAACATATACTTAACATACCTTAAATAACCTTTACATAACTTAGAAATAAGTTTTGAAGGCCTTGGTATGGCAAAAACAAGTTAATTCGCTTACAGGGACTAAATTCGACAAACTGCGAAAGTATGACGATTCGTACTGGAACAGACATTCTGGAACATGACTATAAGTTAAACACACCTTAAATATCCTTTATATAGCTTAGAAATAGGCTTAGAGGGGTTCGGTGTGCTAAAATAAACTTTTGGGTCATTCAGGGACTTAAAGCGTCAAAAAGTGCACAAGTTTGCATTTTCGCGCATAACTTACGTTCTGAATACATCCGGACATCCAAAAATTTATGTAAGCACTAAAATATTTTATTTTAGTGTTCGGCATGAGAAATATCCATTCGTCACGCGATTTGGATCGTTTTTCGCGCTTATGCGCATTCCGTCGTAATTAAGCGAACATCAAACGAACCAACATCCGACATATTTTTGAGCATGTTTCATGTCCACAATGTTTAGGCATCATTTTAGGGCCTTAAAGATGGCTTAACAGGCCTTAAACATGTCGGAAATGGCTTTATTGCATAACAGGGACCAAAACTGTCATTTTGAAAAGTTTGTTTCTGATCAGAAGGACCAGGCGGCTCGCGTAAACCCTGGGTGATACCTTACGTGGCCCGCGTCAGCCTCCCAGATCAGATTAATCAGTTTTAACAGCTGTTTACAGCTGTTAACCACCCAAAACTCACCCACACTTGCCCTTTCCTGGTCATGAGGGGCCATTTTGAGTTACCACAAGGTTGCAACAAGTGTAGGGACAAGATCAAAGAACGTTATTTGATAAACGATCCTGACGGTTCCAAGAATCCTATAAATACCCCTTTGATTCACTTGCAAAACCCACTTGAATTCTTGAGAGTTCTCTAAGTTGAAGTGAGACCACTTCATACCTGAGAATACTTGAGAAATCAAAGCTTTCGGGGACCCTTTGTAAATGTTCCTTCGTTCTTTTCATTCTTTTAGTGTTAAAAGTCAAACTTTGTTTGACTTTCTGCGTTGACTAGTTTATGGTCAATGCGAAGTTCGTTTGAACTTCATAACGTGAGCGTAATCACGATGGTTATAGTCCCTAGTGACTATACCTACTGATTACCACGTTATCTAGGCTCAGTGACGAGTCGTAGTTTCGGCCAAAATGCGTGTTATTGCGTATTTTGTAACCAAACTACTTATAGGTATCAAAACCGTTTGTTTTGATACCAAACTTGTTTTCTAACTTAGTTAAGCATGTTTCAACATGCTTAGCTCGTCACTTTTAGTTTTGTGCTTGTCTAGGGTCGTAAGGGTAAGCGATCTAATCAATCGCTTATGCTTTTGAACCCGACCCATTTGGTCGATCATTAGGATCCGACCAAACACATTAGGTGACCATAGTTGTTTAGGGAATAACCCTTTGAGGTTATACCTTATGGTCACATCGTTTGAGTAGTTGTATGATAGGTAGTATATATGCCTTAGGTAAATTACTAAAATACCCCTTTGACACCAAAATTCATTTTAAACATATGTAACATAACTTTTGGTATCTAAACTGATTTGGTAACAATATTAGACATGTTAAGGCATATTTTACTTATCATAGGACTAGTTAGGCATTCCAAATGCGTTTTACGCGAACGACGCGTTAAAGTAGCATAAGCTACCTAAACGGGTCGTAATGGGTCGTAAGCACTTAGGTTAGGTTTCATTGTAGTATGTAGGCTTTGTTAAACCATATTACACGAGTCTCCATACTCGTTTGGTTTACGAACCCTCATTCTATCCAATCCTCTGATTTAGGTCCGGTATATTAACATAGTTACCTATAATAGGTGTCGTTTGATATCCGTGATCTCTAGCATTGTTTGGTTGTTACTCAAGGACTACTAAGCAATCTCAAGTGAGTACATAGACCCCTCTTTTACTACTTTCCAAACATTTTGGGGTGAAACACATGTGCCTACTTGTTACTTTCGTGCCTTTCATGCTTTCATATCATATGCTTGTTATGTTCATTAGTACATTATAGTACATGATTTCATTACATTTTATGCCATGTATGTCCATTGTGTGCATACTTAGTACATCTTTTTACATTACATTTCATGCTATGTATGTCCATTGTGTGCATACTTAGTACATTGTTTTACATTACATTTCACGCTATGTATGTTCATTTGATTACATACTTAGTGCATTGTTTTCACATGCTTACATTTTTGGTATGACATTTGGTTTGTTTAAATGGGACAAAAATACATTCATTAACATTAGCTATGCCATTCGTTAGTAGGTAGTGGTACCATAGGAATTGACAACTCCCGTTCCTGACATCCTAGGTATGTTTGGATGGAAGGAATGGCCGAATTCGATAAACATAACACAGATAAACCTTTAATTTGTTTAAAGGTCTATCACCACAGTCACAAGGCTTTGATGTATGCATTTTCATAATACCGCATAGATGTTTGTATCAGTATAGCATGCATTTGTTCCACAAAACATAACTTTGACTTAAACTATGTTTAATTCAATACCCTGTTTCTGTGCATTTTACTATGGTTTAGTTGATATATTTCACATGCCATACATGATATTTTTGGATACACATTATATGATTTACATTAAACATAAACATTTTGACATTGATATACACATTTGGTGATTTACATTAGACATGGATATTTTGATATGGTTTAAACAATAACACTTGACAGTTGATTTATACATGAACAATTTACATTGGTGGTTGGTTTGGGTAAATGATTTGAGTAATGAGGCGTGTGTAATATGATACAAACATGGTGGATACGCCGCTGGTACTTCCTATATATAAGTGTTTGTATAATATTACATATCGTAGCGTTATTTAAATCATTTCAGTATAGACATATTACATTTTACACAAATAACATATTTTTCACAAGACATTGTTTTACAAAACAGTTTATTTTATACAACTCATTTTATTTGGTTATTTCATTTACCATACGCCTTTCTTTTATATAATCTGATTTCTTATCGAGTTTTCATGTGATTTATAAAAGAAAACACTCAACAAGATTCATGACTAATTATTATTAAACCTTTCTTCTAAAACCCAAGTCATGAATCCTATTTTTACAAAACCTATGTATCTCACAGGCATTTTTATGCTGACGTACCTATTTTCACATGTGTTTTCAGGAGCTGTCGCTTAGGATGATGATCATGACACTAGGGCGGACCTGTGCCTTAGAGACATAAAACGAAGATAGACTTAGTTTAATTATGTTATGAACTCTTTATTTCCTGTTTTGAGACAATGTAACACTCTTGTTTGATAAATAAAATATAACTTTGTATGCCATGGTTGTGAAACAATAATTCTGTTACAACACTCCCCGACGTTTCCGCCGCGGTTGCATGTTATACACAGTCGGGGTGTGACATGACGTACCTATTTTTACACATGTTTCAGGTACTGCTTTGTGATGATTGTTGACGCAAGATACACATAGGATAGACTCGTGCCTTAGCGACTTTAAAACTTGAAAGATAAGAATTGCATTTATTTGATTTATTGATAAACAATGAGTTCAATAATTCAATAAAACGAAACTATTTAATCCATGGTTGTGAAACAATGATTCTGTTACAACACTCCCCGACGTTTCCGCCACGTTTTGTTGTTTTACGTGGTCGGGGTGTGACAGAAAAGTTGGTATCAGAGCCAATGGTTATAGGGAAGTAGGTTATTAGTAATGCTTTGACCTAGACTATAACCTTCCTAGGACCCTAACACAAGTTATCTTGTGTTTAGTTTTAAAACAATACTGTCACTTATCCTTAGGTGACAACCACAATAAGAATACAAATTCCGAATCCGCTTTGAAAACCAATCATCTGTTCTAGGATGATTGATTACTAGGTTTTGAACCCTCTGTTATACGGTTTTGAACCCTTTTAGTTTTCAAAATCTTGTCAAAGTTTGGGTCTAAATAATGTGAACACATGCAAACTGGAAGGGTGAATGCCAGTACCATGAGTTTTTTGTCTAAGGCTAGAGTGTTCGTACAAATCCACAGTATCGGACCAGTCACTCTTACCTGGGAACTCTTGGGGTGAGTGTTCACTTATAGGCGAGCATGTCTTCGGTGATACATTATAATGACCCATTCACTTTGATTAGTCACTGCATGTCGTTTTTTTGTTCGAGGTAACGAACAAATGATCACATTCCTTATGTTTTGTCGATGTTTTCAATACCTCTTTTGTTTTCCAATCATCCCTCACTCGTTTCTCATGTTCCCTTGTTCCTTTTAGACAATGCCTCCTTGACGTGATGCTCAATCTTTTACTGCTGAGGAAGTCGCAACCCTTGTTGCTCAACAAATGGCTGCAGTGCTTCTAGGCATAGTAACTCAGATCCATGAGTTATATAACAACAATAACAACAACAACACCCAGTGTAATTTCAAGACCTTCAACTCTGCCAAACCTTCGAAGTTTTCTGGATCTCAAGGAGCAACCGCGCTCCTGTAATGGTTCGAAAGTTTGGAGAGCACATTCAGGCATGTGCAATGCCCGAATGAGCGTAAGGTTGAGTTTGCATCCAGTGCGTTCGAGAAGCGTGCTCTTACATGGTGGAATGGTGTGATGCGTTATAGAGGTGCCGATGTGGCAATGGCACAAACCTGGGAAGAGCTTCGGGCTCTAATGATGAAGGAATTCTGTCCTCGTCATGAGCTCCGGGCTTTGGAACGGGAATTTGACGATCTTAAACAAGACAGCGGTGAACATCGAGCCTATACTGATCGTTATGAGGAATTGAGCCTGTTGTATCCTGCCATGGTCACGCCTGTGGAAAAGGCGATTGAAAAGTACATTGATGGTCTTCCTGATTTAGTTCAGGATATCGTTACTGGCAGCAACCCTAATACTGTCAGGCAGGCCATTGAATTGTCTGCCACCCTGACTGAATCCCATATCAGGAAGGGTAAGCTTTTTCAAAAAGACGACCCAAGACCATCTGACAAGGCTGCTCAAGTTGAACCTAAGGAAAAACAGGCTGAGGTATCCAAGAAGAAGAAGCGTAAGGCTTCTCAAAACTGCGCCATAATTGCTCAGAACAATCAGGTTACACCAAACCGACCAGCACAACCTTGTAAGAGGAAAAATTATGTTGGTACCGCACCTTTGTGCAACAAATGCAACTGTCATCATCTGGAGCAAGAGCAGTGTCACAAATGTACCCACTGTGGAAGATTGGGACATTTGGTCGATACCTGCCGTTATGCAAATCCTGCTGCTGTTCATGTGACATCCATGCTTGTGTAATCATTCTACAGACTCTGAACAATACAATATTAATAAAACAGTGTGTTTTGATCCCAATGTTTGTTATTTATGTTTGATTTTATGCACATGTTGATTTTTGATCGATTTTGAACTCTATATCACTTTCTGGAGAGTTATACGCAAACTGATGCGTAAACGTAATCAGTTTAATGTGACAAACACTCTGTAATAGCAACAAAAGCTTAAAATACCTTAAATAACCTTTACATAACTTATAAATAAGTTTTGAAGGCTTTGGTATGGCAAAAACAAGTTTATTCGCTCACAGGGACTATTTGCGTCAAACTGCAAAAGTCTATCGTTTCGTAAGTCAACGTACAGTCCGGAATATGATCATAAGCTAAACATACCATAAATAACCTAAACATAGCTTAGAAATAAGCTTTGAGTGGTTCGGTGTGCGAAAACATGCTTATATGATCTTTCAGGGACTAAAAGTGTCAAAAACGGCGTAAGTTTGCATTTTCGCACATATCTTGCGTTCTGACCACATCTGGACATCCAAAATTTTTGTACACACTAAAATATTTTTATTTTAGTGATATCCATGCAAAAATACCATTCGTCGCTTAATTTGGTTCGTTTTTGCGTCCGTTTGAGTTTCGTCGTAATTTAACGAGCAGCGCGACCGTACGACCAAACGAGCCGACATCCGAGAGTTTTCCGAGCAAATTTTGAGTCCTCTAAACTTTATTGATCTTATATAGCCTTGAAAATGGCTTAAAGAGGGTCAAAAGGGGCTGAAATGAGCTTAATACATGTGCAGGGACTAATTATGCAATTCTGCCAAACTTGGCCACACGGGCCGTGTAAGCTCACCCTGCATGCTTACGCGGCCGCCTGAGAACCCCTAGCGACAGAAAATTTGTTTCAGCTGCTGTGTTTGCAAGACCAGGCCCTTGTATGCAATATTTCTTGTTTGGGGACCAAGTTAACACCTTCCCAAGCATAATTACCTGTCACTAAACACTTGTAGGGCTGTGATTTATTGCTTGTTGGCCAAATAACCACATGTAATGATCTCACAAGTTCATGACAAGTATAAATAGCTTGGTCCATCAACTCAATTCCTTGCTCATTCTCTCATTTCTCCTTTCTCATCTACTTTGGAGAGCTTCCTAATCTGATTAGAGGTTTATTCTTAGTAGAAAAGATAGCAAGGACCCTTAGTGAGCATTCTTTCATTCTTTTATTGCTTACTAGTTTAAAAAGTCAAACAGTGTTTGACTTTCAGTTTGACCAGTCAATTGGTCAAGTCAAAGTTCAATTGAACTTTGCAATGTGATTGTAATCACAATGGTTATAATCCTTAGTGATTATACCTACTGATTTCCACATTAACTAGGCGTAGTGACGAGTCAAAGTTTTGGTCAAAATGCGTTTTAGCATGCATTTTGCAATGGAACTACTTTTAGGTATCAAAACACTTTGTTTTGATACCAAATCAGTAGGTTAAACATGTTTTGACATGTTTAACTCGTCACTAATAGTTTAGTGCTTGTTTAGGGTCGTTAGTTAAGCGGTCTAAACAACCGCATAGACTTTCGAACCCGACCCGTTTGGTCGATCATTAGGATCCGACCAAGCTTACTTAGTGATCATAGTTATATAGGGAATAACCCCTGAGGTTATACCTTATGATCACATAGGATTGGTTAGTCATTTGCTAGTTAGCTTGTATGCCCATAGGAAATGACCAAAATGCCTTTTTGAAGCATAAATCCGTATTTTGACTATGTGAACATATTTTTGACATATAAACTGATTTAGTAACATGTTTAGGCATAATTGGGCATGTAAGACTTGGCATAGCACATAGTTAACCATCCGAATATAGTCTTACGCTAACGACGCATTATAGTAGCTTATACTACAATAATGGGTCGAAACGGGTCGAAAGCACTTAGGTAGACTTTCAAATCAGAATGTAAGGTCTATTAAATCATACCACATGAGTTTAAATACTCATTTGATTTATAGAACCTCATTCTATCGTATCTCCCGATTTAGGATCCGTTTATTAACATAGTTACCTATACTAGGTGCCGTTTGATTCCGTGATACTAGGAGCTTAAATTGGCCTTATTCTCAAGACTAATTAGCAATCCCAAGTGAGTACATAGTTCCCCTCTTTTACCGTTTTCAAATACCTTGGGGTGATTCACATGTACATACTTGTTACTTTCTTGTTTTACATGCTTTTGTGACATAAACATGCTAGTTTCACTTAGTACATATTTAGTACATGCTTTCACTATGTTTTGCTATGTATGTTAAGCATACTAGCACATTTATTTATTACACATTTGTTACATATGTTTACTTAGCATATGTACGCATTGTTTTACATGACATTTCTGCTATGTATGTTTACTGAGCATGCTAGTACATTGTTTTATATGAACATTTCTACTAGGCATGTTTACTTAGCATACCTAGTACATGGTTTTCATAGCATGCTTACATTGGTTATGACATTTGGTGTGTTTAATCGGGACAATAATACATTCATTAACATTAGCTACGCCGCTCGGTAGTATGTAATGGTACCATAGGAATTGACAACTCCCGTTTCCGACTTCCTAGGTTTGTTTGGAAGTTGGGAATGACAGAATCCGATATACATAACTTAGATGAACCTTTAATTTGTTTAAAGGTTTGTCGCCACAGTCGCAAGGCTTGAATGTATGCGATTAACATTACTGCATAAATGTTTGTAATCATAAAGCATTGTTTTTCTGCAAAACATAACATTTGATTAAAACTTAGGTTTATTCAAAAACTTTTTTTTGTACATTTACCTATGGGGTTGAGTAATTACTCGTTATTCACCATACATGACATATACATAATCACATAGTTAAGTAATTACCTTTTTACTTGCTATGCATATTATTTGGTTATACATGATATATTTCACAAATGACATCGTACATGGTTTACACATAAACATTTGACATTGGTTTTAAACATGACATTTTGGTTGATTATTGATAAGTGACTTATGTAACTGGGCTATGGGTTATATGATAAAAGCATGGTGGATACGCCGCTGGTACTTCCTATATATAAGTGCTTTGATTATATAATTCATTGTTGCGTTTCCTAAGCCACTTGACAGAAACATGAAATATTTTACACAAAGACACGATATTGTTTTACAAATTACATATTTTATACAAATTCGTCTCTTCTTGGTTATTCATTTAACCATGCATCATCCTTTTATTATCATTTGATTTTCACAATCGATTTTCATATGATTTATTAAAGGAAAACATTTTACAAGGTTCATGACTACTTTTTATTAAACTTTTCTTTAAACTACAAGTCATGAATCTGCATAAACAAAACCTATGTATCTCACAGGCATTTTTATGCTGACGTACCTATTTTTACATGTGTTTCAGGTGCTAATGCATGATGATGTTTGTGCTTTACTTAGGCGGACTCGGGCCTTAGTGACTTAAAAGACAATTATTATGTTATGTTTATTTAAATTCCAAGACAATGCAAACTTTAATTCAATAATACATAACTTTTATTACCATGGTTGTTGAAACAATAATTCTGTCACCATCACTCCCCGGTGTTTCTGCCGCGGTTTCGTTGTTTTGACGCGGCCGGGGTGTGACAGTTCAAGCACGATTCCCACCTGGGCCGTGTTATAACTGTGGTGACCTTACTCACTACAGAAACAATTGCCCAAGACTTGTTAACGAAAATCCAGCGCGTGGACGAGTGTTTAACATAAATGAGGCAAACGCGAACAACGATGCAGCAGTGAACAATTAGTCTTTTGTATTTCTTTGTCTGTTATCTTTTGGCGTTGGAACAATTCAGTTGTTATATAAATAAAATTTGATGTTTCAATTTTATTTCACAAAACTGATACGATTGTGTGAATGTTTGATCCAACCCTTCGATGCCGACACTAAGACAAACTACTCGTGTGGTTCTGTCATTTTATGATCACTTGTGATCTCTCTGAAAATCTTTAATGCTCGTTTCTTTTCAAGAAACAAAGCTAAATCTCTATTAAGGTCTTCCTATCTTCATAATTAGATTCTTGAAAATATTTAAAGTGCCAAACGGAATTCATGGATTGGATTCCTTGTGTGCTTTGAATACTCGTATGCTCAACTAACAAGAAAATTAACAAAATGAAGATCAAGTTAATTAATTATGTGCTTATATGTTTTCTTATATGTTTTGTGTTTTTGTGTGATCCATCCAAATCCTCGTAGAATCTTCCATATCTCATATGAGGGATTCATAGTAGGATATCCAAAGGTACTATCTTAAATCCTTAATGGACTTCTACGTTGTAGTTAAGTCCCTTGGGTTATAAAGTACTATTCCATAATTGGACCCCTTGAGTGGTCTGGTTAAACAGATTGATTCAAAAATCTGGATAGAAATATCATGTGATGATATAGTTGAAAAGATCCCTTAAGTGATCAATTTAAGAGATCGTACGACGGTCTACTTAAGAAGATCATGTGTTGATCTGATTAAAAAGATTGTTCGTTGATCTAATTAAAAACATCCTTTGGTGGTCTAGTCAAGTCACTTCATGTTTATCCGATTGATTTTTCCCCTACACATTATGAAATGAACTGTGCGGACTGTGCAAGGAATTACATAATTATGGATGCATACATAATTATGGAATTCAGTGCACAGAAACCACAGCAAATTTTGTCATGTGTTAAGACCTATAGTGATGAGAATAATGAAACGGGAACAATGTAGAAAGGAACATGGTGGATACGCCGCTGGTACTTCCTAAATATAAGTGTTCCTTATTACATTGCGAACGTAGCGTTATTTAAGTTACTAGAAGTCCTGGACCTTGACCAATGTCATTTATTTTTACACTCTCCAACGCTGATATCAAACACATGCCAAGTTTCCTCTGATAAGTCTTCATAAGAAACGTTCTTCTGTCCGTAGTTCGAAACTCCATGTTTTGTTGCTACAAGGACTTCACTTTGAGAGTCGACAATTTCGCTAAGAATCCAAACAAGACCTAGAGTTTTACTTAGGGTTCAAGGGATTCATTCGAAAACGAAACAATCACAGTTGTCTTCACAAGTTTCCTCTAAAATTAAATTTCGGGACGAAATTTCCTAAAGTAGGGGAGACTGTGACACCTGTGTCACTAAGACCATCATACAAATACCAAACCAATGAGATATTTCATACTTGGGTTTTGTATAAATAGGTGTATCGTTTGCACATATCAACTCTTGTTCAATTTCGAGCTTTAAATCGCTTTCTGGAAGGTTATACGCGATCTAATGCGTAAATATAACCAGTTTAATGCAACAAACACTCCAGAACAGTGAAATAGGCTTAACATACCTTAAATAACCTTTACATAACTTAGAAATAAGTTTTGGAAGGTTTGGTGTGGCAAAATCAAGTTTATTCACTCACAGGGACTATTTGCGTCAACTTGCAAAAGTCTGCGGTTTCGCAAGGCAACGTACAGTACGGAACATGATCATAAGCTAAACATACCATAAATAACCTAAACATAGCTTAGAGATAAGCTTTGAGTGGTTCGGTGTGTGAAAATATGCTTATTTCAAACAGGGGCTAAAAGTATCAAAAACGGCGTAAGTTTGCATTTTCGCGCATATCTTACGTTCTGACCACATCTGGACATCCAAAATTTTTGTACACACTAAAATATTTTTATTTTAGTGATCGGCATGCAAAAATACCATTCGTCGCTTAATTTGGTTCGTTTTCACGTCCGTTTGAGTTTCGTCGTAATTTAACGAACAACGCGACCGTACGACCAAACGAGCTGACATCCGAGATGATGTTGAGCACATTTTGAGTCCTCTAAACTTTATTGACCTTGTAGAGCCTTGAAAATGGTTTAACGGGGGTCAAAAGGGGCTGAAATGGGCTTAAAACAAGTGCAGTGTCACACCCCGACCACGTAGAACATACAAAACGTGGCGGAAATGTCGAGGAGTGTTGTAACAGAATTAATGTTTCAAATCCATGGCAATTGAAGTTTCGTTTTATTAATCAAAAGTGTTACAATGTCTTAATAAACAAAGAAGTACAACATAATTAACTAGTCTTGTCTCGTTTTAAGTCACTAAGGCACAGGTCCGCCTAAGTATGTCTTGATAAGTCCTATGCTTCAGCTCCTGAAAACACATGTGAAAATAGGTACGTCAGCATAAAAATGCCGGTGAGATACATAGGTTTTGAGAAAATAGGATTCATGACTTATGTTTGAGAAAATGTTTAGTCATGAACCTTGTTATTTGCTTTATCTTGTAAATCATTTGAAAAACGATAAGATCTGATGATATGTATAAATAAGAGAATAATGTATGGTTAAATGAATAACCATTGTAAACTGAGTTTGTATTAGATAAATTATTTGTAAAACAATGTCTTGTGAAAAGTATGTTATTTGTATAAAATGTTCTATGTCTCAACTTGAAATGATTCAAATAACGCTACGACATGTAATACCATACAAACACTTATATATAGGAAGTACCAGCGGCGTATCCACCATGTTTGTATCATATTACACACGCTTCGTTACTTAATCACTTAATCAAACCAATCTACCAAAGTAAAATGTTCATGTCTAATGTAAATCATGTAATAGGTATCCGATGTGATTTGTATAAATAGATGTAAGGTTAAACGAATAACCTTATAGTAGCATATTTAAAAGTATACTTTAGATTTGTAAGTAACATAATAAACTATGTTTTGGTTTCATAAATAACATATCAACATATGCTTTGGATGTGATAATTAACATATTAAACTATGTTTTCGGTTTTGTAAATAACATATCAAAATATGCTTTGGATGTGATAAATAACATATTAAACTATGTTTTCGGTTTTGTAAATAACATATCAAAATATGCTTTGGATGTGATAAATAACATATTAAACTATGTTTTCGGTTTTGTAAATAACATATCAAAATATGCTTTGAATATGATAAATAACATATTAAACTATGTTTTGGTTTCATAAATAACATATCAAAATATGCTTTGGATGTGTAACAAAATATATGTTGGTTTTGTACAATACCACACATGAGAGTATATCAAAATATACTTTAATAGTGTGATTTAAGAATTCATTCAGACCTGGTGCATCAAGATACACCTTTGAGACTATAGAAATACCACAAAGGCAATCCCTATTTGGATGGAGCAACAAATTGGTTTCAGACATTCCATGACAACAGGAATGGGGTGTCAAATCCTATAGCGCTATATCATACTAACAATCGGTCTGGTGAACATAAAATAAGTACAATTCAACAATTTATTTTATGTTCTTTGAGAAATCAATGTTTAAACCATAGATAGTCATTTAGTTTGTCAAAAGATAAGTAATAACTTGTATGATCAAATGTCAAAATGTAAGTATGTGATGAAATCAGCTGTACTAAGTAATGCACACAATGGGCACACGTAGCATGAAATGTAATGTAAAATGATGTACCAAGTATGCTAAGTTAACATACGAAGCAGAAAAGTCATGTAAATCAATGTACTAATAGTGTACTAATGAACATAACCAGTATATGATGTGAAAACAGGAAAGCATGAAAGTAACAAGTAGGCACATGTGTTCCACCCCAAAATAGTTTGGAAAACAGTAAAAGAGGGGTCTATGTACTCACTTGAGATTGCTCAGATGTCTAAAGAAAATCACCAAGCAAAGCTAGAGATCACGGAAATCAAACGGCACCTAATATAGGTAACTATGTTAATAACCGGACCTAAATCGGAAGACTGGGTAGTATTAGGGTTTATAAACCAAATGAGTGTAGGAACTCATATGATATGGTTTAACAAAGCCTACATACTAAATGAAACTTAACTTAAGTGTTATCGACCCATTACGACCCGTTTAGGTAGCTTATGCTACTTTAACGCGTCGTTCGCGTGAAACGCGTTCGGACTGCCTAACTAGCTCTATGACAAGTGTTATATGCCTAAACATGTTACATAATCAGTTATGTGACAAAAGTTTAGGTTACATATGCTTAATTACCATTTATACATGAAAAGGGTATTCTGGTAATTTACCTAAGGCATATAAACTACCTATCATACAACTACTTAAACGATGTGACCATAAGGTATAACCTCGGAAGGTTATTCCCTATATACTATGGTCACCTAATGTGTTTGGTCGGATCCTAATGATCGACCAAATGGGTCGGGTTCGAAGGTATAGGCGATTTATTAGATCGCCTACCCTACGACTCTAGACAACGTGGTAATCAGTGGGCATAGTCCCAAGGGACTATGACCAACGTGATTACACTCACGTTGCGAAGTTCAAACGAACTTCGCATTGACCATTACTGGTCAACGCTGAAAGTCAAACAAAGTTTGACTTTCTGACTCGAAAAGCAATAAAATAAGGAAAAGAACGAAAGAATACTTACGAAGGGTCCCCGAATGCTAAACTCGATTCAAAAATCTCAGGTATGAAACAAATGTTTCAACTTAGAGTTTCTCAAATCAAGTTTCTTGTGAATTTAGCAATGGGGGTGTTGGGGTATTTATAGTAATACCCGAACCGTTAGGATCCCTTCTTGGAAAAGGGGAAATGATCTTGCCCGAACACTTGTCGGAAGGTTGTGGTGGCTACTTGGCACTCACCATAGGGTGTTGACAAGTGTACTTGCCCTTTGGGGTGTTGAAAAATGGATTAGAACAAGCAAAACACTGAATCTGGTCCTTAATCTGATGTTTCTGTCTAGAATAGCCAGTCGCGTAGCGCGACTGGTAAGGCTATATGCAGTGGCGCTACGCCACTGCCTCCTTGGTTCAGCAAACTTTCAAAAATGGCAGAAATGGTCCCTGCACGTGTTTAAGGCCTTTTTCGATGCGTTTGAACCCCGTTAACCTCATTTCAAGGCTCTAAAATGAAGTTAAAGTATAGGGAACTCAAAACATACTCAAAAATATGCCGGATGATGGTTCGTTTGGTCGTACGAACGCGATGTTCGCTTAATTACGACGGAATGCGCACAAGCGCGAAAAACGATCCAAATGACGCGACGAATGGATTTTTCTTATGGCGAACACTAAAATATAATACAGTCATGCTTACATAAATTTTTGGATGTCCGGATGTATTCAGAACGTAAGTTATGCGCGAAAATGCAAACTTGTGCACTTTTTGACACTTTTAGTCCCTGAATGACCCAAAAGTTTATTTTAGCACACCGAACCCCTCAAAGCCTATTTCTAAGCTATGTAAAGGATATTTAAGGTGTGTTTAACTTATGGTCATGTTCCGGAATGTCTGTTACAGTTCAAATTGGCATACTTTCGCAGTTTGTCAACTTTAGTCCCTGTAAGCGAATTAACTTGTTTTTGCCATACCAAAGCCTTTAAAACTTATTTCTAAGTTATGTAAAGGTTATTTAAGGTATGTTAAGCCTATTTCACTATTCCGGAGTGTTCGTTGGATTAAACTGGTTATATTTACGCATCAAAGCGCGTATAACCCTCCAGAAAGCGATTTAAAGCTTAAAATCAAACAAGAGTTGATATGTGTAAAAGATACACATAATTTTACAAATCCCAAGTATGAAATACAATATTTCATTGGTTTGGAATTTGTTTGACGGTTGAAGTGACACAGGTGTTACAGTCTCCCCTACTTTAGGAAATTTCATCCCGAAATTTAATTCTAGAGGAAACTTGTGAAGACAGCTGTGACGGTTTCGCCTTCTAATCGATCCATTGTACCCTTAAGTAAAACTCTGGGCCATGTTAGGATTCTTAGCGAATTTGTTAACCCTCAAAGTGAATTCCTTGTAGCAGTAAAACATGGAATTTTTGAACTACGGACAGAAGAACGTTTCTTATGAAGACTTATCATAGGAAACTTGGTGTGTGATTGATATTAGAATTGAGAATAAATGACATTGGTCGAGGTCCAAGACTTCTCCCGTATCATTATTCTTGTCACTAAAAGTCTTAACACATGACAAAGCTTCCTGTGGTTCCTGTGCACTGAATTCCATAATTATGTAGGCCTCCATAATTACGTAATTCCTTGCCCAGTCCGCACAGTTCATTTCATAATGCGTAGAGGAAAAATCAATTGAATAAACATGAAGCGACCTGACTAGACCACCAAAGGGTCCTTTTAATTTGATCAATGAACGAGCCTTTTAATTAGATCAACGCATGATCTTCTTAACTAGACCGTCGTACGATCTCCTTAAATAGACCACTTAAGGGATCTTTTTAATTATATCATCGTAGGATATTTCTAACCAGATTTTCAAAATCAATCTGTTTGACCAGACCATGCAAGAGGTCCAATTTATAGAATAGTACTTTAAAACCCAAAGGACTTAACTACAATGTTGAAGTCCATTAAGGATTTAAGATAGTATCTTTGGATATCCTATTATAAATCTCTCGTATGAGATACGAAAGATTCTATGAGGATTTGGATGGATCACATACAACCACAAAACATAGAAGAAAACACATAAGCACATAATACTTGATTCTTTAATTCGTTCTCTTTAGGCATGGACAATTAAAGCGCACTAGGAATCCAATCCATGGATTTCATTTGGCACTTTAATCAGTCAAGGATCCATCTATATAAATAGAAGGATTTTCAATAAGAGTTTGGCTTTGTTTCTTAAAAGAAACAAGTGTTTAAGGTTCTAGGGGAGATCACAAGTGATCATAAAATGACAGAACCACACGAGTAGTTTGTATTTGGGTTGACATCATAAGGTTGTATCAAACATTCACACAATCGTATCAGTTTTGCAAAAATAAAAACGACGAATTTTTATTTATATAACAACTGACTTGTCTTTAAACGTCAAAGATTACAACCAAGGGAAAATAACAAAACACTAGTTGTTCACTGCCGCATCATTGTTTACGTTTGCCTCATTGATGTTAAACACTCATCCACGTGCTGGAGGTGCGTTAACAAGCCTTGGGCAATTGTTCCTGTAGTGGGTAAGGTCACCGCAGTTATAACATGACCCCGGAGGGAACCGTGCTTGAACAGCAGCAGGGTTTGCAGCAGCTTGATTTGCATAGCGACAAACATTGATCAAATGTCCCAACCGTCCACAGTGGGTACATTTGTGACACTGCTCTTGCTCTAGATGATGACGGTTGCACTTGTTGCACAAAGGTGCAGTACCAACATAGTTTTGCCTTTTGCGAGGTTGTGCTGGTTGGTTTCGTGCAACCTGTTTGTCTTGAGCAGTTACAGCGCAGTTCTGAGAGGCTTTGCGCTTCTTCTTCTTGGATACCTCAGCATGTTCTTCCTTTGGTTCAACTTAAGCAGTCTTGTCAGATGGTCTTGGGTCGCCTTTTCGAAACAGCTTACATTTCCTGATGTGGGATTCAGTTAGGGTGGCAGACAGTTCAATGGCTTGTCTGATAGTAGTAGGGTTACTGCCAGTAACAATATCCTGAACTAGGTCAGGGAGACCATCCGTATATTTCTCGATCGCTTTATCCACAGGAGTAACCATAGCAGGACACAGCAGGCTCAATTCTTCAAAACGGTCAGTATAGGCTCGATGTTCGCCACTGTCTTGCTTCAAATCATCAAACTCTCTTTCCAAAGCTCGCAGTTCATGACGAGGACAAAACTCCTTCATCATAAGAGCCCTAAGCTCAGCCCAAGTCTGTGCTAATGCAATCTCAGCACCGCGGTCTCTCATCACCCCGTTCCACCATGTAAGAGCCCTCTTCTGAAATATACTCGATGAAAACTCGACCTTGCGATTTTCAGGACACTGAACATGACGGAAGGTATTCTCAATGCTTTCGAACCACTGAAGAAGCCCAGTTGCTCCCTCAGAACCACTAAACTTGAGCGGTTTAGCCGAGTTAAAACTCTTGAAGTTGCATGGAGCATTGTTGTTGTTGATGGCTTGCATCATTTGAGCATAAAGATTTGGGAAGGCAACAGCCATTTGCTGTGCGATGATTACCGCCAGTTCGTCATTTGCCATCTGATTGTCGCGTCGAGGAGGCATTCTAAAAGAGGAACATGAAAAGAAACGAGTGAGAGATTTAGACGAAAAGAATGAGATGAAACAAATCCGATGAAAGCAAGGATAGTGGTCATTTGTTTGTTACTACAAAGCAACAAACGACACACAATGACTAATCAAAGTAAATGGATTAAAATAATGTATTGCGAAGACATGCTCGCCTATAAGTGAACACTCATCCCAAGAATTCCCAGGTAAGCACAACTGGTCTCGCGTCTGATGAGATATATACGAAGTGCTTGCCTAGACAGAAAACCCAGAATACAGGCATTCACCCTTCCAGTTTGCACGTGTTCACATTATTTAAAACCCAAAACCTTGACGAGATTTTGAAAACTCAAAGGGGTTCAAAACCATATAATAAAGGGTTCAAAACCTTACAATAGAGAGTTCAAAACCTAGTAATCAATCATCCTAGAACAGATGATTAGTTTTCAAAGCGGTTTTGAAATTTATGTTCTTGTTGTGGTTGTCGCCTAAGGATAGGTGACGGTATTGTTTTATGACTAAACGCAAGTAAACTCACGTTAGGGTCCTAAGAAGGTTATAGACTAGGTCAAAGTATTACTAATAACCTAATTCCCTATAACCATTGGCTCTGATACCATCTTTTCTGTCACACCCCGACCACGTAGAACATACAAAACGTGGCGGAAATGTCGAGGAGTGTTGTAACAGAATTAATGTTTCAAATCCATGGCAATTGAAGTTTCGTTTTATTAATCAAAAGTGTTACAATGTCTTAATAAACAAAGAAGTACAACATAATTAACTAGTCTTGTCTCGTTTTAAGTCACTAAGGCACAGGTCCGCCTAAGTATGTCTTGATAAGTCCTATGCTTCAGCTCCTGAAAACACATGTGAAAATAGGTACGTCAGCATAAAAATGCCGGTGAGATACATAGGTTTTGAGAAAATAGGATTCATGACTTATGTTTGAGAAAATGTTTAGTCATGAACCTTGTTATTTGCTTTATCTTGTAAATCATTTGAAAAACGATAAGATCTGATGATATGTATAAATAAGAGAATAATGTATGGTTAAATGAATAACCATTGTAAACTGAGTTTGTATTAGATAAATTATTTGTAAAACAATGTCTTGTGAAAAGTATGTTATTTGTATAAAATGTTCTATGTCTCAACTTGAAATGATTCAAATAACGCTACGATATGTAATACCATACAAACACTTATATATAGGAAGTACCAGCGGCGTATCCACCATGTTTGTATCATATTACACACGCTTCGTTACTTAATCACTTAATCAAACCAATCTACCAAAGTAAAATGTTCATGTCTAATGTAAATCATGTAATAGGTATCCGATGTGATTTGTATAAATAAATGTAAGGTTAAACGAATAACCTTATAGTAGCATATTTAAAAGTATACTTTAGATTTGTAAGTAACATAATAAACTATGTTTTGGTTTCATAAATAACATATCAACATATGCTTTGGATGTGATAATTAACATATTAAACTATGTTTTCGGTTTTGTAAATAACATATCAAAATATGCTTTGGATGTGATAAATAACATATTAAACTATGTTTTCGGTTTTGTAAATAACATATCAAAATATGCTTTGGATGTGATAAATAACATATTAAACTATGTTTTCGGTTTTGTAAATAACATATCAAAATATGCTTTGAATATGATAAATAACATATTAAACTATGTTTTGGTTTCATAAATAACATATCAAAATATGCTTTGGATGTGTAACAAAATATATGTTGGTTTTGTACAATACCACACATGAGAGTATATCAAAATATACTTTAATAGTGTGATTTAAGAATTCATTCAGACCTGGTGCATCAAGATACACCTTTGAGACTATAGAAATACCACAAAGGCAATCCCTATTTGGATGGAGCAACAAATTGGTTTCAGACATTCCATGACAACAGGAATGGGGTGTCAAATCCTATAGCGCTATATCATACTAACAATCGGTCTGGTGAACATAAAATAAGTACAATTCAACAATTTATTTTATGTTCTTTGAGAAATCAATGTTTAAACCATAGATAGTCATTTAGTTTGTCAAAAGATAAGTAATAACTTGTATGATCAAATGTCAAAATGTAAGTATGTGATGAAATCAGCTGTACTAAGTAATGCACACAATGGGCACACGTAGCATGAAATGTAATGTAAAATGATGTACCAAGTATGCTAAGTTAACATACGAAGCAGAAAAGTCATGTAAATCAATGTACTAATAGTGTACTAATGAACATAACCAGTATATGATGTGAAAACAGGAAAGCATGAAAGTAACAAGTAGGCACATGTGTTCCACCCCAAAATAGTTTGGAAAACAGTAAAAGAGGGGTCTATGTACTCACTTGAGATTGCTCAGATGTCTAAAGAAAATCACCAAGCAAAGCTAGAGATCACGGAAATCAAACGGCACCTAATATAGGTAACTATGTTAATAACCGGACCTAAATCGGAAGACTGGGTAGTATTAGGGTTTATAAACCAAATGAGTGTAGGAACTCATATGATATGGTTTAACAAAGCCTACATACTAAATGAAACTTAACTTAAGTGTTATCGACCCATTACGACCCGTTTAGGTAGCTTATGCTACTTTAACGCGTCGTTCGCGTGAAACGCGTTCGGACCGCCTAACTAGCTCTATGACAAGTGTTATATGCCTAAACATGTTACATAATCAGTTATGTGACAAAAGTTTAGGTTACATATGCTTAATTACCATTTATACATGAAAAGGGTATTCTGGTAATTTACCTAAGGCATATAAACTACCTATCATACAACTACTTAAACGATGTGACCATAAGGTATAACCTCGGAAGGTTATTCCCTATATACTATGGTCACCTAATGTGTTTGGTCGGATCCTAATGATCGACCAAATGGGTCGGGTTCGAAGGTATAGGCGATTTATTAGATCGCCTACCCTACGACTCTAGACAACGTGGTAATCAGTGGGCATAGTCCCAAGGGACTATGACCAACGTGATTACACTCACGTTGAGAAGTTCAAACGAACTTCGCATTGACCATTACTGGTCAACGCTGAAAGTCAAACAAAGTTTGATTTTC
The DNA here is from genome assembly GCA_030545235.1 of Helianthus tuberosus. NCBI lineage: Eukaryota > Viridiplantae > Streptophyta > Magnoliopsida > Asterales > Asteraceae > Helianthus > Helianthus tuberosus. Next base: position 107,838,913 of record CM060412.1, on the reverse strand, counting down.
TGACTCGAAAAGCAATAAAATAAGGAAAAGAACGAAAGAATACTTACGAAGGGTCCCCGAATGCTAAACTCGATTCAAAAATCTCAGGTATGAAACAAATGTTTCAACTTAGAGTTTCTCAAATCAAGTTTCTTGTGAATTTAGCAATGGGGGTGTTGGGGTATTTATAGTAATACCCGAACCGTTAGGATCCTTTCTTGGAAAAGGGGAAATGATCTTGCCCGAACACTTGTCGGAAGGTTGTGGTGGCTACTTGGCACTCACCATAGGGTGTTGACAAGTGTACTTGCCCTTTGGGGTGTTGAAAAATGGATTAGAACAAGCAAAACACTGAATCTGGTCCTTAATCTGATGTTTCTGTCCAGAATAGCCAGTCGCGTAGCGCGACTGGTAAGGCTATATGCAGTGGCGCTACGCCACTGCCTCCTTGGTTCAGCAAACTTTCAAAAATGGCAGAAATGGTCCCTGCACGTGTTTAAGGCCTTTTTCGATGCGTTTGAACCCCGTTAACCTCATTTCAAGGCTCTAAAATGAAGTTAAAGTATAGGGAACTCAAAACATACTCAAAAATATGCCGGATGATGGTTCGTTTGGTCGTACGAACGCGATGTTCGCTTAATTACGACGGAATGCGCACAAGCGCGAAAAACGATCCAAATGACGCGACGAATGGATTTTTCTTATGGCGAACACTAAAATATAATACAGTCATGCTTACATAAATTTTTGGATGTCCGGATGTATTCAGAACGTAAGTTATGCGCGAAAATGCAAACTTGTGCACTTTTTGACACTTTTAGTCCCTGAATGACCCAAAAGTTTATTTTAGCACACCGAACCCCTCAAAGCCTATTTCTAAGCTATGTAAAGGATATTTAAGGTGTGTTTAACTTATGGTCATGTTCCGGAATGTCTGTTACAGTTCAAATTGGCATACTTTCGCAGTTTGTCAACTTTAGTCCCTGTAAGCGAATTAACTTGTTTTTGCCATACCAAAGCCTTTAAAACTTATTTCTAAGTTATGTAAAGGTTATTTAAGGTATGTTAAGCCTATTTCACTATTCCGGAGTGTTCGTTGGATTAAACTGGTTATATTTACGCATCAAAGCGCGTATAACCCTCCAGAAAGCGATTTAAAGCTTAAAATCAAACAAGAGTTGATATGTGTAAAAGATACACATAATTTTACAAATCCCAAGTATGAAATACAATATTTCATTGGTTTGGAATTTGTTTGACGGTTGAAGTGACACAGGTGTTACATGCAGGGACCTAAACTGGCAAATCTGAAACTTTTGTTGATCTGGGGAGTCCAGGCGGGGCGCGTAAGGTTCCTCCTCACCCTTACGCGGGCCGTGTGAGGTGCCCAGTGACCATAAATTGATTTTCAGCAATCTGTTGCTAAATCAGGGGCTGTTTATGCAATTTCTTGGTGTGTTGAGCAAGTTAAAGTGTTCTCCAAGGTCTCTAATCAGTTCCTAACAAATGTGTGGCTATGATTTAATCCTTGTTGGCCACACAAAACACTTGGAATGATCTTGTGATCCCATGATCACTATAAATAGCCAAGCATTCCATTGTTTCATTTGCTCATTCTTCTCATTTCTCTTTTCTCATCTGAATTGGGAGCTCTCTCATCTGATAAGGAACTTGTTCTTTGTAGAAAAGATAGCAAGGACCTTTTGTGAGCATTCTTTTATTCTTTTATTTATGTTAGTGCAGAAAGTCAAACAGTTTGGCCAACAGTTTGACTTTCGGTTTTGACCATCAATTGGTCAAGTCAAAGTTCAATTGAACTTTGCAATGTGATTGAAATCACGATGGTTATAATCCTTAGTGATTATACCTACTGATTACCACGTTAACTAGGCATAGTGACGAGTCAAAGTTTCGGTCAAAATGCGTTTTTGCACGCATTTTGCAATGGAACTATTTTCGGGTATCAAAACCCATTGTTTTGATACCAAATTAGTTTTCTAAGTAGGTTAAACATGTTTTGACATGTTTAACTCATCACTACTAGTTTAGTACTTGTTTAGGGTCGTAAGTTAAGCGGTCTAGACAACCGCTTAGACTTTGGAACCCGACCCGTTGGGTCGATCATTAGGATCCGACCAAGCTTGCTTAGTGATCATAGTTGCATAGGGAATAACCCCTGAGGTTATACCTTATGATCACATAGGATTGGTTAGCTATTCATTAATTGGTTTACATGTCCATAGGAAATGACCAAAATGCCCTTTTAAAGCATAAATCCATAATGTGCATATGTGAACATATTTTTGACATCTAATCTGAATTAGTAACATGTTCAGGTATAATTGGGCATGTAAGACTTAACATAGCACATAGTTAATCATCCGAACATAGTTTTGCGCAAACGACGCATTATAGTAGCTTATACTACCATAATGGGTCGAAACGGGTCAAAAGCACTTAGGTAGACTTCTAAATCAGAATGTTAGCTCTATTAAACCATACCATATGAGTTCAAATTACTCATTTGATTTATAGAACATCATTCTATCCTATCTCCCGGTTTAGGAGCCGTTTATTAACATAGTTACCTATATTAGGTGCCGTTTGATTCCGTACTCCCTCTAGCTTCGCTTGGTTGTTATTCAAGACATCTAAGCACTCTCAAGTGAGTACAAAGTCCCCTCTTTTAATGTTTTCAATGTTTTGGGGTGAACCATGTGTACCTAGATGTTATGTTCATGATTTCAAAGTATAATTGATTATACATATTAGTACCTATCTTTTCACAAACCAAACGATTATTTATGATCTAAACACTGATTTTTCAAAGATTATAAAATTAATTGTTGGATAGTACATATTTTGTTCACCATACCGATTGGTAGTATGATATAGCGCTATAGGATTTGACACCCCATTCCTGTTGTCATGGAATGTCTGAAACCAATTTATTTCTCCATCCAAATAGGGATTGCCTTTGTGGTATCCCTATAGTCTCAAAGGTGTATTTTGATGCACTAGGTCTGAATGAATTCTTAAATCACATTATTTTTGTATATTAAGTTATACTCCCAAAAGTATAGTTTGATATACTCTCATGTGTGATATTGTACAAAACAACATATATCTTATTAAACTACCAAAACATATTTTAAATATGTTATTTATTCAACCAAAACATAGTTTAATATGTTATTTATAAATCCAAAGTATACTTTTGATATACTACCAAAACGATTATTTTGACTACTAAAGTATATTTAATATACTATCTGTTTAACGATTTTTGGAACCGAAATATATTTTGATATATTACCTAACCGACTTTCTTAAAACTAAAGTATATTCTTATATATACTTCAACCATTTTATCCAAAACAATATTTTATAAAGTCATTTTACTTGATTATTATTGTTAGGAAACTTTATTTGTAAGTATTGAAGAAAATCACAATCAACTGGATCTATGAAGAGATCACAGCCCTGAAGATCACGAACTAGAAAAAGAAGATCAGATGGGACAACTGGAATGCATAGCATCTACTTCAAAGATTCACATGTTGATCAAGAGCTAAATTGGATTATCAGAAAAGGTCATTTCTGATGGATCTGATGATATTTCTGATGAAATATCATCAGTATCTGACGATTCTGATCATCAAGAATTTTCTGATGATTTGTTCATCAGAATTTCTGATGAAGTGGTTTATTAGAATTCTGATGAAATACCCACTTATCTGAAATTGGCTCTGTCCTGCCACACTTACCAAAGCAAGTTGACATTAATTGATATCATGATGAAAAAGGCAACTTGAACGTTGGAATCAATGAATATGTCAATTGGCTACTTTTTGCAGGAATTATTGCATGAATAAACTATTGTTTATTCATGCACCAAGCCGTCTATAAATAGAAGGCTCAACCAGGAGAAGCAAAGTGAGTTTTGAAGCTTAGCATTCACAAATACATCTAAACTCCATTGCCCTCTCACCCATAGAATTCATGATTCGTTTGTACTAGATAATAATCTTCCAATCACCTTGTAAACCATTTTGTTTCAAAGTGATATAAATGTCACACCCTGACTTTAGCGGAAGCGTGGTTTATTTGGGGTGACTTCTTAATACCATAGCAACAATCATAACAATGCTATATGATAAACCAGTAGATGTACATCCATTAATTTAAGTTTAAAAATAACAACATTGTTTCAAAACGTAGACTTCAGATTCGAGTTTTACAATTATACAAAATGTTTATGAGTTCACTAAGGACTCATCAAAGATATTAAATAGCACCAAGGTTTGGAAGGCGTGTCTTGTCTAGGAAAGAGACACACTGACCAAACTTAAAGACCATGGATGACAATCTTTATTCACAACGCAGCTTAAAACTCCAACGCCCGCCAGATCCATTTACTAATTCCCTAAAATACATGTAGTTGAAAAATCAACATAAAGTTGAGCGAGTTCATGTGTAAGTGAGTAGGTATAAACCTTTGTAAAAATGTCTGTATGTATGAAAATCCCTGGTATGTAGCAATTAAGGAAAAAGAGACCACCATTGGGTTGCAAAGCCAATGATAAGTGTGAAGTGATGCAGGAAGACTCAAACCTAGCGGATTTGTGCGTCGGGCACTTAGTCATCTCATGGTCCACTCAGCGGACTCAGGAGTGGGGCTCGCTACACCCAAATAGATCTATCACTAATGTCCCTCAGTCCTACAACGAGGTTTAATGGCCTTAAGTGTCATGCCCACCACTCACATGTTCGCGTAATAAAAACCCTCCTTAAGCTAACCAGACCATGTAAATAAATGTCTGTAAATGTCTGTAAATGTCTGTAACATGTATTTCACCCCCGAGGTGTAAAACTGAAAATAGTTAAGAGAAAAGGGGGACATGAACTCATAGTATTGCGTCTTCGGTACTCGTATTTCAAATCTCCTCAGCAAACACGACTACCTACAATGGTCTAACGTCTATTAGACGAACGGGTCGTACCTTGTCTTAGTGTTGATTAGTGCCTTTGAGTTACGTTTTAAAGTGTCTTCAATATTTTAGTAATAATACTTCTTATACTTGTGTATTCGTATTTCCTTCCCAAGGACGGGATATTTTACATGTGTCTGTTCGTATTGGGATTATATTTTTAAGTCCCATTTTAGAGAATACATATTTAACCATATTCCTGTATAAAACCAACCTCCGATACTCTGTATTTCGTTATAAAAATTATGGCGAGGTTTATGCTTGAAAAACATAGTCTATAATATACTAGTAAACACTTGTCCAGAAAATATTTACTAAGTGTTAGGATTTTTGGAAAATTTCGCCATAGTCTCCTTTGTAAATGGAGGCGTCCATGCTTAATAGCATATCATTTTCTTTTACATATATCCCGTAGAATGTTCTCACATAGCAAACCCGACAATCATACATGCAATATACCACTTATGTCTTTCAGCTTTATTAATCAAAACTGGACTGTTTTCGAGCATTTTAATAAAATAGTTAACCTTCTCCAAAAATTCCCAAATTTTACAAAATGTCATATACGTTCCAAATTTTATTGTGTAAAAATATTGGGGTCCAGTTCGTTACCAATATTTTATAGAAATTCATTTACCGGGCTGCAATCAGATTTGTCATTTTCTGACTGCAGCCTACGGAATAATTCACTAAAAATTGATCGTGAGTCCGATTGAAGAAATTCCAGTGGGTGAATTACGGCGACAATAGTGACCATCTACAGTAAAAATTCCATGAGCTAATTCTACTCAGTTTTTAAGTTATGGCTCCGTATACAACATACTTTTTCAGCAGAAAAATCGCAGCTTGAGCTGCTGTCTAAAAACAGTTCCTTAAAAATAGTAAACAACCTTGAAAAATTACGATTCTAGTGCCATTTGATCGGTTGTTCAAAAATACATAATTTAGGCTTTAGAAAATCAGTTTTTCGGTTTAAAATGACCCAGTTACAGCCTGTTGAAGTTGGCTGAAAATACCAATCAGCATGTTTATTTATAGTTTAATGTTACTAAAAACGCATCACCAAGTGTCCTAACAACGATTTATCAATAATTTAATGATCAAACATCATGCATGTTTTATCCAACCCTAAATCAACCCGATTTCATCTTCATGCAAACTTTTTATGTATGATTTATATGTAAGGTTCCATGTTCATCTTTTTAGGGTTCTAGTTCTTGTAAATAGCATCATACTACAATTTTTAACTACAAAACAAGATGATCAAAGGTTTAGCAAGGACTTACTACTAGCTTAAAGCTAGGGATGAGTCTCAAATGCAAAGGTGATGAAGAAATGATGAAGACAAAGCAATAAGCAAGTCCCTTGAAGCTCCACAAGCTTGCAACTTCCTTGAATCACCCTTGAAGCTTGAATGGACCTTAGAAATGGATGAAGATGGAGATTTAGGGGTGGTGGTGGTGGTGGCGGTTATGGAGCCAAGAAAGAGAGAGAGAGAAGTGAGGTGAGAGAGTGAATGATCTTGAGTGGATTATGTAGAGATTCTTGCAATCTAGCCCACCCTATATACCATCGTGATGATTTCTTAGCAAGATCACCTCCCAATCAAAATTAAAAGAGATATTTAGTAGGGGATTTTGTGATGATGGGGTGGGTCCCCTTATTTGAACCGAAATTATGGAGGGGGGGGGGGGTTAATTGTAAAATTTGTTAATTAGTAGGTAATTAATTAGGAGGTTAAGGGTAATTTCTAGAATAGTGAGTGTATGTCATGTTTCTATAGTGTGTGGGGATTTTTATGACCATAATTATTTAAGAATAATAAAATGATGTTCCTGACAAAATTTTGGTGTCCCGGGTAATGTCCGGTTGTTCGGTTACGTACTGTTCCGTTAAAGTGTTAAATTGTACCGTATAGTGTCTTTTATGCATCTTTTTGTAACGAAATTAATTCCAACACTTAGGAAGGCGTTCAGGACCATTTAGTCAATTCTCCGTATAATACGAGTATGTTAAAAGCTGAATCGTTGCTAAAAATGCAGAATTCTGCACTAAAAATGAGTTTTAGGCACTTCCCGGCACTCAAACTATCGCCTAGTGACACAGTCTCATGGTCCTCACTTCCTTACACCCATACTAGTGTAGTACTTTGTCCCTGGATCATACTGGCCTCAATATAGTGTCTGTCTATGTGCTGGCATTGTCAGCACGTGTCTGAGTTATCTACTCACTGTGCTAACTGTGCTTTGTGCACCAGGTTTGTCACTAAGAGTCTGTATGAAATAAATGGAGAGACTGTATGTAAAGTGATGCACATGTATGTATGTAACATAAATCAGTAAGCAGTTTAAGGTGTCAGTTGTAATCAAGCACAGTCATTAAGCACATAATCAAAATTAATTAATTTGTACAGTACCTGTAATTTTGAGGGTTGACACATTCTCCCCCCGTTAAGAAAATTTCGTCCTCGAAATTTGTACTACCTTAATTCCTTAGGGTTTCGTTATGCATGTATGTATATGAATAGTACCGAGGTAGATAATCATCAAACCAGTTCAAACCTTATTCACATCAAGTGAGTCCAAGAATATATATATAACATCACAATTCCAATAGTTAAAAGGTATGTGCTTTTAGCATTTGGTGTCGAGGGTACAAGACGTATCGACGCATAGTCTAGTGCAATCCACTTAACAGGGGTTCCACAAAAGAGGAGTTTTGTCCAATAGGATTCTTAAACAATCGGTCACGATAGGCAAACAAGTTTTCACGAACCATAGCCTCCGCTATATGAACTCAAAATCAATGATTTGGATGCGATAGTATTATGAAAATGATCTGTCAACTTTTGAATAAATAAATGGTAAGGATTTGTGTGTTGACATTCTCAAATTGCGAAAATACACCGAGTGAGGTACAAGCGAATCTGGTGTATCATTGTTTTAATTCGTAGTTGCATCAGAAATGTTTATATGACAAGTTGACAAAAGTATATGTAGTTTTGTGTGAAACAGTTGACCATGATTAGCACAAGCTAATGATACCACAAGGTGTCAAAATGATGAGATTCAATAATAGTGGTGACTGAACAAGTTCACCGTGCCTGAAGTAAAATGAAAGTGTACTGAAACAATCCGAAGTTTTGATTTACGCAATGTCGTAAAGTTTCCAGTTGAATACGGAATGTCAAAGAGCCACTGTTTTTGATCGAAGGTGAAAAGTATTAAGTACCGCAAGGTATTCGATCGATAATGAAAGAATCGTTAGGAGGTACGTCGCGATATGAAATGAGTCTATGTATCTTTGCCTTAACACACAACTGTGTTGAGGCTGATTTTAATCGCGATAAACCAGACGGATTTAGGGCAAGTTATCAAATATTCAATTAAATCAGTGTAAGAAGTAAGTAACCAATTTAGCGCAAGCTTCAATCCCGTGAAAGCATCATCGTAAGGTATCAAAATCAACAAATGATTTGGTGGGGTCGTAGACCAACCAAGTCCACTATGACTCGAAACAAAAGAACCCTTGCAAAATGTTTGAATATGAAGCTCTCAACACATCATACGGCGTCTTAAATTGAATATGTGAAATGGATAGGTTCAAGCAATTGAACTTAGTTTCAGTGTAACCCGACAATAAATGTATGTATCAATCAAAGGAAATCTCGGCATGGTAACCAAAAATAAACCATGAATGTAATTTGAAACAAAAGAAGTTTCAAGAGAGTGTGTTGACTTGATAGCAAAAGAGCCAACAATTACAATAATGTATGTCCTCCGAATCACAAACCAGTGATTTAGATTTAGCAACAAAATATTCGAACTTCAATGAAGCGTTTGAAATGAAATCGCATGCGTAGCAGATGGTGCATGCGTAACATGTGAGTTTTGAAATAATGAGTGTTTGCTAAAATGAAGAAACGACCAAGTATTCGAAGTAATTGAGTGTTCGCTCTCAGCGAAGAAAATCAACGTGATGCAACTACCATTAGGGGAGTAGAGATGCAAACATCTACTTGCTAGAAGCAAAAGTGAAGGTTTCGACAAGAGAAGTTTAAGTACTTTCTGTTTGGTTAACTGAAATAGTATGTATGTCAGGTTAATGGTGTTTTCTTGGGTTAACAAATGTGGTGTCTAAGTAACAACCTTTACAAGTTTGGACCTGGGTTCCCAAGGGTCCTAAGCATATGTCTTCTAGATCCTCAATGTTTCGCATTCTGTGAAACTCGGTTTTATGCATTGTGTAGGAAACACCATCTTTGTGCACGTCTAAAAAAACAAGTTATTGTCCCACAATTTCCACGGTATACTTTCTTCCTGAATTCCCAGCTAAAGATACTCGATCATCGATCAGTCATGAAATAGTAGTTGGATCCTCACAGTTAGTTACCTAAGTAAGTCGTTAATCCTTAGCAAGAGTCACCGACTCTCGTGGGTTAGCTCGTTCGGCTCCTGGTTGTTTGATGTTCGTATGAAAGCTATCGTCCTTCTTATTGACGAGCAGAATTATGGTTACCCAAAAGGGAATCTTGGTCTGTTATCTTCGTTCTCTATCAACTTCTGAGGTTACACTGCCAATCCTTGCATCTCTGAAGGTGTAAGTCGCTAAGGTGCAGCGACTACAGGCGCGGTGCCTGGAATCAAGTTGATGCGAAATTCGACTAGTCGTTGAGGAGATAATTCTGGTAAGTCTTCGGGGGAGAACTTTCAGGATATTCCTTATCACAGGAATATCTTCGAGTTTTGGTTCTTCGGCTCCATTTTCCCCGACATGAGCCAAGAAAACAACTCATCCTTTACGCAACTGCTTTCGTGCCCTCCAGCAATTTGTAATTTGTAGGGGCGTATCCTGTTTCATGAGTCATGATCGTTCCTTTATTCGCCATTGGGGTGCGGACATCAAACTCCGCTCGATCACATGGAAATTAATCCATCCCAATTACCACGTTGAAGTTCCCAACTCAACGGGCAGCAGATCAAGCGTAAACTTATGCTCTCCAGGTTCTATCTTGCCGTTCCTAGTTACTGTGTTGGCTTCCACTGGCTTCACCTAGCTAGTTCCATCGAGTGCGAGTTATCTAACTTACTTGCTACTAACCCAAGTACACTCTCAAACTCTAGAGATGCGAAGATTAGAATTTGAAATAGTATCTTGCAACACAGATGCATACCGTTGAGTAATATAGAACGTACCGATACTTGAATCCCGGCGTGCTCCCATAGCTCTGCTATTGAGCTTTTATCCTTGTGCTTGATTCTTCTTAGGGCAGTACTTTCTGAAATGCTTCTTGCTCCCACATTTAAGACAACCTTGAGCACGTTTATGTTTGTCACTCGTTCTGCCCTGGTATTCGTCATTGTCGTTGTTTTCTCCGTGATTCTCACTACCATCTTGACCTCCATTTCTACTTTCAGTACCTTGCCTACAAGTTTCCTTGGGATGCCCTTTCTTGCCACAGTTATCACATTTTCCATATTTACATCGCCCGACATGATAGCGTAGACAATTGTTGCACTTAGGTAGAATACCCATGTAGTTCTTTCCCTTTTTGGCCTTCTTCTCGTTACTTACCCGAGTAACCTTCTTGAAATTCACGAGTTTTCTCTTGCTATCCCCAGATGACTCTACAGGAGCCTTGTTTTTTTTCTTCCGGAGTGGAAAATTTTCCTTGTCTAATATCTTCTTCAGTGAGCGCCACGCTCATGTCGATTGCTTCGATAATTGTTGAAGGCTTAGATGTTGTTACCAAGCTTAGAATCTGCGGTGCTAGTCCCCCGATGAAAAGTTCGATCTTCCTAGATTCTGGTTCCACCAAACGCGATGCAACTTGTGATAACTCGCCGAATCTCTGCACATATTCAGCTATCTTTGGACCTTCCATTCTCAAGTTCCACAATTCAGTTTCCAACTTCTGGACTTCCGCCCTAGAGCAATATCTTTTGCGCGTTAGTTCCTTCAGTTCGTCCCACGTCATAGCATATGCAGCGGCCTCGCCCATTGCCTGAATTTGAAGGTTCCACCATGACAGAGCCCCATCTACAAATAGCCCCGCTATATACGTAACCTGATGTTCTGGGGCGCATTTGCTCAATCGTAAGACAGAACTCGTCTTCTCCACCCAACGCACAAATGCTAAGGCACCCCCAGTGCCGTCGAATTCTCGAGGTTTGTGGTTTAAGAACTGCTCGTAGGTGCAGCCGTTGGGTGGGTTATTTCCTGAGGTACCTCCGCCATGTTCGGAGTGAAGGGCCTCGAGTTGTGCGATGGCTTGCGAGATGCGCCCTTGCAGTTCTGACTCTGCTGTTGTCGGTAGAGGGTTGTTGGTATCGACGTTCCCTTGTATCGACATCTTCTGAGAAGAAGGTTGGTTAGGTCAGGTCTCATTCGTTCGGGGAATGCATATAGTTGTTTAGAGATCGTATGTACACACACATATTAGGTTATCACACCAACCAATCAAGCAATAGTATAATCATAGTATAACCAAGAAATTTGGTAGTTATGTTTAATGAGAGCATAGTAAGCAAGCACGTAGCGTTATAATTATTGTACACACGTATAGATTAATAACGTGCTTAACGGAGACATAGCGACGGAGTTTCGTTGGTCATTGGCCATAAAGTATTGTCGCATGTTTTATAATGATTGGACCTTAATTATTCCCTGACCACGATTGTATTGCCTTCCAAAATGTATCACAACAATAGGGACACAGGGTCACCCTACCCTTGTCCATTAAATGTATTAGTGTATCAAAATCACATAGTCTGAAGTGGTCTTTAAAAGTCCCACAAACCCGGCTTATCATTAGTGTCTTTACTTGAAAGAACTGTAATCCGCATAATCCAGAAATCACTATACCGGTGTCTGAGGTGGAGGAGGAAAGAAAAGTAAACTTGTTAACATGCGTGGACTTCCTCCATGGGCTTGCGTACATGTCGAAGTAATTATCTGCTCTGCTGCTTGATAGTAAAGGAATGAGCATCAGAATCCTGGGAACGGTGTAATAGTAACGGTTGAGAGCGCAAAAAGGAACCTTGATAAATGTGGAGGATCAAAGTATGCTGGCAATAAACAGGGTGGGGGACTTGGTGTCTTACATAAATTTTTCAGACAATATGCTGTCTTGTGATGTAAATACTTACATCATGTTTTCCGTTATGTAATGTTTGGCATTTGAAGTTACTGAATGTGGTGTTAGCTCAAGCTCCAACACTCTGCGACTCATATCGTCAAACTGTAGCTCATGTTACAGGAGCAACTCATCTCGTGTGTGGCCTCCATTATGTGAGAATCTAACATTAGCGTAGTGTATGATAAGAACCATCAAAATGGCTTATCCAGTGCCGTAGGGGTGAAAGTAGCAAATGGTGCGATCTGTGAGGTCGTAGAAACTGTTGCTGTAGCCGATGGGATCGTTATGTAGATGCTGATCTGGAGTACCATCTCGGGGTGCGAGTATATCTTGAAGGATAGCGTTAGGCATCTTGGCGCAATGGACGTCGGTCTTCACAAGAGCAACATCAGCGGGTGAAGGTGCAGGTGCAAATGTCCCAACTGATTAGAAGGTCATTACGTGCAGGTACTGGGTCGGGTATAAGGGATGCATTGTCTGGTAAGTCATAAGAAATAGGGTCTTGATCAAGTAAGGGTGCAGGATCAGTAGGTGCAACATCAAGCTGTCCCAAAAGGTGCAGAAGCTAACTCAGGAGCAGGCCCTGGGTCGTGTAACGGTGTGGTGCCTCGAGCAGGTGTTAGTGCAGCAGTCATAATGGCGTCGTCGTCTGTGTCAGTAGTAGAAGGCTGTAATCCGGCTGTCTGTAAGGCTGCAGATGTCATAGACTCAAAGGAGTCTGAAATCGAATGTATGCTAGAATCAGAGGGTAGCTTGACAACAGGGGTCTCAAAAGTGAAATTTGTAACGACGTTCTCGTCTAACTTTCTATCATCATAGGCATCAGTAGAAGGACCGTCAATAAATATGTCCACGTCATCATTAATTGCTCGTCGCGTAGCCAACCTTCGGCAGGAAAGTCCATAGGAGACGCATCGTCGAGGATCGGGGTCATGGTATGCTCACTATCAGGGTGCCCAGTGATGAGGTGGTCATGGGCTGAAACAAGAGTGACAGAAGGATCATTGTCAGCGAAACCATCAGCAAGGGTAAAGTATCGCCCGAAATCTGGTAGCGCGGATGGTTGGAAGTTATCCTCGTCCGTGGTCAGTATATCAGGATCACTCTCAGTGTCTGACGTAAATGTCTCTGGGGCAGATGCAGTCTCATCATCTGTGACGGCGGCCGTAGTGTTATCAATGTCTGATAACTCGCCTTCTAAATAGTGTGATGTGTGTGCCGGTTCATAATAGTCATAGCATGCACATTTACAGTAATCTTTAACACTTTGTCTATTGCAAATAAAGACAATTCATAATGTAGTCATGTATCCACATATTCGTCCTTGTCTTCCCAGACTATCCCTCCCAGTCTCTCAGACTAAACTCCCCGGTCTCTCAGACTAACTCCCTGGTCTCTAAGACCAACTCCTGGTCTCTAAGACCAACTTTCCTAGCCTCTCAGACTAAATTCCCGATCTCTAAGACCAGCCTCCCAGTCTCTAAGACTAAATCCCCAGTCTCTAAGACCAACTCCCTGGCCTCTAAGACCAATCCTCCCAGTCTCTAAGACTAATCCCCTGGTCTTTAAGACCAATTATCCCCAGCCTCTAAGGCTGATCCTCCCTCAGCCTCTAAGACTGAACCTCCCTCAGTCTCTAAGACTGAACTATAAATATAAATTGTGAAATGTGTATTCATGCCTTTTTGTTTGTAAAAATGTTTGTTTCCTGGATCTGGACATTTTGTGTATGCAATGTAAAAATGTTTGAAAACGTTTTCGTGAGAGCCCTGATGATCATAGTCTAGACTCGAGAAGGAATCCTAGTTCGCTATGATCGAGGCTCTGATACCAAGCTGTCACACCCTGACTTTTGCGGAAGCGTGGTTTATTTGGTGCGACTTCTTAATACCATAGCAACAATCATAACAATGCTATATGATAAACTAGTAGATGTACATCCATTAATTTAAGTTTAAAAATAACAACATTGTTTCAAAACGTAGACTTCAGATTCGAGTTTTACAATTATACAAAATGTTTATGAGTTCACTAAGGACTCATCAAAGATATTAAATAGCACCAAGGTTTGGAAGGCATGTCTTGTCCAGGAAAGAGACACACTGACCAAACTTAAAGACCATGGATGACAATCTTTATTCACAACGCAGCTTAAAACTCCAACGCCCGCCAGATCCATTTACTAAATCCCTGAAATACATGTAGTTGAAAAATCAACATAAAGTTGAGCGAGTTCATGTGTAAGTGAGTAGGTATAAACCTTTGTAAAAACGTCTGTATGTATGAAAATCCCTGGTATGTAGCAATTAAGGAAAAAGAGACCACCATTGGGTTGCAAAGACAATGATAAGTGTGAAGTGATGCAGGAAGACTCAAACCTAGCGGATTTGTGCGTCGGGCACTTAGTCATCTCATGGTCCACTCAGCGGACTCAGGAGTGGGGCTCGCTACACCCAAATAGATCTATCACTAATGTCCCTCAGTCCTACAACGAGGATTAATGGCCTTAAGTGTCATGCCCACCACTCACATGTTCGCGTAATAAAAACCCTCATTAAGCTAACCATACCATGTAAATAAATGTCTGTAAATGTCTATAAATGTCTGTAACATGTATTTCACCCCCGAGGTGTAAAACTGAAAATAGCTAAGAGAAAAGGGGGACATGAACTCATAGTATTGCGTCTTCGGTACTCGTAACCCAAATCTCCTCAGCAAACACGACTACCTACAATGGTCTAACGTCTATTAGACGAACGGGTCGTACCTTGTCTTAGTGTTGATTAGTTCCTTTGAGTTACGTTTTAAAGTGTCTTCAATATTTTAGTAATAATACTTCTTATACTTGTGTATTCGTATTTCCTTCCCAATGACGGGATATTTTACATGTGTCTGTTCGTATTGGGATTATATTTTAAGTCCCATTTTAGAGAATACATATTTAACCATATTCCTGTATAAAACCAACCTCCGATACTCTGTATTTCGTTATAAAAATTATGGCGAGGTTTATGCTTGAAAAACATAGTCTATAATATACTAGTAAACACTTGTCCAGAAAATATTTACTAAGTGTTAGGATTTTCGGAAAATTTCGCCATAGTCTCCTTTGTAAATGGAGGCGTCCATGCTTAATAGCATATCATTTTCTTTTACATATATCCCGTAGAATGTTCTCACATAGCAAACCCGACAATCATACATGCAATATACCACTTATGCCATTTCAGCTTTATTAATTAAAACTGGACTGTTTTCGAGCATTTTAATAAAATAGTTAACCGTATCTAAAAATTCCCAAATTTTACAAAATGTCATATACGTTCCAAATTTTATTGTGTAAAAATATCGGGGTCCAGTTCGTTACCAATATTTTATAGAAATTCATTTACCGGGCTGCAATCAGATTTGTCATTTTCTGACTGCAGTCTACGGAATAATTAACTAAAAATTGATCGTGAGTCCGATTGACAAAATTCCAGTGGGAGAATTACGGCGACAACAGTGACCATCTACAGTAAAAATTCCATGAGCTAGTTCTACTCATTTTTTAAGTTATGGCTCTGTATACAACATACTTTTTCAGCAGAAAAATCGCAGCTTGAGCTGCTGTCTAAAAACAGTTCCTTAAAAATAGTAAACAACCTCCAAAAATTACGATTCTAGTGCCATTTGATCGGTTGTTCAAAAATACATAATTTAGGCTTTAGAAAATCAGTTTTTCGGTTTAAAATGACCCAGTTACAGCCTGTTGAAGTTGGCTGAAAATACCAATCAGCATGTTTATTTATAGTTTAATGTTACTAAAAATGCATCACCAAGTGTCCTAACAACGATTTATCAATAATTTAATGATCAAACATCATGCATGTTTTATCCAACCCTAAATCAACCCGATTTCATCTTCATGCAAACTCTTTATGTATGATTTATATGTAAGGTTCCATGTTCATCTTTTTAGGGTTCTGGTTCTTGTAAATAGCATCATACTACAATTTTTAACTACAAAACAAGATGATCAAAGGTTTAGCAAGGACTTACTACTAGCTTAAAGCTAGGGATGAGTCTCAAATGCAAAGGTGATGAAGAAATGATGAAGACAAAGCAAGAAGCAAGTCCCTTGAAGCTCCACAAGCTTGCAACTTCCTTGAATCACCCTTGAAGCTTGAATGGACCTTAGAAATGGATGAAGATGGAGATTTAGGGGTGGTGATGGTGGTGGCAGTTATGGAGCCAAGAAAGATAGAGAGAGAAGTGAGGTGAGAGAGTGAATGATCTTGAGTGGATTATGTAGAGATTCTTGCAATCTAGCCCAACCTATATACCATCATGATGATTTCTTGGCAAGATCACCTCCCAATCAAAATTAAAAGAGATATTTAGTAGGGGATTTTGTGATGATGGGGTGGGTCCCCTTATTTGAACCGAAATTATGGAGGGGGGGGGGTTAATTGTAAAATTTGTTAATTAGTAGGTAATTAATTAGGAGGTTAAGGGTAATTTCTAGAATAGTGAGTGTATGTCATGTTTCTATAGTGTGTGGGGATTTTTATGACCATAATTATTTAAGAATAATAAAATAATGTTCCTGCCAAAATTTTGGTGTCCCGGGTAATGTCCAGTTGTTCGGTTACGTACTGTTCCGTTAAAGTGTTAAATTGTACCGTATAGTGTCTTTTATGCATCTTTTTGTAACGAAATTAATTCCAACACTTAGGAAGGCGTTCAGGACCATTTAGTCAATTCTCTGTATAATACGAGTATGTTAAAAGCTGAATCGTTGCTAAAAATGCAGAATTCTGCCCTAAAAATGAGTTTTAGGCACTTCCCGACACTCAAACTATCGCCTAGTGACACAGTCTCATGGTCCTCACTTCCTTACACCCATACTAGTGTAGTACTTTGTCCCTGGCTCATACTGGCCTCAATATAGTGTCTGTCTATGTGCTGGCATTGTCAGCACGTGTCTGAGTTATCCGCTCACTGTGCTAACTGTGCTTTGTGCATCAGGTTTGTCACTAAGAGTCTGTATGAAATAAATGGAGCGACTGTATGTAAAGTGATGCACATGTATGTATGTAACATAAATCAGTAAGCAGTTTAAGGTGTCAGTTGTAATCAAGCCTAATCATTAAGCACATAATCGAAATTAATTAATTTGTACAGTACCTGTAATTTTGAGGGTTGTCACAATAAACTTGATAATTCTGTAGGTCTTGTTTCTTGAAAGTCTGATTTCCATTTCCGCACATCTTTTTCACATCTACTGAAATCACTTGCCATATTACGTGAAAAGAAGTTGTTTTGAGCCCGAACTGTGATCAACAATTGGTATCAGAGCAGATTGAATAAACTATTTTCAAACGATCAATCGCTCATATTCTTTTCTCTAAATATGGTCAACTTTCAATCCTGGAATAATGCTTTTAACATTGGTTCAATGTCCAAACCTCCGACTCTGGTCAGAGAAGAATACCCCCAATGGAAAATCAGGATGGTCAATTTCCTTAATGGTCATGACCGAGCTCTGTTTCAATCCATTGAAAGGGGTCCACGTACACCAATGACTGATATACCTGCTATTCAAGCAACTGACCAATCACCAGCTATTCCTGCCTCCCACGCTCCCAAAAGTGAAATAAACTGGAGTGCGGAAGACAAGGACCTGGTGGCTGGGGATGAAAGGGCAAAGTCACTTTTAATAATGGCAATCCCCAATGACATATTTTCACAAGTTGATGCATGTGCATCAGCTAAGGAAATATGGGATCAGTTGGAAAATCTTTGTGAAGGAGGAGAAATGATGAGAAGAAACAAGAGAACAAATAATGTCTCATCTTATGAAAGGTTTAAAAGTTTGCCAAATGAAAGATTAAATGATACATATCAAAGATTTACAAAACTTTTAAACGAGCTAAAGAAATTTGGTATAACAAAATCAAACGATGAAAGAAACATAAAATTTCTTGATGCCCTTCCTAGAGAATGGAGAAGTCTAACCATGACTTTATCATCAACCTTAGAACTAGGAAACATGAGTCTTCATGACTTATACAGCATCTTGATCCCCAGAGAGGAGGAAATATTTGAAGAAACTATTCAAAGAGGGGGATCTGTAGCTCTTATTTCAAACTCACAAAGATCAACAACAAACAATGATCCACAACCATCAAACAACCAAAATCTGGAAACTTCTGATGCATCATCAGACTTTTCAGCTTTTGCTGAAGCAATAGCACTGCTCACCAAAACATTTGAGCAGAGGTTGAGGGGAGGTAACCAGAGATACCAGAGGAGTGACAAAGGAAGGATGGATGGAAGATCTAAAGAAGAGGTTAGATCTAAGGATAAAGGGAAGGCTGAAGTTTTGTGTTACAAGTGCAAGCAGAGCGGTCATTATGCATCAGAATGCAAGACCAAAAAGCTGAAGGATGTTGCCTATTATGAGAAAAAGCTTAAAGAAGCAAAGAAGCAGCAACAAGTAAGCTTAATTGCTGGAACATGTACATGGCTATTTGATGATTCTTCTGATGATGAAGAAGAAGAATTGGCAAATTTCTGCCTCATGGCACTCTCTGAAGGACTACCAGAAACTTCAGAACAAAAGGTAAATTTAGACAATCTTGATCTTGAACATAAACTAAACAAGCTCATGTCAGATTTTCTAAATCTGCAAGAAAAACATCAATCAGATATTAGAAAATCTGATGAGATGCAAAGGACTTTGAATAAAATCATTCTTGAAAACCAACTTCTTATAGAGGACAGTTTAGATCAAAGAGCAAAAATTGAGTTTTATGAAAATAAAAGAAAAGATCTTTACAAGAAAATCAATGACAAAGAAATCAATGTAAGAGGTTTTCAACAGGCTAAAGAGTTCATAAATTTTATTGAGTCCACACCAAAGAACAAAGGAGAGGGTTTTGGCTATACAAGTTCTACAAGATCAAATTAATATAAACCCACTATCTTTGTAAAAGCAACTCATCAGATTTCTGATAATTTTGTATCAGAATCTGAATCTTGCAAAACAACCTGTTCTGAATACTCTTTAGAAAAACCAAACTTCAAAACAAACAAGAGTGAATGCAGTCAAGAATCTGTAAAAACTCCAGAAGCAGTTCACTCATCTTTTCAAAATTATCCACTCATTCCATCACAAGAGGAAATATCAGAAAATTCTGATAACTCTTGTATGTGTGTTGACATACTAAAGCTTGTACAACACCATCTTCAAAAGAAAAATATAAAATCTGTTAATGGCTCAGCATATGACAGAGTTTCTGATGCAAAACCAAGAAGAAGAAAAAATAAAGAAATTAATATTCCATCAGAAACAGTACCCAAGCATGCCTGGGTACCAAAAACCCTCTAATCACTTCATTTTAGGACCATCATATGTAGCAGATCTGGTACTGCGATTCAGGAAGCTCCAAGCACATGACTGGGGACAGGAGCTTACTCAGCAACTTTGTTTCAAAGCTGGGTAGAATGGTAAATTTTGGAAATGGAGTGAAAGGGTGGATCATGGGGTATGGTTACATAAGGTATGGAGGTCTGACCAAAGAGAGAGTAGCCTATGTTGAAGGCTCAACAAATAATCTGCTTTAACATGGTCAGATCAATGATAAAAATTGCTCAGATATTTTTTTATCACCAGGAAAATAATTGATAAATTGCTTTAGTAACAATCAAAATCATATATCTGATAAATCATCAGCAAATCTGGCAACTTATCATGAATTCTGATGAAGTCATCAGAAAATCTGACACAACATCAGAAAACCTGATAAGTCATCAGAATTCTGGTGAATCATCAGAAAATATATTGGATAATTAAATTGTCGAAATTCTATAAAACAAATTGCTGCATATCATCATCCTTATTCATATCTCTTGACAGAATATTCATTAGTTGTACTTTTTCTTTAACAAAAAAAAAATTTAGTGCTGATTACGTCATTCAACATAAACTTTCTGGGAACTCGTTATTATAGAACGTTCTCTCTCCTTCATTTATTACACCCCATCATGCATTAAGAAGAATGAAGTGACATATTGGTAGGCTATCAGATTACATCACCAGAAATTAGCCGCCTATATCAATAAATTGCATGTGGAGTAGAGAATAAACATATCTCTGTTATTTTTTTCTGTCCTCTGGTAATCATTAAAATAACAGAGATTACGGCGAAGAAAATCTACAAGTTGGTAGCTTCCATTTATGGCAAATTTCATATTTACTATAAATAATCACCACTTTGAGTTAATGTCACACCCCGACCACGTAGAACATCAAATCGTGGCGGAAACATCGGCGAGTGTTGTAACAGAATTATTGTTTCACAACCATCGCATACAAAGTTATATTTTATTTATCAAACAAGCGAGTTACATTGTCTCAAAACCGGAAATAAAGAGTTCAGAACATAATTAAACTAGTTCTATCTTTATTTTAAGTCTCTAAGGCACAGGTCCGCCCTAGTGTCACGATCATCATCCTATGCAAAAGCTCCTGAAAACACATGTGAAAATAGGTACGTCAGCATAAAAATGCCTGTGAGATACATAGGTTTGTGAAAATAGGATTCATGACTTAAGTTTAGGAAATTGTTAAATAATATTTAGTCATGAACCTTGTAAATTGTTTTGTTTTATAAATCATTTAAAAAGCGATAAGATCAGATGATATGTATAAATAAAAGAATAAGGTATGGTTAAATGAATAACCAAGTAAAATGATTTGTATAAAATAAACTGTATTGTAAATCAAAGTCTTGTGAAAACATATTACTTGTGTAAAATGTATAAGTCCAAAATGAATGATTTAAGTAACGCTATGGTATGTAATATAATACAAACACTTATATATAGGAAGTACCAGCGGCGTATCCACCATGTTTGTGTCATACTACTCACATCTCGTTACTTAAGTCACTTAAACAAACCACCAATGTATAATGTCTATGTTTAAACCAATTGTCAAAAGTCCTTGTATAAACCATATCAAACGTTAAAAGTCCAAATGTAGTCCAGCAATGTGTAACAAATGTTATGTATGATAAGTAATGTATTGTTACATAAACCAAATGTAGAAATGTACAAAACGAAGTATTTTGAATAGATCAAAATGTTAGGTTTTGCAAAGTAAAAGCATGTTACATTGATACAAACACATATGTGGTAAGTTAACGCAAACATTCAAGCCTTGAGACAGTCGGATAACCCGAAGTCAAGGTTATCAAAAGAAATTTTTTCGGATTCAGTCATTCCTTACATCCAAACAAACCCGGGATGTCAGGAATGGAATTTGTCAAGTCCTATGGAACCACTACTTACTACCGAGCGGCGTAGCTAATGTTAATGAACGTATATATGTCCCGTTTGTACAAACCAAATGTCATACTGATTGTAAACATGTTAAATGAAAACAATGTGCTAAGTATGCTAAGTTAACATACAAAGCAGAAAAGTCACTTAAATCAATGTGCTAGCATGCTCAGTCAACATACATAGCAGAAATGTAAAGTAATTCAATGTACTAAGTATGCTCAGTCAACATAAAGAGTAAAACAATGTAATGTAAATCATGTACTATAAATGTACTAACGAACATAGCAAGTATATGATGTGAAAACATGGAAAGCATGAAAGTAACAAGTAGGCACATGTATTTCACCCCAAAACAGTTTGGAAAACAGTAAAAGAAGGGTCTATGTACTCACTTGAGATTTCTTAGTAGTCCTTGAGTAACAACCAAACAATGCTAGAGATCACGGATATCAAACGTCACCTAATATAGGTAACTATGTTAATATACCGGACCTAAAATCGGAGGATTGGATAGAATGAGGGTTCGTAAACCAAATGAGTATGGGAACTCATGTAATATGGTTTAACAAAGCCCACATACTAAAATGAAACCTAACCTAAGTGCTTACGACCCATTACGACCTGTCTAGGTAGCTTATGCTACTTTAACGCGTCGTTCGCGTAAAACGCGTTCGCCTAACTAGTCCTATGACAAGTATTATATGCCTGCCTAACATGTTTAATTATGTTACATAATCAGTTAAGTGACGAAAGTTTAGGTTACATATGCTTAATTACCAATTACACATGAAAAGGGTATTTTGGTAATTTACCTAAGGCATATAAACTACCTATCATACAACTACTTAACGAAGCGACCATAAGGTATAACCTCGGAAGGTTATTCCCTATATACTATGGTCACCTAATGTGTTTGGTCGGATCCTAATGATCGACCAAACGGGTCGGGTTCGAAAGTATAAGCGATTGTTTAGATCCCTTACCTTACGACCCTATGTAAGCACTAAACTAAAAGTGACGAGCTAAGCATGTTAAAACATGCTTACCTAAGTTTAGAAAACAGGTTTGGTATCAAAACAAACGGTTTTGATACCCAAGAGTAGTTTGGTTACAAAATACGCAATAACACGCATTTTGGCCGAAACTACGACTCGTCACTAAGTCTAGATAACGTGGTAATCAGTAGGTATAGTCACTAGGGACTATAACCATCGTGATCACGCTCACGTTATGAAGTTCAAACGAACTTCGCGTTGACCATAAACTGGTCAACGCAGAAAGTCAAACAAAGTTTGACTTTAACGCTAAAAGAATAAAAGAACGAAGGAACACTTACAAAGGGTCCAAGAACGGAAGGTTTGAATCCGAACACTCTCAGGTATGAAGTATTAAACACAACAACTTAAAGAGCAAGTTCAGATTTCAAAGGTGTGGGTTTTTGCAAATGAAAGGGTTGGGTATTTATAGGAAATGGACCACCGTTAGGATCGTTTCTTGAACACCATGCTTCAATCTCATCCGTACA
Organism: Helianthus tuberosus; assembly: GCA_030545235.1. Taxonomy (NCBI): domain Eukaryota; kingdom Viridiplantae; phylum Streptophyta; class Magnoliopsida; order Asterales; family Asteraceae; genus Helianthus; species Helianthus tuberosus. The sequence goes on along the minus strand of CM060412.1, from coordinate 107,815,947 downwards.
TGTGTTGGAACATTAAGGGTACTCAAATTGGCCCCCCACCATCAGGGATTAACAAGTGGAATTAGGTTTCGAGTGCATAAGAGCTTTTAAAGTGACTTTTTCTGATTTGAAAGGGCCTCGCGTGACGCCTAGGGTCCCTCGCGTCACGCCTAGCCCCCTATCTGCAGTTTTCAAACAGAAATGGCAGAATAGGTCCCTGCACATGTTTCAGTCCATTTTCCACAAGTTTGAAGCCGTTAAATCATTTTCAAGGCTCCACAAGGATGCCTAAACATTGTGGACATGAAACATGCTCAAAAATATGCCGGATGTTAGTTCGTTTGGTCGTACGATCGCGATGTTCGCTTAATTACAACGGAATGCGCATAAGCGCGAAAAACGATCCAAATTGCGTGAGGAATGGATTTTTCTCATGCCAAACACTAAAATAAAATATTTTAGTGCTTACATAAATTTTTCTCATGCAAACTTGTGCACCTTTTGACGCTTTTAGTCCCTGAATGACCCAAAATTTATTTTAGCACACCGAACCCCTCAAAGCCTATTTCTAAGCTATGAAAAGGATATTTATGGTATGTTTAACTTATGGTAATGTTCCGGAATGTCTATTACAGTTCAAATTGCATACTTTCGCAGTTTGTCAAATTTAGTCCCAGTAGGCGAATTAACTTGTTTCTGCCATACCAAAGCCTTCAAAACTTATTTCTAAGTTATGTAAGGGTTATTTAAGGTATGTTAAGTATATTTTGATGTTTCGGAGTATTTTTCGTGTTAAACTGATTACGTTTACGCACCAGTTTGCGTATAACTCTCCAGAAAGCGATATAGAGTTTGCAATTGAATAAAAGTCAAAACATGAAAAATGTAAAACATAACAAAACAAACATTGGGATCAAATAACATTGTTTTATTGATAACTGAACTGTTCACAATGATTACAAGCACAAATGTTACAGTCTCCCCTACTTGTGGAAATTTTGTCCCGAAATTTATTTAGTGGAAACTCGTGGGAAAAGATGCGGAAATTTCGCCTTCATTTGATCTTCGCGTTCCCAAGTAAACTCGGGTCCACGTTTAGATTCCCAGCGAACCTTGACCAAAGGAATGCGCTTGCGTTTAAGCCACTTGACTTCACGTTCCATGATTTCCACTGGCTTCTCAACAAATTTCAGTGTTTTGTCAACACGAATTTCGTCAAGCGGTATGTGGAGGTTCTCATCAGCTAAACACCTCTTGAGATTGGACACGTGAAAGGTTGGATGAACATTTCCAAGTTCAGGAGGTAACTCAAGTCTGTAGGCTACCTTACCGATTCTTTCGACGATCTTGAATGGTCCAACGTATCTAGGTGCAAGTTTTCCTTTCTTTCCTAATCTGATCACACCTTTCCAAGGTGAGACCTTAAGTAATACAAGATCACCGACTTGAAAATCCAAGGGCTTGCGTTTTAGGTCCGCGTAACTCTTTTGACGGCATCTAGCTGCCTGAAGGTTATCACGAACTTTCTTAACCTTATCAGTTGTCTGTAAAATGAGGGCAGGTCCAGTAAGCTGAGCCTCACCGATCTCATTCCAGCAGACTGGTGAACGACATTTTCGACCATAGAGAGCCTCGAAAAGAGACATGTTGATGCTGGAGTGATAACTGTTGTTGTAGGAGAATTCAATCAACGGAAGATGTGAATCCCAACTACCACCAAAATCGATCACACAAGCTCTAAGCATATCCTCCAGAGTCTGGATTGTTCTTTCAGATTGACCATCCGTTTGCGGATGATAAGCTGTGCTCAGATTAAGTTGGGTCCCCATAGCAGATTGCATGGTTCTCCAAAAATGAGAAGTGAAACGAGCATCTCTGTCAGAAATGATGTTCAAAGGAACACCATGTCGAGCCACAATTTCATCCACATAGATTTTAGCAAGTCTGTCAGCAGAAAAATCCTCATGGATTGGCAAGAAATGCGCTGACTTAGTAAGACGATCAACAACTACCCAGATGGCATCATGACCTTTCTTTGTGCGCGGCAGTTTAGTAATGAGATCCATAGTAATGTTTTCCCATTTCCAAACTAGGATCTCTGGTTGCACCAATAAACCAGAAGGACGCTGATGTTCAGCCTTAACCTTAAGACAAGTAAGGCATTTTGATACATATAAGGCAATGGCTTTCTTCATACCAGGCCACCAATAATGAATACGAAGATCCTTATACATCTTATCTGAGCCAGGATGAATAGAATAACGAGACTTTGGGCTTCATCCATAAGCAAGGTGCGAAGATTATCTTGGCTTGGGACCCACAAATGGTCCATGAAGTAATACGATCCATTGTCCTTCAGTTCAAGAGCAGGTGTTATGTGATAAGGAAATTCCTTATCCATCAAACCTTGTGAAACACAAGTGTGTTGAGCCTGAGAAATGCGGGCTTGGATATCAGATCGAGCTTGAATAACAGATTGAACACGAACACAATGAAGCTTAGTACGTTCCTTACGAATCAATGCATCGGCTACGACATTCGCCTTACCAGGATGGTAGCGAATTTCGTAGTTATAGTCGCTTAGAAGCTCGACCCAACGTCGTTGCCTCATGTTGAGTTCTTTCTGATTGAACATATGCTGAAGACTTTTGTGGTCCGTGAAAACCAAACATTTTGTACCGTATAAATAGTGTCTCTAGATCTTAAGAGCGAAAACAACTGCACCTAACTCATGATCATGAGTGGTGTAGTTTTTCTCATGTATCTTCAACTGCCTCGATGCATATGTTATGACTTTGTTCCTTTGCATCAGAACACAGCCAAGACCCAATTTAGATGCATCGCAATAAACGACGAAATCATCATTGCCCTCAGGCAAAGTCAGAACAGGCGCGTCACAAAGTTTCTGCTTTAAGTTTTGAAAAGCTTCCTCTTGTTTGAATCCCCAATCAAAGGGTTTGTTCTTCTGAGTTAGAGCAGTTAGAGGAACTGCAATCTTTGAGAAATTTTCAATGAAGCGGCGGTAATAACCCGCCAGACCAAGAAAAGAACGAACCTCAGTAGGAGTAGAAGGTGTATCCCAATCCTTAATCGCACTGATCTTGGAGGGATCTACATGAATACCTTATTCGTTGACAATATGTCCCAAAAATTGAACTTCTTTAAGCCAAAATTCGCACTTGGAGAATTTAGCGAAAAGTTGCTCTTTCTTTAGGAGTTCCAGAGTAAGACGAAGATGTTGCTCATGATCAGCTCGCGTCTTAGAGTATATCAAGATGTCATCAATAAAAACAATAACGAACTGATCCAAATAAGGCTTGCAGACCCTATTCATTAAGTCCATGAAAACAACAGGAGCATTAGTCAAACCAAATGGCATGACTGTGAACTCATAATGCCCATACCGAGTGCGGAATGTTGTCTTGGGAATATCTTCTTCATGAACACGAAGTTGATGATACCCAGAACGTAGATCAATCTTTGAAAAATAAGAAGCGCCCTGTAACTGATCAAAGAGATCATCAATGCGAGGTAGGGGATATCGATTCTTGATTGTAAGTTTGTTAAGCTCACGATAATCGATACACATCCTAAAAGATCCATCCTTCTTCTTGACAAAAAGAACGGGAGCACCCCAAGGTGAAAAGCTAGGACGGCTAAAACCTTTATCAGAGAGCTCCTGAAGCTGTTTTGACAACTCTTGCATCTCAGACGGTGTAAGACGATAGGGAGCTCTGGAAATGGGATTTGCGCCAGGTACGAGATCAATACGGAACTCGACTTGGCGTGCTGGAGGTAGACCAGGTAACTCTTCAGGGAATACTTCAGAATAATCCCGAACGACAGGAATATCTTGAATAGACTTACCTTTGCCCTTATCTGCTACAACATGTGCCAAAAAGGCCACATAGTTCTTTCGCTGATACTTCCGAGCTTTAAAACAAGACATGAGTTTAAGACCACCAGCAGGTTTCTCACCACGAACTTGTAGGATCTCTCCTGTCGAAAGCGGCACATGAACAATCTTCTCAAAATAAACTACCTCTGCGCGATGCTTGGCTAACCAATCCATACCCACAATAACGTCGAAGCTTCCAAGTTGCATAGGCGTGAGGTCAATAGGAAAAAGATGGTCATTAAGGTTCAACTGGCAGTTGCGAAGAACAGAATTAAGAACAATGGGTTCACCACTAGCAACTTCTACTGTCAAAGGTTTACCTAGTTTCGTTCTAGACACGCGAAGCAATTGCTCAAAAGATAATGACACAAAACTCTTATCGGCACCCGAATAAAAAAGAACATATGCAGGCTGATTATTAATAAAGAACGTACCGTTCACCACTTCATTGTCTGCTTGTGCCTCTTGAGCATTCATGTTGAAGACTCAACCTCGAGCCTGATTCTGATTTGGATTAGCGTTAGCTAGCCTTGGACATCGGTTTCTGTAGTGGGTCAGATCCCCACAATTGTAGCACGAACCAGGAGGAAAATGAGGTCGTGCAGCTTGACCTTGTTGCTGAGCAAGAGGCCGAGTAACTTGTTGGGCTTGGTTCTGAACTGCCTGATTCTGGTTAGCAGGAATGCGGTAGGTGGCAGCAAGATGACCATTTCTTCCACAGTTGGTGCATTGACGACATTGGAGATGTGGTAGGTGATGGCCGTTACACTTGTTGCACAAAGGTGCATTGCCAAGATAAGGCTTCTTAGCTAGTGGTTGCGCAGGCTGATTTGGTGCAGCTTGGGCCTGTGCAGTAACGGCATAGTTTTGGGAAGCCTTTCGCTTCCTAGACCCCCTTGAGGAACCAGAATTCTTTCCCTTCTTGTTTTCACCTTTCTTGCCATCCTCCTTGTCAGATGCCTGCTTCTTACCCTTGTCACCCTTTATGTGCAGCTTTCCCTTTTGAACCTGCGACTCAGTCAATGTCGCGGCTAACTCGATAGCCTGACGGAGTGTGGTAGGGTTACTACCAGTAATGATGTCTTGCACTGAGTCAGGTAGGCCATCGGTGTACCTTTCGATAGCCTTGTCGAGTGGGGTAACCATAGTCGGGCAAAGCAGACTCAACTCCTCAAATCTATTAGTATACGCCCTGTGCTCGCCATTGTCCTGTTTCAAGTCATCAAACTCTCTCTCCAAAGCTCGCAGTTCATGACGAGGACAAAACTCCCTCATCATAAGGGCTCTAAGTTCAGCCCAATTCTGCGCTAAAGCAACTTCAGCACCATGATCTCTCATAACCCCGTTCCACCACATAAGAGCCCTCTTCTGAAACACACTCGAAGAAAACTCGACCTTTCGATTGTCAGGATACTGCACGTGACGGAAAGTATTCTCAATGCTCTCAACCATTAAAGAAGCCCAGTTGCTCCCTCAGAACCACTAAACTTGAGCGGTTTAGCTGAGTTAAAACTCTTGAAATTGCATGGAGCATGATTGTTGTTGTTGGCTTGGTTCCATTGACCAAAGAGGTTTGGGAATGCAGCAGCCATTTGCTGCGCAATGATTTCTGCCAGTTCGACAGTCGCTACCTGGTTCTCGCGTCGAGGAGGCATTCTAAAAGAGGAAACATGAAAGGAAACGAGTGAGATGATTGGATGAAAAGAATGAGATGAAACAAAATCAACAAAAGCAAAGATGGTGGTCATTTGTCCGCATCACAAAGCAAACAAATGACACACAGTGACTAATCAAAGTAAATGGGTCAAAAATAATGTATCGCGAAGACATTCTCGCCTATAAGTGAACACTCACCCCAAGAGTTCCCAGGTAAGAGTGACTGGTCCGATTATGTGGATTTGTACGAACACTCTAGCCTTAGACAGAAAACCCAGGGTACAGGCATTCACCCTTCAAGTTTGCACGTGTTCACATTATTTAAAACCCAAAACCTTGATGAGATTTTGAAAATTCAAAGGGGTTCAAAACCTTGTAATAAATCATTCAAAAACAGAAGATTGTTTTTCAAAAATCGTTTCGGAAAATTGGGTTCTTGTTTTGATAATCACCTAAGGATAGGTGACGTGCATGTTTTAAGATCTAAACACAAGATAACTTGTGTTAGGGTCCTAGAAAGGATATAGTCTAAGTCAAAGAATTACTAATAACCTAATTCCCTATAACCATTGGCTCTGATACCAACTTTTCTGTCACACCCCGACCACGTAGAACATCAAATCGTGGCGGAAACATCGGGGAGTGTTGTAACAGAATTATTGTTTCACAACCATGGCATACAAAGTTATATTTTATATATCAAACAAGCGAGTTACATTGTCTCAAAACCGGAAATAAAGAGTTCAGAACATAATTAAACTAGTTCTATCTTTATTTTAAGTCTCTAAGGCACAGGTCCGCCCTAGTGTCACGATCATCATCCTATGCAAAAGCTTCTGAAAACACATGTGAAAATAGGTACGTCAGCATAAAAATGCCTATGAGATACATAGGTTTGTGAAAATAGGATTCATGACTTAAGTTTAAGAAATTGTTAAATAATATTTAGTCATGAACCTTGTAAATTGTTTTGTTTTGTTTTGTAAATCATTTAAAAAGCGATAAGATCAGATGATATGTATAAATAAAAGAATAAGGTATGGTTAAATGTATAACCAAGTAAAATGAGTTGTATAAAATAAATTGTATTGTAAACCAAAGTCTTGTGAAAACATGTTACTTGTGTAAAATGTATAAGTCCAAAATGAATGATTTAAGTAACGCTATGGTATGTAATATAATACAAATACTTATATATAGGAAGTACCGGCGGCGTATCCACCATGTTTGTGTCATACTCCTCACATCTCGTTACTTAAGTCACTTAAACAAACCACCAATGTATAATGTCTATGTTTAAACCAATTGTCAAAAGTCCTTGTATAAACCATATCAAATGTTAAAAGTCCAAATGTAGTCCAGCAATGTGTAACAAATGTTATGTATGATAAGTAATGTATTGTTACATAAACCAAATGTAGAAATGTACAAAACAAAGTATTTTGAATAGATCAAAATGTTAGGTTTTGCAAAGTAAAAGCATGTTACATTAATACAAACACTTATGTGGTAAGTTAACGCATACATTCAAGCCTTGAGAGAGTTGGATAACCCTAAGTCAAGGTTATCAAAAGAAATGTTTTCGGATTCAGTCATTCCTTACATCCAAACAAACCCGGGATGTCAGGAATGGGATTTGTCAAGTCCTATGGTACCACTACTTACTACCGAGCGGCGTAGCTAATGTTAATGAACGTATATAAGTCCTGTTTGTACAAACCAAATGTCATACCGATTGTAAACATGTTAAATGAAAACAATGTGCTAAGTATGCTAAGTTAACATACAAAGCAGAAAAGTCACGTAAATCAATGTGCTAGCATGCTCAGTCAACATACATAGCAGAAATGTAAAGTAATTCAATGTACTAAGTATGCTCAGTCAACATACATAGTAAAACAATGTAATGTAAATCATGTACTATAAATGTACAACAAACATAGCAAGTATATGATGTGAAAACATGGAAAGCATGAAAGTAACAAGTAGGCACATGTGTTTCACCGCAAAACAGTTTGGAATACAGTAAAAGAGGGGTCTATGTACTCACTTGAGATTGCTTAGTAGTCCTTGAGTAACAACCAAACAATGCTAGAGATCACGGATATCAAACGGCACCTAATATAGGTAACTATGTTAATATACCGGACCTAAAATCGGAGGATTGGATAGAATGAGGGTTCATAAACCAAATGAGTATGGGAACTCATGTAATATGGTTTAACAAAGCCCACATACTAAAATGAAACCTAACCTAAGTGCTTACGACCCATTACGACGTGTCTAGGTAGCTTATGCTACTTTAACGCGTCGTTCGCGTAAAACGCGTTCGCCTAACTAGTCCTATGACAAGTATTATATGCCTAACATGTTTAATTATGTTACATAATCAGTTAAGTGATGAAAGTTTAGGTTACATATGCTTAATTACCAATTACACATGAAAAGGGTATTTTGGTAATTTACCTAAGGCATATAAACTACCTATCATACAACTACTTAACGAAGCGACCATAAGGTATAACCTCGGAAGGTTATTCCCTATATACTATGGTCACCTAATGTGTTTGGTCGGATCCTAATGATCGACCAAATGGGTCGGGTTCGAAAGTATAAGCGATTGTTGAGATCGCTTACCTTACGACCCTATGTAAGCACTAAACTAAAAGTGACGAGCTAAGCATGTTAAAACATGCTTAACTAAGTTTAGAAAACAGGTTTGGTATCAAAACAAACGGTTTTGATACCCAAGAGTAGTTTGGTTACAAAGTACGCAATAACACGCATTTTGGCCGAAACTACGACTCGTCACTAAGTCTAGATAACGTGGTAATCAGTAGGTATAGTCACTAGGGACTATAACCATCGTGATCACGCTCACGTTATGAAGTTCAAACGAACTTCGCGTTGACCATAAACTGGTCAACACAGAAAGTCAAACAAAGTTTGACTTTAACGCTAAAAGAATAAAAGAACGAAGTAACACTTACAAAGGGTCCAAGAACGGAAGGTTTGAATCCGAACACTCTCAGGTATGAAGTGTTAAACACAACAACTTAGAGAGCAAGTTCAGATTTCAAAGGTGTGGGTTTTTGCAAATGAAAGGGTTGGGTATTTATAGGAAATGGACCACTGTTAGGATCGTTTCTTGAACACCGTACTTCAATCTCATCCGTACATGTGTTGGAACATTAAGGGTACTCAAATTGGCCCCCCACCATCAGGGATTAACAAGTGGAATTGGGCTTGGAGTGCATAAGAGCTGTTAACAGCTATTAAAATGAATTTTGCTGATCTGAAAGGGCCTCACATGACACCTAGGGTCCCTCGCGTCACGCCTAGCCCCCTATCTGCAGTTTTCAAATAGAAATGGCAGAATAGGTCCCTGCACATGTTTCAGTCCATTTCCCACACGTTTGAAGTCGTTAAATCATTTTCAAGGCTCCACAAGGATGCCTAAACATTGTGGACATGAAACATGCTAAAAAATATGCCGGATGTTAGTTCGTTTGGTCGTACGATCGCGATGTTCGCTTAATTACGACGGAATGCGCATAAGCGCGAAAAACGATCCAAATTGCGTGACGAATGGATTTTTCTCATGCCAAACACTAAAATAAAATATTTTAGTGCTTACATAAATTTTTGGATGTCCGGATGTATTCAGAACGTAAGTTATGCGCAAAAATGCAAACTTGTGCATCTTTTGACGCTTTTAGTCCCTGAATGACCCAAAAGTTTATTTTAGCACACCGAACCCCTCAAAGCCTATTTCTAAGATATGTAAAGGATATTTATGGTATGTTTAACTTATGGTCATGTTCTGGAATGTCTATTACAGTTCAAATTGGCATACTTTCGTAGTTTGTCAAATTTAGTCCTTGTAGGCGAATTAACTTGTTTCTGCCATACCAAAGCCTTCAAAACTTATTTCTAAGTTATGTAAGGGTTATTTAAGGTATGTTAAGTATATGTTGATGTTCCGGAGTATTTTTCGCGTTAAACTGATTACGTTTATGCACCAGTTTGCGTATAACTCTCCAGAAAGCGATATAGAGTTTGAAATTGAATAAAAGTCAAAACATGAAAAATGTAAAACATAACAAAACAAACATTGGGATCAAATAACATTGTTTTATTGATAACTAAACTATTCACAATGATTACAAGCACAAATGTTACAGTTAAAATCCGTCTTCTTCACTCCTCTTCTCTTCACATTCACACACACTCACAAAATGAACACCATCAAGGATGAATGCTTCCCACTTGTTCTTTATCCATATCATAACCTTAGATTGAGGACCAATCTGGAAGGTCCTCAATGGGAAGGGTGTCAAGTTGTGTTGAAGATGCTCATGAGCAGTAATTTGAGCTATGCCCTCACTGCTCATATAACTGTTCATCCAGAGATTCTTCAAATCTTCTGGAAAAATGCAACATTGTCCAACTATCAAAATAGAGAACAGATGGCCATCAAGAGTGTGGTGCTAAATCAACAGATTCTGTTAAATGAAGCCACCATCAGAACATCTCTCCAACTCAATGATGACAATGATGTTCTGATGTTCACAAGGGCTCAGAAGGATGATGTATTGAGACAAATGGGTTATTGATGTGTTCAAAATGTAACATATAAATTTCATCAAATGAGGCATAAAACTAACCCTTTTTTAGTACTAATGTTGGAAAAAGTGTGCTTTTGTCTTCCTTTTGTATTTTCAGGATTAAATGAGCTCAAATTCACAAAAGAAGCAAAAAGGCAGCTAAATCTAGCATAAATACAAGAAAAGGAACAAACGTTGCATGCCCGACCCCCTTCAACAGCATCTCCCAAAGCAAAAACAAGAAGAAAGCTGAGCATGGGGCTGTGCCCAGCTGAGCACGGGGCGTGCCCAGCTCAGCACGGGCCGTGCCCAGCTCAGCACGGGGCAGTGCTCAGGATGGACAGCTCTGGCACTAAAGACAAACCTGTAGAAGCTTCTATTGCCAACCACGGGGCCGTGCCCAGCGGACACGGGGGCGTGGCGAAAGTACAGCAGGCGCATTAATTGTAATTGCGAAATACAATTAATGAAGAGAGAGAGTGTCAGACGGACACGGGGGCGTGCCCAGCGGACACGGGGGCGTGTGGAGCTAATAAAGACAAACTGTATTAATGAAGAAAGAGAAAAGGGTGGACACGGGGCCGAGTCCAGGCTTCTGTACAGGCTATAAATAGGAGTGCTTGGCTCAAGCTCAAACCATCCCTTGGCACACCACCTCTCTCACACTTCATCCACCACCCACCACCATCACAACACCATCATCCACCACCATCATCCATTGTCCATCGTAGAGTGTGTGAGTCGTCTCGGGATCCAAGATTGATCGTAAGAGTTCTTGACAATCAAGGCCATGTTTGCCTAAGTCTCTTACATCACTTGGTGAAGACAAAGTGTCTAGTATAATACTTTTTATTTCTAATCTTTTGCACTTTTTATTTGGTTTTGTATTAATGACTTTAATAACTAGTTACTTATGTTGAAGGTGATCTTTCCTTATCGTTTGTCCGTGGTGTCTTGGCATTATTTTACTGTCTATATAAAATAAAGGATTTTCACCATTCATATCTCCACGGTCTATATGGAGGTATGTTGGCTACCTGGTCGGGGGTTAAGGGAACAGTTTGGTAAAGGTCTTGCCATTGTTCAGCGTTTAGAGGTCCTGCAATGGACCTGGGTCAAATTTAGTAGGACCTCCTTCAATACTTCACGGTATTGGATGGCGGGGGTCCAAACTCTTTGATCCCCTCATAAGTTAACTACTATTAATACTATAACCAGGCTATTTAGGACTGTATCCCTGCTGACTCAGACTACTTAGCCGAGGGTAACGTCACCGCCAAAAGCGGGGCCTACCACAATACTGCATTAATAACTTAATTCATTATCTTCCAATAATCCACCCTTTTAGGATTGTATCCTTGCTGACTCAAACTACTGGGGTGAGGGTAACGTCACCTTCAAAAGAGGGGCCTACTACAATAACTAAGATAATCTCTTAATTATGTGCAAAAGTGCGGAAATAATCAAAGGTTATACTAGATACGAGTCGGAACCAAGTGATTCATCTTGTCTATCTGTTTTTATTTTATTTTTATTTTCAGCATTTAGTTAGTTTTTATTTTTCTTAGCTTAAAACATTTTTCTAAACTTTTATTTTGATTAGACGTTGAGGATAAACCGGTACTAAAAGCTCTTGTGTCCTTGGACGACCTCGGTATCTTACCAACTCTATACTACACTCAACGATGGGTGCACTTGCCCATATGTGTGTTTAGTGTTAGTGAAATATCGTGTTTTATAAATTTAAAACTTGGCTAAAATAAGTGTTAAAAAGGGCTTAAAATATACACCTAATATATACGACACTTAAACGCGCATCAAGTTTTTGGCGCCGTTGCCGGGGACACAAGGATTTTAGGAAAGCTTAAAATCGACGGCCTAATCAGTTTTTCAAAACCTTTTCAAAATGGGCCCACATTTTTCTGCTTTTTAGTTTAGTTTTGCATTTACAGTAGGTTGAACTCGGGCCGTGCTCGCTGAACACGGGGTCGTGCTGCATATTTTTCATAAAACACCCAGTAATAGAAGCTTGAACACGGGCCGTGCTTACTGAACACGCCCCGTGCTCAACGAAATCAGTAAATTTAATTAAAACGCCCAGATACAGATCCTGAACACGGGGTCGTGTCCAGCCTCTGTTTCCGTTTTTATTTTTGTTTTCTGATCTCGAGACTCAGTTGTGGTCTGCTGAGTGATTCTTATGGATCAATACTCAGGAGGTTACAACTACACCTATGAGGAGGATGATTATAGGGGTAATTATTGCACTAATTGTCGTAACGCACGATCGGTTCAAAATAATCGCTCATATCAACCATCCAATTCATACACCTACTATGAGGAGCCCAGGTACGAGCCATCAACTTCATACACATCATATGAAGACCAAAGGTATGAACCTCCTCCCTCATACTCATATTTTGATGAACCAAGGTATGAGCCTTCATACTCATACTTTGAGGAACCAAGATATGAGCCACCACCTTCGTATGCTTACTATGAGGAACCATGGCGTGAACAACCCACCTCATATGAGTATTATGAAGAACAAAATTACGACCCTTATCCATCATATGCTTACAATGAAGAACAATGGTGTGAACCATCTACTTCATATGGGCATTATGAGGAACAAAGGATCGAACAACCGGATTCAAGCTTTGAAAATTCCGACTCTTTTTCTATAACCGAAGTGACCGAGAGGATATTAGAACACATTAGAGTTATCGATCGCTGTATAAAAGAATCTCGCGCAAGGGAAGAGGAGTCCCGCGCAAGAGAAGAATTAAAAAAGGAAGAGATAACTGAAAGTGTTAAAATGGAAAAACAAGTAAGTGAAAAACCGACACATGAGTTAAACAACGAAAAAGGTGAGCCCGACAACGTTAAAATTCAAGAAGAGTCTAATTTTGAAGAAATTAATCTCTTGTCACCTTCTTTTGAAAATCATTGTTTAGTACCCACTCATGCTAAGTTTTTAAAAGAGTTAAATACTAACACTAAAATTGACGAAACGGTAAGTGTTAAGTTAACTAATGATCAAACTTCGCTAATAAAAGAAGATCCATTTGAAATTAACATTACACTAGTTCCATGTTTCTTTCAAAATTCATTTATTAGTAGCGTCACAATCGATAAAGATCTTTGTGTTAACATAATGCCTAACTACATTTTCGAAAAATTAAGTATTAGTGATTTTTCTCCACTTCAAATACCCATTTTACTATCTAATCGGAGAATAATAGAATCAATCGGTGTAGTTGAGGAAGTCTTGGTTCAAACAAATCAAATGGTAATCCCAACCGACTTTGTCATCCTTGATGACGCTCCTCTAGTGTTGGGAAGACCATTTGTAAAAACTCACGAAGCTTTGAAAAACCGGAAGTTCAACAATCTACCTCTTCAATTAGGGGCATTTAAAAAGAGTGTCGATCTTGAGCGGTCAATGAAATATCCATTCGGTAATAATGACCTCCTAATTGAAGATGAGCCAGAACCACCTGATAAGGACGGTCTAGCCAAGGACCCTTATAAACGTGGCGCACCACGGAGGCATTCCGCGGAACTATCCGTAGTTTAGTTTAGATTAACCTTTATGTTTTCTAGTTTAGTTTTTAATTTTCAGGAATAAAACACACTCGTGATGGTGAAGGATGATAAGGGAAGCTTGAACCAACACCCCATACACAAAAACAGAGTCTCCCGACGATTTTTCCTCATTACAGCAAGTTTAGCACGGGGCCGTGCTCACCCTAACACGCCCCGTGCCCAAGATTCTGTAGAAAATGCCCAATTCAGGTACCTGGACACGGGGCCATGCTCACTGGACACGCCCCCGTGCCCAGCCTTCTGTTTACTTTTGGTACTGGCAGTCTGGACACTAGGCCGTGCTCAGCCAACACCACCCCGTGCTCAGCTACCCAGTACCATAAAATCTTGTTTTTAACCCACTTTTACACATTTTAATCAACCGAAAAACTTATTTTTGGGACACATTGAGGACAATGTGTAATTTAAGTGTGGGGGGGGGGGTGCTAAAACCTTGAATTTTGCAAGTCCTAAATACAAGCCTTACACAAAACTCTATTGGAACCGATAATCACCCCAAATTTTTTCAAAAAATTTTTTTTTTTACTTGTCTAGGTTTAATTCGGGAATTTCAAGTTCTAAAAAGGTTATATTTTTACGAATTTACAACCGATAGCGTCGTGATAAAAAGAACCAACATAAGAAAATTATGAAAAGGCATGACAAGCTTAGTTAAAATTTGATTATATATACTTGATCACATAAAAACCCATTCCCACAAAAGTGAGTTTTGAGCCTTTATTGAGCATACAATTACATATCATTAGAACTAATTGCTCATTTTTCATTTCTTGTGTGAATAGCCGCTTGGTTCTTACGACTCTAGAACTTGCCATGACGATACATTCCCGGTCCTTACCAACTTAAACCCGAGTAAGTAAATGATGGGGGCATTAGGACTAACCCTTTTTATTTCTACACCATTATTTTTTTTACCACCTACCCAAAATCCCCCTAGTTAGCCCCTTTGAGCCTAAACCTTTTCATTTCATAACCCAAACCAAACACCCTTTTTACCCACCAAAACCTTTTTCATTTTCACCCCTTTGTTTTAGTAACAGGTTCGATTTTTCGTATGACTTTTCAAAAAAAAAAAAAATTGTGTTGATGGTGAAGCAAAAGGAAATAAACAAACAAGTTCATCAAAAATAACTTTGTTTGAATAAATAGCTTCATCAAAATAAAAGTTACAAAAAAAAATAGAAAGTCATACGAAAACCGACACTTGTTACGCTTTTCGCTTTTTTTTCTACTAACCACTAACCACCAACCCAACCACCTACCTTTAACCCAAGCCTAACCCTTTACCCAAAAAGTCCTCTTGATATTTACAAAGGTATATAAGTTAAAAAGGAGGAGGAATGATTGCTTGGCAAGCTTATGGTAGGAATAAGTTCCATGCCGCTCTCGAGTGATTCACTAAAAATACACCTTCGGCCGAGTGTTGAGTGATCCCCCGTGAGGTATGTGAACTTGTATATAAATAAAATTTTAAAAAGGCATGTTATGCCCTAATAAGTAATTTATCTTATGAAAAGTTTTAAATAAATCGTGACGAATAGGATTGTAAATAAATAAAAATAAAACTAAATAAAGAATCTTGGAAATCCCGACACTCTATGACAAGCCCAAAAACCTTCTCTTCTACCCATTCCATTTGGGAGTGTAAAGCCACATTATAAAGAGTTTTGCTTGAGGACAAGCAAAGATTCAAGTTTGGGGGTATTTGATGTGTTCAAAATGTAACATATAAATTTCATCAAATGAGGCATAAAACTAACCCTTTTTTAGTACTAATGTTGGAAAAAGTGTGCTTTTGTCTTCCTTTTGTATTTTCAGGATTAAATGAGCTCAAATTCACAAAAGAAGCAAAAAGGCAGCTAAATCTAGCATAAATACAAGAAAAGGAACAAACGTTGCATGCCCGACCCCCTTCAACAGCATCTCCCAAAGCAAAAACAAGAAGAAAGCTGAGCATGGGGCTATGCCTAGTTGAGCACGGGGCGTGCCCAGCTCAGCACGGGCCGTGCCCAGCTCAGCACAGGGCAGTGCTCAGGATGGACAGTTCTGTCACTAAAGACAAACCTGTAGAAGCTTCTATTGCCCACCACGGGGCCGAGCCCAGCGGACACGGGGGCGTGGCGAAAGTACAGCAGGCACATTAATTGTACTTGCGAAATACAATTAATGAAGAGAGAGAGTGTCAGACGGACATGGGGGCGTGCCCAGCGGACACGGGGGCGTGTGGAGCTAATAAAGACAAACTGTATTAATGAAGAAAGAGAAAAGGGTGGACACGGGGCCGTGTCCAGCGGACACGGGGCCGTGTCCAGGCTTCTGTACAGGCTATAAATAGGAGTGCTTGGCTCAAGCTCCAACCATCCCTTGGCACACCACCTCTCTCACACTTCATCCACCACCCACCACCATCACAACACCATCATCCACCACCATCATCCGTTGTCCATCGTAGAGTGTGTGAGTCGTCTCGGGATCCAAGATTGATCGTAAGAGTTCTTGACAATCAAGGCCATGTTTGCCTAAGTCTCTTACATCACTTGGTGAAGACAAAGTGTCTAGTATAATACTTTTTATTTCTAATCTTTTGCACTTTTTATTTGGTTTTGTATTAATGACTTTAATAACTAGTTACTTATGTTGAAGGTGATCTTTCCTTATCGTTTGTCCGTGGTGTCTTGGCATTATTTTACTGTCTATATAAAATAAAGGATTTTCACCATTCATATCTCCACGGTCTATATGGAGGTATGTTGGCTACCTGGTCGGGGGTTAAGGGAACGGTTTGGTAAAGGTCTTGCCATTGTTCAGCGTTTAGAGGTCCTGCAATGGACCTGGGTCAAATTTAGTAGGACCTCCTTCAATACTTCACGGTATTGGATGGCGGGGGTCCAAACTCTTTGATCCCCTCATAAGTTAACTACTATTAATACTATAACTCGGATATTTAGGACTGTATCTCTGCTGACTCAGACTACTTAGCCGAGGGTAACGTCACCGCCAAAAGCGGGGCCTACCACAATACTGCATTAATAACTTAATTCATTATCTTCCAATAATCCACCCTTTTAGGATTGTATCCTTGCTGACTCAAACTACTGGGGTGAGGGTAACGTCACCTTCAAAAGAGGGGCCTACTACAATAACTAAGATAATCTCTTAATTATGTGCAAAAGTGCGGAAATAATCAAAGGTTATACTAGATACGAGTCGGAACCAAGTGATTCATCTTGTCTATCTGTTTTTATTTTATTTTTATTTTCAACATTTAGTTAGTTTTTATTTTTCTTAGCTTAAAACATTTTTCTAAACTTTTATTTTGATTAGACGTTGAGGATAAACCGGTACTAAAAGCTCTTGTGTCCTTGGACGACCTCGGTATCTTACCAACGCTATACTACACTCAACGATGGGTGCACTTGCCCATATGTGTGTTTAGTGTTAGTGAAATATCGTGTTTTATAAATTTAAAACTTGGCTAAAATAAGTGTTAAAAAGGGCTTAAAATATACACCTAATATATACGACACTTAAACGCGCATCAGTTATCACACACAAACCCAACAACGAGCCATCAACAAACATGGCTTCATCAAGCCATGGCAATATCTGGTCACACAGATGGGCGCATGTTTTTCAAAGAAGGTCATCAATCATCATGAGGTTTCTCTTAGATTGATGGAGCCCATACTGGCACTTGTACTCAATGTACCTTACAACTTCTCCCATTATCTAATGAGTGATTTTGCAAGTAATATGTGGGTTGGCAAGCCATTCTTAATGTATCCTCGTTTTCTGACAAAGATAATAACGAGTCAGCTAGACTTTGCAGGCATACTTGCAAGTTATCCAAGAGATGATATGAGACTTCAAGAAAACATGGGTCTCAGCATGCTTGTACCCACCAACCACTACTATGGGCTAATAACTGATCTATTATTACTTCTGGAAATAGAACATGGTGAAGGAATAGATATTGATTAGTCTTTGTTTGATTTGCCTGTACATTTTTTTTGTTAATATGTTAATATTCTGTGCTTGCTTGGTATGTTGGTTTAATTTTTTATTTTGATCATCAGAAATCAATATTCTAACTCAAAACTCAAGTTTTCTGATGACAGAAGACAAACGTCTGGTATTTCAAAATTGGATCATAAATTTTTTTCTGATAAAACTTTAAAATGATAAAACATTTTTAGAAAATATCAGAAAAGGCAAAGAGACATGGATGCTACCAGAAAAACAATTGTGAGTCTTCTGATCTTATCTCATTCCCTCTCATCTTAAAAAAATAAAATAAAAAAAAACAAAACAAAAAAAACTCACAAGTTTAGGGGGAAATCTCAGAGATTCTGTTGAAAAGTCTGATTACTTCTGTTGACCACATCTAAAAAGGTCAACAGAAGTCAAAACAAAAGGAGGATAAATATGATCAACAGAATTTCTGGTGACTTTATCAGAATGGGACTTTCTGACTTATGAAGAAAAGAGGGTACATATGAAGGAAGATAATTGGACCTTCTATCAAATGGGGTCCACAAAGAAAAAAAGGTGTCATAGAACCGATAGTTTTATCCAATCAAAAATCAATACAACATTTTCAAGAAGATATGATTGAAGAAATTACAAATCGAAGAGTCAAGTTGAAAGGGCATAAACCACGATTTCATGATGAAACAATTTCATTAATGTCTTAATACCCACGATCCAACGGTTACATTTTGAACCAGAAAATCAGCATCCACTATCTAACGGTTATAAAGACAATTAATGACCTCGTTATCACTATTTCATACCATGACCTATATCCCTTCAACTCCGTCAACTCCATACACCAACAATACTCTCATATTCCTCATATCCTAAAATCCCCTGTTTTTCACCCACAATTCAAAAACCCCTAAATTTCAAACCCTAACTCACAGAGACCAACAATGGCAGAAGTTAACCTTAATATTCCAATCGTTCAACATGAAGTACCTTTTGTCGAGGAAGCAGAATTTCTACCAATGAAGGAAAACAATCTGCTGATGAATACAAAGTATTCAGAGTATGATAAAAGATGTCAACTTCTGGTAGAATATCTTACAAAATGTCCAATCTCAGGAGCACTAACAAAAGGAAGAGAAATACCAGAAAGGATGCTACAACAATTTGTTTACACTTTTAAAGAAGTGGAAGAAAATCAGGTGTCTGCTCATGTATGGGGAAGTGTTTATGTAACATTAACCCCCGCAAGAGTAAGAGAATGGCTTGGACTACCTATTCTTGGCGGTTACACTGAAGCCCCAAGCAAAGAAGATTTATTAGACTTCGTCATTGGGCTTGGATACAAGAAAAGAAATGTCAACAAAATTGGAGCAATAAGAAGAAGTGAATTACCAGCCATCTGGCAAGTGATGATGGAAGTGTTAAAAAAATGTCTCACCTCAAAGATAGGAGGAACTGATCAGATCAATCAAGCTATTCTGACGATCATGTTTGGACTCATAAATGGGTTCAAGATCGATTATGGGTCAGAAATTTATAACCTTCTCAAAAGATCAATCATCACCAGAAATGGAAGAATAACCTCTCATCTGCCTTATCCAAGATTAATCTTAATTTTCATTTCTGAAGCATTTATTGAAAGAAACATGGAGATTCCAATCTTAGAAGATGTCTGGAGATCAAAAACAATGAAGGCTAGGAGTTCCAATCATGGATGGGAATCAGACAAAGATATCCCTGTATTACCAGAAAGCATGTTATGCTTCATTGCACCAGACTCACAATACAGGATACAACATGAAAAACTTCTGACAAAATCAAATTCTCCCACAGAAGAACCCAGGAGAGAAGTTGTGAACCGTTCTTCATCAACAGAAAAGGGAGATGATGAGAAGTCCTCACCATCAGAAAATGAGGGTGTAGAAGAAAGAATAATTCTGGAAACAACTAACTTGGAGATAGCCAACTCACCAGAAAACGAAGAAACACAAGCTGCTGAAATTGAAGCCACTAAAGTCATTCATTATGATGAATCTTACATTGCTGGTACATCCCTTTTAAACACTGTTCTAGTAGAAACTCACAGAGAAGAAACAAAATCGGAAAGTTCAGTTAATGTTTCTTACAAAATAGAATATAGAACTACGAATGTTGATCAAGAGGTTACTGGTTCCATTAATCTCAACTCTGAATCAGAAAATGAGGAAGAGGATGAGATCCCAACAGATGGAGATCAGGAAACTGATCAAGGAAATCTGGCTAAAGGTAATTTGTTTACCTCAAAAACTTATGGAGGATCATATATTGATATGATTCAAGGACATAAGGAAACCCAGGATAAGAATGAGTTTTTCATCACTGGTGGAGATCATTCTGGTAAACTTAAAGTTGCACCAAAATCTGGTAAAGCCAAGAGTGACCCCATCATCTCTAAAACAGCAGCAGATGTGTTTGCAGCTGGAATGTTAGAAGGAACATCTGTTGTTCCAATTATCCCTGAGAAACCCATGGACCAAGAAAACATAGAATCAGAACTGGAAAATGTTTACAAAGTCTGCAAAAGAAATCCAGTGGAAGAAAAACTTGATATGCTGCTGTCAGAAATACAAGGTCAAAAGGCTGATATGAAGACTTTGTCAGAGTCAGTGAAGGCAATGAAGAAACAAACTGAAGAAAACACTGAAGCACTAAAGTCTCTTCAGAAGATGAAAGAAAAGGCACCAGAATCCAATATCTCTACATCAGAAATCCAAACGATTCTCACAGAAATAGAAAAGATCAAAGCACAAGTTGCAAAGGTGATTGAATCAAGGCAGTCAAGTAGTACAAACAGAGTTTTGGAAGAAGTTACCATACTAAGGGCAAGTAATAAAAGTATCATAGATGCCCTTGAGAAGCTGTCAAAAGAATGGGCTATAATTCAAACAAAAGCTCAAACAGAATTCACAAATGTTCAGAAGAACATAAACAGCAACTCAAAACAGGTAAAAGAGGTGCAACAACTAATAGAGAAGATGCAATTCAACATCGCAAAACTGGCCAAAGTGGATCCCCAAGAACTCATGAAAGATATTCCTGCTGAAAGCTCACATCAAGAAGCTCCAAAGTCAACTCCTCAACAATCATCATCCACACCAATCACAAAAGCTGGAACCACAGTGATGGGTCCTCCTCCGAATGTCCCAAAAGATGAAATGCTGAAAAGGTTAGCAACTGCAAAACCTCAAGTTATTACAAATTTGAAATTGCTAGCATATGTCCCAAATCCAACAATATCTGATGACTCAGCAATAAGTAAGTATATGAATATTCAAATAATGAATGAATGGGAACAAGAATGTGAGTCAGCTACAAAATCAAAGACTGTTAAGAGAAAAATCTCTGAAACCAAGTCTATCATGGTTAAAGAGATTGCCCGGGATGTAATGATATTCCCGGAGTCAAATCTGGTGAGTTATTATTTAACAAAAGAAGATGAAGCACCAAGATCACTATCTCCTACCAGACTGAACTTAAGAGAAGAAAGGATAAAAAGAGGGCCAAGTAGCATTCACAAACAAAATTGGAATCCAGTAAAAAGAATTCTAAAGGTGAATGAAATAAAATGTGCAAGTGATGATGTTAGAGGAACTCATGTGCAAAACAGATACACACTTCAGAGGGAGAATGGAGAAGAACAAAAGGTGACTGATGAAGAAATAGCTGACCAGTTGCATCCTTTAGACATTTTGTTTATGAAGGATGATTATGAAAAGGAAAAGAAAAATAATCAAGAAGCCAGAAGAGCATTAAATGGCATATCAAAGGCTGGAATACTGCTGTTTGAAAGAATAGCTTTTTCAGACTTTGATCTATGCATAAATTTTGAGCATGTACACAACAAAAAGGTGTATGTCAGATCACCAAAGACAAAAGTTCCTTCAGACATATTGGAAGATGCAAGATCCGGAGACATCATTATGCTGACAAATAAAAATGAAAAACAAGACTATGGTGTAATCTTCAGAGATCATGATAATAATAAAGCTATGTTCAGAAGTGTTGACATCTGCAAGTACTCAAATCAAACTCTGAGGTATATCTTGAAAACCATGAACAAAAGACAAGAACATCTTCAGAAGATAGAAAAGAACTTAGAGGGAGGCAGAAAAGAAATTGTGCATAATTGAAGAATGGATCCAAGCAAAAGAATGGTACAAAGACATGTATGTCAGCTGCACAAATATATCTCCTATAAAAAGAAGTTAAAGATAGGAGATGTGCATAAGAGAGTGAAACTGAACTGAAGAAACTATTCATTTGATTTCTCGTCTTTTATGAAAAAAAAATTTCTTTAACATTAGTGACTAGTTTAATTTTGCAAGTATTATATTTCCACTGTTTGGAAATTTTCTGTTTATGAGGTAGGTTATTTTCTTACAATACTTAGGGGGAAACTGTTAGGAAACTTTATTTGTAAATATTGAAGAAAATCACAATCAACTGGATCTATGAAGAGATCACAGTCCTGAAGATCACGAACTAGAAAAAGAAGATCAGATGAGACAACTGGAATGCATAGCATCTACTTTAGAAGATTCACATGTTGACAAGAGCTAAATTTGATTATCAGAAAAGGTCATTTCTGATGGATCTGATGATATTTCTGATGAAATATCATCAGTACCTGACGATTCTGATCATCAAGAATTTTCTGATGATTTATTCATCAGAATTTCTGATGAAGTGGTTTATCAGAATTCTGATGAAATACCCACTTGTCTGAAATTGGCTCTGTCCTGCCACACTTACCAAAGCAAGTTGAGATTAATTGATATCATGATGAAAAAGGCAACTTGAACGTTGGAATCAATGAATATGTCAATTGGCTACTTTTTGCAGGAATTATTGCATGAATAAACTATTGTTTATTCATGCACCAAGCCGTCTATAAATAGAAGGCTCAACCAGGAGAAGCAAAGTGAGTTTTGAAGCTTAGCATTCACAAATACATCTAAACTCCATTGCCCTCTCACCCACAGAATTCAAGATTCGTTTGTACTTCATAATAATCTTACAATCACCTTGTAAACCATTTTGTTTCAAAGTGATATAAACTTGATAATTCTGTAGGTCTTGTTTCTTGAAAGTCTGATTTCCATTTTCGCACATCTTTTTCACATCTACTGAAATCACTTGCCATATTACGTGAAAAGAAGTTGTTTTGAGCCCGAACTGGGATCAACAATTATTTATGCATCATTCTTTATATCATCAAATTTCTCATAAATTTTCACATGATTTTTATAAAGAAAATATTTTTAGGTTCATGACTACTTTTTGTTAAAACATTTTTTTAAACTTATAATTCATGAATCATGCATAAACAAAACCTATTGTTGGACTCTATATGCCCAAGACACATATTAAATTGATGTGGCTAGTACGTTATGATCCAAGTCGAGTCATACCCAATAACAAGCTAGACAAACACTTATATTATTTATTTGTGATATGATCAAACAAATAAATATTAACACTTATAATATTTAGAAATTGGTTATCTAAATACTTACACTTGACAAACTAATAAATTATATGGATAATTTATTTTGAGAGAATATTTTATTTTGTTATTTAATGGATTAAATAACTTAATAAAAGTTGTATAAAGTCTTGTGAACATATGATGTTATATTTTATAAAAGAATTTGTATTTTTTTATAAAATAAAAGCTAGGCCGCCACCCCCCCCCCCAATGGTGTTCTTCCCAAACCTTTTTGTCCAATGGGATGACATGCAATTGTCATAAGCTAGAGAAAAGTTGATTGGGTGGTCTAACCAAGACCATTTTGGTCCAATGGGGTTTCATGCACTTGCATGTGTAAGTTGGCACATGATTGGTCAAGGTGTGTGGCAATTCTCTCTCCTGGTTCTATAAATACTTAGATGTCAAATGCAAGAAGGTGCAAGACTTATGAACTTGAAAGAAAACTAGAGAATTTCTTCTCTAAATTTCGGCCAACAAGTGTTGGTTCAAGAGGTTTTCAAGTTTGTAATTCAAGTGCCAAGAACTCTCATATTCCCTAGTGGAATTTTCGGCCAAGGGTTGGCTCCATGAAGGAAGTTTTAGTGAGTTCACAAGTGTTTAAATCCTAGCTAAAACTAAGGTGTTTGTTGGAAGGCTTGGGGTATACAAGCTTGAGGTCTTCTACACTTGAAGGAAACCGTTCAAGAAGCATCATTATCTTCATGTCTTTTACTCCTTGGAAGGTAGTATTCTAAACACTCTATGGTTGTGTTTTATTTTGATAGCATGCATGTTCATATATGGATCCGGGATTGGGATTTACATATAAAATGGGTTTTATATATTGTAAGTAACATGTTTTAAATAACAATTTTCCGCTGCGTTTTTATTTTATATGGATAAAATACTTTGATAAACATGTGAAAATCCCAACAGTGGTATCAGAGCCGCTTATATGAATGCATGCTTCAAAGGATATGAAATTTTCGGGTTTCGGGTTTGGTTAAAACCCTACGGCTGAAATTTTATATATGGTTATCCTTTTGTTTTTCAAGATTATTTTACTACATGCATAAAAGTATCTTGAAAAATTATGTCATTTGGATGATTTGTTTGTTTGGACAACCCACTTTTTTGGTTTTTTCATTCTTGACCGAAAAGTAGGTTGTAAAAAGGAAACCATTTTGCTTCTTGAATTTTATATATTTGGATATATATATTTTTGGTGTTCATAACTTAGCCATGACCTTGTGTGAATATGTTGAATATTTGTGTTTGTGATTTGTATTTAATTATTTCAAAGGGTTGTAATAATAATTATTTTTGTTCTTCCATGTGTAAAAAAAAGTGTAATTTATTTATTTTCATTTGGTATGTAAAATAAATAGATTAGGTGCATTTTATTTACTAGAAAAATGTATTAGGATATTTTTTTTTGTAAAAGAAGATGCACAAAAAATGCGGTTTTGGTGTTGGCCAATTTCGGGCCTAAAAGGACTTCATAGTTCTTAATGGGATTTTAGCCCAATAACCAAAACACATTTTCGGAGACCAAAAGAGTTTGGAACTGAAAATAAAAGACTTTTGGAAGCTCAAAGAAGGTCGACAAATCACAACACAAGAAGGAGACTTGAAGCATTTGGATGCGAGATCAAGTGGGAGTTCAACGACACATCACTTGTGTCATTTTTCACCCCTTAGGAAGGACCTTTTGGCACACTTGTTTCGGCTAACAAGTGTTGTCAAAATAGTTGGCTATGGTTATGCACCTATTGTTATGTGTGTTGTGCTGGTGTGGTTGTTTATTTATGTTGTTTGGATGATATGTTGATATGCATGCTTAACAAACTAATAATCAACAACAAGCTTAAAATTGGTTCTTTAAAGATCATTAAAATTGGTTAATAAAAGGTTATTAAAAATTAATGATTTTTATAATAAAATGGGTTTTATTAAAAAGAACCATGAAAATTGATTTTCACTAAAGTACCAAGGATTTGAATGCATGCAAATATATGGTACATAAAGTTTTCTAAACTAGAATTTTGAAAACTCAAAATCCCTTTTATAAAACAAGTCAAACACCATCCTTTTTTACAACACTCGAATCACTTGGGAACTCTTTTGTGGGATAAAGGTCACCTAACCACCTTTGAGGGAACTTGTCTATTCGAGGTGGGTTTACCATGTTTGTGGGATAAAGGTCACCTAACCACTTATGTGTATAAACTCACACGTGTGTGTAAGTTGGACAACTTGATTTGGAAACCACGAACTTAGGGTCACCGAAGCATGTGGAACAAAGGTGTTGATGGGATTAAACATGCTAACTAAACATAAAGATGTTTAACCGATCCCATATGGCTAGAAGTTGCAAAGAGTTGCAATTGTCAAACGTTGACTACCTTGTTAATTTAAATAGAGGGATAAAGGTCACCTAACCAATATTTAAATGTAACGTTGGATTCTAGATTTTAATTATTAATTGTCTATGAGACATAAAAGGGTATTAATGATTAAAATATAATAATATCGAAAATACTAAAATTGAACCTTGTTAAATTTTGTAGATGGCCGCTAACAATATTACCCAAACCGTCCGTAACCTATCATTGAAAACGATCCTAATCCTGATGAACATCTTATGGAAGATAAGGATGCCTATAACGATTGGATTAAGTATATCAAGGATACTACGCAAACCTCTTGCCTCATGTTAGGAATTATGATTCCCGAGATTCAAAAGGTTTTGAACATCATGAGCATATGACATGATTACCCAATTGAAGGAAATGTTCCTACAATATGCAAGGGTAGAACGCTTCGAAACGGTTCGAGCGCTTCATGCATGTCGAATGGAGGAAAACCAATCAGTCTCATCTTATGTCTTTAAGATGAAAATCCACATTGATCACCTAGAAAGGCTCAATATGGATAAAAGGGTTTTATCCATTCTAACGATCAATGAGGGTGGCAACTAGAAAGGGCATCACCCCGACACCAAAGCAAATGTTGAAAATGGAAATGGGTAATTCAAATGGAAATGATTAGAAAGACTAAAGCGAAACCACCGAAACCAAAAGAGAAGAAGGCAAAGGTTGCCATGAACGATCCATACTTTGAGTGTGGTGAGATAGGGCATTTAAATAGGAATTATCCAACCTATCTCAAAGAGTTGAAAAACAAGAGGGATGCGGGGCAAACCTCAGGTACAATCTTTATGAAACATATTGACCTTAATGTTATTTCCTCTAACACATGAGTATTAGATACCCGATGTGGAACTCATGTTTGCTATTTGTTGTAAAAGGTTCAAAAGAAATAAGCATTACAAGTAAGGAGACTATGTTTTGAAACTTCTAAATGGCTTGGAAATTGTTTTAAAAATATATTGTGTGCTCCTAGTTTGACTAGGAATATTATTCAAGTTTTCCTTATAACACAATATGGTTTTTGAGTTAAAGTTTGTAAACAATGACATTTATATTTTGATGAATGACATGTTTTACCTTAAACCTATGCCTTCAAATGGTATTTATGAATTGGTTCATAATAATACATCATTTGATAGTTTAATGTACCAATCAATCACCAAGAAACTCAAAATGGATTTGAGTAAGACCTATCCTTGGCATTATCGCCTTGGTCATATAAACAGATGTCGCATGTAAACATTTAGAAAGAATTGTCTTTTGGAAACAAATGAAATTGGTTCATTTGATACATGTGAATCTTATTCACAAGGTAAAATGACTAAGGAACCCTTTAGTGGAAAAGGGCAAAAGATTTATTAGGTATCATACATTTGGATGTATGTGATCCTTTTAGCCAATGATTAGGAATGGTGAAATATACTTCATTACCTTTAACCAACGACTATAGTAGTTATGGTTATGTGTACTTGCTAGGACACAAAGTTGAAGTATTTGAAATGTTCAAAGCCTTCAAAAGGTGAAGTACTAAATCAACTCTTTTAAAGATCTTCGTTTCGATAGAGGAGGAGTCGAACTCTATTAGATATGGTTCGATCTATGATGGCTAAGAGCGCATTATCTCTATCACTTTGGGGTTACGCTTTGCTCTCTGCGGCCAGTATGGCCCCAACCAAGAAAGTGGATACGACATCTTTTGAAATATGGCATGGAAGGGTTCCATCATTATCATATTTAAAGGAAGGGGTTGTAAAGCTTATGTTAAGCTATACACCTCAAATAAATTGAAAGTCCAATCCACTAAGTGTATCTTCGTAGGATATCCTAAAGATGATATAGGATATTATTTCTACGATCCAACAGAGCAAAAGGTATCTGTTGCTCGAAAGGCTGAGTTCTTGGAAGCTAATTTCCTCGTGGAAGGAATTAGTAGAACAATGGAACTTGATAAGGATCGAGAACCACAAGCCGATACACGTTTGGTTGATACTAGCACTCAACAAGAGGTTGTTGAAAATGATCAAGTGGTTGATCAATACACACAAAAATGTTTGCATATCTGGTAGAATTAGTAGTCCACCTGAAAGATATGGATTTTTCATGGATGGATGCTACGTGGTAGATTCGGGTGAACCAACCACATACCATGATGCAATGTCAATTATGACAAATGGCTTGATGCCATGAACGTAGAGATGTAATCCATGTATGACAACCAAGTTTGGGAATTGGTTGTATTACCTCTTAACTCCAAAGTGGTTGGAAGTAAGTGGGTTTTCAGGAAGAAAACCGATATGCATGGTAACTTGGATACTTATAAAGCGAGACTTGTAGCAAAAGGTTTCAATCAAAATCAAGGGGTTGATTATGATGAGACCTTCTCGCCTATGGCGATGCTAAATTCAATTAGGATATTATTTGCCATACCTGCATAATATGATTATGAGATTTGGCAAATGGATGTCAAAATGGATTTCCTAAATGGATATCTTGAGGAAGATGTCTATATGGTTCAACCTGAAGGTTTTTGTGGATCCAAAACATCCTAACAAAGTATGCAAGTTAAATAAATCAATGTATGGATTGAAACAAGCTTCTAGAAGTTGGAATCACCGTTTTGATGAAGAGATTAGGGAATATGGATTCATCAAGAACGTCGATGAAGCTTGTGTGTATAAGAAGGCTAGTGGGAGCATCATCACTTTATTAGTATTATATGTTGATGACATTCTATTATTTGGAAATAACATTCCAACCATGGAAGGTGTAAAAGCCTGGCTTGGAAGTTGTTCTTCCATTAAGGATCTTGGTGAAGTGGCCTATATTTTGGAATAAAGATCTATAAGGATAGGTCAAGGCGCTAGATAGGTTTAAACCAAAGTGCATTGACAAAGTCTCGAAAAGGTTCAAGATAAAGAACTCTATGAAAGGATTGGTACCTATTCAAAGAGGGGACAATATTGAATGTGTTTCAATGTCCAAGCTCCAAGGATGAGCAAGAAAGAATGAAAGGAATTCCATATGCGTCTGCTATAGGATTCATTATGTATGTAATGATAGGCACTAGACCGGACATGTTATACTCATTAAGCTTGAGGAGTAGATACTAACGAAAAACGGTCATTAGGTGACTGCTAAAAATATATTGAAATACCTTAGAAGGACTAAGGATATATTTCTAATATATGGATCTGGTGAAAAGGAATTCGTTGTAAAGGGTTACATGGATACGAGTTTCCAAACTGATCGAAATGATTCTCGATCACAATCAGGGTAGCGTTGTCCACTACGGAATAAGAATACATCACCGCTTTATTGATCGAGATGATTCATGTGGATCTGCCACTTGAATTATTGCCGATCTAGGGGTAGTCCCTACCATTCAGGACCCCTAGAGATCTTTGTGATAACGATGGTGCGATTGCTCAAATCAAGAAACCTCGTGCACATCAAAAGACTAAGCACATTGAGCGGAATTTCAACTACATAAGGGATGAAGTTGAAAAAGGGAAAGATATGTATTCGCAAAGTTCACACTGATCAAAATATTGTGGATCCACTCATGAAGATCCTTGTACAGGCAAAGCATGAAAGGATCATACTTGTGCCTTAGGACTTCGATATTCTAGTGATTGGATTTGATCTATTTTGTATTTGGATATTGGAACAATTGTTATTATAACTCTTTATGGTATGTTGAGTTATGTTCCATTTTAGCATGTTTAAATCTGTGAATAAGTTATTTATTCTAAATGTCCGTAGTCGATCATACTTGTGGGAACAAATATGAATGTAAGACTATTATGAATTTGGATTGGTGGATATTCATTAGATATGAATATAGAGCAAAGTGTTGCTGCCAAAGTTCATAGATATTTGTGGGATACAAATATTGGACTGACTCGCTCTCGAATATTACTGCATGGAATCATTTGTGATTGATCATAAGTAAATTTGAGTAAAGGAGAATATCATGGTATCCTCAGACCTGAGATACATATTGGGTCTTGATATTCACCAAATATTGTACCTTGACTTATTTCTTCGCTGTCAGTAATATGACAGTACATTAGGCTAAGCTCAGGTATGGTACAAGGTGATTGTGAGAGACGTATGTAGTCAAGATGGGATTTGTTCCTCTTATTTGTTGAGAGTAAGATGTCTAAGGCCTGCTAAAGTTGAATCAACAGAGAATGATCACTCTATGTCTCTGGATTTAACATGACATCTGTAACGAAAGGATAAATGATAGATTCACCTAAATCATGTTCAAGTAAGGGACTTGAAAGGGATGATGTTATTGAATGGCAAATATAGTCATATGTATTGGGGGTAGTAAACCGTAGTTAGGCGTCATTTACTGCTTGCATCAATCTTCTATGTATCTTGTGCAAGTGGGAGATTGTTGGACTCTATATGCCCAAGACACATATTAAATTGATGTGGCTAGTACGTTATGATCCAAGTCGAGTCATACCCAATAACAAGCTAGACAAACACTTATATTATTTATTTGTGACATGATCAAACAAATAAATATTAACACTTACAATATTTAGAAATTGGTTTTCTAAATACTTACACTTGACAAACTAATAAATTATATGGATAATTTATTTTGAGAATATTTTATTTTGTTATTTAATGGATTAAATAACTTAATAAAAGTTGTATAAAGTCTTGTGAACATATGATGTTATATTTTATAAATGTTGTAAAATATATACAAGACTTATATTTTATAAAAGAATTTGTATTTTTTTTATAAAATAAAAGCTAGGCCGCCACCCCCCCCCATGGTGTTCTTCCCAAACCTTTTTGTCCAATGGGATGACATGCAATTGTCATAAGCTAGAGAAGAGTTGATTGGGTGGTCTAACCAAGACCATTTTGGTCCAATGGGGTTTCATGCACTTGCATGTGTAAGTTGGCACATGATTGGTCAAGGTGGGTGGCAATTCTCTCTCCTGGTTCTATAAATACTTAGATGTCAAATGCAAGAAGGTGCAAGACTTATGAACTTGAAAGAAAACTAGAGAATTTCTTCTCTAAATTTCGGCCAACAAGTGTTGGTTCAAGAGGTTTTCAAGTTTGTAATTCAAGTGACAAGAACTCTCATATTCCCTAGTGGAATTTTCGGCCAAGGGTTGGCTCCATGAAGGAAGTTTTAGTGAGTTCACAAGTGTTCAAATCCTAGCTAAAACTAAGGTGTTTGTTGGAAGGCTTGGGGTATACAAGCTTGTGGTCTTCTACACTTGAAGGCAACCGTTCAAGAAGCATCATTATCTTCATGTCCTTTACTCCTTGGAAGGTAGTATTCTAAACACTCTATGGTTGTGTTTTATTTTGATAGCATGCATGTTCATATATGGATCCGGGATTGGGATTTACATATAAAATGGGTTTTATATATTGTAAGTAACATGTTTTAAATAGCAATTTTCCGCTGCGTTTTTATTTTATATGGATAAAATACTTTGATAAACATGTGAAAATCCCAACACCTATGTATCTCACAGGCATTTTTATGCTGACGTACCTATTTTTACACATGTTTCA
Source organism: Helianthus tuberosus (assembly GCA_030545235.1). Lineage (NCBI taxonomy): Eukaryota > Viridiplantae > Streptophyta > Magnoliopsida > Asterales > Asteraceae > Helianthus > Helianthus tuberosus. The sequence continues at coordinate 107,784,711 of CM060412.1, read as the reverse complement.
GGTACTGCTTTGTGATGATTGTTGACGCAAGATATACATAGGATGGACTCGTGCCTTAGCGACTTTAAAACTTGAAAGATAAAAATTTCATTTATTTGATTTATTGATAAACAATGAGTTCAATAATTCAATAAAATGAAACTATTTAATCCATGGTTGTGAAACAATGATTCTGTTACAACACTCCCCGATGTTTCCGCTGCGTTTTGTTGTTTTACGTGGTCGGGGTGTGACACAGCCTGCTACATAAGCAACATCATTCACATAAGGCATTAGCAAAACACATTTGGAAATGTCCAAATGTTTTGTAATGTGTCTTGAGTGACTAAACATTACCGTTGGGTGGGTTATTTCCTGAGGTACCACCGCTGCGTTTGGAGCGAAGGGCCTCGTGTTGTGCGATGGCCTGTGAGATGCGCTCTTGTAATTCCGCCTCTATCGTCGGCAGAGGGTTGTTGGTATTAGTGTTCCTTCGAGGCGACATCTTCTAAGAAGAAGATCGGATAGGTCAGGTCTTATTCGTCAAGTAAGTAAATAGTTGTCCTAAAGGTTGTATGTACGTGTATATATAAGTATTCATTATAGTAAGTAGTCACTCAACAACACAATCATAACACTACATGTAAATCAACAAAGTATTTAGTGAGAACATGACGACTGAGCTTTCGTTAATTACCGACCACAGTCACATTATCTACAAAGTGTATCACACCAAAAGGGACACAGGGTCACACTACCCTTATCCAACAAGTCTGTCAATATTCCAAAAATCACGTGGTTAACAGTGGTCTTCAAAGTCTTCACAATCTCGGCTCAATAGTAATGCCTTTACCAAAGGTAATGCATCTACATAAGACCAAGAACCTATTGTACAGATGACGGAGGTGGAGAAAGAAAGTAAAGCAAGCTGCGAACATGTGCGAGCTCTTCCTCGAGCTCGTATACACGATGAAGTAAGTAACTGATCTGCTGCTCGATAGTAAAGAAACGAGCATTAAAACCTGGAAAAGGTGTAGGTGCAGCAGGTGGGAGTGCAAAAGGAGAAAGTGATGAATGTGGAGGAACAAAAGTATACTGATAGTGACAGGGTGGAGGTCGTGGTGTCAACTCAAGCTTCAAAACTCTGTGACTCAAAACCTCAAACTGTAGCTGAAGTGACAAGAGCAACTCATCCCATGTGTAGCCTCCATAATGTGGGGGATGATAGGGGTCTGAAATTGGTGTAGTGCATGGTAGGAACTATCGGAATGGCTGGTCCAGCGGTGAAGAAGGGAAGGGTGTAAACGGTGCAGCCTAAGGGATCTGTGGAAAAGCTGCTGATGCAAAATGATTGTCACGCGGGTGCTGACCTGAAGTACCTTCCTCTGACGGGGTGCAAGGATGTCCCGAAGGAACACAATCGGCTAATCAGTGCGATGGACATCAGACTCTATAGGAGGGAGAGGAGCAACATCAGCGGGTGCGGGTGGAGGAATAAATGGCTCGACAAAAGGAAGATCAACAAGTGCAGGTACTGGGTCGGGAAAAGGGAGTGCAATATCTGGTAATTCAAATGAAACATGGTCAAGATCAAGAATCGGCTCAAGATTAATAGGTGCATCATCAAGCTGACCCAAAAGGAACAGGAGCTAGCTCAGGAATAGGCTCTGGGTCGTGTGGAGGTGTGGGATCTCGAGTAGGTGATAGTGCGGTAGACATAGCGGTGTCGTCGTCTGAGTCAGTAGCAAATAGTTGCAATCCGGCTGTCTGTAAAGCTGAAGATGTCATATACTCAAAGGAGTCTGAAACCGAGTACCAACAAGAATTAGAAGATACCTCAATGACAGGAACAACAGGAGGTGGGACAGCAACAACATCCTCATCTATCTCTCCATCACCGTGGGCGTCGACTGGAGGATCATCAACAAACAAATCAACGTCATCATCAAAGAAATCATCGAAAGACCAATCTTCGGGAGGAATGATCACAAGAGGAACGGGATCGAGGATCGGAGCCACGATGTGCTCACCATCGGGATGACCGATGATGAGGTGATCATAGACTGGAACAGGAATGACAAAAGGATCCTCGTCAGGGAAACCGTCAACAATAGGTAAATCATTGCCAAAGTCTGGTAGCGCAAGCGGCTGGAAGTCGTCCTCGTCCTCGGACAACATGTCAGGTTCACTCTCAGTGTTTGACGTTTATATCTCTGGCGGGGCATAACCTCGTTGTCTGATGCGACTGCCTTCGGGTCACGAGCATCCGTCAATCCACTCTCTGAGGATAACATGTGTGCCTGTAACGTCGTAATCCTAACATATGTACATATAGTAGCCATTATCACTCAGTATATACAAACAAAGACAATTTATCATGCAATCATGTATTCACATCATCCTTCAATAAACTTTCTCTATCTTTCCTAGTCTACCTCATGCAGACTAAACCACCAATGTGACCTTGCAATCGTGCTTGTCTTTCCTTTTTGTAAAACGTTTGTTCCATGGATCTGGGCGTTGTGTGTATATGCAATGAAAACACGTTGTAAAAATATTTTCGTGAGAGAGCCCTAGTGATTTGTGACAACCTGAACTTTCGAGGTCAGTGTCGTGTAATCTTGTGATCCAAATCCCTCGTTGTTTATTCCTCTTCTTGTGCTGAACGTTTTGTGCTAGTATAAAACTTGTTAATATTAGATTTACGAGCGGACTATAACCAGATGGAAGTCTAAGGGGATGATGTTTTAAAGCGGCTTATCTGACACAATTCGGTCATACGACTTTGTATCCCATGACCCTTGGGGTAATCAACACACCAGCAGCTTTATGGATCATGTGAACCGACCATGCTATTGGATGACGTTTTGAATCCTTTCTAGGAGAAATGAACATCATGGACAGCTTTATATTTTATTTGAAAACTCCTGAGGGAGGAGCCACACCGCGCGAAGTCTTGATAAGGTTAACTTCTGGATTCAAGAGGTACCTTTTGGGTCATATAACCAACAAAATGGGAATGTACGTGGATCTTGCTAAGACCCGTTTTGGTTGGAAACTGATCGACACCAAAGAGTCCTTCGAGGGTACAGCAATTTCTTGGACCCGCTTGATTTAGTGGTATACCATGATGGTCCGAATCAGAGTCTCAGTTACACACCGACGCAACACAAGAGAGTGATGACTTACGTAATGGAGTTACAAAGAGAAACTGCACGACACACAACTGGCGGTGAAAACCATGGCCTTGAGATTTTAGATGGAGGCATCACTTGGACGGTACCAGATGCGTTGTTTAGACCAATCACAAGGGCCTCCCGTGTACCCAGGTTTCGAAAGAGCTAAATCAATTAATGGCATCGCTGGATGCAACTTGAACGTGAACGAGCCTTTGACTCTAGCTTACCTGATCCGACTCGCCCTGTTCAAACTGGAGAATTGAAGGAAGAGGATTATCAAGTTGAACCCATGCAGGGCATGGAGAAGCAACCTTGGCAGGTCAGATGATATTCGCTACCTCATGGAACGAGTGTGGATCTCATTATATGGCAACTGTAAGGAACTCGTGTTGGGCAAAGCACACCGGCTTCGATATTCTAGTCGTCTGGGTTTTGATGAGAGGTGTTAGGATTTATAAACCTTGTACTGGTAGTCGGGCATGAAGGCCCACCTAGCTAGGTACGGGAAGGATGTTTGACTTGTTGAAAAGTCACGCTGAAGTGTTGGCAACCAGAAACACCAATACGGAAAGCGAAAACAGATTGTCATGGATTTGGTCGCTAGTCTACTTACAACTCGAAACGGAAACAATATCACCTGGATGATCGTTGATTGTCCCACGTAACCCGCACACTTTCTAGCCATCAAGGAAACATATAAGTTTTCTACACTTGCAGTCATCTACCTAGAAGAAGTGGTTGCTAGACACGGGGTGCCAACCTCCATTATCTCTGATCATGACCCACGATTTGCATCTGATTTGTGGCAAGCGATGCACAAATCCTTTGGCTCACGTCTAGACATGAGCACAGCATATCATCCGCAGTCGGATGGGCAGACTAAACGCGCCATCCAAACTCTTGAAGACATGCTTCGAGCATGTGTAATCGACTTTGGTAACGGCTGGGAGCGGCATCTACCTTTAGTGGAGTTTTCGTATAACAACAGTTACCACACCAGCATCCAGGCTGCTCCGTTCGAGGCATTGCACGGACGGAAGTGCCGATCACCTCTTTGTTGGGCAGAGGATTGGAGACAGCCAAATCACTGGCCCAGAACTCGTCGTAGACACAACAGAGGAGATTGCTCTGATACGACAAGGAATGGTGGCAGCTCGTGACCGTCAGCAAAGCTATGCTGATAAGCGCAGGAAAACACTCGAGTTCTAGGTTGGGGATCGAGTACTACCTAACTTCTCATCTTGGAAAGGTGTAGTTCGTTTTAGTAAACGAGGTAAACTCAACCCGTGGTACGTTGGACCTTTCGAAATCATAGAGAAAATAGGCAAGGTGGCCTACAAACTGAACCTACCCGAAGAACTCAGTGGAGTTCACAACGTATTCCATGTGTCAAATCTGAAGAAGTGTCTGTCAGATGAGACCCTCATAGTTCCTCTCAAGGAGCTCACTATCGACAATCAGCTGCGATGCATCGAGGAACCAGTAGAGATTACTGACCGAGACGTTAAGGTCCTCAAGCGCACCAGAATACCTCTTGTTCAAGTACGTTGGAACTCCCGTCGTGGCCCAGAGTTCACCTGGGAACGAGAAGACCAAATGAAAACGAGTATCCCCATTTGTTCGAGAACACTACAACCACTACTGAGGTTGAAGCTACTGCGGAATTTCGGGACGAATTCCAAACCAACGGGGGGATGATGTGACACCCCAGGAAAATCAAGAAAATCACGCAACCCAACTAGCTTCCTCATTAACCACGTGCTAAATTTCGGGACGAAATTTCTTTCAAGTTGGGGATAATGTGACAACCTGAACTTTCGAGGTCAGTGTCATGTAATCTTGTGATCCAAATCCCTCGTTATTCATTCCTCTTCTTGTGCTGAACGTTTTGTGCTTGTATAAAACTTGTTAATATTAGATTCGTACACTTTGTATTTAGGCCGAATATAATTGGACTGTTTACTTTGTATTTTGTCCGAATATGTTTTTACAGGTTTTTAATTTACTACTAAAAGTTAATAAATATGAATTATAATTAGGGTTTCTAAATTGTATATTGAGTTTCAGTTGGCTTTTAACTAATAAAAACACAAGTGTTTTTAGCAATACACACATAAAACACACTCTCGTTATACATTGGGCTGATGCACACATAGGTTATGATAACAATTAATTGATTGGGCTTGAGCCCACTTCGGCCTAATAGGTTAACCGACCCCAAGACAGTTATTATTAATGTTATATATGTATACGTAACTTGATCAATGATTAACACAAAAGCTCAACAAATAAACCCTAGTGCTTTTTTTGAAGTCGACGAAACCCCCCTGCGAAACATTCATAACAGGTATGCGTATATAGCTTTATTGTGATTAGGTGGTATGATTACTTGTTTACTCGCATATGTTAATCAAGGTTGAAACGTGGAATATCTGTTGGATTGTAATGATCGTAACTATAAATAAATCAGGATTTCTTCATGATAGAGACACAATAATGATGAAATAGAATGTGTGGCATGATTAAGCGATAACATGGAACTGGTTATTTGAATAAATCTGTCAAAGCATGTGTGATTAATTGATATGCATATGCTAGGAGGTTCATTATGATGATGGTTATCCGATGTGAACGTGCTGTTAATTACTAAATCGATGTTTCAAGATATATGTCAATCAATGATATCATGTAATAAGTAAACTGTTAGATGTAATCCATGTGAAGTTAATCGATGATGATCTAGGAGCATTACATGCACACTTTTAATAGTTGGGTATAATTAATTGTTGACGATTGTTTCATTAATTTTTGTGTTAACTGTTGTGTATATCATGATGAATATTCATTATATGATTTGAGTCCATATGCTAGGATAAGGATATTGCTTGGATTTGTGTGAGAGATGGATAACTACTCAATCTTGTAACCATGTGAATGAGATAAGTGGGGGTAATAATGGGAGTTATGATGAGGATTGTAGGAGGTCAGTAGCACATGGGAGGTGCTACCTGCACACTTCCCTGAATCGCACAAATATATATTTAGTAACACCACACATAAATTGCATGCTATTGATTTTTGGTAACGTATAACTATAACATGCAAGACCGAAATTAGATGGGCCGCATCTTGTTATGATAGCTATATCAAATAGTTAGTGTAACTTTAATATGTGATTAACTTTATGGTGTGTCATACCATGATGCCAATTGAAATTGTGAAACTGTTTTACGAACCGATACGTGTACGGGATGACTAAAGTTATCATGAGAGTATGGACATAGTATGCAAGATGGTAACTATGTGATGTAAGTGTATGGCAAATTGAATGCTTGTTATGTGATGGTTTGAACTGTTAGGCGCATATTTAATTGTCATGATTAGTATTATATTACATGCATTGCTAGTGTGCTAATGGTGTAATGTATGCGTTGGGTATGTAATCTATATGTTTATGAAACTAATTACTCTTGGTAACCACGATAGGGTTTGGTAGACCAACTGGGAACGGGTAATGTATCTAATCTTACCGAGCAAACCAAGGTGAGTTCAAACCTTCTTTAAGGCATGGGATTCCCGGTGATTGGGAATGGGTAAAGGATTAAATCAGAAACTGCGTGATCTCCTGGTTTAGGGACACGTACTACATCCTCTTTATTGAAGGGTGACAACGCGGAACCTGCGTGATCTCCTGGTTTAGGGACACGTACTACATCATCTTTAGTGAAGGGTGACAACGCTGATACTAGACCAAAAACTCTATCATGAAGTCCCTCACTTTTATATCGACTTAATCTCCGGGCCAATGGCGAGCGGGTCATTAGTTAGATAGCGCTATTTAGGTTTGACAAGCCTCACACCGTGCCGCAGAGGATGGGCGTGAACTAATGGATCTGGGCACGTCAATGATGATAGACATTGACGCTAGGGCACCAACTTACTTCAGTCAGTAGTCGATATGGTAACGGGTCTAGTGGATAACACGTGGTAGCCCCCACTGGTTATGGTTTGGGAAACAGGGAACTGAAAAACAACTGGTTTTCGAATGAACTTATGATTTTTGGAACACTTTAAAACGGACAGCCAACTGTGAACTCGCTCAACTTTGTTGTTGATTCATTGTTACATACCTTGCAGACCTTTAGGTGCATATTGTTGGAACTTGCTGTCTGGGAGGCTGGAGTGGTCATGGGTCGAGATACATTGGGATCGCAACACAAGGCTAATGGTTTATAAACACTTAACGAATGATTTATGCTTCTGCTATATACTGTGAATTGTTTGTAATGCTGTAACACTTAATGTCAATAAATGAAAGTTTTATTTAATTATATTATGCGAAGTTCAATGTGATTGATGGCTTGTAAGACATAGTAAGACATAGTCACCACATGGTCCATACTGCGGGCGCATGGGCGGGGCTCGCTACACCCAAATAGATCTATCACTCATGCCCCTCGGTCCTTAAACAAGGATTAATGGTCTTAGGTTACTCGCCTACTCATTCACATGATCTAACAGTTCATTCCATAGCTAACCATACCATATGTAATCATTTGTAAACATTTTGTAACATGTACTTCACCCCCGAAGTTACAAAACTGAAAACAGTTAAAAGAAAAGGGGGACATGAACTCACAGTTTTGCGTTCTTCGTATCCAAGGTAACTCAAAGCTTCCTCTAGATCGCACGACTACCTACATGCGTACTACTGTTCATTAGACGGGTGGGTCGTGCCTTGTCCTTAGTCTTATTTAGTGTCTTTGAGTTATGTTTCTTTGCGTCATCAATGTTATTCCAAGTATATAATTATTTGTTAAAATACTAAATATTTTAACTTATAATTATATTTAGTAAATTTTGGAATATTAGTTAAAATAATATATTTTAACTTGTCAAGTTTATGTATATTTGTACATGTATGATTTCCCAAGAATGGGTGTATTTATACTCATATTTTTATACTTGTATATTTTTGCCAAGTTTCAGTGGCGTATTCCAGTGTATATTTATACGTACGAGAATACGTATGTTATTGTGTTTATTAAGTATCTTATACTTAATTTTTTGTATTTATTTTTCCGGAATAATAGTACTAATAAAAGTGCATCAATATATATTTCCAAAATATATATTTTAAGAAATATTACATAGAAAAATTACTTATAACTTTTCCTTTGGCAAAAATATTTATAAATTTCACATAAGTCCCAAAATAATATATTTTCAAGTTTAACTTGGAAAATATACTTAACCTTATTTTTCACCCCAAAAATAATTTGTTCAAAGTTTATTTAAGAAAATATATATTTCCTCCCAAAAATAATATACCTTCTAATAATTTCAAGAAAATACATATTTTTATTTACCCAAAAATAATATATTTTCTCTTTATCAAAAATATGATATATTTTTGTAATAATTGTAAAAATCATATTTTCATTCTCTTGGTGTCCAAAATACCAACTACCAAAATATACTTATGAATAAAATTTCCTTAATATTTTTGTGGGTTATATTCCTTGTTTGGTTTCTCCGATATTTTGGGTAAAATTTATATATTTATTCCCTTGGAATTTTGGTAATATTTGATTGTAATTTTTGGTATTTTGATAAATTATATTATTTCAAGTCCAAAAATAATATAACTAATACACATAATATACAAATAATCACACACATGGTGACTTCTAAATATATATTTCCTAAATACATATTTAGTCACTTTTATTTATAAAAACCAACCTCCAATATTTATAATTTTTGTAACAAAAATTATGGCAAACTTTATATGAAAATTCATGGTTTAAAATATACTTGTAAATATTTGTTTAAAAATATTTTTCTAAGTGTTTAACTTCTAGAAAAATTTTGCCATAGTTTTCCCTAAAAATGGAGGTTTCCATGCCTTCAAGGCATATCTTTTTCTTTTATAAATCAACACAATCAACAACCAATCAATCTACACTTACCAATTTGCCAAAATCAAGCATAAACTACTACCTCATGAACTTGAAAATTTATAAAAATGTGTAGTAACTTACTAGTGTATTTAGTAAGTCTAGTTACCCTTCAAAGTGTGGTTGTTAATTTAAAAACTTCATTCTTGAAGAAATTAGATCTTCACCACTTGTAATTAATTTTTCTAAAAATGTTTCTTCTTGGATTTTTCTTGTTACATATGTGTTCCTACACTTGATTAACGACTAAAAATGTAGTTTATTTATTTAAGAACCAAGATTAAGTAAACTTTGTATTTTTAACTTGATTTCTTGAAAAATCATTCTTGAAATCATAGATTTACAAGACTTACACCTTACTTTGATCATCACTTTATCAAGAAAACAACTTATACTTTCAAGTTCATGCTTTACATGAGGATGATCTATGGATCTTTACATTTTCATCCTCTCATCTTGCTAGATTATGTTTTTAATCATTATTTAGCAAGATTATATGATGATCTACATCATTAACATTAACAATCAATCATCAAGTAGCACAACAACACTAAACAACATGATTTCTTAAGATTTTTAAGCTTATGTTCATGTTTCATGTTCTTGATTCTTAGTGTTCATCATGATTAACAACATGAATCTTCTTTTAACCAACAAAATATGATGTAAAATGAAGTGTAGAGTGTTCTTACTACTAGCTCAAGGCTAGGGATGATCACTAGGAAAAATGAGGTGGATAAAAGCACAAGAGAAAGGTCCTTCGACTTCCACAAGTTCCAAGCTTCCTTATACACCTTCTAGCACCTTGGTATGTATATGAAATGTGTCACACCCCGACCACGTAAAGCAACTAGACGTGGCGGAAACGACGAGGAGTGTTGTAACAGAATCATCGTTTCACAACCATGGAATAAATAAATTCTGTTTTATTGAATAAATGAACTCATTGTTTTAATACAATCAAATAAGTATAACTATGATCTTCCAAGTTTTAAAGTTGTTAAGGCACGAGTCCATCCTAAGTGTAGCGTGTATCAACAATCATCATAAGACAGCACCTGAAACATATGTAAAAATAGGTACGTCAGCATAAAAATGCCTGTGAGTTACATAGGTTTTGTGAAAATAAGAGTCATGACTTATGTTTAAGAAAATGTTTAGTCATGAACCTTGTAGTTTGTTTTGTTTTGTAAATCGTTTGAAGAACAATAGGTTAAGGTGCTATGTATAATTAAGAGAATAATGTATGGTTAATGAATAACCATATAAAATGAGTTTGTATAAGTTAGGTTGTTTGAAAAACAATGTTTTGATAGAAGGTTTATGGTATATATAAAAATATACTTTGGTTTTATGAAAGTTGAATAAGTAATATATTAAAATATATTTCAGTTCCAATATTGTTAACCCAAGTGTACTAAATAACGCCACGGTATGTAATGCAATGAAAACACTTATATATAAGAAGTACCAGCGGCGTATCTACCATGTTTTCATCACATTTCACCCGTCCCATTATTTAAACACTAACCCAAAACCCAATTTTTTGATAGATAGTATATTAAATATACTTTAGTTGTTTAAAATAATAGTCTTCAGTAGTATATTACAAGTATACTTTGGATTTATAAATAACACATTAAACTATGTTTTGGTTTTGTAAGTAACATATCAAAATATGCTTTGGATGCGATAAATATATGTTGGTTTTGTACAATACCACACATGAGAGTATATCAGAATATACCTTTGGGAGCATATCAAAATATACAAATAAAAGTGTGACTTATGAATTCATTCAGACCTAGTGCATCAAAATACACCTTTGAGACTATAGGGATACCACAAAGGAAATCCCTATTTGGATGGAGAAACAAATTGGTTTCAGACATTCCATGACAACAGGAATGGGGTGTCAAATCCTATAGCGCTATATCATACTAACAATCGGTCTGGTGAACAAAATAAGTACAATTCAACAATTTATGTTATAGTCTTTGAAAAATCAGTGTTTAAACCATAGATAGTCATTCAGTTTGTCAACAGATAAGTACTAACATGTATAATCAATTATACTTTTGGAAAATATGAAAATAACAGATAGGTACACATGCTTCACCCCAAAACAGTTTGAAAACAGTAAAAGAGGGGAACTATGTACTCACCTGAGAGTGCTTAGGAGTCTTGCACAACTACCAAGCAAGCTAGAGGAGTCCTGGAAATTAAACGGTACCTAATATAGGTAACTACATAAATAACCCGGACCTAAATCGGAGGATCGGATAGAATGAGGGTTCGTAAACCAGATGAGTATGGGAACTCATGTAGTATGGTTTAATAAAGCCTACATACTAAATGAAACCTAGTCTAAGCGCTTACGACCCATTACGACCCGTTTAGGTAGCTTATGCTACTTTAACGCGTCATTCGCGTGAAACGCGTTCGGACTGCCTAACTAGTCCTATGACAAGTAATATATGCCTTAACATGTCTAATATGGTTGTCAAATCAGTTTAGATGTCAAAAGTTATGTTACATATGATTAAAACGAATTTTGGCATCAAAGGGGTATTTTGGTAATTTACCTAAGGCATATAAACTACCTATCATACAACTACTTAAACGTCGTGACCATAAGGTATAACCTCGGAAGGTTATTCCCTATATACTATGGTCACCTAATGTATTTGGTCGGATCCTAATGATCGACCAAATGGGTCAGGTTCGAAGGTATAAGCGATTTATCAGATCGCTTACCCTACGACCCTAGACAACGTGGTAATCAGTAGGCATAGTCCCAAGGGACTATAACCATCGTGATTACAATCACGTTGCGAAGTTCAAACGAACTTCGCATTGACATAAACTGGTCAATGCAGAAAGTCAAACAAAGTTTGACTTTCTGACTCGAAAAGCAATAAAAGAAAGAAAAGAACGAAAGAATACTTACGAAGGGTCCCCGAATGCTAATTTCGATTCAAGTAGCTCAGGTATGAAACAAAGGTTCCAACTTAGAGCTTCTCAAACCAAAATTCTTGTGAGTTTTGCAAATGAAGGCATGGGGTATTTATAGGATTTCCTGAACCGTTAGGATCGTTTCTTGGAAAAAGTGCTTCAATCTTGGCCATACACTAGCACCCATGGTATTGTAATACCATGTGCCCAAAATACCAGCCCATAGATTCCCCAAAACCATGTGCAACAAGTGGAAAGGACTAGATTCGATGTATAAGCAAACATCTTTCAGAAATGACAGTTTTGGTCCCTGTTTTGTGTTTATGCCATTTCCGACACTTCTAAGGCCCGTAAAGACAACTTTAAGGCCCTAAAATGACGCTTAAACATTGTGGACATGAAACATGCTCAAAAATATGTCGGATGTTGGTTCGTTTGGTCGTACGAACGCGATGTTCGCTTAATTACGACGGAATGCGCATAAGCGCGAAAAACGATCCAAATTGCGTGACGAATGGATTTTTCTTATGCCAAACACTAAAATAAAATATTATAGTCCTTACATAAATTTTTGGATGTCCGGATGTATTCAGAACGTAAGTTATGCGCGAAAATGCAAACTTGTGCACTTTTTGACACTTTTAGTCCCTGAATGACCCAAAAGTTTATTTTAGCACACCGAACCCCTCAAAGCCTATTTCTAAGCTATGTGAAGGATATTTATGGTATGTTTAACTTATGTTCATGTTCTGGAATGTTCGTTACAGTTCAAATTGGCATAATTTCGCAGTTTGTCAAGTTTAGTCCCTGTAAGCGAATTAACTTGTTTTTGCCATACCAAAGCCTTTAAAACTTATTTCTAAGTTATGTAAAGGTTATTTAAGGTGTGTTAAGCCTATTTCACTATTCCGGAGTGTTTGTTGGATTAAACTGGTTATATTTACGCATCAGAGCGCGTATAACCTTCCAGAAAGCGATTTAAAGCTTAAAATCGAACAAGAGTTGATATGTGCAAACGATACACATATTTTTACAAATCCCAAGTATGAAATACAATATTTCATTGGTTTGGAATTTGTTTTATGGTTGAAGTGACACAGGTGTTACAGTCTCCCCTACTTTAGGAAATTTCGTCCCGAAATTTAATTCTAGAGGAAACTTGTGAAGACAGCTGTGACGGTTTCGCCTTCAAATAGATCCTTTGAACCCTTAAGTAAAAACTCTGGGCCATGTTAGGATTCTTAGCGAATTTGTTAACCCTCAAAGTGAATTCCATGTTTGTGTCATACTCCTCACATCTCGTTACTTAAGTCACTTAAACAAACCACCAATGTATAATGTCTATGTTTAAACCAATTGTCAAAAGTCCTTGTATAAACCATATCAAATGTTAAAAGTCCAAATGTAGTCCAGCAATGTGTAATAAATGTTATGTATGATAAGTAATGTATTGTTACATAAACCAAATGTAGAAATGTACAAAACAAAGTATTTTGAATAGATCAAAATGTTAGGTTTTGCAAAGTAAAAGCATGTTACATTGATACAAACACTTATGTGGTAAGTTAACGCATACATTCAAGCCTTGAGACAGTTGGATAACCCTAAGTCAAGGTTATCAAAAGAAATGTTTTCGGATTCAGTCATTCCTTACATCCAAACAAACCCGGGATGTCAGGAATGGGATTTGTCAAGTCCTATGGTACCACTACTTACTACCGAGCGGCGTAGCTAATGTTAATGAACATATATAAGTCCCGTTTGTACAAACCAAATGTCATACCGATTGTAAACATGTTAAATGAAAACAATGTGCTAAGTATGCTAAGTTAACATACAAAGCAGAAAAGTCAAGTAAATCAATGTGCTAGCATGCTCAGTCAACATACATAGCAGAAATGTAAAGTAATTCAATGTACTAAGTATGCTCAGCCAACATACATAGTAAAACAATGTAATGTAAATCATGTACTATAAATGTACAACAAACATAGCAAGTATATGATGTGAAAGCATGGAAAGCATGAAAGTAACAAGTAGGCACATGTGTTTCACCCCAAAACAGTTTGGAATACAGTAAAAGAGGGGTCTATGTACTCACTTGAGATTGCTTAGTAGTCCTTGAGTAACAACCAAACAATGCTAGAGATCACGGATATCAAACGGCACCTAATATAGGTAACTATGTTAATATACCGGACCTAAAATCGGAGGATTGGATAGAATGAGGGTTTATAAACCAAATGAGTATGGGAACTCATGTAATATGGTTTAACAAAGCCCACATACTAAAATGAAACCTAACCTAAGTGCTTACGACCCATTACGACCTGTCTAGGTAGCTTATGCTACTTTAACGCGTCGTTCGCGTAAAACGCGTTCGCCTAACTAGTCCTATGACAAGTATTATATGCCTAACATGTTTAATTATGTTACATAATCAGTTAAGTGACGAAAGTTTAGGTTACATATGCTTAATTACTAATTACACATGAAAAGGGTATTTTGGTAATTTACCTAAGGCATATAAACTACCTATCATACAACTACTTAACGAAGCGACCATAAGGTATAACCTCGGAAGGTTATTCCCTATATACTATGGTCACCTAATGTGTTTGGTCGGATCCTAATGATCGACCAAATGGGTCGGGTTCGAAAGTATAAGCGATTGTTTAGATCGCTTACCTTACGACCCTATATAAGCACTAAACTAAAAGTGACGAGCTAAGCATGTTAAAACATGCTTAACTAAGTTTAGAAAACAGGTTTGGTATCAAAACAAATGGTTTTGATACCCAAGAGTAGTTTGGTTACAAAATACGCAATAACACGCATTTTGGCCGAAACTACGACTCGTCACTAAGTCTAGATAACGTGGTAATCAGTAGGTATAGTCACTAGGGACTATAACCATCGTGATCACGCTCACGTTATGAGGTTCAAACGAACTTCGCGTTGACCATAAACTGGTCAACACAGAAAGTCAAACAAAGTTTGAATTTAACGCTAAAAGAATAAAAGAACGAAGGAACACTTACAAAGGGTCCAAGAACGGAAGGTTTGAATCCGAACACTCTCAGGTATGAAGTGTTAAACACAACAACTTAGAGAGCAAGTTCAGATTTCAAAGGTGTGGGTTTTTGCAAATGAAAGGGTTGGGTATTTATAGGAAATGGACCACCGTTAGGATCGTTTCTTGAACACCGTACTTCAATCTCATCCGTACATGTGTTGGAACATTAAGGTTACTCAAATTGGCCCCCCACCATCAGGGATTAACAAGTGGAATTGGGCTTGGAGTGCATAAGAGCTGTTAACAGCTATTAAAATGACTTTTGCTGATCTGAAAGGGCCTCACGTGACACCTAGGGTCCCTCGCGTCACGCCTAGCCCCCTATCTGCAGTTTTCAAATAGAAATGGCAGAATAGGTCCCTGCACATGTTTCAGTCCATTTTCCACACGTTTGAAGCCGTTAAATCATTTTCAAGGCTCCACAAGGATACCTAAACATTGTGGACATGAAACATGCTAAAAAATATGCCGGATGTTAGTTCGTTTGGTCATACGATCGCGATGTTCGCTTAATTACGACGGAATGCCCATAAGCGCGAAAAACGATCCAAATTGCGTGACGAATGGATTTTTCTAATGCCAAACACTAAAATAAAATATTTTAGTGCTTACATAAATTTTTGGATGTCCGGATGTATTCAGAACGTAAGTTATGCGCAAAAATGCAAACTTGTGCATCTTTTGACGCTTTTAGTCCCTGAATGACCCAAAAGTTTATTTTAGCACACCGAACCCCTCAAAGCCTATTTCTAAGCTATGTAAAGGATATTTATGGTATGTTTAACTTATGGTCATGTTCCGGAATGTCTATTACAGTTCAAATTGGCATACTTTCGCAGTTTGTCAAATTTAGTCCTTGAAGGCGAATTAACTTGTTTCTGCCATACCAAAGCCTTCAAAACTTATTTCTAAGTTATGTAAGGGTTATTTAAGGTATGTTAAGTATATGTTGATGTTCCGGAGTATTTGTCGCGTTAAACTGATTACGTTTACGCACCAGTTTGCGTATAACTCTCCAGAAAGCGATATAGAGTTTGAAATTGAATAAAAGTCAAAACATGAAAAATGTAAAATATAACAAAACAAACATTGGGATCAAATAACATTGTTTTATTGATAACTGAACTATTCACAATGACTACAAGCACAAATGTTATAGTTAAAATCTGTCTTCTTCACTCCTCTTCTCTTCACATTCACACACACTCACAAAATGAACACCATCAAGGATGAATGCTTCCCACTTGTTCTTTATCCATATCATAACCTTAGATTGAGGACCAATCTGGAAGGTCCTCAATGGGAAGGGTGTCAAGTTGTGTTGAAGATGCTCATGAGCAGTAATTTGAGCTATGCCCTCACTGCTCATATAACTGTTCATCCAGAGATTCTTCAAATCTTCTGGAAAAATGCAACATTGTCCAACTATCAAAACAGAGAACAGATGGCCATCAAGAGTGTGGTGCTAAATCAACAGATTCTGTTAAATGAAACCACCATCAGAACATCTCTTTAACTCAATGATGACAATGATGTTCTGATGTTCACAAGGGCTCAGAAGGATGATGTATTGAGACAAATGGGTTATCACACACAAACCCAACAACGAGCCATCAACAAACATGGCTTCATCAAGCCATGACAATATCTGGTCACACAGATGGGCGCATGTTTTTCAAAGAAGGTCATCAATCATCATGAGGTTTCTCTTAGATTGATGGAGCCCATACTGGCACTTGTACTCAATGTACCTTACAACTTCTCCCATTATCTAATGAGTGATTTTTCAAGTAATATGTGGGTTGGCAAGCCATTCTTAATGTATCCTCGTTTTCTGACAAAGATAATAACGAGTCAGCTAGACTTTGCAGGCACACTTGCAAGTTATCCAAGAGCTGATATGAGACTTCAAGAAAACATGGGTCTCAGCATGCTTGTACCCACCAACCACTACTATGGGCTAATAACTGATCTATTATTACTTCTGGAAATAGAACATGGTGAAGGAATAGATATTGATTAGTCTTTGTTTGATTTGCCTGTACATTTTTTTTTGTTAATATGTTAATATTCTGTGCTTGCTTGGTATGTTGGTTTAATTTTTTATTTTGATCATCAGAAATCAATATTCTAACTCAAAACTCAAGTTTTCTGATGACAGAAGACAAACGTCTGGTATTTCAAAATTGGATCATAAATTTTTTTCTGATAAAACTTTAAAATGATAAAACATTTTTAGAAAATATCAGAAAAGGCAAAGAGACATGGATGCTACCAGAAAAACAATTGTGAGTCTTCTGATCTTATCTCATTCCCTCTCATCTTAAAAAAAATAAAATAAAAAAAAAACAAAACAAAAAAACTCACAAGTTTAGGGGGAAATCTCAGAGATTCTGTTGAAAAGTCTGATTACTTCTGTTGACCACATCTAAAAAGGTCAACAGAAGTCAAAACAAAAGGAGGATAAATATGATCAACAGAATTTCTGATGACTTTATCAGAATGGGACTTTCTGACTTATGAAGAAAAGAGGGTACATATGAAGGAAGATAATTGGACCTTCTATCAAATGGGGTCCACAAAGAAAAAAAGGTGTCATAGAACCGATAGTTTTATCCAATCAAAAATCAATACAACATTTTCAAGAAGATATGATTGAAGAAACTACAAATCGAAGAGTCAAGTTGAAAGGGCATAAACCACGATTTCATGATGAAACAATTTCATTAATGTCTTAATACCCAAGATCCAACGGTTACATTTTGAACCAGAAAATCAGCATCCACTATCTAACGGTTATAAAGACAATTAATGACCTCGTTATCACTATTTCATACCATGACCTATATCCCTTCAACTCCGTCAACTCCATACACCCACAATACTCTCATATTCCTCATATCCTAAAATCCCCTGTTTTTCACCCACAATTCAAAAACCCCTAAATTTCAAACCCTAACTCACAGAGACCAACAATGGCAGAAGTTAACCTTAATATTCCAATCGTTCAACATGAAGTACCTTTTGTCGAGGAAGCAGAATTTCTACCAATGAAGGAAAACAATCTGCTGATGAATACAGAGTATTCAGAGTATGATAAAAGATGTCAACTTCTGGTAGAATATCTTACAAAATGTCCAATCTCAGGAGCACTAACAAAAGGAAGAGAAATACCAGAAAGGATGCTACAACAATTTGTTTACACTTTTAAAGAAGTGGAAGAAAATCAGGTGTCTGCTCATGTATGGGGAAGTGTTTATGTAACATTAACCCCCGCAAGAGTAAGAGAATGGCTTGGACTACCTATTCTTGGCGGTTACACTGAAGCCCCAAGCAAAGAAGATTTATTAGACTTCGTCATTGGGCTTGGATACAAGAAAAGAAATGTCAACAAAATTGGAGCAATAAGAAGAAGTGAATTACCAGCCATCTGGCAAGTGATGATGGAAGTGTTAAAAAAATGTCTCACCTCAAAGATAGGAGGAACTGATCAGATCAATCAAGCTATTCTGACGATCATGTTTGGACTCATAAATGGGTTCAAGATCGATTATGGGTCAGAAATTTATAACCTTCTCAAAAGATCAATCATCACAAGAAATGGAAGAATAACCTCTCATCTGCCTTATCCAAGATTAATCTTAATTTTCATTTCTGAAGCATTTATTGAAAGAAACATGGAGATTCCAATCTTAGAAGATGTCTGGAGATCAAAAACAATGAAGGCTAGGAGTTCCAATCATGGATGGGAATCAGACAAAGATATCCCTGTATTACCAGAAAGCATGTTATGCTTCATTGCACCAGACTCACAATACAGGATACAACATGAAAAACTTCTGACAAAATCAAATTCTCCCACAGAAGAACCCAGGAGAGAAGTTGTGAACTGTTCTTCATCAACAGAAAAGGGAGATGATGAGAAGTCCTCACCATCAGAAAATGAGGGTGTAGAAGAAAGAATAATTCTGGAAACAGCTAACTTGGAGATAGCCAACTCACCAGAAAACGAAGAAACACATGCTGCTGAAATTGAAGCCACTAAAGTCATTCATTATGATGAATCTTACATTGCTGGTACATCCCTTTTAAACACTGTTCTAGTAGAAACTCACAGAGAAGAAACAAAATCGGAAAGTTCAGTTAATGTTTCTTACAAAATAGAATATAGAACAACGAATGTTGATCAAGAGGTTACTGGTTCCATTAATCTCAACTCTGAATCAGAAAATGAGGAAGAGGATGAGATCCCAACAGATCGAGATCAGGAAACTGATCAAGGAAATCTGGCTAAAGGTAATTTGTTTACCTCAAAAACTTATGGAGGATCATATATTGATATGATTCAAGGACATAAGGAAACCCAGGATAAGAATGAGTTTTTCATCACTGGTGGAGATCATTCTGGTAAACTTAAAGTTGCACCAAAATCTGGTAAAGCCAAGAGTGACCCCATCATCTCTAAAACAGCAGCAGATGTGTTTGCAGCTGGAATGTTAGAAGGAACATCTGTTGTTCCAATTATCCTTGAGAAACCCATGGACCAAGAAAACATAGAATCAGAACTGGAAAATGTTTACAAAGTCTGCAAAAGAAATCCAGTGGAAGAAAAACTTGATATGCTGCTGTCAGAAATACAAGGTCAAAAGGCTGATATGAAGACTTTGTCAGAGTCAGTGAAGGCAATGAAGAAACAAACTGAAGAAAACACTGAAGCACTAAAGTCTCTTCAGAAGATGAAAGAAAAGGCACCAGAATCCAATATCTCTGCATCAGAAATCCAAACGATCAAAGCACAAGTTACAAAGGTGATTGAATCAAGGCAGTCTACAAACAGAGTTTTGGAAGAAGTTACCATACTAAGGGCAAGTAATAA